>CM057454.1:1333571387-1334814720 GCA_016271365.2 Neoceratodus forsteri
GAAGTACATAAATAACAGGAATAACAGGATGTGTCACTGTTAGTGTTTTGTATTCCATCTCTGAAATATAACCCTTTAAAAAAACCCTATTCAGACATTTATCTATTCTTTGTTTAAACACATCTATAGTTTAATGGGTGATTTTAACATAAAAGGTTTCATCTTTAATAAGTCTTTTAACCTCTCCAATATAGTCAGAGGTGTTAAGCACCACAATAGCCTCACCCTTATCTGCCGGTTTAATTGTAATGGCTTTATTAGCGTTCAGGTTTTTTAAAGCCTCCATCTCATTTTTACTATAATTGAAATTAGGTTTTTCAGTTTTATCTTGTAAAGATTTTAAATCTAATTCACACTTTTTAATGAACACTGCAACAGTAGAATTTACTGGTGGACAATATTCTGATCTCAGTTGTATCCTTAAATTATAAGAGTTACCCTCACTGTCATCTTGATTGTAAATACATTCTAAAGTTAAATTTCTACCAGATTTGTGTAAATCTACAAAAGCGTTCAAAAAATCAATTCCTTTTTCAGGACAGAAGGACAAACCTTTACTTAAGATCACAAGCTCATGTTGGTTTAACGGATAATTAGATCAATTAATAACTGGTGCCAACCCATCTGAAGAACACATGTTTAAAGCATTATCTAAACAAGCAGGAGAATTATTTGATGCCATTTGTCCCTGACACTGAGTAATAACATTAGTCTCAACATTAGGACTAGTTAATAATAGCCCATTATTGATGTTATTAATGTTTATATTATCCTGTTTGACATTATTTAAATCAGTGTAATCAGTCAACAATATAGAACATTTCTGACAATTGCAGGTTTCATCTACTAAGACATGTTGTTCAAAACTAAAATTGCTTTTTCCACAAGTGTTGTGTAAACAACTTTCAATTAATAATTTGTCCTGTTTTTTCTTCCACGCTGTGCCTCCCTCCTCGTCCTCTTTGTTGGAAATGTACATTTTGGGTGCATGTACGACACTGTCTTTGACTGCGTAGTGCCCCCTGATATTGGGGGGGGACTATCCAGGTGGGGATTCCCCCATGAGACCTTCTAAATGTGTATCAGAGTCATCAGTGTCTGAAGGACCAGTCGTATAGTCTAAAACAGTCTTATTTGTTGCCAAAGTGACAGTATTCTTCTTCAAAATTGACCTTGGTGTGGATTCTTTAAACACACTCCAATTATAGACTCTATTATGTAAATAGTCATTTTCATCACGTGTGAATTTCCTCTGTTTTGGTTTTTTGATGGTTACATCATATCTTGTCACTTTTTCTAGTAACATTTGATTTAATCTTTCCTATTTAATTGTATCAACTGATTCCTTTAACTGATTTTCTATATCTTTGATTTCTTTAGACAAACAATCTCTAATGGTTTAGCAAACTATAAAATCAATTCAATATTTTTGATAGCTGCATTGTGCATATTATTATGCTATTGAGTCATAAACTCCAAATTGTCAGTTTCATAAGCTGGTTTTTGTGTGATACGGAGTCTCCTCGGGACTGGTTCACCTGGAGGTATGCTTCTAAAGTAATCTTCTGCCAGAACATCTTCCTGCCATTCAAGACTATGGACTTATGGCGTCACTTTATTGATGATATATTAATAGTGTGGAAGGGTTCTGTAGAAGAATTTGGGTTTTTTATTAAGTGAATGGAATCAACTAGTAGTTGTTTGACATACAAATTTGATATTCATTAAATAAATATCACTTTTTTGGATTTAAAAATCTATAAAGATTACAATGAAGGCACATGTACCACTTTATTTCAGAAAAACACAGATAGAAATACTATACTAAGATTTGATAGTTGTCATCCCTTCCATACAAGATTTAATATACCAAAAAGTCAGTTAATAAGAACATTTCGAAACTGTTCTGAATTCTCTGAATTTGAAATTAAACGAAGTCAGCAAATACGTTTCAAGAGCAGGGGATACAGTAACAGTAGCATAGCATCAGCCATCAGAAAGGTAGATGAAATAGATAGAGGTGAAGTCTTAATGTATAAATGAGACCCTAAACCTGAAATTGATTGTCCCTTCACTACTAGTTTTTCAAATCGAGCACATGAAATAAAGCAGATTTTGGCTAATAATTGGTCCATTTTAAAATTGGAACCAAGATTGAAAGAAATAATAGAAGGTGGCCCCAATGTAATATATAGGAAGTGCAAAAGTATTAAGGACTATGTAGTATCCAACATGATAAGTTCCACTATAAAAGATAGGCAAACACTGCTGACATCAAAACCAAAAGGAACATATAAATGTGGGAACTGTGTTTATTGTAAATACAATAATTGCTGTAAAGCTTTTATACATCCAGTTACTGGGAATAACATGGAGCTATGTGACTTTATCACATGTAATAGTACATGTAATAGTACAGGTGTAATATACCTACTAACATGTGAATGTGGCACCTACTATGTTGGACGAACTGTACGTAAATTCAAAGTAAGAACTGGTGAACATGTTACAGCAGTTGAAAGAAGTGATGACTCATATGCTATAGCCAAACACATTCTAAAATATGGTCAAACAAATCATAATTTTAGTTTTTTGGGTTTAGAGCTTGTCACATTGGAACCAAGAGGTGGAGACCTAAATAAGAAAATAGGCCAAAGAGAAAGTTTTTGGATTTATACTTTAGGAGCATGTACAAATAAGGGCCTTAGTGACAACATTGAACTGGCTGCATTTTTAAAGAAGTATAAATAATCCATAGGTTCTATTACCATGGATTTTGAGAAAATCTTTTAAACAAAAAGCACTTTAAACAAAGTAAACCCAGCCATGTGTACCAAAATAAATAAATGAATAAATAATTAACACAACTATAAAGTGGGTTGTGTATTTAAGATTTATAAAAAAGTAAGATTTAACGGGTGTTTTTTCCCTTTGATATATGTACTTTTCATATTTTTGTATTTGAATAAGTACATATAAATGTTTTTTATTAAACAATTGAGTTTGATTATCTCATTTCATATACTTCATATGTAAATATTTATGAAACATTATATTTGAGATTGCTAAAGTATAGTTTTATGTGTTTGGGGTGATCCTTAGTAACAATATGGGAATAATGGATATATACTGTGTTCCTTTAAAAAGTGTTGTATGATTAATTAGTGCATAAATGGTGTTGTACTTGTATTGGTGCAATAGAAATCACAGGATATGGTGAATAGAATATTTAAGCAAAGCACCTGAATGGTGTTTTTACTCTGAAGAAACTTGGCAGCTGGCCAAGTGAAATGTCAGTCTGAGTAGTGTGCGTCCTGGTCTGTAATAAATTTTGATTTTTTTATCCACAAGACACTTTCAGTGTGCTGTGCGGGTGCTTATATCTGTTTCATTGTCGTTATACACACAGCATATTGTAATACTTGGATGAATGGGGAGCATTTAGGAATGATGTAAGGGCCAGTGATTAGTGGGAGAAGGATTAGGTAGGTAGTAAGTAGTTAGGTAGAATTAAATGGAACTGGGGTACTATAAAAAGGGTGGCTGCCTGGGAGGAAGAACTGTGGAACAAAAACTATGCCATATATGGTGGCTGTCTGGAAGTAGGGGTTGTGAAGTGGCAGGTCTAGATCTTGTGGTAGCAGTTGCATTTCTCTACAAAAAAACTTGTGCAAAGCTGTTTAACGGATGCCATAGGTATAAGATTGGACAGCTTTATGGATTTCTGTAGAGTATTCCAAGCCATAGCTAGAGAATAGCTGATTGCTGCCCTCCCTAACTGGGTGTTGACTTTAGGTATTTTGAGCATGATGAGGTTGTTGCTTCTTAGGGCATAGGAGCTAGCTATGGCCTGGGTGAAGCAGTCTAGAATATAGTTTGGAAGTTTTTTGGACAATGCTCTGTAGATCCACAGTGCTGCATTTCTGTTCCTTCTGAGATGTAGGGGAACCCATCCAACTGCAGCATAGAGAGAGTAATGCTGAGTGTTAGATGGAAGATCTGTTATGAATCTTATTGCTCTATGGTACAGGGTATCCAGCTTGTTAAGGTAGGAGATGGGGCATGACTATAAAGGAAGTCTGCATAGTCAACAACTGAAAGAAAAGTGGCCTGGACTAACCTCATCTTTGAGTCTCTTGTTAGGAAGTGTTTTATTCTATAGAATAGGCCAAGCTTTTGGCAAAGTTTTTTTCAGCAGTTCTTCAATATGATTTGTGAAGTCAAGTCTGTTATCAATCCACACACCTAAGTATTTGAATTTTTCTACATACTCCAGATTTTCTCCAAGGATAGTGCATAGCTGAGGGAGACTGCTTAAAGAGGAGATGCTGGTGGAGCTGTGATTGGAGAAAAGCATTGCTTTTGTTTTCTTTGCATTTAAAAGAAACTTTTTCTCAAGTAGTTGATATTGCAGCAAGGAGAATTCTGCCTGTAAAATTTCACGAGCAACTGCAGGTGATGGGTTGCTGACATACAAAACACTGTCATCAGCAAAGAGGTGGACAGTGGCTTTGGTGAGATTTGAATCAATATTATCAATGTAGATGGCAAAAAGGATAGGGCCATGATAGATCCTTGTGGAACGCCTCTTAGCAGTGGTTTTAATGGGGATAGATCACCTTCAGCTTTCGCCTGCTGTGACCTGTCCATAAGGTAACACCTGAACCATTTAAGGGAGGCTGGATCTAGGTCAATGGAATGCAAAGAAAAGAGTAGCAGCTCCTGGTCCACAGTGTTGAATGCTTTACATAGGTCAAGAAATACTGCACAGACACTATTCTTTTTATCTAATTCGGTTCGCCAGTCATTTGTAACTTTGGCCAGTGCAGAGATAGTGCTGTGCCTGGCCCTAAACCCAGACTGAGCTGGATTCAAGAGGTTAGCATCATCAAGATATTCTCTTAGCTGGATGTTCACTATTTTCTCTAGCATCTTGGATAGCACTGGAAGAATGGAAATGGGCCTGTAGTTATTAAGGTCCATAGGGTCCCCTGATTTTAGAAGGAGAACCACTTGGGCTGTCTTCCACACTGTAGAAATGGAACCAGAGGTTAAAGATAGGTTAAAGAGATGTGTTAGGGGAACTGCAAGTACATGAAATGTAATCTTTAGAAAGTAGGGGTCAAGAGAGTCTGTCCCTGCACTTTTTTTAATATCCAATTGCCATAAAAGATCCTCTACTTGCTTCAACAGGATGATTTTGAAGGAGAAGGAAGAGTCAGCTCTCTGGGCACCAGAGTACTGGGAGCTTAGTTGTGCATGCAGCAGATTAGCTGGAGAGGTGTCAAAGGCAAGGCCAGCACTTGTGAAGTGGTTATTGAAGGCATCCAGAACTTCCATTTTTCCAGAGATAGAACCATTATTGTGGTGCAATTGAGCTGGTAGAGAGGTGCCAGAATCCTGCCCTACAATACTCTTGATGGTGCCCCAGAACCTAGCAGGATTGTGATAGGAGGAGTCAAGTTCAGCCAAGTAAAAGGCAGCCTTTGCATCCCTTACTTTCTTGGTGCAGCTATTCCTGGCTTTCCTAAACAACACCCAGTCATTTGGGTTCTTGGTTTTTCTTGCCATCTTCCATAATTTGTCTCTCTCCAACAGTGCAGATTTGAGGTCAGCTGAAAACCATTGGCAAGATTTGTTTTTTATTTGGACACTAGTGATTGGGGCTTGGGCATTAAGGGTACTTAGTATTATGCTGTTTAGCATCTGATGTGCTTTTTCCACAGAGTGTGCAAGATAAAACTCTTGCCAGCTTGGAGAGTGAGCTAGATCATGCAGGTATCCTTCAATATTGAGGTTTTTCTTGGCTCTCCTCATTAGAAATTTTATTGGGTTGTGGGTTTGCTGGAAGATCTTACTCCTGTAATGAGGCAGTGGTCACTTATATCACTGAAAAGCACTCCAGTGTGTGTGAATAGAAGGGGTTTGTTCACCAGCAATATATCAAGTAGTGTGCTTTTGTTACTGTTCTTTGAGTTTATTCTTGCTGGCTTTTTTATCAGTTGTGTGAACCCATGTGTATCAAAGAATGATACCAAAGGTGCAGCTGCCTTGGAAAGCCAATTTAGATTCAGATCACCTAGGATAATGACTTCTTCAGAGCCTGGTTTGAGTAGTTTCCCCAGGTGAGATAAAAGCTTGTGGTCAGCAGAGGGGGGGCCTGTAGCAGCCAACTAGCTGAAAAGCTGCCATATTGGAGAGAGATATTTTGAGGGATATACATTCAAATTGTTTGGGCATCGAGGTTGCAGTAGGGCAGGATACTGGTATACTGGACTTTACATATATAGCTACTCCACCACCCCTTGTTAGGTGATCCGCTCTGAATAACTGATAGTTGGGTAGATTAACATCCCTATCTGCTGTCGTGGGTTTGAGCCATGTCTCAGATAGCACGAGAAAGTCTGGCAAGGTATGGGCAGCCCAGACTTGTATCAGTGTAAGTTTTTTCAGGAGGCTTCATGCATTAATATGTAGAAAACTGAGGCCTTTGATGGAGGTTAGGTCTGCTGGTGAGGTAATACACTCAGGGGGGCCTGGGTTGATTTCCATATTTCCAATACAGAGTAGTAGAAAGAATAGGAGTTTCATAAGGGCTGCAAGGGATAGGAAGAGGGGGGCTGTCTTTGGTCCTCCTTTTCTTGCTCTGTCGCCACTCTTTTGGGGTGCTCCAAAAGGGGCTATGACACCGTGTCGAGACACCGAGTAGCAGTTTGGTGGTCAGGCATGAGGAGAAACTGTATATGCAGTAATGGAGCATTGAACGGAATACATACATGGTAATTTGCATCCCTTTTTGGCGGTCATCTCACGGATACTGATGCAGTAATGGTAAAGCTTATATGAGGGTCTGAACATAATTCAATGAGGATGAGACAGAGAGGCTAGGTGGATGGGTCACTATAGTTTGTGTGATATGGACATCCTCCTTAAGGAATCCCATGCATGACAGGGACAGAAATAGCAGGAGGAGTCTCCCCATTGTGAAAGTGGTATTGTGGTTAACTACCAGGAGAACAGTAAGGGAAGGATTGCTGATTAGGTGGTACAGCAGGGCGGTGATGCAGTTTATTGGCTAGAGTAGTGCTGAGGGTGGGAGAAGAGATTTCGGAGGGAAGATGCCTATAAAAATAACACACAAGGAGGGCAGGTGGGCAAAAATGTTGTGGCTTTCCCGTGCCTTTCCTTGGTGTCCCTCCTGGCCTCATGGTCCCCTGGGTCGGCTTAGCGGTCGCCGACCGCCCGCTGGTGGAGCATAGCCCCGGCGTTCAACTGGGTGCTGTGGGCAGGGAAATCAGACTGGAGAGAGACAGAGGAAGGAACAATAATTAGTAGAAAACAGAAACAAGTGTTTCTGCTGGTCAGAGTGATTAAAATTTGCACAACAAAAGGCTGTGGGGGGGTTGGGGCGCTGTAACATCTGGCCCACTTTAAGTTACAAAAAAGGGCTTGTAATCACAAATTACACAGAATTTAACAGTTTTCCTCTACATTTACAAAAAAAAAACAAGTAAAGCAGCTCTTTTTTGAAGTTTTCAGAAAAAATTCCAAGTCCCAGAACAGCTTCAGATAGTGCAAGTTCAGTCAATGCAATTCAATGTGACAGGAGGACCAATCGGCTGCTCTGCCTTGAAAGTGCTCGCTTACCAATTGGCTACGGCTTTCCCATGCCTTTCCTCGGTGTCCCTCCTGGCCTCGTGGTCCCCTGGGTCAGCTTAGCAGAAACTGTGCAACGCACGCTCATAAAACAGCCATTTTTTGGATGTTTTCCACCAGATTTGCCACATAGACTTTTTGAGAGCCCCCCTCATGAACAGTGGCAGTTAATTTCATTAATTGGTCCCAAAAGGTGCTTCTGTGTGATGACTGCGAAACCACCTTTCAGGACTGAATAATGCCACATCAGTGACTGAATTCATGAGGAGAGGTCCTAATAACCCCATGTTGAAAATTTGGTGCCAAAATTTCCCAAAATGGCTGAGATATGCACCAAAGTTGAAAAAACCCTATTTATGTCTTTATACAGCTTACTGGCATTTATTCATTTTGCGGTCGGCTTTGAAGAGTGCAAACTTGTTCCCGATCTACTGAAGATCATTCGCGGGCTCCAGTGGTAAGTTTGTGGTGGCAGGGGTGTGGGAGGTGGGGTGCACAGAGAGTGGGCACGGGTTGGGGGAGGGGGCAGGGAAACTGTGAGGAACTGTTTTCTTGTTTCACAGGTTTTTATTTAAAAAAAAAAGCTTCACGGGACAGTTTTTGTACTCCAGGGGCATTTGGCATGCTGGGGTGGGCTCCCAGCATGCCACCTAATTGTTTTGCAGGGGGTGGGAAAGCTGTAGCTAACAGGAGATTGGGCACTCTCATTGACACATACTGAAGGGGGAGGAATGAGAGCCGAGGGGAATTGTGCACCCCCATGGAACACAATAAAAGTGAGGGGGGACATTATGCCGATGGGGAGTGGGCTCTCCTGTCGGCGAAATAAACTGGGAAGAGGGACTCATGCCAATGGGGATTGTGCTCCCCATTGGCAAAGAAAAATTGTTCAGGGGGGACATTATGTCGATGGGGGTTTGGCTCCCCTGTCAGCAAGTGAAGTTGGTTGGGGCGGTCTGCAGGCGCTGGACAGGCACATCAGGAGGGTGTGTTATTGTGCCGCTGCATGATTGCAGTGGACCTTTTGTTAGATCTGGTGGCCACCTGATGTATGCCTGGTGTCGGCGCCTGCAGCTGCTGTATTGAGGAATGAGGGATGACCTTCTGATGTGTGCTCTTCATTCGCCTACAGTGACCACACCTCCAAATCTGCTACTAATGCAATATGTTGGCTGGCACGAAGGTGCGAGCCAACATAAAAATGAATACATTTATTGATATATTAGGAACATATTGGTAAAATATATTTACAAGCTTTATTTCAGTATATTTCAGTTTTCAACAATATCTTACAATATACATAATATACTAAAGTGGCAATAACGTGCATATTTCTCATGCATTGCAATATATTTGAAAATTCAGAAATATATCTGGGTATATTTCATTTCCAATACATTACAATATATTATTATACAAGTTGATTGGAATATACGGTAATATCTGAAAATATATTGTTAATAATATATTTGAAAATATATTCCATTTTCATAAGGGTATAGCTGAGAATTCACTATAATGAGGTTTGTTATAGTGAGAGGTTACTGTAAACACCAGCAGGGTGGTAGTGAGGAATTCAAGCTGGCCATGGAAACATTATACAACAAGAAATCCTACTACATTCATGTAAATAGTCTCAAAAAAGGACGGCAGTAAGTAGGCCCAATAACGAGACAATAGTCAGAAAACCAGCGATGAAAACATGGTAGACATCTTAAATGATTTCTTTCTGAGTGTGCCTACGGGTACAGGTACAACCTAAAGGTGTAAATAGTGACTCTAACAATGCAATTATCTTAAATTTTTTTATTTATTTGTGTCTAGAATTACAAATTCCTTTGAGCTAAGAGCTCTTTTACAAAGGTTCCACATCAGCAGAAAAACAAAATAAACTGAAGAATTAAGTAAAAAAGTCAAGCTACATGGTAACCAGTCAGTTACAAGAACATGATAATGCATACACGCAGGCCAATATCAGCCAGAGGCATTGTTAGGACACACAGAGTATAGAAGGGGAAGGGGAGGAAATGAATTGAGGAGAGTAACATGGGAGGGGAGTATGGGAGGGGGAGGAGGGAGGGAGGGAAGTGGAAGATAGGAGAAGGGTTAAGAATGAAAGTGCTGAATTGTTAGGAATACAACAAGAGATTAGGTCCAGGTAGGAAGAGTGGATTAAGGAAGACAATTGCAGGAGCTTGAGGCTGAAAGTAGCAGATGGAGCTTGGATCTGAAAGGATCAACCTTGGGTTCTGAGGAAATGTCACTACTGAGACCATTAAACTAGATTGGGGCCCTATGAGTGAATGATCTTTGTCCCTGAGAGGTACGGCAGCGAGGGACCTGCAGGAGTTGAGATTTGGAGCCTCGAGTGTGGTGAGGATTACGAGGGAGGCAAAGGAGATCTTTAACTCCAGGAGGTGAAAGGTCTAGGGCTATTTTCTTGGCCATTATGAATGTTTGATACTTGATGTGGTTTGTGAGTTGTAGCCAGCCAGTTTATGCATAGAGGTTGCACATGTGAGTGAGATGGTGGGCTCCCGTGATGAGACAACATGCTTTGTTGAGAGCCGTGGAGATGCGCCGGAGCGTAGTAACAATGGCTGAGCCATAGATGATCAGGTCATAGTCTATTAAGGAGAACAGCTACCCTTAAGGCTTCTGGAGTTAGGTATTGCCTGTGCCTGTAGAGTAGCCTGATACAATTATTTGCAGCTTTGGCGATGCTATCTATGTATACATCATAAGATAAGTTGCTGTTAATCGTGACTCCAAGATATTTAAAGAATTGCACCTGTTCGAGAGCAGTTCCAAGGCAGTTGGTAATAGAGGATGAAAAGGCAATTGCAGCTCTACTCACCAGAGGTGTGATACTTAAAACTAATCCAACAAGCATTGCAAAAGGACTGCACACTCGCTGTGTAACCAAAAATTTTATTTATTGATTAAAAAGGCATTGCCTGACACCACAGAAACAGTAACAGACTAAAACTCCGACTGGTTTCATGCATAGCACATCAGAGGATGTTACACAAGGCATATCAGTAGGACATTTAAATAGTAAAAAATCCTTAAAGGGACCACACATCTTAATATACATGACAATTAAAGTGATTCAGTTCACGTAATAACTATCTTACACAATAAATTATTTTATCATTGCCCCACAAATCATACACCTATAGTAACCAAACTAAAAATAAAAATGCATGTATTTTACATTACCACTGGCTGAAGAAACAGTAACTTACAAACTTCCCTCATAAATTTGAAAAATGCTAATCCTATTTCAGGTAAGGTACCCAAGCATTCCTTTTCATACATCTGAAAAAATCAGCACATATAGAGAACAGTAAATAATGACATCATAAAATGGCATTAAGTCACCAGTATTAGGAGTCACGTTAATGAGCATCTATTACTTCCTTCTTTCAATGCAGGGGAGCAGTTCTATTTTGTCATTAAGACCAGGTGAAACCAAGCCTCCCAATGTAAAATTCCAAAATGATTCCCTCTGGGCTAACAAATCCTCTAAGTTACCTCCTCTTGGACCCAACTGGACCTTTTCAATACCACAGAATCTAAAAATATGCCTTCTTTTGTCATTTTTGTGTAATTTGCAGTGATTTGAGAGAGCTCTTCTATCATCCTGATTAGCCACAGATCTGATGTGTTCACCCACCATCGGTTTTACAATTCTTGTAGTCTTGCCCACATAAAATGCTCCACAATCACAGGTAGCCAACTATACTACATTTGCTGTTACACAATTAATAAAATCCTCAGTGTTGTACACTTTCGTACTATTACGGGAGGTAAAGGTCTAGCACTTGAGGCGCTCCTAAGTTCCAAATCAAATCAACATTTATTTATAATGCGCTTTCCAGAATGCCAACACGCAAATACATAATAAACATAACACACTTCCAATAATACATACACATATATAACATTTAAAAGGCAGCAACATAAACTATATGCAATCTTCAAAAAGCTAACTCAAATAAATAGCTTTTCAATGAAGCTCTAAAAGTTTACCTCGGGGTTGGTCCTGGCGGTCTGACCTCAGGGTGCCTGTAGCTGCGGGTCTTGGGTGGTGCGTGCAGGGTCTGGTTGGGATGGTTGCAGGGGGGGATATCCTTCTTTTGCCTAGAAAATGCATGCTCCTGGCCTTTGATCTTAGTTCCCTTGCTCTTTTCTACAATCTCTGTCCTTTGGGATTCTATGCACTGATTTATGGGCTTTTTGGTTCATGAACTATGATGGAGCAGCTACAGTTTCTGGATTCTTGGAGAAACAACTAACTTTTTCTGGATTCTTTAACCCCCACTCTGTGGGAGAGAGTGGTGGATTAAAGGGTTTGGCATTTTGGATCTCTTTACGTTTCTGGTCTTGATCAGATTTTTATTTTCATTCTCTGGGCAGTAAGAGTGCCCTGACATTCTTGACATTTCTGTTTATTGTTTTTGGAAGGTGTTTAATTGTCACTTTATTATTTGGTGGCAGTGAGAGTGCCATAGATAGTACATCTCTAGGCCCTGATAGTGAGAGCATCTGTGGCATGAAGATTATCCGTAGTCCTGCTGGTAGTGAGAGAATCGTCGGGACTTGGACTATTTGTTTCTTCCTTGTACATTTTATGATTTTATTATTATTTTAGTTTACATACATTGTTGTTAGGCTTATGTTTGTCTATAATTCTTTATTCTAGGGTACTTATTTACAAGGAAATTTGGACTTTGTTGTGGTGTTTGGCTCTAGCTGTAGTTATTTGTTTTCAAAATGTGCCTATTTGCCCCCCCCAGTCGTACGTTATTTGTCCTCCTCTCTCCGTGCCCTCCACCCATTCTCCTGCCCCACCTTTCTATATCTACCAGTGCTGTCAGGTGCTGGGTATTGTAAGTAGGGGGCACTGAGTGTGTGTGGCGGGGGGGTGCAGACATTGGAGATCGAAGGAGCGGCCCTTTCGCATAGGGTTGGTTAGGACCAGAAGACGCCCTGGGGTGAAATGGAGCCTGGAACGTGATAATCCATGTCTAGTCCCCATACCCAAGGGCACCATCTCTTTAGATGGGCAAGTAGCTGGGACACCTCACGACCCCGTCCAACTCGGGCAGTGTTATGCAATGCCAGATGTATTAAGAACAAAACTGCTATTATTGCAGATTTTGTTGAAACAGCTGATCTGGCTTGCATCACCGAGACCTGGCTGGATGATAATGCTGGCTCCATTCTGGAGGCAGCAATTCCAGTCGGGTACTCGGTGATACACCACCTGAGATTGGACTGTGGTGGGGTAGTGGTATGTTTTAAGACTGAGTTAGGCCTCACTGGTGTACTAGTAGAGGAGGCTGAATCCTTTGAGTGCACTGTGTAGCTGGTAAGGGCTGCAGGATAGCTCTCGTCTATCATCCACCTGGGGACGAAAAGCGATTTCTGCAGGAAGTGGCAGATTTTGATGCCGACATGCTATTGGAGTCTCCCAGACTGATGGTTCTGGGCAATTTCAATGCCTGGGTCAGACGACAATTCTCACCTTTTGGTCAGCAGTTCCTCCAGTTGAAGACATCACTGGGCTTCACCCAGATTGTTTCTTCAGCTACCCATAATCATGGTCTCTCTCTGGATTTGGGTTTCCTCCTGGGGATCGAGGGCTGCTGACTTGGGCTGGAACCAGTCAGTTGGTCTGATCATTACACACGTGAGGTTCAACTTTTGTGCCCTCTTCATAGGTCTGCCCCTGTGGAGATGGTCAGTTATCTTCCTGTATGGGATGTGTACCCTAAAGACCTGGTGGCGGCGATTGACCTCTCGGTGTTTCCTGTTGCCAGCTCGAGTCCAGAGCTATTGGTTCTGGCCTATAATAAGGCCATTTCCTTGGCTCTAGACTTCATAGCTCCTGTCCGTGATTGTCCCTTCCCTCTCCCTCTCCGCCCTCGGGACCCTTGGTTTGAGGGGTCTTTGAGGGAGTTGAGGTGGGTGGGACGAAGGTTAGAATGTCGCTGGCGGAAATCTTCCCTGGAGGTAGACCACCTTAGTTTGGTGGAGCATTATCAGTTCTACCAATCAATGATCTCTATCGTAAGAAGCAGAGTTCCTGTCCAGGGAGATCACTGTCGCTCAGAATTGACCAGCTCATCTCTTCTGAACTGTGGACAGGTTATGCAACCTAGCCTGTTTGCAGCTCCGTCAAGCTTTTTCACAAAAAGAGTGTGATGAGCTTGCTCAATTCTTTGCGAATAAGGTGGCCGACATCAGGTCGGAGATCTGCTTGACTCACTCTATGGGGAATGTGGTGAGTCAGCACATGGTCACTATATCTCGCACTTCCTGGAGTACCTTTGACCTGCTAGAGTTTGAGGATATTATGCAGATTGTCCAGTGGATGTGCCCTATGTGCTGTAGTTTAGATCTGGGCCTTACTTCCCTTATTTTGGGTTGCCATCAAAGTCTATGTTTCTATGTTTATGAGATCATTGGCCCATTTCTGGCTCAAATTGTCTGGTGCTCCTTGGAATCTGGTGAGTTTCCGAGCTGTCTGAAGGAGGAGGTGGTAACACACCTTTTGAATAAAGCTTCATTGGACTCAGTCATTTTTGCTAACTACAGACCTATCTCGAACCTTCCCTTTATAGGAAAGGTTATTGAGAAAGTAGTGGCAATCCAGCTGGATAACCATTTGACCATCCATAATATCTATGAACCTCTCCAGTCGGGTTTTCGTAAGAGGCACAATACTGAGACAACTCTGGTTTGGGTGCTCAATGATCTCCTGATGGCGAGAGATCAGAGAAACCGTTCCATTCTGGTACTCCTTGATCTCTCTTCAGCCTTTGACACTGTAGACCATGGGATCCTGCTTGAACGCCTGAGGTCCATCTGTGGCCTGTCAAGCACAGTGCTCAGATGGTTTACATCTTTCCTTGCCGGTAGAACACAGAGAGTAGTGTTGGGGATTTTTTCTTCTGACCCTGTCTCTCTGCCTCATGGGGTTCCTCAGGGCTCGGTTCAGTCCCCTATGTTGTTTGCAGTGTATATGCTGCCCCTCGGAGACATTGTAGATGGTATGGGTTGAGGTTTCACTTTTATGCTGATGATACCCAGCTCTACTTGTCTTTTGCCCATGACCAGGTTAGTGCTGTCTCAGTATTCAATAACTGCCTCATCGAAATTCAAGACTGGATGAATTTGTGCGGGTTAAAGTTGAACGCAAGAAAGACTGAGGTTATGGTTGTGGACCCGGGTCGCAGGACAGAATGGTTGAGGACCAATCAGCCCTGTGGATTATTTCTGGGGGTTCGATCCTTACCTCAGAATAGGTGGGTGACCTTGGGTGGTGCTTGATGATGGTCTGACCCTTCATTGTCAGGTGTCAGCAGTCATTAAGTCAGCCTTTTATCATCTTAGGAACATCACCAGGGTCAAACACCTTGCTCTGTCTAGTGATTTACCTGTGTTGGTCCATGCCTTTGTGACCTCTCACCTTGACTACTACAACTCCCTTTACTTAGAGTTTCCTGGGGTCGATATCCACCACTTGCAGCTAGTGCAGAATGCTGCTGCTCGATTGTTGACAGGTGTGTCTAGAAGATCGCATATCACCGCTGTGTTGCGCAATCTGCACTGGCTGCCGATTCAGTGGCGGATCAACTTTAAGGTAGGTTTATTGACCCACAAGGCCCACATGGACTTGGCCCTGACTACTTGAAAGAGCTTCTGATTACCTACAACCCTGTGTGACAGCTCTGTTCGGCTGATGAAGAGTTGCTGGAGATTCCAAGGTCATCTTGAAATCGTCTGGGGCCCGTGCTTTTATGTTTGTGGCCCTAACCCTCTGGAATTCTTTGCCTGTCAGCTCAGGGAATAGTGCGCCATGGGGAGCTTCAAGCAGGCACTCAAGACTTTTGTAGAGTCAAGCGTTTCATGAATTGTAATGATTTTTAAATGGCTTATATTTTACCTGCTATATTTTAGGAATTTGTTTTTAAAAACTGTAAAGCACCTTGGAATTTGAAAGGCGCTCAATAAATAAAGTTTTATTATTATTTATTATTATTAATCATGTGACTACAAAATTTACAATTGCCACATGTAAACATTCCCACTGGAAACAGCAAAGATCTTTCCCCTTTTGGCTCCTGTGCTGGCATACAACTGTGGACTAACCTATCTTTCAAGTTTTTTCCCCTATTATACACCATTCTGGGCTTATACTTAGTTGATATTTTCAAAATATTCCAGTTCCTTAGCAAGATATCCTGTACTGCTTTGGAATGCCTTGCATAAGTGGTTACAAAATTCATCCTCCCCACATCTATATTTTAACTATGGGTTTTAGGTCTCAACAAAACTTCCTATCAGTTTGGCTAACTTCCTGAAATGCATGCTTAACCGTGCTAGTACTGTAACCCCTATGTTTAAATTTATTGCACATATCTCTGCCACATTTCTCAAAATCAGTCATTTCACTGCAATTTCGCATACATGAAATAATTGGGCCTTCAGGATATTAACCACCATAGGTGTGGGTGGCAACTAGAAGTCAATAGCAAGGAATTCCTGTCAGTCTGCTTTCTGTACAGACTTGTCTGTATTAACCAATCAGTCTTCTTAGCAATCTGGACATCCAGAAAGGAGACAGACATGGAATCACACTGCACTGTAAATCTAAGATTCTCATTGCTAGAATCCAGATATTTTACAAAATTATCTAGCTCTTCCCGTGTGCCACTCCACACCATAAAAATGACATCTATAAAATGACGCCAGCAATCAATCATATGATAATATGGATTTTTCTGGCTGTCATAGACAATTGTTGTTTCCCAATGGCCCATATAGAGGTTGACATAATTTGGCACAAAAGTTGCACCCATTACAGTCCCCTTAGTCTGCAAAAAACAACGATCCTGAAATAAAAAACAGTTCTTAGTTAGAACATGTTCAGCACATTGCAGCAAAAAACATCTCTTAGCATATTCCATATCTGTATCCTGATCAAACCAATACCTTAAGGATTCAAGACCATCCTGGGGGGGAATATTGATGTAAAGTGTAGTAACATCCATAGACACCAATAACCAATTTGGTTCAAGCTGAATATCACCAAGAATCTCAAGTACCTGCCTAGTATCCCTTACATAAGACCTCAGAGTTGCTACATATTGTTTGATATGCAAATCAACATATCTAGACAATGGCTCAAATAATGAGCCAATACCTGCAACGATGGGTCATCCAGGAGAATTACGCAGATCCTTGTGACTCTTGGATAAAACACAAAGGCATGTCTTCAATGGATGTTGAACTGTTAAAAAAGTAAACTCATCCTTTGTTATAACACCCTCACACATAGACTCATATAGAAAGAAATCTATTTCTTTCTTAAATCTCACAGTTGGATCTCCAGTCAAATGCCTATAAAATTCCTCACATCCCAATTATCGCTCTATCTCTTCAACAAGTTTACTGTTGACGTTACAACAATAGAGCCTCCTTTATCCACTGATTTGATTGTCAGTTCAGGATTATTTTGTAAGCATTTTAAGGCCTCTGCCTCTTCTCCACTGAGATTCACATAATCAGGTTTTTTATCTTGCTCAAAAAGAAGCTTGAACTGATCTTCACATGCTCTTTCAAAAATCCACACACAATCACAATATGGGGGCATAAAAGAGGAAGATGGCTTAAATGTTCTCGCCTCACTAGCATTAAATTCCCTGACTGTCCTTGATCATTTTCACTTCCCAACATCTCATTATTTGACTCCATCTTACCAAGAAAAGCCTGTAGGTTTAAATCCCTGGTGAACCTGTGTAAATCCACATACAGTTGGAATGGTTTACTATCCTCAGTAGGAATAAAAGATAGCCCCTTCTGTAACACTTTAAGTTCTTGTTCATCCAATTGTATATGGGATATGTTATAAACAATGTTTTCACCAGTCAAATCCTTTAACACCTCTCCTGCCCCTTCCTTTTCCACTGATGCCTATGCCCTCTGCATCTCATCCTATGATTCCATTTCCCTGCATCGCTCCTTGTTCCTGATGACTGTGCTTCAAACTCTTGGATTCCATCTGTATTGGCTCCTCAAATTGGACCTGTCATTCTCTTTTGTGCCTGTCCAAACTGTACTGTCCTCTCTAAAAAGGATCTTCATTTTCAACTCAGACTCATTATTCGATGTGTAAACAGGTGAATTCCCTAGACTACGGAGTACAGACTTCAATTGTCCCTCTTCTGTTTCTTTTTCTTCCATTCTATTCCTATTCTGGCTGCCACGCTACAGTGACCTTTGACCTCTGTTAACGTTATTCTTATTCCAAGTGAACACTCGATCGTAAAGATAATCCTGATGGTCCCTTTGTCATTTCTTAAGCTTGGTCCATTTAATCTTCTGTTCCTCTCTTTGTATATTATTTTTCATCTTATTCTCATAATGAATAAATTCCACATAATCTTTCAACTTAAATACTCCAGTCTCTTTATTTCTAATAACCCTGTGCACATCATCCTGTTGGGCCATATAATCTTTGATCACTGTTTTAATCAAGGCATCTGTGCCTACCTGCAAGGAATGTATTAATTATGAGAATAAGATAAAAAATAATATACGAAGAGAGGAAAAATTTGGTGTCGAACGTCCATAAAATGACTGTTACAAGCATGCATTGCAGTTTCCACTCACCCTTGTAACTTTGCAAATTTGCAATATTTTCATGCCAGATGTTCAACACTGGAATTTTTCCACACTGCCTTATGAATAGTACAGCTGTCATTTTCACATCCTGCCCAAATGTTTTCGCACCTGTGGTGCACAGTGGCATAGATGGCTGTAGGGCATCAACTTTTGGGACAATTAACAAAATCACAGTGCCACTGTTCATGAGGAGAAGTCCCAAAATACCTATGTTGAAAATGTGGTTAAAAAAATATCAACAATAATTGGGTTACGGACATCTGTTGCGCAGTTTCTATGCATGCTCATGACTTCACCAATTTTTCATATTTTCACTCTAGATTTTCAACGTTGCAATTTTTTTACACTTCCTCCTGAACAATACAGTTGTCATTTTTCACATCCTGCCCAAAATGTGTTTTCATCCCTGTGTTGCCAAATGGCATAGATGTTGTGCAAACTTACCTTTCAGCTAACAAAGTAATAGTGCCGCTCTTCATGAGGTGGGGTCACAAAAAGCCTATGTTGAACATTTGGAGTGAAAATACCAACAAACGCCTATGGCGTTAGGGTTTCTAACTGTAACTCCCCACCCTGTAGAGACTGACAGGCATTGTAATAGTCAGAGGATGTTGCCTGTGCTTATTGTGGGAGCTGCTGAAAAGCATGATCTCAGTTTTTTCATAGTTTAGTACCAATTTGTGTTTACTAAACCATTTTTCTACTGAGGCAAATCTGAGTTGTAGTTGGCTTTGAAGGGGTAGGGGCTCTTTGTGGGTAATGTAAATAATGGTATCATCAGCATAGAGCAGGATTTGTTCAGGGCAAGATAGAGGTAGGCTGTTTAGGAAGAAAGTGAATAGAAGGGGACCCAGTATGGCTTCTTGGGGGACTCCTGAGTGAACAGGTCTTGAGTTAGAGAGGACACATGTAATTTTGACTCTCTCAGAGCAGTTATCCAGATTGCTTTTATACCAGACAGAGAAGTCAGGGGAGAGCCCAGCATTAAGTAGCTGTTCAAGTAGTAGACAGTGGTGAACAGTGTTGAATGCTTTAGTGAAGTCGACAAAGACTGACCCAGCTAATTGACCATCATCCAAAGAACTGTGGATGGCACCAGTGGCTTCCAGGAGGGCAGAAGTGGTGATATGCCCTTGTTGCTGAGCACATAGGATCTTGTGTTTGTCAAGGTATTCAGTAAGCTGATCAGCTACAATACGTTCAATGGCCTTGGAGAGGGGATATAATATGGAGATGGGCCAGTAGTTTACATAGAGAGCCCTGTCATCACTTTTGTGGACCGGGATACCGGGAAACTGGGCATAAGACACAACATTGGTTTAAAGTGAAAAGCTGGCAGGTTAAACTACTGTATTCTGATTCTTTGAACTGATACTTAGGGCACTGGATTTAAGATGTGCAGCAGATGTAGTCTATTTGGACTACTCTGTGGCCTTTGATATTGATCCCCATTTAGAATTAATAAATACATTAATTGCTATAAAACAAAATAAAAAACATAGTGAGTCAGATGTCATCATGGTTAAAAGCTAGGAAGCAGAGAGTTTGTATTGGAGTGCAATTTTCTAACTGGGGGTCTGTTTCTGGCAAAGTGCCTTAGGGTTCAGTACTAGATCCCACACTTTTTAACATACATGTGTCATCTATGCAGTGCTTATCAAGTGTTGGGTTATGCAAGTTTGCCGATGATACTAAGATAGGGGCAATTGTAGAAAACTGTAGTGCAATTAAAAATATTCCAATGAGAAATTACAGAACTGGAAGAGTGGACAAAACCGAATAGAGTCTCCTTTTCCATAGACAGATGTAAGGTGACACACTTTGGCACCAGGAATAAAATAACTAAATATTTCCTAAATGGCAGAGAACTGTAAAAAATGAAGACGAAAAAGACCATGGTATACAAGTAACAAATTAATGGAGCTTTGACTGATATTAGAGAGAGAGTACCAAAAGGTAAACAAGGTACTGGGATGTATTAGTTTCAGTGTTAGGAGGGATATAGTGAGGTGATCATGCTACTTTAGAGTACATTGGTCAGACCTTATCTCAAGTATTGTGGGCAGTTTCATGATAAGGGAAGTACAGTATCAGAAAATTCTAAAGAGTGCAAAGGAGGGTCAGTAGACGGGTTTCACATATAATGGAATTGCCATATGAACAGATATTGATAGATCTTAATATGTACACCCTGGAGCGTAGAAGGTTATGGGACCTATGCTTAGTTTATAAGGCCCAAAAAGAGGGAGACTTGTGGAAATGTATATATTTGGAGAGGAAGGACAACACCATTTTGTTTGCCCTCCTCTGGACAGCCTCCACCCTGTCTATGCCTTTGTGGAGATGGGGTCTCCATAACTGCAGGCAGTTCACCAGATGGTGTCTGTACAGAGGGATAACAACTTCCTGTTTTCTACTGATGATGACTCTCCCTATGTGTCCCAGTATCCCCCAGCCCTTCTTACTGCCTTCTCACATTGCTTGCTCACCTTTAGGTCATCTAATATTACTACCCCAGGTCCCTTTCCATTTTTGTTGTTGTCAGTATCTCACCCCCATTGTGTAATCTTCCCCTGGGTTTTTGTTTCCCAGGTGTATTACTTTGCACTTCTTTGCGTTGAATCTAAGCTGACTTACATTTGGCCATTCCTTTAATCTTGTCAAGTCCCTTCTCATCCTTTCCGCTCCACCTTGTTTATCAACCCTTTTGCAGATCTTTGTGTCATTTGCAAAGAGACATACTTTTCCTTCCAGTCCCTCTGCAATGTCACTTATAAAGACATTAAAAAGGACTGGACCCAGTACCAAACCCTGCGGTACCCCACTAGTAACCCCCCTTTCTTCACTGTGGACTCAATGTACTATTACCCTCTGTGTCCTGCTGTCTAGTCAATGTTTTCCCCCATCTACTACCCTGGGACCCACTCCCAGGCTGGCTAATTTGTTTATTACTCTTTTGTGCAAGACTGTGCCAAATGTCTTGTTAAAGTCTATGTAGGTCATGTCCCCAGCCACTCCCTGGTCTACTACTTTGGTCACCCAGTCAAAGAAATAGATTAGATTCATCTGGCATGACCTTCCTGCTGTAAATCCAAGCTGCCTTGGATCCTGTACCCCACTTGCCTCTAGGTACTCAACAATTCTTTCCTTCAGAAATGATTTCATCATTTTCCCTACCACTGAGGTCAAACTGACAGGTTTGTAGTTCCCTGCCTCTGTCTTGCTCCCACTTTTGTGAAGGGGAATCACATTCACCCTCATCCAGTCCTCAGGTACCACACCATCCTCCCATGATTTGTTAAAAAGGGTAGTCGATGGTGTTACTAGTTCTCCCCTTAGTTCTTTTAGAATTCTGGGGTAAATCCCATCAGGCCTCATTGCTTTGTCCACCTTCAGTTTCAGGAGTTCTTTCAGAACCTTTTCTTCTGTGAACAGGAAGGCCATTTCAGCTTTCAATGGGGAGGATAACAACTAGTCAGAGGGGTTGTTGGGGTGGAGCCAGGGGCTGAAAAGAAAACAAAAACAAGAATAGCCTGCAATGCAGGGGGGTGACTGCTCCCCACCCCCCCAAATGGAACCCTTGTCTGTGAAAGGACTGATATCCACCCCCCCATCCAGAGTGTTTCTATTGACTGGATTAGGTACCTTATTTCAGTTCAGTTTTGAGGCCACCCATAGTAGGCCAATCTCTATGGAGATGGTCCGGTACCGCTCTTTGAGGGGTGTTTCTCCAGATGGCCTGATGGCGGTACTGGACCTATCGGGTTTACCGAGAGATTGCATGGATCCAGAGGACTTGGTGCTTGCCTATAATAAGGTGGTAGTAGGGGTCCTGGATTCCATTGCTCTTGTTCGTGTTTGTCCCCTCACTCTTTGCTCCAGGTCTCCTTGGTTTGATGAGACTCTGAGGGAGTTGAGGAGAGTTGGACGAAGGTTAGAGAGGTGCTGGCAGAAATAGGGCCTGGACTGTGACAAACTTAGTTTGATGGACCATTATGTGGTCTATCAATCCGCAATCTCTCATAAGAAGGCAGAATTCCTGTCCAGAGAAATTGCTGCTGCACAGAATAGACCAGCTCAGCTTTTTTGGACTGTGGACAGATTGTGCAATCCAATCTGTCTTCAGCCCAGAACAGCCTTTTCTCAAGAATGGAGTTTACTCAATTCTTTTTAGATAAGGTTGCCACAATCAGATCTGATATCCGCTTGACTCTCCCTAATTGGAGCTGTGATGGTCAGCAGGAGATGTCGGACAACCAATTTGTGTGGTGTGACTTCAGCCTTCCCACAATCAGTTACACTGTGATGGTCATCCAATCATTGCGTCCGAACAACTGTGGTTTGGCCCAGGGCCCCACACATCTCCTAGTGGACTGTGTGGATAAAATCGGTCTGGTCCTTGCTGAGATAGTCTGGAGGTCTTTGGAGAGGGGGGTTTTTCCAAATCCTCTGAAGGATGCTGTGGTTCAGCCCCTTCTTAAGAAGTCCTCCTTGGACCTGGATTGTCTGGCTAACTACAGACCTGTCTCTAACCTGCCCTTTGTGGGTAAGGTTATTGAGAAGGTGGTCGCGTCGCAGCTGGATGATCATTTGACCAGCCACAATGTCTATGATTCTCTCCAGTCCAGCTTTAGGAAGAGACATAGTACCGAGACAGCTCTTGTCCGGGTACTAAATGACCTCCTAATAGCGAGAGATCGAAGGACTCATTCCATCTTGGTCCTTCTTGATCTCTCTGCAGCATTTGACACCGTGGACCACTGTGTGCTATTGGAGCACTTGCGGTTTATCTGTGGGCTGTCTGGTACAGTCCTCAGTTGGTTTCAATCTTTCCTCAAGGGAAGGACTCAGAGGGTGGTGTCTGGGATTTTTTCCTTGGCATCTTTCCCCCTAACCTGTGGGGTGTTGCAGGGCTCCATTTTGGCACCCATGTTGTTTGCAGTGTACATGCTGCTTTTAGGAGCAATTGTCAGGTGGTATGGTTTGAGTTTTCACTGCTATGCAGATGATACTCAACTGTACATGTCCTTTGTGCCCGGCCAAGATGCTGCCTTTTCGGTCTTTAACAACTATCTTGCCGAAATCCAGGACTGGATGAATGTGAGTTGGCTGCGGTTGAATCCCGAGAAAACTGAGGTGTTGGTTGTGGACCTAGGTCACCGGGAGGCGGGTTTGTTGGCGGGATCACCCTCTGGTTTATGGCTTGGGGGTGTTCAGCTAACTACCTCAGACTGGGTGCGGAACCTGGGTGTTGTGTTTGATGACTGTTTGACACTTAAATCTCAGGTGTCAGCAGTTGTCAAAGCCTGTTTTTACCATCTGAGGAACATCATCTGGGTGAAGCACCTGGTTCCTCCTGACAATCTTCCTACTTTGGTCCATGCCTTCGTTACCTCCTGCCCTGACTACCGCAATGCCCTTTATCTTGGGCTACCGGGGGTTGATATATGCCACTTGCAGCTAGTGCAGAATGTGGCAGCCAGGCTATTGACTGGTTCCTCTAGGTTCAGTCATATAACGCCTGTGCTCCGTGGACTGCACTGACTGCCAATATGCTGGCAAATCACCTTCAAGGTCGGTTTGCTGACCTATAAGGCTCTACATGATCAGGGACCTGGCTACCTGAAAAATCTCCTTTGTCCCTACTGTCCCTCCTGCTCTCTCCGATCCACTGATGAGGGATTGCTAGAGATTCCCAGGGTTCGCTTAAAAACCTCTGGGGCCAGATCTTTTAGTTTTATGGCCCCATCCCTGTGGAATTCTCTACCTCGTCAGGTGTGGGATTGCCAGACTGTCCAATGCTTTAAGGGGGCATTAAAAACACATCTTTTTAGCCTTGTATACAATGATTTTTAAATGCGGCTGCCTTAGATTAATTTTAACTTTATTTTAATTATTTACTGATTTTATTATGTTACGTACAGGCACCTTGGTTTTGGAAAGGCACCTTTTATGAATAAAGTTTGATTTGATTTGATTTATTTATATTTTATTTATTTATTTCAAAGTTTTACCAGGAAGGCATACTGAGCAAACTACTGCTCGATTCAAGATGCGTCCCGGGGGAAGAGTGGTGAGGATATACAATTAAGGTGCACCATAAAGATATTTTAACAGTACAAAGCAGTTCGTAAATTACATTCTGCAACAGAGGAGATGTGTAATTGCAGGCAATACAAAGTGCAGTTATAGTTAGACAAACACAAGAATAACATGAATTGTACTCACTCGGGAGGGAGCAATCTTAGACCTGGTACTCTCAAATGGGGATGGAGAAAGAGTCTCAGATTTAGAAGTGGGTAGCCATCTGGGAACAAGCGACCACCAAACAGTGTAGTTCCCGATAAACACAGCCATACAAAAGCAAGAGTACTGGACTTTAGGAGGGCTGACTTTGGGAAAATGAGAGAGTGCCTCAGAAAAGCACTAGAAAACAGGTAAGAAGGAGGGGTGGAGGAACAATGGGGAGTGATCAAAACAGCCATCACAGAAGCAACAAGCCTTTGTGTAAAACAAATCAATAAAACACAACGAAGGAAAAAACCGTTATGGTTCTCAAAAGAGGTGGCAGGGGAGGTTAAGGAGAAAAGGACAGCATTCAGGAAATATAAGGAAACACAGAAGGAGCAGGACAGAGAACTTTATCAGTTAAAGCAGAAAGAGGCTGGGAAAGGATAGCCAATTCTGTTAAGAAGGGGGATAAGACCTTTTATAGGTACATTAGGGAGCGAAGAAAGACCAAAGGAGGGATACTGAAGCTTAATAAAGGGGAGGGAATGTGGGTAGAGGGTAACAGTGAAAAAGCAGGGATACTGAACGAATATTTCTGCTCAGTATTCACAAAGGAAGAGGAGGGGGAGTTACCTAAACCAAACAAGAGAAACACTCTGAAGACGGGCTCGATAACAGTCCATTTACAGAAGAAAGGGTTCTAAAAGAACTAATAAAATTGAAGGTGGACAAAGCAATGGGGCCTGATGGGGTTCACTCAAGAATTCTAAAAGAACTAAGGGTAGAACTAGTGACACTGCTGACTACTCTGTTTAACAAATCATGGGAGGATGGGGTGGTACCCGAGGACTGGAGGAGGGCAGATGTGATTCCTCTTCACAAAAGTGGGAGCAAGACAGAGGCAGGAAACTACACACCAGTTAGTTTGACCTCAGTGGTAGGAAAAAATGATGGAATCACTTCTGAAGGAAAGAATTGTTGAGTACCTAGAGGCCAGTGGGGCACAGGACCCAAGGCAGCATGGATTCACCATGGGAAGGTTGTGGCAGACGAATCTAATAGATTTCTTTGACTGGGTTACCAAAGTAGTAGACCAGGGAGGGGCTGTGGACATGGCCTACCTAGATTTTAGCAAGGCATTTGATACAGTCCCACACAAAAGATTAATACACAAGATAGCCAGCTTTGGAGTGGGTCCCAAGGTGGTAGCCTGGATAAAAAATTGGCTAGACAACAGGACTCAAAGGGTAGTAGTAAATGGAGTACACAGTGACGAAAGGAGGGTTACTAGCGGGGTACCGCAAGGGTTCAGTACTGGGACTGGTCCTTTTTAATGTCTTTATAAGTGACATTGCAGAGGAACTGGAAGGAAAAGTATGTCTCTTTGCAGATGACACAAAGATCTGCAACAGGGTTGATACACAAGATGGAGTGGAAAGGATGAGAAGGAACTTGGCAAGGTTGGAGGAATGGTCAAATGTATGGCAGCTCAGATTCAATGCAAAGAAGTGCAAGGTAATGCACATGGGGAACAAAAACCCTGGGGAAGCATACACAATGGGGGGTGAGATACTGACAACAGTAAAAATAGAATGGGACCTGGGGGTAATTATATCAGATGACCTAAAGGTGGACAAGCAAGGTGAGAAGGCAGTAAGGAAGGCTGGGGGGGATACTGGGATGTATAGGAAGAGGCATCAATAGTAGAAAACAGGAAGTTGTTATCCCTCTGTACAGACAGTTGGTGAGACCCCATCTGGAGAACTGTGTGCAGTTCTGGAGACCCCATCTCCGCAAAGACATAGACAGAGTGGAGGCTGTCCAGAGGAGAGCAGCCAAAATGGTGCAGGGTCTGCACCAGAAGACATGAAGAAGACTAAAGGAGCTTAATATGTATACCCTTGAGGAAAGAAGGAGAGAGGGACATGATAGAAACTTTCAAGTACCTCAAGGAATTAACAAAGTCCAAGAGGGTAGCATCTTCCAGAAAAGAGATGTGCAAGAACAAGGGGCAAAATTTGAAGATAGAAGGGGATGGCTCAGAGGTAATGTGAGGAAGTATTTTTCACTGAGAGGGTTGTGGATGCATGGAACAGCCTCTCTGAAGAGGTCGTGGGGTCAAGAACAGTGGGGGACTTCAAGAATGCATGGGACAGGCATAGGGCAGTCCTAGTTGGGGGTAGGAGGAATTAAGCTGTTGGTTAACTAGGATCTGCAGCTTATCTGTTAGGTAGGAAAATGGGCAGACTAGGTTGGCCAAGTGGTCCTTATCTGCCATCAAATTCTATGTTTCTATGTTTCTATGTACAGAAGTGGTGAATACAGTAAATTGGTAGACAGTGGCTACACGGGCAACTAAACCCTATTACTGAGAAATTGGTCATGTTCATGTGCAGGTGGTGGCGAAGTATGTTTTAAGTATGGAGGTAAGATGCTGAGGGGTGGTGGAGTGCCGAATAGCCTCTGGAAGGGAATTCCATAGTTTGGGCATCTGAGTTGAGAAAGCCGCCTGGCCAGCAGCAGTGGACATAAATGGAACAGACAGTAGGCGAGAGTCAAAATTCATAAGTGCATACACTGGAGGTGCTTGGGCTGACAGGACAGCGCTGACGTAGGGTGGGAGGGTCCGGGACCAGAATTTAGACATGAAGCTTATGCAGTGGGACTGCCACCGATTTTGGAGGGAGTGTAGGTCCATAGACCGGTAAAGGGCACAGTGATGGGTGCAATGAGGACAGTCAAGTGCTTACTGTAGCAACAGAATGAGGAGAAAAGAGAGTCCAGTCTAGCTAGGATGGACATGGGAGCGGTACTATACACTACGTCACTGTAGTCAAAGATAGGGAGAATCATTTTCTGTACAACTGACTGGCATGCCGGCAGCGGGATGCAACCCTGGTTATGGTATAGGGTACCCAGCTTGGGATGTAGCTTTCTGAGGATAGCGTCGATGTGTACAGAAAAGTCAAGATGCTGGTCTAGCCAGACCCTGAGATATGACAGAGCAAATGCTGATGGCACATTCATAAGGTAGAAAAAGAAATGGGCAGACTGGATGGGCCTTGCTGTCCTCATCTGCCGTAAACTTCTATGTTTCTATGTTTCTAGATCTAAAGGAGATGCAGGCCTCCAGAGATGTCCTGTCCAGGGTGTGGAAGGAGGGGTTGTTGGGGAGCCAAGAAAGTCTATTTTCTCTTCTCTGTATCTCAAATCAAATAAAATCAAATGTTATTTCTAAAGTGCTTTTCTAAAATCAAAGTGCATATACAATATTAAAACAACCATTAAACAATTAACACACACAAAATTAAGAGGCAGCAGTAATAAAATTAAACATCATCCCCAAATGCTGGGCCAAATAAATATGTTTTTAAAGAGGATTTAAACATCTCAGTGGACAGGCACTCTCTGATCTGACAAGGTAGAGAGTTCCACAAGGTCGGGGCTACAAAAGCAAAAGCCCTAGCACCAGATGTCTGAAGACGGACCATGGGAACCTCTAGCAATCCCTCACTGGCAGGGCAGAGAGGATGGATGGGGTGGTAAGACCAAAGGAGGTCTTGCAAGTAAGTCGGTCCCTGTCCATGTAGGGTCTTATAGGTCAGCAAAGCGACCCTGAATGTGATCCTCCACCACGCCAGCAGCCAATGCAATTCGTACAGCACAAGCGTGACATGGCAAGATCTTGGCTGCCCTGTCAACAGTCTGGCCACTGCATTTTGCACCAGCTGTAGGCGACGGAGATCACCCCTGGTAAAGCTAGGTATAGAGCATTGCAGTAGTCAAGACGAGAGGATACAAAGGCATGAACCAGTATAGGAAGGTCATCAGGCGGAACGAGGTGCTTTATCTGGGTGATGTTCCTCAGATGGAAAAATGAGGACTTGACAACTGCTGACACCTGTGCTTTAAGTGTCAGTTCATTATCAAGCACAACCCCCAGATTCTGCACCCTTTCAGAAGGTCTCAACTGGTCACCCCCCCAGCACCAGGCCGGATGGTTGCCCAGGAGTCAACTTCTCTACCCATGACCTGGGTCCACCACCAACACCTCATCTTATCATCACCTTATCTGGATTTAGTTTCAACCAGTTAGCACTCATCCAATCTTGAATCTCAGTGAGGCAGTTGTTAAAGACTGAGATCGCACTAGTCTGTTTGGGTTCAAAGGACATGTAGAGCTGAGTATCATCTGCATAGCAGTGAAAACTCAGCCCATACTGCCTTATAATGTCTCCCAACAGCAGCATATACACCGTGAACAACATAGGGGACAGTACGGAACCCTGCAGAACCCCACGAGGCAGGGCTAAAGTAGCCGAGGAAAAAATTCCTGACACCACCCTCTGAGTTCTGCCTGTGAGAAAAGAATGGAATCATCTGAGGACTGTCCCCAACAGTCCACAGATTAACCACAGGTGTTTCAACAATACCCCATGATCCACGATGTCAAATGCTGCCGAGAGATCAAGGAGGATCAAGATCGAATGACTCCTCCAATCCCTCGCTATTAGGAGATCATTCATCACCCAAACTAATGCTGTCTCAGCACTGTGCCTCTTCCTGAAACCAGACTGGAGAGGATCATAGACTTCTTGGGTGGTAAGAAAGTTCTCAAGCTGCAACATGACTACCTTTTCAGTCTCAGGTTATAACTGTTAGTTACCTCCCACTGCTCTTCCTTTGTGAATACTGAGCAGAAATATTCATTCAGCATCCCTACTTTTTAACTATAGTATTGGTTTGATGGGTTGTGAGGGAATGAGGGGACTTCCTAAGGACAGAGGGAACGGCAGTAGGGACACCATCCCCCTCCATCCAACAGTGAATCCTACTTACAGAAACTAAGAACACTATGCTAACTAGCATTTATGACCTGAGACACAGAGAAGAGAAAAAAAAAACCTTTGAGGAGGAAATCTCTGGGGATCCAAGGCCTAGGTCGCCTTCCCTCTAGGCTTGGGATAATTTATTTAGTGATGGCTCTGCTGCTGCAATTTGGAAACCCAATTAGAGGAGTGGAAAATATTCCAATTTGGAGAAAGGCTCTCACTCTATCCTTCTAACAGGAATGCTGTGGAGGGTTGCGAGCCACTGCGCTCTGCAACAAGTCACCTCCAAGGTGGGAGGAGGAGAGTAATAACAACTGAGGCACTCACCCGGCCTACCGATCTAAAAAAAAAACAGGTGAACCAGAGGCAGTTATAGGGAGAATAGCTTTGAAGGGTGCCTCCTCGCTTGGGTGCTAAAGGGACCCATGTAAGATACCCCAGCCCTTCAGAGCTGAGTCTTTATTTCTACAACTTAAAGTGCCACCAGTATGGTTGATGACTGAGGTTCCACCCAGAGCAAAGACATTCCCAGCTATGGGCGAGGTGAGAAGGACCCCACCTCAAGCTTCACATGTTCAAGCTGCAGACTCTAGGTGCAGAGTGAGACTGTCGGCTGCAGGGGAACCCTGTGCCAGAATGGTATGGCTGGAATGCCCCAGGGACTGATGAGGAGCTGAATGAGCATTGAGTGCTGAGACCTTGCAGAGGACAGATGGCAGGGAGCAGTGAGCAATGATGGCATAATCAGTGGTTGAGCTGAACATAGTTCAGTAAGGCAGGGTAGTTGTTCAGTAAAGCAGGGTAGTTCAGTAGGGCAGGGTAACAATAGTCGGACGTGCACGTAGGTCAGTAAGCAGTAGGGATAGTCAGAGCTGCACATAGGTCAATAAGCGGTAGGGATAGTCAGATCTGCATGTAGGTCAGTAAGCGGCAGGGATTAGTCAGACCTGCATGTAGGCCAGTAAGCAGTAGGGATAGTCAGACCTGCACGTAGGCTAGTAAGCAGTAGGGATAGTCAGATCTGCACATATGTCTGTAAGCAGTAGGTATAGTCATACCTGCACGTTGGTCAGTAAGCAGTAGGGACAGTCAGACCTGCATGTAGGTCAGTAAGCAGTAGGGATAGTCAGACTTGCATGTAGGTCAGTAAGCAGTAGGGATAGTCAGACCTGCACGTAGGTCAGTAAGCAGTAGGGATAGTTAGATCTGCACATAGGTCAGTAAGCAGTAGGGATAGTCATACCTGCACGTAGGTCAATAAGCAGTAGGGATAGTCAGACCTGCACATAGGTCAGTAAGCAGCAGGGATAGTCAGATCTGCACATAGGTCAGTAAGCAGTAGGGATAGTCAGATCTGCACATAGGTCAGTAAGCAGTAGGGATAGCCAGATCTGCACATAGGTCAGTAAACAGTAGGGATAGTCAGACCTGCATGTAGGTCAGTAAGCAGTAGGGATAGTCAGACATGCACGTAGGTCAGTAAGCAGTAGGGATAGTCAGATCTGCATGAAGACCTGGAAAACACAGTAGCAATGGAGGGACATGAATGTAAGTGGGAGAAGGAACACTATGACAGTGAGGCACGCCAGCCAAGCATTCAGAAAGCCAAATGAAGGTGACAAATACTCTGAGGATTTTCATGGGCAGAGACAGGATTATGAACAGAAGTAATTAGCCATATGGGGCCAAGGCCCCCCCATGCACTTCCCAGTCCCTGCTGTCGGAAAACCAAGAAAGTGATGGAAGGGGCAGAGAATCCCATGCAGATATTAAAGCTAGTTTACAGCATCAGCAATAGCTCAGCTGACCTCAGAGTAGAACAGCAGTGTACAAACAAGGAATAGCATCAGTGGGGAGTAACCACGAGTGGTAGTATTCTTTTCTTTTATTTATTTATTTATTGAGGATTCGGAAAATACCTTTGCGTCAAAGACTCTGTTTCAAAGGTTCCATGTCAATACAGATAAACACAATAGGAGAACAGTACATATCAAATACAGAAATAGTAACACAAGCAAGCAAAACACTATACAATAATACATTAAATTGGCTAACATTTTAGATACTGGTTATACCTGGTGCTAGGCACAAAGTCCAGGGAACATTTGAAAACTCCAGTGCAGATCTAACGAAGAGAGATTCAAGAATTTGTGGGGGGAGTGTCCAGTAAATGGATATTGGTTGGAGGGCAGGTTCAGTGGCAGTCACAGAAATTCATGGACTGTAGGTGGTTCCTAAGGTTGGTTTTGCAGGGGCCTAGTCTATTCAAGTTTGTGAGGGCGTTAGGCAGGCTATTGACCCAGGATGGGGCTCAGTAACGAAAGAACCTTTGGAGTTGGGAGGTGCAGCATTGGGGTACCACAAGGAGTTGCCTGCTAGCGCTATGGGTGTGCTGCTGTGACGGGGCCCATTGTATTGGGGGGAGAGACCAATGGGGGCAAGACCAAGGGAAATCTTTTTGGCCATGAGGCAAGTGTGAAACCTGATTCTGTTATCTAGGTTAAGCCAGTTTGTGGCATTGTAAAGAGAACATGTGTGGGTTAAATGATCACAGCCAAGGGTGAGGCGCAGGCTTTTCTTGCGGGAGAGCTGAAGTCTGGATAAGGCCGAGGAGCTGGCAGCACTATAGATAAGAATGTCATAGTCTAGAAGGGAGAGGACTGAGGAGGAGACCGCAAGTCGAAGGGTATCAGGAGTGAGACAGTGTTTAAACTGGTAGAGGATGCCCAGCAGGATGTTGAGGGCTGTAGACAGTAGGTTAATGTGGTGGTGGAAGTTGAAGGCTGGGTCAAGACTGATGCCCAGGTATTTAAAGGAGTCCACTTGCTCAAGAGGGGTCAGGATGGCTGTTAGTAGTGGAGGACAGTGGTTCTTCTTGGAGCTAAGTGGGTGAGCGAAGTACATAACTTTAGTCTTTTTATAGTTTAGAATAAGGCGCTGTGAGGTGAACCACTTTTCGGCATCACTGAAGGAGGACTGATGAGAGAGGTGGAGCTGTGTGGGGTCATGGTTGGAGGAGTACAGGACAGCATCGTCTGCATAGAGTAGGATGTTGCCTGAACAGGACTGAGGAAGGGAGTTGAGAAAGAGGCTGAATAATAAAGGTCCGAGGATAGACCATTGCGGGACACCAGAGCAGACAGACAGCTTGTTGGATAAGGTGGTTCCAGTTCTTACTTGCTGTGAGCGGTCTGCCAGATAGTCAGTGAACCAACAGAAGCATAGAAAGGATGGAAGGCACAATCCTCTGAAAGCAGCTATGACCATGGGGAAGTAGATTGAGCTGCATAGCTAGGGTTCAGAGGGAGCCTGAATCAGGTGAAAACAATTAGGCTTGTAGCATGGGGATCAGCTTTGGTTCAAGTAAAACACAGGTTTCTGGTTGCAGCAGCAATGGGAGGAACTGAAAACAGTAGCTTGAGCTGCAAAATGAGCCAAATGGTAGGCGCTTATAAACCAAATCCCCCCCAAAAATCAAAACAAAACTAAGATAGACAAACACAGAAAAACAGGGAAAGAACAAAGGAAGCACACAGTTGGAGGCAAAGTACAAACCAGAAGCAGGAGAACAAAACACAGAAGTCCAGCAAAAAGAAACAGCAAGGTGAGGGGGGGACAGGGCCCAGCCGGCTGCTGAGGACAAATGGACAGAGAATCTGGCTAGCAAAGAAAAAGTGATTCAGAAGGAGAGTGCGGAGAACTGCTTATATAGCTCAGGAAGTGGGAGTGGCTGGCTGCTTGTCCATTGAACTGTCATTGAGGCACAGGTCAGAAAGCATAGGGAAAACCAGGAGCAGTTGTAAAATTCCACAAATCTGTTTATTTGTAGTTGCAGTAACATAAAAAAAATATAAACCTAGTCTGAATAACTATGTACAGAGGAATAAAAATAAAATCTTCCTTCAGGCTGTGCCCCTTTTTCTTGTAAAATCTCTCCAATTGCAGCTCAGCTTAGTGCCTTTATAAGTCTTTCCAACTCCCACTCTTAGCAAGCATCCTGTTTTTGCAAAATGTTCTGTTCTTATAAATATCAGGAGCTGCTGGAACAAAGTATGCTTCCTGAGGCTCCTTTTTGCAAAAGGCTCAACATTTGCACTCAAGTAACCTTTAGCTTTTTAAAGTCATGACAAAATACAGTTAATACACGTTTCAACAGTAACACCATATTTTCCAAACAAAATTGATCTCATTATCAGTTTCATTCCATACATTGATTTGCACATAATTTTGTATTAGCTGATATAGTTATATAAGGAAGAAAAACAGACAGCAAGAGAAAACTGAGAGACAGTGAGGGGCAAAGAATTGCGAGGCTGTTCAGGTTGATAAAGTCCGAGATCTCACAGGGAAATTTGGATGTGCAGCCAGACATAAGAGACAGAAAAGGAAAGAATATAGATCCTTGCATTTACCTACTTTCTTCGTAACAAATGGGACAGAGTCCTGTTCTACCCTGTCACATGAACCAAAGGAAGAGCCTTCCAATTGAGTACTACTGGCTGGTGCCCAAATGGGCCTCAATGGACAGCTCAGTCCATAAGTCTCTTGACAGGCCTGACAGTGAGGTACCTGGAATACATCACTCCCATGATGGTAGCACACTTCATATACATTTATTGGCCACCCAGGTAATGCCCCATTGTCTGGTCCTCCAGAACATCCACTCGCTTCCTCAAGCTGCCTGAGCTCCCTTTCCTGCTGCCTGACCCAGGCGAGCACATGCCGAGGGTAACACATGTCACTGCCGTTCATCTTTCCTGGTTGCTGCAAAACACACACAACAATTTGAGCTGTAGCTTGTTGCACTTATACTTGCTCTTGTAATGGCCTGGCCTACTATAGGGAGGGGGGCAATGTGTCTTGCTACCAATCCCTGTGCCCATTTTCTCAATTTAACTTTATATTGAATTTCATTTTTACTGTGCACATTCTTGAAGATTTTAAGAAATAAATGGCTATTTCAACATCTGCTTGTAATGCTGAACTGTATTTCATAGCCTTTACAAGCTGAGCTTCAATCAGTTGGACCACACTTAGACCTCGCAGTCTCTGCTCCCTGAGTCCCTGCCTGCCACTGCCTGCCCAACTGGGTTTCCAAACTTTCTACTCCATTTAGAGTACTGTACCTCTATTAACTGCATGTGCAATTTGAATTGCTCATAGTCCCCTGCCCTGTGCCCATTTCAGTAAGTAACCAAATTTGCATCCAAAATACTCACAGTCCAGCAATTTTCAAGCTTTTCTTCTGCCCTGATTGAACAGACATGATCGCTCAGTGCTGAGCACACTTTAGCATATGGGGTGGTCCCGATTGTGGTGACCTAACATGGGGATTTATTGTACCAGTGAAATGGGACCAACCATTTCGGGGTTATGCCCATCATGCAAACAGGGTGGACTTTTAAACTGTTCAAACTTCAACAAGAGATTTGTAGCGAGGCCTTAAGTGCTGGCAATGAGGCTGCTCCATGAGCTCTGGCTCCCCACTTGCACAGCACACAGTCCCAGGGGCAGGGCTTACCATTTCAGCCAGTCACTGGACACCATGCAAATTAGGGCAGAGGCACACTGTCTCTCTCCACATGAGTGCATTCCAAGGCACTCTGGGAAAGATTTTAAACTGTAGAACACATTTTGTTTCTTCATTGCTTAAGCTTGAACCCACTTGCCTTCACAGTTAGTTCTTTATCTTGTGGGTGCAACACCACCAAATTCACCACCCCATGCCATTTCTTCAGGCAACCTAAGCCACTGAAATCATTACACGAGCCCCCTTTGTATGTATTCCTTCCTTGTATATTGCATCACAGACAGTCTTTACACTCCTTATGTGAAGGGTGTTTCGCTGGATCGCCCTCAGGAGGAAGGGCACACAAAACAATTTATATTTTGGCCGGAAACTGGGATGAGCCATAACACTGTTAGGCACCATGAAACACACAGTCCACATACAGATGACTGTTCACAATCAGAACCAGAGCCAAGATGTAGGTTTTACTCTGCCACAAAGGACTGACAGACAATTTGCCCACTGGAGCTGCAGTTGCAGAAAGGTACACAGAGTCCACAAAACCCACAGTAGTGCATTTGTCCTAATCCCGCACCTTCTTTAGAGGGAAACAATCTAGATTCCCATCCATCCCTCTTCCGGGGTATGGACATAGGACAGCTTCTACAAAAGCGACTGTGATCGATGCCAGGTTTACATATCCAGGGGGTGAACAACACTGGGGTCTGTCCCTTTACAAAGGTCCCAAACTCTACAATCTTTTCAGGATAAGGCATGTCCTCCAAACTGTGAGAAACAGTTTCACTAAAATTCATCCCAACTGAGCAAAGTTTACTCCTCATATCCGAGACAGAAGCGAGCGTAGTTCTGGCTGCCAGAGTAGAGGGGGGGGCACTGTTTTCTAAAATGACTTCTTAACTGTGAAGGAGTCATTTGAGTAGTTTTACAGTCTTCTGAAAGCTCTGAGATAAAATTATACCAAAAGGCAGGAATTCCCTGATGGCTAGACCAAAACCTGGCCATTCCAGCACTTGGGCAAAACTTTCCCTGTCAAACGTCTCTCAGAAATAAGGGATCACCCCATAAGTTACTCATGGTTACAGCACCCTTTGTCTGTTCATCCACTCAGGGGATCTGCACAAGAGAAGGCCGCCATAATGACTCGACACAGGTCTCGCTGCGATCTGACTAGGACCTGAAAATATCTGGAGAGAGGTAACACCTCTCTTGAGGCTCTTCTCAGTCAGCACCCCAAGCTAACTACACTGCTCTGAAGCAGAAAACTTACTGATGCAGCAAAATTTTATTGTGGCTTATGCAGCTGCAAAACCCACTCCCTCTTGGAACCTCTGCTAGAATGATTGGCAGAAACTATGAAGAAAGCCCAAGAAGTTTATCTCTTTCTGCACAGACTGCCTAGCTAGCAAACTAAAAGCTAACAGAGTTCTGGTAATCCAAGGGGAGATTGGGTGTTACATCTGTAAAGCACTCAGAGTTGATGTTGGGCTACCAAACATTACCTGTCAGCAATGCCTCCTTTGACTGCACTCACAAGATATCGGGCTAGTTCTCTACTTAGCTGTAAATATCAAACCTGTTACTCCCTCCATCTAGCAGCAAACTTATTGTTCTGTTGAAAACTATAAAACACAGCTCTCGGTAACACGTTCAATGCAATGTATTGCTGATCTTGATTCTGCAATATTGTATAACTGAAGAAGCTGTAATCTTATAGCTTCCATTCAATGTCTATATGTATTAAGTGTTTATGTTTGTTTTTCTTGACGCGGAGCCTTTGTAAATGAGTCCCTGACTCAAAGGTTGTAATCCTAAAGTCTGTTAAATAAATAAATGTTGGCTTGAGCACTGCGTAAATAAATGTGCTTTTGCCTTGCCTATAAAGGGGGTGATATATAGAACTAGTAGAACAGGAGCATGGATTAATCAGAGGGTAGTAAATATCTGGAATAGTCTCCCAGAACAAGGGGCTTCCAGCAAAACTATGAATATATTAAAAAAAAAACTTTGGGTGATTACCAGCTAGCAAAACAAAACACTGGCTGTCTCCATTGATAAATGGTGAGTCGCAAAGGCTAGCACTACCTGACTCACATAAACTGTATGAAATCTATAAATTGTGAATTGTCAGACATCAGCTGTTTCCATTCACTCTCCCACATAACCTTAGTTTTCAAACCGTTTTCATGTTTGAGATAGTTTAATTTCTTGATTGTTAGGTAATGTGTGTGTAGATTGTGCTAAGCATTGATTTAAACTGCTAATCAAAGTAACACACCCTGCAGCCAGAATAAAAATGCCTAAAAAACTCAGATGCTGTTGGGACATCATCTGTTATGATATGACCACTGAGAAAATATGAGGCTACCTGCACTTCCCCACCATTAAAAGCTTTGCTCTATGGAAATTGTTTCTTATGGACATGGGCCTCTGTAGGGCAAATGTGGAGTAACGTTTCCATTGGCAGTAACAGCCGGCAGTGGGTATTATCCACATGGTGTTTGCCTATGAAAAATTAAACTGAAACATGGCAATGCAGACTGACACTCTTCTTTTTTATTTCTTTATTTATTTATTAAAATGTTTCACCAGGAAAGCACACCGAACAACAAGTTGCTCATCTCCCAGTGCGACCTGGGGGGAAGGGATTCAGAGTGGATGAGCAGCAATACATTCTATACATGAGACAACAGTTATATACAGTGAATATAACAGAAGGGAATTAACACTTGGCAATTAGTGTAAGTGGGAGGGGGACAAGAGAGCAACACAGGCATGTAGCTATACAGATGATAAATAACTAGTAGTAAGGGAACCCTACCAGGTCATAATGTTATATGCTTAGTAGCTTACGACATTATGGCTAACCCTCAACAGTGCTGTAAGATACAGCGAGTGGTGCAATACCGCTAATACCGCTGCACATGGTATTGCACCATTCGCACTATCCCAGCAGAGGATAAGACCTCTGCTGGGAGGGTGTTTCATTGAGCAGCTGCTGTGCCTCAGTGGACTGAGCCACTGCTGCGAGGAACCCAGGCGCTGAGTCTGGAACCGGGTTTGATTCCCACTCCCAGAAACTTTTATTTTTGTCTCACACTTTCTGCGATTTTAAGTTGAACCTCCTTCCCCGGAGTTTCGAATCCTAATTGGGGGGAGTTTGGGGGGTGCAGCCCCCCATAACAGGGGTGGGGACAGAGCCCCCTCTCAAAAACAAAGGATTATGCCACATGCAACAATTATATACAGTACTGACAGCACAATTATTGCATGCGGCATGATGTCTAGCGACATTCTGACCCTAAGCTTAAGGGAACAATTAGATTTAGACAAAGAGAGAAGGTAAGGCAAAAGGTACTAGTAAGTACATTTACTTTGGGCGATACATAAAGTGCCAGGGGAGAGGGAGGACTGGGACAGGTATGTAATATGTGCCATAGAGGGAGGACGAGGGGGAGCAGGGGAAGTGAAAGCTGAACACATGGGCCCCTCGAGGATGTTAAGAACCCTGCAAGGGGACAGAGACTGCTAGAAGAGATGGGGATTTCCAAGGAGAACTGGGGGTTTGGGAGGGTAGGTAAGCAAGTGTAATGTAGGAAGAAGGGGGGATAGAGATAGGTGGGAAAAAGGGAGAGCCAGGTCCAAGGGCCCCAAATAACATGCTGGGTGGATGGGCTCTGTGTGGGATGCTGGGAGGAGAGGAGGGGGAGTAGAGCCTTGGGGGCCGCCCCAGGATGTTGAGAAACCTGCGAGGGGCCAGGGAATGTAGTGATGTACTGAATGGGGTTATTCTGGTTCTTTTCCTTTTCATCAGCATGAAACATCTCCTCTGCACTGTCTTGAAGTGTTCCACTGTCTGTTTTAGAATCTCCATATCTGACTTGCAGTAGTGGTATAATTCCTTTTTAAAATCAAATAGATCTCTTTTATCCAATTCATACCACTCCAGAAACCATTTTAGTTTTCATCAGCCATCATGTAGTCTACACCATTATCTCTGGGGTCTGGCATAGGCCCTACATAATTCTGATTTTCTGGTTTGTTGATAAAGTGCAAAAAGAACCCCTTTACAACCTCAAAACCCATAGCCACAGGCATGGCTGCAAGAAACACAGGATGAAAGTTTAATGAATCAGTAATGGATATTTAACCTTTTTATGGTCATGGACAGCAATTTACTTTCCTGAGTCAATACCTCCACTTCTGTTTTCTCTGTTACAAGGTAGTTTCAGATGAAGTAGCTGTCATGTTCCCTGGCATTGTACACTATAAAGATACATCCGGAAACCTTTTTTTGATAAACTGTTTACAAACAATTGTGCAACAAAGTTAATGCCTTCGAATTCCCATGACTGACCTCTTTCAATAGCGTAAATATAATGTGGAATATGCTTAGAGTCACATGCACTGACATCTTATATGCATTCAAAATCATAAAATACACAGCTGGATGAAAAATGTGGTGATTTTAAAGTGACATTGTCAATCTTTTTGATGTATATTATTTCTAGTTAAAAACTTCACGTTTTATCAATGCTTACCTTTTAAAATTCATTGATGCTGCAGGTTGTTTTATACATCTCCTTGCTTAGCAGAACTCAAATGCACTCTAATGTATAGTTATAACCAAGCTTGTTTTATTTCAGATTCTTGATCTACTATTATTGCATACTTACTAAACATTAGAAACACTTCAGAACAGCGCAGCTACTGATACTGCAATAGTCTTCTCTACTCCCATTGCATTATGTATGGCTAGACTGTGTTGAAGGTGTTCTTAAGTCCAGGATGGATGAAACACCAGTCACACACCTGAGTAACCTGTCCTTATCTCAGAGACTCTTCCTCACCTATGGAAAACTACCCATGTCATCCCTCTGTTTAAATCAGAGGACCCCTGTGATCTAAACAACTATGGGCCGATATCACTCCTCCCCATACTATCTAAACTCTTGGAAAAAGTTGTGACTGCTCAGTTGAGAACCTACTTAGACAACACAAACCTTCTAAACCCTATGCAGTCTGGTTTCAGAGCTAAACATAGCACTATTACAGCTCTGGCCAAAGTGCCTAATGATTGGCAATGAGATCAGGAGAACAGAAACTTCATCTGCGACTTTGACACCGTTAACCACTGCCTGCTTCTTTCTATACTAAATATGATAGGCCAGGACTCGACCTCATTGTGCTGGTTTAATGATTACCTCACAGATAGATAACAGCAGGTAAAGGCCAAAGGGATCTTTCCCCACTCAAACCACTAAAAAGAGGTGTGCCACAGGGATCCATCTTGGGGCCCTTACTGTATGCAATTTATGTAAGCAATATCGATGTCGACATTAAGGAGGCCAATATTCACCTGTTTGCAGATGATAAGGTGCTTTACCTAAGCCGCCCATCACCAGAAGCTGCCTGTGGAGATTTGCAGACAGACTTCAATCTGCTGCAGAGTCAGCTCCTAAACAAAAAATTATTACTCAATGCCAAGAAAACAAAAGCAATGCTGTTCTCACCTGCTAATCATATGGCGCACCCTACTATTATCGGTTCCTTACCCCCCATTACCACTTTATTAGGAGAAAGCCTGTAATTTGTGATGAAATTCAAGTACCTGGGGGTCTGGCTGGACCACAGACTCTCTTTTGTGGATCATGTTGAGGATCTACTGAAAAAACTGAGACAGAGGTTTGGTCTCTTCTTTAAGATAAACCACCTCCTGACCAAAGTTGCTATGATGCACCTAGTTCAATCCATGTTCCTTTCTCTAATTGACTATGCTGACTTCATTTATTATTCATTAGTGTACTGCCTCCTGTCTTCATAAACTGGACACCCTGTATCACAGAGCCCTGAGATTTATAACTGGCCTACCCCTCACCACTCACCACTGCTCCTTATATGCAGCTGTGGGGTGGACCTCTCTTCAGTATGTACAGAATAGAAATGTGGCTCTCTGGACCTTCAGAGCTATTACCAACAAACTTCCCCAATACATCACTGACTGTCTGCCACTAAGCTTGCATGGCAACTGTGCATTGAGAAGTTACTCCCTGATTTCACTGAAAGTGCCTAGGGCCAACACACGTTTCAGGAGAGTGGCCATAGGCTTTGTGCTGCCTTCACTCTGGAACAAATTACAGAAATCAATGAAACTGAGTATCCCCGTTAGTCTTACCATCTTCAAGGCCTTGTATGCCAAGACTGTTAAGGAGCTATGGAACTGTTTCCCTCGCTCTTAGTATGCTTTGTTGTCTACTACTTACCCGCCCCCTGCATCACCACATATACCTGGCCCCTTGCCTGTCTCTACCAAAATTCCTCTATTGCTATGCTGTTATTCTGTCACCCTTCTTACCCCCTGACTTCTTACCATATGTCTCCCCAGCCTGTTATCTGAGCACTTCTCTTAGAGCTACTGCCACCCCATATGTCATTTACCCAATGTTAGTTTCCTGCCTCCACCCCCTTTAAGCCTGTATCCTATGTCTTGACCCATGCTAAAATGTGCCGATAGTGTGACTGTTTTAAATTCCATTGCTCTTACTATTCATTTCTATTTTTATCCAAATATTTTTAACCCATTACCTGAAACTATTTGCTCTTGCACTGTATGTATCTTTCTTTTTCTGTTTTATGTATAGCTATGCCTGTTTATTGCTTGTACATAAATGTATTGTTCTTTGAACTTGTGTGACACAGGTCCACCTTGTAAATGAGCTTGCTCAATGGTGTTCGCCTGAATAAATAAAGACTTGATTGATCGATTGATTGATTAAGGAATGTAAACAAACACGTTTTTGTGTGGTAGCACCAATATGGAGGGCAATCATTTTTTCACTTTTTAAAAGAAAAAAGGAATCAAAATCTAATTGCCAGCTACATCAGCAATCTATACAGAATGTGAACAATCATAACATGTTTTTAAGCTATGGACATTTTGAGGCCTGAGTGGGTTGACAGTGTCTGTTTAAAGTCTAACTATAAGATAAGATGGGTTCAAAATGGGGTCACATCTTCATGACAGGTGTAGCGCTTTGGTTGAAAACAAAGAAGGAGTACCCCTGAGGGTTCCCACATGATCTACATAATTTAAATAAATGACAATTGAGGTAAGGCAGTTTATGCTATTTGTAACAGGGTGATAAGATTCAGTATTTACTGCAATCAGTTCAGTGTCCCAACTCACTTTACACCTCACTTCACTACAGTCAATCTTTTTGCATGCATGGTACATGTTAGGGCATGTGTGTGAACCTTTATGTGTGCTCTACTATATTCACTTTTGAAGACTGCACCTCAGAAAAGACTTGAACAGTGTAGAGGTGGTCGAGAGGAAAGCAACTGAAATGGTGCATGGTTTAAATGAGAAGTCCTATGAGGAAAGATTGTGGGGTCATAACAAGTACACCCTGGAAGAATGGAGACAGAGAGAGAGGATCTTATAGAGACCTAAAAGTACCTCAAAGGGGCGAATAGGGTACAGGTAGGGAGTATCTTTCAAATAAGAACAAGCGACGGGACAAGAGGACATGTAAAGAAATTGAAAGGGGGGCTTCAGAAGTGATGAAAGGACATATTTCTTCACTTAAAGAGGAGTGAATGCCTGGAATAGATTGCCAGCAGTCGTGGTAAAGGCTGGAATAGTGGGGGACTTCCAGCTTGTATGGGATAGACATAGGGGTATATTAGATAGGATGCAGGGAGATGGGCGAGCCCCCAGAGACCAGATAAGGTCTGCAGAGACGGTATAGGTAGGGGACATCTGGGTAGACTAAGTGGGTAAAGCAGTGCCTTTGTGCCATAAAATTCTATTTTACTTTGTACAGTAACAGCTTAATTTGAGAGAAGGGTCTTGAGAGATATGTAGAATAGGTATGATATTCCCGCAGATATGCTTAGATGTTAGTCCATACTATGACTGTTTATAATCACTGTCTTGGCAGGATATGTGAACATTACGGATCCTTCCATCATCTCTATACTATGTTACTATGTTAGAGTTGTATAAAAATGAGATATTTGGCAGTCCAATTGCACAGATGTTGCATAACAGCTCACAGTGCTGGCTACCCAGTTTCAATCAACATAATCCTATGTTACTGTGTCAGATGAGGGTAAGAAATGCAATACCTGGATGGATCATGTGCCCCAGAGTATAGACTGCCCCAGTGAGAAGATAGAGTTGCTGCCTCTGCCACACTACCCCCACCCCAGATTACTATAGGTGGAAGTAAAATGGAGGCACATGAAGTGCATGGTTGTCAGTTGAGCTGGAGGATGCCACTCCACTATGGTCATGCTAAAGTCCTTGTGAGCTCCATGTGTACTGACATGCTGTAGGGGTGGGAGCAACAGGGATACTCACCCTGACTGAGCAAGGTAGAGGGAGGATCCTGTCACAGGTCTGCACAATCAGCTGTGGCACCCACCTCAGGAAATGGGCTGGAGATGTCTTGTGGGGTACTACAGCAAGTAAGTCCTGAAGACTTATAGCCTCACAATGGAGTTAACGTCATGTGGCTAAAGTAGGTAAGGGGCTGGTCCCAAAAATGTTTGGGAGGCTGGGTGGGAGCTCACAGAACTGGACTTGATGGAGCAGAAGAGGGGCATCAACAGAAAGTTAAACAGAGACAGATTTGGAGGAATCTTGGACTGTTTTACGCAATTATGAAGCTATATGATTAGTAAGTGCACAAAGTCACCATCATTTTATTTCTTTCAGTTTGTAATAAAGGCATCTACACAGGGGTTCGTTTTCCAGGAAGTGACCAACGGAATGTCTACTCTGACAGTCAACAAATGTGCCAGTCAACATGTACCAATGATTACTTTTGCCAGTTTTTTACATATAACGACTTAATGTAAGTAAATGTACAATTTGACTAAATTATAGTAGCAGTTACAGTAACACTGAATGATTTAGGTCTAACATGTGCACCTAATTTAAATATATATTTTTAACAATACCCAAATTAAGAATTTTACAAAATCCCATCATGCTGCCTCTGCCTAAGTGTGTGAACAGCAGACACCCTTTATGAAACTCTGCATTCAGACCAAATTACACAGATGTAAAAAGTGGAAACATACTCAAGGGGAAACAAAACCTTCCATAATATCACCACTTTCTGGGTTTTGTTGTTGTGGATGTCTTTCCCTGGGTGTTGGTTGTCCCTTTCTGACTGGAACCTTGCTGTCATAGTTAAGTGAGATTGTACCCAAATAATTCCACATTGCCTGTGAATGAGGGGTGATTGTTGCTTACTGACTGAAACCTTGTTGTAACTCAGGGGGAGGAAATAGACAAGGAAATGGCAGAAGGCATCCTTAGGATGAAAGAGAAAAGGGAGATATTGTTGGTGGGGATCTGAATATGCTAGATCTTAATTGGAGCACCTTTGCCGTAGCCACATACAAGAGCACAGTCATTCTTGATGTCCTACAGGGAGCATGCCTAAGACAGCTAACATTATAACCCACTCGGAAGGGAGCAATCTTAGACCTCATACTCTCAAATGGGGACAGAGAGAGAATCTCAGATCTAGAAGTGGGTAGCCATCTGGGAAAATGGGACCACCAAACAGTGTGGTTCACGATAAACTCAGCTGTAGAGTCAAGCCATACAAAAGCGAAGGTATTGGACTTCAGGAGAGCTGATTTTGTCAAAATGGGAGAGTGCCTCAGAAAAGCACTAGCAAACAAGCAAGAAGGAGGGGTTGAGCACCAATGTGGAAACATCAAAACTGCCATCGCAGAGGCAACAAGCCTTTGTGTGAAGCAAACAAATAAAAATGAAAGAAAAAAACACAATGGCTCTCAAAAGAAGTGGCAGCAAAGGTTAGGGAGAAAAAGATAGCATTCAGAAAGCGTAAGGAAACAGAGTAGGAGCAGGACAAAGGACTATACCAGTTAAAGCAGAAGAAGAGGGAAGGCAGTCAGACTAGCAAAGGCCCAAACCAAGGAAAAGATAGCCAACTTGGTTGAGAAGGATGATAAAACCTTTTATAGATACATTAGGGCTACAAAAAAAGACAAAGGGAGGGATAGTGAGACTGAGTAAAGAGGAGGGTGGGTGGCCAGAGAGGGACAGTGACAAAGCTGGGATACTGAACAAATACTTCTGCTCAGTATTCACAAAGGAAGAGGAGGGGGAGGTATCTCATTCAGTCAATAGAAGCACTTTTAATAGGTGGTTCGATATCAGTCCTTTCACTGAAGAAAGGGTTCTGAAAGAACTCCTAAAACTGAAGGTGGACAAAGCAAGGGGCCCCTTGGGATTCACCCCAGAAATCTAAAAGTATTAAGGGGAGAACTAGTAACACTATTGACTACCCTTTTAACAAATCGTGGGAGGATAGTGTGGTACCTGAGGACTGGAGGAGGGTGGATGTGATTCTCCTTCACAAAAGTGGGAGCAAGACAGAGGCAGGAAATTACAGACCTGTCAGTTTGACTTTGGTGGTAAAGAAAATGATGGAATCATTTCTGAAGAAATAATTGCTGAGTACCTAGAGGCCAGTGGGGCACAGGACCCAAGGCAACATGGATTCACAGCAGGAAAGTCATGTCAGATGAATCTAATCGATTTCTTTGACAGGGTGACCAAAGTAGTAGATCAGAGAGGGGCTGAGGAAATGCCTACCTAGACTTTAGCAAGGCATTTGACACAGTCCCACAATAAGGATTAATAAACAACTTAGCCAGCCTGGGAGTGGGTCCCAGGGTGGTAGCCTGGGGAAAATTGGCTAGACAACAGGATGCAGAGGGTAATAGTAAATGGAGTTCACAGTGAAGACAGTTGGGTTACTATCAGGGTACTGGAGTGTTCAGCACTGGGTCCAGTCCTTTTAAATGTCTTTATAAATGACATTGCAAGGGACTGGAAGGAAAAGTATGTCTCTTTGCAGATGACGCAAAGATCTGTAACATGGTTGATACACAAGGTGGAGTGGAAATGATGCGAAGGGACTTGGCAAGGTTGGAGGAATGGTCAAATGTATGACAGCTTAGAGTCAATGCAAAGAAGTTCAAAGTAATGCACCTGGGAAACAAAAACCCAAGGGAAGAGTACACTTGGGGGGTGAGATACTGACAACAACAAAAATGGAAAAGGACCTCGGGTTAGTTATATCAGATTACCTAAATCTGGCAAAGCAATGTAAGAAGGCAGTAAGGATGTCTTGGGGGATGCTGGGATGCATAGGGAGAGGCAACACCAGTAGAAAACAGGAAGTTGTTATCCCTTTGTACAGACAGTTGGTGAGACCCCATCTGAAGTGCTGTGTGCAGTTTTGGAGAACCCATCTCCACAAAGACATAGACAGGGTGGAGGCTGTCCAGAGGAGGGCAACGAAAATGTTTATGGTTCTCCACCAGAAGACATATAATGAGAGACTAAAAGAGCTTAATATGTATACCCTCTAGAAAAGGAGGGAGAGGAGGGACATGATAGAAACTTTCAAGTACCTCAAGGGAATCAACGAAGTCCAAGAGGGAATCATCTTTCAGAAAAAGATATGTGCAAGAACAAGGGGGCACAATTTGAAAATAGAGGAGGGAGAGCTCAGAGGTAATTTGAGGAAGTATTTTTTCACAAAGAGGGTGTGGATGCATGGAGCAGCTTTCCTGAGGAGGTCATGGAGTCAAAAACAGTGGGGGATTTCAAGAATGTATGGAACAGATATAAGGCAGGAAGTAGGCTGTTGGTTAACTAGGATCTGCAGCTTATCCATTAGGTAGGGAAATGGGCAGACTAGGTGCGCCAAGCAGACCTTATCTATCATTAAATTCTATGTTTCCATGTAAGTAAGTAAGTAAACCTTTATTTATATAATGCCTTTCCAGAACCAAGGCACTTCATAATTAAAATACAACATTCAAATATAAAATTTACACAAAAAAATAAATACACCAGTAAATTAATATTCACCTGGGAAAGCTAAATTAAAAAGATATGCTTTAAGCTCTGTTTTAAATCTATCAATGGCCAGGCATTGTCTTAATGAGCGTGGTAGATAATTTTACAGGGCAGGGACAACAAAGGAAAAAGCACGGGCACCTGATGTTTTTAAGTGAACCCAGAGAATCTCTAGCAATCCCTTGTCAGCAGATCAGAGAGGATGGAGGAGGCAAAAGTTACATAGAAACATAAACTTTGATGGCAGATAAGGACCACTTGGCCCACCCAGTCTGCCCATTTCCCTTCCTATTGGATAAGCTGCAGATTCTAGTTATACTACAGCCTACTTCCTGCAACCCCCCACTACTACAATTGCCTTATGTCTGTCCCATGCATGTTTGAATTCCCCCAGTGTTTTAGTCCCAACAACCTCCCCAGGAAGGCGGTTCCATGCATCCACCACTTTCTCCGCGAAAAAAAATTCCTCACATTACCCCTGAGCCATTCCCCCTTTATCTTTAAATTGTGCCCCCTTGTTCTTACACATCTCTTTTTCTTAAAGATGCTACCCTCCTGGACTTTGTTGATTCCCTTGAGGTACTTGAAAGTTTCTATCAAGTCCCCCCTGTCCCTCCTTTCATCAAGGGTATACATATTAAGCTCTCCCAGTCTCTCTCTTCATATGGTTTCTGATGCAGACCCTGCACCATTTTAGTTGCCCTCCTCTGGACTGCTTCCATCCTGTCTATGTCCTTGCGTAGATGGGGTCTCCAAAACTGCACACAGTATTCCAGGTGGGGTCTCACCAACTGTCTGTACAGAGGATAACCACTTCTTTCTACTTGTGATGCCCTTCCTATGCATCCCAGTATCCCCTGGCTCTCCTTACTGACTTCTCACATTGCTTACCCACCTTAAGTCATTTGATATGACTACCCCAAGTCCCTTTCCATTTTTGTTGTTGTTAGTACTTCCCCATCTATTGTGTACTCTTCTCCTGGGTTTTTGTTTCCCAGGTGCATTACTTTGAACTTCTTTGCATTGAATCTAATTTGCCACATGTCTGACCATTCCTCCAACCTTGACAAGTCCCTTCTCATCCTTTCTACCCCACCTTGTGTATCAGCTCTGTTACAGATCTTTGTGTCATCTGCAAAGAGGCATACCTTTCCCTCCAGACCCTTTGCAATGTCACCTATAAAGATGTTAAAGAGGACTAGACCCAGTACTGAGCCCTGAGGTACTCCACTAGTAACCCCCCTCTCTTCAGAATGTATTCCATTCATTATTACCTTCTGTGTCCTGTTGTGCAGCCAGTTTGCTACCCAGGCTACCACCCTGGAACCCAGTCCCAGACTGGCTAACTTGATTATTAGTCTTTTGTGCGGGACTGTGTCAAATGCCTTGATAACGTCTAGGTAGGCCATATCCACAGCCCCTCCCTGGTCTATTACTTTGGTCACAAAGTCAAATAAATTAATTAGATTTGTCTGACATGACCTTCCTGCTGTAAATCTATGCTACTTTGGGTCCTGTGCCCTGCTGGCCTCTAGGTACTCAACAATTCTTTCTTTCAGAAGTGATTCCATTATTTTCACTACCACTGAGGTCAAACTTACAGGTCTGTGGTTTTCTGCTTCTGCCTTGCTCCCACTTTTGTGAAAGGGAATCACATCTGCCCTCCTCCGGTCCTCAGGTACCACCCCATCCTCCCATGATTTGTTAAAAGGTGTGGTCAGTAGTGTCACTAGGTCCTCCTTTAGTTCTTTTAGGATTCTGGGGTGAATCCTGTCAGGCCCGGTTGCTTTGTCAACCTTGAGTTTCAGGAGTTATTTCAGGACTCTTTCTTCTGTAAATGGACTGGTGTCAACCCCCCTACCCAGAGTGCTTCTATTGTCTGGTTTAGGTAACTCCTCCTCATCTTCTTTTGTGAATACTGAGCAAAAGTATTCATTCAGTATCTCTGCCTTTTCACTGTCTCCCTCTGCCCACCTCCCTTCTCCTTTATTAATCTACACTGTTCCTCCCTTAACCTTTCTATGCTCCCTAATGTACCTATAAAAGGTTTTATCCCCCTTCTTAACTGAGATGGCTATTGTTTCCTTGGTTTGGGCCTTTGCTATTCTGACTGCCTTCCCCACTTCTTTCTGCTTTAATTGATACAGTTCCCTGTTGTACTCCTTCTGTGATTCCTTATACTTTCTGAATGCAGCCTTTTTCTCCTAAATCTTCCCTGCCACCTCTTTTGAGAACCATAGTGTTTTTTTACTATGCTTTATTTTCTTTATTTGTCCCATACAAAGGTTTGTTGCCTCTATGATAGCAGATTTGATTTTTCTCCATTGTTCTTCCACCCCTCCTTTCTGGCCATTTGGTAGTGCATTCCTCAGGTATTCACCGATTTTTGTCTAAGTCAACCCTTCTAAAGTCCAGCATCCTTGTTTTTGTATGGCTTGTCTCCATGGTTGTGCTTATTGTGAAGCACACTGTGCAGTGGTCACATGTTCCCAGATGTCTACTGACTTCTAAATGTGTGATCCTCTCTCCATTTGAGAGTACCAGGTCTAGTATTGCTCCCTCCCAAGTGGGTTCCAACACTAGCTGTCTAAGGCCTGCTCCCTGCAGGGCATCGAGAATGACCCTGTTCTTGGATGTGGCTGCAGTACATGTCATCCAGTTAACATATGGCATATTCAGGTCCCCCATCAACAGTATCTCCCCTTTTTCAGCCATTTTGAGAATGTCCTTTATCATTTTCTTGTCTGTTTCCTCCCCTTGAGATGGGGGTCTGTATACAACTCCTGTGCGGATTGTGATGCCATTCCCTGTCTCCAAGGTGACCCAGAGTGCCTCTTGTCCTCCCCCTTTACTTTTTAGTTCTGTAGCTTTGATCCCTTTCCTTATGTATAGAGCTATTCCACCTCCTCTTTTACCCTCCCTGTCCCTTCTGTAGACTGTGTACCCCGGTATGTTGACATCCCAGTCATGGTTCTCCATGTACCATGTTTCTGTGACTGCCACAATATCCAATTTTTCATCTTCCATCAGGGCTACTAGCTCAGGAAGCTTGTTTCCCAGACTGCGGGCATTGGTACTCATTGCCCTCCATTTAATGTTGGCTTTAACCTTTTTTCTCCCATCCCTGCTCTTATTGCCCTTGTCTATTTTCCCATTTACCCCTGTCCTGCCCTCTGTTGAGCTCTGTACCTCAGTGTTTACCTTACTACCTGCCATGTTTTGTGGGGGGAGGCTTGAAATTTCCTGCCTCTTATCAGCACCTCCCCCCTTGGCTAGTTTAAAAGCTTTCCAAGGAAGCATTTAAACCTGTCACTTAGTAGCTTGGTTCCCTTCGTGGACAGATGCAGACCATTGTGCCAGTACAGACCTTCATCTCTCCAGGTGTATCCCCAGTCCCCAATGAAGCCAAAGCCCTGTGCTCTGCACCAGTTTTGCAACCATTCATTAAACTGCAGGGTGTGCAGTGCCCTAGCCTCACCCTTGCCATGGACTGGCAGCACCTCTAAGAAGGTAACCATGTTTGCTACCTGTCTGAGGCCCCTCCCCAACTCCACAAATTCATCCTGCACTGCACTGGTTCCATCTCTAGCAAGGTCATTTGTCCCAAGTTAGTCAGGAGATCTTGCAGGTCGCCAGGTCCTTGTTTGTATAGGACTTTAAAGGTTTGCAAGTCAACCTTAAAGGTGATCTGCCACTGAACAGACAGCCAATGCAGTCCATGCAGCACAGGTGTAATATGACTGGCCCTAGATGTGCCAGTCAAAAGCCTGGCTGCAGCATTCTGCACTAGCTGCAAGTAGTGGATATCAACCCTGGAAGTCCTAGGTAGAGGGCATTGCTGTAGTCAAGGTGGATGGTGATGAAGGCATGAAGCAATGTTGATAGGTCATCCAGAGGAACCAGGTCTTTCACCAGGGTGGTATTCCTCAGATGTTAAAATTAGGATTTAACAACAGTTGAGACCTGAGATTTCAGGGTCAATCTGTTATCAAAAATAATGCCCAGGCTACACACCCAGTCTGAGGTACTGAACTGAACACCATTAAGCCATAAGCCCAATGCCTGTCTAGCCCCAAACCTGCCCCAGATGACCCGGGTCCACTACCAGCACTTCAGTTTTGTCCAGATTCAGTCTCAGCCAGCCAGTGCTCATCCAGTCCTTGATCTCGGCGAGATAGTTGTTTAGCACAGAGACTGCATCAACTTGCCAGGGTAGAAAGTACATTTACAGTTGACTATCACCTGCACAGCAATGAAAACTCAAACCGTATTGCTTAATGATATCTCCTATTAGCAGCATATACACTGCAAACAACATGGGTGCCAATATGGAGCCCTGCTGCACCCCACAGGACAGGGGAAGGGTATCAGAGGAGTAAATTCCAGTGACCATCCTCTGAGATCTGTCCACGAGAAAAGATCAAAATGGTTTGAGGATTGCACCCGACAGCTCACAAAGAAGCTGAAGGCATTCCAAAAGCACACCATGGTCCACAGTGTCAAATGTTGCAGAGAGATCAAGAAGGATCAAGATGGTACAAGTCTTTCGATCTCTCGCTATTAGGAGGTCACTCAATACTTGGGACAAATGCAGTCTCAGTGCTGTGTCTCATCCTAAATCCAGACTGGAGAGCATCATAGACATTGTGGATTACAAGGTGATCATCCAGTTGCAGCCCAACCACTTTCTCAATAACCTTACCCACAAAAGGCAGGTCAGAGACAGGCCAGTAGTTAAGCTGGACAGTCTGGATCCAAGGAGGGTTTTTTTTAGGAGTGGTCATATGACTGCTTCCTTAAGGGGATCAGGAAAGACCCCACTCTCCATGGAACTCTAGACAATTTCAGCTAGGATCTGACAGATAACATCTACACAACCCACCAATAGGGGTGTAGGGCCGGGATCTAAACTACAACTGGTTCGGCACAAAGTCTGGACGATCTTCACGTGGTCTATACAGTCTGGCTAGCTAAAGTCCATCCAGACAGACCAAGTGCTTACCACCTCCTGCCAACCTCCACAGTCCCTCGTAGGGAGATCTGGGCCAATGCAGGACCTGATGCTGGCAATCTTGTATACAAAGAATCAAGAAAACTCCTCACATTTAGCCTCAGAAAAGGCTCCTCCGGATGGGAGACAGACTAGATTGCTCAATCTGTCAACAGTCCAGAAGAGCTGATCCAGTCAATTCTGCACAAGAGAAATCTCCCTGGACAGGAATTCTGCTTTCTTTTGGGAGATTTCTGATTGATAACCCTTATAATCTTCCATCAGTCTAAGCCTTTCAGCATCCAGGCTGGACCGCTGCCATGCTGTCTCCATCCTTTGACCAACTCATCTCAACTCCTTCAAAGAACCATCAAACCAAGGGGTCCTTGGGTGAAGAGTGAGTGGTCAAATACAAACAGGAGTAATCATGTCCAGGGCATCTCTCATCACCTTTTTATAGGCGAGTACAAGATCCTCCAGACTCATGCATTTACCAGACAATTCTGATAGGTCCAGCACCAATAACAGACCTTCTGGGGTGACTCCCTCTTAAAGGGCAGCACTCAACTATCTCTGTAGGGGCAGACCCATTGGGGGAAGCCCCAAAACTGAACCTTATGGTGTGATGGTCAGACCAACTGACTGGTTCCACCCCCAGATCCATGATCTCTATCCCAAGGAGGAACACCAGATCCAACGAGTGACTCCCTATCTGGGTAGAGGAGGTAACCACCTTTGTGAGGCCCAGCATCATCATTAGCTGGAGAAGATTTTAACCTAATTGCAACAGTTCATCATTGACCCAGGCACCAATATCCCTCAGAATTAAGCATCTGGGAGACTTCAGCACCATGTCAATGAACACTGGGTGGACAGTAGATGAGGAGTATCCCATAGCTTACACCCTCTCCCAATATACACTCAAAAGATCTGGTGGGCCCCACTGGCACATCCACAAGGCTTAGTTCATTCTTAAATATAGTGGCTAACCCCCCGCCCCTATGATCCAGCCTCAGGCAGTGTATCAGCAAGAACCCATCTGGAACAGCAGAGGCCAATACAGGGCTTGCATTTTCATTCAGCCAGGTCTCGGCAATGCATTACAGATCTGCCATTCCAACAAGATCAGCTATAACAGCTGTTTTGTTCTTAATAGATCTGGCTTACTTAACACCACCCGAGTAGGATGGGTTGTCGAGGAAGATCTCAGCTCCTGCCCACTAACTGTGGAGCCCTTGGGTATGGAGACAAGACATGGGAAACCTCTGTCCTGGCTCCATTTCACCCCAGGGCATCTCCTGGTCCCCACTACCTCAATCCACCTTCCCCCTTTCCCTTCCCCTACCAGGCCCAGTTCTCCCCCTTCTCCTTCGCCTCCTAACTATCCCTAAAACTCAACACCTTGTATAGGTCTCGGATGGTAAGGGGGACATTCAAAAGGATGCAACTCCCTAAGCCTAGTGGGTCAATACTTCCTGACTATCTTTAAACCTTCCCAGCATATTCTCTAAAACTACAAATGCAAAATCAAACCAAACCATAAATTCAACACTCTCACACTAACAATTTCCAAACCACTTTCAAATCAAACACACTGTTCCCACCCCAACCTACTCCAAAATATTGCTACAAAATAAACTCCAACTAATATTACAAAAAACAAAACATCAATAATAGTCTTGAGACTGAATGAGAATAGGTCACTATCTGATGAAGTTCACTGTCCAGATGTGAAACTTATAGTGGCTGGTATATTGAGACACTGGACCACCATCAGTCAAAAAAAGAACACCCCACTTTATAATGAAAATTAAGTGTGAGGATGGAGCTCTCACCACCACTTTTACCCACAACAGAAATGTCCAAATACTGTAGCCCTCTCACCACCACAGCCTTTCTGTTTAAAATATTGAGTAAAAGAAAAGCACAATGAGGCCCACTAACTGTCTCCCAAATCACATGTATGATAACTCCAGAAACCAAGGTCAGCCCAGATTGATGAAATTGCATCCGAGATTTGAAAGGGAGAAGTCCAGCAAAGGAATCCTAATTCAGGATGATTCACAATCAGCCACAGCTGCAAGCCCCTGGCTGCACCCACCCGGAGAACAGCTACCCCAATCCGGGCATCCCCAGGCTAAAGCATCTGGCTGCCATCTGACCTCCAACAGGTGGCCCTGGATGATCCCAAAGAACAGCCACACCCAAAAACAGAAACTCCCTAGCATACCCCCCAAATTACAGCCCCCCGATGAGTGCTCAATCTCTGACAGACACCCCTTAGTAACCCCAAGATATTAGGACAGCGCCCACCCTTCAGACAGCGTCACCTGACAACCCCCAGGAGAAACAGCCTGGACAGGGCACCTACCTCCAGGTGAGCCACCCAGGCCCACTTGCTCCAGTCAAGAAGCAAAACAAATCATCCTTGTGAATACATACAGTCCCCGTTCAAGACACATAGTGAATTGGAAGATCTTCAGTCTCCTCAGTCACCGTCCCCGATGCGGCACAAATCAAACAACATGAGCCAATCCGAATACAATTGGTGTCCTCCAGTAGAAGATAACTGCACCCAGACAGCTCCCTTATCTTCTACAACAGCTCTGATAGTAGGAACGGACCATGTCTTCTAACTCAGGTGCAGAAAAAAGGCTGGCAAAAATCAGGAGTATATTGCTAATAAAGCTAGATATAACTTGTGCTATCACAGCACCAAGCGGCAAATTCTCCTGAAGCAGAAAGCGGTCAAAATAAATAGCTAACATACAAGAATACTAGTTCTAGCATCTAAACAAACTGAATACAAACACCGAGATGCACTTTACTCTCTGGTATCACTCACTCAGTGCCCCTAGCTATAGCTAACTACATGAAAGAAAAATCAGCAAAAGAATAACAAAACGCTAAAAGTAAAATATAATAAACAAACTCGAACTCAACCACAGCAGACGGCTGGCCCAGCGTGGCCACCATCTTAGTCACCAGCTCCTTAGATCAGGCCAAGTTACAGTCAAGTGTGATTGTACCCAGATAGTTCCACATTGCCTAAAAATTTGAATGCTGTGGCGAGAGTATAATTGTGTTACCGTTTGACCTGCAATAAAGGCTGTGAGAAAATTATCTTCCGCCAACAGAATTCTGTTAAAATCATGATTTCACTTCTGTGAAATTTAATGAAATTTCCATGAAAGTTTCATGGCATTTTGCCAACATTGTGATTTCAGATCTTCTGAGAATCAATCCTCACCATTCATTTCTACATTTGGGTCTGTGCTACAGGCTCCATGGCCCAGTGGGAGCAAACTGTTCTGCAGCCATGGGGACCCAACAGTTTGGAACATGCATGGAATGCAAACAATCAATAGGCTATTCCAATACTGATTTCTCCATTAAGATGTATGGAAATCCATCATTCTATACCAAGTTCAACATGCCACCAGTCCCCTCCCCCCCCCCAGCTTGGTTAAGATTTTAACTGTGGGGTATTAGTCCCCAAATGTTATAACTCTTGTGGCACCCCCGATTCATACTAGTACCTGCTTCAACCTGAGACTATACAGGAGTGCACTGTGTTGTGCCATAGGTTGGTGTACATGAAGACTCACTATATGTAATGTTATTGGCACACACACTTTTTAGGGTGCTATGGGGATGCTTTTGGAATGTGAACAGATGAAATCAAGATAGGAAGTCAGGTGCACAATGTCAGTGCTAGCACTTCTAAAGAAAAGGCAGCACAAGAATCATCAACAACAGCTGAAAATGTGTATTTTCATACATGTACTATGCTAGAGAGCAACTATAGAAATGACTGGGTCAGCAATCAACAATTAGACAGCTTATACTGGATCAGATACAGTTGCAGTACATTGATTCAAGGTTCCACTAACACCTCCAATGCAAGAAAACAAAATTAAAAGGAAAATAAATTCCACACAACAGCACACACAAAATAATGTTGTCAATCCAGTACAAATGCTTCCATCCTCAATGTAAACTGATTGATTTATGGAATGCATCTTTGTGCAGTGGGGGTGGGACATGGTTATGTTTGCAGCGCCAAATGGGAAAATGAGAAGTGCACTAGCTAGCAGATTTTGCCTGTCAGAAAATGACGAACAGGAAAGCAAAGAAATTAGTGAAAAACCAAGCTACAATTTGAATATGAAGTACTGATTTATACAAAATTACAAAGGGATGTCACAGCACAGCCTTGGAGTTCAGCAGGTAATGCGGCAATCTAACCAGTAAATAAAATCTTCTTCCAATTGACATCAAATAAAATGAATTCATGAATAACAGTTAAAAGTGCTGACAAACACTAATTCATTGTAGGTTCAGGAAAAACAAACACATTTCTTTGAGGGGTACAATACAACTTCACGGAACATAGGAACAGCAACGCTGTTACCGAGGTTTTGAAAAAAAGAGAGACTGATGTAAACATAAGTTTTTTAGGAGTCAACAGACTGCACAGGGTAGTAGTGTGCACAGGAAATGCAGATTCTGTCAATATTTACACTTAATCACCACCACAGTGTCAGCTGTCAACACCAATTCAAGGTGAGAACTACCAGTGTGACAGCTGTCAAATGAGCACGACCACCGAATTATGTCACCTCATGCACAGGGTCTTCAGATATCTGAGTACTAGCATCAAAACAGTTCGGCCGATGCAGAATTTAGGGATTGGATGAAACAAAATTATGCTAAAAGGTAATTTATAGTGAAAAATAGCAAAACTCGCACACACATTGAGACTTTGTCAACCACTGTTATTTATTTATATAGAACAACATCAAGCATCCTCTGTTTGTTGCACATGATCTTTGACTCGCTGTTTGTTTCCTATTGTGGATCAGTACATCATACAGTTATGTGAGTCACAGCTGTTCAAGGTGAGTCAGACTATTAGAGTTTTTGAAGTTCCATGAAGCTGGTCTGGTTTAGCAGACTTCAACACAACTCCTGGCTTTACCTGTATAGGGTCATCACTGGAAGAGATGTCTGCTCTTATTTTCAAGTAAATGGTAACAATAGACAAAATTCAGAATTTCTGCCACTCCCCCATAGCAGACTGCTCCAAACTCAAACCCAAGCTTTACAGACTGACATAAGCTGAAGCCCGAATTTACTGTTCCCATAGAGAAGGATTGATTAAGTCTGCTTGCTGGCTGTGGAGAATATTTCTGTAAGTTTTGCTATTGTTTTTTAAACTACAGGAGAGAAGGATTAGTTAATTCTACTTGCTGTTGAGTGAGTTAATGTATAGAGGATTTTTGTAAGTTTTGATATTGTTTCATTTTCTTTTTAATTCAGCTTAAAGTAGAATTTCTTAAATAGTGAAATACCACTGGGGGTTGGGTTTGAAGGCTGTGAGGGAGGAGCTTGGGGAGCTGCAAACTGATCTGAGTCCTCAGATCAGGCCAGGAAGGAGGAAACAAGGAACAGCCATATGGGCCAAGTCTTAAGGACATATAAATACACAAAATGTGTGAGTAGAGCTATAGTTCTTATAAGTAGGATTGTGGTTTCCAGTTAGTACTATAGTTGACTGTCTTATGCTGCATGTGAGGAAATTTAGGATAACAATTTCTGTAAGAGGCAGGGCTAGGAGTAATTAATTCTACTTGCTGTAGGGAGAGTGGTGTGGAGAGGCTGAGTAGGTAGTGTAGACCATGAGTAGGACTGTAGGGTGCAATGGTTGTGGGGCAGCAATGCAGATGAATATACTGTGGAGGCTGGGAGAGTGTCCAATACGTCACAGGCTAAGGAGGCTTGAGGAAGAGGTTCAGTGGCTTGGCAGGGAGCTGGGGAGGTTGAGGGAGGAGGGAAGGATTGCATCGGTAGGAGGGCTGACATCTGAGAGTATTGTGGGGGCATCACAGAGAAGGAATAGTGGGGCAAGGGAGAGGTCAGGGAGAGGAGGCACAGTAGACACAAAGCCAGTTGATGAAGGGTGGACTGTAATAGGACCTAGAAAAAGAGGAGCAGCAGTAGGTAGGAGGGAGGAGGAAACACATAATAAGGCAAAGGGAGGAGGGAACATGTTTGCTGTACTAGCAACAGATGGGAAAGATGACACAGAAGGAGATTGCGCAAGGGATAGTACTCACAAAGAGAAAGGAGAGAGGGGCATTGCTAGTGGTGAAATGGAGTATGGCATGGCAGGGGAAGGGATAATACTCAGAGAGGTGAGGAGGGAGCGGAAGGTTGGCAGTCAAACAGGCAGAGGGGAGGAGTCTCAATTGAGAAGGCAGAGGGGAAGACACTTGGACACACTGTAGAAGCACCATCTTGAGTGGCCCCAGAAATGAGAACCTGGGTGTGGGGGATGCCGATGGGCACAAGGAAAGAGGAGGAAGGTGTACTAGTGTTGGGGGACTCCATGGTCAAGGGGATCAGATAGGGCAGCAAAGGGGAGAGGCACAGTCAGATATGGGTGGAGTCCATACCAGGATTACAGGCAGACAAGGCAGGACAGGCAATCCTAAGGTGCGTAAGGAGGGGAGGAGGAAACCATGCATTGTGGTACATGTGGGGACAAATGACCTAGCGGGGGAAATGGTGGAGGTAACAAAGGAGAGGACTGAGGAAGTGGGAAGGTTGTGTGAGGAGACTGGGGAGTCTGTGGCATTCTCTGAAGTGCTCCCAGTACCCTGCGCAAGCACAGTGAGAAAGGAGGGGATTAGGGAGTTGAACACATGGTTGGTAGAATGGTGTCAAACTAAGGGATATGGGATTGTGGGTGGCTGGGGCAGTTCCTGGAATAACAATTTGTTTGCAAGGGATAGGCTGCACCTGAGTGGGGAGGGGAAGGAGGTATTAAAGCAAAGACTGGGGAGGTATATTGTAACAAAGGTGGATTTAAACTAGATCGGGGGATGGCAAGTGGACTGAGGTAGGCAGGGATCTGATAGAGTGGCACCTACCCCCAGGCTAGCAGGGAAGGACTTGGTGCAGCCGAAAAAGGAGGGAGTAAAAGGAAGGAAATGGAGGCTAATGAAGGGAAGAGGGCAGGATGGAGGTTGGTCTCACTGAATGCAAGAAGCTTAGGCAACAAATCTGCTGAACTACAGGCACTCTTAGCAGTGTGGAGAGTGGATATTGCAGCTGTCACAGAAACGTGGGCAACTGAGCACCGGGACTGGGATCTGGCAATCCCAGGATACGAAGTATACAGGAAGGACAGTAAGGAAGGGAGGGGCGGTGGGGTGGCAGTCTATGTGAGGGATGGGATCAAATGCATAAGGGACGAGGGGGAAGAAAGGAGAACAGAGGCAATCTGGCTGCAGTTCCTAGACTCAAGGAGTAGGAAACTAAGGTTTGGGGTGGTATACAGGCCACTGTCTCAGTCTGAGGAGCTTGACAGGGAATTAGCAGGACAAACCAGAACAGTATGTAGAAAAGGGAAGGTTGTCATTGTAGGAGATTTCAACTTGCCGGGGGTTGACTGGAACATTCCAGTCACCTCCAGCGCTAGGGAGCAAGTGCTCCTGGACGCAATCCTGGATGATCTCCTGACACAGTTGGTTAGTGTGCCTACTAGGCTAAAGAACACTTTAGATCTGGTGTTGTTGAATGGGGAGGCAGTAAGGGAAGGGAAATAAAGGTGGAGGACCCACTAGCCAACAGCGATCACCAAACAAAGTGGTTTAATATCATGATGTGCAGGGAGCCAGAGAAATCAGTTACTCTGGTAGTCAACTTCAGGGGGGGAAGACTTTGGGAGGATCTACAGGTAACTATATAACTGTACTGCTGCATGATATACTATTTGATTAAACTGCACTATTTATTTTAGAGCTACAGGTAACTGTATAACTGTACCGCTGCATGATGTACTATTTGATTGAATTGTGCTATTTATTTTAGATCTACAGGTTACTGTATAACTGTATAACTCTATAACTGTACTACTGCATGATGTACTATTTGATTGAATTGTATTATTTATTTTAGATCTACAGGTTAAAGTATAACTGTACCGCTGCATGATATACTACTGTATTTGACTGAATTGTGCTATTTATTTTAGATCCACAGGTAACTGTGTAACTGTACTGCTGCATGATGTACTATTTTATTGAATTGTGCTATTTATTTTAGATCTACTCGTAACTGAATAACTGTATAACTGTACTACTGCATGATGTACTATTTGATTGAATTGTATTATTTATTTTAGATCTACAGGTAACTGTATAACTATACTGCTGCATTATGTACTATTTGATTGAATTGTACTATTTAGTTTAGATCTACAGGTAACTGTATAACTGTACTGCTGCATGATGTACTGTTTGATTGAATTGTACTATTTAGTTTAGAGCTACAGGTAACTGTATAACTGTACCACTGCATGATGTACTGTTTGATTGAATTGTGCTATTTATTTTAGATCTACAGGTAACTGTATAACCATACTGCTGCATGATGTACTATTTGATCGAGCAGTACTATTTAGTTTAAATCTACAGGTAACTGTATAATGGTACAGCTGCATGATATACTATTTGATTGAATTGTGCAATTCAGTTTAGATCTACAGATATCTGTATAACTGTACTACTGCATGATGTACTATTAGATTGAATTGTACTATTTATTTTAGATCTGCAGGTAACTGTATGACTGTACTGCTGCTTTATGTACTATTTGATTGAACTGTACTATTTATTTTAGATCAACAGGTAACTGCATAACTGTACTGCTATATGATATACTATTTGATTGAACTGTGCTATTTATTTCACATATACAGATAACTGTATATCTGTACTGCTGCATGATATAGTATTTGACTGAATTGTATTATTTATTTTAGATCTACAGTTAACTGTATAACTGTACTGCTGCATGATAGACTATTTAATTGAATTGTACTATTTGTTTTAGATCTACAGGTAACTGTATAACTGTACTGCTGCATGATATACTGTTTGATTGAATTGTATTATTTATTTTAGATTTACATGCTACCTCAAGCAATACGTAAATGTTCCTGTACCACAAAGTGTCGTCATTTCACCTGGGACTATTTCTGGATTTCCTTTGAGAGAATGTGACGTGAAGGATAAAGGTAACACAGTTATGTTTTACTAGAATTTAATCACGACAGACAAGATATTCTCATTGTGTACAATCCTTATAAGTTAAGGTCTCCACAAAGTGAGACATTGATCTTCATTGGAGACATTTGTTTGTTTGTCTTTATAGACACTCCTTAAGGAAAGGCTAGTGCAACACCTGGAATCCATAGGAGCACAGAATCCAAGACAGCATGGGTTTACAAAAGGAAGGTTCTGTCAAACTAATCTCATAGATTTCTTTGACTGGGTAACCAGAGTGGTGGACCAAGGGGGAGCAGTTTATGTTGCCTACCTTGACTTCAGCAAAGCTTTCAATACTGTTCCACATAGAAGATTGATTAATAAGCTGGGTAGGCTCGGGGTGGGTCAGGTGTTGGTCAGCTGGGTGACAAACTGGTTGATGGGCAGAAAACAGAGAGTGGTGGTAAACAGTATACAGTCAGAAGAGATGCAGCTCACAAGTGGGGTACCTCAGGGATCAGTCCTGGGGCCAATCCTCTTCAATATCTTCATCAGTGACATTGCAGATGGACTGGAGGGTAAGGTTTGTCTGTTTGCAGATGGCACCAAGATCTGCATCAGCATAGATGATCCAGATGGGGGTGGGCAGAATGAGAAGACATCTGGATAAACTGGTGGGAAGAGTGGCAACTGGGGTTTAATGCAAAGAAGTGCAAGATCATGCACATAGTGAAGAGAAACCCTGAAGCCACTAATAGGCTGGGATGGGAGTTGCTGGCAGTCACCAGGGAAGAAAGAGACTTGGGCGTCATCATCAATGATGACCTGAAATCATCCAAGCAGACCACTAAAGCAGTAGGTAAGGTGAGAGGGATGTTGGGGTGTATTAGTAGGGGTATGACAAGTCATAAGAGGGAGGTAATAATCCCTCTGTACAAGACATTGGTTAGGCCCCATCTGGAGTACTGCGTGCAGTACTGGAGGCCACACCTTCACAAGGACATTAACAAAATTGAGGAAGTCCAGAGAAGGGCAACCAAAATGGTGCAGGGACTGCATCAGAAAACATATGAGGACAGATTAACTGAGCTCAGTATGTATACCCTTGAGCAAAGGAGGGAGAGAGGTGATATGATTGAAACATTCAAACACCTTAAGGGCATTAACAAGGTGAAAGAGTCTAATACGTTTCAATATAAGAAAAATAGCCGGACAGGAGCAATACAGATGAGTATGAATAGATAGGCCATTGACAGAGCAAAGGCCAATAGCACATTCATAAGGTAGAAAAAGAAATGGGCAGACTGGATGGGCCTTGCGGTACTTATCTGCCGTCAACTTCTATGTTCCTATGGCAGTTGGATATGCAGAGCTGTGAACTTTACAACATGTTCACACAGGACGTTACTTGGGGAGGGGCAGTTGGTAATTTGTAAGCTTGTGGCTTGGTCATTTTCCATAGAGTCATCTGGGAGGTTAGAAAGAGACAACAGTTACATGTACCCTCCAGAACCAGGAACAGGGTTCTACCACTGGGAGTAGTGCTCCCCAATCTCATAAAACAAGACCACATGTCTACATTTAGGGCTTCCTACAGACCTTTAAAAATGATATGCAAAGGGATTGTTCTAAGTTTGCTGCTCGACTGTCTGCCGTGTTGTAGGGCAGCCCTTAATTTCAACACACGTTTGACAGAGTTAGTGTACACAGGGTAGGGCAGCCTTTAATAACAACACACGTTTGACAGAGTTAGTGTACACAGGGTAGGGCAGCCCTTAATTTCAACACACGTTTGACAGAGTTAGTGTACACAGGGTAGGGCAGCCCTTAATTTCAACACACGTTTGACAGAGTTAGTGTACACAGGGTAGGGCAGCCCTTAATTTCAACACACGTTTGACAGAGTTAGTGTACACAGGGTAGGGCAGCCCTTAATTTCAACTCACGTTTGACAGAGTTAGTGTACACAGGGTAGGGCAGCCCTTTAATTTCAACTCACGCTTGACAGAGTTAGTGCACAGGGTAGGGCAGCCTTTCATTTCAACACACGTTTGACAGAGTTAGTGTACACAGGGTAGGGTAGCCCTTAATTTCAACTCACGTTTGACAGAGTTAGTGTACACAGGGTAGGGTAGCCCTTAATTTCAACACACGTTTGACAGAGTTAGTGTACACAGGGTAGGGCAGCCCTTAATTTCAACACACATTTAACAGAGTTAGTGTACACAGGGTGTACACTTGAGTATGCCTGCGGGCAGTCTTGTGTGCACTAAAGGATGAACTATAGTGGGAATGGTATGTAGGGTGTACGAGGAGTGGGACTAGCACTGATTGAATCCCAGTGGTCATAACCCAGAATACATTCATGCCATGAACAGAATCCATTCCAAAGTACTGCTTCATCATGGCAGCAGCAGCTGTAACCCCAGAAGTTGTGGATTCATCTGACAATGAAATGACAGAGGGGAAGGCAAAAGGCAGTGCCATGTGTTGAAGGAAGTGCATCTTAGTCATAGGGGACTTCATAGTTAGAGGAATGGAGAGGCTGGTATACAACTGTTACAAGGAGGAGAGAGCCATTCAATGTTTTCCAGGGATGGCAGCAGAAGAAATAATTCCCCACTTACAGAAGCAGACAAGAGCAGAGAGGGAACCATTTGTCATGACATGTCTGAGTACCACAGACCTGGTGAACTGAAGTATAGAAGATGTGATGGGCGGTGTCAGGAAACAAGGTGGTAGGCTGAGATCAGTTTCAGGTATGACATTCATCTCTGTGGTTCTGCCTGTACTACAGTAGATGTAGGATAGTGTAGAAAGGACAACATTGTAGAATTCAACTTGTAGCTAACCAGCTGGTGCAGTAAGGTGGGATTCCAACTTTTGGGGGGTTGGGAGTTCCTCCTCAGATGACAATAGGTTAACTGCAAAGAATGAACATTTGAGAGGCAAGACGTGCTATAGGATAAAAGTTAACTGTAACAGTTGCTAATTTTTAAACTTAAAATTTGGATCAGCAGTGTCTTGAGTATAGGAACAGGCAGAAACCTGATCTCCATGGCGAGGGTCTTGGATGACACAGACATAGAAGTTGACGGCAGATAAGGACCGCAAGACCCATCCAGTCTGCCCATTTCTTTTTCTACCTTATAAATGTGCCATCGGCCTTTGCTCTGTCAGTGGTCTATTTATTCATACTCATTTGTATTGCTCCCTTATGCCTATCCCATGCCTGTTTGAAGCCCTGCACTGTATTCATAGCCACCACTTCTTGAGGTAGGCCATTCCATGCATCCACCACCCTTTCTGTGAAAAAGAATTTCCTCACATTCCCCCTTAATCAGCCTCCTCTAATCTCATGCTGTGTCCTCTTGTCCTGCTATTTTTCTTATATTTAAACATGTTAGACTCTTTCACCTTGTTAATGCCCTTAAGGTGTTTGAATGCCTCGATCATATCACCTCTCCCCCTCCTTTGCTCAAGGGTATACATATTGAGCTCTGTTAATCTGTCCTCATATGTCTTCTGATGCAGTCCCTGCACCATTTTGGTTGCCCTTCTCTGGACTGCTCAATTTGGTTAATGTCCTTGTGAAGGTGTGGCCTCCAATACTGCATGCAGTACTCCAGATGGGACCTAACCAGTGTCTTGTAAAGAGGGATTATTACCTCCCTCTTACGACTTGTGATACCCCTACTAATACACCCTAAACCCCTAGCCTTACCTACTGCTTTAGAGGTCTGCTTGGATTATTCCAGGTCATCTGTGATGATGATGCCCAAGTCTCTTTCTTCCCTTGTGACTGCCAGCAACTCCCCTCCCAGCCTATAGGTGGCTTCAGGGTTCTCTTCCCTATGTGCATGATCTTGCACTCTTTGCATTAAATCCCAGTTGCCACTCTTCTGACCATTTTGCTAGTTTATCCAGATCTCTTCTCATTCTGCCCACCCCATCTGGATCATCTACTCTGTTGCAGATCTTGGTGTCATCTGCAAACAGACAAACCTTACCCTCTAGTCCATCTGCAAGGTCACTAATGAAGATGTTGAAGAGGACTGGCCCCAGGACTGATCCCTGAGGTACCCCACTTGTGACTTGCATCTCTTCTGACTGTATACCATTTACCACCACTCTCCGTTTTTTGCCCGTCAACCAGTTTTCCACCCAGTTGACCAACTTTTGACCCACCCTTAGCCTACCCAGCTTATTTATCAATCTTCTATGTGGAACAGTGTCAAAAGCTTTGCTGAAGTCAAGGTAGGCGACATCAACTGCTCCCCTATGGTCCACCACTCTGGTTACCCAGTCAAAGAAATCTATGAGATTAGTTTGACAGGACCTTCCTTTTGTAAACCCATGCTGTCTTGGATTATGTGCCCATATGGATTCCAGGTGTTGCACTATCCTTTCCTTAAGGAGTGCCTCCATAATCTTGCCCACTACTGAGGTAAGACTGACTGGTGTGTAGTTCCCTGCCTCCTCCCTGCTACCAATCTTGTGGAGTGGGATCACATGAGCCCTTCTCCAGTCTTCTGGGACCTCTCCTGTGCTCAGAGACTCACTAAACAGTTCTGCTAATGGCTCTGCTAGTTCCACCTTTAGCTCCTTAAGTACCCTGGGATGTATGCCATAAGGTCCCATTGCCTTATCCACCCTGAGCTTAGCGAGCTCTTGTAGGACCCTTTCTTTAGTGAAGGGAGTAGTGCTCACCTCCCTCCCCCCTGTGTCCATGGTGCTGAGCTGTGGGCCCTGCCCTACCTTCTCTTTAGTAAATACTGAGCAAAAATATCTATTTAGGACAGATGCTTTTACATGGTCCTCCTTCTCACATGCTCCTTTTTCTCCATTAAGCTTAGCAATACCCCCTCTGGACTTTCTCCTTTCACTAATGTATCTATAGAAAGTCTTGTCACCTTCTTTTACTGTTCGTGCTAGTGTTTACTCAGTTTGGGACTTTGCCTGCCTTACTGCCTTCCCTGCTTCCCTTAGGGCAGTTTGGTATGCCTCCTATCTTCATCCCGCTGTGTTCCTTATATTTCCTTAAGGCCAGCCTTTTGGCTCTGACCTTTTCTGTTACTGTATTTGAGAACCAAAGTGGTTTCCTTCTTTTGCACTTCCTTTTCTGTCTAACACAATGGGATGTTGCTTCAAGTATTGCATCCTTAATGCTTGCCCACTTTGCCTTTACCCTCACCTGTGTTTCTTTTGCCAGGGCTAGCTTAACTCTGTTGGCCATCTTATCAAAGTCACTCCTCTGAAGTCCCATATTTTTGCATTGGAATGGGATGATTTAGATATAGTAGCCAAATTGAACCAAACCATGTGATGGTCACTGGCCCCCAGGTGACCTTCTACCTGGAGATCTGTGATCCCTTCCCTGTTAGTCAGTATTAGATCTAGGATAGCCCTGTCTCTTGTGGGTTGTTGTACCAGTTGTTTGAGGCCCTCCCCCTGCAGGGAATCCACTATGTGTCTAGTTATGGCAGATGTTCCTGCTGGTATTGACCAATCTGTATCTGGCATGTTGAAGTCTCCCATTATCAGAACCTCCCCTTTAGCTGTCATGTTTTGTATATCTTCTAACACTAATGTGTCTATGTCCTCCCCCTGGTCTGGGGGCCTGTAGATAACCCAAGTTCTTATGGCTGTCCCATTTCCTGTTTCCAGGGTGACCCACAGTTCTTCTGGCTCCTTATGTGTATTCTGAATTTCTGTAGCTTTGATATTTTCATTGACACACAGGGCCACTCCTTCCCCCCTTTTTGCACCTCGGTCTCTTCTGAACAATACATAGCCAGGTTCTGAAGTCTCCCAAGTGTGGTTACTGGTAAACCACGTCTCACTAATTGCTACTATGTCCAGTTTAGCCTCTGACATTATTGCCTGCAGGTCTGGGATCTTATTTCCAGGCTGTGAGCATTGTGTACATGATTTTCCATTGGCCAGATTTGGTGTGTTAGTTGTTGGGTGAGGTTTGGCATTACCCCTGTGTGCGTATGGGGAGACAAACACTTTTTCTTACCTGGTGATGCAAATGAACTGCAAACATGCTGAATCCTGTTTGACCACTAGCTGAGGGGAGGTGTTCTTCCCATTCGACGTGGGGTGCTGCACCCCTCCCCATTTGCTAGTTTAAATATTCTGCAAAGATGTCAAACTTCTGCCCCAATGCACTGACTCCCTCCTTAGTCAGATGCAGTCCATCAAATTTAAAGAACTTTCGCTCCCAGAACTGTTGCCAGTTCCTTCAAATCTGTGTCCTTTTCCTGGCACCAGCCCTTGAGCCACGTGTTTAGCTCCCCTATCTCCCTTCTCTGACCTTCCGTCCATCTGCCCCCTCTCCCAGACTGGCAGGATCTCAGAGAGATGCGGAAGAAATGGATGATAGTTTGTCACCCAGCCTGGTCAGGTGTTCCTTGGTCTCCACAACTGACCGGCTGGCGAGATCATTAGTACCTATGTGTACTAGGACATCAATGTTTTCTCCTGCTTTGTGAACAATTTTAGCAATGCGGTCAGTGTCTCTCCATGCTGATGTACCTGGGAGACATCTGACTATTACCCCTGGTGGGAGATTGGTATCAACTCCCTGAATCATGGAGTCTCCTATGATCAGAAGTTTCTTGGATTGCCTTTTTGCTTTTTTTGTTTAGTTTCCTGATTTGGGTGAGTTTTGTTGTGCTAGCTCCTGTGCCGCAGTGTCCTGCTCTGCAGTGTCTTCTGCCTCTTTGTTTGATTTCAGAGATAGAGGCAGATACCTGTTTGTAGTGTTTATATGGTTTTTGGAGGTAATATGTTGGAGAGCAGAGAGTGATGGAGCACCCGATTTGCCCCTCCTAACCACCTGCCAACCTCCTGGACCAACTACCCTCTGTGGTCGAGGTTTTTCTGTTGGATGCTGGGGAACTGGCGGGTGGTTCTTATAATGTATTTCCTCTTGAATATAAAATCAACAAAGTAATGCATAAAGGCCTTCTAACTGATGCCATCTTTGTTGACCTCTCCAAAGCCTTCATCACGGTGGACCACCAAATTCTTTTACAGAGAATGAGGGACACTGGGTTGTCAGTCAATGCTTTAAAGTGGTTTGCCTCCTATTTTGAAGGGAGGATGCAGATCACTTCTGTAAAGGAAATCATTTCTGCCCCATTTCCTGTTGTCCAGGGAGTCCCCCAGTGCTCAGTACTTGACCCCTTACTATTCCTAATTTATTTGAGAGGCTTTGTCTCCATGTCAGGAGTGTGACTTATCATTTCTATGCCGTTGATACTATAGTTTATACTTCAGCTCCCACTATAGAAGAGACTCAGGCCAAATTACAGTTAAGTTTTAATATCTGAATTTCTCACTAAGTTAAAACTCAAAACGAATATTGCTAAAATGAAATGCCTGGTCCTTGGATCTGCAAAAAAACTTAAGAAACTGTCCAGGATTAGTAATAACTGACATTGATGGAACCAAGCTTGAGCAGGTGACAGCTTATAAATATCTTGGCTACTAAGTGGATTCCTCAGCTACGGGCAACTCAGATGAGTATAAACTTATTGGATCTGTTGGGAAAAGGGTAGGTTTACTATACCAGAACAAAAATTTTTTTGGTTGATGTATGATCAAAAAAACAGGTGAATCTTAAGGTTTACCCATTATTTGATTATGGTGATGTATTAGATGACTATGCCAATGTAGGTAAATAGCATAAACTATTGCATAAACTACATATTGTATAATTGGCTGGCTAGACTAATTCTGCAGTGCCCTAGGGACACCCATCACTGCTTTATGTATAACAGACTTGACTGGCTTTCATTAACTGAGAGAAGGAAACTTTATAAATTTGTTTCGACCTACAAAAGTATTACAGGTAAAATCCCTGATTACCTGAGTGATAAGCTTGCATTTAGGGAAATTAATGCCTGCCTTCGGAAAGCAGCACAGCACGAGTTAATTGCCCCAAAGACAACAACCAAACCATCTGAATATTTCTTCAGCTCAGATGATCTCCTTGTACTGGAACTAGAGATTCAGCGAAATAAAATTTTGCTGGTGAAATTGCTGTAAATCGGCAATTTAGCAGGGTGAAATGTTTCACAAAATTGCAGTGAAATTTCACCCATCACCTCCGGTCACAACATAAATTGAACCCCCCACACACACATGTTGCCCTGCACCACCACCCCCATTTGTTTTATTTAAAAAAAAACTCACCCACCTCCTCCACTCCCTGGTGTCTAATGGTCCCCCTGCCGACCTTCACTGGCCATAAACATTAATAAGCACTCAAACACCCCAATGTTACCCTGCTGCCTCCGCTGTTTATTTAAAAATATATATATATTTTTTTTATACAGTATATATATATATATATAGTATATATATATATATATATATATATATACCTTCACTCCCTGGTGTCTAGTGGGCCCCCCACCCATCCCATCAGTATATAGCAGCACCCACCCAGCTCCACCCCCAGTGCCCCGATCGGGCCACCGGCACAGCCCACCACTCACCTTCATGGCTGGCAACCCAACTGAGCACCACTGAGTGCTTGAATGAATGAATAAGCGTGTACCTCACTCATTCATTCATTCAAGAGCTCAGTGGCACTCAGAAGTGAAATCCCCATCACTGCCGATATAGGCTCAGTCGGGGTTTTACTGTGTGGGGGTTCACTGTGCCAGTGTCTTTGTAGAGATAGCATACTATCTGGACCCATTGCCTTATCCACTTTCAGTTGCCCTAGTTCCCTGAGAACTCCCTTGTCTGTAAAAGGGCCAGTGTCCACTTCCCTTCCTTTAATGCCCTTTTTCCTATATGTGTCGCCTGTCACCTACCCCTTCCTTTGTAAATACTAAGCAAAAGTACTTGTTCAAAATGTCAACTTTCTTCTGGTCTTCTTCTCCACAGTCCCCTCCTTCCCCTTTTAGTCTTACTACCCATGCATTGTTCTTCCTCGTTTCAGTTATATACCTAGAGAATGCATTATTCTCTTTTTTTACTGACTTGGCAATGTAGTCCTCCGTTTGTGTCTTTGCTCTCCTAACTGCTTTTCCTGCTTCCTTTTATTTCTCCTGATAAACTTCCTTGTCTCTTTCATCACTTGTTCTTTTTAATCTGCCTGATGCAGAAGTTTGTTGCCTTTTCAATGGCCTTCAGCATTTTTTCCCACTGTTCCTCTACCCCATCCATTTTCCCTGTCCTTGCTAGGTCTTCCCTGAGGCACTCTCCCATTTTCTTGGAATTAGCGCTTCTGATGTCCAGGACCCTTGTTTGAGTGTGGTTTGATTCTGGCCTGGTTCTTATATTGAACAACGCCGTATGATGATCACTGGTCCTCAGGTGGTTCCCTACTGTCATATCCGTGACACTGTCCCTGTTTGACAGTACCAGGTCCAGGATCACCTCCAAGAGTGGGCTACTTAACTAGTTGCCTGAGGAATGCCCCCTGCAGGGAGATGAGGATTTGCCTGCTTCTATCTGTTTCTGTGGCTGGGAGGCTTTAATCCACACCTAGTAGATTGAAGTCCCCTGCCAGCAATACCTCCCCTTTTTAGCCATCCATTGGATTTCTTCAATCATATCCTTATCCACCTCTTCCCCCTGTGCTGGAGGTCTCTAGATCACCCATGTTCGAAATGCAGCCCTCTTCCTTGCCTCCATTATGACCCACAATACCTCCACTTCTCCCTTTATCCCCTGCATTTCTGTGTTTTTTATGTTTTTCCTCTCACAATGAGCCTCTTCTACTCCCTTTGTTCCTACCCTGTCCCTTCTGAATAGAGCATACCCTGGTATGGCTACATCCCAGTCCAAGTTTTCATTGCATCTGGTCTCTGTATTTGCCACTATGTGCTGGCCCACTACTGGCATAGTGACCTCTAGGTCTGAAATTTTGTTGACCAGACTTCGAGCATTTGTGCATATGGCTCACCAGATTGTACTGCCACCTCCCCCTTCTTGCACTTGTGACAAGGTAGAAAAACCACTACCCCATTTGTTATGCAGAAAGAATTTAAACTCAGGGATCTGTTCTATCTTCTCCTAGTCTGTCACTTGTCTGTATGGCTGCACAACCACATTTTCTTGTGAGACTTAGGAACTGATCACTCTGGCAGTTTCTCGATTCTCAGCTTCACGCTATCTCTCTGTCTTCACTTGCTGCTCTGTCATTTTTTCCTGCTTGCATATCTGTGGGTATAAAAATATATGTGAATCTTTATGTGGAAATAGCACTGATACTGTGATCTTTTTGTTTGAACCTGTATATAATGATACTATTGAAATGATTGCAAAAAGCTATGTGGAACTCAAGGGGTTAACCTGAAATGCAGTTTTAAGCCCTTTGCTGAGCTGTAAACAAGAGGTCAGTTCTGGGCCACTATGTACTGTTTTGCTGCACCTGCTAGGAATGAAGCTGACAAGAATATTCTGTAAACTTACAAGAACATTCTGTGAGAAGTGGGTTCCCTTAATGAGTTCCCAGACAGAAACTTACAAAAAGAGCAGCAATGAGAGTGAGAGACTGAGACTTGGAATTAAGAGATACCCTCAGAAGAAGGACCTAGTTTTTTCTGTTTGTTCTACCTTTGTAAATAGATACAGCATACTGAATATTTTTAATTTTTTATTTTGCTGTTGCTGAGAAAAGTAAAACACTATTTGTGCATTTTGAAACTGCTCTTGGCTTTCCTATGCTTCCTGACCTGTGCCTCAATGACAGCCCTTTTTCCCCTCTACTATTTCCTCCACTGTTTTCTTTCCTCTCATTCTTATTCTCTCTCCCCCTCATGGATTCCTATGTGTATGTGTTCCTTTTGGGATTTTTCACCTTGGGGATTTTCTCTGTTGACCCAGTAAGTGTGTGTTTGGGGGCGGACTATGTCCTCCTGCTTTATTCCACCTTCCCCTTCAGCTAGTTTAAATGCTTCCCAATGTAATATTTTAACTTTTCATTGTAGCCAGCCAAGTGGCACTGAGGGCTAAGGCATCCACCTTACCTTGCACTATGCCGATGTCCTGGGTTTGGGAGTTAGCATGGGCGCCGGGGTAGGCAGGGGAGGAGAGGATGGAGCATCCTGAGGACTACACTCCTTTCCTAGGTGGGAGGTAGGGTGGGTCAAGGACTCTCTGCTGCATAGCTGCTCACAGTGGAGGGTAGGAGAACTATCACAGCAGCAGGGACATACACTGAGGAAATGGCATTGGCAGATGTTTGCTGGTGGGTGTGGCAGCATGTCTGTCATGTGCTGACATCATTGCACATCCATTCCTGGGGGAGAGACAAGAACAAGGATAAACCCCAGCGAGTGAGAGGATGAAGACAAACCCATGAGGTGGTCCCCTACACCCATAGCCAGATCCTGCCTGCGCCAGAGCTCCTGATTCCCCTCCATCAACTGACAATGTCTGGATTCTGAGAAAGGGGGCCAAAGAGGAGCATTGACCTTGCCATAGGGGGTATTGAAGCTGTGGGGTCGGTAAGTCAGATTGGTGGTAGGGTCCTTAGGGAGGAGCTGAGGTGTTGGAGGCAGCCCTCAACCATTTTCCTGTTTTTTCACCCTCATTACCCCAGGGCCCCAGGCTGGAGGCACATGTGCATGGAGGCACACATGCACCTTCTTGCTCCAGTGACAGCCCCATCCTCCCACCCTATTGGCCTAGTGCCTCTGGCTCCCTTAGCTGCACTGCCCCCTAGCTTCCATCACAAGGCAGTCAAGCACAGAAAGAAATGCAGGTCCCCTCCCCAGAGGGAGGAGATCTGCCTGCCAGCCGCTCATCTTGCACCACACCACATCCCCCATGCTGACCTCTGATGACCTGCGCTCACTGCTGAACTTGGGTCATCAGTGTGGTGAGTGGTAAGACATCCAGTGCCTCAGCCCTCTGTGCTACTGGGCTGGCTCCATGAGTTTATTTTTTTAATAGCATATTAACTCCCTCATTTCTGGGTTTTTATTATGTACATATTTGTAATGATGGCAAACAGCATTCTTCTCATTACCACTTATAACTGCTCTAACATGTTCTTACAATCTAGTCTTTAGTGATCTGATTGTCATGCCAGTATACTGTAACCCACTAGGGCACCAGGCTGCATATACGATACATGGAGTTCTGCATGTGATAAACTGGTTAGGTTTCACCTTGTCCATTACTGACCCATTTTGCAATGGCACAGTGTACTCCTTTCCCTCTTTTGCTTACTTGCATGCATTATACAGCCTGCATCTAAAAAAGACCATTGGGTCTCTGGGGAAGCCACCTAGGCAGTGGCACTGGAGCTAGGGTACTGGGGGTGCTTTGACTTGAAGTACAGGGGTGCTATGTAGCTGTTGGTGCTGGCAGGTTCAGAGGCTGGTGGTGTGATGATAAATCCTCCTTGCTAGTTTCTTGAATGTTCTGAGCACTGTGCACTGTGCTCTGCACTTTTTCAGATTATATTTACAAAAAATCTCTAATCAGGCCCTTTGCCAGCTGGGGCTTGTCAGGTATGAATGAACCCCCCTGGCATGAACCCCCAATTTTTCTTCTTTAGTTTTCTGCTTGTTTTTGACTATGTGTCCCTTTACACCCCCCCCCAGCTGCCAGCAGACTCTGGTGTGCACACTTTATGTTTGCCTTGCACCTCTCCATAACATCACCCCCCTGCACCAGTCATTCCAATTGTCCAATCAGCATGTGGCTGACATCCTTGAGTCATGCTGATTGACCCTTACAGTGTGAGAACAACACATGCATCCATGGTCCGAGAGGGTGCCACAGACTGTTGATGCAGCAGTGGACAACCGACCATGATGAAGATGACTGACAGCTGAGGAGAAGAGGGGCAGAGAGGGGAAATAGATGTCAGCTTAACTATTTTCAGGGTCTGGTGTCACCTGGTAAGCTAATGATTTGTGCTGTACAGTTCTTCATTTTGTCCCTACCCAATGTAAACTCAGTCGATAAGCATTCTATCCCTGCCCAGAGTAGGTTCACCCACTTTGCCATCCATGCCCACGGTAGGCTCACCTGCGCTATGGCTACCCTCAGAGCGTGGCTGCCTGTACAAAATTAAAAGATGTGCTGTGTGCAATAGCCTGCCTCTCACTGTGCACCTGCCAGAATGGTCCACATCCCCTGCAGCAGCAGCCTGTACACACATCCAAAACTAGCATGATCTAAACTTTGCATTGCTAACAAAGCATAATTCACATTTCTACTGAGGGATGCTACTGGTTTGTGACATGTAACAGACAAACAAACAATCCAGTGCACAACCCCCCAGACATGGCACATATTAAAAATTAAACATTTTAACTGCCGGAATTGGCTTGCCCTACTTTACATTCCATGAAGAATGGGGTCCTGTTTGTTATCAGATTGGGAATTCCAATGTGAATAAGCCAAACCACCACACTGTCAAGGTGGGACCCACGGTTTGATCCCTACACTAGCTTCCCAGCTCTGAAATACCTGCAGTGGCTACTCTTAAATATAGAGTGCATTGCGTAATTGGCTCCTTTTAATAAAGTGCTTCCACCCAGGAAATTTCACAGGTGGTCAAAGAGAGCATGCTAAAAGGAGTACCACAACTCCCCAAACTCTGAAAACATCCAAAACTAGCATGCTCTAACCTTTGCATTGCTTACAAAATATAATTCACATTTGTACTTGGGTGCTTCTGGTTTGTGGCATGTAACAGAAAAACAAACAGAATTCAGTGCAACCCCCCCCCACCCAACATGGCACATATTAAAAATTAAACAGTTTAACTGCCTGAATTGGCTTTTCTTACTTTAAATTCCATGAAAAAAGGGGTCCTCTTAATTATGAGATTGGAATTCCAATATGAGCAAGCCAAACCACCAAATCGTTAAGGTGGGACCCACGGTTTGGTCCCTACGCTATCTTCCCAGCTCTGAAATACCTGCAGTGGCTACTCTTAACTACAGAGTGCATGTGCCATGTTTGGGGGGCTATGCACTGGATTCCGTTTGTCAGATGCAGCTTGTACCCTGACTCTGAGCCAACTTAGTCGGTTGCTGAGCCAAATGTACTTCACCAGTCCAGCAGCAAGCCTTGGGAATCTGATTTGGGGCTGTTATGCTTGGGTCATCCACCCCAGTCTCTAGTTTCTGTCACTAGAACAGTGATTTAACTTGTGAGATGTGCCCTATTAACCTGCAAGAGAGTGAATGTTCTGAATCTGTCTCATTTTGTTTATCATGGGAATAGTGTTGTGCCTTGCTGCCATTATATTGTTTGGGGTACATGCAGATGACTTTGTTTTTAGGAAAATGGGACTTGTTAAAAAAATATATTTCACAGGACATTACAGTAATTCCATGGGGTGAGCGGTGGCATTGTTGGTCAGGAATACTGTAAATGTACTGTGTGCATATGTAACCTTGGCATCCACAGTCACCTCCTCTTGGACATGTCAGTTACTCAAAATGTCTTCTCTCAATGTGAGAGACAATAAATAACTGACAAGTGCAAGAGGAGATGAAGGACTAGGAGAGGTCTGGGCCTCTTTGGTCATGGATCCTTGGAATAGCCTGCCACCTGAGGTGGTTGCAGCTAAGACTGTCATAGAATTCTAATGGGTATGGGACAGTCAATGTAGTCACCTCAACAAGAGCAGTAGATGGGGGGTAGACATCTTGGGTAGACTAGATGGCCACAGGGTCTCCTGCTGCCAGAAAACTCTTGTGTTCTTATGTGAAAGTGTATGAAAAGTAAAACTTGGACAATAAGGGAATCATGAGGGAGCACATTGCCACATAGCCAAGGGTGGGGCAAACTAGTAGGCAACCAAAATGTGCTGGCCACATCACAGCTAGAAAATCTGACATACTATATTGCATTTAATACCTGAAGGAAGGTGAATTTTATTTATTGGACATAGCATTGTGCTGTTTATTTTCTTTTTTTGTGAATATTATTATTTTTATACTTTTGTATAAAATAGAACCACACTGTAGTGTGCTGTACCATATTTACTGTGTCCCAAGTTAGTCTTACCCATGAGCCTGCAACATTTGGTATTTGAAGTGGGATAATTTGAAGGCATAAGAAAAGAGGGTGGATTCCAATTGGTATCAGATCTGATACCCCAGGGTAACCAGTGGCATGGTGGTACTAGCAAAATGACAACACCTTTGTGACCCACTTTGACCAGAGGGATGGCTGTACAAACAGGAGAACAGCTGCTCCCAGGACTGGAATTTAAGAGGAAGCTGAGGGCCAAACCTGAATGACAATTGATGGATAGCTATGAAGAGGATGCTGGAGAGGAAAAACTGGAGGAGGAACTTATCAAGAAACCACCAGAGAACATGGGCAATCTTCTGAAATGACTTGCTAGGAAACATTTTGAGATGGAGTGACTTTGGGTGCAAGATATCCAGGAGTGGGAGAAGGAGCGACAACGGCAGGATGAGTGATGGGCAGACATGATGAGGGCCCTACAGATTATTGGGACTACCAAAACAGCAGAAGGTACTCATACCACTCCAAAGGACATTAACTTACCCAAAATGTGTACCACCAATGACACTGAGGCATAGCTCACCACTTTTGAAAGAGTGGCTAAGGCTTGCAAATGGCCTCCAGAACAGTGGGTGGTATTACTGGCTCCTTATCTCATGGGTCAAGCCCAACTAGCTTACAGCCATATGGACCACAGAAACACTGAAAAGTATGATATCATGAAGAAAAAGATTCTGAGGGGGTTTAAATTAATATAGAAACTTATCGACAGTGAAGTAGATCCCTAAAATATCAAGGGAATGAAGCACCCAGAGAGACATACACCTGAATGAGCTATGCAACAAATGACTAAAGCCAGAGGGAAAAACTTTGCTGGACATTTTAGAAGCAGTAGTGATGGAACAATTTTTGCAAATTATGCCTGCAGATGTCCCGATATGGGTCAGGGAACATTAGCCAGAATCAACAGAGGTTGCAGTCACCCTGGTGGATGATTTCCTGGTGGCCGGGCAACCAGTCAAGAAGGGGTATAACACAACAAATCTCACCATCATCCTGACCCAGCAACCGGTAAGAACCTCTACTTTTATTCCATTATGCCCCTCAGGAAGAATGCAGGGAGGCCTGAAGGTAGAGGGGGTAGACCATATAATCCTGACATTATTTGTCTATATTGTTTTGGAAAGGACCATATCGAAAGATATTGTTATAAAAAGAAAAGCAAGGCTGCCATTTAGCCCTTCTGCACTGGGGTAAGCTGAGATAAGCTGTCTGGAAAGGACACGCTGCATGTATGTGCTTACTTTTGCTGGAAAAGCTTAGTGCTTTATTTTTAGTTTTTGCATGCCTCTAGAGAGAGGTTTTGGTGTTGCTGACCATTGCCAAGAAACAGGAGAGACTTGTTAGCTCCCACTAGCACTTCCTGCTTTTAAGGGGAACTCTGGGATAGTGGAGGTCACGTTGCTCCACTGACCGGATGGCTGCACAGCAAGAACTCTCATTTCAAAATAACAGAAGTCTGCCAATGGAAGGGTAGAGCATTGCATTGATTTTAGAAGCCCTCTGAATAAAGAGGCAGTTTAACTGGTATATTTTAAATAGTTTGAGGACTGCTGTGTGTGTGAGTGGACAAGAAGTGATCACACACTTCTTTGGGTCCACTGTGTATAAAGAAGCACCCCGTGCGAGCGGGGCAAGCATGAGTGGGGTGAGCATGCATTCAGCACCTGAAGTGTGGACCACTGGGGCCCTGGGTAAAAACCCTTAATTTTGTATTAGATTTGGCCTTCTGTTCCCCTGAATGCTGTATCACTAACTAAAATGGACATCAGTGAAGGCGTTGTTACTCTTAGCTCTGGGGAGGTAAATATTTGTTTGTTTAATTTTTTCTACTTGTAGGCAAGATGGGCAAATTGCCCGTTTTCACAAGTGACAATTCTTTTGCATCTTTCACGTACAAAGACAATACAAAAAGACATATAAACAACAACATTAACTGTTACAAATATGTTACGCATCATCTGCAATAAATTTTGTTTGTAGAGCCAGACAGGATTTGAGGGGCTGAAATGTGAACAATGACTTGAAATAGTAGCTTTAAACATAGAAACATAGAATTTGACGGCAGATAAGGACTGCTTGGCCCACCTAGTCTGCCCATTTTTCTACCTAACAGATAAGCTGCAGATCCTAGTTAACCAACAGCTTACTTCCTCCTACCCCCCATTAGGACTGCCTTATGTCTGTCCCATGAATTCTTGAATTCCCCCACTGTTCTTGACTCCATGACCTCCTCAGGGAGGCTGTTCCATGCATCCACAACCCTCTCTGTGAAAAAATACTTCCTCACATTACCTCTGAGCCGTCCCCCCTCTATCTTCAAATTGTGCCCTCTTGTTCTTGCACATCTCTTTTTCGGAAAGATGCTACCCTCTTGGACTTTGTTGATTCCCTTGAGGTACTTGAAAGTTTCTATCATGTCCCCTCTCTCCCTCCTTTCCTCAAGGGTATACATGTTAAGCTCCTTTAGTCTTTCTTCGTATGTGTTCTGGTGCAGACCCTGCACCATTTTGGTTGCCCTCCTCTGGACAGCCTCCACTCTGTCTGTGTCTTTGCGGAGATGGGGTCTCCAGAGCTGCACACAGTACTCCATATGGGGTCTCACCAACTGTCTGTACAGAGGGATAACAACTTCCTGTTTTCTACTATTGATGCCTCTTCCTATGCATCCCAGTATACCCCCCAGCCTTACTTACTGCCTTCTCATGTTGCTTGCCCACCTTTAGGTCATCTGATATAATTACCCCCAGGTCCCTTTCCATTTTTACTGTTGTCAGTATCTCACCCCCCATTGTGTACTCTTCCCCTGGGTTTTTGTTTCCCATGTGCATTACCTTGCACTTCTTTGCATTGAATCTGAGCTGCCATACATTTGACCATTCCTTCAACCTTGCCAAGTCCCTTCTCATCCTTTCCACTCCATCTTGTGTATCAACCCTGTTGCAGATCTTTGTGTCGTCTGCAAAGAGACATACTTTTCCTTCCAGTTCCTCTGCAATGTCACTTATAAAGACATTAAAAAGGACCGGTGCCAGTACTGAACCCTGCGGTACCCCACTAGTAACCCTCCTTTCTTCACTGTGGACTCCATTTACTACTACCCTTTGCGTCCTGTTGTCTAGCCAATTTTTTATCCAGGCTACCACCTTGGGGCCCACTCCAAGGTTGGCTTACTTGTGTATTAATCTTATGTGTGGGACTGTATCAAATGCCTTGCTAAAATCTAGGTAGGCCATGTCCACAGCCCATCCCTGGTCTACTACTTTGGTCACCCAGTCAAAGAAATCTATTAGATTCATCTGACATGACCTTCCCATCGTGAATCCATGCTGCCTTGGGTCCTGTGCCCCACTGGCCTCTAGGTACTCAACAATTCTTTCCTTCAGAAGTGATTCCATCATTTTCCCTACCACTGAGGTCAAACTAACTGGTCTGTAGTTTCCAGCCTCTGTCCTGCTCCCACTTTTGTAAAATCCAAGACTGAGGAACTAGAACATTTTACTTCTAAAATCCAAGGAAAATAGGCACGCAACAATCCAGCACCTGCCCTAGTTACAACAGCTTTAGCAGAGGTTCTCCAGCAGATCAATAGGTAACAAAAGAAGACCCACAATTGTTCTAGGGAGGAAAATAGCTGCGAGGAGAATGATTGGAGCCTGGCTGATAACAGGAAAAACCAAAAAAAGGTTGCAGATGTATGGATTTCAAACTCCCAGTCTAGAACAGACTCTTCTCCCTGACCTCAGATAGTGAGGATACACCACCTACAAACCCAGATAATTCCATCGATATAAGCCCCAATAACCCTGCCCTGATTACCACAGATGGATCAGCCAATAATGAAAGTCATAAAAGCAACATCTCACTGCCAAGTAATGCTAATTGTACAAACAAATAAAATTGTACCAATATGTATGTGTGTGTGTGTGTGTGTGTGTGTGTGTGCATGTGTGTGTGTGTATGCATGTCTTTGGTAACTGGGTAGGTGCACTGATCCAAAGGACCATTTTCAGTCGCGACCCAGGCCATTGGGCGGCAACAACAATACAGGGATACAATAGCAGATACTGTACAAGGGACAATACATGCACACTGTGGTTACTACTGCTCAGTTCTACGTGATAACAGCGATCGCCGTTCGGGCGAGTGTACTCTGCTGAAAATAAAAATGGTGATTTACACTCATGGTAAAAACAAAGGTGCTGACACGAATCTACTTGTTATGCAGGGGGCTGCCCCCCACACATCCCTAATAAATATTATCAACCCCGGGGGGTGTGCATGTCCAGGGCACTTGTAAAAATTAAAAAAAAACTGCAACGCAAAACAGTATGACGCTCCCCAGACCAGAACCCTGCACCCAACGGTTGCCAGCCACCCACACCACCACGCTAGATGGCCAACTCGGCAGCCTTTTGTTACACTGCCTCCCACATACCTTCCCTCCTCTTCCATCCCTCATGATGTGAATCTAGTTGCCCTTGTCACCTTCCTCTTCGCCCCGTTGCTACCCTTTCAGGGAAGGCACAACATAGATGATGGAGTTGAGTCACCATTATTATAGTCGCTCAACCTCATTTGCCCTGTTCACTGGATACCCTACTGCCCAGGTCCATGCAACTGACACCAAGTGTCCTGGAGGACCAGTATGTACAAGCTCAACCAGCAAAGCAGTAGGAGTACAAAATGGCAAACCTAAAAATATCCATCAGGTTCAGTCCTCAGGTACTCTAGCAGAAGAGTTAATTATAGATGATAATATGGAGGTTAATTAGACCACACCTAGTAAACAGAGACAAGTGTTTGTATTAGGGGACTCATATTAAATGTTCTGATGGTTACATCTGTAAGTTTGACAAGGAAAATAGAACATGTTCAAATTATACAGGTGCTTGGATTAGGGACATTGATAGAATAATCCCATCTGTCATTAAAAATGTACATAACAAAACACTTTTCATTTATAGTTCTTCATGTGGGAACTAATGACACTAATAGATTCACTCTGGAAAACATCAAAAAAGATTTCATTAACTTAGCAACAACCTTAGAACAAAAGGACTGTGAATATTGCATCTCAGGAATTTTACCAGTGTGCAAAGCAAATAAAAATAAGCAGTCTAAAATCATGTAAGTCAATTAATGATTTAGAAAACGGTGTTTACAGACAAATGTGAAGTGTATCACACACTGGGAAAGATTCTCTACAGATCCAAGCCTCTTCAGTTGGGAGGCACTCCACCTTAGTAAAAGAGTGCTGCAGTACTCGGTAAAAGCATTGCTCAAAACATAGATAACTGTTTAAATTGCAGGGGGCAAATGAGGAAAGTAGTAATCTACAGCATTAAATCTATTAACAGCTATAGAGTACTGATAGCCAATGCCAGACATTTACAAGTTGTGAAAATCACTGAACTGGCCGGCATGCGGCAGCAGCATGGAATCAATATTGCAGCACTATTCAAAGCTTGGTGGGATGAGTCATCCAGCCGGTATAACTCAGTTCTGGGGTATCCTGTATATTACAGAAATAGGCTTAGCAGAAAGGTGGGGGTGTTTGTATATGTGTTCACAATTCGTTAGCAGCCTCAGAATATCTCTTACAATATACTAACAATGGGCAACTAGAGATTATATGCATACAAATCACCCACCCTAAAGAAAATAACTTTCTGTTTGCCAACTTCTATAGACCCCCCCCTTCGGAACTAAACCATGACCAACTACTAACTGATGAGATTAGGCATCTGGCTTTCACATCAGACATCATGGTTGTTGGAGACTTTAATATGCCATATATAAACGGGGTTAATCTAACATCCAAGTCTTCCCTGGAAGGTTTGTTTCTAGGTTCATTTATCATGGCAGTGCTGGAACAAATAGTGACTGAACCTAGCAGGCAGAATATTATCCCGGACCTTACCCGTAGTAATATTTCATTAGACATAAATAATATTAGCATAATGGGACCACTAAGTAACAGTGATCACAACACAGATCTGTTGGACATCAATAGGAAAAGAACTAATGTGGGTTGGACTAACTAAAGACATAATTACAGCAAAGGCAATTATAAAAACATTAAAGATATATTGGCTGGAGATGACTGGAATAAGATGTTGTCAGGAAAAAGTATCAATAAATGTTGGAAAAAACATAACTCTATCATCTTTGAACTGGAAACATTATACATGCTCATTAAAAAAAACACATAACAAAGAAGGGAAAATTCTGTCTTGGCTAACACGTTCTATCAGATTACAAATCCATAAATAGGAAAAGGCTTCCAGAATCATGAAACAAAATCCTAGTTCAGTTAATATCAATCTGTATAAAGAGGAACTAAAGAAAACGAAGAAACTAATCAGGATGGAAAGAAAGACAATGGAATATAAACTCTCAGTCACTAATAGTCCAAAAGCATTTTATGCATATGTACATGGCAACAAGAATAAGGGAAATAACATAAATAAACTGGTTGATAATGGCAGGGAGATACATGACACTAGAGACATGGCCAATGCATTTAATGAATATGTTGAGTCAGTATTTACTGATTGCGATGCTCTGCTACCTGCTCATTGTTGTATGTATCATATTTGTATTTTAAATAAACGTGTATGTGCCTTTGACTGCTTGGCACACAAGTCAGCCAGTGTGTAACAAGCTTGACCTTTGACCTCAGAGGTGACAGTGTGTTGAAGCAGCTGGCTGTCATAAACTGGCCAGTGGGAACCACTAATTATTGTCTTCATTCCAGAGGGACAGTTTATTACCCCTTATAACCAGCTCCTGCTTTTGAAGCTGGAAACTAAATATAATTTTTATGACCCTAACAGGAAGGGAAGTCATTTGGCTGATCCCTCCTGGTTTTCACATCTAGAGGAGAACTGGTGACAGATTGTGGGTTTATGAAACATCAAAGGAAATGTTTGATTAAAGAGACTCATATTTTAAAAATTGCTGACTGTTGATTTTCACAGTAGAAATTAAGTTTATGGGAGGATCTAACTGTGACCTCACCAAGGGTGTAGGGAGATGGATTTTGAAATGGTCAGGCTTCCTAGGGAAGCATTGCGTTTTATTTCTGGACTTGAGGGGGTTAAGACTTTTATCTCTAGACAAAAGCAAGGCATTTCTGGTAACATCTAGCTAAGCAAGAACTTTTAAGCATTGTGCAGGCGTCTTTCTTTGTTCTGTAATTTCCCCATTTATTTTAATGACTGTAAGTTATTGATATATATGTTCTGTGTTTGATATTCTACCTATTTTACAATTTTTAGTAAACAATATTTTCCTTGAAATTCTGCCTGTGTTTTCTCAGTTTTCTTTTGCATGTTAATGCTGAACCAGTATTTACTTCTGACATATGTTAAGAGCTCAACCAGGTATGTTACTATCTGGCAAAAAGGTAAGAATATACCTAGTTCTCATATTGAGTTGTAAGGGTACATTTTGGGAACCTGGCTGGGTGCCACTGGTTGAAGGATTGTATTGCATTTCCCTGAAGAGAATATATATCTGAGCATGTTAACTGGGTATGCTAGCATAAGGTTCACATTTTACCCCCAGAACTCGAGGTTGGTAGGTGATTCAGACCCAAAACAAACAGGAGGGTTACCCTGTTTGTTTCCTGTTCAGACTATTGCACTTTGAGGTTGGCTCTGTGGGAGCAGGGGGCCTGATCTGCAGAGCGTTTTTGTGACATATTTGGTAGCAGAGGTGGGATTTAAAAGTATTTGGTAACATGAGCATTAACCATTTAGTGTGTCAGATTAATACTGTACAGTGCACATGAAAAATAAGGCAGTGATTTTTTTTAAAAAGGTAAACAGAACTATAGCATTGTGCTTACAGTCTAAGTTCCCTACAAGTTTTATTTTTTTTTCGGTGCAAGTTAGTGTAGCCATAGTTAGGGAAGAAGATGGCTTTCAACTACAATGAGCACACAGCAGACCAACTGAAGTAGTTTGTGCCAAGAGATAGGAGTCCAGCATGAGGGCTGAGTGAAAAAGTAGCATCTCGTGGAGGCTCTTGTGGCACCCGATGCGCAAGACCTCAAGTCACAGTCTGTATCTGGAAAGGACCAAAACTTGGGCATGGAGGGTCCAGGGTCCAGTGCAGTGTCCAGATCCGGTGAGGAGGACATCAGGACTGGAACAAGCCAAGAACTACAGCAGCAGGGGAAGGTCACCAACATTCTGGAGCCAGAAGGGTTAAGGATTCAGATGGAGTTGCGGAGAATGGAGCTGGAGTTCAAGAGAGTAGAGAGACAGCTACAGTGAGAGGCAGAGGAAAAAGAGTGACAGCTTCAGCGATAGGTAGAGGAAAGAGAGTGACAACTTCAGTGACAGGCTGAGCAAGAAGAGCGTGAGTGCCAGAGGTAACATGTACTGGAGAAGCTACGACTCCAAACACCAGCACCACAGCAGGTAAGAGGCCTGGGTTTAACTGGAACTACAAGACTGGGTTGCAAATTAAATTTTAAATTGATAGCTGAATTTAAAGAGGGGGAAGACATAGATGCTTTTTTAAACTACTTTGAAAAAGTATGTATTCATGCAAATATTTCTCAAGAGTCCTGGAGCTTCCAGCTATCCTCGCTACTTACTGGTAAAGCTCAGGATGCATTGGGTCAAATTCACAATGAGGACAGTAATGATTATAGTAAACCTAAAGCTGCACTTTTAAAAAAATATGAGCTAACAGCAGAGGCATACAGAGTTAAATTCCCTAAGCTCAGGAGAAGCTCTGACATGAGCTATGAGGAGTTAGCCTCTAAACAACATCAGTTTTTAAAATGTTGGTGGGAAGGAAGTGAAGCAAACTCTGTGGAGAAAATTGAAAATGCTGTACTGTCAGAGCAGATTTTTTGGGCATTCCCAGAAGAACTGAAAACCTGGCTGGAGGACTGAGATCCAAAAACAGTGCAAGAAGCTGCTGAACTCTTGGAATGCTAAGACAGGAGCAGACTTGCTCTGAGAGGGAATGGGTCAGTCATGGCAGTGCAGAAAGGGAAAAGCACAACTTCAGGGAAGCTAAAACCTTCCCTGCCTCCATCAAAACCAGGTAGACCCAGGTTACAAAGAAAATATTTACCCAAGAAAAGAAATGAATGTTGGGTTTGAAAAGAGACTGGACATATTGCAAGACAGTGTCCTAAAATGACAAACAGTGCACAGGGTGGTGTTAGGAAAGAAGTGGGTTGTTTGTGTGTCCCTGAAAGCATGCCACTAAACATGAGGGAACACATGCACCCAGTCACTGTGAATGGGATACAGACAGATGGGTTAAAGGACATGGGAGCATCCCTGACTTTGTTAAAAGGGGACTTGGTAGAGCCGGTCAGCTTATACCCAATCAGTTTGTAACTGTACAGGGATTCATTGGGGAGGAGAAAACATTGCCACTCACTAGTGTCCTTCTAGACTGAGGCAAGACAGGGGGGACTGTGCAAAAGTTTGCCGTAGCAGAAACTTTGGCTGTCGATGTAATGTAAGGTGAAGTGCTTCAGGTGGCAGGCAGTCTTTATGTCTGTAAAGGAGACCAATGCAGGTGTTGGTGGCAGAGATGAGGATTTTTATAAGTTTGTGGAAGGAGAGGGAAGAGTCAAATGTAATACCTGGATACTTTTACTTTTGAAGCTGTTCCAGTGGAATGAGAGAGGTGGAGAATATTTCAAGGGGGAAATCCTTTGATTTGTTTTGGCAGTGGGTATAGAGCATCGTCTTAGTTTTTTTAATGTTGACCGCCAATCTGTGTTCAGCAAACCAGTGTTCAATCTGAGAGAAGGAGTTTTGTAAGGTACGCAGGACAGAGAGAGGATCAGGATGAGTGGCATAAAGAACAGCGTTGTCCATATAGAGGAGAAGGTTGCCGGGGCAGGATTTTGGCAGGGTGGTGAGGTAGATGCTGAATAGCAGGGGACCCAGGATAGATCCCTGGGGAACTCCTGAGCACACAGGCAGCATAGTAGATATGATATTATTAATTTGAACACATTGTTTTCTAGATGAAAGCTAGCTGGAGAACCATAAGAGTGGACAATGAGAGACCCCAATTTGTTGTAATGTGTTAAGAAGGAGGGGATGATAATCCATGTCGAAGGCCTTTGAGAGGTCTATAAACATGGTCCCTGTGAGGTGCCCTTTGTCAAGCGTGGAGTGCAGGGAGTTAGTGAATTCTTTGAGGGCAGTCGTAGTGCTATGACCAGCTCTGAAACCATGCTGCTCCCTACATAAGAGGTTATGTGCGAGGAGGTAGCCAGTGAGTTGATTGGCCAGGATCTTTTCAAGGGCTTTAGAGAGTGGGAGAAAATCAAGATGGGCCAGTAGTTATTTGGGAGGGAGCTGTCACCACATTTCAATATTGGTGTTATCACTGCCATTTTCCATGAGGTTGGGAACTGGCCCAGATGCAGGAACAGATTTAGAAGGTCCGTGAGTGGGAGATAACTGAGTCTAGCGTGAGGTATAGGATATGCATATTGAAGGTATCTTTGCAGTAATTGGAGCTCTGGAGGGCTTTGGACAGATAGGCTTTCACTTCTGTAGGGGTAATGACTCAGAGTTTAAAGGGGGGTGGAGGATCTTTGATTGGGTAACCAAAGTAATAGACCAGGGAGGGGCTGTGGATATGGCCTACCTAGACTTTAGCAAGGCATTTGACACAGTTCCACACAAAAGATTAATAAACAAATTAGCCAGCCTGGGGGTGGGTCCCAGGGTGGTAGCCTGGGTAACTATCTGGCTGGACAACAGGACCCAGAGGGTAATAGTAAATGGAGTACACTCTGTATAAAGGGGGATCACTAGTGTGTACCACAGGGTTCAGTACTGAGACTGGTCCTCTTTAATGCCTTTATAGAGGACATTGCAGAGGGGCTGGAAAGAAAAGTGTGCCTCTTTGCAGATGACACAAAGATTTGCATCAGAGTTGATACACAAGAACAGGTACAAAGGATGAGAAGGGACTTGGCAAGATTGGAGCAATGGCCAAAATATGACAACTTAGATTCAATGCAAAAAGTGCTAAATAATGTACCTGGGAAACAAAAACCCAGGGCAAGAGTACACAGTGGGGGGGGGGAGGGTTCTAACAACAAAAAAATGGAAAGGGACCTGGAGGTTGTCATATCAGATGACCTTAAGGTAGGTAAACAATGTGAGAAGGCAGTAAGAAGGGCTAGGGGGATACTCGGATGCACAGGGAGAGACATCACCAGTAGAAAACAAGAAGTTGTTATTCCTTAGTACAGACAGTTGGTGAGACCTCATCTGGAGCACTGTGTACAGTTCTGGAGACCCCATCTCTGCAGGGACATAGACAGGATGGAGGCAGTCCAGAGGAGGGCAACTAAAATGGTGCATGGTCTGCAACATAAGCCATATGAAGAGAGACTAAAGGAGCTTAATATGTATAGCCTCGAGGAAAGGGGGGGGCATGATAGAAACTTTTAAGTACCTCAAGGGAATCAACAAAGTCCAAGAGGGTAGCATCTTTACGAAAAAGAGATATATGAGAACAGGGGAGCATCATCTGAAGATAGAGAGGATGGAGGACACATAGAACCACCTTCCTGGGGAGGTTGTGGGGTCAAAAACATTGGGAGAATTCAAGAATGCATGGGACAAACATCAAACAATTTTAATGAGTGGTAGGAGGAAGTAGGTTGTTGGATAACTGGAAACTGCAGCTTATCCAATAAGTAGGAAATAGGCAGACTAGGTGGGCCAAGTGGTCCTTATCTGCCATCAAGGTCTGTGTTTTTATGTTTCTATGTTAACTGACCTTTTTCTGTTTATTGCTCCCCCCCCACCCCAGTTCTTCTCACATATGTTTTTCTACTTTGCAACTTATATTGATTTTTTATCCCTAGGTCTCATTGTTCTGTGTCCCTTTTATCACTTTCTAGCGACACCTGTAGGGTCTGCTCTGCAGAGCTCAGTAAGTAATACTGGCTTCAGCTAAGCTAGTTCCCCATGTTAAGCTGCTAGTGCTGGGGAATCCCAAGTGTGTGATGCCAGTAGGGGGGGTGAGTGGGTCGTACCAAGTTTCCATGCATTAGCGTTGTAGACGTTCACTGATTGGTGTTGGCACCTTTCATGTCCTTATAAAAGGAAGACTATCTTAGGGTAGAAGGGTGGCTGGGGAGAGAGTGCAATAAGTGCTCAGTGGTGCCATGCAAAGGGTGGTGCTGTGCCAACTGCTGCTACCTGTGGCCTGATTCAATGTGGCTCCCAGCACGCCAGTGTGTGTCCTGTTGTACTTGTGCAGCTGCTGGTTGAATGTGAGGGAGGGTGGTGATCGATAGGAGCCCTCATGATCCTTGCTTCAGTTGGGGATCCTCTGAGAAGGGACAGATTTATTTATTTATTTATTTACTTATGTATTTATATATATAATCAGATTTACAACCTTTGAGCCAGATACCCATTTGCAAAGGTACCTTGTCACAGGGAGGACATACAGAGTATACATACTTACAGAATACAGTCATACAGAGTAACATATTTATTTATTTAGTTTTTGTTGACCGGGAAAGTGCACTAGACAAATCTGTCTATTTTCAGGCACGACCTGGGGAAGGGGGGATACAGATGGATGCCAACTGACCTTGAAGCAGATTAAGCTGTTGGTGGTATTTTTAGTGAATGAGGGAAATTTTGCCAGGACACCGGGGAAATTCCCCTACTCTTTTCGATAAGTGCCATGGGATCTTGAACATCCACCTGAAGTACCACCAATCCAGGCAGATGGGACCTCAGTTTAACATCTCATCCGAAAGATGGCACCTCAGAAGTGCAGCACCCCTCTCATGCTGCACTACAGTGTCAGTACTGGGATATTAACCCAAGTGCCAGATGTGGGAACTGAACCCACAGCCCTCTGATCTCCCGGCCTCAGAGGCGAGTGTGCTACCTACTGAGCCACTGACACTGATACATTTACATAGATTTACATAGATTGCTTGAGCACAATGAGTAATAACAAACATTTCAGAATTGATTGGTCACGTACCATCAAGTACTGGCAGAGTGGAGGGATACCATGGGGAGGAGAGGGAGAGCAACCCGGAGGGCTTTGTCAGTAGCATTAAGAGAGGAACAGAGCATCTGTTAGTGCAGATAAAAGGAAGGTAAGCACTGTAATCGGAACTTGTGGGAGGGGAGAAAGGGAAAAGATGAAACAGTACACCGGAGCACGGAGTACGACTAGAAGGGTGGGGCAAGGTAATCAGGCTAAAGAAATCAAATTCATGTGGCACAGTGTGAGCAGGAAATCAAAACCCATCAAAAATAAATCAGAGGTATTCTTATTTTCCTTTTTCCCTTCCCCCCCACCAGGTGGAATGGGGGCTGAAGGGTTATGTGAGGTTAGTTTTGTTCCTTTATTGTTATCTTTTATGTTGGCTGAGAACTATGTACTTTGTAATGCCATGTATATTGTTGCATCACATGCCTGTATGTATTCTTTCATTGTCATTTTAAAGTTAAAATCAACTTAATTGCAAAAAAAAAAAGAGAATAAAACAGAGGTAGCGCTCGCAGTATTACATGCAGTATAAACTCTGGGCAAAATGGAGAAACACAGTAAATGACAGGGACTGAAAATGCCACAAAAGTTTCATAGACCAGTCTTAAAGTACACAGAGCAGCAATGCAAACTGGATGAAACCCAGCTCATAGAGCCACAGAAAAATTATATCAGTGCTGTTTGGCTAACAGGCTTCAGTTCTAGTATTTGTCAACATTTAGATTTTAAAGGCATCTATTTCAACATGAACCTCAACTTTGCTGGGTGTGTGGATGCCGTCCTCCGAAGGCACCTTCCCAAAGTCAGGGCTCTATATAGACACCAGTGCTGCCTTCCCCATCTGGCCTACCAGGAGATTGTCCAGAAGATGATTCTCCCTATCTTTGATTTTGGAGGCATACAGTAGTCTGTAATACTGCCCCCAAATCCATCCTCATCAGACTGGACACTCTATTTAACTCCTGCCATTTTGCCCTCAATTTTCCACCTTGTATCTATCACTGTGACCTCTACACCTCACTCTACTTCCCCTTTCTTAGTGCCAGATGCCTTGCCCATAGTGCTTCTTTAATTGGAAAGTTCAGGCTTGGCTCTCTGCCTCCCTACCTCCATTCCCTCCTCTCCCCCCCCCACTTTCCTCTACTCACTTTGTAACTCCACCCATAAGACTCTGGCCCTCCCCTCCCAATCTTCTATTTCTGGCAGATCAGCCTTCTCCAATCACTTTCCAAATGTTTGGAACTCCCTCCCCCTTGACATCCATTCTGCCATTGTCTACCAGTTCACTATCTCACCTTCTTTGATGCTACATATACCCCTCCTGTAATTGCGCCTGATCCTCCCTCTGTCCCTTCCTATTTACTCTTTGCTCCCCCCTTCCTATCCAAACACCACCTATCCGTTCCTCAATGTGGTACACCCACACTCTATTCCAGTCTCCCCCCTCTCTTCTTGTTCCATGTACCTGTTTTTATAGCCACCAATTTCTCTCCCTATTCTTCTCCTCACCATTCCCCTTGCAAGGTTCTTGCATCCCAAGGTGGGGGCAGGCTCACCTGGCTGCCCAGCTACTCCCCATCACCAACTGCCTCCCTAATATATCCCTGCCATTCATCTTGTGGGGTTCTTGCACCCTGAAGAGAGGCAGGTCCATCTGGCTGCCCTACTCCTCCCACCCCACCCTAGTTTGACCAACTCCTCACAACCTACCCCCCACCGATTCACCTTACTCTGGCTATGTCCTCACTTTATACTGTTAAAGTCAAGTACAGTGTTATGAGTTATTGTGTGCACATTAAAAATGAATTCATTACTGAGTCAGTATAGAGCAATACACTATAGTATATAAGTGAGTGTTTGTAAACAGATAAATGCACATAATATGAAAACATATGCTTATTCATGTGTATATGCTAATTGTGTAAATTGGTTAGTTGAACATTAATCCACACATGGTGGATTTTATCGTATGTATATCTAAAAATGTGATGTAACTGCTTCAATGTTTTCTCTGTACAGACTTCCACTATGATTAGTTCTACCTTTTCTGTATTTAAATTGTTCCATCCCCCTCTCTCCTTTCCCCAGGACACATCTGGAAATGAACTGTTATAGCTCAGAATGCCTTTCCTGGTGAAACTTTTCAGATAAATAAATAAGTATATACATATTCACCTAAAAGCTGACCTCACATATAAGATGATTCCTTTTTACCTTGTATATTTCAACAAAATTACAGATATTACTTTGCTGTCCAAATTGTATAAATATTTTAGTTTTGTGGCTAACATCAGGCATTAAATCTGTCTTTGTAGCCAAACATGGACACAGAATCAGGTTTCATAGTTGCAAAAATGATTTATTATTGTAAACCCCTCAGATACAGTAGGTCAATCTCACAGATAAGTCATGTCCCTCTTCTTGGTGGCCCATTTTTAGCATCAGAAACTAGAGTTGTACATGAGTATATGCTGTATATTCTATATAATATGAAACCTTTAGCATAATGCATGATTGTATATTATATATTCTGTATAACATGAAACATTTAGCATAGTGCATGAGTATATGTTGTATATTCTGTATAACATGAAACCTTTAGCATAATGCATGGGTATATGCTATATATTCTATATAACATGAAACCTTTAGCATAACATGTGAGTATATGCTGTGTATTCCGTATTACATGAAACCTCTAGCATAGCATATGTCTATGCTGTGTATTCTTTATAACATGAAATGTTTTGCATAATGCAAGAGTATATACTGTATATTCTGTATAACATGAAACCTTTAACTTAACATGTGAGTATATTCTGTATACCGTGAAACCTTAAACATAACAAGTGAGTCTATGCTGTATATTCCGTGTAACATGAAACCTTTAGCATAACGCATGACTAAATACTGTATATTCTGTTACCTTATGCATAAGTATATGCTGTATATTCTGTTACATTATGCATGAATATATGCTGTATATTCTGTTTATTATAAAAACCTTTAGCATAACATGTGAGTATATACTGTATATCCTGTTACATTATGCATGATTATAGGCTATATATTCTGCATAAAATGAAACATTTAGCATAATAAGTATATACAGTATATTCTGTATAACATGAAACCTTTAGCATAATGCATGAGTATATGTTGTATGTTTTGTATAACATGAAACCTTTTAGCATAAAATGTGAGTATATACAGTATATTATGTTACAGTATGCATGAGTATATACTTTATATTCTCTATAACATGAAACCTTTAGCGTAACACATGGGTATATACAGTATATTCTGTATAACATGAAACCTTTTAGCATAAAATGTGAGTATATACAGTATATTATGTTACAGTATGCATAAGAAGATGCTGTATATTCTGTTACAGTACACATGAGTATATACTTTATATTCTCTATAACATGAAACCTTTAGCATAACGCATGAGTATACACAGTATATTCTCTATAACATGAAACCTTTAACATAACGCGAGTATATACAGTATATTCTGTGTAACATGAAACCTTTAACTTAACATAATGAATAATAATAATAAACTTTATTTCACACAAGCGCCTTTCAAAATATCAAGGCGCTTTACCAAAGATTAAAAATAGCAATGATAAAATCAATAAATACTGTATAAACAATAATAATAATCTGACGGGTTCATTTATTCAGTGCCTTTAAAGGCCTGGCACCATAAAAAGAGTTTTTAATGCCTGTTTAAAACCTTCCACAGTCGTGCACTCCCGCAGCCGACAGGGTAGAGAATTCTAGAGGGTAGGGGCCATGTACATGAATGCACAGGCCCCAGAAGATTTCAAAGACACCCTCGGGATCTCCAGCAACCCCTCATCAGCTGAACAGAGCTGTTGCTCAGGGTGATAGGGAAAAAGAAGCTCTTTCAAGTAGTCATGGCCAAGTCCATGTAGTATATGCTGTGTATTCTGTATAACATGAAACCTTTAGCATAACATGTGAATATATTCTGTATATTTTGTATAACATGAAACCATTAGCATAACATGAGTATGTACTGTATATTCTGTATAACAAGAAACCATTAGCATAGCATGTGAATATATGTTGTGTATTCTGTATAACATGAAGATTTTAGCATAACATGTATCTCATGTATATTCTGTTTAACATGAAACCTTTAGCATAACATGTGAGTATATGCTGTATATTTTGTATAACATGAAACTATTACCATAACATGAGTATGTACTGTATATTCTGTATAACATGAAACCATTAGCATAGCATGTGAATATATGCTGTGTATTCTGTATAACATGAAGCCTTTAGCATAACATGTATCTGTTGTATATTCTGTTTAACATGAAACCTTTAGCATAACATGTGGTTATATGCTATATATTCTGTATAACTTTAATCCACTTGCATAACATGAGTGTATGCTATATATTCTGTCTAACTTGAAACCTTTAGTATAACACGTGAGTATATACTGTATATTCTGTGTAACATGAAACTATTAGCATAACACATGAGTGTATACTGTATATTCCTTACAACATGAAGCCTTTAGCATAATGTGTGAGTATATACTGTATATTAATTTACAGCATACATGAGTATACACTGTATATATATTTTTTTAGTTTATTTAAAATTTGATGAGCGGGAAAGGCACACTGAACTGAGGCTTGTTTCCAGGTGTGGCCTGGGTATAAGTGTACACAGAGGTGAAACAGGGTTACATAATGAGTAGGTTACAACAATAATGTACAAGGATTATATACAAAAACAATATATACAGATTTTATGTACAGGAATAAAGGTAAGATTACGTTAGGCAGGCTAGAAATTATATATTGAGGCCCTATGGGTCTCCTGATGGGGTGTTATGATTGAGCAAGGGTGGGTTTGAGTCCAGGAGAAAAACAACTCAGGCCAGCATGACATGAAAAACCCAAATCTGGGGCTAGAGAATAAAGTGTAGGGAGGAGAAACACAGAGCAAGGGACTAGTGAAGAAATATTAGAGTGGAGCTAAGTGGGAGGTGGGAGGAGCACACTGGGTCATTAGGAGCATATGGTTCAGTAACAGGTAGGGAGGAGTCTGAGGAGTCATCTAATGGATGAGAGAGGAGAGGGGAGGTGGGGCAGAAGTCAGAGGGGAGATCATCCCAGAGGAGAGGAAGATGGTACAAGAAGGCAGATTGGCTGGTAACAGTATGAGGACGGGGAATATGTAAAGTTCATAAGTCCCTGTGATGAAGACAGTAATTTGGGGGATTTGGCTGGGGTAAGGTGGGAAGTGAGATGTGGGGAAGGGATCCAAACCAGTATTTTGCTATGAAGAAGGCACAGTGGACAGTTCTCCCGTGGGAGAGCGGAGCCAGGGAGAGTGGTGCTTAGAGGAGACAGTGATGAGTGAGGGGGAAGGCAGTGGCAAAGCAGGAGAAGGAGTTGAGAAGGATGTCTAGTTTGGAGAGAGAAGAGGTTGGGGCCATTCCGTAGACAACGTTAGTATAGTCCATCACTGGCAAGATTGTTTTAACTCATTGCCTCTTAGAATATGCCTGTAGGTGGCAGCAAAATGTACTGCAATGTGCCCCAGAATGACTACAGAAGTCACCTACAGACTTCCTGTGTGCCCTAGTAACGTCTGGAGACATCACTCATATGTTTTAATATTACTTGCAAGCCAGAATTGATAAGAATTGACCACATAGCACCATTAGAAAGGTAATGCTGTGTTGAACAACTTTGCTACTGACCCTTTGTGTGTATCATGTTCACTTAAACATAGAAACATAGAAGTTGACGGCAGATAAGGACCGCAAGGCCCATCCAATCTGCCCATTTCTTTTTCTACCTTATAAATATGCCATCGGCCTTTGCTCTGTCAGTGGCTTATCTAGTCATACTCGTCTATATTGCTCCTTTATGCCTATCCCATGCCTGTTTGAAGCCCTGCACTCTATTCATAGCCACCACTTCCTGAGGCAGACTGTTCCATGCATCCACCATCCTTTCTGTGAAAAATAATTTCCTCACATTCCCTCTTAATTGGCCTCCCTCTAGTCTCATGCTGTGTTCTCTTGTCCTGCTATTTTTCTTATATTGAAACATGTTAGACTCTTTCACCTTGTTAATGCCCTTAAGGTTTTTGAATGTTCTGATGATATCACCTCTCTCCCTCCTTTGCTCAAGGGTATACATATTGAGCTCCATTAATCTGTTCTCATATGTCTTTTGATGCAGTCCCTGCACCATTTTGGTTGCCCTTCTCTGGACTTCCTCAATTTGGTTAATGTCCTTGTGAAGGTGTGACCTCCAGTACTGCACACAGTACTCCAGATGGGGCCTAACCAGTGTCTTGTAAAGAGGGATTATTACCTCCCTCATATGACTTGTGCTAACCCTACAAATACACCCTAACATCTCACTAGCCTTTGCTACTGCTTTAGAGGTCTGCATGGATGATTTCAGGTCATCGGTGATGATGATGCCCAAGTTTCTTTCTTCCTTTGTGACTGCCAGCAACTCCCCTCCCAGCCTATAGATGGCTTCAGGGTTTCTCTTCCCTATGTACATGATCTTGCACTTCTTTGCATTAAATCCCAGCTGCCACTCTTCTGACCATTTTGCTAGTTTATCCAGATCTCTTCTCATTCTGCCCACCCCATCTGGATCATCTACTCTGTTGCAGATCTTGGTGTCATCTGCAAACAGACAAGCCTTATCCTCTACTCCATCAGCAATGTCACTAATGAAGATATTGAAGAGGACTGGCCCCAGGACTGATCCCTGAGGTACCCCACTAGTGACTTGCATCTCTTCTGACTGTATACCATTTACCACCACTCTCTCTTTTCTGCCCGTCAACCAGTTTGCCACCCAGTTGACCAACTTCTGACCCACCCCAAGCCTACCGAGCTTATTTATCAATCTTCTATGTGGAACAGTGTAGAAAGCTTTTCTGAAGTCAGGGTAGGCGACATCAACTGCCCCCTCTTGGTCCACCACTCTGGTTACCCAGTCAAAGAAATCTATGAGATTAGTTTGACGGGACCTTCCTTTTGTAAACCCAATCTGTCTTGGATCCTGTGCCCCATGGATTCCAGGTGTTGCACTATCCTTTCCTTAAGGAGTGCCTCCACAATCTTGCCCACTACTGAGGTAAGACTGACTGGTCTGTAGTTGTCTGCCTCCTCCCTGCTACCACTCTTGTGAAGCAGGATCACATGAGCTCTTCTCCAGTCTTCTGGAACCTCTCCTGTGCTCAGAGACTAACTAAACAGTTCTGGTAATGGCTCTGCTAGTTCTACCCTTAGCTCCTTAAGTACCCTGGGATGTATGCCATCAGGTCCCATTGCCTTGTCCATGCTGTGCTTAGTGAGCTCTTGTAGGACCCTTTCTTTTGTGAAGGGAGTAGTGCTCACCTCCCTCTCCCTGTGTCCATGGTGCTGAGCTGTCAGCCCTGCCCTACCTTCTCTTCAGTAAATACTGAGCAAAAGTATTTATTTAGGATAGATGCATTTACAGGATCCTCCTCCTCACACACCCCTTTTTCTCCTTTGAGCTTAGCAATACCCCCTCTGGACTTTCTCCTTTCACTAATGTATCTATAGAACATCTTGTCACCTTCTTTTACTGTTCGTGCTGGTGTTTCTTCAGTTTGGGACTTTGCCTGCCTTACTGCCTTCCTTGCTTCCCTTAAGGAAGTTAGGTATGCCTCCTTATCTTCATCCTGCTGTGTTCCCTTATATTTCCTGAAGGCCAGCCTTTTGGCGCTGACCTTTTCTGCTACTGTATTTGAGAGCCAGAGTGGTTTCCTTCTTCTTTTACACTTCATTTTCTGTCTAACATAATGGGATGTTGCTTCAAGTATTGCATCCTTAATGCTTGCCCACTTTGCCTGCACCCCCTCACCTGTGTTTCTTTTTGCCAGGGATAACTTAACTCTGTTGGCCATCTTATCAAAGTCAGCTCCTCTGAAGTCCCATAATTTTGCCTTTGATTATGATGATTTAGATGTAGTGGCCAAATTGAACCATACCATGTGATGGTCACTGGCTCCCAGGTGACCTTCTACCTGGAGATCTGTGATCCCTTCCCTGTTAGTCAGTACTAGATCTAGAATAGCACTGTCTCTTGTGGGTTGTTGTACCAGTTGTTTGAGGCCCTCCTTCTGCAGGGAATCCACCATGTGTCTAGTTCTGGCAGATATTCCTGCTGGTATTGACCAATCTGCGTCCGGCATGTTGAAGTCTCCCATTATCAGAACCTCCCCTTTAGCTGTCATGTTTTGTATATCTTCTAACAGTAATGTGTCTATGTCCTCAACTTGGTCTGGGGGCCTGTAGACAACCCCAGTTCTTATGGCTGTCCCATTTCCTGTTTCCAGGGTGACCCACAGTTCTTCTGGCTCCTTATGTGTATTCTGAATTTCTGTAGCTTTGATATTTTCATTGACATACAATGCCACTCCACCCCCCCCTTTTTGCACCTCGGTCTCTTCTGATCAGTACATAGCCAGGCACTGAAGTCTCCCAAGTGTGGTTACTGGTAAACCACATCTCACTAATTGCTACTGTGTCCAGTTTAGACTCTGACATTATTGCCTGTAGGTCTGGGATCTTATTTCCCAGGCTGTGAGCATTTGTGTACATGATTTTCCATTGGCCAGATTTCAGTGTGTTAGTTGTTGGGTGAGTTTTGGCATTTCCCGTGTGCATTGTATGGGGAACCAAACCTTTTTTCTTACCTGGTGATGCAAATGAACTGCAAACATGCTTAATCCCTTTAGGAATTATTCACATTTGTTTATGACATGGTGTGTATGGCAGACATTTTGGCCATCAAGAACCAACTAAGCTCTTTAAAGAAAACACACATTCTGTCTATTTCAGCCAGTATAAAATAAAAACCAAATTGGGCACAGTTGATTGCATAGTACTGTTGGAAAGGCAATTTTGTGTGGAACAATTTTGCCCTGTTACATTGTGTGTATCATTTAAACTTTAGGAGTTATATGCATTTGTTTATGGTATGGTTTGTATGATTCAGATTTGTCCCTCAAACCTCACCAATGCACCTTGACTAAAATGCTGAAAAATTATGTTTAATACTACAGAAATAGCTATTATGTGTAGATGCTTAATTTGGTGTTGATATGTTACATATTTCCCAACAAAAAAAGGCTTATGGTGCATTTTTTGATGAAAAGAATATATATATATACATATATATAGATGTTTCAATCAGCGTAGAAAAAAGCTAAATTACCTATTATTACTTGCATACCACCGTTGGAAAGGTAATCTTATGCTGAACAAGTTTGCCACTCATATTTTGTGTCTTGCACTTGTGGGCTTTGTGCTTTGGGCATTTATTTGCAGCATGCCTATTATGGCTTGATTTTTCTTAGAAAGGCCCAGGATTCACTGTTAACAGTATACAGCAGACAGGTGCTGCAACTTCAGAGAGTTCCTTTGGAGGCAGTGAGTTAAGTACTAGATCACATCGGGTGAGTAGAAGGAGGCTTGCTTTGTGTCAATAGAGGACCACGAGTTTGGCCTGGAGTTTGGTGCAGATAGTCTTGATGTGAGTGAAGAAGTTGAGGTGGCTGTCCAGTCAGATTCCCAGATACTTGAATACTGGGACCAGCCCAAGGGTGAGCCATCCAGGGTGGTGATTGTGGGGGAGTTGCAGAGAGGGAGGTGAGATTCTGCCTGGATCCAAAGACCATGGTTACATTTTTTTGGCATTGAGTTTAAGCTGGTTATCCAGGAACCAGGACTGAACTCAGTATATTCTCTCTAGCATGAGTATATACTATATATTCTCTATAATATGAAATCTTTAGCATAACATGTGAGTATATACTGTATATTCTGTTACAGTGTGCATGAGTATATACTGTACATCTCTATACCATGATTGTATACTGTATATTCTCTACAACATGAAACCTTCAGCATAACATGTGAGCATGCACTGTATATTCTAGTACAGTACGCTATGCATATATACTGTATATTCTCTATATCGTGAGCATACACTGTATATTCTCTATAACATGATTTTATACTGTATATTCTCTAGAACATGAAACCTTTAGCATAACATGTCAGTATATACTGTATTTCTGTTACAGTATGCATGAGTGTACACTGTATAATCTCTATAATATGAAACTGTAACATTGGGAAAAAACTATAGTCAGTAAATTATCAATTACAGATACTTAGAAAGGAGACGAATGGAGATGAGACTGATGGAGGAAGAATTTAATAATTATAATAATAATCATAGTGAGAAATTACAAGTGGTACATTCTTCAAAATAACATGATGTGCAGGCTTGCTTATATAGTGAAAAACAGTGTGTCTATTTTTATAACCTTTTATGACTGGTTCAAAACAGCACAGACATCAACTTATAAGGTAATAAGGTACTTTTTCTTGGTATGTGTATAATCTCACCCTTGGTCAGCACAAATACAGATAGTGTACATTTCATTACCATCTATGACTAGTAACAAATGTTACTACCAGTTACCAAAGTATAGAAGGAAGAGATAAGCTTTAGCTTATGAATGTGCTAACAAGCATTTTGGACTGTCCATATAAGGACAAGCACTAAGGTTAATTAAAAGGGGAATTTGGACACTGTCCTGTGTTCCTGCTTGCAGTCACATAGGCCAAATATGTGCTATTACTCACATCTACAAAGTTACAATGTTAGAAGGCACATTAGTATTGCAATTGTGGCTTAGCTCTTTTCATGGCTTTATAAGCTTCATATAACCTAGCTCTATAGGCCAGCATTTGTTATATATGCACAGAATGTTTTCAGACCAAAATGAGGTTAGGCTGCAATATAGGGACAAACTTCTTTATCCCTTGTTACAGAAACATTTAGCATAACATGAGCATATACTGTATATTCTGTTACAGTATGCATGAGTAAATACTGTATATTCTCTACAACATGAAACCTTTAGCATAACATGTGAGTATGTACTGTATATTCTGCTACAGTATGCATGAGTATATACTGTATATTCTCTATAACATGAGCATACACTGTATATTCTCTATAACATGATTCTATACTGTATATTCTCTATAACATGAAACCTTTAGCATAACATGTGAGTATATACTGTATTTCTGTTACAGTGTGCATGAGTATACACTGTATAATCTCAATAATATGAAACTTTTAGCATAACATGAGTGTATACTGTATAATCTGTTACAGTATGCATGAGTATACACTGTATATTCTCTATAACATGAAACCTTTAGCATAACGTGAGTATATACTGTATATTCTGTTACAGTATGCATGAGTAGACACTGTATATTCTCTATAACATGAGTGTATATTGTATATTATCTATAACATGAAACCTTTAGCATAACATGTGATTATATACTGTATATTCTGTTACAGTATGTATGAATATATACTGTATATTCTCTGTAACAAGAAACCATTAGCATAACATGGAACAAGTCTCCAAATACCCAGACTGCTGCTGTTTGATTTCAGGGTTTTGATCAACAGTCTTACCCCTTCCTATGGGCTTGAAGATATGCCCAAACTGCGTATTTGAATCCATAATCATGAACCATAGTTTTCTGTGTACCCTTTGCCTTCTGCAACACCCAAAGCTAGTCCTGCAGTAAAACGAGAAGCCCCACAAAATATGATCAGACATACAAATGTGTTTTTGTACAATATTCTAAATGAATTGGAGATGCCACAGACTAACCCTATATTAAAATGGAGTTGTATTTAGCCTCTATGTTGACTCTATATATTGTATGTTCATGGCCCTACAGGTGTTCTATAAGCAACATACCCAGACAAATGCCATCAGGAATTCTACCTCTGTGCTATATTTTAAATGATGAACATTGTAGAATACTTTTACTATAGAAGAAATCTTTCATTTTGTAGGGCTTCCAAAGAAAATGTATTTTGGGCGAGCTACAATACAAGTGACTGGTGGTCCACTGAGCAGTTCAGAGATCTCAAAGGTTCTGGAAGAACAGGTAAGTAAAGTGGAATGGTCTGTGTTTTTAAATTAATGTGTAAAAGTGAGCAATATCAAAATGTAGATAAGATTTATTTACTGATTTAATGATATCCTGTGTCATCATACAGTGTCATGCTCCTCCGCAAGGTATTAATTTATTTCATATTACATTGTTTATTTACAATACAGAATGGTAATATTAAATGCATGCTGAAAATAGTAAATAGAGTTAAAATCAATGTTTTGATCTTTGGTCTTCTTCAGAAATTATCTAAAAGGGGAAAAAAGCAATGTTAAGCACCAGCTTTCTTTTTTCTCTTTCAGAAAATTCCTGAAGAAGTCCTAAGGTTAAAATGTTGATTTTAACTCTATTTTCTATTTTCAGTGAGCATTTAATATTACCATTTTTGTTTTTGTTTTCAGACCACACACTGACACAGCACCTTGTTTTTTTTATTTTGTTTATTTACAATAGTGCCTTTAAAATATCAAACATTCCATTGCTTAACCTGAATAAAATAATGGCTACCTCACAGGGATTGAGTTTTGATCTACTACAACTGACAAAGTTGTGCATTAAATACTGTATAGCAGGTTATAGTCACATTCAGAATATTTTCACTGTATTGGTTTATTCAGTTTATCAGCAAAAATATTCTGCATTTGAATATAATCTGTTATGCAGGTCCGAATGACTGTGCTCCATTTCACCCAGTGTATAGCCCCACTAAAGCTAAAATACTGTAATTCAGTATACTGGACCATTTTGATAAAAAAATCAAGTGTTTTATTAAATGAGGAAAACATTAAAGAACAGAATAGAAAGAAAAGAAGTGTTTCATATGTTTTGGCTACACACTGCCACAGTCTGCATCTTTGTTTGTTAATTCATTTCACTTCAGATCCGTATCCGCATCTGTATCTGCATCTGTATCCGCATCAGCATCAGCATTGCATTAGCATCAGCATCAGCATTAGCATTGCATTAGCATCAGCATTGCATCAGCATCAGCATCAGCACCTGCATCAGCATCAGCATCAGCATCAGCATTGCATTAGCATCAGCATTGCATTAGCATCTGCATTAGCATCTGCATCAGCACCTGCATCAGCATCAGCATCAGCATCAGAATCAGCATCCGTATCTGCATCAGCATCAGCATTGCATTGCATTAGCATCAGCATCAGCATTGCATTAGCATTGCATTAGCATCAGCATTGCATTAGCATCAGCATTGGCTTGTATTCCCCATAAAGGAAAATAAATTTTTATAATGTGCTCATTTGTTCAAAAACTTTTTTCAGTTCATTAGCAGTTTACTGGTATCAGACATTTGTCATTATGTGCTGCTTACCTAGACAGGCATTTGTCAATGCTGAATGTTTACTTGTTGGCATTAGCATTGGAAGTAAAGGAGTTAGACAGATGCTGAATAGGAATGTCAGTGAAGTGTTGAAGTGATGTCAACCCCATCCCCACCCTGCAGAGAGTGACAGGCAATGGGGTGTGCCTTTGGGTCATCGCCTGTAATGCTCATGCCATTTTACCTCACCCTAGCCTGCAGACACAGACAAGTGTCAAGGTGTGCCTTGGGGCATTCAGGCTTTACACTCACCCCATTCCATAAGGAAATACACTGAAATGAGTGCAGTATAGGAGAACGGGGTGAACTTTGGGGCCAAAGAGTCCAAGGCACACCTCGATGCCTGTCACTGGCTGCAGCATGGGGATGGGTGTGGGGGTGGAATGGCATGAACATTAGTCGACAATCCCAAGTCACACCCCTGACACCTGTCAGTCCTTACAGGGCAGGGCGTTATGGTCAAAAACTCTAATGCCCTGGGCGTTTCTTGGTATTTTCACTCCAGGTTTTCAACATGGGCTTTTTGTGACTCCACTGCATGAACAGTGACACTATCAGTTTGTTAGCTGAAAGGTGATTTTGCACAGTGACTGTGCCATTTGGAGCTACAGGTGTGAAAACTCATTTCAAACAAGATGTGAAAAATGATAGCTGTACTGTTCATCAGGAAGTGTAAAAAAATGGTAATGTTGAAAATCTGGAGAGAAAACCTAAATAAATTGGTGAAACTGAGAGCATGCATAGAAACTGCACAATGCACAACCATAAAGCAATTACGTGAGGAATTTATTTACACCAGATTTTCAACATAGGCATTTTGGAACCTCTGCTCATGAACAGTGTCACTGTGATTTTCTTAATCAGTCCTAAATGTTGATTTTGCACTGTGACCACACCCACTGTGTGCCACAGGTGCGAAAACATGTTTCGGGCAGGATGAGAAAAATGACAGCTGTACTGTTCATAAGGTGGTGTGTAAAAATGACAGTGTTGAAAATCTGGAATAAAAATATAAAAAATTGGCGGTTACGAACATGTATAGAAAATGCGCAATGCACGCTGGTAATACAGCCATTTTTTTGAATTTGTTCAACAAATTTGCTAAATGGGCTTTTTGGGACCTCTCCTTATGAACACTGGCACTGTGATTGTATTAATTTGTCCCAAATGTTGATTTCACACAGAGACTGAGCCACTGTGCACCAGATGTGTGAAAGTACATTTCGGACAGGATGTGAAGAACGACAGCTGTGCCATTCATAAGGAGGTGTGGAAAAATGGCAATGTTGAAAATCTGGAGTGAAAATATTCAAATCTCAAAGTTACGAGCTTGCAAGAGAACTGCACAATGCACGCTCATAACATAGACATTTTTGGACTTTTTTCACAAAATTTGAAACATAAGCTTTTTAGGAGCCCACCTCATGAACAGTGACACTGTCATTTTGTTAATCAGTTCCAGAAGGTGATTCTGTGCAGTGACCACACAATCACCTTTCGGGACTGAATAATATGACAGTGACTGAGTTCATGAGATGGAGTCCCTAGAACCACATGTTGAAAATTTGGTTCCAAAAGTCACAAAAATGGCTGTGATAGCCACCTAAATTGACCCCCCCATTTAAGCCATTGTACTGCTTACCGGCATTTCTTCAGTTTGCGGTCAGCTTTGAAGAGTGCCAACATGTTCCCACTCCACTGAAGATTGTTGCACGAGTCTCCCGAGATAAGTATGGAGTGATTGGGGTGTGGGGAGGTGGGGTGCACAGAGAGTGATGCGGGTTGGTGGTGGGGGCACCACAGACAGTGAGGGACCATTTTCCTAGTTACAGGATAAAAAACTTTGTGGGAAGGTTTTCCTTTTTCAGGTACATTTGGCATGCTGGGGTGGGCTCCCAGTGTTCCATCAGTATTTTTGGGGAGTGGGGACTGACGCCGAAGGGGACTGGGCTCCCTGTTGGCAAAGAAAGTATGTTTGGGGGGAACATGATGCTGAGGGGGATTGGGCACCCCCTCGGAAGACAAGTAATGGGAGGGGGAACTGGGAAGATTATGTTGATGGGAATTGGGCTCACCCATCAGCAAATGAACTGGAGAGGGGGGCATGTTGACAGGGGGCTTGGGCACCCCGACATCAACGTCCTTGGGACTGTGAGAGGTGGACAGCGACAGCAACTGCCGTGTTTAGTGAAATGTTACACCAGGCAAGGCACACCCTGCAATGAGGGGGCACTCCATCATTGTAGCAGCAAAACTGTTTCAAGTTGGTGGCATGCTTCTGAGCAGCTGTCATAAACAGTGTGTTCATTTTTTGGTGCCACAGAGACAAGCCCCAAAAAACAGTGGCAGCAATGGCTAAAACTCAACTGCACCTCCACAACCTGCTACTCCAGCAAGCAGTCACAACATATTTCTTGCACATGCATGCAAGCAAACATAAAAAGGCAGTTAGTGTGAGTTTTCAGAATCTCTGCCTGTTGAAACCCACAAATGATGTCCTCATGCCTGGATACCAGTTGCCTGAAGCTGTTCTATAGCCAACAAGCATGGTACCCTTTAAGTTTTGTAGCCAAAGTTCTGTGATCATAACATCACCACTGCCAGTCACCAAATGGTCTGAAACAATCCCCACATACCAGGTGATAAATTGCTTTTTTGGAACACTTTGAAGATTTTGTTTACAGATACATCTAGATGCTGGAGTTTATCAGTGCAGGATGCGAGGATGTACAATGGTATAATGCCATTTGCCTTCAAAAGGTTTAACACAGCAGCTGTGGTGTGGGCTCAGGATAGATCAGGGATAAGTAGAGCCTTTTTTCATCAGCAAGGAAAGTTGGATTTTTGTGATCTCACATGTGGCACCAGAATCTGTTCGATAAACTGCAGAGTCATTTCTACATTGGCCTAGTGGCTGTCTGTTTGAGTAACATGCCACTCACTAGGGAATTGGTGTCAAGGGTGGCAAGCAGGGCTGTAACCTTTGTAAATTAGCTGTGGTGGCAGCATTTGAACAGCTAGGGTGCAAGCCAGTACAGCCATGATCTGCCTCGTGTCACCAAGCCCAATGACAAGGACTTGTTTTACCTGGGTCACCTCCATTGTCCACTCTGAGAGAGGGATCATACTGACCCCTGTCTCATCCATGTTCATCAGCAACCAAGGGTTGATTAGCTCCTCTGCACAGGTATTAGAGATTCTGGCTAAAAATGCTGCTTTTGAGTTTTGAAAGTCACTAGGATTTTTATGCCCTGCCTTAATGCCTTTGCATTTGCTGAACTGATCCTGTGAAGATAGCCCCAAGCCAACTTACTGGAAAGATCAAGGTGCCTCCATTCTCAGTTAACAATTGTGGGAATTTGCCTTAACTATGATCATAGCAATGGCTTGTATAACACCGGAGTTGATGATAGCTCCCTCAGCACAGAGAGATTTCACAATTTTTTAAACTGCTCTTCCAGATGCTCCTCTAGGTGTGTGGGGCATGCACATGGCTTACGAGGGAGGAGAGGGGATATAGCAGTGGGGTCTGAGGTCTTCATAAGCCCTGCCAAGTAGTAAGACTTAAAACTTCGTACAGTACTATTGTTTATCTTGTTAACTGTTGTACTCATGTAGTGGCAAACAGCCTCCATAACTCCCTGCACAGCTGCATACATCCCCACCTGAAAGCATGTATTTGGGGTGTAGTTGATGTAAGAAGATGGTCTACTCTTCTTAGTTGGTGTTGGTGAAGCAGCTGTGAGCTCCTTGCAACCACTGAATCTACACAAAGTTTAACCCCAGAGCTCTCGGTAAGATTGGAACCAGAAACAGTGCTTGTCTCAATGGGATACTTCATCTTCACAGGTTGTGAGGAGTTTATCAATTTAAGGAGTGACATGCTGACAACAACGATGTGAACAAGTAAGCTGTGTAACAGATGGGGGCTGGCAGGTGTGGGACTTTACATACCAGAACCAGAAAAAAGATGTAGCAATTAACAATAACCAGAGCATGATTACCTGCTGCATTCAAGTGCTTCAGGTTTCTGCATCATTTACTGTATTTGCAGGTGACCACAACGTGATTAGTAGTGGGAGTGAATAAAGGCGATAACAGAATATCCATAAAATAAATCAGGCATGAATTCAAACTGCTATTCAATTGCTTAACCTGAATAAATTCATGGCTACCTCACAGGAATGGAATTTGAACATACTGCAACTAACAAAGTTGTACATAAATATATACAGAGTCAACACATAAATTTGTGCATTAAATGCATACATGGTCATCAAATAAAGCTGTTCATTAAATATGTTCATGATCAACAAATAAAGTTAATTAAATACATACATGTTCAAAAAGAAACTGGTCATTAAATACATACATGGTCAAAAAATAAACTGTTCATTAAATACATACATGGCCAAAAAATAAACTGTTCATTATATGCTTACATGGTCAACAAATAAAGTTGTTCATTAAATACATACATAGTCAAAAAATAAAGTTGTTCATTAAATACATACTTGGTCAAAAAATAAACTGTTCATTAAATACATACATGGCCAAAAAATAAACTGTTCATTATATGCTTACATGGTCAACAAATAAAGTTGTTCATTAAATACATACATGGTCAAAAAATAAACTGTTCGTTAAATGCATACATGGTCAAAAAATAAACTGTTCATTAAATGCATACAAGGTCAACAAATAAAGTTGTTCATTAAATGCATACATGGTCAACAAATAAAGTTGTTCATTAAATGCATATATGGTCAACAAATAAAGTTGTTCAATAAATACATTCATAGTCAAAAAATAAACTGTTGATTAAATGCATACATCGACAACTAATACAGGTGTTCATTAAATGCGTACATGGTCAACAAATAAAGTTGTTCATTAAATGCATACATGGTCAAAAAATAAAGATGTCCATGAAATACATACATAGTCAAAAAATAAACTGTTGATTAAAAGCATACATGGACAACAAATAAAGGTGTTCATTACATACATACATGGTCAACAAATAAAGTTGTTCATTAAATGCATACATGGTCAAAAAATAAAAATGTCCATGAAATACATACATAGTCAAAAATAAACTGTTGATTAAAAGCATACATGGACAATAAATAAAGGTGTTCATTAAATACATACATGGTCAAAAAATAAAGTTGTTCATTAAATACATACGTGGTCAAAAAATAAACTGTTCATTAAATGCATACATGGTCAAAAAATAAACTGTTTGTTAAATGCATACAAGATCAACAAATAAAGTTGTTCATTAAATGCATACATGGTCAAAAATTAAAGTTGTTCATTAAATACGTACATGGTCATAAAATAAACTGTTGATTAAATGCATACATGGACAACTAATACAGGTGTTCATTAAATGCATACATGGCAACAAATAAAGTTGTTCATTAAATACAAACATGGTCAACAGATAACATTGTCCAATAAATGCATACATGGTCAAAACATAAAGTTGTTTATTAAATAAATATTTAATCAATAACAAAGTTGTTCAATAAATGCATACAGGGTCAGCTAATAAAGTTGTTTATTAAATACATTCATGGTCAACAAATAAAGTTGTCCATTAAATGCATTCATGGTCAAAAATTAAGTTGTTCATTAAATGCATACATGATCAAAAAATAAAGTTGTTCAGTAAATACATTAATAGGTCAACAAATAAAGTTGTTTATTAAATGCATACACGGTCAACAAACACAGTTGTTCATTAAATACATACCTTGTCAAAAAATAAACTGTTCATTAAATACATACATGGTCAACAAATAAACTGTTCAGTAAATACAGACATGGTCAAAAAATAAACTGTTCATTAAATACATACATGGTCAAAAATGAAATGTTCATTAAATAATTACATGGTCAACAAATAAAGTTGTTCAATAAATGCATACATGGTCAAAAAATAAAGTTGTTCATTAAATGCATACATGGTCAGCAAATAAACCGCTCATTAAATACATACAAGTCAACAAATTGAGTTGTTCATTAAATACATACATGGTCAAAAATAAACTGTTCATTAAATACATAAATGGCCACCAAATAAAGTTGTTCATTAAATGCATACATGGTCAAAAATAAAGTTGTTCATTAAATGCATACATGATCAACAGATAAAGTTCATTAAATACATACATGGTCACAAAATAAAATGGTCATTAAATTTATATATGGTCAACAAATGCAGTTGTTCATTAAATGCATACATGGGCAAAAAACAAAGTTGTTCATTAAAAGCATTCATGGTCAACAAAAAAAGTAGTTCATTAAATACATACATGGTCAACAAATAAAGCCGTTCATTAAATACATACATGGTCAAAAATAAAGGTGTTCATTAAATACATACATGGTCAAAAAAACTGTTCATTAAATGCATATATGGTCAAAAAATAAACTGTTCATTAAATGCATACATGGTCAAAAAATAAAGCTGTTCATTATACACATACATTGTCAAAAAATAAACTGTTCATTAAATACATACATGGTCCAAAATAAAACTGTTTATTAAACACACACTGTACATGGTCAACAAATAAAGTTGTCCATTAAATACATACATGGTCAACAAATAAAGTTGTTAATTAAATACATTCAAGGTCAAAAAGTAAGTTGATCATTAAATGCATACATGGTCAACAAATAAAGTTGTTCATTAAATAGCAGTATAATTGCAGTATAATGTGGGGAGTGGTGCAATGCAGTGGCTGTGGGGCAGCCATATTCAGGCAGACCTTCTGGACACTGAGGTGCTGCCCTATCTGCATGCATCTCTCTCGACTGTGGGATGAGGTAGCCAGACTCAGAGCAGAAGTTAACTGGGTCAGGAGTACCATCACCCCTATCCAGAGACCACCCAGTCCAATGCAACTGCCTCAAAGGATGCCGAGAACGACAAGCACTTGGATGACAGTGGGCTCAAGGAGGGTTAGAGCAGTCAGGCAGAGGCACATCCCAGATCCTATTCCACTGAAGAACTCATATGTCACACAGGCAAGTGAGGACAACCAAATGGAGGTACCCAAAGAAGTGGAAGGAACGGATGTGGAGGTTAGCCAAGGAGGTGACCTCAGCGGGGAGGAGGAAGTGAATCCTGGTGGGAGACTCCGTCATAAGAGGGATCCAGCTAGGAACACAGGAGGGGAGGACAGAGAGGTGAGGTGCCTACCAGATGCCACGGCATGGAGGGATCTAAGGAAGATCCTGGGGATCACTGGGAAGGCAAGACAGGAGGGTGAGCTGGATGTCATTATCCACCTAGGTACTAATGACCTGGCAAATGGGGAGCCAAAGGAAGTTCAGGAAGAGTTTAGAAAATTAGGGAGTGGTCGCAAGCAAGTAGTGACTTCTGTCACTTTCTCAGAAGTACTACCTGCGAGAGGCAAGGGAGCGTATAGGAGTGCATGCACCAGGAACTTTAACTCATGGTTGAAGAACTGGTGCTGTGAGGAAGGGTTTGGATTCATTGGGGACCCACCTGGAGGGATGGAGGTTTGTTCAAGCCTGATGGCCTGCATCCATCCTGGAGGGGAATCCAAGCACTCAATGATAAGTTTAAAGCTGCACTGTCAGATTTTTCCAAGAATCTGTAATCTCACTCACCATTCTGAATTCAGGCTCTGTGGTGCTCCTTATTTCATCCAGCAAGACACAACATTTGTTTTTCTTCCTTGTACTTTTGTAAGAAATCCAAATATAACTTTGCCATTCTCTGCTGTGTGAGACCCTGCCTCTGGTTTGATAAGAACCTGCCCTTGGTGCTGCCTGCACTTCTAACAATGTCTAAAGCAGGTGGGGGAGGTGTGCAGCCACTATCAGTAACTTGAACCTACTTCCTTCCTCCTTCAGTCCCTCTATATTTACTTCCCCATTTCTGCCCCATTCTCCTTTTGCATGACTGCTAGTGTCATCCTGCCTACAAGCTTCCACAAAGTCCTGCAATTTCACCTCAGAATGGCTAGAGAATTGGTAATTACAAATGATCTAATGCACAACGAAACCTATTATGTATAGCTTTATTTATCGATCATTTCTGTTGTACTGTAGCCTGCTTCACTTTTCACACATCCTATTTATTAGTTATCAGTGTGTCAGTGAGCACCCCATGAGCTTTAGGTGTCTACAAGTGCACTGATGATGAGACACACATTTGTTGTAACATTGCCTTGTAACACAGCCCATTTATGCTTTTTGTAATGCACTCCTATGTCATGTTCCATAATGCAGCACTTAATAATTTTTGTATGTATGCTATCTCTCTCCTCAGAGTCTTAAATGTTTCCTTGATGTAATAAATCCCACATTTCAGCACCCTGATTTAGTGCTTACTAATACTGATATGCAATCACTCTCCTCAATGTCCGGCATCTCCAACCACACTGTAGTGTTCCGCTCCTGCTGATGTTTGTGATACAGATGTTTATTATAAATCCATGTTCCCTTTCCATGATGCTGACTTGCACTTCTTTGAGATCTCCCTCCCCTATGTCCAAGGCCGCCAGTTCATGTGCCATATATACCCCCCCAAAAAAGCACATGTTCTGTGGTCTACTTGACTGAACCATCTGGTATCATGCATAATGTACCCACCACCTTCCACAAAACCCCATGCCATCACCTTGACACATTGCCCCTATCACCAACACCTCTGTTTGGTGACTGCGCTGTGCATGTGTACTGTTGAAGTTCACTATATGGTTAATGGACTGTACATTCCCACTCACTGACAGTCAGTCGTCAGCTCATGGTGGTGGTGAAAGGATGTTATGCAGCCTGCAGCTCCTTCAGGGTTCTGTTGTGGTAAGTGTTGTGAGGTGGTGTGAGGGTGGTTGCACTAGATCACCGTTGATTTGTTGTGTGTAGAATTTGTTTTACTGTATACATTTTTTTTGTTTGGTGTTGGTGGGCACAGGAACATGAAGGTTTTCCATACCAGTCTGTGAATGACATTACCTAAATTCCACTATCTGTGCAATGTAAAGATGCACTGAATAGTGTTCCATCATTTATCTCCTTTGCTTACAGACAACGCATTTCAACATGTTTTACCACCTCTGAGACAGCATGGTAAAAATGAGATTCACAAATGAAACTATTGCTGCTGCTTGGTGCATATTCTCATTTTCCTAAGTGTAATCCCCTTATAAATTGGGGTTTACTAGAATGCCTCTAGTGGTCTCTTTAAGAGCTGCCAGCTTGCTGACCCAGTCAGTTTACTAAGAAGGAAGGGGACTGTGAGTTCTCTTTCTCGAGTCCCGCCTGAGCCGCGGTGTAGGTGCTCTATTGTTGCCATTGCTAAGTAGGCAAAGTGGGCCCCTTATTGGGCTGTAGTATTTATGTATTATATGTTGACTGAGTATTAAGGAATGTAGTTTGTCTAACCTGTTTTCCCTTGAAGATAGCTGGGACTTTGTGCGTTTTGCCCCTCCATTTTTGACCCGGACTGTCTATGGGGTCCAGTGAGGATCCAAGGGTACTTAAAATGGAGCATTGAGCTGCCAGTTATGGCTGGGACTCTTTTTGGAGCCGGCTGCCAATGGGAGGTATGGCCCTTGATCTGCGAACTAAAGTCAAGAAGGTGGAGAATTTTTTGCACCAATAGAAGGAGGTAGAGGGTATTGGCAGAGGGAGCCCTCTCCAATAGCGTTGGGTCACGCCCAAATGGGGAACTCCTGCTTAATGGCTGATGGATTAGAGTCATTGTGGCCGTGATGAGAGAAGGAGCTCTGGACTCCTGTGCTGTAGAGTCTTTGTGCAGGTAGCAGGTGTGGAAGGCCAAGTAGTCGTGCTACAGTATCGTCATAAGGTGCCGGACAAGATCCTCTGTGGTGTTTTGGCAGAGGAGGCTGTATACATGACAGCTACCTACCAGGCTCCCCCTGTAGAGGACTGGAGAATCTGCTTCAATCGCACTCGGTCTGTCAGGAAAAGTGAAGCTGCATTGCATTACCCGGTTTGTGCAGTAAAAATGTTTGGGAGTTTAAAGAAGCCGCCTGGTATTGTACCCCTCTTTCTTACATATAAATGTGTGGAGAAGTGTTTGGATCACAGGCCTTAGCATCAGGACAGGCAGTGAGTGGGTGCGGGAAGGCTGAAGTACTTAAGGAGCACTTCTTTTCATGGTTCACAAGGCAGTGGGATTGGGATTGGGATTGGGCCATTCCTGCAGGGAAAGGGTGTGCGTGGGTGGATGGGGTCATCATGGTGGGGGGCTTTATGCCCCTGTGGGCACACAAGGCACCTTGGCCAGATGGGTTACATCCCAGAATGCTTAGAGAGCTGGCAGGGGTCCTGGCATAACCACTGGTGGATCTGTTAAACACCCCACTAAATACAGGATGTGTGCCCAGAGAGTGGAGGTAGCCACATGTGGTACTTCTCCACAGCAGTGGGCCCAGGACGATCCCAGGAACTACAGACTGGCAAGGCTGAGCACAATTGAGGGGAAACTGATGCAATCTATGCTCATAACAAAGGCTGGTGCAGTTTCTTCTGGCTAAATGCTGTGGTAAACTGTGATAACCTCTTAGAAGTGTTTAGTTGCTAAAGTCTTTACATGAATTAGGAACTGGTTACGAGGGCTGTGTGTTATCTACTACAACTGAAAAGGTGATGAAAGTCTTCATCTTGGACCAACCCAGTTTGGTGACTTGGAGAAGGGTGAGGGGTGGTACCCAAGGGGGGAGGACACCAGGCCCAGGGGGGAATGTCCCAATGTTTATGGAGAAGGATAACTGTGGTGTCCTCCAGCCAACAGAGCATGTTTATTGTGATGGAGTGTAGGCTACACTGGCTGTGGGGAGGTGATAATGCTAAATGGAGATTGTTGATAGGAAGGTTGCCGACTGTGTAATCAGCTCTTGCAGACCATTGGAGAGGTAAACTGGCTTAGCATGCAACAGTGGCCATTGGGGCGGATGATGAGAGACAGTGGGAGGTGAAATGATGGACAAGTTGTAATTGTTGGTGCAAGACTGGGACAACTTTCATCCAACAGGAGGCAAGCAATTATGGCAGGTGGACATTGTCACAGGGCTAGAAAAGTGACCAGGGGTGTCCAGGGGGAGCCTCAAGGGGTGGTGGGGAGGGGATGGGCATTGGTTGGCATGCTAAGTCTCTCCAGTCGTGTAAACCCACTACACCCATCGGTATAAGAGGTGAGCAGCGGATGGGAGGATGCAAATGATGATGACATATCATTGGTGTTAAGACAGGGAACAATTACAGCTGTGCAGGTACCAGGCAGGGCGAAGTAACCCGGCAGAGGGACACATCAAGGAAATCAGGAGGCATTGAGGCACATACAGCTTGGGAGGGGTGGAAGACAGTAGGTTCAGGAAAAAGAAGGAAGACGCTGCATATTGTGTGCCTATATTCAGATGTTGCCACAACAAACATGTGAAGGACATGCCTGACTCTCCAACCAGAACACAGTTATGCACCCCTCATCACACTGACAGGGGAAGGAAGCAACTGATAGGAACCATTGGAGGAACGAGCAGCAGCAAGGAGGAAAGGAGACACTCCCTTGGAGGATGGTTCTGGGGCACACTATCTGGGAGACATGAGGGAACTTCTCTTGGGAGCATTGAAATTTCACCAAAACAAGGAAGAAAATATTTTTTTCAGGGGCACCTGGAGGAGACACAAGTAAAGCAATAAAAATGGTGGCATTGGTCAAGACAGAGGGGAAATGAGCTGGGGGCTGGGGGGGGGCAATGCTCCAGTAGGAGATAATGTGTTGCCCAGAAGCATCACTGGCAAAAGAAAGGAGACTCAGGGTGGTGGCTCAGTGAAGAGAAACATAGAAACATAGAATTTGACGGCAGATAAGGACCGATTGGCCCACCCAGTCTGCCCATTTCCCTAATGGATAAGCTGCAGATCCTAGTTAACCAGCAGCCTACTCCTTCCTACCCCCAGCCCCTAGCATTGCCTTATGACTGTCCCATGCATGCTTGAATTCCACCAATGTTTTTGACTCCTCTACCTCCTCTGGAAGGCCATTCCATGCATCCACAATCCTCTCTGTGAAAAAATACTTCCTTAAATTACCTCTGAGCTGCTCTCCCTGTCTTCAGATTGTGCCCCTTGTTCTTGCACACCTCTTTTTTTGAAAGATGCTACCCTCTTGGATTTTGCTGATTCCCTTGAGGTACTTGAAAGTTTCCATCATGTCACCCCCCCTCCTTTCCTCGAGGCTATACATATTAAGCTCCTTAAGTCTCTCTTCATATGTCTTCTGGTGTAGACCCTGCACCATTTTAGTTGCCCTTCTCTGGACAGTCTCCATCCTGTCTATGTCTTTGCGGAGATTGGGTCTCCAGAACTGCACTCAGTACTCCAGATGGGGTCTCACCAGCTGTCTGTACAGAGGGATAATAACTTCCTGTTTTCTACTGGTGATGCCTCTCCATGCATCCCAGTATCCCCCAGCCCTCCTTGCTGCCCTCTCACATTGCTTGCCCACCTTTAGGTCATTTGATATGACTACCCCTGGTCCCTTTCCATTTTGTTGTTGTTAGTATCTCACTCCCCATTGTGTACTCTTCCCCTGGGTTTTTGTTTCCCAGGTGCATTACCTTGCACTTCTTAGCATTGAATCTAAGCTGCCATGCATTTGACCATTCCTCTAATCTTGCCAAGTCCCTTCTCATTTTTTCCACCCCACCTTGTGCATCAACTCTGTTGCAGATTCTTTCCTTCAGAAGTGATTCCATCATTTTCCCTACCACTCAGGTTAAACTAACAGGTCTGTAGTTTCCTGCTTCTGCCTTGCTCCCACTTTTGTGAAGGGGAATCACATCTGCCCTCCTCCAGTCCTCGGGTACCACCCCATCCTCCCATGATTTGTTAAAGAGGGTAGTCAGTGGTGTCACTAGTTCTACCCTTAGTTCTTTAGAATTCTGGGATGAATCCCATCAGGCCCCATTGCTTTGTCCACCTTCAGTTTTAAGAGTTCTTTCAGAACCCTTTCTTCTGTAAATGGGCTGGTATCAACTTCTGTATCCAGAGTGGTTCTACTGTGTGTTTTAGGTACTTCTCCCTCTTCATTTGTAAATACTGAGCAAAAATATTTGTTCAGTATCTCTGCCTTTTCACAGTCACCCTCTGCCCACCCTCCCTCTCCTTTATTTAGCCTCATTATCCCTCCCTTGGTCTTCCTTCACTCCCTGATGTACCTATAAAAGATTTTATCCCCCTTCTTAACTGAGTTGGCTATCTTTTCCTTGGTTTGGGCCTTTGCTGTTCTGACTGCCTTCCCAGCTTCCTTTTGCTTTAACTGATACAGTTCTCTGTCCTGCTCCTTCTGTGATTCCTTGTACTTCCTGAATGCTTTCTTTTTCTCTTGAACCTTCACTGCCACTTCCTTTGAGAACCATAGTGGTTTCTTACATCGTTTTGTTTTGTTAGAAAGCACTGTAGATGGGACGGTTGGTGTTGCCTTGCTCCGGGTGTACAAACTGACATTGTTCACAGTGATCCAGCAGGATGTAATGGAACCAAGGAGAATCAGTACAAAGGGAGATATTGGTTCGAGCCTGGGGGATGGACATGGTTCGAGTAAGAGGGAGGGTGGCAGAGACACGCAGGCTAATGTAGGGGAAGGGGGGACCCACAGGTAGCCAGTGGTAATAGGGATAATTAGGCAGCGACAGTGCTGCTCTTGGGGGACTCCTTGTCTGCCCAGGACACCAGAACAGCCACCAGGAGAGTCAGTGGCCACCAGAGGACTCTCAGTGAAGCTGGGAGGTGACAAACAGTGAGGGGGGAACCAGGAGTGGCTACTTCATTGCAACAGGGATGTATACCTCTAATCCAGGACTCCGATTGGGCTGACGTGAGTTATGATGAGACATGAATCACTTAGGGTGAGCAGATGCTTACCTGTATAGGGCCTGCTGACAGACAGGAATGGCCTAGTAGTCTTTGTCTGCCATGAATTTCCATTTTTCTATATTTGTTCATGTCATCATTCCATGTGCGGGTTCCAGTTTTCTTCTGGTGCTATGTATGTACCCTGTGTCACACTTTGTGGTGCGCGTCCACTCCAAATGCTTTTACTGTCCACCCAACATTTAAAAAAAACCAGACACTGATATTTGTTTTTCCCTCCATGGTATTCCCCTTGCTACAACATAATTATACTTATTTTCTATTCTTCTGCTTTGGGTGTGTGTGTGGGGGGGGCGGTGGGGGCATTTGGTTGTTCAACAGTCCCATTGTTTGTAACTGCATCACTTGTCGGCAGTTGACTGCACTCATTATGACCCCAACCGAGTCTCAATCAGGGCTATTCTCACCTGCTTACCCTTGGTAATGTGCTTCAGTTTATGTGTTTGAGTCCAGCACCATCACACAGACAATTGGGTCATCAAGCTAAATCTAGTAGTTTGACGACACTGCAAAATACCATGAATTGAGCACATCACAGTGTCTTTGGCATCAGATTGGCAGTCACGCTGTCAGACATATCCATGTTCCTTCGTGGCCTATTTGTTTGTACTATGAGACACACTTCTGCTGGGGAGGAGCACTGGGAAATTATTCACAGTGGTCGATATATCTATGTTGCACCTTTCCTGTGGCACTGTTGGTTGAGGCGCTGTACGCCACACCTCACACTGTGCCATCAATCCATGTTGGTTTAGTAAGTGAAACTGATGCATCAGCCATTGTTGGCAAGGGGGAGAAGTCAGGACACAGACCGGAGGAGGCAGAAGGGGTGAATAGCTTGGGGGCTATGGGAAAGGGAGCTTTATTGAGGCAGTGAAAAGAGCACGCAGAAAAAGAGAGGGAGGGAGAGAGAGAGAGAGAGAGAGAGGTAGATAGAGGGAAAGAGAGAGTGAGAGAGAGAGGCAGAGAGAGGGAGAGAGCCCATAAAGGAATCAGTCATAATTCTGGAGGACTCTATAATAAAGGGGATCATATGGTAGTGGTGAATGGGGGACAGGACAAGCAGCATCTGGGTAGAGTGCATGCCTGACATGACAGCAGATAGGGTACAGAAGCATAGAAACATAGAAACATAGACTTTGATGGCAGTTAAGGACTACTTGGCCCATCTAGTCTGCCCATTTCCCTACCTACAGGATAGGCAGCAGATCCTAGTTAACCAACAGCCTATTTCTTCCTACCCCCACAAGAATTGTGTTATGTCTTTCCCATGCATTCTTGAATTCTCCCATAGTTTTAGACCCCACAACCTCCTCAGGAAGGCTGTTCCATGCATCCACTACCCTCTCTGTGAAATAATACTTCCTCACATTGCCCCTGAACTGCCCCCTCTGTCTTTAAATTGTGTTCCCTTGTTCTTGCACATCTCTTTTTCTGAAAGATGCTACCCTCTTGGACTTTGTTGATTCCACTAAGGTACTTAAAAGTTTCTATCATGTCCCCCCTCCCCCTTCTTTCCTCAAGGGTATACATATTTAGCTCCTTTAGTCTCTCCTCATATGGCTTCTCTTGCAGACCCTGCACTATTTTAGTTGCCCTCCTCTGGACTGCCTCTACCCTGTCTATGTCCTTGCAGAGATAGGGTCTCCAGAACTGGATGCAGTACTCCAGATGGGGTCTCACCAACTGTCTGTATAGAGGGATAACAACTTCCTGTTTTCTGCCGCTGATGCCTCTCCTTATGCATCCCAGTATACCCCAGCCTTCCCTACTGCCTTCTCACATTGCTTGCTAACCTTAAGGTCATCTGATATGATTACCCCCAGGCCCCTTTCCTTTTTTGTTGTTGTTACTACCCCCCCCATTTGCATCACATATTGATCGTTGTGTACGGGAGGTGGTGGGGAACCAGGCATCATCATTTTCATGAAGATAAGCTGAATTCATTTTCAGCTGCCATGCCAAGTCGCCCCCCCATCCATCGAAGTAAGCTCTAGCCAGGAGCAGAATGATGGACCTTTTGATTGTAATATTGCTCATGGTGTTATAGCATCACTTTAATTTCTGTAACACTTCAATTCCCTGATGAATCGCATACCCTATCAGCAGTTCTGTGTTCCTGCTGGTGTCCTTATTTCAGTCAGCGACCTTTTCTGCACTTTTGAAAATTTTCTAAATAAATAGGAGGAGGGATGCAACTATAGTTCCTAAACAGGGCACCAAGCTTGGGACACCCTTTTTTAAGGATGGCGTCTATATGTCCGGAGAAGTTTCGGTGATGGTCCAGCCAAGCACCCAAGTACCTGAAGGAGGATGTGTACTCAAGTAGATTATCATCAAGGTTGAGCAAAGTGGGCATGGAGGCAAGCCTATAAAGTCTCTGCATTGTGACAAAGGTCATGGGCACAGTCTTCTTGGCATTAAGAAACGGTGGATGGTTAGCAAACCAGAGAAGAACTTTGTGAAAGTCATGCTGCAAGTTGGATGGAACCTCGACAGGGTTGAGACAGATGTATAAGAACTGTATCAGCAGCGTACATGTGTATGGTGGAGGGTGAGCAGACTGATGGAAGGTCATTTAGAAAGATGGAGAATAATAAGGGCTCTAACACTGAGCCCTGTGAGACACCAGTTCGAATCTGGATGTGAGGGCAAATGGCATCAGAAATCTTGACTGGTTGTGTTGTACCAGTGAGGTTTGCTTTGAGCAAGTTTGTGGCTGAGGGAAATAAACCAGCTGTTGAGAGGTAGTCTAAGAGAAGGGAGTGGGAGTCAGTGTTGAAGGCCTTAACCAGGATGACCAAAATTGATGAGGTGATTTGGCCATCGGTCATCCCTGTTGGGATATAGTCAGTGAGCTGAAGTAAGGAGGTGACAGTTGAGCGTTTTTTTCTGAAACCAGATTGGGAAGGGGTGAATTAGGAGGTGCCAGATATGAGATAAGCTGTGAGAGGACTATGTGTTCTTAAAGTTTTGGTAGCGTATGAAGGATAGATAGGGTGGTGGTTACCAGAGGAGGAAGGGACACTGTCTTTGGGAAGGGGAGGATGTAGAGCTCCACAGAGCTAGAGAAAGAAATGATGGAAGTTAGGAGGTCAAGAATAATAGAGGGCTGGATGGTAGGACAGCAGTAGATACCGGCTACTAAGATAGGGAGAGTAAATAGAATGTACACATGAACTTGGTAAAGCATCACGGTTCGCTGAGTAAGAGGAGGAGTAAACTGTTGAGAATTGGAGGGAGGTGGGAATGTACATGGCCACACCACTCTTTCTGCCTACTCTATCTTGCCTTAAGCGTGAGTATCCAGGAATGAATACTGAGTGGCAGCACAGGTGAGAAACTGACCAAGAAGAGATGGAGGGTGCTGCAGGGTGCTGACTGAGCTGTCAGTAAGTGCATACTGTAACAGCAGGTAGCACAATTCAGTTGGTGGCAGGCCATGATGGATCGCGAATGAATTCCAGAGGAGGGCAACTAAAATGGTGCAGGGTCTGCAAGAGAAGCCGTATTCGGAGAGACTAAAGGAGCTAAATATGTATACCCTTGAGGAAAGAAGGGAGAGGGGGGACATGATAGAAACTTTTAAGTACCTCAGTGGAATCAACAGAGTCCAAGAGGGTAGCATCTTTCGGAAAAAGAGACTTGCAAGAACAAGGGGACACAATTTAAAAATAGAAGGAAGGCGGTTCAGGGGCAATGTGATGAAGTATTATTTCACAGAGAGGGTAGTGGATGCATGGAACAGCCTTCCTGAGGAGGTTGTGGGGTCTAAAACTGTGGAAGAATTCAAGAATGCATGGGACAGACATAAGGCAATTCTTGTGGGGGGTAGGAAGAAGGAGGCTGTTGGTTAACTAGGATCTGCGGCCTATCCTGTAGGTAGGGAAATGGGCAGACTAGATGGGCCTAGCGGTCCTTATTTGCCATCAAAGTCGATGTTTCTATGTTTCTATGTTTCTAATGTGCTGGTCACTGGCGCATGATGGGGGGAAGCAGGTTTTTTGGCACTACATTTCTGGATGGGTGATCCACTACACACCTGGGGACAGCATTACTTAAAGGGACACTGTCAGCCTTAGTTTTTGTTGATTTCAGTGTTTCTATAAACGCAAATTTTTGTAACGACTAGCATTCATTATTAGGCTACAATATTTAGTTTACCTTTCTGGTGGGCAGCCAAAGTGTATATTTGATTTTATAATCCATAATCGACATTCCCTCTGGTCCAACTTAATGTCTGTCTTTGGGGCGGACCTCCACCATGCACAGCATGTTAGTAACCACCCAGGTCCCATGCACCCGCACGATCAGTGTGCCTGTGATCACGCATTCCAGTCATTCTTTCCTGCCGGCTTGGAAACAGGTGCTGTGTGCTGCTCGTTCCCGCTGCTCCCATCCTATTGCTGCTTCTGCTGTTTGGTAACTTCCTATCATAGGTGCTGCATCTGGTATATTTTTGGACTGTTTCTCACACATATACACTTTGTTATCTGACCTGTTGAGCTCCATCATCAGCGTGTTCATATATGCTGCACAACTCTATCCTAGCAGCAACCCTGCATGTACAAAGGCTGGAGCTGGCATGCAATCGGTCTGGCTACAGAGAGTGAGAGCGACAGCCTTCCACTATTAGCTGTTCTGGCTGGTCCAGTACTGGATCCATGCAATTTCGCTGACTAGCATTTACTAAAAGGCAGGGAAAGATGTGAACAGGAACCAGTATAAAAAAAAAAACAACTTCCACAGAAATGACTGTCTTGCAGGTTGAACTGTTGATACAATGATTTTCCTGGGGTATGACAGCTGTGCTATAACCCATACTGTAGTTTTGTGTGCACGTCTTGCTTCTGCTCAGTTCCATGTGGTAAAACTGATGAACAAGGGGATCAAGTGACTCGCTCATGTTCCCCGAGTGAGTCACTAACTGTGCTGAGGCTGGGACTGGTGTTCTGTTATTAAAAATCGATGAACTCCAATTATTAGGCCATGCTATCTTCCTCAAATCAACCAGATATGGTGCCTTATGATTAATGCTAGGGGACTTGTTTTACTATGCAGGCGCGTCATCCGTCTGCCTAGAGTAAGTGAGAGAGAGGGACATACACTAGATTTTTAGCAATACCCTCCAGATGTACCGTCCTGGCTGGTTCTGTACCGGAATTCTCTCATTAACCACACTGGCCTCTCAGCAGTAGCAGCGCTGCTGCAGCCTTCCCTGACAGAAATGGCGTTACTTTCTAGCTGCCATAGAGGACATCTAACTCAGCCACGAAGCCAAACAACCAATGTAGTCATGTGGCTCTGGTGTTTACCCCTCAAATTTATCAAATTTTAATTTCCATTGGATAAAGCTCAACGTAAACATATTATCACTGCTTTTCTTTTTTTACCTGTAGGACATTTGTGGGTAGTGTATGCTGTCCTCAGATGGAAAACTGATTCTTCATCTTAAAACACAGAAACATAGAATTTGACGGCAGATAAGGCCCACTTGGCCCACCCAGTCTGCCCAGTTCCCTACCTACTGGATAAGCTGCAGATCCTAGTTAGCCTGCAGCCTACGTCTTCCTACCCCAACCCCCTAGAATGGATTTATGACTGTCCCATGCATGCTTGAATTCCACCACTGTTTTTGACTCCAGAACCTCTTTTTTTGAAAGATGCTACCCTCTTGGACTTTGTTGATTCCCTTGAGGTGCTTGAACATTTCTATCATGTCCCCCCTCTCCCTCCATTCCTCGAGGCAATACCTATTAAGCTCCTTAAGTCTCTCTTCATATGTCTTCTGGTGCAGACCCTGCACCATGTTAGTTGCCCTGCTCTGGACAGCTTCCATCCGGTCTATGTCTTTGCGGAGATTGGGTCTCCAGAACTGCACACAGTACTCCAGATGGGGTCTCACCAGCTGTCTGTACAGAGGGATAATAATTTCCTGTTTTCTACTGGTGATGCCTCTCCCTATGCATCCCAGTATCCCCCCAGCCCTCCTTGCTGCCCTCTCACATTGCTTGCCCACCTTTAGGTCATCTGATATGACTACCCCCTGGTCCCTTTCCATTTTTGTTGTTAGTATCTCACCCCCCATTGTGTACTCTTCCCCTGGGTTTTTGTTTCCCAGGTGCATTACCTTGCACTTCTTAGCATTGAATCTAAGCAGCCATGCATTTGACCATTCCACTAACCTTACCAAGTCCCTTCTCATCCTTTCCAACCCACCTTGTGCATCAACTCTGTTGCAGATCTTTGTATCATCTGCAAAGAGACAAACTTTTCCTTTCAGTCCCTCTGCAATGTTGCTTATAAAGACGTTGAAGAGGACCGGTCCTAATACTGAACCCTGCGGTACCCAACTAGTAACCCCCCTTTCTTCTTAGAGGACTCCATTTACTATTGCTTTCTGTGTCCTGTTCTATAGCCAGTTCTTTACCCAGGCTGTCATCTTGGCTAACTTGTATATTAATCTTTTGTGTGGGACTGTGTCAAATGCCTTGCTAAAGTCTAGGTAGGTCAGATCCACAGCCCCTCCCTGATCTACTACTTTGGTCACCCAGTCAAATAAATTGATCAGATTCATCTGGCATGACCTTCCCACTGTGAATCCATGCTGTCTAGGGTCCTGTGCCCCTCTGGCCTCTAGATACTCGACAAATATTTCCTTCAGAAGTGATTCCATCATTTTCCCTATCACTGAGGTTAAACTAACTGGTCTGTAGTTTCCTGCTTCTACCTTGCTCCCACTTTTGTGAAGGGAATCCCATCTGCCCTCCTCCAGTCCTCGGGTACCACCCCATCCTCCCATGATTTGTTAAAGAGGGTAGTCAGTGGTGTCACTAGTTCTACCCTTAGTTCTTTTAGAATTCTGGGATGAATCCCATCAGGCCCCATTCATTTTTTTCCCTTATCTTCCACAAATTAGCATTTTTTTCGTTTGACAGCAACAGAACCCGAACGGAAAATTATGTTTTTGTTGACCAACAACGAGATCACTATGTGATGGTGGGGTGGGCTAGTATAGCTTCACAGCCCATATCTTTCATTGTTTTCCCTTCTCTGATTCAGTTCAGCCTTTTATTCGTTTGCCAGTAACAAAACCAAATAAAAAAATATTTTTTGTTGACCTAGACCAAGCTCACTATGCGGGGGGTGGGGGGGCTAGTATAGCTTCCCAGTCTATGTGTTTCATTGTGTTCCCTTCTCTGCCCCATTTAGATTTTTTTTTTCATTTGCCAGCAAACAAAATCAAACAATAACATATTTTTTTGTTGACCTAGACCAAGATCACTATGTGGGGTGTGGGCTAGTATAGCTTCCCAGTCCATGAGTTTCATTGGGTTCCCTTCTCTGGCCCAATTTAGAATTGTTTTCATTTGCCAGCAACAAAACCAAAAGAAAAAATATTTTTCAGTTGACCTAGACAAAGATCACTATGTGGTGTGGGGGGGGCTAGTATGGTGACCCAGTCCATGTCTTTCATAGTTTTCCTTGTATGCTCCAATTTTGCATTTTTTTCATTTGCCAGGAACAAAAACAAAATAGAGAAATATTTTTCTGTTGACCTAGACCAAGATCACTATGTGGTGAGTGTGTGTGTGTGTGGGGGGGTAGTATGGTGACCCAGTCCATGTCTGTCATTGTTTTCCCTTGTATACCTCAATTTTGCATTATTTTCATTTGCCAGGAACAAAAAAAATGAAATATTTTTCTGTTGACCTAGACCAAGATCACTATGGTGTGTGTGTGTGTGTGGGGGATAGTATGGTGACCCAGTCCATGTCTTTCATTGTTTTCCCTTATATGCCCCAATTTTGCATTTTTTTCATTTGCCAGGAACAAAAACAAATGAAAAAATATTTTTGGGTTGACCTAGAACAAAATCACTACGTGGTGTGGGGGGGGGGCTAGAATGGTGACCCAGTTCATGTCTTTCATTATTCTCCCCTATATGCACCAATTTTGCACTTTTTTCATTTGCCAGGAACAAATAAAAATGGAGAAATATTTTTCTGTTGACCTAGACCAAGATCACTATGTGGTGCGTGTGTGTGTGGGGTGGGGGGCTAGTATGGTGACCAAGTCCATGTCTTTCATTGCTTTCCCTTATATGCCCAAATTTTGCATTTTTTTCATTTGCCAGGAACAAAACCAAGCGATAAAATATTTTTGGGTTGACCTAGAACAAAATCACTATGTGGTGTGGGAGGGGGAGGGTCCAGTATGGTGACCCAGTCCATGTCTTTCACTGTTTTCCCTTCTATGTCCCAATTTTGCATTTCATTCATCTGCCAAGAACAAAAAAATGGAGAAATATTTTTCTGTTGACCTAGACCGACCAAGATCACTATGCGGTGTATGTGTAGGGGGGTCTAGTATGGTGACCCAGTCCATGTCTTTCACTGTTTTCCCTTATATGCCTCAATTTTCCATTTTTTTTGTTTGTTAGGAACAAAACCAAATGAAAAAATATTGTTTTGTGACCTAGACCAATATCACTATGCGGTGTGGGGGGGTGCTATTATGGTTACCCAGTCCATGTCTTTCATTGTTTTCCCTTATATGCCCCGATTCTGCATTTTTTTCATTTGCCAATAACAATACCAAATGAAAATATATTGTTTTGTTGATCGAGACCAAGATCATTATGTGGTGTGGGGGAGGGGCTAGTATGGGGACCCAGTCCATGTCTTTCATTGTTTTTCCTTATATGCCTCAATTTTGCATTTTTTTCATTTGCCAGGAACAAAACCAAATGAAAAAATGTTTTTGGGTTGACCTAGAACAAAATCACTATGTGGTGTGGGGGGAGGGGGCTAGTATGGTGACCCAGTCCATGTCTTTCATTGTTTTCCCTTCTATGCCTCAATTTTGCATTTTTTTTTCATTTGCAAGGAGCAAAACCAAATGAAACAATATTTTTGGGTTGACCTAGAACAAGATCTCTATGTGGTGTGGGGTGGTGCTAGTATGGTGACCCAGTCCATGTCTTTCTTTGTTTTCCCTTCTATGCCCCAATTTTGCATTTTTTCATTTGCCAGGAACAAAACCAAATGAAACAATATTTTTGGGCTGACCTAGAACAAGATGATTATGTGGTGTCGGGTGGTGCTAGTATGGTGACCCAGTCCATGTCTTTCATTGTTTTCCCTTCTATGCCCCAATTTTGCATTTTTTCATTTGCCAGGAACAAAAAAAATGGAGAAATATTTTTCTGTTGACCTAGACCAAGATCACTATGTGGTGTGTGTGTGTGGGGGGGGTGGTTAGTATGGTGACTAAGTCCATCTCTTTCATTGTTTTCACTTATATGCCCAAATTTTACATTTTTTTAATTTGACAGGAACAAAAACAAAAGAAACATATTTTGGGGATGACCTAGAACAAAATCACTATGTGGTGTGGGGGGGGCTAGTATGGTGACCCAGACCATGTCTTTCATTGTTTAGCCTTCTCTGCCCCATTTTAGCATTTTTTTCATTTGCCATGAACAAAAAAAATGGAGAAATATTTTTCTGTTGACCTAGACCAAGATCACTATGTGGTGCGTGTGCATGGAGGAGGCTAGTATGGTGACCCGGTCCATGTCTTCTATTGTTTTCCCTTATATGCCCTAATTTTGCATCTTTTTCATTTGCCAGGAACAAAACCAAATGAAAAAATATTTTTGAGTTGACCTAGAACAAAATCACTATGTGGTGTTGGGGGGAGGGGCTAGTATGGTGACCACTCCTTGTCTTTCATTGTTTCCTTCTATGCCCCAATTTTGTATTTTTTCATTTGCCAGGAACAAAAATGGAGAAATATTTTTTGTTCACCTAGACCGACCAAGATTAATATGTGTGTGTGTGTGTGTTTGGGGGCTAATATGGTGACCCAGTCCATGTGTTTCATTGTTTTCCTTCTATGCCTCAATTTTGCATTTTTTCATTTGACAGGAGCAAAACCAAATGAAACAATATTTTAGGTTGACCTAGAATAAGATCACTATGTGGTGGGTGGTGCTAGTATGGTGACCCAGACCATGTCTTTCACTATTTTCCCTTATATGCCCAATTTTGCATTTTTTCATTTGTTAGGAACAAAACCAAATGAAAAAATATTATTTGTTGACCTAGACCAATAGCACTATGTGGTGTGGGGGGCTGCTAGTATAGTGATCAGTCCATGTCTTTCATTGTTTTCCCTTATATGCCCTGATTCTGCATTTTTTCATATGCCAGAACAAAACCAAATGAAAATATATTGTTTTGTTGACCGAGACCAAGATCATTACATGGTGGGGGGCTAGTATGGTGACCCAGTCCATGTATTTCAATGTTTTCCTTCTATGACCCAATTTGCATTTTTCATTTGCCAGGAACAAAACCAAATGAAACAATATTTTGGATTGACCTAGAACAAGATCACTATGTGTGTTGGGTGGTGCTAGTATGGTGACCCAGTCAACGTCTTTCATTGTTTTCCTTCTATGCCTCAATTTTGCATTTTTTTCATTTGCCAGGTGCAAAACCAAATGAAACAATATTTTTGGGTTGACCTAGAGAAAGATCACTATGTGGTGTGGGGTGGTGCTAGTATGGTTACCCAGTCCATGTCTTTCATTGTTTTCCCTTATATGCCACGATTCTGCATTTTTTTCATTTGCCAAGAACAATACCAAATGAAAATATATTGTTTTGTTGACCGAGACCAAGATCATTATGTGGTGTGGGGGAGGGGCTAGTATGGGGACCCAGTCCATGTCTTTCATTGTTTTTCCTTATATGCCCCAATTTTGCATTTTTTTCATTTGCCAGGAACAAAACTAAATGAAAAAATATTTTTGGGTTGACCTAGAATAAAATCACTACATGGTGTGGGGGAAGGGGGCTAGTATGGTGACCCAGTCCATGTCTTTCATTGTTTTTCCTTATATGCCCCAATTTTGCATTTTTTTCATTTGCCAGGAACAAAACCAAATGAAACAATATTTTTGGGATGACCTAGAACAAGATCACTATGTGGTGTGGGTTGGTGCTAGTATGGGGACCAAGTCCATGTCTTTCTTTGTTTTCCCTTCTATGCCCCAATTTTGCATTTTTTTCATTTGCCAGGAACAAAACCAAATAAAACAATATTTTTGGGTTGGCCTAGAACAAGATCACTATGTGGTGTGGGGTGGTGCTAGTATGGTGACCCAGTCCATGTCTTTCATTGTTTTCCCTTATATGCCCAAGTTTTGCATTTTTTTCTTTTGTTAGGAACAAAATCAAATAAAAAATATTGTTTTATTGAGCTAGACCAAATCACTATGTGGTGTGGGGGGGAGGGTGGTAGTATAGTGACCCAGTCCATGTCTTTCATTGTTTTCCCTTATATGCCCCAATTTTGTATTTTTTTTATTTGCCAGGAACAAAAAATAATGGAGAAATATGTTTCTGTTGACCTAGACCTAGTTCACTATGTGGTGTGTGTGTGTGTGGGGGGCTAGTATGGTGACCCAGTAAATGTCTTTCAGTGTTTTCCCTATATGCCCCAATTTTGCATTTTTTTAATTTGCCAAGAACAAAAACAAATGAAAATTTTTTGGAGTAGACCTAGAACAAAATCACTATGTGGTGTGGGGGTGCTAGCATGGTGACCCAGTCCATGTCTTTCATTGTTTTCCCTTATATGCCCCAATTTTGCATTTTTTTCATTTGCCAGGAACAAAACCAAACAAAAAAATATTTTTGTTTTGACCTATAACAAAATCACTATGTGGAGTGGGGGAGAGGGGCTAGCATGGTGACCCAGTCCATGTCTTTCTTTGTTTTCCCTTCTATGCCCCAATTTTGCATTTTTTCATTTGCCAGGAACAAAACCAAATGAAACAATATTTTTGGGCTGACCTAGAACAAGATGATTATGTGGTGTCGGGTGGTGCTAGTATGGTGACCCAGTCCATGTCTTTCATTGTTTTCCCTTCTATGCCCCAATTTGCATTTTATTTTGCCAGGAACAAAAAAAATGGAGAAATATTTTTCTGTTGACCTAGACCAAGATCACTATACGGTGTGTGTGTGTGGGGGTAGTTAGTATGGTGACTAAGTCCATCTCTTTCATTGTTTTCACTTATATGCCCAAATTTTACATTTTTAATTTGACAGGAACAAAAACAAAAGAAACATATTTTGGGATGACCTAGAACAAAATCACTATGTGTGTGGGGGGCTAGTATGGTGACCCAGACCATGTCTTTCATTGTTTAGCCTTCTCTGCCCCATTTTAGCATTTTTCATTGCCATGAACAAAAAAAATGGAGAAATATTTTTCTGTTGACCTAGACCAAGATCACTATGTGGTGCGTGTGCATGGAGGAGGCTAGTATGGTGACCCGGTCCATGTCTTCTATTGTTTTCCCTTATATGCCCCAATTTTGCATCTTTTTCATTTGCCAGGAGCAAAACCAAATGAAAAAATATTTTTGAGTTGACCTAGAACAAAATCACTATGTGGTGTTGGGGGGAGGGGCTAGTATGGTGACCCACTCCTTGTCTTTCATTGTTTTCCCTTCTATGCCCCAATTTTGTATTTTTTTCATTTGCCAGGAACAAAAAAAATGGAGAAATATTTTTTTTGTTCACCTAGACCGACCAAGATTAATATGTGGTATGTGTGTGTGTTTGGGGGCTAATATGGTGACCCAGTCCATGTGTTTCATTGTTTTCCCTTCTATGCCTCAATTTTGCATTTTTTTCATTTGACGGAGCAAAACCAAATGAAACAATATTTTTGGGTTGACCTAGAATAAGATCACTATGTGGTGTGGGGTGGTGCTAGTATGGTGACCCAGACCATGTCTTTCACTGTTTTCCCTTATATGCCCCAATTTTGCATTTTTTTCATTTGTTAGGAACAAAACCAAATGAAAAAATATTGTTTTGTTGACCTAGACCAATAGCACTATGTGGTGTGGGGGGCGTGCTAGTATGGTGATCCAGTCCATGTCTTTCATTGTTTTCCCTTATATGCCCTGATTCTGCATTTTTTTCATATGCCAGGAACAAAACCAAATGAAAATATATTGTTTTGTTGACCGAGACCAAGATCATTACATGGTGGGGGGGGGGCTAGTATGGTGACCCAGTCCATGTATTTCAATGTTTTCCCTTCTATGACCCAATTTTGCATTTTTTTCATTTGCCAGGAACAAAACCAAATGAAACAATATTTTTGGATTGACCTAGAACAAGATCACTATGTGGTGTTGGGTGGTGCTAGTATGGTGACCCAGTCAACGTCTTTCATTGTTTTCCCTTCTATGCCTCAATTTTGCATTTTTTTCATTTGCCAGGTGCAAAACCAAATGAAACAATATTTTTGGGTTGACCTAGAGAAAGATCACTATGTGGTGTGGGGTGGTGCTAGTATGGTTACCCAGTCCATGTCTTTCATTGTTTTCCCTTATATGCCACGATTCTGCATTTTTTTCATTTGCCAAGAACAATACCAAATGAAAATATATTGTTTTGTTGACCGAGACCAAGATCATTATGTGGTGTGGGGGAGGGGCTAGTATGGGGACCCAGTCCATGTCTTTCATTGTTTTTCCTTATATGCCCCAATTTTGCATTTTTTTCATTTGCCAGGAACAAAACTAAATGAAAAAATATTTTTGGGTTGGCCTAGAACAAGATCACTATGTGGTGTGGGGTGGTGCTAGTATGGTGACCCAGTCCATGTCTTTCATTGTTTTCCCTTATATGCCCAAGTTTTGCATTTTTTTCTTTTGTTAGGAATAAAATCAAATAAAAAATATTGTTTTATTGAGCTAGACCAAATCACTATGTGGTGTGGGGGGGGTAAGGGTGGTAGTATAGTGACCCAGTCCATGTCTTTCATTGTTTTCCTTATATGCCCCAATTTTGCATTTTTTTTGCCAGGCAAACAAAAATAATGGAGAAATATGTTTCTGTTGACCTAGACCTAGTTCACTATGTGGTGTGTGTGTGTGGGGGGGCTAGTATGGTGACCCAGTAAATGTCTTTCAGTGTTTTCCCTTATATGCCCCAATTTTGCATTTTTTTAATTTGCCAAGAACAAAAACAAATGAAAATTTTTTTGGGGGTAGACCTAGAACAAAATCACTATGTGGTGTGGGGGGGGGGTGCTAGTATGGTGACCCAGTCCATGTCTTTCATTGTTTTCCCTTATATGCCCCAATTTTGCATTTTTTTCATTTGCCAGGAACAAAACCAAACAAAAAAATATTTTTGTTTTGACCTATAACAAAATCACTATGTGGAGTGGGGGAGAGGGGCTAGCATGGTGACCCAGTCCATATCTTTCATTGTTTTCCCTTCTATGCCCCAATTTTGTATTTTTTTCATTTGCCAGGAACAAAAAAAATGGAGAAATATTTTTTTTGTTCACCTAGACCGACCAAGATTAATATGTGGTATGTGTGTGTGTTTGGGGGGGGGCTAATATGGTGACCCAGTCCATGTGTTTCATTGTTTTCCCTTCTATGCCTCAATTTTGCATTTTTTTCATTTGACAGGAGCAAAACCAAATGAAACAATATTTTTGGGTTGACCTAGAATAAGATCACTATGTGGTGTGGGGTGGTGCTAGTATGGTGACCCAGACCATGTCTTTCACTGTTTTCCCTTATATGCCCCAATTTTGCATTTTTTCATTTGTTAGGAACAAACCAAATGAAAAATATTGTTTTGTTGACCTAGACCAATAGCACTATGTGGTGTGGGGCGTGCTAGTATGGTGATCCAGTCCATGTCTTTCATTGTTTTCCCTTATATGCCCTGATTCTGCATTTTTTTCATATGCCAGGAACAAAACCAAATGAAAATATATTGTTTTGTTGACCGAGACCAAGATCATTACATGGTGGGGGGGGGCTAGTATGGTGACCCAGTCCATGTATTTCAATGTTTTCCTTCTATGACCCAATTTTGCATTTTTTCATTGCAGGAACAAAACCAAATGAAACAATATTTTTGGATTGACCTAGAACAAGATCGCTATGTGGTGTTGGTGGTGCTAGTATGGTGACACAGTCAACGCCTTTCATTGTTTTCCTTCTATGCCTCAATTTTGCATTTTTTCATTTGCCAGGTGCAAAACCAAATGAAACAATATTTTTGGGTTGACCTAGAGAAAGATCACTATGTGGTGTGGGGTGGTGCTAGTATGGTTACCCAGTCCATGTCTTTCATTGTTTTCCCTTATATGCCACGATTCTGCATTTTTTTCATTTGCCAAGAACAATACCAAATGAAAATATATTGTTTTGTTGACCGAGACCAAGATCATTATGTGGTGTGGGGGAGGGGCTAGTATGGGGACCCAGTCCATGTCTTTCATTGTTTTTCCTTATATGCCCTAATTTTGCATTTTTTCTATTTTGCCAGGAACAAAACTAAATGAAAAATATTTTTGGTGATGGCTAGAACAAGATCACTATGTGGTGTGGGGTGGTGCTAGTATGGTGACCCAGTCCATGTCTTTCATTGTTTTCCCTTATATGCCCAAGTTTTGCATTTTTTTCTTTTGTTAGGAATAAAATCAAATAAAAAATATTGTTTTATTGAGCTAGACCAAATCACTATGTGGTGTGGGGGGGGTAAGGGTGGTAGTATAGTGACCCAGTCCATGTCTTTCATTGTTTTCCCTTATATGCCCCAATTTTGCATTTTTTTTATTTGCCAGGAACAAAAAAATAATGGAGAAATATGTTTCTGTTGACCTAGACCTAGTTCACTATGTGGTGTGTGTGTGTGTGGGGGGCTAGTATGGTGACCCAGTAAATGTCTTTCAGTGTTTTCCCTTATATGCCCCAATTTTGCATTTTTAATTTGCCAAGAACAAAAACAAATGAAAATTTTTTTGGGGTAGACCTAGAACAAAATCACTATGTGGTGTGGGGGTGCTAGTATGGTGACCCAGTCCATGTCTTTCATTGTTTTCCTTATATGCCCCAATTTTGCATTTTTTCATTTGCCAGGAACAAAACCAAACAAAAAAATATTTTTGTTTTGACCTATAACAAAATCACTATGTGGAGTGGGGAGAGGGGCTAGCATGGTGACCCAGTCCATATCTTTCATTGTTTTCCCTTCTATGCCCCAATTTTGCATTTTTTTCATTTTCCAGAAACAAAAAAAAATGGAGAAATATTTTTCTGTTGACCTAGACCGACCAAGATCACTATGTGGTGTGTGTGTGGGGGGGGGGGCTAGTATGGTGGCCCAGTCCATGTCTTTCATTGTTTTCACCTGGGGGCCAATGACCATCACATGGTATGGTTCAATTTGACTACTGCAACTAAATCATCCCATTCCAAGGCAAAAATATGGGACTTCAGATGAGCTGACTTTGATAAGATGGCCAACAGAGTTAACCTAGCCCTGGCAAAAAGAAACACAGGTGAGGGGGTACAGGCAAAGTGGGCAAGCATTAAGGATGCAATACTTGAAGCAACATCCCATTGTGTTAGACAGAAAAGGAAGTGCAAAGAAGAAGGAAACCACTTGGTTCTCATATACAGTAGCAGAAAAGGTCAGAGCCAAAAGGCTGGCTTCAGGAAATATAAGGGAACACAGCGGGATGAAAATAGGGAGGCATACCAAACTGCCCTAAGGGAAGCAGGTAAGGCAGTAAGGCAGGCAAAGTCCCAAACTGAGGAAACACTAGCACAAACAGTAAAAGAAGGTGACAAGACTTTCTATAGATACATTAGTGAAAGGAGAAAGTCCAGAGGGGTATTGCTAAGCTTAATGGAGAAAATGGAGCATGTGAGGAGGAGGACCCTGTAAAGGCATCTATCCTAAATAGATACTTTTGCTCAGTGTTTACTGAAGAGAAGGTAGGGCAGGGCCCACAGCTCAGCATCATGGACACAGGAGGGGGTGAGCACTACTCCTTCACAAAGAAAGGGTCATACAAGAGCTTGCTAAGCTCAGGATGGATAGGCAATGGGACCTGATGGCATACATCCCAGGGTATAAGGAGCAAAAGGAGGAACTGGCAGAGCCATTAGCAGGAGTGTTTAGTGAGTCTCTGAGCACAGGAGAGGTCCCAGAAGACTGGAGAAGGGCTCATGTGATCCCGCTCCACAAGAGTGGTAGCAGGAGGAGGCAGGGAACCACAGACTGGTCAGTCTTACCTCAGTAGTGGGCAAGATTATGGAGGCACCTTAAGGAAAGGATAGCGCAACACCTGGAATCCATAGGTGCACAGGATCCAAGACAGCATGGGTTTACAAAGGAAGGTCCTGTCAAACTAATCTCATAGATTTCTTTGACTGGGTAACCAGAGTGGTGGACCAAGGGGGAGCAGTTGATGTCGCCTACCTTGACTTCAGCAAAGCTTTTGACACTGTTTCACATAGAAGATTGATAAATAAGCTGGGTAGGCTCGGGGTGGGTCAGAAGTTGGTCAACTGGGTGGCAAACTGGTTGATGAGCAGAAAACAGAGAGTGGTGATAAATGGTAAACAGTCAGAAGAGATGCAAGTCACAAGTGGGGTACCTCAGGGATCAGTCCTGGGGCCAGTCCTCTTCAACATCTTCATCAGTGACCTTGCAAATGGACTAAAGGGTAAGGCTTGTCTGTTTGCAGATGACACCAAGATCTGCAACAGAGTAGATGATCCAGATGGGGTGGGCAAAATGAGAAGAGATCTGGATAAACTAGCAGAATGGTCAGAAGAGTGGCAACTGGGATTTAATGCAAAAAGTGCAAAATCATGCACATAGGAAGAGAAACCTCAAAGCCACCTATAGGCTGGGAGGGAGTTGCTAGCAGTCACAAAGGAAGAAAGAGACTTGGGCATCATCATCACTGATGACCTAAAATCATCCAAGCAGACCTCTAAAGCAGTAGGTAAGGCTAGGGGGTGTTAGGGGTGTATTAGTAGGGTATCACAAGTCATAAGAGGAGGTAATAATCCTCTGTACAAGACATTGGTTAGACCCCATCTGGAGTACTGCGTGCAGTATTGGAGGCCACACCTTCACAGGACATTAACCAAATTGAGGCGCCAGAGAAGGGCAACAAAATGGTGCAGGGACTGCATCAGAAGACATATGAGGACAGATTAGCGGAGCTCAATATGTATTTCCTTGAGCAAAGGAGGGAGAGAGGTGATATGATCGATGCATTCAAACACCTTAAGGGCATAAACAAGGTGAAAGAGTCTAACATGTTTAAATACAAGAAAAATAGCAGGACAAGGGGACACAGCATGAGATTAAAGGGAGGCCGATTAAGGGGGAATGTGAGGAAATTATTTTTCACAGAAAGGGTGGTGGATGCATGGAATGGCTTACCACAAGAAGTGGTGGCTATGAATACAGTGCAGGGCTTCAAACAGGCATGGGATAGGTGTAAGGGAGCAATACAAATGACTATGAATAGATAGGCCACTGACAGAGCAAAGGCCGATGGCACATTTATAAGGTAGAAAAAGAAATGGGCAGACTGGATGGGCCTTGCGGTTCTTATCTGCCGTCAACTTCTATGTTTCTCTGTTTCTATGCCTCAATTTTGAATTTTTTTCAATTGCCAGGAGCAAAACCAAATGAAACAAAATTTTTGGGTCATCCTAGAACAAGATTACTATGTGGTGTGGGGTGGTGCAAGTATGGTGACCAAGTCCATGTCTTTCACTGTTTTCCCCTATATGCACCAATTTTGCATTTTTTCCATTTGTTAGGAACAAAACCAAATGAAAAAATATTGTTTTGTTGACCTAGACCAATATCACTATGTGATGTGTGTGTGTGTGTGTGTGTGGGGGGGGGGGTGCTAGTATGGTGATCCAGTCCATGTCTTTCATTGTTTTCTCTTATATGCCCCGGTTCTGCATTGTTTTCATTTGAAGGATCAAAATGAAATGAAAATATATTGTTTTGTTGACCTACACCAAGATCACTATGTGGTGTATGTGGGGGGGTGCTAGTATGGTGACCCAGTCCATGTATTTCATGGTTTTCCCTTATATGCCCCAATTTTGCATTTTTTTCATTAGCCAGGAACAAAAGAGAATGGAGAAATATTTTTCTGTTGACCTAGACCAAGATCACTATGTGGTGTGTCCGTGTGTGGGGGGGGGGAGGGCTAGTATGGTGACCCAGTCCATGTCTTTCATTGTTTTCCCTTATATGCCCCAATTTTGCATTTTTTTGCATTTGCCAGGAACAATACCAAATGAAAATATATTGTTTTGTTGACCTACACCAAGATCACTATGTGGTGTGTGTGGAGGGTGCTAGTATGGTGACCCAGTCCATGTCTTTCATGGCTTTCCTTTATATGCCCCAAATTTGCATTTTTTTCATTTGCTAAGAACAAAAAAAATGGAGAAATATTTTTCTGTTAGTCTAGACCAAGATCACTATGTGGTGTGTGGGTGTGGAGGGGGGCTAATATGGTGACCCTGTCCATGTCTTTCATCGTTTTCCCTTCTATGCCCCAATTTAGCATTTTTTTTATTGGCGAGGAACAAAACAATATTTTTGAGTTGACCTAGAACAAGATCACTATGTGGTGTGGGGTGGTTCTAGTATGGTGACCCAGACCATGTCTTTCTTTGTTTTCCCTTCTATGCCCCAATTTTGCATTTTTTTCATTTGCCATGAATTAAACCAAACAAAACAATATTTTTGGGTTGACCTAGAACAAGATCACTCTGTGTGGAGTGGTGTGGTGCTAGTATGGTGACCCACTCCATGTCTTTCATTGTTATCCCTTATATGCCCAAATTTTGCATTTTTTTCTTTTGTTAGGAACAAAACCAAACAAAAAAATATTGTTTTGTTGACCTAGACATAGAAACATAGAATTTGATGCCAGATAAGGACCGCTTGGCCCACCCAGTCTGCCCATTTCCCTACCTGCTGGATAAGCTGCAGATCCTAGTTAACCAGCATCCTACTTCTTCCTACCCCAACCCCCCAAATTGTCTTATGACTGTCCCATGCATGCTTGAATTCCACCACTGATTTTGACTCCACAACCTCCTCCGAAGGCTCGTTCCACGCATCCACAACCCTCTCGTGAAAAATACTTCCTTAAATTACCTCTGAGCCGCCTCCCCTCTATCTTCAAATTGTGCCCTCTTGTTCTTGTACACCTCTTTTTTTGAAAGATGCTACCCTCTTGGACTTTGTTGATTCCCTTGAGGTACTTGAAAGTTTCTCTCATGTCCCCCCTCTTCCTCCTTTCCTCAAGGCAATACATATTAAGCTCCTTAAGTCTCTCTTCATATGTCTTCTGGTGCAGACCCTGCACCATGTTAGTTGCCCTGCTCTGGACAGCTTCCATCCTGTCTATGTCTTTGCGGAGATTGGGTCTCCAGAACTGCACACAGTACTCCAGATGGGGTCTCACCAGCTGTCTGTACAGAGGGATAATAACTTCCTGTTTTCTAATGGTGATGCCTCTCCCTATGCATCCCAGTATTTCCCCAGCCCTCCTTGCTGCCCTCTCACATTGCTTGCCCATCTTTAGGTCATCTGATATGACTACCCCCGGTCCCTTTCCATTTTTGTTGTTGTTAGTATCTCACCCCCATTATGTACTCTTCCCCTGGGTTTTTGTTTCCCAGGTGCATTACCTTGCACTTCTTAGCATTGAATCTAAGCTGCCATACATTTGACCATTCCTCTAACCTTGCCAAGTCCCTTCTCATCCTTTCCACCCCACCCTGTGCATCAACTCTGTTGCAGATCTTAGTGTCATCTGCAAAGAAACATACTTTTCCTTCCAGTCCTTCTGCAATGTCGCTTATAAAGACATTGAAGAGGACCAGTCCAAATACTGAACCCTGCGGTACCTCACTAGTAACCGTCCTTTCTTCTGAGTGGACTCCATTTACTATTACTCTCTGTGTCCTATTCTCCAGCCAATTCTTTACCCAGGCTGTCATCTTGGGACCCACTCCGGCTGGCTAACTTGTATATTAATCTTTGTGTGGGACTGTGTCAAATGCCTTGCTAAAGTCTAGGTAGGCCATGTCCACAGCCCTCCTGATCTACTACTTTGGTCACCCAGTCAAAGAAATCTATCAGATTCATCTGGCATGACCTTCCCGCAGTGAATCCATGCTGCCTAGGGTCCTGTGCCCCTCTGGCCTCTAGATACTCGACAGTTCTTTCCTTTAGAAGTGATTCCTTCATTTCCCCTATCACTGAGGTTAAACTAACAGGTCTGTAGTTTCCTGCTTCTGCCTTGCTCCCAATTTTGTGAAGGGGAATCACATCAGCCCTCCTCCAGTCCTCAGGTACCACCCCATCCTCCCATGATTTGTTAAAAAGGGTAGTCAGTGGTGTCACTAGTTCTGCCCTTAGTTCTTTTAGAATTCTGGGATGAATCCAATCAGGCCCCATTGCTTTGTCCACCTTCAGTTTTAAGAGTTCTTTCAGAACCCTTTCTTCTGTAAATTTGCTGGTATCAACTTCTGCATCCAGAGTGTTACAACTGTTTGTTTTATGTACCTCCACCTCTTCATTTGTAAATACTGAGCAAAATATTTGTTTAGTAACTCTGCCTTTTCACAGTCTCCTCTGCCCACCCTCCTCCCTTTATTAAGCCTCACTATCCCTCCCTTGGTCTTCCTTTGCTCCTTGATGTACCTATAAAGGTTTTATCCCCCTTCTTAACTGAGTTGGCTATCTTTTCCTCGGTTTGGGCCATTGCTGTTCTGACTGCCTTCCCCACCTCCTTTTGCTTTAACTGATACAGTTCTCTGTCCTGCTCCTTCTGCGATTCCTTGTACTTCCTGAATGCTTTCTTTTTCTCTTGAACCTTCACTGCCACTTCCTTTGAGAACCACAGTGCCTTCTTACATCATCTTGTTTTGTTTATTTGCTTCACACAGAGGCTCGTTACCTCTGTGATGGCAGTTTTTATTATTCCCCATTGTTCTTCCATCCCTCCTTCCTGCCCATTTGCTAGTACATTCCTTAGGCACTCACCCATTTTGGCAAAGTCAGCCCTCCTAAAATCCAGTACCTTTGCCTTTGTATGGCTTGACTCTATTGCTGTGTTTATTGTGAACCATACTGTTCTATGGTCTCTAGTTCCCAGATGGCTACCCACTCCTACATCTGTGATCCTCTCTCCATCTCCATTTGAGAGTATCAAGTCTAATATTGCTCCCTCTCGAGTGGGCTCCAGTACTAGTTGTCTAAGGCATGCCCCCTGTAGGGCATCTAGAATAACTGCACTCTTCGAAGTGGCAGCTGCAACTGCACTCCAGTTAACATCTGGCATATTCAGATCACCCATCAGCAATATCTCCCCTTTTTCTGCCATTCTAAGTATACTTTCTATCATTTTCTTGTCCATTTCCTCCCCCTGATAAGGGGGTCTGTATACAACCCCTGTGTGGATTGTGGTGCCATTTCCTGTCTCCAAATTTACCCACAGTGCTTCTTCTCCTCCCTGTTTACCCTTTTGTTCTGTTGCTTTTATTCCTTCCCTTATGTAAAGAACTACTCCTCCTCCTTTTTTATCCTCCCTGTCCCTCCTGTAGACAGTGTATCCTGGTATGTTTATGTCCCAGTCATGGTTTTGTGTGTACCGTGTTTCTGTGACTGCCACGATATCCAGATGTTCCTCCTCCATCAAGGCCACTATTTCAGGAAGCTTGTTACCCAGACTACGGGCATTAGTACTCATTGCTCTCCATTTTTTGATGGCTTTACCTTATGTTGCAGCATCACCCACTGACTGTTCTACCTCAGTCTTTTTCTCATTTAGTACCCTGTTTTGTTGGGAGAGGCTGGGATTTTTCTGCTGCTTGTCAGTGCCTCCCCCTTTGACTAGTTTAAAAGCTTGCCAATGAAGCATTTAAACTGATTGCTCAAAAGACTTGTTCCCTTCCTGGACAGATGCAGACCATCCTGCCAGTATAGGCTGGTGTCCCTCCAGGTGGAACCCCAGTCCCCAATGAAGCCAAACCCCTGTGCTCCGCACCATTTTTTTCAACCATTTATTAAACTGCATGGTGCCAATTACCCTTGCCTCCCCCATGCCTTTGAGAGGCAGCACCTCTGAGAAGGATACTGTGTGAGCTACTTGTCTTAGGCCCCATCCCAACTCTGCAATGTCCTCCTGCACTGCTCTAACCTCATGATGAGCCAAGTCATTTGTCCCTAGGTGGACAATTAAGTCCAGCTCAGAATCCCTTGCAGCTGTTCTCATGATCCTGAGGATGCGCTTCCTGTCCCTCCAAGCCATGGCACCAGGCAGGCACCTTACTTCAGTTTTCCCAGCTCCTCCCAGTTCGATCCCCCTAATAATTGAGTCCCCCACCAGGAGCTGCTTCCTTTCCTTTTGGTGTCCTCTGCCTCCTTCCTGTGGTCCTCCCTTGTGACAGTTGTCCTCAGCCACCTTAGTCTTCTCTGTGGGTGTATCCATAGGGGAGCTATGCTCCCCCAGAATGGTATATAGACCAATATCACTATGTGGTGTGGGGGGGAAGGGTGCTAGTATGGTGACCAGTCCATGTCTTTTATTGTATTCCCATATATGCCCCGATTCTGCATTTTTTTCATTTGCCAGGAACTATACCAAATGAAAATATATTGTTTTGTTGACCTACACCAAGATCACTATGTGGTGTGCATGTGGGGCTAGAATGGTGACCCAGTCCATGTCTTTCATTGTTTTCCCTTACGTGCCCCAATTTTGCATTTTTTTCGTTTGCCAGAAACAAAAAAAAATGGAGAAATATTTTTCTGTAGACCTAGACCAAGATCACTATGTGGTGTGTGTGTGTGGGGGGGCTGGTATGGTGACCCAGTCCATGCTTTTCATTGTTTTCCCTTATATGCCCCAATTTTGCATTTTTTTAACTTGCCAGGAACAAAAACAAATGAAAAAATATTTTGGTATTGACCTAGAACAAAATCGCTATCTGGTTTGGGGGGGGCTAGTATGGTGACCCAGTCCATGTCTTTCATTGTTTACCCTTCTATGCCCCAATTTTGCATTTTTTTAATTTGCCAGGAACAAAAATAAATAGGGAAATATTTTTCTGTTGATCTAGACCAAGATCACTATGTGGTGTGTGTGCGTGGGGAAGGGGGCTAGTATCGTGACCCAGTCAATGCCTTTCATTGTTTTGCCTTATATGCCCCAATTTGGCATTTTTTTCATTTCCCAGGAACAAAACCAAATGAAAAAATATTTTTGAGTTGACCTATAACAAAATCTATATGTGGTGTGGGGGGGGGCTAGTATGGTGACCCAGTCCATGTCTTTCATTGTTTTACCTTCTATGCCCCAATTTTGCATTTGTTACATTTGCTAGGAACAAAAAAAATGGAGAAATATTCTTCTGTGGACCTAAAACGACCAAGATCACTATGTGGTGTGTGTGTGTGGGGGGGGACTAGTATGGTGACCCCGTCCATGTATTTCATTGATTTCCCTTTTATGCCTCAATTTTGCATTTTTTTCATTTGCCAGGAGCAAAACCAAATGAAACAATATTTTTGTGTCGACCTAGAATAAGATCACTATGTGGTGTGGGGTGGTGCTAGTATGGTGACCCAGTCCATGCCTTTCACTGTTTTCCCTTATATGCCCCAATTTTATTTTTTTCATTTGTTAGGAACAAAACCAAATGAAAAAATATTGTTTTTCTGACCTAGACCAATATCACCATGTGATGTGTGTGTGGGGGGGTGCTAGTATGGTGATCCAGTCCATGTCTTTCATTGTTTCCCTTATATGCCCCGATTCTGCATTTTTTTTCATTTGCCAGGAACAAAACCAAACAAAAATATATTGTTTTGTTGACCGAGACCAAGATCATTATGTGGTGTGGGGGGGGGCTAGTATGGTGACCCAGTCCATGTATATCAATGTTTTCCCTTCTATGCCCCAGTTTCGCATTTTTTTAATTTGCCTGGAATGAAACCAAATGAAACAATATTTTTGGATTGATCTAGAACAAGATCAATATGTGGTGTCGGGTGATGCTAGTATGGTGACCCAGTCCATGTCTTTCATTGTTTTCCCTTCTATGCACCAATTTTGCATTTTTTTCATTTGCCAGGAACAAAACCAAACAAAACAATATTTTTGGGTTGATCTAGAACAAGATCACTCTGTGAGGTGTGGTGAGGTGCTAGTATGGTGACCCAGTCCATGTCTTTCATTGTTATCCCTTATATGCCCCAATTTTGCATTTTTTTCATTTGCCAGGAACAATACCAAGCAAAAAAATATTGTTTTCTTGACCAAGACCAATATCACTATGTGGTGTGGGGGGAGAAGTGTGCTAGTATGGTGACCCAGTCCATGTCTTTCATTGTATTCCCTTATATACCCTGATTCTGCATTTTTTTCATTTTCTAGGAACTATACCAAATGAAAATATATTGTTTTGTTGACCTACACCAAGATCACTATGTGGTGTGCGTGTGGGGGGGCTAGTATGGTGAACCAGTCCATGTCTTTCATTGTTTTCCCTTATATGCCACAATTTCGCATTTTTTTTCGTTTGTCAGGAACAAAAAAAATGGAGAAATATGTTTCTGTTGACCTTGACCAAGATCACTATGTGGTGAGTGTGTGGGGGGCTGTTGGTGACCAAGTCCATGTCTTTCATTGTATTCTATTATATTCCCCAATTTTGCATTTTTAATTTCGCAGAACAAAACAAATGAAAAAAATATTTGGAGTTGACCTAGAACAAAATCACGATGAGAACGGAGGCTAATATGATGACCCAGTCCTGTCTTTCATTGTTTACCCATCTATGCCCCAATTTTGCATTTTTTTCATTTTCCAGAAACAAAAATAAATGGAGAAATATTTTTCCTTTGACCTAGACCAAGATCACTATGTGGTGTGTGTGCATGGGGAAGGGGGCTAGTATGGTAACCCAGTCAATGTCTTTCATTGTTTTGCCTTATATGACCCAATTTTGCATTTTTTTCATTTGTCAGGAACAAAACCAAACAAAAAAATATTTTTGAGTTGACCTATAACAAAATAACTATGTGGTGTGGGGGGGGAGGGGCTAGTATGGTGACCCAGTCCATGTCTTTCATTGTTTTACCTTCTATGCCCCAATTTTGCATTTTTTTCATTTGCCAGTAACAAAAAAAAATGGAGAAATATTCTTCTGTGGACCTAGACCGACCAAGATCACTATGTGGTGGGTGTTTGGGGGGGCTAGTATGGTGACACAGTCCATGTCTTTCATTGTTTTCCCTTCTATGCTTCAATTTTGCATTTTTTTCATCTGCCAGGAGCAAAACCAAATGAAACAATATTTTTGTGTCGACCTAGAACAAGATCACGATGTGGTGTGGGGTGGTGCTAGTATGGTGACCCAGTCCATGTCTCTCACTGTTTTCCCTTATATGCCCCAATTTTATTTTTTATTTGTTAGGAACAAAACCAAATGAAAAAATATTGTTTTGTTGACCTAGACCAATATCACTATGTGGTGTGGGGGGGTGCTAGTATGGTGATCCAGTCCATGTCTTTCATTGTTTTCCCTTATATGCCCCAATTCTGCATTTTTTTCATTTGCCAGGAACAATACCAAATGAAAATACATTGCTTTGTTGACCGAGACCAAGATCATTATGTGGTGTGGGGGAGGGGACTAGTATGGTGACCTAGTCCATGTATTTCATTGTTTTCCCTTCTATGCCCCAATTTTGCATTTTTTTCATTTGCCAGGAACAAAACCAAATGAAACAATATTTTTGGATTGACCTAGAACAAGATCAATATGTGGTGTCGGGTGGTGCTAGTATGGTTACCCAGTCCATGTCTTTCATTGTTTTCCCTTATATGCCCCAGTTTTGCATTTTTTTCTTTTGTTAGGAACAAAACTAAACAAATAAATATTGTTTTGTTGACCTAGACTAATATCACTATGTGATGTGGGGGGAAGGGTGCTAGTATAGTGACCCTGTCCATGTCTTTCATTGTTTTCCCTTACATTCCCCGATTCTGCATTTTTTCATTTGCCAGGAACAATACCAAATAAAAATATATTGTTTTGTTGACCTAGACCAATATCACTATGTGGTGTGGGGGGGTGGAAGGGTGCTAGTATGGTGAGCCAGTCCATGTCTTTCATGGTTTCCCTTATTTGCCCCAATTTTGCATTTTTTTCATTTGCCAGGACAAAGAAAAATGGTGAAATAATTTTATGTTGACCTAGACCAAGATCACTAAGTGGTGTGTATGTGTGTGTGGGGGGGGGCTAGTATGGTGACCTAGTCCATGTCTTTCATTGTTTTCCCTTATATGCCCCAATTTTGCATTTTTATCATTTGCCAGGAGAAAAACAAATGAAAAAATATTTTTGGGTTGACCTAGAACAAAATCACTATGTGTTGTGGGGGTGGTGCTAGTATGGTGACCTAGTCCATGTCTTTTATGGTTTTCCCTTATATGCCCCAAGTTTGCATTTTTTTCATTTGCCAGGAAGAAAAAAAAATGGAGAAATATTTTTTGGTTGACCTAGACCAAGATCACTATTTGGTTTGTGTGTGTGGGGGCTAGAATGGTTACCCAGTCCATGTCTTTCTTTGTTTTCCTTCATATGCCCCAATTTTGCACTTTTTTATTTGACAGGAACAATACCAAATGAAAATGTATTGTTGTGTTGACCTGCACCAAGATCACTATGTGGTGTGTGGGGGGGGTGCTAGTTTGGTGACACGGTCCATGACTCTCATGGTTTTCCCTTATGTGCCCCAATTTTGCATTATTTTAATTTGCTAGGAACAAAAAAAATGGTGAAATATTTTTCTGTTGGTCTTGACTAAGATCACTATGTGGTGTGTGTGTGCGGGGGGGGGCTAGAATGGTGACCCAGTCCATGTCTTTCATTGATTTCCCTTCTATGCCCCAATTTTGCATATTTTTCATTCGCCAAGAACAAAAAAAAATTGGAGAAATATTGTTCTGTTGACCTAGACCAAGATCACTATGTGGTGTGTGTGCGTGGGGGGGAGGGCTAGTATGGTGACCCAGTCCATGTCTTTCATTGTTTTCCCTTATAAGCCTGAATTTTGCATTTTTTTTTCATTTGCCAGGAACAAAACGAAATGAAAAAATATTTCTGGGTTGACCTATAACAAAATCACTATGTGGTGTGAGGGGAAGGGGCTAGTATGGTGACCCAGTAAATGTCTTTAATTGTTTTCCCTTCTATGCCCCAATTTTGCATTTTTTTCATTTGCCAGAAAGAAAAAAAAATGGAGAAATATTTTTCTGTTGCCCTAGACAGACCAAGATCACTATGTGGTGTGTGTGTGGCTTGGTGCTAGTATGATGACCCAGTCCATGTCTTTCACTGTTTTCCCTTATACGCCCCAATTTTATTTTTTTCATTTCTTAGGAACAAAACCAAATGAAAAAATATTGTTTTGTTGACCTAGACCAATATCACTGTGTGGTGTGGGGTGGGGGGTTGCTAGTATGGTGATCCAGTCCATGTCTTTCATTGTTTTCCCTTATATGCCCCGATTCTGCATTTTTTTCATTTGCTAGGAACAATACCAAACAAAAATATATTGTTTTCTTGACCGAGACCAAGATCTTTATGTAGTGTGGGGGTGGGCTAGTTTGGTGCCCCGGTCCATGTATTTCAATGTTTTTCCTTCTAGGCCCCAATTTTGCATTTTTTTATTTGCTAGAGCGAAACCAAATGAAACAATATTTTGGATTGACCTAGAATAAGATCAACATGTGGTGTCAGGTGGTGCTATTATGGTGACCCAGTCCATGTCTTTCATTGTTTTCCCTTCTATGCTTCAATTTGCATTTTTTTCATTTGCCAGGAGCAAAACCAAATGAAAAAATATTTTTGTGTCGACCTTGAACAAGATCACTATGTGGTGTGTGGTGGTGCTAGTATGATGACCCAGTCCATGCCTTTCACTGTTTTCCCTTATATGCCCCAATTTTATTTTTTTCATTTGTTAGGAAAAAAACAAATGAAAAAATATTGTTTTGTTGACCTAGACCAATATCACTATGTGGTGTGGGGGGCGAAGGGTGCTAGTATGGTGACCCAGTCCATGTATTTCAATGTTTTCCCTTCTATGCCCCAATTTTGCATTTTTTTCATTTGCCAGGAAAAAAACCAAATTAAACAATATTTTTGGATTGACCTAGAACAAGATCAATATGTGGTGTCGGGTGGTGCTAGTATGGTGACCCAATCCATGTCTTTCATGTTTTCCCTTATATGCCCCAATTTTATTTTTCTCATTTGTTAGGAACAAAACCAAACAAAAAAATATTGTTTTGTTGACCTAGACCAATTTCACTATATGGTGTGGGGTGGGGGTGGTGCTAGTATGGTGGCCCAGTCCATGAATTTCAATGTTTTCCCTTATAGGACCCAATTTTGCATTTTTTTTATTTGCCAGGAAAGAAACCAAATGAAACAATATTTTTGGATTGACCTAGAACAAGATCATCAGGTGGAGTCAGGTGGTGCTAGTATGGTGACCCAGTCCATGTCTTTCATTGTTTTCCCTTATATGCCCCAATTTTGCATTGTTTTTTTTGTTATGAATAAAACCAAACAAAAAAATATTGTTTTGTTGACCTAGACCAATATCATTATGTGGTGTGGGGGAGAAGGGTGCTAGTATGGTGACCCTGTCCATGTCTTTCATTGTCTTCCCTTATATACCCAGATTCTGCATTTTTTTCATTTGCTAGGAACAATACTAAACGAAAATATATTGTTTTGTTGACCTAGACCAATATCACTATGAGGTGTGGGGGAAGGGTGCTAGTATGGTGACCCAGTCCATGTCTTTCATGGTTTTCCCTTATATGCCCCGATTTTGCATTTGTTTCATTTGCCAGGAACAAAACCAAATATAAATCAATTGTTTTGTTGACCTACACCAAGATCACTATGTGGTGTGGGGGCGTGCTAGTATGGTGACACAGTCCATGTCTTTCATGGCTTTCCCTTAAATGCCCCAATTTTGCATTTTTTTCATTTGCTAAGAACAAAAAAAATGGAGAAATATTTTTCTGTTGGTATAGACCAAGATCACTGTGTGGTGAGTGTGTGGGGAGGGGGCTAGTATGGAGAACCAGTCCATGTCTTTCATTGTTTTCCCTTCTATGCCCCAATTTAGTATTTTTTTCATTGGCAAGGAACAAAACCAAGCAAAACAATATTTTTGAGTTGACCTAGAACAAGATCACTATGTGGTGTGGAGTGGTGTTAGTATGATGACCAAGATCATGTCTTTCATTGTTTTCCCTTCTATGCCCCAATTTTGCATTTTTTTCATTTGCCAGGAACAAAACCAAATGAAACATTATGTTTGGGTTGAACTAGAACAAGATCACTCTGTGTGGAGTGGAGAGTTGCTAGTTTGGTGACCTAGTCCATGTATTTCATTGTTTTCCCTTGTCTGCCCCAATTTTGCATTTTTTTCTTTTGTTAGGAACAAAACCAAACAAAAAAAAATAGTTTTGTTGACCTAGACCAATATCATTATGTGGTGTGGGGGGGGGGAAGTGTGCTAGTATGGTGACACACTCCATGTCTTTCATTGTATTCACTTATATACCCTGATTCTGCATTTTTTTCATTTTCCAGGAACTGTACCAAATGAAAATATATTGTTTTGTTGACCTACACCAAGGTCACTATGCGGTGTGTGATTGGGGGGCTAGTATGGTGACCCAGTCCATGTCTTTCATTGTTTTCCCTTATATGCCCCAATTTCGCATTTTTTTTCATTTGTCAGGAACAAAAAAAATGGAGAAATATGTTTCTGTTGACCTTGACCAAGATCACTATGTGGTGAGTGTGTGGGGGGGGGGCTGGTTGGTGACCAAGTCCATGTCTTTCATTGTATTCTATTATATTCCCCAATTTTGCATTTTTTTAATTTGCCAGGAACAAAACCAAATGAAAAAATATTTTGGAGTTGACCTAGAACAAAATCACAATGAGGTATGGGGGGGCTAGTATGGTGACCCAGTCCATGTCTTTCATTGTTTACCCATCTATGCCCCAATTTTGCATTTTTTTCATTTTCCAGAAACAAAAATAAATGGAGAAATATTTTTCCTTTGACCTAGACCAAGATCACTATGTGGTGAGTGAGCATGGGGAAGGGGGCTAGTATGGTAACCCAGTCAATGTCTTTCATTGTTTTGCCTTATATGACCCAATTTTGCATTTTTTTCATTTGTCAGGAATAAAACCAAACAAAAAAATATTTTTGAGTTGACCTATAACAAAATAACTATGTAGTGTGGGGGGGAGGGGCTAGTATGGTGACCCAGTCCATGTCTTTCATTGTTTTAACTTCTATGCCCCAATTTTGCATTTTTTTCATTTGCCAGTAACAAAAAAAATGGAGAAATATTCTTCTGTGGACCTAGACCGACCAAGATGACTATGTGGTGTGTGTGTGGGGGGGCTAGTATGGTGACCCAGTCCATGTCTTTCATTGTTTTCCCTTCTATGCTTCAATTTTGCATTTTTTTCGTCTGCCAGGAGCAAAACCAAATGAAACAATATTTTTGTGTCGACCTAGAACAAGATCACGATGTGGTGTGGGGTGGTGCTAGTATGGTGACCCAGTCCATGTCTCTCACTGTTTTCCCTTATATGCCCCAATTTTATTTTTTATTTGTTAGGAACAAAACCAAATGAAAAAATATTGTTTTGTTGACCTAGACCAATATCACTATGTGGTGTGGGGGGGTGCTAATATGGTGTTCCAGTCCATGTCTTTCATTGTTTTCCTTATATGCGAGTTCTGCATTTTTTCATTTGCCAGGAACAATACCAAATGAAAATACATTATTTGACCGAGACCAAGATCATTGTAATTGTGGGGGAGGGGGGCCGAATATGGTGACCGAGTCCATGTATTTCAATGTTTTCCCTTCTTTGCCCCAATTTTGCATTTTTTTCATTTGCCAGGAACAAAACCAAATGAAACAATATTTTTGGATTGACCTAGAACAAGATCAATATGTGGTGTCGGGTGGTGCTAATATGGTGACCCAGTCCATGTCTTTCATTGTTTTCCCTTATATGCCCCAGTTTTGCATTTTTTTCTTTTGTTAGGATCAAAACCAAACAAATAAATATTGTTTTGTTGACCTAGACTAATATCACTATGTGGTGTGGGGGGGGAAGGTGCTAGTATAGTGACCCTGTCCATGTCTTTCATTGTTTTCCCTTATATTCCCCGATTCTGCATTTTTTCATTTGCCAGTAACAATACCAAATAAAAATATATTGTTTTGTTGACCTAGACCAATATCACTATGTGGTGTGGGGTGGGAGGGTGCTAGTATGGTGACCCAGTCCATGTCTTTCATTGTTTTCCCTTATTTGCCCCAATTTTGCATTTTTATCATTTGCCAGGAGAAAAACAAATGAAAAAATATTTTTGGGTTGACCTAGAACAAAATCACTATGTGTTGTGGGGGTGGTGCTAGTATGGTGACCTAGTCCATGTCTTTTATGGTTTTCCCTTATATGCCCCAAGTTTGCATTTTTTTCATTTGCCAGGAAGAAAAAAAAATGGAGAAATATTTTTTGGTTGACCTAGACCAAGATCACTATTTGGTTTGTGTGTTTGGGTGGGGGCTAGAATGGTTACCCAGTCCATGTTTTTCTTTGTTTTCCTTTATATGTCCCAATTTTGCACTTTTTTATTTGACAGGAACAATACCAAATGAAAATGTATTGTTGTGTTGACCTACACCAAGATCACTATGTGGTGTGTGGGAGGGGTGCTAGTTTGGTGACCCAGTCCATGTCTCTCATGGTTTTCCCTTATGTGCCCCAATTTTGCATTATTTTAATTTGCTAGGAACAAAAAAAATGGTGAAATATTTTTCTGTTGGTCTTGACTAAGATCACTATGTGGTGTGTGTGTGTGGGGGGGGGGGCTAGAATGGTGACCCAGTCCATGTCTTTCATTGATTTCCCTTCTATGCCCCAATTTTACATATTTTTCATTTGCCAAGAACAAAAAAAATGGAGAAATATTTTTCTGTTGACCTAGACCAAGATCACTATGTGGTGTGTGTGCCTGGGGGGGAGGGCTAGTATGGTGACCTAGTCCATGTCTTTCATTGTTTTCCCTTATAAGCCCAAATTTTGCATTTTTTTCATTTGCCAGGAACAAAACGAAATGAAAAAATATTTTTGGGTTGACCTATAACAAAATCACTATGTGGCGTGGGGAAAAGGGGCTAGTATGGTGACCCAGTCCATGTCTTTCATTGTTTTACCTTCTATGCCCCAATTTTGCATTTTTTTCATTTGCCAGAAATAAAAAAAAATGGAGAAATATTTTTCTGTTGCCCTAGACAGACCAAGATCACTATGTGGTGTGTGTGTTGGGTGGTGCTAGTATGATGACCCAGTCCATGTCTTTCACTGTTTTCCCTTATATGCCTCAATTTTATTTTTTTTATTTCTTAGGAACAAAACCAAATGAAAAAATATTGTTTTGTTGACCTAGACCAATATCATTATGTGGTGTGGGTTGGGGGTGGTGCTAGTATGGTGATCCAGTCCATGTCTTTCACTGTTTTCCCTTATATGCCCCGATTCTGCATTTTTTTCATTTGCCAGGAACAATACCAAACAAAAATATATTGTTTTCTTGACCGAGACCAAGATCATTATGTGGTGTGTGGGGGGGACTAGTTTGGTGCCCCAGTCCATGTATTTCAATGTTTTCCCTTCTAGGCCCCAATTTTGCATTTTTTTTTATTTGCTAGGAACGAAACCAAATGAAACAATATTTTTGGATTGACCTAGAATAAGATCAACATGTGGTGTCAGGTGGTGCTATTTTGGTGACCCAGTCCATGTCTTTCATTGTTTTCCCTTCTATGCTTCAATTTCACATTTTTTTCATTTGCCAGGAGCAAAACCAAATGAAACAATATTTTTGTGTCGACCTTGAACAAGATCACTATGTGGTGTGTGGTGGTGCTAGTATGATGACCCAGTCCATGCCTTTCACTGTTTTCCCTTATATGCCCCAATTTTATTTTTTTCATTTGTTAGGAAAAAAACAAATGAAAAAATATTGTTTTGTTGACCTAGACCAATATCACTATGTGGTGTGGGGGGTGAAGGGTGCTAGTATGGTGATCCAGTCCATGTCTTTCATTATTTTTACTTATATGCCCCGATTCTGCATTTTTTTCATTTGCCAGGAACAATACCAAATGAAAATATATTGTTTTGTTGACCGAGACCAAGATCATTATGTGGTGTGGGGGGGGGCCAGTATGGTGACCCAGTCCATGTATTTCAATGTTTTCCCTTCTATGCCCCAATTTTGCATTTTTTTCGTTTGCCAGGAACAAAACCAAATTAAACAATATTTTTGGATTGACCTAGAACAAGATCAATATGTGGTGTCGGGTGGTGCTAGTATGGTGACCCAATCCATGTCTTTCTTGTTTTCTCTTATATGCCCCAATTTTATTTTTTTCATTTGTTAGGAACAAAACCAAACGAAAAAATATTGTTTTGTTGACCTAGACCAATTTCACTATGTGGTGTGGGGTGGAGGTGGTGCTAGTATGGTGACCCAGTCCATGTATTTCAATGTTTTCCCTTCTAGGCTCCAATTTTGCATTTTTTTTTATTTGCCAGGAAAGAAACCAAATGAAACAATATTTTTGGATTGACCTAGAACAAGATCATCAGGTGGTGTCAGGTGGTGCTAGTATGGTGACCCAGTCCATGTCTTTCATTGTTTTCCCTTATATGCCCAATTTTGCATTTTTTTCTTTTGTTAGGAACAAAACCAAACAAAAAAATATTGTTTTGTTGACCTAGACCAATATCACTATGTGGTGTGGGGGAGAAGGGTGCTAGTATGGTGACCCTGTCCATGTCTTTCATTGTCTTCCCTTATATACCCCGATTCTGCATTTTTTTCATTTGCTAGGAACAATACTAAACGAAAATATATTGTTTTGTTGACCTAGACCAATATCACTATGTGGTGTGGGGGGGAGGGTGCTAGTATGGTGACCCAGTCCATGTCTTTCATGGTTTTCCCTTATATGCCCCGATTTTGCATTTGTTTCATTTGCCAGGAACAAAACCAAATGAAAATCTATTGTTTTGTTGACCTACACCAAGATCACTATGTGGTGTGGGGGGGTGCTTGTATGGTGATCCAGTCCATGTCTTTCATGGCTTTCCCTTAAATGCCCCAATTTTGCATTTTTTTCATTTGCTAAGAGCAAAAAAAATGGAGAAATATTTTTCTGTTGGTATACACCAAGATCACTGTGTGGTGAGTGTGGGGAAGGGGGCTAGTATGGAGAACCAGTCCATGTCTTTCATTGTTTTCCCTTCTATGCCCCAATTTAGTATTTCTTTCATTGGCGAAGAACAAAACTAAGCAAAACAATATTTTTGAGTTGACCTAGAACAAGATCACTATGTGGTGTGGAGTGGTGCTAGTATGGTGACCAAGATCATGTCTTTCATTGTTTTCCCTTCTATGCCCCAATTTTGCATTTTTTTCATTTGCCAGGAACAAAACCAAATGAAACAATATGTTTGGGTTGACCTAGAACAAGATCACTCTGTGTGGAGTGGAGAGTTGCTAGTTTGGTGACCTAGTCCATGTATTTCATTGTTTTCCCTTGTATGCCACCAATTTTGCATTTTTTTCTTTTGTTAGGAACAAAACCAAACAAAAAAAAAATAGTTTTGTTGACCTAGACCAATATCACTATGTGGTGTGGGGGGGGGAAGTGTGCTAGTATGGTGACACAGTCCATGTCTTTCATTGTATTCCCTTATATACCCCGATTCTGCATTTTTTTTCATTTTCCAGGAACTATACCAAATGAAAATATAGTGTTTTGTTGACCTACACCAAGGTCACTATGCAGTGTGTGAGTGGGGGGCTAGTATGGTGACCCAGTCCATGTCTTTCATTGTTTTCCCTTCTATGCTTCAATTTTGCATTTTTTTCATTTGCCAAGAGCAAAACCAAATGAAACAATACTTTTTTGTCAACCATGAACAAGATCACTATGTGGTGGTGGGGGGGGCTAGTATGATGACCCAGTCCATGTCTTTCACTGTTTTCCCTTATATGCCCCATTTTTATTTTTTTCATTTGTTAGTAACAAAACCAAACGTAAAAATATTGTTTTGTTGATCTAGACCAATATCACTATGTGGTGTGGGGGGAGGGGTGCTAGTATGGTGATCCAGTCCAAGTCTTTCATTGTTTTCCCTTATATGCCCCGATTCTGCATTTTTTTCATTTGCCAGGAACAATACCAAACGAAAATGTATTGTTTTGTTGACCGAGACCAATCTCATTATGTGGTGTGTGGGGGGGGGGCTAGTATGGTGACCCAGTCCATGTATTTCAATGTTTTCCCTTCTATGATCCAGTTTTGCATTTTTTTCATTTGCCAGGAACAAAACCTAATGAAACAATATTTTTGGATTGACCTACCTAGAACAAGATCACTACGTGGTGTGGGGAGGTGCTAGTATGATGACCCTGTGATTGTCTTTCACTGTTTTCCCTTATATGCACCAATTTTATTTTTTTCATTTGTTAGGAACAAAACCAAACTAAAAAATGTTGTTTTGTTGACCTAGACCAATATAACTATGTGGTGCGGGGGTGCTAGTATGGTGATCCAGTCCATGTCTTTCATTGTTTTCCTATTATGCCCCGATTCAGCATTTTTCCATTTGCCAGGAACAATACCAAATGAAAATATATTGTTTTGTTGACCGAGAACAAGATCATTATGTGGTGGTGGGGGGGGGGGAGGCTAGTATGGTGACCCAGTCCATGTATTTCAATGTTTTCCCTTCTATGCTCCAATTTTGCTTTTTTTTCATTTGCCAGGAACAAAACCAAATGAAACAATATTTTTGGATTGACCTAGAACAAGATCAATATGTGGTGTCGGGTGGTGCTAGTATGGTGACCCAGTCCAAGTCTTTCATTGTTTTCCCATATATGCATCAATTTTGCATTTTTTTCTTTTGTTCGGAACAAAACTAAACAAAAAATATTGTTTTGTTGACCTAGACCAATATCACTATGTGGTGTTGGGGGGAAGGGTGCTAGTATGGTAACCCTGTCCATGTCTTTCATTGTTTTCCCTTATATGCCCCGATTCTGCATTTTTTCATTTGCCAGGAACAATGCCAAATGAAAATATATTGTTTTGTTGACCTAGACCAATATCACTATGTGGTGTGTGTGTGTTGGGTGCTAGTTTGGTAACCCAGTCCATGCCTTTCATTGTTTTCCCTTATATGCCCCCATTTTGCATTTTTTTCATTTGCCAGGAACAAAAAAAACCAAAAAAATATTTTTGGGTTGCCCTGGAACAAAATCACTATGTGGTGTGGGGGTGGTGCTAGTATACTGACCCAGTCCATGTCTTTCATGGTTTTCCCTTATATGCCCCAATTTTACATTTTTTTCATCTGCCAGGAACAAAAAAAATGGAGAAATATTTTTCTGTTGACCTAGACCAAGATCACTATGTGGATTGTGTGTGTGGGTGGGGGCTATAATGGTTACCCAGTCCATGTCTTTCATTGTTTTCCCTTATATGCCCCAATTTTGCACTTTTTTATTTGCCAGGAATAATACCAAATGAAAATATATTGTTGTGTTGACCTACACCAAGATCACTATGTGGTGTGTGGGGTGGGTGCTAAATTGGTGACCCAGTCCATGTCTCTAGTGGTTTTCCCATATGTGCCCCAATTTTGCATTATTTTCATTTGCTAGGAACAAAAAAATGGTGAAATATTTTTCTGTTGGTCTAGAGCAAGATCACTATGTGGTGTGTGTGTTGGGGGGGGGCTAGAATGGTGACCCAGTCCATGTCTTTCATTGATTTCCCTTCTATTCCCCAATTTTGCATATTTTTCATTTGCCATGAACAAAAAAAAATGGAGAAATATTTTTCTGTTGACCTAGACCAAGATCACTATGTGGTGTGTGTGCATGGGGGGGAGGGCTAGTATGGTGACCCAGTCCATGTCTTTCATTGCTTCCCTTATATGCCCGAATTTTGCATTTTTTTCAATTGCCAGGAACAAAACGAAACGATAAAATATTTTTGGGTTGACCTATAACAAAATCATTATGTGGCGTAGGGGGGGAGGGGTTTGTATGGAGACCCAGTCCATGTCTTTCATTGTTTTCCCTTCTATGCCCCAATTTTGCATTTTTTTCATTTGCCAGAAACAAAAATAAAATAGAGAAATATTTTTCTGTTGACCTAGACAGACCAGGATCACTGTTTTGTGTGTTTGGGGTGGTGCTAGTATGGTGACCCAGTCCATGTCTTTCACTTTTTTCCCTTATATGCCCCAATTTTGCATTTTTTTCATTTGTTAGGAACAAAACCAAATGAAAAATATTGTTTTGTTGACCTAAACCAATATTACTATGTGGTGTGGTGGGGGGGGTGCTAGTAAGGTGACCCAGTCCATGTCGTTCATTGTTTTTCCTTCTATGCCTCAATTTTGCATTTTTTTCATTTGCCAGAAAGAAAACCAAATGAAAAAAATATTTTTGGATTGACCTATAACAAAATCACTATGTGGTGTGGGGGGGGCTATTATGGTGACCTAGTCCATGTTTTTCATTGTTTTCTCTTCTATGCCCCAATTTTGCATTCTTTTCATTTTTCCAGGAACAAAAACAAATGAAGAAATATTTTTCTGTTGACCTAGACTGACCAAGATCACTATGTGGTGTGTCTGGGGGACTAGTTTGGTGACCCAGTCTACGTCTTTCACTGTTTTCCCTTATATGCCCCAATTTTGCATTTTTTTCATTTGCCAGGAACAAAAAAAAATAATGGAGAAATATTTTTCTGTTGACCTAGACCAAGATCACTATATGGTGTGTTTGTTTGTGTTGGGGGGGTAGTATGGTGACCCAGTCCTTGTTTTTCATTTATTCCCTTATATGCCCCAATTTTGCATTTTTTTATTTGCCAGGAACAAAAACAAACGAAAAAATATTTTTGGGTTGACCTAGAACAAATCACTATGTGGTGTGTGGGGGAGGGCTAGTATGGTGACTCAGTCCATGTCTTTCATTGTTTTCCTTTCTATGCCCAATTTTGCATTTTTTCATTTGCCAGGAACAAAACCAAATGAAAAAATATTTTTGGGTAGACCTATAAAAAAATCACTATGTGGTGGGGGGGTAGGGCTAATATAGAGACCCAGTCCATATCTTTCATTGTTTTCCCTTCTATGCCCAATTTTGCAAATTTTTTTTTGTTTGCCTGGAACAGAAAAAAATGGAGAAATATTTTTCTGTTGATCTAGACCGACCGAGCCCACTATGTGGTGTGTTGGGGGGCTGCTAGTATGGTGACCCAGTCCATGTCTTTCATGGTTTTCCCTTATATGCCCCAATTTTGCATTTTTTCATTTGCCAGGAACAAAAAAATGGAGAAAAAATTTTCTGTTGACCTAGACCAAGATCACTATATGGTGTGTGTGTGTGGGCGGGGGCTAGTATGGTGACCCAGTCCATGTATTTCACTGTTTTCCCTTATATGCCCCAATTTTGCATTTTTTTCATTTGCCAGGAACAAAAACAAATGAAAAAATATTTTGGGGTTGACCTACAACAAATCACTATGTGGTGTGGGGGGGGGCTAGTATGGTGATCCAATCCATGCCTTTCATGGTTTTCCCTTATGTGCCCCAATTTTGCATTTTTTTCATTTGCCAGGAACAAAAAAAAAGGAGAAATATTTTTCTGTTGACCTGGACCAAGATCACTATGTGGCTTGTGTGTGTGGGTGTGGGCTAGAATGGTTACCCTGTCCATGTCTTTCTTTGTTTTCCCTTATATGCCCCAATTTTGCATTTTTTTATATGCCATGAACAATACCAAACGAAAATATATTGTTTTGTTGACCTACACCAAGATCACTATGTGGTGTGTGGGGAGCGGTGCTAGTATGGTGACCCAGTCCATGTCTTTCATGGTTTTCCCTTATATGCCCCAATTTTGCATTATTTTCATTTGATAGGAAGAAAAAAAATGGTGAAATATTTTTCTGTTGGTCTAGACCAAGATCACTATGTGGTGTGTTGAGGGGGGGAGGGCTAGTATGATGACCCACTCCATGTCTTTAATTGATTTCCCTTCTATGCCCCAATTTTGCATATTTTTCATTTGCCATTAACAAAAAAAATGGAGAAATATTTTTCTGTTGACCTAGACCAAAATCACTATGTGGTGTGTGTGCGTGGGGTGGGAGGCTAGCATGGTGACCAAGTCCATGTCTTTCATTGTTTTCCCTTATATGCCCCAATTTTGCATTTTTTTCATTTGTCAGAAAGAAAACCAAACGAAAAAATATTTTGGGTTGACCTATAACAAAATCTCGATGTGGTGTGGGCGGGAGGGGCTAGTATGGTGACCCAGTCCATGTCTTTCATTGTTTTCCCTTCTATGCCCCAATTTTGCATTTTTTTCATACATAGATACATAGACAGTGTCGGAAGATAAGGGCCTATGGCCCACCCAGTCTGCCCATTTGAGCTTGTAAGTTCAGTTTGTTTTCCTAGAAGTCTGTTTCCCCTTACCCCTGACCTCTAGAATTCCTTTATGTCTATCCCATGCATTCTTAAATCCCGTGATTGTTTCAGCTCCCACCACTTCCTCTGGCAGGGTGTTCCACTTGTCCACCACCCATTCTGTGAAGAAGTTCTTTCTCATGTTTCCTCTGAATCGTCCTCCCTCCAACTTCATCCCATGCCCTCTAGTCCTGGAACATCTTTTTCGCTTAAAAATAGTGTTTTCCTGCACTCTGTTTCTCCCTGTAAGATACTTGTATGCCTCTATCATATCCCTTCTCTCCCTCCTCTCCTCCAGGGAGTACATGTTCAGTTCCTTCAACCTGTCTTCATAGGACTTGTGATGCAATCCATGCACCATCTTTGTTGCCCTCTCTGAACCTTCTCTACCTATGTCCTTACGTAGGTATGGTCTCCAGAACTGTACACTGTACTCCAGGTGGGGCCTCACTAGTGTCTTGTATAGTGGAATTATGACCTCCCTTTCCTGCTGGTGATGCCCCTGCCTATACATCCCAGCATCCTATTTGCTTTACCTGCTGCCTTGTCACTGTTTCCCTACCTTGAGGTCATCAGAGATGACAACCCCAAGATCCCTTTCCTGCTTGGTGCATGCTATATCCTCACCCCCCAACTGATATATTGTGCCAGGGTTTTTGTGCCCCATATGCATTATCTTGCACTTCTTTGCATTGAATTTCAACTGCCAAACCCTTGACCATTCTTCAAGTTTCTGCAGGTCCCTTCTCATTCTGTCTACACCCTCTGGTGTGTCTACTCTGTTACAGAGCTTTGTGTCATCAGCGAACAGTGAAATTCTGCCTTCATTTGCCAGGAACAAAAAAAAATGGAGAAATATTTTTCTGCTGCCCTAGACTGACCAAGATCACTATGTGGTGTGTGTGTGTGGGAGTTGCTAGTATGGTGACCCAGTCCATGTCTTTCACTGGTTTCCCTTATATGCCCCAATTTTGCATTTTTTTCATTTGCCAGGAGCAAAACCAAACGTAACAATATTTTTGGGTTGACCTAGAACAAGATCATTATGTGGTGCGGGGTGTTGCTAGTATGGTGACCCAGTCCATGTCTTTCATTTTTTTCCCTTCTATGCCCCAATCTTGCATTTTTTCATTTGCCATGAAGAAAACCAAATGAAAAAATATTTTTGGGTTGACCTATAACAAAATCACTATGTGGTGTGGGGGGGGGCTAGTTTGGTGACCCAGTCCATGTCTTTCATTGTTTTCCCTTCTATGCCACAATTTTGCATTCTTTTGATTTGCCTTGAACAAAAACAAATGGAGAAATATTTTTCTGTTGACCTAGGCCGACCAAGATCACTATGTGGTGTATGTGGGGGGGGGTCTAGTATGGTGACCCAGTCCATATCTTTCACTGTTTTCCCTTATATGCCCCCATTTTGCATTTTTTCATTTGCCAGGAACAAAAAAAAAAGGAGAAATATTTTTATGTTGACCTAGACCTAGATCACTATATGGTGTGTATGTTTGTGAGGGGGTTGGGGGGCTAGTATGGTGACCCAGTCCATGTTTTTCATTGTTTTCCCTTATATGCCCCATTTTGCATTTTTTTCATTTGCCAGGAACAAAAACAAATGAAAAAATATTTTTGGGTTGACCAATAACAAAGTCACTATGTGGTGTGGGGGGTGCTAGTATAGTGACCCAATCCATGTCTTTCATTGTTTTCCTTTCTATGCCCCAATTTTGCATTTTTCTTATTTGCCAGGAACAGAAAAAAAGGAGAAATATTTTTCTGTTGACCTAGACCAACCAAGATCACTATGTGGTGTGTGTGTTTGGGGGGGGGCTAGTATGGTGGCCCAGTCCATGTATTCATTGTTTTCCCTTCTATGCCTCAATTTTGCATTTTTTTAATTTGGCAGGAGCAAAAGCAAACAAAACAATATTTTTGAGTTGACCTAGAACAAGTTCACTATGTGGTTTTGGGGGGAATGGTGCTAGTAGGGTGACCCTGTCCATGTCTTTCATTGTTTTCCCTTATACGCCCCGATTCTGCATTTCTTTCATTTGCCAGGAACAATACCAAATAAAAATATATTGTTTTGTTGACCTACACCAAGATCACTATGTGGTGTGTGTGTGAGGGTGGGGGGCTAGTATAGTGACCCAGTCCATGTCTTTCATTCCCTTATATGCCCCAATTTTGCTTTTTTTCATTTGCCAGGAACAAAATAAAATGGTGAAATATTTTTCTGTTGACCTAGACCAAGATCACTATGTGGTTTGTTTGTGTTGGTGTGGGCTAGAATGGTTACCCTGTCCATGTCTTTCATTGTTTTCCCTTATATGCCCCAATTTTGCATTTTTTTATTTGCCAGGAACAATACCAAACGAAAATATATTGTTTTGTTGACCTACACCAAGATCACTATGTGGTGTTTGGGGGGGGTGCTAGTATGGTGACCCAGTCCATGTCTTTCATGGTTTTCCCTTATATGCCCCAATTTTGCATTATTTTCATTTGCTAGGAACAAAAAAAATGGTGAAATATTTTTTCTGTTGGTCTAGACCAAGATCACTATGTGGTGTGTGTGTGTGGGGGGCTAGTATGGTGACCCAGTCCATGTCTTTCATTGATTTCCCTTCTATTCCCCAATTTTGCATATTTTTCATTTGCCATGAACAAAAAAAGAGAAATATTTTCTGTTGACCTAGACCAAAATCACTAAGTGGTGTGTAAAGTGGGGGTGGGGGTAGAGGCTAGTATGTTGACCCAGTCCATGTCTTTCATTGTTTTCCCTTATATGTCCCAATTTTGCATTTTTTTTCATTTACCTGGAACAAAACCAAACGAAAAAATGTTTTGGGGTTGACTTATAACAAAATCACTATGTGGTGTGGGAGGAAGGGGCTAGTATGGTGACCCAGTCCATGTCTTTCATTGTTATACCTTCTATGCCCCAATTTTGCATTTTTTTCATTTGCCAGGAACAAAAAAAAATGGAGAAATATTTTTCTGTTGACCTAGACCGACCAAGATCACTATGTGGTGTGTGTGAGTGGGGAGGCTAGTATGGTGACCCAGTCCATGTCTTTCATTGTTTTCCCTTCTATGCCTCAATTTTGTTTGTTTTTTTCATTTGCCAGAAGCAAAAGCAAATGAAACAATATGTTTTGGTTGACGTAGAACAAAATCATTATGTGGTGTGGGGTGGTGCTAGTATGGTGACCCAGTCCATGTCTTTCACTGTTTTCCCTTATATGCCCCAATTTTGTTTTTTTTTCATTTGTTAGGAACAAAACCAAACAGAAAAATATTGTTTTGTTGACCTAGACCAATATCACTATGTGGTGTGGTTTGGGGGGGTGCTAGTATGGTGACCCAGTCCATGTATTTCATTGTTTTCTCTTATATGCCCCAAATCTGCATTTTTTTCATTTGCCAGGAACAATACCAAATGAAAATATATTGTTTTGTTGACCGAGACCAAGATCATTATGTGGTGTGGGGGGGAAGGCTAGTATGGTGACCCAGTCCATGTCTTTCATTGTTTTTCCTTATATGCCCCAATTTTGCATTTTTTTTTCATTTGCCAGGAACAAAACCAAACGAAAAAATATTTTTGGGTTGACCTAGAACAAAATCACTATGTGGTGTGGGGAGGGGCTAGTATGGTGACCCAGTCCTTGTCTTTCATTGTTTTCCCTTCTATGCCCCATGTTTGCATTTTATTCATTTGCTTGGAACAAAAAAAAATGGAGAAATATTTTTTCCTTTGACCTAGACCAAGATTACTATGTGGTGTGTGTGGGGGGCTAGTATGGTGACCCTGTCCATGTCTTTCATTGTTTTCCCTTCTATGACCCAATTTTGCATTTTTTTCATTTGCCAGGAACAAAACCAAACCAAACAATATTTTTGGATTGACCTTGAACAGGATCACTATGTGGTGTTGGGTGATGCTAGTATGGTGACCCAGTCCATGTCTTTCTTTGTTTTCCCTTCAATGCCCCAATTTTGCATTTTTTTTCTTTTGTTAGGAACAAAACCAAACAAAAAAATATTGTTTTGTTGACCTAGACCAATATCACTATGTGGTGTGGTGGGGAAGGGTGCTAGTATGGTGACCCAGTCCATGTCTTTCATTGTTTTCCCTTATATGCCCTGATTCAGCATTTTTTCATTTGCCAGGAACAATTCCAAATGAAAAAATATTGTTTTGTTGGCCTACACCAAGGTCACCATGTGGTGTTTATGGGGGGTGCTAGTATGGTGACACAGTCCACGTCTTTCATGGTTTTCCCTTTTATGCCCCAATTTTGCATTGTTTTTGTTTGCCAGGAACAAAACCAAATGAAAAAATATTGTTTTGTTGACCTAGACCAAGATCACTATGTGGTGGTGGTGGGGGGGGGGTTAGTATAGCGACCATGTCTATGCCTTTCATTGTTTTCCCTTCTATGCCCCAATTTTTTTTTTTGTTTGCCAGGAGCAAAACAAAACGAAAAATTATTGTTTGGTTGACCGAGACCAAGATCACTATATGGTGATGAGTGGGGGTAGGAGCTTAGCAACCCAGTGCATGTCTTTCATTGTTTTCCCTTCTCTGCTCCAATTTTGCATTCTTTTCCAGGAACAAAACCAAAAATGGAATTTTTTTTTTGTTAATGTAGACCAAGATCACTATATGGTGTTGGGTGGAGGGGCTAGTATAGCTTCCCAGTCCATGTATTTCATTGCTTTCCCTTCTCTGCACCAGTGTAGCAATTTTTTTGCATGTCTGGAACAAAACCAAATGGAAAAATATTTTTTTTGTTGACCAACACCGAGAGTGCTATTTTGTGGTAGTTGGGGGTGCTGGTATAGTGCCCCAGTACATTTGTTTATTTCTTTTTCAATTTATGCCCCGATTTAGCATTTTTTCCTTTGCCAGCAACCAAACCAAACAAAAAAATATATTTTTTTGACCTAGACTAAGATCACTCCCTATGGGGGGGGGTTAGTATAGCGAACCAGTCCATGTGTTTCATTGTTTTCCCTTCTATGTCCCAATTTTGCATTTTTTTAGTTTGCCATGAACAAAAGCCTATACCTAGAGTGCTATGTGTTGGTGTGGTGTGGGGTGCTAGTACACAGACCCAGACCCTGTCTTTTATTGTCCCCTCATATTTGTACGTGACCCTGAAGTTTGTTTCACCTTTCACTGTCCAGCCGTGCACTTGTCTGCACAACCCCACTGATTCCACCTACATGTGGATGCAATTCACTCGGTCACCAGACTTGAAAATAATTTCCCTCTCAATGTTGTTTGTTCATGCGCCCTTCTGTCTAAAATGTATTTCCTGGTACAATACTCAATAGTGTCCTTTGAAGCAATAGTAGCATTTAGTTCTAGCTAGCTGAACATGAGTATTGCCTAGTGCATACTGTACATTTCCATTGTCAGGCTTCATGTTTTGTGGCTTATTTTCTGGTTTAATTTTGTACTCTAAATTGTGTATGCAGCATTGAAACTGATAAGCTCTTGTCCCCTTGTGCTTTCTCTGCACACGTTGCTACTGTTATTTTGACTGCCAACTAAAATAAGTCAGACGGTGTCTTTACATACATGGACATAGAGTTACCACAGCTGGATGCAGTTATCCATGCAGTAAATCGTGGCATGCTTTCTGAACATGTTTTTATTTGCTGTGTGAGTATGACCCAGCAATGAGTATGGCACCATCTCTACATACTTGCGAAAAAAGCATTTTTTTTTGTCATGTTTTTCCAAGACCACTTCTATAAGGCTGCATCATATCTTTCACTACCCAAGGCTTACAACTTGAGAGTGTCACTTTTTCCTTTTTGGTGTGTTGTATTTTAGAACTGTTATCTGAATGCACTCTTATATACCATTTATTGGTTGTTGTAATGCTTGATGTGTTTGTTTTTTTTTTGTTTTTTTTTCCTAATTGTTCCAATTTATTCCATGTGCCCAATCATACTCATGTATACCCTTGCTTTAATTCAAGTTTTATGTTGTCTGCTTTCAAACCATGTTTCCTTCCATCAAATGCAACTCTTGCCTAGATATCTCCCCTGGGACTACTCCCCTTCACAATACTTATGCAAGTAAATGAGATTACTTGTCTTCATCTCTCAATGGCCTCTTGTCAGACCTTTGCAGACAAACAATTGATGCAAGTAAATATGTAATTGTAATTCACGTCGGTCTGTGGCCCTGTCCAGATTAGAGCTTCGGTAATGTTACTAGTGCCCTGTAACGTTACCGCTTACTCTAAAAACGGTTGCGTCCAGACCTGTAACAGTTTAAAAGCTTTCTTTAAACCATTTTAAAACCACCAAGAGCAGGTCTTTATACGGCTGCTGAAGCGTTACCTGTTTTTCTTCATTTTGAGGAGTAGTGCGGACGGGTGAACGAAGTGTTTTCTGTAAAATGTGTCCTCCAGCAGACTGTAATGCTTTTCAAAACATTACAGGAAAATGGAGAAGGAACACGGATGTGGATGCAGAGTAACGGTTTAAAAACCGATTCAGCTGTTGAATGTGGCACACAGAAACGGGTTGAATGGTAACATTTTTAGAAACGTTTTTATAGCTCATTGCTAGTCTGGACAGGGCCTTTGTGTGCCTATACCATGTGTTTTTGTTTCCACATGTTTTCACCGCTTCCTGCTACTCCTTTTTGTGTAGCTCACTTCAAGGCTTTCATGCTGTCTTTGAATGTGCCTTGGAATGTACATGACATTGTTGCAATATAAATATAAATAAGCAGCATGAGCTAAGCTCATTATCTCAAGCAGCAATCCTACCCCCTTCCGAGAGCTTTGTCTTCATTCTTGTAGTGCCAGACAGTGACGAAAGACTCTCTTGACTTTCCACAAAAAGTTGTCTCAGGCTAACAATGCTCTTTTGTAAGTCCCTTAGTGAAAATGCTTTGATGCACTTAGGTACCATTTTGTCTTTGTCTCAGAGTCTTGCTAGCAGACAGTGGTCTACAAGGTACCTCACATTGAGTGCTTTGCCTTTGTAGTACTTCTTGTCAAATGCCTTTGTTTTGTACTACAGTACATTCAGTATTGTGTCAGTCATTATTATTTATTTATGACTGATCAGGGGCACTAGACACACTAGTAACACTTTTCTGTCCCGAGCCCTGAGGTCACAAGGTACAGACTGTATAGAAAGATTAATTTTAATGAAGATTTCATACGATGCAACATACACAGTTACAGCACTTTCTGCTGTATAGTTATGATATAAAATATTGTACAGAAAAAAGGAGGAGGCAGTATAGCGCAGTGGTCTAAGGCTCTGAGCTGCAAATCTAGTGACATCCAGCAGACCAGACCTGGGTTTGAATCCCACAGCTTCCACTTGCATACTGTGTGACCCTGAGCAAGTCACTTAACCTCCTTGTGCTCCCAGGTCGCTCCTGTAAAAAAGCTTTCAGCTTAGTGTGCTATACCTGGTTAAACAACTAAATAAAAAAAAAGGCACATCATTTGACACAATGTCAGAAATGCTTGTAAGTCAAAGAACACATACTAATTCTATATCAGTGTGATGGCCAGTAGTGCATAGTGAGAGCAGAACACCGAGAAATGTATCTGGTACTGGTGTAAGGCTTCAACCATGCTACAGGCACAGCATTGAAAGGGTGGATAGGCCATGAAAGGTCAGATGTGTGGTGAAAAACCATTTAGGTGAGACCAGTGGGATGGGTAATAGTATAACTGACCATTGTACCAGTGCACCTGGTTATCATAGGACTTTGGGGGGGGTCAGGTAAATGAGAGATGTGTAGGCCACTGGGTTATAGTGTGGGGCACATTAGGAAGGGATCAATTACCTCTTTTTTTATAGTGTACTGTCCTGTGAAAGTTAGTAGTATTCTATTGTGCAATTGCATTGTCATGTGACTGTGTCATACCAGAGCCGTCACTTTGATGCACTGGTTGCGTTTCCACTTGTAATGCCGTTGACCATTGTTCCTGAACTAACCCGGGTTGCTGGCTGTCTGGCAGGATGGACAAAGCTTGAGCATTTGCAGACTGCTTCCACTCTCGGGGGGGGTTGGTATTCCACCTCGATGCGTGCTGACTCCTGGCAGCGGATGGGAGCACAGCACCACGGGAGATGTAAGTTGGAAAGGGGGCCTTGTTGAAGTCGGTGCAGGCCTATACATCAGTTGCACACCACGCCCAGGTAAAAATAAACATGCACAACGGTCTCACCAATGACCTGTGTATTATGACTTCGAACATACTAAAAACCAGCAGAGTAAGCCTGACGCTCTTTCATGTCTGCTCGGTAGCCATTCCCTATCATGCACTTTCTCCTCCAAGCTGTTTCCCAAAGCTGGGCAACCGTGTCTTCAGTACACCCATGTATGTCTCCAACCCCCTCATGAATCCCCACACAATGCTTGGCTTAACTACACTTACCAGAATCCATATTTAAGATGTCCACTTGTCTCAGTCTGTCCAGTGTCCCTGTCACCCAGTCTTAACCATCTATGCGGTTGGTCTGGCGCAATCTCCTGAGAACAAAACCATGCTGTTTAGCATCCAAGTTCACCAGACCAGCCAATTGCCTCCCATGCTTCCTTTTAATGAAGCTCTCTATTAGTTTTCCTCCCACTAATGTTAAACTAACAGGCCTGTAATTTCCCATCTCCTACCTATAACCTTCATTTGTGGATAGGCAGCACGGGAGCCACACTCCTATCCTGGGGGACCCTTCCTGTCAGGAGAGAGGCACTGAGCAGCACATCTAGTGGAGCCGCTGTTTCTGCCTCCAGTTTCTTCAGTACCCTTGGATGCAGCACGTCCAGTCCTGGTGCATCGTCAGCCCCCCACCACCCCCCAGCTTTGACTCTCTCACGCTGTCTGCTGTGATTTTACCCTCCCTAGCCTTTTCTTCAATAAGGTCTCCATCCTCTTCTGTGCCTAGCCCACCTGGTACAAAGCCTATTTTGATCCTCTCATCTCCCTCTGCCCTATCCTCTCAGCTGCCCCTCCTGCTGCTTTCCTGTTGAATGTAGCCCATGTCTCCCTCCCTAGAAAGTGAGGCAAAGTACTTGTTGAGTAACTCTGTCTGCTCTGCAACCTCCTGTGCCCATTATTCCCCAATCATAATCCTTGAGATCTGTGCTCTCCACTTCCTCTTTTTCCCTATGTATCTGTATGAAACCTAGCCCCCCACGGATAGCCATGGCCAGGTAGTGCTCCATCATTGCGTTTGCTCCCCACACCACACTTTTGACCCTTCTAGCTGACAAATCGTTCTTCCCCCCTCCTTTCCCCCATGGATTGCTTTACACATTCGTAGCCAGCTTTTTTATCCCTTACCACCTCTTGCACCTCGCTGGTCCTCCTGCATGGCTTGCTGGCCCTCACATTTTTATGCCTTACCATTGCACAGATTCCCCCCCAGTTGGTTCCCCCTCCAGTTTTAACAGAAAGTCATTTTGAAACATGTCCATGATCCTCTGCTCCTTGGCCATTGCTGATGTCATGGTGTCCAAGTCTGGCCACGGCATATTTAGGTCCCCAATGGTGAACAGCATCCCCTTTTCCCAGTCACAATTCCCCTTGATGTTCTCAACTGAGTTTCCCTTTTGTTCATCATCCATTGTGGGTGGTGGTAAGGGCAGTGTATGGAAGGAGAGGACACTGACGAAAAGGTGTTTGTCAGAGTGGAAACCATGGGGGGAGTGTAAGGGATGGTGGCAAGAGTACATGTATTAGGTGATTATATAATCGGGGGTGACATGGGGACCTAAGGGAGTCAGGTAGAGCACGAAATGAGTGGAGTGTATGCCATGTTTCGTAGCATGGAGAGTAAGGAAGTGCATTGAGAAATGAGTGATTTCAGTGGGAGGGAAGTCTCATATCACTGTGCAACTCAGAACAAATCACCTAGAGCACAGCACAGTGGAAGAAGTACAGGAGATGTTCATAGCAGTGCAGGGTATCTGTGGTTGGGTGGGAAACTCAGTGACATTCCCTGAGGAACTCTCAGCATCAAGGTTACAAGGGCATTGGGATGGGTTGGAGAAGTACATTAGAAACATAGATCTATATGGCGGTGGGGTGGCAGAGTTAGACAGCAGGAAAGAGGCAAGTTCCAGCAGAGACTGGAAGGCCTCTTCCCCCCCAGACTGGGTGGAGAAGAATGATGTGAAGTTACCAACACAAGTGGAAGGAAGAACGACGTGTAGAGGCAGGGTTGGGGAACAAGTTCACTGTAGCATCCTTGAATGCAATGAGCTTAGCAAATAAGGTGACAGAGTTCCAGCCAATGATGGTAGAGGGATAGATAGATATTGTTGACATCTCATCAATCTTGACCACCCAATACCAAGACTGGTATCTTTTGATCCCAGCTTACAAGGTGTTCCACATGGACTTGGAGGGGGGAATTGCTGTAGGGGGTGGCTATTTATGACAGGGCAGGGTCTACTCTGTACCATGGAAGTAGAGGTGTAAGGGAGAACAGAAGCCATATTGGTACTGCGCCCTTATCACCTACTTTGCCAGTAGTTACAAAGGGAAAGCTGGTGGCTCCATTGCCAGATACATTCCGGCTGATGGCCTAGGATCCCTGTCCAGCAATCCCCATCTCATCTGCTTTCTAGAGTGCAGAATTGAGTGGACTGGTTGACACCTTGGTGCCTTCTCCACTCGCAGGATGGGGATCCATCCATTGCAGTGTTACATCGGGATAACCACTCCTGTGACTGGGACACATGAGCCACACCCTACAATGAGGAGGCCATTGTGGAGGTTCACAGCATCCTCATTGGTCTCTCTGTTGTTCCGTCCATAGAGCAGCAATGCTCCTCCACCATGCAGAAAGAATTGTGGAGAGGCACAACTGGATGTCTTTTGCTCTGTTGCACCACCAGCACACTCAGCGAGCACTCACTGATACAACTGCTAGTGTTTCTAAGCAACCTCTTATGTAGTGGTGGTGGCCATATTGGTCCATGTGTGTGGGATCAGATTTAACAGGAATCATTGCCAGGTTATCATGGAGACTTGAAAACTCTGCTTAGCTCATAACGGAGGGGTACCTCCAAATAGGAAATCAACGCTGTCTCCAGGAAGACTGTTGCTACACAGCCGGTGCATTGCATCACTCACCACCTGTCTATACACCTTCCTATGTAGTTTATTTTTTTTTGGTTCTAGTTTTAGTGTGTGCAGGCTTGTGCGTGTCTTTACACACTAATCAGTGTGCTGTGTCTATAAGGGTATGAACAGGTGTATGTCGTTAGTAGTAGTGGAACAGTCGTGACATAACCCATGATATAAATGCAAGTATGCGCTTGTGTCTAGGTTGTGGCGGTCTTATGTCACCAGGTGTATGGCATTGTTATGCAAATTAATAAGTAATTATACATTTTAAAAGCTTGTGCGGACGCCATGGTAATAAATCCAATGGAACATTCTTCTGATATTGATAAACATATTTAATAATGCTTTCATTTAGGCAGTAGAGGATCACACAACTGTACTATCACCCATTGTCATGGTTTCGTGTCTTGACAATGGCTATCTGTTCTCTAGATCACAGATTCAGCATCTGTAACATAGTGATAACTTCAATCGCTGTTCAATTACAAAATTGGACATGATATAATCTTACCATACAGTGCCAGAGAATGTTTACACATAGAATGGCATGCTAAGTCGCCTCACTGTTTCAATGTTATTGGCAGTACAACAATCTTGTGTTTCTAGACAGACTACCTTATACTGTGAACATTGCATAAAGACTACAGATGTAGCATGCAGTTTGTGTGTGACCCATTGCTTTAAAACAGTGACACAGACACTGCCCATCACACTGTTATAACCACACAAATGCTTGTTTGGCTAGATATCGAGATATGCTATACATGCATCTTGCCTGTATTACCAATATTGTGACTAATCTGGTTGACAACAGTGCCTACCTACACCAACAACTGAGTTGTGTACAGGTCATGCTGCCAAAATTTCCTATCCATCAGAGCAAAACTTCGCAACCACCAACCACATTTGCATCCACACTCGCAGACACCATTACTTGAGCTACCATTCCCTTACCATGGCCCATGTCTCTCTCATAGCTGGCATGTACAACCACATTACTGTCCCACACAGCAACACTGCCACTAATCTTATTTTTGTGTGTTCAGTCTGCACGCTTCTCTCATGTAAAGATGGCAACTTAACGGTATAGTCAAGCTGTGCCCTTACCACTGATCGGTAAAATGTGTTTAAACCATGTGTTCAATGTGATCTTTGTTCTGCGTTGCTGGTTGGCATTACTTAGCAATAGTTAGCATTGATGTACAGTGTCCTTCTACTGTACCAATTAGTCAGTGATTAGCTCAGCTCTTCGGGACTGTGGACAGCTTGTGCAATCTAATCTGTCTTCAGCCTGGAAGAGCCTTTTCTCAAGAACAGTGTGAGGAGTTTGCTCTGTTCTTTGCAGATAAGGTTGCCAAAATCAGATCCGAAGTCCATCTGACCCTCTCAAATGGGAGTTGTGATGGTCGGCAGGAGATGTCGGACATCCAGTTTGTGTGGTCTGACTTCAACCTCCCCACAATCAGTGACATTGTGATGGTGATCCAATCACTGCGCCCAACCAACTGTAATTTGGACCCAGGCCCCACACGTCTCTTAGTGGATTGTGTGGATAAAATAGGACCATTCCTTGCTGAAATAGTCTGGAGGTCCTTGGAGAGGGGGATCTTTCCAGATCTTCTTAAGGAGTCTGTAGTTAAGCCCCTTCTTAAGAAGTCCTCCTTGGAACCGGACTGTCTGGCTAATTACAGGCCTGTCTCTAACTTACCCATTGTGTTATTGAGAAGGTGGTTGCATCACAGTTGAATGATCATGTGACCAACAACAATGTCTATGATTCTCTCCAGTCTGGATTTAGGAAAAGGCATAGTACTGAGACAGCACTTGTGCGGGTACTAAATGACCTCCTAATAGCGAGAGATCGAAGGACCCGTTCCATCTTGATCCTTCTTGATCTCTCTGCAGCGTTTGACACCGTGGACCATGGTGTGCAACTGGAACATTTGTGATCTATCTGTGGACTGTCTGATACAGTCCTCGGGTGGTTTCGATCGTATCTCGAGGGTAGGACTCAGAGGGTGGTGTCTGGAATTTTTTTCCTTGACATCAGTCTCCCTGTCCTGCGGGGTACCGCAGGGTTCCATTTTGGCACCCATGTTGTTTGCAGTGTATATGCTGCCATTAGAAGTGATTATTTGGAGGTACGGCTAGGGTTTTCATTGCTATACAGATGATACCCAGCTGTACATGTCCTTTGTGCCCAGCCAGGATGCTGCCATCTTGGTCTTTATCAACTGTCTTGCCAAAATCCAAGACTGGATGAATGTGAGTTGGCGGCGGTTGAACCCTGAAAAAACTGAAGTGTTGGTTGTGGACCAGGGTCACTGTGAGGCAGGTTTATTAGCTGGATCACCCTCGGGCTTATGGCTTGGGGGTGTCCAGCTGACTACCTGAGACTGGGTGCGAAACCTGGGCATTGTATTTGACGATTGTCTGACTTTTAAATCTCAGGTGTCAGTGGTTGTCAAAACCTCTTTTTATCATCTGAGGAATATCACCCTGGTGAAGCACCTGGTTCCTCCATAGGATCTTCCAACTTTAGTCCATGCCTTCATTACCTCCTGCCTGGACTACTGCAATGCCCTATACTTACGGCTCACGGGGGTTGTACTTCGTCGCTTGCAGCTAGTGCAGAATGTGGCAGCCTGGCTTCTGACTGGTTCTTCTAGGTCCAGTCATATAATGCCTGTGCTCTGCAGACTGCACTGGCTGCAAGTTTGTTGGTGAATCACCATCAAGGTTGGTTTGCTGACCTATAAGGCCCTACACGATCAGGGACCTGCTTACCTGAAAGATCTCCTTTATCCCTACTGTCCCCCCCACCCCGCTCTCTCCGATCCACTGACGAGGGTTTGCTAGAGATTCCCAGGGTTCACTTAAAAACTTCAGGGGCAAGATCTTTTAGTTTAATGTCCCCGACCCTGTGGAATTGTCTACTTCGTCAAGTGCGAAATTGCCCAACTGTCCAAAGCTTTAAAGTAGCCATGAAAACCTAACTTTTTAGCAAAGCTTTTAATAATTGTTGATTATTTTAATCTTGTTGTAAATATTTATTGTCTAATGTAATTTGTACAGGTGCCTTGGTTTAAGAAAGGCACCTCATATAAAAAAAGAATGATTGATGATGATGATTGATTGATTGATATTGTCACATACTGTATTGTCGAATGTGTCTTGCCTACACTTGTGCCTAAGTTTGTTTTAAGACAGCCTGTTCCAGACACTAGTTTTCTTCTAAATGTTCGTTATTCACAATCGCTGTACCTGAGCGGCTATAACAATAATCTGATAATGACTAAAGTGCGGGATAAAAAAAAAAAAGGGCAGTCGATGCTGTAATTGTCACATGCTGCACTGTGCATGTCATCGGAACACCCATGTTTCATTAGTTAGCGATCAACATTCTGTGCACATGCATATATTTTAACTTTTACATATCGGGGGCAATATGAGTGCATTTTTCACCTTTAAATGTCCCATTATTGAAAACCAATGTAATGTTCTTTTTCACAGAAAGGGTGGTGGATGCATGGAACGGCCTACCGTAGGAAGTGGTGTATATGAATACAGTGCAGCGCTTGAAACAGGCATGGGATAGGCATAAGGGAGCAATACAGATGAGTATGCATAGATAGGCCACAGACAGAGGACAGGCCGATGGCACATTTATACGGTAGAAAAAGAAATGGTCAGACTGGATGGGCCTTAAGGTCCTTATCTGCCTTCAACTTCTATGTTTCTATGTAAACAAGGCCTGCAGGCTACTGCTGGGAGCCTCTTGGTGCACCCATACATGTCTGCTGTACTCCACCACAACTTGCTCAACCTTGAAGAAAGACGCCACTTCCAAACCTGCCTTCTTGTAAAAAAGACCCTGCTAGGGCTCTCGCCCACGGGGTTGCCATCACCCTGCAGCATGCCTACCCGTCAGTCTCCACCCACAGCACTGTCAAAACCTCCCTTATTGTCCCCAGGGTAATGACCTCTATGGCTCAGATCCTTCTGCTATCAGGCTCCCTCCTGGTTCAGTTCCCTCCCAGCCAGCATAGCTGACTCCACTATGCTTGGTCCTTTCAAGGTCTCCCTCAGAAACCATCTGACAAGCACTCACTGCTGCAACTGCACATAATCCCCCCACCTTCTACCCTAGCCTGGGTCAGCCCAGTCTACTTTTGCTGTAGATGCCTGGGGTCTCAGTCAACATCTATTGACTATTGTAATAAACTATCTCTGGTTGCTACCCGACGCAGTACTCGTGTATGTATATTATGACTACTGTGATCTACCTATTACCAAGCATGTACCACCATTCAATTCCGTTAACACTTTTTGCTTTTTTCATCTCATTGTTATGTTATTTCCAGTTTTGCTTGCTGTGACGTCTTGCTCTCTTGACGAGGTACCTTTGTAAGTGAGTCTATGAGTCAAAGGTCTGTACACCGAGGATCTAATAAATAAATAAATAAGTAAAAAAAAATTTCGCCAAGAACATCCTAGAGTTCAGCTTTGGGTGACTTAACCATGTTGTGTGACATGTTCTTGGATTGGATTTGTTGAGGTAATGGTAGTGGTGGCCAATCTGTTGGATTGCTTCTGAAGACAGGAGTATGCTATGTCAGGAGGATGGTGCAGGCAAATATCAGGCAGAGTCCACTGTGGTTCAATTTGTCCGTCAGTGATACAGTAGGGATAAGAAAGTGGTGTTCCACTCAATATAAGAGGGCTCAAGGTAATGTGTGCACAGAAACTTACACGTAGACTTCTGGCAGGAGAAGGAAGAGGAGAAAGGCAAGAATTTAGCACTCTCTCTGTATGCCCTTTTCAATTACTCATTAATATGCAAATTAAAAAATTCTCCTGCAACAGTCCTTTCTCTGACTGCACATATCCATCACTCAAAAATATAACAATATGAATTCAAAAACAGTGCTCTTCCAGACTTGCTGGAGACAGACTAGTCTCGCCAAATTGAGGTTTGCCACATAGAGCTTTTTTCCCACTATAATCTCATCACTGTTCATCAGCGCAGAATGGCATTCATTAATTACATTCAAACCTAAACTGCTATTCAATCACCCCCTATTGTCACCTGTTTTCTCTGACCATTTTGATTGCCTTTTCATTGTGCAGTAGAGAACATCAGCATTGCTACCACACAGGGGGGTGGTAAGTGCTCATTGCATAATGCCTCAGGAGTGCCAAAGCAGATCATTATAGTCCATGGTTATGCTTTCAGTGTCAAGCTGTCACTGACAGTTTTACATGCATTCTAGTGCTCTGCAAGCTACTGTCCTGTGAGTCAAGCAACCTATATGCTTATGAGCTGACATATGTCAGACTGATGGCCTATTTCTCTGTTATTTCATGGGTAAGGCAAAGGTGCACAACTATAGCTGCATTCTGCTGTTTCCGCATGCCTGGGGATTGATGGTACACCACTGCCTCAGGGGATTTGAGATGGGAGTAAGGGGGAAAAGTTAGATGGTGAGGACTACTGAACTTTGGATGTTCCTGGTGATAGTGGTGTTGGGGATGGGGGTGGCAGCAGTCACCGAGACTTATGTCACGCCAAGACAAGATTGGGATATAAACATACAGTACTCTGTTAAATCAAAATTCTGAAGTGATGGTGTGGAGGTAAGTGGATTGTGGGTGGACTGGACTGAAGTACCCCAACAACCAGGAACAGAAGAGAGCAGTTACTACTGGATGCCTTCCAGGACAGCTTCCTGCTGCAAATGGTCAGTGAACCAACCAGGTTAGAGAATACCCTTGACCTTGTGCTGGCAAATGGGGACTTTGTGAGAGAACTTACAGTGGAGGAACCACCGTCAGGGAGTGACCACCACTCAGTATGGCTCACATTGGATATGGGCAAGGAAGGAGTGGAATCTGGCACAAGAGTGCTGGACTTCAGGAGGGCTGACTTTGGGAGGATGGGGGAAGTGGTAAAAGGGTACCTGGCCAGAATTCAATCTAGTATAGACACTAACCAGAGGTGGGAGCTCATAAATCTGGGGATAGTGGAGGCAACCAAAACCTGCTGCAAAGCCCAGAGCAAGAAGGCTAGGGCTATGAAACCAAGCTGGTTGAGCAAGGAGGTCATGGAAAAGGTAAGGAAAAAAGAGCTGCCTCTAGGAAGTACAAGAAAACAGGGATGGAGGAGGACAGGGAGGAGTACTAGACAGAACCAAAGGAGGTGACAAGGGCAGTAAGGGGAGCTAAAGCTTCTACGGAACTCAGGCTGGCACAAGGCATTAAGAAGGGGGAGAAGGACTTGTTTAAGTACATCATGGAGAAAAGGAGCTGTAAGGACTACATAGTAAGGATTAGGAAGGAGGTGGGTTGGGTGGAAGCAGGGTGCGATAAGGCAGAAGCACTAAATGAGTACTTCTACTCAGTATTTACTAAAGAGAAAAGGGGGTGACAATCCAAGGTGGGAGAAATGGCAGAAATGGGGGAGAGGTGACAGATGGGGAAATAATGGAGGGCAGAGTTCAGGAGGGTTTGAAGGCACTGAGGTGGACAAGGCACCAGGCTCAGATGGCATCCACCCCAGGGTGCTGAAGGACCTGGCAGAGGTCCTTGCAGGACCTTTGGCAGACCTATTTAATGCCTCACTACATTCGGGGTGTGTACCTCAGGACTGGAGGATGGCTCATGTGGTGCCCCTCCACAAGAGTGACCCCAAGGATGAACCAGGAAACTACATACCAGTGAGCCTCACATCCATTGTGGGTAAGCTAATGGAGACTATCCTGAAGGAGAGGCTGGTGGCCCTCCTAGAGACCAAAGGACTACAGGACAGCACACAGCATGGCTTCATACATGGCAGATCCTGCCAAACCAACCTGGTGGAGTTCTATGACTGGGTAACTAGGCAACTGGACACGGGTCATGCAGTGGATGTCCTGTACCTGGGCTTCAGTAAGGCATTCGACTCTGTGCCGCATGGAAGGCTGGGAAGAGGAAGTAAGAAGTGAGCACAGGGGCAGGTGCAAAGCTGGTGAGATGGGTAGGAAATTGGCTTCAGGAAGACAACAGAGGGTGGTGGTGGGTGGGAGCTCTACACCCAAGGGCAGTGACAGTGGTGTTCCACAGGGCTCAGTGTTGGGACCAGTGTTGTTTGGGATATTCATTGCAGACATATCATGGGACATCAAGAGCAAGATCAGTCTGTTTGCTGATGATACCAAGGTAGGCGTGGTGGTGGATGACCTAGGGGATGACAGGGGTTGCAGGATGATCTGACAAAGCTTGAAACCTGGTCAGACACCTGGCAACTGGGGTTTAATGCCAAAAAGTGCAAGGCACTGCATTTTGGGATGAAGAACCCAAGGAGGAGTTACCAGCTTGGGGGAGTGCAGCTTGCCCAGACTGAGGAGGAGAAGGATCTGGGTGTGCTGGGTTAGCAGCAGCAATTGCTGAAATACAGAACATGACTGTTTTTATACAAAAATAGAGAAGCTGTATTCCCTTTTTTTCTCAAATTCCACAAAAATGGAAGAGACTAACTCTGCACTGACTCACTGAACACCTGAAGTGCTTTTGCTTTCACTCTGTCTTTCTCCCTCTAGTCTGTTTCTGTCTCTAACTGAATAAAGGTCACATCCTACGTGATACTCACTGGCCACTCACAAGGCTCTATTGCTATGATGATACTCAGTAGTTTATGCTACTTGATAGTCGCATGACTATCAAGTAGCATAAAATACAAAATAGGTATCCCACTATGCACATGGGTGGCTCAGAAGAGTGACATCCCACAATGCACATGGGTGGCCCAGAAGAGTGACATCCCACTATGCACATGGGTGGCCCAGAAGAGTGACATCCCACAATGCACATGGGTGGCTCAGAAGAGTGACATCCCACAATGCACATGGGAGGCCCAGAAGAGTGACTGTCATGTGACAGTGACAGCAGCTGGCTGCTGCTCCCTGCTGGCCAGCATGCAAATTGCAACAAGCAGCAGCAGAGCAGCCAGCTCCGCTCCTGTTGTCTAATTGTTGTCTGCTGGGCAGTGGTCAGTGCCACCCACACCCACTATTATTCTTAAATTAATTTTCTTGATGCTCTCCACTCTGAGTAAGACAGACATGAGTCCACTCCCCTCCCAGTCAGTCAGCTCACTGTGTGCTGCAGTGCTGCAGACTACTAGTGCACTGCTGGGCTGGCTCAGTCCGCTCCCCTTAAAGGCTCCCGCAGGCCACCCCATGGCAAAAATAAATTGCAGACATGCAGTGCAGTCACTTTGACTTTTTGCCAGTGCTTGGGCCACCATTCATTATCATTATTCATTTATGTCATGTTGACTCACCGCGCATAGTAACAGCAGGGTCAGGCACTGACTGCAGGCAGGCATGATTGATCATCTTGGCGGCATCCATCCTGATCCAATTTTGTCTCTCTGTCTCAGATCATGTCTCCTTCTTGATCTCCTCTGGCTCTGCTCGTGCTTGTAGTCTACTCTCTCCAACAGTCCTCGGCAGGCTCGGCTGATGGCTCTCCGCTCCAAGAACTAAGTCCCTACTCCCTCCCTCCCATGTGGCAAGTGCAAGACCAAGACTTCAAGCCCTCACTGACTGTCCCACTGTAGTGTTCTCCTGTGTCCTGTGACTGTTCCAGCTCCCTCCCTCTGCCCTGTGACCCCGACCCGACCCACCAAATTAGTGCCACAGCACCGCTTAATCCCCTCTGTCTCTTACTCCAGTCTGACTCTGCAAGACATGGCACTGTCTGTGGCAGCATTTTATTTTTCCCAGCCTCCAGGCTTCGACAGACAGTTGAGTACTCGCTCCTCATTTGAGTCTGCCATGAGTGCCATGCAGCATGCGCTGTCACTAGGACAACCACACAGACTCATCACCAATCAGAAAATAGTCTGAAGGAGCTGTGATGATGGTTGCCATGGCGAGGACAGGCCGAAATTAGCGAGGCACAGCGAGCAAGTCAAGCAATTGATGGGCGGTGAAGTGAGTCTGGGCTAGCTACTACTACTATGGCAATTTGAAATAAATACTAGTTTAAGCTGCTGACTGTGGCTGTCTGTAGTGTGCTAAGCAATTCAGACATGAGGTTGGGTGCCACAGGAAGGCTGGGCTGCTGCAGTCAGTGAATGAAATGCAATGTTTTTTATTATTTATTTTTTACTTTTGTTTCCATGGCAGTAGCAGTGCAAAAAATGGGAACACCACCAACAAAAAACGTTCGGGGCCCCAGACAAAACATTCGGGGCTCCAGCCCCGAAGGCCCAGCCCTAGTAATGCCTCTGGTCACAATTCAGTATTTCTGGTCACAAGCCGGTTCAGCTTCAGTCCGATTAATTTCACTAGCAGATCCCTCAGAAGGGAAGATGAAGCAGGCAGGCCAGATACAGCCTTCCCAACAGTTTCCTGTGCTACTACGCAGAAGCAGCTGCTCGAATGTCTTGAGCAATTCACTCTCTTAGCTCCAAACTCAGACTGACTCTCTGCAGCAGGCAGCACTGGGACTTCCTTCTGATCCAAAATGGGTTCAGTTGGTTGATTCATCTGACTGTCAAAGCAAGGGCTCCCCCTCCAGGTCCATTTAGGCACCAAAATGAAAAAACTACAATTTCTACAGAAATTCACTCCCACAAGGCCACTGGGGACAGACTCCATTTTAAGGTCCCCAAAAGGTACTGATTGGTGCAATACAGATGTTTCCATGCTGCAGAGAAAGACAGGTTAGACAAACTATAATACCATTATTATTAGAGCAGCTAATAAGCAAACAATTACCAGTTCTAACAGAGCTACCTCTGCACCATTAGCGATGGCAGAACAGAGCAATATTATTGCAACTCGGGCGGGTCTCGAGCCTGGAAACACTCGGCCCCTATCCAGATTAATTATCCACTACAAAAGTAATGTCTCTTAAAGGGACAGGCACAGAGGCTAACAGGGCACTCGCATGCAAAACCTTTTACACCTGTAAAGACACACAATGCCTGCCTGACAGTGGGCATTTAAGCACACCCAAAGAAGACTTTTGGGAACCCCCATTTCTAGGGGGGTTACACCCTTCCCTGCCTGGAAAGAACTTGGCATCCGCATCAAGTCCATGCTCACAACAATGTTATTTGAAGACATTACTTATACAAAATATATGCTTCATTACTATTACTATACATATCCAAAAAAGCTAATACATATGATTATATACATGTTATGGCTACAGTTATGCAGTTTTCATACATTCAATAATGATTTCACTATGATTCACATAATAATATTACTGTACTCATTCATGTTATAGCTTCTTGTATACTAAACAACATAGATGGAATCCCATCCCTATCAGCTAAGTTGGGGCTAGACAGGGCAGAGGCACCATGTCCTGAAGGATGGACAATCAACTTGGAAGTAGCGGAAATTCTCAGTTTGGGCAGTGAGCTCTTTGAAACATAGGTGCCCTTGTGGACAACATTTAAAGAAAGATCTACTGGTCTTCCAGTGGAGTCCTAGCTTAGACGTTATTATGGGTTTAACCACTATCTCAGACTTCCTTGGGGAAACAAGTATAGTCTCTGGAGTACCAGCATTTGCATCAGTCTCTTCAATAGAAAGGGGTACTTCTGCACTGGGCAAAGTCTCCAGTAACAGAACATTACTGACTCCTTGTACGGCAGATTCTGCTTCCACAATACTTTGTTCATTATTTTCTCCTGAAGAGGGCCCAGGTTGCTCATCCTGAAGGAACTCTTGGATCATAGACTTTTGTGGCACTGAAGGGGTGCTGTCAACACTGGCATATTGGTCTGCAGGTTCTGGTGTGTCACCAGGGAGATTTTCCACAGCAGATTCCCCCTCAGGTACTTCAAACAGTTCCACTAGGCACAAGGAATTGGCTATTTCAGATGTAATACTCTGCACCTCACTTTCAGGGAGCATTGTCTCCAGGGAAGAGGCTGGGGGGATAGGCAGCTCTGAAGGTCCAGCTTCATCCCCACTATTCTGCAGAGGATTGCCTCAAAACAACTGGCTCAGTTCATAAGAAGGATAGTAGGCATTGTCACATTCACTTTCATCAGAAATGGACTGACAGTCATCATCATCATTCAGGGCCTGCTAGGGAAAGGTCTTCAGTCTGGAACAACAGGGGCAGGTTGACTCTGTCTCTTTTTGGCAGCAGCATGAGTCACCGACCCAGGGTAAGTGTCAGGTGTTGGTTCAGCATCAATGATCACTTGACCGATGGGCAGTAGTCAATTGTGGTGCATGGTTTTGACAGCTTTAGCATTATTCTCAGGGCACACTTTGTACACTGGCAGGTCATCCAGTTTACCAACTACTATGTGGGGAAGATGGTGCCACCTGTCAGTGATTTTGTGCTTCCCATGCAGTCCCAAATTGTGCAGTAGTACCTTATCTCCGGGTAACAATTCTTGGGCTTTTACTCGTTGATCATATCTTTCTTTGTTAGCAAGATTTCATTTGGCAGCCATAGTTTGTGCCAGTTGATATGCATGGTTCGACTGATGTTTCAGTTTCTGCATGTACTGTAAATAACTCTTGGCTCGGACTCCATCCGGAGAGATCCCAAAGCAAACATCAATGGGCAGCCGGGCCTCCCTCCTGAACATAAGATGATAGGGGGAGAATCTAGTAGTATTACTTTTGCTGACTCCACTTAGGCTTGTCTTTAGGATGGAGAGTACCCAGCATGTCCAGAAGGGTTCAGTTAAAGTGTTCTGGTTGAGGGTCCCCCTGCGGGTGATAGGGAGTGGTTCTGGACTTCAGCACCCCCCACAGGACAGCATTTCTTTGATTAGTTTACTTTCCAAGTTTCTGCCTTGGTCAGAATGAATAGGATAGGGGGTACCATACTGGACAAATAACTTTTCCACTAGCACCTTGGCCACTGTAGAGGCCTTTTGATCCTTGGTTGGAAAAGCTTGTGCATATTGAGTAAAATGATCAGTTACCACCAGCACATTGCCAATGTTCTTTTGGTCAGGCTCCAAGCAGAAGAAGTCTATGCAAACTAGCTCCATGGAGCACTGGTAGTGATATTGACATGTGCGGCAGCTTTCTGAGGCAGGGCTTTTCTCTGTAGGCACCGGCTGCAGGTGTTTACGTGATGCTTGACATCTGCCCCCATCTTTGGCCAGTAGAATCGGGATCATACTAGGTCGAGAGTTCGGTCAATACCGAGGTGTCCCATGCTGTTGTGGAGGTACCTCAATACCAGCTGTTTAAAGGCTGTGGGTAGGACCAACTGTTGTTTGTCCACTTGACCTCAATGATCCACTGTCTCTCTGTATAACAATTGATCATTCAACTTTAACCTGGGGCCTTCCTTGAATAGTAAAGCAGTTTGCAAATCGGTGGAACGCAACTTGGACACATCTTTCCCTGCACACAGGGCGTCAAGTGCAGGTTGAATCATGGGGTCCTGGAATTGAGCCCACTGAATACTGTCATTATCAAACTGGGGCAATAATGCAGAAAAATCGCAATAGGCAGCCAGTATGCAGGTATCGAGTGGAGGGGCAAGCAGTCCACCAGGCAGTCCACTGTGTCTGCAGACAGTTTCTCATCTTAATCAAACTTTTGGTGTAGCTCTTTAATGGAGGGTTCAAACAACCTCACCCAATTGTCCTCAGAATTTGGCCTCCGTGACAGGGCATCAACGTGATTCAGTCCAGGCCTGTATTCAACAGCATAATCGTAAGTTGACAAGAAAGAAAGCCACCAGTGCCTAGTGATGTCCAACTTAGCTGAGGTCTGCACATACTTCAGAGGGTTTTTATCAATCTTCACTAATATCTTTGCCCCATAAAGGTACTCATGAAATTGGTCTACTATGGCCCACTTTAGAGCAAGGAATTTCAACTTGTGGACTGGATAGATCTGCTCGGATGGGGTCAGACTGCTACTGGCAAAAGCCACAGGTCTCAGGTCATCCTCATATTCTTGGTAAAGCACAGCCCTGAGCCCCTTCAAGCTGGCATTCATTTGCAAAATGTATGGCTTGGTGGGATCAGCATAGGCAAAGACAGGGGCATGGGTAAGCTGATAGATGACTTCAAAGAAAGCCATCTCACACTCAGGAGTCTACCGAGGCCCAGAGGGTTCACTTGTCTGGAAGTACACCTTTTCTTCTTCCTTGATGGTCCCTTTATTGTATCTGTGGTTAGTAGGGGGATAGCCTTGGGTAAGATTAAGGAGTGGCCGTATCACCCTTGAATAGTCTTTGATGAATTTGGTGGTAGTCACTGCAGAACCTCAGGAAATGCTGTAGCTCTTTCAGGTTGGTGCGTTGGGGCCAGATGGTTAAGGATTCTACTTTACTGGAATCTGTCTGTATCCCCTCAGCAGACACTATATGCCCTACATATTTCACAGATGCTTGGAAGAACTGGCACTTGTCTATAAATAACTTGAGGCTGAATTCCTCCAGTCGGTCAAGAACTTTGAAGAGTCTGGTCTCGTGCTTCTCCAGCATGTGCCCAAATACAATGACATCGTCCAAGTATACCACGTACTCCAGCAGGTTCATATCCCTTACTGCATGCTCCATCAATCTCTGAAAGGTGGAAGAGGCACCTGAGATCCCCTGTGAGACATTCTCAGAAATTTGTAGAACCCCAGCAGACAGATGAAATCTATTTTCTCACGGTCCTCCGAGGACATTGGAATTTGATAGTATCCACTGCAGAGATCAAGTACTGAGAATCACTGACTCCCATTCAGGCAGTCCAGGGCATTCTGTATGAGTGGCATGGTATGTTAATCGGGGACAGTTCATCAATTGAGGGTCCAATAATCCACACACATCCTCATGGATCCGTTCTTTTCATGCACAACTACAATGGGGGATGCATAGGGGCGTCTTGATTCTTGAATAATGCCAGCAGCAAGCATTTCCTGTAGGTGCCTCCTAACATTGTCTATGTCAGCTGGAACAAGGTGTCGGGACCTCTCAGAATGGTCGGTCATCATGCAAGCATATGTTATGCTCGGCGCCATGGATGCATCCCACATCCCACTCTTTTAGTGAGAACACTTGGTCTCTCTGGGCAAGTTTCCTGCTAATTCAGGTATCCTTCATAGCTGACATGGCAGAATCACCAAAATCAAATAGGTCTAGGGTCACTTTCTCCTTTCCACCATAGTGCTTGTTACTGGGTAATACTGCAGTGTCTGCATGGTGTACTGTAGCCAGCGTACATCCCCTGTTCACACGGACTTCCCAATCTGACATATTTCGAATTTGAACCATCACTAGGTGTGCATAGGCATGGGCATGGGCAGGTAGGATACTGGGCTTGACTATTAGCCCCTCCGGCAACTTTTCTTCGCCTGGTGCATCCAGCATTAATATTTTGTCTTTCACGTCTCTCCTAAGATGGACTTCTCCATGAACAGTATACTGAGTATTGGGTGGCAATACCAAGGAAGCAGGGTCCTACTTCCAGACAATTCCAGCAGGCTCATCCTGGTCTTCTGCCACAGACTGCCTCTGCAGGTCATAAGTTTTCTTGATCAGAGCTGGAATTCTCATTACCCAGCCAGTCTGTCGGTCTTGTTTCTCTTGGCACAACTGCAGTAACCTCTCAAACATATGGGCATTGGTTCCAATGAGTAGGGAAACACCAACATAAATCCCTGTAGGGGGCACACCAGGGCTAGCATCTCTATTTGTTCATCTACACCAATCACAGATGAAGGAAAAGACAGCCAAAGCCAGACATACCCTAGGTAGGGATAAGACTTGTAACTCAGGCCCCACACTTGTTGGCCTTCTAGAGATTGTAATGGCACATCAGATAAGTGTTTGTCATACCAGTCCTGGAATACAATGGTCACTTACGACCTGCTGTCGAGCACTGCCCAAGCATGGATACCATTGACAGTGACAGTAGTCTCCATCGAAGGGTCCACCAATTTGGACCAGTCTAGAGGGGCGGTAGCAGGGACCTGTATAGATGATTTAGCCACAAAGAAGTCTGAGTTAGTACTTTTTATTTTTATTTTAGTCTTTGGTAACCGTTATTTCTTGAGCACTCACTGTGGTCATTTCGGGCACCCCTTGGCCATTGATTTGCTTTTTGGAGCTCCCCTTGGAGTCTGTTAACTACTTTTCCTAAGACTTTCTGAGATTGGCATTCTCTCTTCATATAGCCATCCTTTCCACAGTTGTGACAAATGATAGACTCCTGGGTCTTCCTTGGAGAGAACATTGCATGAGGGACTGAGGCAGTAGCAAGGGATCAGGGTCCGATACCTGCTTGCAGCGGTGAGGGTAGTGCAACATGTCTTAACAGTTCCTTTAGGGTGGCAGTCCATTCTTTCATCTCAAACTGGGAGCCACCCTTGGTAGAGGATGCCTGAGCGTGCACCCCCACCCCCATGGCAGTCACGTCCTGAGAGGGACCAGGGTCTTTGTCTGTGGTGAAGGCCTCCCTAAAGGAACCCATTTGTACTTTTCTGACTTCCTTCAGCAGCTCATCTCTTCACCACTCAGCCCATGGCGGAATATCTGTAGTGGTCTCCATTTCAGAGAAGTCTTCCTGTGCCGCGGTCACTCGGGCTGCGCCCACCCCATAATCACAACCTCTTTCTTCATCTTCAACCTCCTTGAGTACTTTTGTCAATTTACAGTAGTCAGGTGGGTTATCTCTTCTATTCTGGAGCTTTAACTGGATAATCTGCAATTTAGAGTACTTGGCATGTTGTAGTATGTGCCCCAGCTTCACATGGTTCAAGTCACTGGTGGCACCCCATCCTTTCGATAAGCTCTCTGCAGGGCCTTCTCTAGGTGAGTAACATAGGCAGACAAACCTTCCACTCTCCATTGTTTGGTACCTTTGAATTGCCACATCAAAGTCTCCCCTGACTCAATGCTTTAGAAATTGCCTTTGAGTGTAGACAGGTACTTTCGAGCAGACGCCTCAGGATTTGTGGACCTCAGAAATCTAATGGCTTTTTGGGCTGGACCCCTCAAACTTTCCATGATACTTTTTTTGCTTCTTGGTCTCTGCACACTGCCACTCTGGTACCAAGGGAGCAACACAGTTAATCCAGGTCTCCCAGTCATCCTCCCCCTGTGGGGTGTTGAGGGTACCTGAGAACATCATCAACTTTCGGTACGTGTCATGATCTAACTGCAGGCACCGAAGTGGGTGCTGGCACAGGTGCAGGCACTGGAGATGGTACTGGAGTGGGAGGGGGTGTGGGGGAAGGTACGCCCCCAGGTGGCAGGAATAATTGCTTAAAGTCCTCTACGGTTTTCCCTTCCTCCAGCAACAACTTAAGCAAATTTCTCTTCAAAAGTCTCAGATAATGGTGGGGGCTCATCCTCCCAAGGGTCTTTACTGTCTTTTGTCATCATTCATCAGGTTGCTGGGACCACTTCTGAGGCAGTAGTCTGTGGCACTTTAGAGCTGTCCATGAGGTCACTACACTTTACCAAGGTCACGAAAGTTTGGGCGATCAAATCAGCCTATCGACCCACCACCACAGCCTTTTTTAAACATTTAACTTTGGAGAGTGCTCCCTCTACAGTGTTCTTACTGGTACTCAGGGGGCTAGCCAGTATAAACAGAGCATGTTGGGGTCAATCTCCTGCCCCATACACCACCCCACCAACTGATGTACAGCCATTTCTACTGGGGTAGCCATTAATCTTTAACAATAATTCTCAATTTTGGCAACTTGGGGGTGCTAATCCCAGTGGTAGCCTCCAAGATGGAACCCCTGGGTGGCACTATCCCAAGGGTTACTACCCCTGCCTGCGCGACTATTTGCAGGTTAAGGGGCCTGGATACTGAAAATGGGTGCCTCCACCTGGAAGACAGGGTTGGTGGTAGCGTAGCTTGCCTGGGTATAGCCCTCTGGGACACTGTGACCCTTCCTCTTTCCCCTCTAGTGGCCTAAACAATGAACAGAATACACAGGTACAACAGCCCCCAAACCACACATATAACCCCACTCTGATTGCACTTACCATCAGAGCTGGTTCCACCTGTCTGACCCTGGAGACCCTCTGTAAAATAAGATTAGACACAGCCAGCAACAACAATACAGTGCTATTAGTACAGAGATGCATGACAAACAGTTTAAGTGCAACAAGAGTCAGATCTGATTTATTCACGGGGATTGAACAAGGGAGGGGTGTAATCAGGTTGATTGGTCTAGCAACTGATTCAATCAGGCTACAAAGCATGTACTTTAGAGTCCCTCAGCACAGTCACACACACACACACACACACACACACACACACACACTGGGTACCCAGTTGTTGATGCAGGCTAGCCTGATGCATTACCCAGGGTAGGCTGGTGTCGCAGTTGGTCGGGGCCCTAATGATGGGAATAAAGAGTCATGCACAGTAACCCTCAATTTGTAGTCTGGAGCCAGATGGCTCAGTTTGTGATAATCAGACAAAACAATCAAATCAGGTGACACATTTTGATTTAGCTGATGTTGCAGGGAGCTACCCTGGTGTTTACTCATGCTACCCAGGACAGGATGCAGGATAGATGAATTGGAGACTGCAGAATGACTTGCTGGTTTGCCAGGAGAAGCAGGGCCCACACGATTCACCGTGGTGTCGTTCCTGTTCATGATGCTGAGCAGGGGGCTGATCCCCAGGCAGGTCTCTCATCAATGGTCTTCTCTGCAGTGTGAGTAGCTGGCTGGGCCAAGGTGGCAGTGCCCAGGCCAGGAGAACAATTTGGATGGCAGTCCGGTAGTGCTGGATTCAGCTTCCAGCAAGTGTGACTCAATTGAAAAGTGGGGAACTAAATCGCAACCCACTAAGAACATTCAGCACACTTACAGTAAATAAAAGCAGTACCACAGTTCAGATGACAGTCTGGTCATAATCACAGTGTCTCTGCACAAACCATACGCTCCGTGGTGGTGTCAGATTTCCTGACAGGCCGATCGCGTGAAGCAAATCTTCAGTCTTCTTCATGTAACAGAGCAGTCTCGATGCGATATTTCTGGTCACAAGCTGGTTAGGATTCAATCCGATTAATTTCACTAGCAAATCCCTCAGAAGGGAAGATGAAGCAGGCAGGCCAGATACAGCCTTCCCACCAGTTTCCAGCTGCTCGAATGTCTTGAGCATTTACTCTCTTAACTCCAAACTCAGACTGACTCTCTGCTGCAGACAGCACCAGGACTTCCTTCTGATCCAAAAAAGGTTCGGTTGGTTGATTCATCTGACTGCAAAGCAAGGGCTCCCCCTCCAGGTCCATTTATTTGCCAAAATGAAAAAAAACTACAATTCCTATAGAAATTCACTCCCACAAGACCCCTGGGGACAGACTCCATTTTAAGGTCCCCAGAAGGAACTGATTGGTGCAATACAGAAATGTCCATGCTGCAGAGAAAGGCAGGTTAGACAAAGTATAATACCATTGTTATAAGAGCAGCTAATCAGCAAACAATTACCAGCTCTAACAGAGCTCCCTCTGCACCATTAGTGATGGCAGAACAGAACAATATCACTGCAGTTCGGGTGGACTGAAGTCTGGAAACACTCAGCCCCTATCCAGATTAATTATATACTTCAAAAATAATGTCTCTTAAAGGGGCAGGCATGGAGGCTAACAGGGCACTCGCATGCAAGCACTTTTACACCTGTAAAGACACAAAACACCCGCCTGGTAGTGGGCATTTAAGCACACCCAAGGAAGACTTTTGGGAACCCCCATTTATGGGGGGGGTTACACCAGCATGCTCCCTTTGAGCATCTGTGTAAAATCCCTAATGGGAGCACAGTGTATAAAAGGAGCCAATTAGATACATTAGCCATTGAGGCATTGGAAAGTTAGAGACTAAATCAAGGGTCCCACCTCAACGTAGGTGATTTAGCCTGCTCACATTGAAATTCCAGTCTGAAAGTAGGAGGACCCACTCCTCACATGGAGCTAAAAGTAAATATAGCCAATTTTGTCCATGGAAAGTCTAACTATGCTATGTTTGTGTGTGTGTGTGTGTGTGTGTGTGTGTGTGTGTGTGTGTGTGTGTGTGCATGCACGCTGGTACTTTTGGATTGTTTGTAATTTGCCACTATCCAGCATCTGCACCCCTTAGAAGAAATGTAAATTCTCGTGTGTGAAGCAACTTAAAAGGTTTGAGCCTGCTATTTTGCATTTGTTTACCTTTGTCAATCAGCAGGCTGCTTTCACAAAGCATGCTAGCACCAGCCCAGAAACACAAAAGTTGATGCGGCACAAGGCTACTGTTCTTGAATCAGTGCATGGACATCGCCACACTGAAGTCGCAATTTTCAAAGCTCTACCCAGGGAAAATGGGCTAAGTACCATGACACCAACCAAGGGATGGTCTAACAGTACACAGACACACCCTGGGAGACAGGTCCACTGTGTGCCACAGTGTTCACAGCCAGTGGTCTGCCCCATAAATATAATACTGCAGTACTATATCACACCCTGATGATCTTGTGACCACCACCCCCACCCTATCAGCCACTACTCAGAATCAGAACATTCACTCCATGGAGATCTGATGGCCCCCGCTTCCCACCCTGATCAGACCCTACACATAATTATAACATTCAATCCAAGGTGATTTAGTGGCCTCCCTACCCGCAATGATCTGTCCCTCCACATCATCATATTGAAAAATCAGTACATGGTGTTCTAGTGGTCGCACACCATGGCAAGTAGTACCCACACCCACCAGGGACTGATTTTTTTTTTACATGATGATGTGGGGGGGCAGATTGGTGAAGGGAGGTTGGCCAGTAGCTTACCAGGGACTGATTTTTAAATATGATGATGTGGAGGGGCAGATATGTGCGGGGAGGGTGTGCCACTACTAGATCACAAGACAGGCTCACCGTGGCATGGAGAGGGGCCAGCAACTTGCACACATCAAAAGGTGCAGCTGGCACATCACCACCCCGCAGCAGGTGAGTTTGGATACACCATTGGTTGGGCGCACTACAATGATTGCAGCAAGCAGCAGGACTTAGGACCCAGGACATTGTCCAATTGAAAATTGGGTGCATGGATCTGGATGCACAAACAATCAGCGCAAGCTGCCAGTGAAGCATCTTGTGGCAAGATTTTGAAAATCAGAGCTTATGGGAACAGCACAATATATATTCCCTGGCAGATAGAAGGGAGTAAAGGGGATATGATTGAGACTTTAAAGTACATGAAGGGGATGAGCAGAATTTTCCAGTGGCACTATTTGCAAATTAAAAGTGGGTAGGAAGCTGGCACAGTGTGAAGTTTGATGGAGGCAAATTCATAAGGGAATTGACAATGCAGTTTCTCTGCAAAAGTGTGGTGAGAGGGTACCAGAAGATGTGGTATCGCTGTGGAGAGTGTGTCGTTGCCAAAGTGGGGATGGAACAGGATCACATGGAGGATTCAAAACGGAGGGTGACTGAAGTAACAGACGGGAAACATGACTGAGACCTAAGCCTACCAGGATTCACCACGTGTAGAAGGGTCAGGTCGGAGGGAAGGGAGGATGCATTTATCATTAAGTAGGGAGCATGGGTAATCAAGTTTGAGGATGCAGGGGAAGAAGTGGAGAGGCCTTATTGGTCATCCTACAGGCTCCAGGATGAAAGCGGCTGATGCAGGAGGTGGTATATAGACCACCCAGCAGGTGGAGAAAAAGAAGGAGGGCCTGATGGTGAACCTTAGGGACCACTGTAGGATGGTGAGGAAAGAACAGTGTTACTGGGGGATCATAATATGCCAGGAGCAGACTGGTGGACTATAACGTCCTCATGGGGCAAAGAATTGTGCCTGCTGGACGTCTTCCAGGATGCGTTTCTTGCCCTGCTGTTGACAGATGCAACATGGGGGGGGAGATTAGTGTCCTGGATGTGGTCTTGGCAGATGGTGAGATCATCAGGGAACCTAGTGGTTGAGGACCAAATGGCGGGAACTATGTAATTGTTATGTAGAGTCACTCTACCTGTTATGTCTTAACCCTGTTGGTAATTGTTTTGCCCCAGGTTGATCTTGTAAATGAGATTGTCTCAATGATGTTCTGCCTGTCAAAATAAAGATTTCGATTGATTGATTGATTGATTGATTGGAACTGAGTACGCCACGGTATGGTTTTCCTTGGACCGGGGGGGGGGCAACATAAAAACATTGGTGGTAGATTTTTGAGAGGCAGACTCAAGGGGGATGGAGAAGATCCTCAAGGGCAAGCTGGACGATATCAGGCCACATACAAGCAGTGAGGCATGGTGGGAAGTTACAAAAAAGGGCTTCTGTAGGCCAATAAGGCTTGCACGAGGAAGAGTCACATTGGGGGCTGATCTAAGAAGCAGAGCTGGTGGACAAGGGAGGTCCAGGAAGCAGTGAGGGAGAAAAAGGTGCCTTACAGCCAATACAAATGTAACCCCTACCCAGGTATGCCATTTCCATCTGACAGCTCCACCTGGTGGGCTGGGTTCAGGGAGGAATATGTCACTCAGCACATTGGCTAGGTTTGGCTACTCTGCACAGGGGCACTCAAGTAACTCCAGACAAAAGAAGCAATAACTGTAATGTCCAATACCATAAGTGGGATTCTAAAGTGTGGCTTTTATTCACATCCAAACAGAATTAGCAAAGCATAGATGGACCCCCACCAGGCTACACTTCTAGTAATGCAGATTAAAGGAGACCAGAACACATCCTCATCACTTTAGCCCTCAAGCTCTGAAACACATTGGGCACACAGCCCGAACTAGTACACTGCTCTGGGTTTTCCCTATCTTGGCTCCCTTGCCAGCAACTAGGACACTTTCCATATATCATGGAAACATTTAGTGGTGGCTCCCTAAACCACCTAAGAGCACCTCTGCTCCATATGGGAATCTTCCTCATCAATCCCACATCTGGGTACTTTCCTCAGGCACTGGCCAAGTACCTGAGAGAAAGCAACAGGTGTCTCAGAGCAAATCTGTAGAGGTGAATTTGGTTACTAATGATGGGGAGTCTTCCCACCTCTCACTCCCACAATTCATACATGTCCATTTCTTTGGACTGTAACACCTCATCCTTTAACACTTTGCTGTGTAGATTCTTGCTAAATGTATTTCACATTCAATCTACTGCCTTTCTTCCCATTTGTGCTGGACTTGAACATACTCATGAGTGGCTTTGTCCATTACTCTAGACCCTCCCACAGAGTTAAGTAGTCCAATCCCCACATCTTCCAAACTGTACTTGACTGTCTTTTCCTGACCCCACAGTAACAGTCCCTTTAGTTTCATACTTGATGCAGGTGAAAACAATTGGCATTTTACAGAGTGAACTCACCCTTCAGTTGCAGGTGCCCCACAGGTGTTTCCTCCTCAAGGAATTCTCTTCCAGATCTTCTGGTGCCTCAGCATGAACTTAAACAGGCAGCTTCTTTTCTCCCTAGCCGGACCAAGGTGGTTGCCCCCGGAAAACAGGCTGATACCTTCCCCCCATCCCCACAGGAATGGGGCCCTGAACCATTGAAAGTGGTCTCCACCACTTCAATAAGCAGTTCCTGTGTTCCTCTTCAGGTGGAAACACACACCTAAAAACAAAAGTAGCTGTTTAACAGAGCTTGGGCTATGAGGGCCTGCCTTCTGCAGAGCACCTCTGCTGCACTCTACAGAACTCTCACTCAAACTGACTTCAAATTCCCCAACATTCTACTCTAACCTCCAACTGCAACATTCCAATGTGGCTTATGCAGTTGCGATAGTTCTAAATGATATCATCCCTCAGTCTCAGCTGAGACTGAGAACAGAGTGAGACAGTGTGAAATCCATTTAACTGGAGTTTCACAAGCTGCAACCCTTGCCTATCACTAGGTCTTACTGGGATTCTAGTAACCCTAGGTAACAGGGGGGTTACACAAAAATTTCCAGGGGGGGATAGATTAAAGGGAGACTATGATAGGACAGCAAAGAGGGTCATCAAGGTGATGAGGTCAGCCAAGGTGGGGGTGGAACTGAGATTGGCACAAGGGATTAGAAGGGGGAAAAAGGGTTCTTTCGCTATATCACAGAAAGAAGAAGAAAAGGAAAGGGGCAAATTAATAGACTTCAGTCAGGGAGTGGGTGGGTGGAGAAGGCAGGGGAGCAGGTGGGGGTACTAAATGATTTTTTTGCTTCAGTCTTCACTAGGGAGGATGGGGAGTGTGGAGTGGCACTGAAAGCAGAGGGGGTATGGGGAAAAGCAGATTTATTTGGGCAATCGATGAGGAAATCAACATTGAGAGGGTGTCTAAAACACTCAAGGCCCTAAGAGGGCAAGGCACCAGGCCAGATGGGATACATCCACTGGTGGTTAAGGGAGCTGGCTGATACCCTGGCTGCACCTCTGTCGGGCCTCTTGAACTCCTCCCTTTAGATGGGAAGGTGCAACAAGACTGGAGGATGGCCCATATCATGCCTATCCACAAGTGAGGCTTGAGAGAGAGTTGGGTAATTACAGGCCACTGAGCCTGACATCGGTAATTGGCAAAGGGATAGAAGTCACCTTGAAAGAGAGGCTGGAAGGGTTTCTGAGGGCACAGCACCACCTAGATGATCGCCAGCATGTTTTTGTTTTGGGCAGCTCGTGTCAGACAGACCTGGTGGAGTTCTACGAGGAAGTGATGCGAAAGCTGGATTGGGGCAGGCCTGCAGTTGTCCTCTTCCTAGACTTCAGCAGGGCATTTGACTCAGTGATGCATGACGGGTTGCTAGCAAAGATGAGGGATATTGAGGTGGAGGGGTAGTTGGTAAGGTGGATAGTGAACTCGCTAGCGGGGAGGGCAGGGTGGAGGAGAGGTCTCATCTCCCAGGAGAGTCATTGGCAGTGTACCAAAGGGCTCGGTGATGGGCCCACTCCTGTTTAATGCCTATATATCAAACATCAGAAGAGGTAACAGGAATGGGATAAGCCTATTTGCCGACAGCTTAAAACTGTGGCAGGTGGTGGTCCATGAGAAGACTCGATAGGCCATTGGGAATAATCAGTTGCCTTTTTAGTACGTTTGTAATGTTGGTGGAAGCAAAGGGAGTGGGCGCAGTAGAGTGAATGAAATAAGTGCTATGAATAGACAAGATTACATTGACCAATTGGCCTGTATGTGCTGTCATTTTCACATGTCCATATTTTCCTATCAAAACCACCTAAAAATACAACTGTATCACACTCTCAGGCCACTTTGAGACAATTCATCATATTGGAGAATGTGTGAGGCATGTAGGTCACAGTACAATCATCTTATTCAGCCCATACAACACTGTACAGCATTTGCACATAGGATCAAAATGTAGTGAGAAAAGGAAGCTGACTTCATGGTATGATGCTTCTGCCATAAGGAGACTCAGCAAAACAGAGCACCACCCAATTCTGGCAGGTGCCATTCAGAGGAAGAATAAGAATGTACAAATTGAGAGGATTTATAAATAACTGAGGGATTGAAAGGACCATGGGAGCAGCACGGTTAGGGAGTCCATTGTTCCTGCAAACTCCTGCAATCAGTTATCATCAAATGCCATTTACTACATCATCCTGCATGCACATCAGAAGGCATGTACACAAAGATGAAAATCAAGGACACATTAACAAATAGTGAGGCAATAAGTGGCCAAAACTGACCAAGAATATAGACAAAAGACCAGCATGAGAAATTGCAGATCAAGTGCTAAGCACTGCAACACTAGGCAACTAAGTGCTCTAGCCAGAGTGCTGGAGTGTGAACAAAAGCAGGCTGACAATGGAGTTTGCAAGCCAATCACTTCCCCATCCATCAGCCCTCCAAAGCACAGGTCTGGAACAAAGTTAGATGACAAGCAGGCTTTTGTTATATGGCATGATCAGTAGAAAGTGATGGATATATTGAAATAGGCTTCATGGCCACCATGGAAGTTACTATTCCTAAACAAGGTGTTTCTGGTAGTTTAGTAGTAGGCAGAAGGGCACATAGTGCCAAACAGGTGAGGAAAAGAGACAGTAATTGTAGAGACACATAACACAATGAGCATAGTCAAGAGAGACACAAGTAAGAAACTAACGTTTTTTTTCCACGTCAATGATGAGACAAATTGCTGTGTGTGGGGTGGTGGGGGGACGTCAGGACAAACAGCAGAAAAACATTACAGCAGCGTCACTAATATAAAATAATTGTGAACAAGGGGTGGAAAAAAGGTAATTATAAGAACTCCTTGAAAAGCAGGCAACCACAACATAAAATTTTCACTCGCCATTCTAAATCTGGTATAGCACCTGATGGGTATTTCTCAACTGGCAGTACAGTGTACAGTGAAGGAACAACATGCTCACAAACAAGTGCTGCACTGCAATGTGGTAAAGCACAGATTGAAATTGTGCCAACTGAAAGCTCAGCAACCACAGAAAAACAGCACACTACCAGCTGTAAGGTGTAAGGTGTGCAAGCTGTGCAGCAAGGAAACATGACAGATCGGTGACTGCTGGCGAACCATAGCCACTTTCTATAGTTACATCTCTGGGTGTTGTCTCCCTTGAAAATAGTATCAATGGATGTTGCCTTTGGTCCAACAAGGTAACAAACAGCCTAAGTCTGGGTTTGGGGCAATACACATTCACTGAACTAGAAAGTGCCACAGAGCATCAGTCTGAATTTTGAGATGCTGGTTGTAGAGTTTTCTGTGCAGTCCAGTTCTATGAATGCACACATACTGTTTGTTTGTGCACAGTACTTTTTTGGACTCTGTAAGCATAGACAATTGTTGCCCTTTCTTGGAAACTCTAAGAGCAGTGGCAAAAGCTTGGTCCTTCACTACATGTATCTGCACTTGGCAATGCTGCCGCCAGTACATTTCCATACTCTGAGTAATTTAATACTGGACTCCGTTTCTGCCACCTACACTACTGAAAAGGACAATTTGCTTTTTACCTTGATTTCAATCAAAATTCACCATGAAGACACAAAATCAAGGTAATGAGCAAATGATTATTTTTTCAGTAGTGTAAGCAGAAGCAGGCTGTACAGACAAGTTGGCAAGTTATACACAGGAAGTTGCTTCCAATAGTGTACTAACGAGTAATTTGTTTATGGCAGGCAGAAACGGGAGACCAATATTACATTTCTGAGCAGTACAGAATATTCCTTGCCTTGACAACATTGTCACAGCTCTGCATGTAGTGAGGGAGTGAGCTTTCATTGTGCTGTTTTTAGTGACTTCACAGAACTCTGGGAGCAAAAGAACATCAAATAAAAAACAAACTTCTAACTAGTCTCAGATGGGGGGCTGCCTTCCTAGCTTGCTCGATAGATCTGAAAGCATGCTCTCATCTGCAGGAGCACATTGTTGGAATGCAAACGTGCAGTGCTGTTGCAAAGGATTCATAGACTGGTTTGGATGGGAAATAAATAAAGGGTTGTTGTTGATAGAAATCAGCTTTGGCAGAGTTTGTTGTTGTGACTGTTCTTGTGGCTCACACTGGAACTTCCTACAGCCTGGACTAACCAGTAAATGCCTTTGCTTTCAAACATTCAAGGTCTGCAGCAGAGCCCGCAGAGAGCAAAAATGTTGATGGAGATGCTAGTTGGGAGATGCTAGATCACAAAGGAAGTTTGGGATTAGTGGACAATTTTGGGGGCCAGAGGTGTGCAGTGCTAACACTACTGGGATCATATATTCTAAGCCTGTTTGAGATTAGGGGAGTAGTTGCTCTTGCTGTTAGCATGAATTCTGAACCATCCAACAGAGTGCTGAGCTCCAATGGAGTAAATTCACCCTTTGTAAGCTGCAATGTAGCAAACAGTTAATAAAAGTGGCGTGCTGCAGATACCAAGTGCAGAGAAAACAGTGTTTCTGTGACCATCCAAAGCAAGTCCAAAAAAGACTGAAACATCTATAATCAGGAGACCAGAAATGAATGTCCACCCCCCCAAAAAAAAACACATATCATAAGGTACTCACAAAATTCTGATTTTCATTTAAATACCACCAGAAAACAGGTCTCCTGAACAACAGACATACAAGCATTTGGAAAAGCATGTCCCTCACACAGATCTGTGCTCAGCAGTCACTTTTTCTTTAGCTGACTTTTCAAAACAACATGAAGCCTGGAATACGTTTTGCATTTCCCCCTGCTTGAGTAATCAGCAGCTATGTGCAAGATGGGCTCTGCAAGTCTACTTTTTGTCTCTGTTTTTTCATTCATGTAGCTGGCACTGATACAATGTTTTAAAAAGACTGAGATCTTTTCCTATCCATCAGGCATAATAAAACAAAACAACCCAGCCGTTCTCCACCACCGCTACGAGAACACCAAATCCAAGTGGTCAAAAACACAGTCCCTTACATAACTCTGCTCAGTGTATGTGTGTGAGGCTCTCCTATAAATTTATAATCCTGTCACGTAACTCGCTAAAATGCACATCCCTGTACGCTATAGTAATTCCTCAACCCAAGCCATAAACAATCGGAATGAACAGTAGTGATGTAGTGAATGAATTCAGCTGAGCTTCTGATAAAACTTACCCACTGTGATCAAAGTGACAGCAGCAGTGGAAATGAAAACTACAGGGCAAATGCTGACCAGCTGACAGAAAAGAAATGAATGGAATGCGTGCTCACTGATACCTGGATCGTGACTGTGCATGCAAGGTGGGTGGTCTCAAGTGTGCTGTGCATTGTGGGAGGTCCTCCTGCAGACACAAACTTTGAGTGGACCCAAGTAAAAGTTAATTCATAACAAAATAAATAGTTTACAGTGGGGACAACAAAAACAAACATTAAACATAGATTACATGCACATTAGCTGAGGCAAATGATCAGAACACTTTGAAATGTAGAAATATTTAAATCTAGCAGTACTCAGGCTGACAGTGTCCCTTTAAATGCTACATTGACAAGCATTTAAACTAGTAAAGGGAGGTGGCAGGCCAGCAAGGAGGGTACATACTTGCTCACCCCCCCACAGCTAGCAGTGGAACCAGTGAACCAGAGGAGTGGCTATCTCTGCAAAGCAGTGTGCAAAAGATTCAGATTAATGCCCAAGAGGTGGATAGGCAGAAATGGGGCAAAATTCAGCAGAAGGGCAGGCAGCAAGGAGAACCAGGGATAAAGGACAACCAATGAAGGGGCTGGAGTAGAACAACGAAACAGTCTAGGGAGGTCAAATCATGGAAAGCCATGTGTGCAAATACCAGGAGCCTTAGCAACAAGATAGAAGATCTGGAGGCTGTCATGGTGCAGTCAGACCTGGACATTGTGGCCATCACTGAAACCTGGTGTAATGATAACCATGACTGGGAGATGGCCATACCTGGCTACATCATATTCAGAAGAGACAGAGCAGGCAGGAAGGGAGGAGGAGTGGCACTGTATGTGAAAAATGACATAAGGGCCACAGAGATCCAGGAAGAACAAAATGGGGGAGAGATACCATGGGTTAAGCTGGAAAGGAAAATTGGGACAGCCATCCGCACAGGTGTGGTCTATAGACCACCAGCCCAGGAGGAAGAAACAGATAGGGAGCTGATGCTAGCCATCCAAAGGATGGCAGACAAGGATGAGGTAGTACTGGTTGGAGACTTCAATATTCCAGATGTGGACTGGAGCATCCCAGCAGCAGCATCAACTAGGAGCAGATTTATCCTGGACTCCCTTCAGGGTGCCTTCCTCAAGCAACTGGTCATGGAACCAACTCAGCAGAAGGGAATACTGGACCGTGTGCTCACAAACAGGGACAGTATGATGGGTTAACAGTGGGGGAGCACCTGGGGAACAGTGACCACCAGTCATGGTGGTTTGAAATCACAGAAAGAGCAGAACCAAACCACACAAAAACACATATCCTGGATTTTAGGGGGGCAGACTTTGGGAAAATGGGGAGATACTTGAAAGAGATATTAAGGGGAATAGGACAGGAATCAGGGGTTGAGGAACAGTGGGCAGTATTTAAAGTGGGGTTTACATGAACAACAGAATTATGCATTAAGCAGGTTAGCAAGAGGAAAAGGAAGAGAGACCATTATGGTTTTCTCAAAGAGGAAGCAGAAAGTGAAAAAGATTGCATTCAGGCAATACAAAAGACACACATGCAGAAGGGCTAGGGAGAAGTACCAGGAGGAAGCAAAGGGCAGGGAGGTCATTAGGGAAGCCAAAGTTCAGACAGGAAGAACACATTGCAAAATCAGTGGGTAAAGAGGACAAAACCTTTACAGGTACTTAAGTGAAAAAAGAAAGACAAAGGGAGGGTTAGTGAGACTGAAGAGGGAGGATGGGGGCCACACGGAGGATGACAACAGCAAAGCTGACATATTGAACAGGTATTTCTGCTCAGTCTTTACCAAGGAAGAGGAGGGTAATAGGTCTGAAGGGAGTACAAGGGGTGAGAATGGTGCAGAAATGGACACAAATCCCTTTACACGAGAAAGGGTCCTCAAGGAACTGGAAGTAATAAGAGTTGATAAAGCAATGAGGCCAGATGGGTGCACCCAGGGCCTTAAAGAACTAGAAGTGGTGGCTGAACCTTTGGCTATCCTGTTTAGCTGATCACTGGAAACAGGAGTACCCAAAGACTGGAGGACAGCAGATGTAGTCCTCTTATACAAAAGTGGGAACAAAGAGGAAGCAGGGAACTACAGACCAGTCAGCCTCACCTCGGTAGTGGGGAAGATCATGGAAGCCCTACTGAAGGAGAGATTTGGTGGAACATCTGGTTGTCAATGGACTACAGGACCCAAGGCAGCATGGTTTCACCATGGGGAGGTCATGTCAGACCAACCTCATTGAATTTTTTGACTGCATGACTAGGGAGGTGGATCAGTGGAGGGCAGTGGACATGGCCTATCTGGACTTCAGCCAGGCCTTTGACACTGTGCCACATAGAAAACTATTACACAAACTGGGGAATATGGGTGTGGGCAGGACAGTAGTGTGGTGGATAGGTAACTGGCTGGGTGGCAGGACACAGGGTGGTGGTAAATGGCTGTCACTCCACAGAGGAAGAGTGACCAGTGGGTACCACAGGGATCAGTGCTGGGACGGGTCCTATTCAACATCTTCATCAGTGACATTGCACTGGACCTAGAAGGCAGAATTTCACTGTTCGCTGATGACACAAAGCTCTGTAACAGAGTAGACACACCAGAGGTGTAGACAGAATGAGGAAGCAGCCTAAAGAAACTTGAAGAACGGTCAGGGGTTTGGCAGTTGAAATTCAATGCAAAAGTGCAAGATAATGCATGTGGAGCACAAAACCCTGTCACAAATATATCAGTTGGGTGGTGAGGATATAGCATGCACCAAGCAGGAAAGGGATCTTGGGGTTATCATCTCTGATGACCTCAAGGTAGGAAAAACAGTGTGACAAGGCAGGTAAAAGCAACTAGGATGCTGGGATGTATAGGCAGAGGCATCACCAGCAGGAAAAGGAAGTCATAATTCCGCTATAAAGACACTAGTGAGGCCCAATCTGAGTACAGTGTACAGTTCTGGAGACCATAGCTATATAAGGACATAGGGTAGAGAAGGTTCAGAGAGGGCAACAAAGATGGTGCATGGATTGCATCACAAGTCCTATGAAGACAGGTTGAAGGAACTGAACATGTACTCCCTGGAGGAAGAGGGAGGAGAGGGATATGATTGAGACATACAAGTATCTCACATAGAAGGAACAGGGTGCAGGAATACACTATTTTAAGCGAAAAAAGATGTTCCAGGACTAGAGAATGGGCTGAAAGTTGGAGGAAGGATGATTCACAGAAAACATGATGAGAATTTCTTCACAGAATGGGTGGTGGACAAGTGGAACACCCTGCCAGAGGAAGTGGTGGGGGCTGAAACAATCACAGGGTTTAAGAATGCTTGAGATAGACATAAAGGAATTCTGGAGGTCAGGGGTAAGGGGCAACAGACTTCCAGGAAAACATAAACTGAACATACAAGCTCAAATGGGCAGACTGGGTGGGCCATAAGCCTAATCTGCCGACACTGTCTATGTATCTATGTAAATACATACGTGATAAAAAAAAACTGTTCATTAAAAACATACATGGTCAACAAATAAAGTTGTTCATTAAATACATATATAGTCAACACATAAAGTTGTTCATTAAATACATACATGGTAAATAAATAAACTGTTCATTAAATACATACAGGGTCAAAAAATAAAGTTGTTCATTAAATGCATACATGGTCAACAAATAAAGTTGTTCATTAAATACATACATGGTCAAAAATACACTGTTCATTAAATACATTCATGGTGAACAAATAAAGTTGTTCATTAAATGCATACATGGTCAAAATATAAACTGTTAATTAAATGCATACATGGTAAAAAAAAAATTGTTCAGTAAATATATACATGGTCAATGAATAAAGTATTTTAAGAAATGCATACATTGTCAAAAAATAAAGTTGTTCATGAACTACATTCATGATCAAAAATTAAAGTTATTCATTAAATACATTCATGATCAAAAAATAAACTGTTCATTAAATACATACATGGCCACCAAATAAAGTTGTTCATTAAATACATACATAGTCAAAAAATAAAGTTGTTCATTAAATGCATACATGGTCAACAAATAAAGCTGTTCATTAAATACATACATGGTCAAAAAATAAACTGTTCATTAAATACATTCATGGTCAACAAATACTGTTTTACATTAACTGCATCCATGGTCAACAAATAAAGTTGTTCATTAAATACATACATGGTCAAAAAATAAACTGTTGATTAAATGCTTACATGGTCAAACAATAAACTGTTGATTAAATGCATACTTGGTCAACAAGTAAAGTTGTTCATTAAATGCTTACATGGTCAACAAAAACAGTTGTTCATTAAATACATTCATGGTCAAAAATAAAGTTGTTCATTAAATACATACAGTACATGGTCAACAAATAAAGTTGTTCATTAAATGCATACATGGTCAAAAAATAAACTGTTCATTAAATACTTACAAGGTCAAGCAATAAACTGTTCATTAAATGCATACATGGTCAACAAATAAAGTTGTTCATTAAATACATTCATGGTCAAAAAATTAAGTTGTTCATTAAATACATACAGTACATGGTCAACAAATAAAGTTGTTCATTAAATGCATACGTGGTCAAAAAAATAAAGTTGTTCATTAAATACATTCATGGTCAAAAAATAAACTGCTGATTAAATGCTTATATGGTCAAACTATAAACTGTTCATTAAATGCATACATGGTCAACAAATAAAGTTGTTCATTAAATGCATACATGGTCAACAAAAACAGTTGTTCATTAAATACATTCCTGATCAAAAATTAAAGTTGTTCTTTAAATACATACAATATATGGTCAACAAATAAAGTTGTTCATTAAATACATACATGGTCAAAAAATAAACTGTTCATTAAATACATACATGGTCAAACAATAAACTGTTCATTAAATGCATACGTGGTCAATAAATAAAGTTGTTCATTAAATGCATACATGGTCAAAAAATAAACTGTTCATTAAATGCATACATGGTCAACAAATAAACTGTTCATTAAATACTTACATGGTCAACAAATAAACTGTTGATTAAATGCTAACATGGTCAAACAATAAACTGTTCATTAAATGCATACATGGTCAACAAATAAAGTAGTTCATTAAATGCATACATGGTCAGCAAAAACAGTTCATTAAATACATTCATGGTCAAAAAATAAAGTTGTTCTTTAAATACATACAGTACATGGTCAACAAATAAAGTTGTTCATTAAATGTATACATGGTCAACAAATAAAGTTGTTCATTAAATACATTCATGGTCAAAAAATTAAGTTGTTCATTAAATACATTCAGTACATGGTCAACAAATAAAATTTCTTCATTAAGTGCATACATGGTCAACAAATAAAGTTGTTCATTAAATGCATATATGGTCAAAAAAATAAAGTTGTTCATTAAATACATACATGGTCAACAAATAAAGTTGTTCATTAAATACATACATAGTCAACACATAACGTTGTTCATTAAATACATACTTGGTAAATAAATAAACTATTCATTAAATACATACAAGGTCAAAAAATAAAGTTGTTCATTAAATGCATACATGATCAACAAATAAAGTTGTTCATTAAATACATACATGGTCAAAAATACACTGTTCATTAAATACATTCATGATGAACAAATAAAGTTGTTCATTAAATGCATACATGGTCAAAATATAAACTGCTAATTAAATGCATACATGGTAAAAAAAATAAAGTTGTTCATTAAATATATACATGGTCAACAAATCAAGTAGTTCATGAAATGTATACATTGTCAGAAAATAAAGTTGTTCATGAACTACATTCATGATCAAAAAATAAACTGTTCATTAAATACATACATGGTCACCAAATAAAGTTGTTCATTAAATACATACATGATCAACAAAGAAAGCTGTTCATTAAATACATATGTGGTCAAAAAATAAACTGTTCATTTAATACATACATGGTCAACAAATACTGTTGTTCATTAACTGCATCCATGGTCAACAAATAAAGTTGTTCATTAAATGCATACATGGTCAACAAATAAACTGTTCATGAAATACTTACATGGTCAAAATATAAACTGTTGATTAAATGCTTAAATGGTCAACAAAAACAGTTCATTAAATACATTCATGGTCAAAAAATAAAGTTGTTCATTAAATACCTTCATGATCAAACAATACAGTTTTTCATTTAATACATACATGGTGCCAGATATTCAGAAATGCGCCAAAGGCCTGCCCATATCTGGCACAGCGCAAAACCGATGCGCCAAGGTGCAACAAGTGCCATACTCAGAAGATGCGCATGCTGAGCTGCCCCAGCGCAACACGGCTGAATGTGGCACAGGTGCACCATGGCGCAATCGTGGATGCACCATGGAGTAACCATACATCTGGCATGGTGCAACTGTGGCATCTTGGCACAAAGAGACATGCGCCAAGGCACAGAAAGAGATGCCCCAGGGAACTTTGTGAGCACTGTGGCAGAACAACAGATGGGGGCAGGGCACAGGAACAGACCCAGGGACAGTGCCAATGAAGCACAGTGGCAAGCCACAGGTGGCCACCACCAGCAGGGCACACACAGACACTCAGACACCCCCACCCCAGAACACAACAGTGGATGGAAAGCAGGCAACAGGTGGCACCAATGGTGGGCCACCAAGGGAGTCCTCCCCTACAGCTGTATGCTATGCCCCCATTTACCCAGACCCCAGCAACCCAAACCCAGGACCATGGAGGGAGACAGTATAGTGCAGTGGTTTAAGCCTCTGAGCTGCAAATTTGGTGACATCCAGCAGGCCAGACCTGGGTTTGAATCCCACAGCTTTCACTTGCATACTGTGTGACCCTGAGCAAGTCACTTAACTTTCCTGTTCACCCAGGATGCTCCAGTAAAAAAGCTTTCAGCTTAGTGTGCTACTCCTGGTTAAACAACTAAAAAAAAATGCTGCCAAGCACACATATGCCACACACACCCCTGACAGCCACCCCATGGGCACCCCAAGGCACAGCCACCTACCAAGGGGCAGGACACCACCACTGTGGGACACACCACAGGACACAGCAGTGGACCACAGACACTTGACACATGCACACTACACAGACAGAAACCACCCAACTGCAGCATGGCTCCTCACGCCAGCCGCAAAGCAGAGACCGACAGATGCAGGTATGTCAAAAATATGTAATGGCAACACAAAACAACTATGTACAAGTGAAATAGGATGGGAAAGGGTAGGAAAGTGAGGGAAGGAGACAGGGAACAGGGACTGTACAGTGGGAAGGGGGACAGATGGGGAGGCAGGACTGGGGAAATAGGGAACAGCAGGGCACTTAACTATGGGAGGCCACACCCAGCCACCTCCTGCTGCCTCCTCCATCACCGATTTGCCAAGATCATCTGGCGCACCTGACATACCACCTCCATGGTGGTGGACGATCAGAATGATCTGTTGCATGAGCTGACAGTATAGGGGCAGGCTCCTTCTCCTCCACCAGATACCTATGACAAGGGCCAGGACAGGTGATCAGTGCAAGATGCCATGCTACCATGCCCACCCACTGTGCGCAATGGGCAGTGGGAACACACACCCCTGAAGTGGAGCCCCAGCCAGCCACAGGGGTTTAGACCAATGCCTAACAGCAACCCAGCATTCCAGGACAGTCCACAGAGGTGGTTACTGCCACCCAATGGCCACCCGACCATGCAACAACAGTCACATGACACAGGGCACCAGCAGCACTGCAGCACCACCAGTGGCAGCTGGGTGCACACCCACCCCATTGACAGCTAGCACACTAACATACCTTTGCAACTGTATGATGGATTTGCCTGAAATTTTGCATGCACAATCTAGTACCATAGATCTCTGGATATGGTAAGTTGCATTATGGTCAAATGTGTGCTTAAGGAGATGCAGAGCACAAAAAACACCATGCAAAAACAGGGTTTTTGCACATTTATTTGCTCAGGGCTACAGCCAAAACAATGTGTTCTTCTGGTCTGAAATCTTCAAAGAAGATGCAGTTTGGGTCACAGATCTGCCTTTTGAAGATTTGGTGAAAAAAATATTAATCCGTTCAAAAGGTATTCAAATTTCAACTTTCCCATTATAGTCAAAGGGAAAAAATATATATTTTATTGTTGCAAACGGCCTCTGTAGTGTAGTGTGCCTGCAATTTTGTTTTCAGTTAGTGATGGACAAAAACAGCTGTAGTTTGAATTTAGCTGCCCCTAGGTGAACACTGACAGTTGTGTTCATTTAATAGAGGTATGAGGAACACAATACCACCATTATTTTTGTGTCTCCCCCCATAAATGCCTTTTCCATGATCAGACCCCGTGAGTGTCATGAACTGTGACAGAACTGATACAACAATTTTGCAAATTGTGACACTGTTGTGCCCGTTCTTTTACAGATGTTTGCAAAATGTCACAATTTGTGACACTATTGCACCTAAAAACACAATTTCTTGCCACCCCACTGCACCTAAATGGTTGGTGCTTTGGGGCTGAAATTTGCAGGGTGAGCCCTGGCCCCACAGATGTTCCTTTTGGGGTTTGGTAAATAAATGTACAACTGTTCCAAAGTTACAGTGTTCCAAAGTTGAGAAATTTCCCATAGGATAACTTTGCTGTGCCCATGGTGCCTGAAATGATTCAAGATATGGATTTTCCACCCTGGTTGGCTAAGTCCATCCTAAGTGAACTAAGTCTATGTGGAGGTTTCCAAGTCATGATTACAACTGCAATTAAACTTTTTTCAGAGTTTATATAGTTACTGAGATATTGCCAAGTTAATGTTACAAGGGCTCCTTTTCAGTGCTACAAGGCTGCTGTATGGCTCCATACCTACAGTATGTGTAAGTGGGATTGCAGTGCCCAGAGGGCCAACGCTCCCACATATACATACCATTATGCAGAAATGGGCAAAATGAATGGAGTGCAGGGTCCAGAGGGCCAGCACTCCCACAAATGCATTCCAGTTACATTGCACTTTCGCAAAAGGAAGGGAAATTCATTGTAAAAAACTGCATTAATGCATCACAGAAACATAGAATTTGTCAGCAGATAAGGACCACTTGGCCCACACAGTCTGCCCATTTTCCTACCTAATGGATAAGCTGCAGATCCTAGTTAACCAACAGCCTACTTCATTCTACTCCCACCCTCTAGAATTGCCTTAAGTCTGTCCCATGCATTCTTGAATTCCCCACTGTTTTTGACTCTACAACCTCTCTGCAGGAAGGTTGTTTCATGTATCCACAACCTCTCTGTGAAGAAATACTTCCTCAGAGTACCTCTGAGCCATCCCTCTATCTTCAAATTGTGCCCCTTGTTTTTGCACTTCTCTTTTCTGAAAGATGCTACCCTCTTGGACTTTGTTGATTCTCTGAGGTATTTGAAAGTTTCTATCATGTCCCCTCTCCCTCCTTTCCTCAAGGCTATACATCTTAAGTTCCTTTAATCTTTCTTCATATGTCTTCTGTGCAGATCCTGCATCATTTTGTTGCCCTCTTCTGGACAGCCTGCACCCTGTCTATGTTTTTTGGAGATGGGGTCTCCAGAACTGTACACAGTACTCCAGATGTGGTCTTACCAACTGTCTGTACAGAGAGGCCAACAACTTCCTGATTTCTACTGGTGATGCCCCTTCCTATACATCCCATTATCCCCCCAGCCCTCCTTACTGCCTTCTCACATTGCTTGCCCATCTTTAGGTTATCTGATATGATTACCCCCTGGTCTCTTTCCATTTTTGTCATTGTTAGTATCTCACGCCCCATTATCAGTTAAGAAAGATTGATAGCACAGTGAGTGTTAGGCCTGATGACCTCATGGCAAGCCCCGACATCTGTTGGTATGTGCAGGGTGGTAGGGGTGGTAACCCTAACTTTGAATTTCCAAACTTTTATTGCTGTGCTATCAACCCTAACTGATGCATTACTCTTTGTCATTTTACAACCAAATAATCCATAAATGAGTATGCACCGTCATGTTGTCAGTGCTACAAGATGTGGAAAGTTTCATGATGGTTTCGGAGATATAAAGTGGACAAAACCACAAAAATGATCATTTTTCCATAGGATAACAAGAGATTTTCTACTCTCATGTACAGCACACATAGAATTAGGTTTGCCTCTGATATTTTCTGGAATTATGGGGTGTGTGACAAGGGTGTGCCTTTGGATGTTTTTGCTTAAAAATATATTATTAGTTTTTAATTATTATGATTTGTGTGGGGCATGACGGGCTGTTCAAATGGTAAATCACATTTACCATTTGAACAGTAAATTGCGAATGGTAAATCTAATTTACCATTCGAGGTTTACGGTTCAAATGGTAAATGTTCGAACGGTAGTAAATGTTCGAATAGTAAAAGCTATTTACCATTTTCACTTCCCTGTTAGCAATTTCAGTTTTCAATTCCCACTTCTGCCATCTTGTTTTCAGTTAGCGAGGGTGGAAAACGTAAACATTTTAAAAAATACTTCCCCTTGGTAAACACTAACAGCTGTGTTTACCTAATCAGGGGTCAAGGAACTCGCTCTTGTCATTATGTTTTGGGCATGTGGTCCCGAAATATGTATTTTGGGTGGTAGTATGTGCCACAAATTGCTGCAGAATCATGACACTATCTTGCCTGGGTGACAGTATGGGGGGGAGGGATTTGCAGGAAATAGCCCCAGCTCCTTTTTGGAGAAAACATACCCCTGAATTAGATTCCTCATCCCCCAATTAGGTAGACATCAAGTGTTTAACTAAGAATTACTTGCTTTTCCTCTTTTACATCTCCTATGGGGAAGGTCAGAGGAATACTATTATTATTAATTATTTCAATCACAGCTGACAGTGGGATGCCAAATCCCAATGTCAGCAGTAGCCCCTCCTCACCCTGACAGTGTGGCACACTGGGTAGCCCACTCCCAGTGTTCACAGTATGTTCCCCACCAGTAATGTTGCTGTTATCCCCCAATATGTTTACCAACAGTGAGGTATCCAATCCACACATCAGCAGTAGCCTCCTCCTCCGAACAGTGTGGGACCCTGGGTAGCTCACTCTCAGTGTCCCCAAATGTATAATGTACCTGTAAAAAAAACAGTCCCCAAATGTCTCTTTTTATTATTATTATTAAATCTGGAAAAAGAAAATGGTCCCTTGTTATTCTCTGCATGTCCTCCCTCCTCCTCCATCCCCATCCTACCTCTGCTCATTCACCTCCCCGTACCCCTCTTATCCCATACTTACCCCCCCAGGTCAGCAGCTGCAACCTTCTTTAAACTGGGACACAGTTCTACATTCTGCAAAGGTGAACCACAAACTGAAGGAATCAGGGTAAGCCATATAATGACTGTCAAAGGGGTTTTCAACTTATGTTGTTTTCAGCCATTTTTAGGAATTTTAGCATACAAACACAGAAACATAGAATTTGATGGCAGATAAGGACCGCATGGCCCACAGAGTCTGACCATTTCCATACCTAATGGATAAGCTGCAGATCCTAGTTAACCAACAGCCTACTTCCTCCTACCCCCCCTCTAGAATTGCCTTATGTCTGTCCCATGCATTCTTGAATTCCCCCACTGTTTTTGACTCTATGACCTCCTCAGGAAGGTTGTTCCATGTATCCACAACCCTCTTGTGAAGAAATACTTCTCAGATTACCTCTGAGCTGTCCCCCTCTACCTTCAAATTGTGCCCCCCTGTTTTTGCACTTCTCTTTTTCTGAAAGACGCTAGCCTCTTGGACTTTGTTGATTCCCTTGAGGTATTTGAAAGTTTCTATTATGTCCCCCCTCTCCCTCCTTTTCTCAAGGCTATACATCTTTAGTTCCTTTAGTCTTTCTTCATATGTCTTCTGATGCAGACCCTGCATCATTTTGGTTGCCCTCCTCTGGACAGCCTCCACTCTGTCTATTTCTTTGTGGAGGTGGGGTCTCCAGAACTGTATGCAGTACTCCAGATGTGGTCTTACCAGCTGTCTGTACAGAGGGCCAACAACTTCCTGTTTTATACTGGTGATGCCTCTCCCTATGCATCCCAGTATTCCTCCAGCTCTCCTTACTGCCTTCTCACATTGCTAGCCGACCTTTAGGTCATCTGATATGACTACCCCCAGGTCCCTTTCCATTTTTGTTGTAGTCAGTATCTCACCCCCCATTGTGTACTCTTCCCCTGGGTTTTTGTTTCCCAGGTGCATTACTTTGCACTTCTTTGCATTGAATCTAAGCTGCCATACATTTGACCATTCCTCCAACCTTGCCAAGTCCCTTTTCATCCTTTCCACCCCACCTTGTGTATCAACCCTGTTGCAGATCTTTGTGTCATCTGCAAAGAGACATACTTTCCCTTCCAGTCCCTCTGCAATGTCACTTATAAAGACATTAAAAAGGACCGGCCCCAGTACTGAACCCTGTGGTACCCCACTAGTAACCCTCCTTTCTTCACTGTGGACTCCATTTACTATTATCTGCTGTGTCCTGTTGTCCAACCAGTGTTTTACCCAGGCTACCACCCTGGGACCCACTCCAGGCTGGCTAATTTGTTTATTAATCTTTTGTGCGGGACTGTGTCAAATGCCTTGCTAAAGTCTAGGTAGGCCATGTCCACAGCCCCTCTCTGGTCTACTGCTTTGGTCACCCAGTCAAATAAATCAATTAGATTTGTCTGACATGACCTTCCCACTGTGAATCCATGCTGCCTTGAGTCCTGTGTCTCACTAGGTACTAATCAATTCTTTCCTTCAGAAGTGATTCCAACATTTTCCCTCCCACTGAGGTCAAACTGAAAGGTCTGTAGTTTCCTGCCTGGGTCTTGCTTCCACTTTTGTGAAGGGAAATCACATCCACCTTCCCCCAGTCCTCAAGTACCACCTCATCCTTTCATGATTTATTTAAATGGGTAGTCAGTGGTGTTACTAGTTCTTCCCTTAGTTCTTTTAGAATTCTGGGGTGAATTCCATCAGGCCCCATTGCTTTGTCCACCTTCAATTTTAAGAGTTCTTTCAGAAACCTTTCTTCTGTGAAAGGACTAATATCAGCCCCTTATCCAGAGTGGTTCTATTGACAGGATTTTCAACACAGGGTTCTTGAGAACCCACCTCATGAACACTGTCCCTGTCATCTCATTAATTGGTCCTGAAAAGTGATTTAGAGATCACTGTGCAGATTCACCTTTCAGGACTGATTAATGAAATGACAGTGCCAGTGTTCATGAGGTGACGTCCCAAGAACCCCATGTTAACAATTTGGTGCAAGAAATTCTCAGAATGTCTTCGGTACAAGTGTGCATTGCATACTTTCTACACATGCTCATAACTTCCACAGTTTTTTATATTTTCACTCGAGCTTTTCGACACTGCCATTTTCTGCACACTTCTTCATGAACAGTACAGCTATCATTTTTCACATCCTGCCTGAAATGTGTTTTTGCACCTGTGGCCAGAATGGTGCAGTCGCTGTATGAAATCAACTTTCAAGACAGCTTAACAAAATCACAGTGTCAGTGTTCATGAGGGGAGGTCTCAAAAAGCTCATTCTGAAAATTTTGTGAAATAATTCAAAAACATGACCGCATTATGAACATGCGTTTCGCAGTTCTACACATGTGTATAACTTCAAGTTTTTCATATTTTTACTCCAGGTTTTCAACATTGCCATTTTTCACATTTTCTCATGAACAGTATACAGATGTCATTTTTCACATCCTGACTGAAACACATTTTCGCACCTGTTGTGCAGAATGGCGTGGCTGCTTTGCAAAACCAACTTTTGGAACAGATTAACAAAATAACAGTGCCAGTGTTCATGATGTGAGATCCCCAAAAGGCCAAGTTTAAAGTTTGGTGAAAAATCCGAAAACTAGTTATGTGTGCTCATTGCATTTATTCTATGCACACACATAAAAATATAGAAACACAGAAACATAGAAGGACAACAGATAAAGGCAGCAAGGCCCATCCAGTCTGACCATTTTTTCCTACCTTGTGAATGTGCCATAAGCCTGTACTCTGTCAATGGCCTATCTATTCATACTCATTTGTATTGCTCCCTTTTGCCTATCTCATGCCTGTTAGAAGCCCTGCACTGTATTCTTATCCACCACTTTCTGAGGTAGGCCATTCCATACATCCACCACCCTTTCTATGAAAAAGAACTTCCTCACATTACCCCTTAATTGACCTCCCTCTAATCTCATGCTATGTCCTACTGTCCTGCTATTTTTCTTATATTGAAACATGTTAGACCTGTTCACATTGTTAATGCCCTTAAGATGTTTGAATGCTTTGATCATATCACCTCTCTCCCTTCTTTGCTCTAGGGCTCCATTAATCTGTCCTCATGTGTTTTCTGATGCAGTCCCAGCACCATTTTGGTTGCTCTTCTCTGGACTGCCTCCATTTGGTTAATGTCCTTGTGTAGGTGCAGACTCCAGTACTGCATGCAGTACTCCAGATGGGGCCTAACCAGTGTCTTGTAAAGAGGTACTGTTACTGCCTTCTAACGACTTGTGATACACCTGCTAATATACCCCAACATTCCTCTAGCCTTACCTACTATTATACTATCTCAAGAAGAAGGAAAATTAATTGCAAAATACTATGTTAATGCATCAGTTAGGGTTTTTATTAAAGCATCAAAGCTTGGAAATTTAATGTTAGTGTTACCAACCATACTACCCCACTCCCATCCTCCACACACCAGCAGGCATTGGGGTGTGCCTTGGGATCTTTAGGCCTCTCACCCCATTATCCTATATTGTACCATCTCATCTTGTTTACACACGGAATGGGGTGAAAACTTGTGCCAATGACCCCAAGGCATACCCTGATGCCTATTGGTGTGTGGTGGTTGGGGGGTGGTAGGATTGGTAATCCCAACATCGAATTTCCCAGCTTTTGATGCTTTAATAAAAATTCTAACTGATGCTTTAACGTATTTTTTTGCAAATATATATATATATATATACACACAGATATATATATATATATATACTGTATATACACCGACACATTTCCATACTTACATACACGTACATCATATACATACACACAAAACATATTAACACAGTTAAAATTTCCTTAGCACTACAATAGTAAGTGAGAGCTTACCAGCATGGGAAGATGGTGGGAGCAAGGAGAACTGTCACCCCTTCACCCCTCAAGGATGCACATCCCCCAAGGGGAATTGACAAGGAACAGCTGAGGAGCACTGGGAGGTAGTTGGGGGAGAATAACTGACACCGGCACATAAATGAATCACGATGGTAACAACTGCATGATGCAGATGCAGTTGAGAAATTGAAGAGGAGGGAGGGTCCTGGGGGTGGAGGCAAGCCATTACCCTCAGGAGCTAGACTCAGTGTTAAGAACACTGCTCGATGCAAACCCAGCTGCTATATGCTTTCAGCATGCCAAGCAAGGGACAGAATGGGGTGGGGTTGTTAAATAGGACAGTAGTGATGGAAAAGAAAGATGGTAAAGGAGAACTGGGTCAGAAGCAGCTGCAGGATGGAGAAATGTAGCGTTAAAGAAGATAGGACAATGAGTGAGTACATGGGGCAGAATGGATATCCAAAGGGAGTGAGTTCCAAATGTTGGGAAAGTGATAGGAGAAGGCAGCTCTCCCTGTGGTGGACGTTTGGACTAGGAGAACGAGGACCCTATAGAGGGAGTTACAGAGGTAATAGGAGGGAGATGGAGGGGAGGAAAGGAGGGCATTGAGGTAGGATGGAAGGAAGCCAAGCCAGAACTTCTTAACTAATGAGGCACTGAGGGCAAGATATCTGGCCTCAAGAGGGGGAAGGAATGAGCAGTGTAGAGATCACAGTGATGAGTACCTGAAGGACAGGCAAAAGCAAAACAACAGGAGTTGTAGAGACTGTCCAGTCTGGTAAGGGTGGACTTATCAGCAACACTACAGACTATGTTGCCAGAGTCAAAGTTTGATGCATAGTACTCAAACAAAGGAGGGAGAGTGGGAACATGATAGAGATATTCAAGTACCTCAAAGGAATAAACAGGTACAGCTGCAGGACCTCTTACAGGAAAGAGACTGCATGTGAATCAGGGACACGACATGAGACTTATGGGTACAGGATAGTCAGGGCAATGTCAGGAAGTACTTTTTACTGAGAGGGTGGTGAAATGGTGGAATGGCTTGCCCACAAAGTTGTGGGGATAAAACAGTTAGAATTCAAAATGCATGGGATAGATACAAGGGTGTCATCAGAAATAAGCATTTTGGGGGTAGGGCTGTGGGCAGACTAGATGGATCAAACTGTCACCGACCATCATCACATTCTATATTTCTGTGTTTCCTGATTCAACAGGCTGTTAGCTGAGCACTCACTAACTGCTAGGACCAACTACTTTGGTAACTACAGCTACTGGTTGTATATTATGTAGGGAGTAGACTACAGACCAAACCACCTACTTACCCATAATAATTCTTCTTGATTGAAAAAATCAGACAAGCTCTGCATTCGCGGACAAACTTCCTTAGGCTGGAAATATCTGTGTATAATGCATATGTGGAGAGAGAGGAAACTGATTCTCTAAGCTAAAGAGGAGAAAGTTTAGTGCAGCTAACCGGGGCAATTAACTGCCATACAAGCCCGAGGCCATGGCATCATCATTCAAATACAAGGTAACAGGGCAGCAGAAGGATGGTCTGTACTTTGCACTACACAGCAGTTGAATGTTTTTTACTACATACTAACATACTAAAATTCCAGCAGAATAGGCCTAATGGTCTTTTGTGTCTGTTCGTTTGGTCAGCCCCCCACCCAAGGAGCTGACCTTGCTGCCCTCCTCACCCTCTCTGGCTTCTCCCTTCCCAGTCATGGATATTCTTGCTGCACTGGAATTTGCTTCCAGAACCCTTCCCCTGCACCTGTCCCATCCCCTCCTGAACCTCTCTACTGTCTCTGCCTCCACCAGCCCCCTGGGCAGCGAATTCCATGGCTCCACCACCCTCTCAGTGAAGTAGCACCTCCTTGTTTCTCACCTGAATCTCCCCCCTCCAGCTTCCACCCATGCCCTCTAGTTGTCCCCTCTTCCTTCCTTCAGAGCACCCTGACTGTTCCTCCTCTAATTACCCCCTTCATGTACCTGAAGGCCTCTATCATGTCCTCTCGGTCCCTTCTCTCTTCCAATGTGTACATATTTAGCTCTTGGAGCCTCTCCCCATAGATCCTGTCCCCCAAGCCCCAGATCATTTTGGTTGCCCTCCTCTGGACCCTCTCCAGGAGTTCAATGTCCCTCTTCAAGTGTGGTCTCCAAAACTGCACGCAGTACTCGAGGAGTGGCTACACCAAGCAGTTATACAGAGGGAGTATCACTTCCTTCCTTCTGGAGGTGATCCCCCTAGCGATGCATCCCAGCATCCTGTTGGCCTTGGCTGCTGCCATCCTGCAAGTTTCTGAGTTGTTTATCTTAACATCCACCACCACCCCCAGGTCCCTCTCAGCCATCGAGACTTGTAGCATTCCCCCTCCCTCCCAGGGTGTACACTTGGCCCGGGTTTCTGGCCCCCAGGTGCAGTACCTTGCATTTTCCTGCATTGAACCTCAGCTTCCACTTTCCAGACCACCTTTCCAGAGCCTAAAGGTCCCCCTGTTAGGCCACCCTTCCCTCCTCCCCATTCACCACCATCCCCAGTTTTAAGTCATCCATAAAGAGACTCATCTCACTCTTGATACCTTTTCTTATGTCAGAGACATAGGCATTGAACAGGAGGTGCCCAAGGACCAATCCCTGAGCGACCCCACTAATGACCCTCCCTGTGGATGAAACTAACCCACCAACCATGACCCTCCGGGTCCAGTCCTGGAGCAAGTTGCCTATCCATCTGATCATCTGGTTTCCCACCCCCATTTCTCCCAGTTTATCTAACAGGCCCACATGAAGAACAGAGTCAAATGCCTTGCTGAAGTCAAGAAAGAGGACGTCCACTGGTCTACCCAGGTCCAAGGCACTCATCACCCAGTTTTAGAACTTCGCAAGGTTTGTCTAACATGATTACCCTGGGATGAATCTATGCTGTCTATCGTCCAGACACCCCGACTTTTCCAGGTCCCCCCAATTCTCTCCTTGACAATGCCCTCCATCACCTTGCCCACCACCAATGTCAGGCTGATGGGCCTGTAGTTCCCTGCCACCTCCCTTGACCCCTCCTTGTGGATAGGCACTGTATGTGCTACCTTCCAGTCCTGAGGCATCCACCCTGTCCTCAGAGAGATGCTGAAAATCTCCACCAGGGGTATCGCCAGGACATCCTCTAATTCCTTCAGCACTCTGGGGTGTAATTTATCTGTCCCCAGTGCTTTCTCCATCTTAAGGGACCTGAGGGCTTCCCTTACTCTCTCTGCCGTGATTTCCATCTCCACTACCTCATCATCCTGCTTTGCTTCCCTCACTCCTGCTAGTGATGGCCCCCCCTCCCCAGACTGGTCGATTGGTAAGGTTCTCCCCCTCCTCAGTTTCATCATCTTCTCCCATGTATGATGCAGCCCCCCATTCTCCTTGGTGAAAACTGAGGTGAAGTACTCATTTAGTACCTCAGCCTGCTCCCCCAGATTTTGTGCCCATCCCTCCCCTGTTTTAATCCTGCTAATCTGCCCCTTCACCCTTCGTTTTTCCCCAGTGTACCTAAAAAAAACCTTATTCACTCTCCGAATTTCCATGGCCAGGTTCTGCTCCTTCCTTGCCTTAGCCACTTTCACCACCCTAGTGGTCCTTCTGGCCATCAGCTCACACTCCCCTTGATCCCTTTCACTACTTGAGCACTTGAATTTCCTATAGGCTGCCTTCTTTCCCCTCACCACCTCCTGAACCCCCCGGTCCATCAGCAGGGTTTTCGGGCCCTACCACATTTTTGTCTTTCTCTTGTATGGGTGCTGGTAGCATCCTGCACCCCACTCCTAATGATTTCCCACCTACTGTCAATGTCCATGTCTGGCCCAATCCCATCCAAATGCTTCTTAAAGATCCTTCCTATTTCCTTGAAATCTGCCCCCCTGAAGTGAGTTACCTCCATCTTTGTGCTGCCTTCTACCCCTCCTAGGTTCAGGCAGAACCAGACTGTGGTATGGTTACACCCCGCCTACGGGTCCCTTACCTTCATGCCCCCAATCTGGTCACTGTCTGCCAGGACCTCATCCAGAATCTGCACCTCCCTGTTTGGTTCCCCCACCTGCTGAGTTAGGAATGCATCCTGAAAGACATCCAACAACCTCTGTTCCCTGGCCACCGAGAATATCATAATCTCCCAGTCTGTTCCTGGCATGTTTAAGTCCCCCAACACCACCACCGTTCCCCTGCTCAATCTGCAGTGTCTCCCAACATCTGCCACCAGCCTCTCCTTGAGCTCCTTTGCCAGCACAAGGGGTCTATACACCACTTCTGTTTTTACTCTCTTGCCCCCCATTGTTGTCAAGATGAACCACATTGCCTCCACAGTTCCCTCTGCCTCCTCCACTCCTCCTGTGTCAATGCCGTTTTTGACTATTATTGCTACCCTTCCTCCCCTTCCCTCCCCCCTGTCCTTCCTCAACTTGGTGTAACCCTCCATGTTCAGGTACCAGTCGTGCCCTGCCATGGCCAGGTCTCATGACCACTGCCACATCCATCTCTCCCTCAGTTAGCATCACCTGGAGCTCAGGCATTTTATTGCCCAAGCTCCTGGCATTTAGCAGGACTACCTTCCACCCTTTCTCCATACTTCCATTTCCCCTGCTTGCATTCCAATGGGGATTCTTTCTTCCTCTGGTCTGCACTATACCAGTTGACCTTTTCCCTCTTTCCTCCAGTTCCCCAGGGGGATGGAGACAGAGTCCCTCCCTTATCGGACCCCCCTCAACAGCCTTTTCTCCCATCAATCCCTCCTTCACAAGTTTAAACCCCACCTTAAACCAATGAACCCCTCTATTTTCAACTTAAGGATTTCCTTCCCCTCCAAATTGAGATGGAGCCTATCTCTAGTATACAGCCCCTTATCCTCCCAGGTCTCCCCCAATCCCCCATCAACCCATACCCTCTGTTCCCACACCACTGCCTGAGCCACTGGTTTATCTCCTTAATCTTCCTCTTGTGTTCCCCACCAGCTCTTGGCACCAACAGGATTTCTGAGAAGGAAATCACACATCTTATGTCTTGACAAACCCTGGCAAGCTCCCTGAACCTTGCCTGCATCTGTAGCTCACTATTTCCCTCATTGTCATTTGTACCCAGGTGGACCAGTATGTCCAGGGAACCTCTACAATTCTTTGCCAGCTGATATACCTAATGCTTGGCCCTGTGCACTATTAGTCCAGGAAAGTATTTTGTTCTAACCAGGCAGGCTTCCCCCTCCCTTTCCCATTTGATGCCCCCGTTCATGGAAACACCCAGCTAGAGCACTCTGACTGCCTCTTTTCCTCCTTCCCCTTTCCTTGTCCCTCATCCTTTCTACCAGTCCCTCCCCTGCCAGCTCCTTGCTCCTCCCCTATCTGGGTGCCACCTACCCCCTCCTATCTTCCCTGGCCAATCCCTCCTCTCCGATCCTATGCCCTCCTCTCCTCCTGAGTATCCTTCTGTGCCCCCTGCAACTCCCCATCACTGCTCACGACTTGTCCTTCCCCCATCTGCTAATCTAGCCTGGCTTGTCCTCCCTTCCTTCCATCTCTGTTCAGACCCTCCTTGCTTGTGCTCCTAGCAAACCCTCAGCTCCTTTACTGTTATCCTCTCTTTGTACTTCTGGTTCTTCTCCTTGCTTTTCCCTCCAACGGTCCTTCTCCTTGCACTTTCCTCCCTCACCCCTCTTCCTCCTGCTCTGATCCCCTGCTCCCCTGTTTTCCTCCATTCCAAGTCCCCTGTTCTTCCTGCTATCTGGCCCCCCCTCTGTCCCCACTCCTTTCCATCTATAACTGCCCTGTCATGGCTACATCACCCCCCTCATCCCCAAGCAGAAGAAGAGAATTGAAGCGGTTACTGAGCTTAAGGTCTGATCAACCCTCCCCTCTGATCCTATACATTTCCTCCTCCTGAGTACCCTTCTGTACCCTGCTACCCCCGTCACTGCTCACGACTGGTCCTTCACCCCATCTGCTAAACTAGACTGGCTCATCCTCCCTTCCTTCCCGTCTCCATTCAGCCCCTCCTTGCCTGTTGTGCTCCCCTGGCATAAACTCTTAGCTCCCTTTACTGTAACCTCCTTGTAATTCTGGTTCTTCTCCTTGCTCTTTCATCCAAACTGGTCCTTCTCCTTGCACTTTTCTCCCTCTACCCCCCTCCTCCTCCTCCTGTGATCCCCAGCTTCTCCCATTTTCCTGCATTCCAAGTCCCCCCTGTTCTTCCTGCTATCTGGCCCCTGCCTCTACCTCCCATTCCCTTTCCATCTATAACTGCCCCTGTTATGGCTACATCACCCCCTCATCCCCAAGCCCCCAAGCAGAAGAAGAGAACTGAAGCAGTTACTGAGCTTAAGGTCTGATCAACCTCCCCCCTTGCTTCCTTTTGTCCAGCCCCAGCCATCTGTCTACTTGCCCGAGAATGTCCTCCTTTTGTCCCCCCTCTGTGCGGGTCCCCAGATTCCTACCTGCTTCCTTGGTAGTATCCTCATTTTGGGCCCCCTCTGTCAGAGTCCTTATGTGACCCCAGAGTATTCTTCTGCACTCCTTTCTCTATGCCTCTTTCCCTAGTGCTTTGTGCAACCCCGTAGGAGAGACCCTGCCCTATTCCCCAACCATATCTCCCCTCTCCCTCCAGCTGTCTCCTAATCCCTTCAACCTCCTCTCTAAGTTGTGCAAGCTGGTAGCACACTGGACAATCACCAAACTTCCAAGCCCAGTCCAGTATCATGGCTGCCCCACATCCTGTGCACCCCACCACCCTCCCAAAGATGCCGGCCCTAATGATGTGTGGTCCCATCCCCCTCCTAGTAGATTTCCTTGGGTGAACCACCAGGCTCTGCACTAGTCCAATATACACCCCTACCCACTAATCAGAACACCCACTAATCCTAGATACATTCCCACAGTAAACAGGTACCCCCATTACTAGGTGCAATACTACACAATAAACTTATAGGGGAAGTGTACAACTCCCTAAGTTCCTCTCTCCCAGCCTTTAAACTGAGCCCCCAGTGGCTAGAACTACATGAACTGCATTCCAGTTTAAGGCCTTCCACAATATCCAACTATCCCACTGATCAGCAATTCACTGTGGATGCTGCACTCCTATTGAGGACCTACCTATGCTTTTTCCCTGTCCTGTGACTGCTTTACTGGGTAGAAACTACATGGGCTGCACCTGTAGCCTCTTCCTCCAATTGAGGGGAAAGTGGTCCCCTATAAATGAGCTGTGCTCTGGGGAGAGAGGGGTGGGGGGTGGGATTAGAGCCCACACCTAACTCACACAAGCGTATCAGCACTGATGCACAGAATCTTCCAGAGAGTGTAGTCTGCTCCTCCCCCACGCAAGACTGACTGAGGTGACAATCACACCTCACTTTAGCCAGCACTAATCCCCTGTAATATGATGTCTGCACTTACAGGCCAGCTAACAACTTTTAAACACACACACACAAACACCAACCTGTCTGCTAGAATCCCTTACCCCTGCCCAAACTAAATGTTAAAACACAGTAAATGGCAGTTAAAACCAGCCCTCAAATACAATTACAACCCACAGAAATACCAGCTTAGAAAATCTTTCAAATCTACTTAGTCCCCCAGCCACCAGCTAGAAGCTTCTGTCACCTTCTCCACTGGTTGAAGACTGACTGAGATGACAATTATACCTCACATTTAGCCAGCACTAATCCTGTGTAATATGATGCCTGCACTTACAGGCCAGCTAGCAACTTTTAAACACACACACACACACACACACATACACACAAACACCAACCTGTCTGCTCGAATCCCTTACTCCTGCCCAAATTAAATGTTAAAGCACAATAGATGGTAGTTAAGACCAGCCCTCAACTACAATTACAACCCACAGAAATACCAGCTAGTTATTCCCCCAGCCACCAGCTAGAAGCTTCTTTCACCTTCTCCATTGGCTAAAGACTGTGGGTCAGCAGTGGGTTTTGCTGCAGGTGAACACTTTATCCATAAGGAGGCAGTATGGTGCAGTGGTTTAAGGTTCTGAGCTGCAAATCTGGAGACCTGGGTTTGAATCCCTCAGCCCCCCTTACATATACTGTGTGACCCTGAGCAAGTCACTTCTCTTCCCTGTACTCCCAGGTTGCACCTGTAAACAAGCTTTCAGCTTAATGTGTTTCACCTGGTTAAACAATTGGATATGGAGCGTTATTAAGTAAAGCAGGTTACAAACACGGCTTTAAAGAATTTATTGTTTGGAGTGAGATATGCTGTTTCCCTGGTCAGCAGCCAATTGTACACCTCTGCATAGCTTGGTGAACTGCTCTGCCCACCTCCTTGACTCCTCTGGTGGTCGTCTAACAGATCAGTTCAAAACAGTCATTTTCTATCAGAAGCAGGTTGAGAATTAAAACTGGCAGTTATTTTATTTTATTGCCTAGTGTCTCATGAGTCTTAACACCTGACCCTACCCTCTTGCTCTACATTTCATAAATAAATGACATAGTTCAAAAACACTTGAAGACCCACACAGCCCTCCTCTCACCTCCTCAGCTGGCTGCCTTCTGACATATGCAACCCGCAGTTTCTGCTCTATGGGTGGATTTGTCAGATAGTGGCTAGCTGAGGAGGTGAGGGGAGGGCTGTCTCAGCTGCCAAACATTTTTGGGCTATGACATATTTATCTATGGAATCTAGACTAAGAGGGTATAGTCAGGGGTGGGGACTCACATCAATATAACTGACAGTTGTTATTCTCAATCTGCTTCTTATAGAAAAGTGACTTTATGTTTCACTGATCTGTTAGGTGACTGGCTGAGGAGGAAGGGGGAGGGCAGGTTGAAATGGTACGTGATGTGCTGTATTACAGGAGTTCAGCTACAGGGACCTGGTCACTGGAGTACAACTGAATGATGCCATGTCTATATTTGAAAAGTTTACAGAAGGCACTGTAGCTCATTTGGGTTTATTGTTTTATCCCCTCCCAAGATTGTCCCTCTGATTTCTGCATTTTGCTATTTCTGAAGCACGGATGCCATTCCTTTGATTGAAAATCTCACTGAATGCTCTATTGGTCAGATGGGCTTGTTGTTTAGGAACACACAATGTATGATTGCCTTTCTAATCCCATCCTATTCAGCTGGAACATGAAGGACAGGAGCTGGATGACTAGTGATAGTGACTGCACTTGAGTGACAAAAAGACATCAGGAGTCATTCACCTCATCTAGTGAGTGTTAGCACATGCACACTAAGATAGAAAGAAACAGACAAGACAGGCATTTAGTGATCTGTTTTACCGAATGTAGCTGATACATCCCCATAAAAGAACAGGAAGAGGCATCATCAGTAGAAAACAGGAAGTTGTTATCCCTCTGTACTGCCAGTAGGAGAGAACCCATCTGGAGTACTGCATGTAGTTTTGGATATCCCATCTCCACAAGGACACAGACAGGATGGAGGCGGTCCAGAGAAGGGCAACTAATATGGTGCAGGGTCTGCAGCAGATGCCATACGAAGAGAAACTAAAGCAGCTTAATATGTATACCCTTGAGGAAAGGAGGGAGAGAGGGGACATGATAGAAACCTTCAAGTTCCTCAAGGAGTCAACAACGTCTAAGAAGGTAGCATCTTTCAGAAAAAGAGATGTGTAAGAACAAGAGGGCACAATTTGAATATAGAGGAGGGGATAGCTCAGGGGCAACATGAGGAAACATTTTTTCACAGACAGAGTGGTGGCCACATGGAACCACCTTCCTGAAGAGGTTATGGCATCAAAAACAGTGGGGGAATTTAAGAATGCATGGGACAGGCATCTGGTAATTATAGTGGGGGGTAGGAGGAAGTAGGCTGTCGGTAAACTAGAATCCGACAATTACTGCACTTATTGCTTAAACTTAGGCACTGACTGCCTCTGCACTTGTTCCACTCCTGCCTTTCATCCTCCTCTTCCCCTTGACATCCTAAAGGCCAAACCCCCTTCCTGTAATCCCCCCCAGCATCCAACCCTTTCCCTCCTCACCCTGTTCTTCCCTGCTCATCCTACCTTTTTCCACTGCCCTCTCACCCCTTCTTCCAATCTCCCCGCCCAGTTCCCCTGTTCCCCCTCCCCTATCGACAAAGGCAATCAGTTCTCCTGATTTCCTGCTTGTTTTCCACCTCTACCTCTACCTTTTTTGGAACCCCTTCTGCAAACCTCAACTCCTCTTCCTTTTCTTCAGCCGCTGAAGTTGCAGTATGAGCTAATTACTTTTCTCTTGCCTTATAATGCCCAGTTATAGTTACAGTGCCCATGATAACTACAGACCTATCTCTCTACTCCCCCCACTCTCCAAGGCACTAGAACGCATTGTCTCAGACCAGCTCACAGAATACCTGGATACGTACAACATCCTGTGCAAGCAACAACATGGGTTCTGCAAAGGTCACAGCACCTCCACAGCCCTACTTGAATGCACCAGCACAATCCACAACACACTTGACTCTGGTGAACTACTAGGCTCAATCTACATTGACTTAACTAAAGCCTTTGACACTGTCAAACACCACCTCCTGCTTGTCCAGCTTCAGAACACTGGGCTGTCAACCGACTCCATTGGCTGGTTTAAGAGCTACCTTGAAGAGTGGTCCCAAACAGTAAGAATTGCTGATATGCTTTTGGACCCTAGACCGGTCTACTCAGGAGTCCCCCAGGGCTCCATTCTGGGACCCCCTCTTCTTCAGCCTATTCTTAAACTCACTACCGGATAGCTGCCCAGAACAAATAATTCTCTATGCCATCAATGATGTGATCCTCACCTCGGACCCTGATCCAATCCAATTACAAAATAAACTTCAGTGGGCCTTCTCCTGCATTGAATCCTGGTTCCTAAATCATAAACTGATTCTCAATCAGAAAAAAAACAAGTCTATGGTCTTCTGCAGCCCTCACAACAAAAACAAACAACTCCACCTCTCCATTGCAACCGAACAAGGAGCCATCCGAGAGCAAACACAATCGTTCAAGTACCTTGGCAGCACTCTTGATCCCCACCTCTCATACGCTGTCCATATCAGCAATGTTGCAAAGTCTGCCAATGCAAAGTTAGGTATATTATTCCGGCACAGAAAAAAACATCTAACCCCAGAAGCACTGACAGTGGCTATCCAAAGCTCCATCATCAGCATCATAGTCTATGGTCTTATTATATATGGGTCTGTGTGACAACCCACCTCTCCCTCTGGGCTGAAACAGCTTTTAGAGAGGTGTGTGTCCTCGGGTGTTTGCTGCCACCAGCCGGACTTTCCTTCTGGCATCTCTTTCAAGTGTACAAACTTGAATAATCACACGTGCAATTGCACAAGTTAAAGTCTGGTAGTGTGTCTCTTTCATGTGGCGGATGCTACACAGAGTTTACCTTAGCCAGTTGAAAACCAAATCTTACCTTAGAAATATGACATGAGTCACAACTGTTGAGCAAATAAATAGCTTTTACTTAACAGAAAGTGCAATGAGCATTTACAGGAAATGTATTTACAATATAAGAGAATAACACTGATACAGGAAAAGTAAACAAATATTTTTAAATAACAGATGGCAAAAGAAAAAGGCTATTACTGAAATATGCTATTACTAAACTTACCCTTCCCTGTCCTTACAAGAGACACTGGACCCTGTTCTAACTGCCAGCTCCCACAGACACAACTACAAAGGGTAGACTCCAAGCTTATGTTTCTCCTCCCAGCTTTCCAAAGGCAACAGAGAGTTCTCTGTCTTACAGAACCTTATATACTCTATGGAGAATAGGTCATTCCTATTCTCTCCTTAAATGCACCAACCAACTAACATGTATATATTTAATTGTCCCAATCAGAGTGAACACCTACTGGTGACCAATTATATTCCCTTTTCACCTTAAGTTTTTATTTGAATGATCCAATCCATTCGAACTGCCCTGTGTCCGTGTCTGCAAGGTCTGTGTGTGTCTGGAGATGTCCACGCCAGATTTATGACCCAGCTCTTATCCAGCAGCTAGGAATTCCACAAGCTGGATGCTGCTGGAGGATTTCAGGCTCAGTGTATTTTTTCCACACTGCTAAAAAATAAGGCACCTACAGAATCCAGACCATTAACTCTTTCCTTCCCATTTCCATCACAGTCTGCAACTACCACTGCTCTCAAATGTTTTGCAACCTCCCTGAATAAGGCCTGTCATCTCATTACTGGCTTACATTGCCGTACCCACACATGTGACCTTTATTCCCAGTCTGGATGACTTCAACTGGACAAATGCATAAAACATCAAACCTGCATCATGGCCAAGAAAATTATAATTGGTCTGGCCCCATCTGGTGTCTGTGACCTCCTTAAGCCTAGACATAGGAACGTTACTACAAGGAGATCCAATTCCCTTCTACTACATATCCCACAATGTCACACTTCCAAGGACAAAGATCATTTGCCTATCGGGCATCCAACTGGCTCAACTCTCTTGGCAGTGACATAGTGACCTCTCCAACACTCTGCCTCTTCAAGTCCAAGCTGCGCCTCTCACTGTTTGTATCCTGCGATTGCCCATCTTAACATTTCCACCGTTCCAGCTGCACATGCGCCAGCACCCAGCACTTACAATCAGTCTTTGCACCCCTAGCACCTTACCTGTCATATTCCCTCGACAAGGCCCCCTGGCTGCACTGTCTCCCACCTCGCCCACCACCTCCCCATATCTCCACTCCTGCCCCCAGCCCCCCCACCACCTCCCATTACTCCCTTACCCCTGCACCTCCTACCCCCTCGATCTCCTACCCTCACTCCCCCACCACCCACCCCTTCCCTTGTCTTGCTCATAGCTCATGTCTTTGTACTGGTTATTACATGTCTGTAAGTCAGTGACTATATGTTTGTAACTAAATATGACTGTTGCACACGCTGACATGGAACCTTTGTAAAAGAGCTTCGGCTCAAAGGTATTGCAATCCTAGATTGAAATAAATAAAAATAAATAAAATAATCATGAATGTGTATTTTTGACTTTCTATAATTATTACAGATCACTATTGTATGTTACTTCCAGATGTGGATCCTTTGTATATGAGCTCCAGCTCAAAGGTTGTACTCCAAGAATTAAGTAAATAAATAAAATAAATAATACAAATAAATAATGAAGCTGCAGTGTATCCAATAGTTTGGGAAATGGGTAGACTGGGTAGGCCAAGCGGTCTTTATCTCCATCAAAGTCTATGTTTCTGTGTTAAAATGTAATTAATCCAAAGGCTTTCTCCACAAGAAGAGAACGAGAAACACCTACTGTACTTTCATTCATCTTCAGCCTGCAGGGAAATTACTTTTTTTGTTCCCCTCCAGCACTTCACCTATCGGGACAGCTTTCACTTTCACTGCATCTGAAGTTTCTGGGATCACAACAAGTAGGCAGCACATAAAATGTTCATGTAATGGTGCAATAAAAGGGACTTAGGTGCCACAACACAGCAGCATTATTTTATTATGTAGACAGTGATTCGGGGCAATAGACCCAGGAAAAGATGCCAGCAAAGAAAACAGCAGGTTTTTCTCACAAAAATTATATTTTTTCATCATTCATGACATGAAAATAGATTCTTTTTACATATCACACAATACAAAAAAAGTTGTATTATCTTAAAAAAAACCTTTTTAAGAGCATTTCTGTTATAAAGTTCAGAATCCAGCTAAGGGAGTCCCAATAAGCAAGGTACGTGTGTTAGTTGCTGACTAGATTGTAATTTTTGTAGGGTTTAAAATGTGATTATTTGGGGGAAAATGGAAAACAAGATGGTGGCAAAATGAAAAAGGATTTTCCAGTCACAAAAAAGGATGACGTCAGAAACAAAAGATTATTTTTTCATTTCGTACATCTACAGTATCATGAGGTGCTTCCAGAGCGTGCACAGAACCAAATTTATGAAAATTTTAAAATGAAATAACTTTTGAAAAGAATATTTTCTCACCAAGGCAGCAAAAGGCATATCTGTGGGCCAGCCTCTTTCTACCCAGAAAATTTCAGCTGAAAATTCTAAACTGTCTGCGTACTACACGTGTCAGACGGAAACCCATTAAAACCAAAGAGGATAAAGTGATGGACATTTACTTTTTCCACCATCCAGAACTCGGAATCCACAGATCTGACCAGAACAAAACTTGGCACGTCCAGAGATTGACCCCACAAGACTGTGCATGTCACATTTCATGTAAATCAATTGAACAGTTGTGAGGTCATTAAAGCACAAAAATCAGGGTTTAACATTAAATAGCCTACTCAACCCTAACTGTAGAGGCATGAGCAATCCCCTATAAAATATATAGATATTTATACCTCAGTCCTCCCCATTTCTGTAGTCCATTTGATGTAACCCTCTCACCCATCTCCCCCATCCACTGGATCATCCCAGCCTCCCCTCTCTCGATTGTGACTTGAACCTGAAGCAGGTACTTGCAGTTCTACACATACTTTTTGCCCATTATCAGCCTACCTAGCCCCTTAACCCTCTGCTCACTGAATAAACTATTTGACTCCCAAATACAGTGCTCCCCATACCAACCTCCTCCATTCTCACCTCTGTTCCTGCACCCTGTTGCACAGCCCTGTCCTAGGTGTACACTTCATCTCAGTTGTTTAGTCTGTGTGACCTTCGCCTTAGTGCATACTCTCGGCCAGTACTAATCTGTACTGACCCATGTTTCTCTGCCTCTCCCTCATTCTCCTTCCCTGCTGCTTCTCTGTCCTTCACCATCATCCTTATGCCACCCCACCCTCTTCTGGAGGTACTCCTCTCCCACTGTCAGTCCCCTCCTGGTCACCCCCTTCTCCTTCAACCAGTCCTTCTTCCACACCAGTTTATACCTCCTGTGACAATCCACCTCTCCCTCTGGACTGAAACAGCTTTTAGAGAGGTGTGTGTCCTCGGGTATTCGCTGCCACCAGCCGGAATTTCCTTCCGGCATCTCTTTCAAGTGTACAAACTTGAATAATCACACGTGCAATTGCACAAGTTAAAGTCTGGTAGTGTGTCTCTTCAGGTGGCTGGATGCTACACAGAGTTTACTCAGCCAGTGGAAAACCAAATCTTACCTTAGAAAAATGACATCAGAGTCACAACTGTTGAGCAAATAAATAGCTTTTACTTAACAGAAAGTGCAATGAGCATTTACAGGAAATGTATTTACAACACAAGAGAATAACACTGATACAGGAAAAGTAAACAGATGTTTTTAAATAACAGATGGCAAAAGAAGAAGGCTATTATTGAAATATGCTATCACTAAACTTACCCTTCCCTGTCTTACAAGAGACACTGGACCCTGTTCTAACTGCCAGCTCCCACGGACACAGCTACAAAGTGTAGGCTCCAAGCTTATGTTTCCCCTCCCAGCTTTCCAAAGGCAACAGAGAGTTCTCTGTCTTACAGAACCTTATATACTCTATGGAGAATAGGTCATTCCTATTCTCCCCTTAAATGCACCAACCAACTAACATGAATGTATTTAATTGTCCCAATCAGAATGAACACCTATTGGTGACCAATTATATTCCCTTTTCACCTTAAGTTTATATTTGAATGATTCAATCCATTCAAACTGCCCTGTGTCCGTGTCTGCAAGGTCTGTGTGTGTCTGGAGATGTCCACTCGAGATTTATGACCCAGCTCTTATCTAGCAGCTAGGAGTTCCACAAGCTGGTTGCTGCTGGAGGATTTCAGCCTCGGGTGTATTTTTTTCCACACTGCTAAAAAATAAGGCACCTACAGAATCCAAACCATTAACTCTTTCCTTCCCATTTCTGTCACATCTCCCCCCCCCCCAGATAATGAAGACGTGCCCCTTGGGCTACTCCAAGAGACACAGCCGTTCATGCAATTACTGGGAAGTGCCCAAAAGTATCCAGCCAGGCCATTAGCCCTGTCTAGATAGCCCATCTGCATTTGCATTTTGTTTGTCACTACGATGCTGTATGGACATGTTGTATGCCTGCAGTACCAAACTCCAACGTAGTAGTTTACCATTTTGCCCACTGGACCTATGAAGCCAAATCAGGGGATTATGATCTGTGACCACAGCAAATTCTCTCCCATATAGATAAGACTGCAGCTTCTGAAGGGTCCACACCATTCCCAAGCATTCCTTCTCAATTGTGGTGTATGCCTCGTCTCTGGGCAAAAGCCATCAGCTGAGGTACACAACTGGGTGCTCCTCCCCCTGCTGAGTAACTTGGCTCAGCACAGCCCCCAGCCCATGATCCGAGGCATCCACATGGACCATAAACTTTAAACTATAATTGGGGCTAGGCAATACAGCTGGGCCACTTAAGGCCTTTTGTAGCTCCTGAAAAGCAACCTCACAACCTTCTGATCACTTCACTGTATCTGGCTTTCCCTTCTTGGTTAAGTCTGTCAGGGGCTTAGCCAGATCGCTATAGTGGGGAACAAACCTTCAGTAGTACCCTGCTGTCCCTAGAAATGCCCTGACCTGTTTCTTTGTGGCAGGAGTAGGCCAGGCCAGGATGGCATCAACCTTGGCAGGCTCCGGATGGATGTGTCCACTACCCACCCGGTGCCCAAGGTAGGATACTTCTGCCATTCCTATCTGGCACTTCTCTGCCTTGACTGTCAGACCTGACTTCTTTAACCTGTAGAACACATCCCGCACATTCTTGATGTGCTCATCCCAAGTCTGGCTGTATATGGCTATATCATCCATATAAGCCAATGCAAACTCACCTACCCCAGACAGAATGCAATCTACAAGCTGTTAAAAGGTTGCAGGTGCATTCTTCATTCCAAATGGCATTACCTTAAAATTGTATAAACCAAATGGAGTAACAAACGCTGATCTTTCCCTGGCTGCAGGGATCAGAGGTACCTGCCAATAGCCCTTTGTTAGGTCTAATGTGGTCAAATACTTGGCTCCCCCCAGTCGCTCCAGGGTCTCATCTGTTCTGGGCATGGGATAAGCATCAGACTCTGTGCAGCTGTTAAGCTTCTGGTAGTCCACGCAGAATTGTGTGGTGCCATCCCTTTTGGGGATCAGTACCACGGGTGATGCCCAGGGGCTACTAGATTCCTGGATTACCCCCAGCTCCAGCATCTCTTTGAGCTCCTCTTTCACAGTCTGCTTAATATGCTCAGGTACCCTGTAGGGGAACTGTTTCAGGGGATCCTGGGTCCCTTTATCCACATGGTGCTCTGCCATTGTGGTGTACCCTGGTTTCCCTGTGAACATGTCTTCAAATTCTCTCAGCACACCCCTAATTTCTTGCACCTGGGCTGGTGTCAGCTGTTCTGAGAGGGTAAGGCTGTCTACAGAGGATGCACCCCTGGCTTCCCCAAGTAGGTCCACCAGTGGATCTACCTCAGTTTCCTCCTCTGCAACACTGCATACAGCAAGGACCATTTCCTCCCTGTCATGATAGGGCTCCAGCATGTTAACATGATACACCTTTCGTTTGCATCTACTATCCGGTAGCTCTATCATGTAATTGACGTCACTAACCTTTTGGACAATGGAGAATGGCCCCTCCCATGCTGCCTGTAATTTATTCTGTCAGACAGGGATGAGTGCCATCACTCGTGTCCCACCTCATATTCTCTGGCTCGGGCCCCATGGTCGTACCAGACTTTCTGCCACTGTTGTGCAGTGGCCAGGTGCTCCTGAGCAAACCCCATGAGCTCCCTAAGGTGGGTCCTGAAGTTCAGGACATACTCCACAACAGACTCCCCTTGGGAGGCACGGTCACCCTCCCATTCGTCCTGAATCAAATCTAGTGGCCCCTGCACCCTATGACCAAACAGGAGCTCGAAAAGTGAGAACCCTGTGGACTCCTGTGGGACTTCCCTGTATGCAAATAGGAGATGAGGCAAATATTTGTCCCAGTCTCTCTTATGCTGGTCAGCAAAAGTCCTTAGCATGGTCTTAAGGGTTGAATTAAATCGCTTCACCAGACCATTAGCTTGGGGATGGTATGGGGAGGTTTTGAGCTGCTTTACCCCACACTTCTCCCACAAACTACTCATTAATCCTGACATAAAATTGGCACTCCGGTCTGACAGTATCTCCTGGGGAAAGCCCACCCAGGTAAATATTCCCAACAGTGCATCTGCCACTGGTTCTGCCTCAGAGGATGTTAGGGCCACTGCCTCTGGGTATCTAGTGGCATAGTCTACAACTACCAGGATATACTGCTTGCCAGTGTGACTTGGGGTGCTCAATGGCCCCACTATGTCCACTGCTACCCTCTTGAAGGGTTCATCAATAATGGGCAGGGGTACCAAAGCTGCCTTGGCCTGTCCCCCATTTTTCCTACCCGCTGACACTGGGGACAAGTCCAGCAATAATTTGCCACATCCGTGCCAATACCAGGCCAGAAGAAATTGTTGGTGAGGTGCTTTTTCGTGCACCTCACCCCCAAGTGCCCTGAAAAAGGGATATGATGTGCAAGGGCCAAAAGCTGCTGACGGTGAACCTTAGGAACTACCAGCTCCTGGAGCACCTCACCATCTAGCCCTTCCTCTGTTGTACATTCTCTATACAACAGCCCACTGTTGCAGTAAATGGACTCTTTACCCCCCTGAGAATGCTCAGCCCTGTGAGCTATTTCCCTCAGTTTTTCCTGGGTAGGGTCAGTTCGCTGTGCAGCACTCAGCTGCCCTGGTCTGACTCTTCCCAGTGCCCCTTCTGAAGGAAGTCCTGTGGGCTCCTCTAGTTGTGACTGGGGTTCTGGACTGCAGCTTCTAGCCAGCCCCTCCCCTGTGCTGGACACTTCATCAGCTACTGAGGGTGTGGCTGGACCACCCAGAGTCCACCCCTCTTCCCCCTCAGAAGCTTGCCCTTGCGCCTGACTATGAGTTACAACACACATCAGTTTTTTACTGGGGTCCAAATCCTTCCCCACAATCATACTTACGGGTAGGTCCTCTAAAACTCCCACCTCCTTTTCTACATGGCCCCCTTCCCAGCTCAGGAAGACTCTAGCCATTGGTAATGGGACTGGTGGCCCTGTGAATGCCCGGACCTTGGAGTATTTCCCAGACACAATCTGCTCTGCCCAAATGAGATCTTTCTTTACCAGAGAGATGTTAGCACCTGTGTCCCACAGTCCCTGTGTTACTATTCCATTAACTGTAATGGGACGCAGATTCTCATCAGAGGAGAGTGGTTCTTCAGACTGGACACACCCTACAAACACACCAGTGCCCTTTTGATCACCTCCGCCCCCATATCTCTGCCCCTTAACCTGTTTCTGAGGGCAGTTATATCTCAAGTGTCCCACTTGATTGCAAATATGACATTTCTTGGGACCTATTTCTTGAGTCACCTTGGAACCAGAGGGCTCTACTTTGGGCTCAGGTGCAGGCTGGTTTCCTTTGGGCTGCCCCCTATGGGATCCCTTATACCCATTTGTTGCCCCCACACCATAAGACTTATGTTGTGTGTGTGGCAGGCTAGACAGATACTCGTCAGCGCTTCCTGCCACCTTTGTGGAAGAGGTGCATGCCCTGTCTATGAGCCATACACGCATGTCCTCAGGTACAATTTTGAGGAATTGTTCTCTCACCAATACATCTTTAATCAGTTCCACAGTAGTTGCTTTAGCCCCCTCCATCCACCTATCAAGGTAAGTACGCAGTTTAACCTGCAGTTCTGCATAACTGTCTTCGGGGCGTTTCTTTTACTCCCTAAATTTTCTTCTATAAGCCTCAGGAGTTAATTCAAAGCATTTCAACAACACTGTTTTCACTTTATCATAATCAGCATAGTCTTCATTACTCATTTTAGCAAATACATTCAACGCTCTTCCTGTCAGCAAGGGTGTGAGATAAGTTGACCAGGAAGCCTTAGTCAATTCTAATTGATTGCATACTCTCTCAAATGACCTTAAAAATAAATCAAGGTCATCTCCCTCTTTAAACTGAGGGAACAATTTAGAATTCATTTTGGCTTCATGAGGTAAACTCACTCCACCATTACTCATGGTTTGCTGACTGCGGAGGGTCATCATCTCCTTCTCGTGCTGTTGTCTCTGAAGTTCATGCTGTCATTCTTTCTCTCTGTCTTCATGTTCTTTCTCTCTGTCTGCCAGTCTCTTTTCTTCAAGTTCTTCCTCTGTTTCCAACCTTCTTGCTTCTGCTTCAGCATCCAGTCTTTTCACCTCCAATGCCTTGTCTTGTCTTGCAGCAATAGCTGCAGTCGCAGTGCCTCAAGCTGGTTTGGGGGGTCTGCTGCCTCAGTTCCTGACTCACCCCCAACGACTGTCTGCTTCAGATCATGTGCCAAGAGAGTAGCTATGAGATCTGCCTTTTTCTTCTGCTTTAGACTTTCAGGCTGAATCCCCTTTTCAAGGCACCTTTCAACAAGCTGTGGCACAGTAAGTGAGTCATACTCCGTGGAACTCATTCTCTACTGCCACACTATACTGTGCTATCGAGAAACAAATAAAACTGTTGTACAAATGTATCCTCTTGTATATCCTGTTTTGTAATGCTAAGGTGACTGTTCCACTGGCAAACTCTGGATCAGTGTGCTACGCAGTCCGCTATCATCACCCCACCACTGCCAACCAATATGTGACAACCCACCTCTCCCTCTGGGCTGAAACAGCTTTTAGAGAGGTGCGTGTCCTCGGGTATTCACTGCCACCAGCCGGGCTTTCCTTCTGGCATCTCTTTCAAGTGTACAAACTTGAATAATCACACGTGCAATTGCACAAGTTAAAGTCTGGTAGTGTGTCTCTTTCAGGTGGCGGATGCTACACAGAGTTTACCTTAGCCAGTGGAAAACCAAATCTTACCTTAGAAAAATGACATCAGAGTCACAACTGTTGAGCAAATAAATAGCTTTTACTTAACAGAAAGTGCAATGAGCATTTACAGGAAATGTATTTACAACACAAGAGAATAACACTGATACAGGAAAAGTAAACAAATGTTTTTAAATAACAGATGGCAAAAGAAAAAGGCTATTACTGAAATATGCTATCACTAAACTTACCCTTCCCTGTCCTTACAAGAGACACTGGATCCTGTTCTAACTGCCAGCTTCCACAGACACAACTACAAAGGGTATACTCCAAGCTTATGTTTCTCCTCCCAGCTTTCCAAAGGCAACAGAGAGTTCTCTGTCTTACAGAACCTTATATACTCTATGGAGAATAGGTCATTCCTATTCTCCCCTTAAATGCACCAACCAACTAACATGAATGTATTTAATTGTCCCAATCAGAGTGAACACCTATTGGTGATCAATTATATTCCCTTTTCACCTTAAGTTTATATTTGAATGATCCAATCCATTCAAACTGCCCTGTGTCCGTGTCTGCAAGGTCTGTGTGTGTCTGGAGATGTCCACTCCGGATTTATGACCCAGCTCTTATCTAGCAGCTAGGAATTCCACAAGCTGGTTGCTGCTGGAGGATTTCAGGCTCAGTGTATTTTTTCCACACTGCTAAAAAATAAGGCACCTACAGAATCCAAACCATTAACTCTTTCCTTCCCATTTCTGTCACACCTCCCATCAACTCTCTTCACCCTCCTGACCCCAGTCTCTACCTACTGCATCTCTTAGCCTTGAACTCATTTACAGACTCCGTGTCTCCTTCCAGTCCTTGCCCTTACTCAAACACCCCATTAGGCCACAGCTATACAAAGCACCTTCCTAACTCTGCTTTCTCTTCCTGCTTCTCCTCCTCTCTGTTGATATCCACCCAAATACTGGCCTCTCCTCTCTTGCCTCCTCACTCCCTAAAGGCCTTACACTATTCCACATTAATGCCAGGTGTCTTCTCCCTAAAATCGACCACCTCAGGGTATGGGTACCCCAACACACCCCTGACATCCTCTGCATCACTGAATCTTGGCTCTCTCCCAGGACTCCAGACTCCCAGCTTTCCATTCCTGACTACCACCTCTACCGACAAGACCTCTCCAAGTGTGGTGGTGGTGTAGCCATCTACACCTGGCATAAACTACCCTGCTTTATCACTACATGTGAATCAGTACCTTCATCTCATGAGCTCCTCCTTATATAAATGCTACTCCCTTCCTCCATCCCTCTCTTCATTGGTGCTCTCTAGTTCTCCGCCCAGGATGCCCCTCTATTATTGACACCATCTCCTCCATTATAACCCTCACTTATACTGATGAACTTATCTTACTTGGGGATTTCAGTTTGAACCAGGTCTCACATAGAAACTGTCAGCAGATAAGGACCACTAAGCTCATCTAATCTGCCCGTAGGTGTTATAAATTGTATGTGGCCACTGACCCTATGTGATCAATGGCTTTTTATCCCTCCCTCCCTCCCTCCCCTTTGTTGCTTTCCTTGTGCCTGTTCCAGGCATACTTAAACCCCTCCACTGTGCTTGCCCCATTACCTCCTGTGGCAGACTATTCCAAGTGTCTACTACCCTTTCTGCATAGAAAAACTTCCTCACATTACCTCTTAATCTATCCCCTTCTAATTTCATATTGTGCCCCCTTGTTCTAATACTTTTTCTACATTGGAAAAGGTCCCCTACCTGCACCTTGTTTATGGCCCTCAGGTAATTGAAAGTTTCAATCATGTCCCCCCGCTGTCTCCTGTCCTCCAGTGAGTACATATTGAGGTTCTGTAGTCTCTCCTCATATGTTTTGTGGTGCAAACCCTGAACCATCTTTGCTGCCTTTCTCTGGATAGTTTCCACCTTATCTATGTCCTTGTGCAGGTGTGGCCTCCATAACTGAATGCAGTACTCCAGGTGAGGCCTTACCAATGTTTTATACAATGGCATCACCACCTCCCGCTTTCTGCTAGTGATACATAGAAACGTAGAAGTTGACGGCAGATAAGGAATTCAAGGCCCATCTAGTCTGCCCATTTTTCCTACCTTATGAATGTGCCATAGGCATTCACTCTGTCAGTGGCCTATCTATTCATACTCATCTGTATTGCTCCCTTATGCCTATGCCATGCCTGTTTGAAGCCCTGCACTATATTCATATCCACCACTTCCTGAGGTAGGCCGTTCCATGCATCCACCACCCTTTCTGTGAAAAAGAACTTCCTCACATTACCCCTTAATTGGATTCCCTCTAATATCATGCTATACCTTCTTGACCTGCTATTTTTCTTATATTGAAACATGTTAGACTCTTTCACCTTGTTAATGCCCTTAAGATGTTTGAATGTTTTGATCATATCACCTCTCTCCCTCCTTTGCTCTAAGGTATACATATTGAGCTCCGTTAATCTGTCCTCATATGATTTCTGATGTAGTCCCAGCACCATTTTGGTTGCTCTTCTTTGGACTTCCTCCATTTTGTTAATATCCTTGTGCAGGTGCAGCCTCTAGTACTACATGCAATACTCCAGATGGGGCCTAACCAGTGTCTTGTAAAGAGGGATTATTACCCCTGTCTATGCAGTCCAGCATGCCACTGGCCCTCCCTGCCACCTTTGTACACTGCTTTGATACCTTAAGGTCATCAGAGATGATAATCCTTTCCTCGCCTTCTTTGGTGACAGTCATTTCCTCCTTCCCCAACTTGTAGCTGTCCGCAGGGTTCCCTCTACCCAGGTGCAATATTTTGCACTTCTTTGCATTGAACCTCAGTTATTACATCTCTGACCATCTTTCAAGCTTCTCCAGGTCCCTCTTCATTTCCTGCACCCCTTCTGGAGTATCCACCCTGTTGCAGATCTTGGTGTCATCTGCAAACAGGCAGACCTTTCCTTGCAGCCCCTCTGCAATGACACTAACAAAGACATTGAACAGTACTGGTCCTAGTACTGATCCCTGAGGTACCCCACTGGTCACCTCCATCTCCCCAGATTGTACCCCATTTACCATCACCCTCTGTCCCCTGTCTGTTAATCAGTTCCTAACCCAGTTTACCATCTTGTCTCCCATGCCCAGACTACCCATCTTGTTAATTAGCCTTCTATGTGGGATGGTGTCAAAAGCTTTGCTGAAATGTAGGTAGGCGACATCTACTGCCCCTCTCTGAGTTAGTTCTCTAGTCACCCAATCAAAAAAAAACTATTAGATTTGTTTGACATGACCTTCATGCTGTGAATCCATGTTGCCTCAGATCATGAGCACCACTGGATTCCATATGTGCCGCTATCCTTTCTTTCAGCAGTGTCTCCATGATCTTTCCCACAACTGAGGTGAGGCTGACTGGCCTGTAGTTCCCCGCCTCCTCCCTACTGCCGCTTCTGTGCAGTGGGGCTACATGTGCCCTCCTCCAGTCCCCTGGAATAACACCCATGTTGAATGACTCTGTGAACAGGGCCACCAGAGGTGCTGCTAGTTCCCTTCGCAGCTCCTTTAATATCCTTGGGTAGATGCCGTCTGGCCCCATGGCCTTATCCACCTACAGCTTTGTGAGTTCTTCCAGAATTCTCTCCCCTCGCCTGTCTCTAAGTCATTAAACTTCCAACAGCTTATTAGCAAATCCACCAGGCCTAACCTCCTCTCCCATAATCACACCCTTCTGGACTAGGCCCTAGCTACACATCCTCATCAGATTGTTTGTGCTGGTATACTCCTTGACATTGTCAACTACCATTTCATGACTTACTGTGTGCACAAGCTGCACCTACCACACTTTACCCCCACCTACCACTGGGTTATATCATTGTAGTCCCTAAACACTGCCTCCTTACTCCATGACCTTGCTTCCTCTGACTGGTCACTCTTCTATTCCACCAATGACAGAGATTCTACCCTATCCATTTTTTGCCACTTTTTAACTCATCCTATGTTGTGTGGCCATTTTGTGTTGGGTAAAGCAATGGTTGGTTCTGATGTCATATGGTGCTTCTGGTAAGAATATTTTTTTTAAAAAAAAGCTTGGAACTCCCATGCACCTCTCCGATGATGCAGAGTGAGACACTTCCACCAGCCCTGGCTCTTCACTCACATCATCAAACTCTGCAACTCCTGTGACCATGCCTCAGCCCAATACAAATCTACTCTCTCCCACACTGACCTCTCCATGTTTTGTGCTGTAAGAAACTCCTGCACTAAAGCAATTTGGGCTGCTAAAGCACATTAATTCAGGAACACACTAAGGCAAAATATTAACTTGTCCTAAAAATTCTGGCACACCCTCTCTTACCTATTCAATCCCCCCATCTAAAGCCTCCCCCCAATAGACCACATGCTAATCTCCAGCTCCCACACCATTGCCTCCCCCCTTAAACTCTTTCTTCACCACCTGTGCCCTTCCTACCAGCACTGCTACCACTCCCCAACTGCCTCTCTCCTCCCATCTTTCAAATGGCTTCCAATTCTTCCCATCTCCACTCACAAGATTCTTCATGCCCTTCAGCCTCTGAACACATGCAAGTCCAGTCCTGATGGTCTTGACCTCCTCATCCTCAGATTTCTGCCCCTGTCATTGCTTATCTCCTAACCATCTGCTCAACCTATCATTCTCTCTCAGAACCATCCCCATGGCCTGGAAATATGCCAAAGTGATCCACCTTTACAAAACCGGAGATCACTCACCTGGTAATTTCTGCCCCATCTCCCTCCTTCCTGTCCTAGCCAAAATCCAGGAGTCCCTAGTCCTCCTCAGGCTTTATGAGTTCTTTTGCTTCTCCAACTTTCTTTCCCCCTGCCAGTCCAGCTTCTGGAAGAAATACTGTATGGTCTGTTCACTGCTCAGGTGTACTGATGCCATCCTTACTGGTATGGACAAAGGGCACCTCTGCCATTTTTATCAACCTAGCAAAGGCCTTTGACTCAGTCTCCCACCCCCTCCTACTCTCTGAACTTGGGTCTATGAGGCTTTCTCCCTCCATGGGTGACTGGTTCAGTTCCTAACTCTCCTACTACACCCAACGTGTCCTTTCTGTGGATGCCCTTTCTCCCCTCTCCCCATCCTGGCTGGCGTCCCCCAAGGAGCTATCATCGGTCATGTCCTCTTCTCTCTTTCTCAATAAATTGCTTTCTGTTTGATCCTCTTCCCAAATTCATCTCTATGCAGACAACACCATTCTCTACACCTCTGGCCTCTCTGCCTCCTTGGTGATTGCTCAACTGCAGAGCGACTTCACATGGATTTTGCACTGGTTACAAGCTAACCAGCTTAAAGTCAATGCAAAAAAGACAGTGTTTATGACCTTCTGTGCCTCTCATAAACTCTCTCGGCTCTCCAGCCTCCCCTGCTTTTCCACCCTTAATGACTCCACCTGGGACATAGTCACTGCCTGTATGTTCTGTATCTAGATGTCTGGCTAGAAAGTTAACTTTTACTCAACCAACTTCGACTACGTCCACTTTAACATTTACCCAAGACTTGGTGCCTTATTCAGGAACAAAGATGCCCTCTCTTTCCAAGTCTGCTGTGAACTTCTCAGGAAACTGTTCTCCCTATTTTTGCTTTTTCATATGTTGTTTAAGGGGATGCCTCTCCCACATCCCTCTCCAGGATAGACTAATTTTTTGACACCTTCTACTGATTCATCACAAATGCCCCTTGAATGCATCACTATACCATCTACTACTCCCTCCCTCCCTCTCCTCTCACACAATGCTCCATGCCTCAACACTTATCTCCAAATATTGGTTTGGGACTCCCACCCCTTACTGTGGCTCATTGAGAATGTCCCCCACACTTTGTGGGACTTTAGAACTGATGTAAATTCTCCCTAATCCAAATATCAAGTCTACTTTTGAATGAGTTTAGGCTACAGGCATCCACCAACTCTTGTGGTAGGATATTCCATAGCCTTGGGGCTGTTATGGAAAATAAGTTTCCCCTGTTGTTGGTTTTAAATGGTAGGACCTTGAGTTGCTTGTTATGCAGTCTAGGGACTATCCATTTAGTTGAATATGTGAGTCCACAATGGTTCATAAGTGTGGGTGATTGGAGTAATTTATTTGTCATAATTAAGTCACCTTTTTTTCTTCTGATTTGTAGTGAGTAAAGACCAATGAGCTTTAGTCTTATTGGGTAGTCTAAGTGTGCAAGTCTTGGTATAATTCTAGTGGCTCTTCTCTGAACTTGTTCCAAATGGTATATGTCACCCTTGAGGTAGGGATTCCAAAAAGGGGACCCACGATCGATGTACAGTAAGGCCTTATGAAGGTCCTGTATAGGGGGATGATGCATTGCTCCATGCAAGTATCGAAGGTGCGCTTAATTTGTTTTAAGAGACCATTTTTAATCTTGGCAGTTTTGGTACAATGCTCCCTTGAAGAGAATTTGTTAGATATAAGTATCCCCTAGTCTTTTTCACATGTAGATGTTTTAAGTATTGTGTTATTCAAGCAGTAGCTATGTTTTGGGTTGTTTTTCCCAAAGTGAAGAACAACACATTTGTTATGATTAAAGTACATATTATTTTCAGTTGCTCAGTGTTCTATGTTTCCTAGGTCTGGCTGCTCTTTCCCCTCCTCCCACACTTCCTAACATCTCTGCTCCAGAGATTCTTATACTTTCACCCTTCCTCATCCCCACTCCAACTCTGGGCAGGTGGTTGTCTCTTACTACCTTCCCTATATCTGGAACTCCCTCCCCCCACTCTCTGACTGTCTCCCTCACTTTACTCCTTTAAACATGACCACTCTGGATCCCTTCCATCCTCTGGTACATGCTACCCACCTCCCTAGCTCCCCCCTTGCTACTGTCTCCACTCCCCCTCCCTGTACCCAGACTCTTCCCCATAGCTGACTATTGCTTCCTTTGCTCTGTGCAGAACTATTCCTGTACTGCCCCATAACACATTTACTATGTATATTTGTATCACCATTATGGAGTGGAGTGGAGCCTGCTATAACACTGTTCAAAAAACACAGCTGGTGACTTTAAGGCTGTTCAGAACTGGTTTACTATAAGTAAACTGGTTTTAAATGAGGAAAAGACCAAATCAATAGTATTTTGCAATTGTAGAAAGAAAACTATGGCTGAACCGGTTCTTTCACATCACACAATCAATGGTGTAATGATAGAACAGATTAATACTTTGAAATATCTTGGATTGACAGTTGATGATTGCATAACATATGAACCTGTTTCAATAGCTGCTTCTAAAAAACTCATTCAACGGTCCTTCCTGGAGCCCTGTAACTGTTTCCGGTGTTCAACCTCTGGCTCTGCTATGCATCTGCCTGTCCCCCTTCCCTGTCTGCTCTCTAAAGGTTATGAGGGCAGGAAGGAGTGGAGGGTTACCAGGCTATACATTCACTCCAGCCATGGTGACCAGCCTCCCTTCCTACCACCCTGTTCGCTACCCTCTTCCTTTGCCGTACCACTGACTTTCTACTCTCCTGCCTGATGCATCCTGCTCAATGGGGCATATAATTTGTACACATTGTATACATCAATGCATGTTGCTTCTCTGCTGCTGTACATATTCTTGTATTTATTGTACTCACCAGCGCACATTGCAGCACCCTATCCTTGTATACCATCTACATACGTGTTACCCTGTAATGACTCATATTGTGTTGTAAGAATTGCCTTAAATTTTCATGCTTCATATGTCTTTTGTGTGCCGTAACCCAGGTCCATCTTACAAATGAGTTTTTTCTCGATGTTGTTTCACCTGGTAAAGTAAAGATTTGATTGATTGATTGATTGGTTGAACATCATATATCTCATATGATTAGAGCATTGCATCAAAGGCTAGGGGCCCTTTATAGATTAAATTCTTTGCTAGTACCATCTACTAGACTGCTTCTCTCACAGGGTTTCCTTATTCCATGATAGACTATGGACTTTTATTTTATCATTCTGCTGGAGCGCTCTTGTTAAACAGGGTACACATTCTTTAGATTGAGATATAAAGTAAGACTCTCGACCCTTATCGTTTTTTTGTCTCAGGCTCTTATTTACTTGTGCTTAAAAGTTTTTCATCACTTTTCACAAGTTCATCCACTTTATGGTATTCACTAGTGCATCCATATCTAATGTTTCCACCAACATTCAATATATGGTTTCTAAACGTCCTTTTTATATTACAATCAATAACATGATAGCACAAAACAGCACTTCAGTTATTAAAAGTTGCCTCTGTGTAACCTTTCAAGACTATCCTGTCTCTTCATCAGGCTCATTTTAAAGTGCTGTAATAAATTCAAAATAATGTACTAGCTCTATAATGGTATTCAAGTTCTCAAGAATGAATGGTTATATGGAAAAAAATCAATCAATACATGTTATCGGGGGAACACACCTGGACATTTTACACTTGTGATATTTAATCAAATTGGAGTCCTTCTGGTGCCCTTTAAAATCAAAACTACATAAACATTTTAATGATGTTAAACCTATGTTTTAAAATGCAGCAATAAAAACTCAGTTTTAGTTATGTTTATTAGCTTCTAAATCTTTTTACTGCTATAATTCTCTACTTTATTTTACTCTCTGGTGTGGTCTCATTTCATATCCTTTAAAATGAAAGTAAAATAAACATTGGTATTTCTATATTAAACATCAAATGCTTATTTTGTAAGTATAAAAACATATTATGTGTTCAAACTGTATAATTATTTTTACGTCTGCCAGTAGACTCTTTAAATTCTGTGTTTCTTTTTCAAGATGCTTTGACCCTATCAGTACTACTTCATGCTGCAAATAAAATGAAATCTCCTTTGCATCTGTATTTCCTATCACTTTGTATTTTAAGTTAGTATAGTTCAAAAGATTTCTCTTCTCCCTCATTTTTTCACTTTTGGCATTGTATTTTACATCCCCCTCTCCCCTTGTCCCAGGTAGCACCTGGAAATTAGCCTCTGCTCAGTGCGCCTCTCCCAGTCTCCAACTTTAAATAAATAAATAAATCATTTTCTTATAGTGGCATGATTGCACCACTATATTTGGGATTAATAGGCAGCTTAATGTAAACCTCAATTTTTTGCACTGTAATAACTTTGCAACCATTCAACTGATTACCATGAAACATTGCATGTGCAGTCTCGAGGGGTAGCTCTATTTAATTACTAAGCATCATTCTGGTCGGATATGTGGAATCTGAGATCCAGACAGCAAAAAAAGTGAATTATATTTTTTGTGTGTGCTGTTTTTATGTCAGTTCCTAATGCCCAGATGGCTTGGAATTTTGGTCAAACATTTTCAGTAAAACAAGGGTCTGCCCCACAGTAATGATGACACCTTTATGGTGTGGAGTCAAAACAGTAGCAGATTATGGCAACTGACACAATTGGTGAATTCTCTGTTTGCGGGGAGCTGTCCCCCAACACCCCCCTTGTGAGAGGTTGTGCCCCCCACACACGCCTAACTAAATATATCAATTCCGGGAGGGGCTTGTACCTTGGGGAGGGGGTACAAATAGTTCGCCGATTGTGTCAGTCACCATAATCTGGTGCTGTTTTGACTGTGCCCCATAAAAGAGTCACTGCTGCAACAGTATACAGCATCCAAGGATACTTAGTAAATTAGCAGCAGAACTGGATGAAGCACTGGTTGGACTGTTCGACATCTCACTTAGGTCTGGGGAAGTTCCCAATGACTGGAAAATGGCAGATGTTGTACCGCTTCATAAGGGAGTATAGGGAACAACCAGAAAACTACAGGCCTGTCAGTCTGACCTCCATTGGTGGGCCAGCTAATGGAATCACTAATCACAGAGGACCTTGTGGACTACCTAGAGAGCAACAGACTCCAGGATAGTAACCAACATGCTTCTTTTGGCAGGAAGGTCTTGTCAGACTAACCTGATTTTTTTCTTTCATTGGGTGACCAATGAAGTAGACAAGAGCCACACTGTGGATCTGCTGTACTTAGACTTCAGCAAGACATTTGATTCGGTATTGCACAAAAGGTTGCTCAAGAAGTTGGAAGACCTGGGTGCAGCTAAAACTCTACTGAACTGGATGGCTAGTTGACTAAAAGGGAGGAAGCAGAGGGTGGTTTGTTGATGGGGATAAATCAGAGGAAAGGGAAGGTATGAGCACGGTTCCACAGGGGTCTGTCCTGGGTCCAGTCCTCTTTAACATGTTCATCAGTGACAATTGTGAGGGAATCAAGGGCAGGCTGTGTCTCATCACAGATGACACAAAACTGTGTGGAAGGGTAGATAATGATGAGGAAATCAGGGATATGCAGAGGAACCTACAAGAGCCAGAGGGATGGTCAAAGGTCCTGCAGTTAAAATTCAGTGCCAAAAAGTGCAAGGTAATGCACTTGGGAAAAAGGAACCCCAGCATGGAGTACTGGATGGGTGGGGTGAAACTTAATTCTAGAGAAGAGGAACAGGATCCAGGAGTTATCATCAGTAACTCCATTTAAACAAATGAGCCAGTGCAATACGGCTTGTAGTAAGGCTAACAGGATGATGGGATTTATTAGAAAGGGTATTAATACTAGAAGAAAAGAGGTAATACTTCCCCTATACAGATCCCTGGTGAGGCCTCACCTTGAGTACTGCATCCAGTTACAGAGTCTTCACCTCAGAAAGGACATGAATAGGTTGGACACAGTGCAGCACAGGGTAACAAAAATGATTCAGGGCCAGCTGTACAGATCCTATGAAGTGCACCTCAAGGCACTAAATATGCATTCACTGGAAACCAGGAGGGAGAGGGGAGATATGCCAGAGACCTTCAAGTTCATTAAAGAAATTAACAAGGTAAACTGTGGGGAATTACTTACCCTGTATACCAACTCAAGATCACGTATGTGGACAAGTGGAAATTAACAGGAGTGGTGATCTTTTTCTGCTGTCATGGTCTATCTCTCTTTGTTTCTATGTGAAAATGACATCCTGCACACATACACCATCACATATATCTTGCTCATCAAACTCATTTAGGTGGATTCTGTACTTAGTTTGTGGATAAATGATCCAGAAATATATTTTTTAACATTTAAAAATCCTTTTTCGTGAGCTTGTTTTATTTATTTTTTTATGGCCGTACGAAAAAAATTGGCGATGGCTTCTTATGAAAACAGAATGGGAAAAAAATGAAATAAAAAATCTTTTCACATTTGAAGGCATCCTTTTTCTTATGTTTTTTTCTTTCATATGAAAAAAAGAAAGCACTCATACAAAAAATTTTTTCCTATTTTTTTTTCAGTATGAAGGCATCTTTTTTCGTATGCTTTTTTCATTCATGGGTAAAAAGAATGTCCTCATACTAAAAAAGAAACTGAACTTAGGTTCTTTCCAATTCTTTTTGTGTATGAAAGCATTCTTTTTTGTATGGCTTTTTTGTGCATATAAAAAGAGAAAGCCCTTACACAAAAAAAGATTTTGGATTTAGATTTTTTCCCCACATTTGAACTGCAACAAGTCATAACTCCTTCAATATTTGGAATTAAAGGGATACTGTCAGCTGCATCATGGCTATTGTTTGCTTTTTATTGTAATATAGTAACATGTGCATTAAAATGTGTTTGTGTGGTGTTACTCTAATGTGTTGCTTTCAATTATTTATGATTTTTAGCAGAAAACTGTTTTTCAATTAAAATAATTTTTTCTGAGTGGGCTGCCAGTAATACCACAAGTTATACTTCCTGGAATGGTGTTCTCACTCGGGTCATGCTAATAGTGATAGTGGCAGTTATCTTCACGAATGAGCAAGCAAAGTAATTCCTTGCTTGTGATGTCAGCCATGAACTAGCCCTGCCCCACAGTGGAGCAAGCTGTCCTCCTTTAATGCTGCCTGTCACAAAGTCATCCTGTTATAGAGTCCAAAGGAGTCATTTTTGTAGCTTTTCTTTGTGGGTAAGTTATTGAGCACAGAAATCTGTTTCAGTCTGGCAGCAAACTGAAACTAGCACAGTAAGATGTTTCTATTTTTAAAGTACTGCATTGCATTTGAATGTACTGACGGTTGATGGTTCATGGAATGACTACATTCTCTGTCTTTGGAACTGAATGACACCTTTGTAACCCAGTCCTGTTCTCATCATAGTATTGGCACACTTTCTGTGCACCTCACTTATATCTTTGAGATATGTGTAATGTCAGTATTCACTGTGTTCTGAAAATCATGACTGATGGATTTATGCAGTGATCTATTTTCAATCATTACCTGACTAACATTCGCTTATTTCAACCCAAGTCATTTTTTCTGTATTTAAATATTTTTTGTTTTGCGATGGACTTACACTTCTCCATATCCATCATACTTCCCTATGTGTTTAGGTAATCTGTAGTGTTACCTGCCTAAAGTAATCATTTTTTCAAACTGCAGCCCTATGAATACATAACAATTCCAGACCCGTTGCTACTAACTGTACATGGTACTAACTCCTCTTACGCTCTCTTTCTCCTAAGTGGGTTCCTTCCTCCAGCTAACCCCACTCCACCCAACCACCAACAATCTAATTGCTGCATGAGTAATTGATCACATACAGAATATTCCTATTCTGTATCTTACAAGTTTTATCTATTTACTCACACCAGATAGCCTAATTTGATGCCCCATTCCTTAAATTTTTTCCCTCATTACACCCCCTTTTTCACTTTCTGTTTCCTATATGTCAGTTTCCAGTTTACAGGTGTGCATCTCAGCTTGTCATTTAAAAATGTAATATAGCATAATTCACTGCCTTCAGCTTAGCCCCCCCTCTCTGCCCATATTGTTATATTTTGTATTTCCTCCTTGCTGGCTCAAACCTCCCAAAACTGTACCTGAAGCACCTAGAAGCAGTTGAGGTAGATTATAAAAGCATCACCGAGAAGTTAGGTTTGATGCCAATTGTTTTTATGACAGCAGAACAGCAGTGCATACATGCTACTCTTTCCATATATACAAGCATCCAGTATATGTTGAGCTAACTGTAACTAGGAGAACTCCTTACTTCTAGGGATGTGAATAAAAACAATGGATGTTATACATGCATACCACTTGTTCACTTTTTAGGAAGTAGGTGGATAGATGGCCGTTACAAGGGGTATTCGAATCTTATCCATCATAGTCAAAGTCACTTTTAACAGACTACTTGGGGCATAGCACATCTGTCCTTTTTATGCAACTTCTGGCATATCCAAATCAAGAATTACAAATGAGTTTTTGGTATGTATTTTAGCCATATGTGTTCCATAACACCACTACCCATATCCACATTTTTTTTGTCCTTTGCTGATATAGTACATGAGTACAGTTTTACAATGTAGCAAGTGACACACCATCTGCTAGATGTAACATCACCTGCAGTCACTCACTCTCTTCCCTAGCATGGGTCAGAATGTACAGCTGGAAAAGCAGAAGGTAGCAGGCAGGATCTGGTGCATTCAGGTGCCACTCAGACAACCAGCTATGCTAGTCCTGGCATTGTTGGAATACCATTATTATGTCTCCCACAGATTATTGTAGCTAACTAATATGAATGTAGCAAAAAAACGTTAAATTCATAGCATGCTGAAAACATTCAATATCATTATAATACAGGTTTAGTATGGAGGGCTGTTTCAGCAGTGCTTTACAAAGAAAATAAGCAAAATATAAATTTAATATAAATATAAAATTTCTAAATATAAATTTCTTCACGTTACAGAAAAAAGAATTACATTCAACGCATTGATTCTAGCACCATTTTTTCATCCCACATTTAGGATAGCAGACGGGGGGGGGATGACATTGGGGATGGAAGTGACTAGTCACTAGGTTACAGAACTGGGAGAAGACGATCAGAAACTGCAGTAGGTGGGGACCACCGAACCACCTTGGGACACCTCTTGTTTTGTTTTTTTTGGTACTAGAACAAGGATTTGACAGCAAGAGAGGGGAAGAAGGATGACTGAAAAACCATGGAATTTTGCTTTTTTATAAACTGGATTGCGCTCCAACATCAGGGAACGGTAGCGGGAGCACTGTATTACTAGTTAAGCTTTGTTTTGCTACAGTATGGGGACTGTGATCCTGGATGTTTTTACAAAGTATTGTTGCCCTGCTGCTGAAACAATTTACTGAAAGAAATAAAGGTGAGAGGCATCGTTATTCTAAATTCTAAATTCTCAAGAAAGCAGACCGCTTAGTAGTATACTATAAAACCTTGTCTCACTGAATGATTATTTACATGGAAATACTGGTTTATGGGTTCATGTGATAATACAGAATGGAATTTCAGTCAACCTAACATTTTTTTGAGGGTGGGAAAACTCTTTAGATTTTACTCCAGTGGTTACAACAGTGAATCGCTTGACATGTAAATTGACCACTTCTCTGCACAGGCACAGCTGCAGATCAACTCATGAGCATGAAAACTGCATATGATGCAAATTGAGCAAACTGAGTAAGGCACAATGGTTAACCGACCACGCCCTGAAATTGATGACTCATACAACTCCTTTCACTAATTAATTAGGATTGTGGTAAGAGTTCATGGTGAAACTTAAATTACTGGGTCCTTAATTATCCCTAGTGTCTGCAAGACACATTTGATTTAGGAATGATAGAAACATAGACTTTGACAGCAGATAAGGACCACTTGACCCACCTAGTCTGTTCAGTTCCCTAACTAGTGGATAAGCTGTAGATCCTAGGTCACCAATGACCTACCTCCCACTAGAATTGCCTTATGTCTGTCCCATGCATTCTTAAATTCCCCCATGGTTTTGACCCCACGACCTTCTCAGGAAGGCTGTTCCATGCATCCACCACCCTCTCCATGAAAAAATACTTCCTCACATTGCCCTTGAGTCCTCCACCCTTTTCTTCAAATTGTGCCTCCTTGTTCTTGCACATCTCTTTTCAGAAAGTTGCTACCCTCTTGGACTTTGTTGATTCCCTTAAGGTACCTAAAAGATTCTATCATGCAACCCTTCTCCCTAATTTCCTTGAGGGTATACATATTAAGCTATTTAAGTCTCTCTTTATATGGCTTCTGATGCAGACCCTGCACCATTTTAGTTGCCCTTCTCTGGACTACCTCCATCCTGTCTATGTCCATGGGGTCTCACCAAATGTCTCTACAGAGGGATAACAACTTCCTGTTTTCTATTGGTGATGCCTTTCCCTATGCATCCTAGTATCCCCCAGCCCTCCCTACTGCTTTCTCACATTGCTTGCCTACCTTTAGGTCATCTGATATGACTACCCTCAGGTTCTTTTCCATTTTTGTTGTCATTAATACTCCCCCCATTGTGTATTCTTCCCTTGGGTTTTTGTTTCCAAGGTGCATTACTCTGCACTTCTTTGCATTGAATCTAAGCTGCCATACTTTTTACCATTTCTCCAACCTTACCAAGTTCCTTCTTATCCTTTTCACCCCCCCATGTATCAACCCTGTTGCAGATCTTTGTGTCGTCTAAAAAGAGGCATACTTTTCCTTGTATTCCCTCTGCAATGTCACCTATAAAGACATTAAAGAGGACCGGTCCTAGTACTGAACCCTGTGGTACCCCACTAGTAACTCCCCTTTCTTCAGAGTAGCAGTAGGTAGTTAGTGGTTTCACTAGTTCTCCCCTTAGTTCTTTTAGAATTCTGGGGTGAATTCCATGAGGCCCCATTGCTTCATCCACTTTAGCTTTAGGAGTACTTTCTGGACCCTTACTTCAGTGAATTTACTGGTACTGACCCACGCGATCCACAGTGCTTCTATAGTTAGGTTAAGATACCTCCTCCTCATCCTCTTATTTTGTGAATACTGAGCATAGTTCCATGTGATAATGGTGATCATGCAAAGGCGATGGCTGTCAGGGCAAATGTACATTGCAAAAAATCAGTTCCGGCGATGTACACTCCTGACACACAGCAAAAGGTCACCAATGATTTTTAAAATGTTTTTATGTGGGTTGTGCCCCACATCCCCCTACTAAAGGATTTTCAACCCAGGGGGTGTCAGGGGTGTGCAAATCTGGAAAAAATGGCTGTGCACAACAAAACAAATGCAGGCCCAGAATCAAACCCAGTGCCCTCACAACCCTAGCCTACCACCAAGCCACCATGACACAGGGCCAGCTTGGCAGCCCACTGCCACACTATGCCTCACAAACCCTCCCTCCCCTTCTGCCAGATGCATGGCGTGCTCATTCCCCAATGTGTGTATGTACATATACTGACATCTTGGCCCTATATTCATTGCCCCATCTGGTCACCTTCCCTCCCCTTCTGCCAGATGCACGGCATGCTCGCTCCCCCACGTGTGCATGTACATATACTGATATCCTGGCCCTATATTCGTGGCCCCATCCAGTCACCCTCCCTCCCCTTCTGCCAGATGCATGGCGTTCTCACTCCCCCACATGTCCATGTACATATACTGACATCCTGGCCCTATATTCGTGGCCCCATCCGGTCACCCTCCCTCCCCTTCTGCCAGATGCACGGTGTGCTCACTCTCCCATGTGTGCATGTACATATACTGACATCCTGGCCCTATATTCATTGCCCCATCCGGTCACCCTCCTTCCCCTTCTGCCAGATGCATGGCGTTCTCACTCCCCCACGTGTCCATGTACATATACTGACATCCTGGCCCTATATTCATGGCCCCATCCGGTCACCTTCCCTACCCTTCTGCCAGATGCATGGTGTGCTTGCTTCCTCATGTGCGCATGTACATATACTGACATACTGACCCTATATTCGTGGCCCCATCCGGTCACCCTCCCTCCCCTTCTGCCAGATGCATGGCGTGCTCAGTCCCCCACATGCGCATGTACATATACTGATATCCAGGCCCTATAGTCATGGCCCCATCCAGTCACCCTCTCTCCCCTTCTGCCAGATGCACGGCGTGCTCGCCCACGTGTACATGGTCATATTCTGACATCCTGGCCCTATATTTGTGGCCCGATCTAGTCGCCCTCCCTGCCTGGTAGCTCCATGGACAAGTGCCACAACTGAGATACCTTTTTTGAAAGTGCTCAGTCGCAGTCACCATTGTCACGAGCTACCTTGAGCAGAAGTATTCATTCACTATCTCTGCTTTGCTGTGGGAATTTTGTTCCGTTTGAAGATACTACTGCTCAATATTTTTTGGAGATTGTTTTATTTCAGTATTCAAGATAAGAATATTCAATAAGCACCATGTGACATGTAACCAACCCCAAAAAGAGCTACTAGGTCACTGAGTACTGTACCTCTATCCTGGCACACGACAAGCACGAGGGTCAGGAATGCACTTTTTAATGAATGGAATGATGCCTGGGTGTGTAACTCCACACACATATGCAGGGGTGTCACGTCAGATGAGAAAAGGGCAACAAGCTCCCTGAAGGAAGTTCAGCCTCGAATCAAAGTGGTCCAACTGCTCATCAGATGCAGTGAATAATCAGATATTTATTTATTTAAAAGTTTTACCAGGAAAGACATACTGAGCAGACTACTACTTGATTCCAGATGTGTCCTGGGGGAGGAGGGAACCGGGATATAACATACTAGTAACAATAAATTGTAGAACAGCGACAGTCTGTAAGGACAGTAAAATTCATATTGGTATGGCTGACACTCAACCATGGTTTACATCACTTCAGCATGTCCCTGGTGACCTCAGCCCTCTGTGATGTGAATGAGGGCTGGAGTATGTAGAAACAGGTCATGACTAGAGATTCTAAACACTGGGGAAGGGGGGGTTAAAGTTTCATAAGCTGTCATAAATTATATCCACTTTGTGCCGGATGCCTGCAAAAAATATGTACTCTAAATAAATTAGATTGCAAATTGTTAATCTGCAGACTGTTACTGTACTCAATGAGACCACAAAGAAAACAAGATGACGTGTCTCAGGTGGTTAACAAAACTGAAGTACTTTCCAAGTTCATTCTTACTATGGCTGGGTGGAACACTGAGAATGGGCCATTCTCTGTCTGCATCATATCCTTGACAGGGTCAAAGGCTTTCCTTTTAGCAAGAACTGGGAGGGCAGACAATCTGAAAATACTTGTAGCCTTAACCCTTTGTAAAATATCCCATTCTCCACACTTGCTTTGTACAGTATTTTCTCACCAGCTTAATAGTGAAGGTGAAGTTTGTACATCAGCCTATGCCTAGCTCTGAATTGCTTGGAAGCAAAAGCCCCATGGGTCCAGACTAATTCAGTTCTTTGATTGAGATACTGCATTTCAGTCCCATAATTTCTGTGAGCAGTTCCTCACAAAATTTCCGAGGATCACTGCCCTCTGTATCCTCAGGCAAATTACTTATGTTTAAGTCATTTCATCTGGAACAAAATCCCAAATATTTCACTTTCACCTTAAAATCCTGCAATTCTATCATGATGCCAGAAATATTACTACAAACTGGAGTGAGCTTATCTTTAGTCATATACTGACTCTCTGTTCTACTTCTTATGTACGAGTAGATAGAGCTGCCATTTTGTGAGATTGGAAACCGTGTTCTTCAGTGACTAGATAGAGGAATTTACCCTTTCAAAGTCAGCTTCTATTTCCTTCATTAGGGTTTTATAACTTTCTTCCATTTTATTCCCCCATCTAAAATTATAGCGCTTTTGTTTCATTTGGGGAGGAGCCTCTTACATATTTATCTTCCTCATCTTCCTTCGTCTGTCCCATATTAATTTGTCACATACCTAACTCTCCACTGGGGTGCAAAACAATCTGTCATCCAAATGTTGTTGTGCTGGCAAACTCCTTGTGGTGACCCCTGCCTCCTTTCCTCCTTCCATTCCACATCATTTTCCACACATCTACCAGTGGGCCTCTGAGGGAGTTAGTGTAGGGGGTATAGACTCTAGCTGAGATAGTCATGCAGCTGAGATATCTCTTCTCTCACTGCAGCCAGCTGAGCCTAGAACACCACAAAGGTCAAGCAGATTGAGCAGTGCCCTCTCTTATAGAGCATAACACAGGAGAGGAAGCGTCCCACAGTCAACACAACTGACTAGCCCCCACTGCACCTCATCTACGTACTGAACCCATGATAACTCTAGTTCATTGCCTTTAGACAATAGTGAGACTTGTCACTTCCTGTCCCGCTCTGTTACCTGGTTGTCATTTCTAGATAACCTTGTACTCCTATTCTATGTGGACAGATTGGGTAAGGAAGCTAACTTTCCAGAAATGTACTCTGCCCCAACACAGCCATGTGCTCCTGCCCTTTATACAGCTGTGCCAGCCAGGACGGAATACAGTAATGTTGCAGTATGTCAAAGATTACTGCAGTATGTCACAGACTACAGCAGTATATCACAGATTGCTGCAGAATGTCACAGTAGTGCTGCAATATGTCACAGATTGCTGCAGTAGGTCGCAGTAATGCTGCAGTATGTCACAGTAATGCTGCAGCATGTCACAGATTGCAGCAGTATATCACAGATTGCTGAAGTATGTGACTGTAATGCTGCAGTATGTCACAGACTGCAGAGGTATATCATAGACTGCTGCAGTATGTCACAGTAATGCTGCAATATGTCACAGTAATGCTGCAGTATGTTAGATTACTGCAGTATGTCACAGATTGCTGCAGTATGTCACAGCAATGCTGCAATATGTCACAGTAATAATGCTGCAGTATGTCACAGATTGATGCAGTATGTCACAGTAATGCTGCAGTATGTCAAAAATTGCAGCAGTATATCAGAGATTGCTGCAGTATGTCACAGATTGCCAGTATGTCACACATTGCTGCAATATGTCACAGTAATGCTACAGTATGTCACACATTGCTGCACTATGTCATAGTAATGCTGCAATATGTTAGATTACTGCAGTAAGTCACAGATTGCTGCAGTATGTCATAGTAATGCTGCAGAATGTCACAGTAGTGCTGCAGTGTGTCACAGATTAATGCAGTATGTCACAGTAATGCTGCAGTATGTCACAAATTGCAGCTGTATATAAGAGATTGCTGCAGTATGTCACAGATTGTTGCAATATGTCACAGATTGCAGAAGTATATCACAGACTGCTTGCAGTATGTCACAATAATGCTGCAGTATGTCATAGATTGCTGCAGTATGTCACAGATTGCTGCAGTATGTCACAGTAATACTGCAATATGTCACAGTAAAACTGTACTGCAGTATGTCAAAAATTGCAGCAGCATATCACTGATTGCTACAGTATGTCACAAAAAGTACAGCAGTATATCATAGATTGCTGCAGTATACCACAAATTGCAGCAGTATATCACAAATTGCTGCAGAATGTCACAGATTGCTGCACTACATCAAACTGCAGCAGTATATTATAGATTGCTGCAGTATGTCACAAATGACAGCAGTATATCACAGATTGCTGCAGTACAGTATGTCACAAATTGCAGCAGTATATCACAGATTCCTGTAACATGTCACAGATTGCTGCAGTATGTCACAAACTGTTGCACTGAGTAACAGATTGCTGCAGTATACAGATTGCTGTAGTATGTCACAGATTGCTGCAGTGTAGCACAGATCACTTCAGTATGTCACAGTAATGCTGCAGTATGTCACCAATTGCAGTAGTATGTCACAGATTGCTGCAGTATGTCACAAATTGCAGCAGGATATCATAGAATGCTGCAGTATATCACAGATTGCAGCAGTTTATCACATATAGCTGCAGTATGTCACACAAATTGCAGCAGTATATCACAGATTGCTGCAGTATGTCACAATAATGTTGTAGTATGCTGCAGATTGCTGCAGTATGCTACAATAATGCTGCAGTATGTCACAGTAATGCTGCATTATATCACAATTTGCAGCAGTATATCACAGATTGCTGCAGTATGTCACAGATTGCTGTGGTATGTCACAAATTGCAGCAGTATATCACAGATTCCTGCAGTATGTCACAGACTGTTGCAGTATGTCACATATTGCTACACTAAGTAACAGATTGCTGCAGTATGTCACAGTAATGCTTCAGTATATCACAGATTGCTGTACTTTGTCACAGTTTGCTGCAGTATGTCACAGATTGCTGCAGTACAGTATGTCACAAATTGCAGCAGTATATCACAGATTCCTGTAACATGTCACAGATTGCTGCAGTATGTCACAAACTGTTGCACTAAGTAACAGATTGCTGCAGTATACAGATTGCTGTAGTATGTCACAGATTGCTGCAGTGTAGCACAGATCACTTCAGTATGTCACAGTAATGCTGCAGTATGTCACCAATTGCAGTAGTATGTCACAGATTGCTGCAGTATGTCACAAATTGCAGCAGGATATCATAGAATGCTGCAGTATATCACAGATTGCAGCAGTTTATCACATATAGCTGCAGTATGTCACAAATTGCAGCAGTATATCACAGATTGCTGCAGTATGTCACAATAATGTTGTAGTATGCTGCAGATTGCTGCAGTATGCTACAATAATGCTGCAGTATGTCACAGTAATGCTGCATTATATCACAATTTGCAGCAGTATATCACAGATTGCTGCAGTATGTCACAGATTGCTGTGGTATGTCACAAATTGCAGCAGTATATCACAGATTCCTGCAGTATGTCACAGATTGCTGCAGTATGTCACAGTAATGCTTCAGTATATCACAGATTGCTGTACTTTGTCACAGTTTGCTGCAGTATGTCACAGATTGCTGCAGTACAGTATGTCACAAATTGCAGCAGTATATCACAGATTCCTGTAACATGTCACAGATTGCTGCAGTATGTCACAAACTGTTGCACTAAGTAACAGATTGCTGCAGTATACAGATTGCTGCAGTATGTCACAGATTGCTGCAGTATAGCACAGATCACTTCAGTATGTCACAGTAATGCTGCAGTATGTCACCAATTGCAGCAGTATGTCACAGATTGCTGCAGTATATCACAGATTGCTGCAGTATGTCACAATAATGTTGTAGTATGCTGCAGATTGCTGCAGTATGCTACAATAATGCTGCAGTATGTCACAGTAATGCTGCATTATAATTTGCAGCAGTATATCACAGATTGCTGCAGTATGTCACAGATTGCTGTGGTATGTCACAAATTGCAGCAGTATATCACAGATTCCTGCAGTATGTCACAGACTGTTGCAGTATGTCACATATTGCTACACTAAGTAACAGATTGCTGCAGTATGTCACAGTAATGCTTCAGTATATCACAGATTGCTGTACTTTGTCACAGTTTGCTGCAGTATGTCACAGATTGCTGCAGTACAGTATGTCACAAATTGCAGCAGTATATCACAGATTCCTGTAACATGTCACAGATTGCTGCAGTATGTCATCAAACTGTTGCACTAAGTAACAGATTGCTGCAGTATACAGATTGCTGTAGTATGTCACAGATTGCTGCAGTGTAGCACAGATCACTTCAGTATGTCACAGTAATGCTGCAGTATGTCACCAATTGCAGTAGTATGTCACAGATTGCTGCAGTATGTCGCCAAATTGCAGCAGGATATCATAGAATGCTGCAGTATATCACAGATTGCAGCAGTTTATCACATATAGCTGCAGTATGTCACAAATTGCAGCAGTATATCACAGATTGCCGCAGTATGTCACAATAATGTTGTAGTATGCTGCAGATTGCTGCAGTATGCTACAATAATGCTGCAGTATATCACAGTAATGCTGCATTATATCACAATTTGCAGCAGTATATCACAGATTGCTGCAGTATGTCACAGATTGCTGTGGTATGTCACAAATTGCAGCAGTATATCACAGATTCCTGCAGTATGTCACAGACTGTTGCAGTATGTCACATATTGCTACACTAAGTAACAGATTGCTGCAGTATGTCACAGTAATGCTTCAGTATATCACAGATTGCTGTACTTTGTCACAGTTTGCTGCAGTATGTCACAGATTGCTGCAGTACAGTATGTCACAAATTGCAGCAGTATATCACAGATTCCTGTAACATGTCACAGATTGCTGCAGTATGTCACAAACTGTTGCACTAAGTAACAGATTGCTGCAGTATACAGATTGCTGCAGTATGTCACAGATTGCTGCAGTATAGCACAGATCACTTCAGTATGTCACAGTAATGCTGCAGTATGTCACCAATTGCAGCAGTATGTCACAGATTGCTGCAGTATGTCACAAATTGCAGCAGGATATCATAGAATGCTGCAGTATGTCACAGATTGCAGCAGTTTATCACATATAGCTGCAGTATGTCACAAATTGCAGCAGTATATCACAGATTGCTGCAGTATGTCACAATAATGTTGTAGTATGTTGCAGATTGCTGCAGTATGTCACAGATTGCTGCAGTATGTCACAATAATGTTGTAGTATGTTGCAGATTGCTGCAGTATGTCACAGTAATGCTGCAGTATGTCACCAATTGCAGCAGTATGTCACAGATTGCTGCAGTATGTCACAAATTGCAGCAGGATATCATAGAATGCTGCAGTATATCACAATTTGCAGCAGTATATCACAGATTGCTGCAGTATGTCACAGATTGCTGTGGTATGTCACAAATTGCAGCGGTATATCACAGATTCCTGCAGTATGTCACAGACTGTTGCAGTATGTCACAGATTGCTACACTAAGTAACAGATTACTGCAGTATGTCACAGTAATGCTTCAGTATATCACCGATTGCTGTACTTTGTCACAGTTTGCTGCAGTATGTCACAGATTGCTGTGGTATGTCACAAATTGCAGTAGTATATCATAGATTGCTGCAGTATGTTGCAAATTGTAGCAGTATATCATTGACGCTGTAGTATGTCACAGACTGTTGCAGTATGTCACAGATTGCTACACTAAGTAACAGATTGCTGTAGAATGTCACAGTAATGCTGAGGTATGTCACAGAATGCTGTACTTTGTCACAGTTAGCTGCAGTATGTCACAGATTGCTGCAGTGTGTCACAGTAATGCTGCAGTATGTCACAGTAATGCTGCACTATGCCACAGATTGCAGCAGTATGTCACAGATTGTTGCACTAAGTAACAGATTGCTGCAGCATGTCACAGTAATTCTGCAGTGTTACAGATTGCTGTAGTATGTCACAGTAATGCTGCAGTATGTCACAGATTGTTGCACATTGTCAAAGATTGCTGCAGTATGTCACAGTAATGCTACAGTACATCACAGTGATGCTGCAGTATGTCACATATTGCTGCAGTGTGTCACATATTGCTGCAGTGTGTCACAGATTATTGCAGTATGTCATAGATTGCTGCATAAGTAACATTGTTGCACTATATCACAGATTGCTGCAGTATGTCACAGATTGGTGCACTAACAGATTGGTTGCAGTATGTCACAGTAATGCTGCAGTATGTCACAGATTGCTGCAGTATATCACAGATTGCTGCAGTATGTCACAGTAATGCAGCAGTATTTCACAGATTGCTGCAGTATATCACATATTGCTGCAGTATTTCATAGATTACAGCACTATGTCACAGATTGCTGAAGTATGTCACAGATTAATGCACTATATCACAGATTGCTGCACTATCTGGGTCACCTAAAAAGAGGGACTGTTTAGGTCTCAGTGGGCCTACTCATCAGCCAAATTTAAATAAATAATAAAATAAAACTATGCTACAGGAAACAATGTAATTCCATGGCAATTAAGCCTGTATTTTTACTCAGTGTTTTGTGACATAATTTACAGCAAGTTACTGCAGTGCATCAAGGCTGGCTCCACTCTAGGCATTTGGCCACTGACTTTATTTGTTTCAGGAGACATAACACTGCAGTCTTACAGCATTTATTACTCTGCAGTGTCATATATTAGAGGTAACGTACCCAATTGTTGAGAATCACTTAATAGTTAGGTGTACCCTAGACAGGAAGTTTTTGGATCTCCTTTTTTTAGCACTGCTAGCTACAGCACCTGAGGTTTACCTGATCTGCCTCAGGGGTAGAATCTACTGTGGGCCTGTGCACACCCTGCTGATACCTTACAGAAACTCCAAGTCAGATACTGCACTCCTGCTCAAGTTCCACTTATGTGATGGGGCATAAATGGAATGGAATGCCTATGGTCTCAGACATTACTTCCTGCTGTCCCTACTCCAATTATCAACTAGAAACATAGAAACATAGAAACATAGAATTTGACGGCAGATAAGGACCACTTGGCCCACCTAGTCTGCCCATTTTCCTACCTAACAGATAAGCTGCAAATCCTTGTTAACCAACAGCTTACTTCCTCCTACCCCCCACTAGGACTGCCTTATGCCTGTCCCATGTATTCTTGAAGTCCCCCACTGTTCTTGACTCCATAACCTCCTCAGGGAGGTTGTTCCATGCATCCACAACCCTCTCAGTGAAAAAAATACTTCCTCACATTACCTCTGAGCCGTCCCCCTCTATCTTCAAATTGTGCCCCCTTGTTCTTACACATCTCTTTTTCTGGAAGATGCTACCCTCTTGGACTTTGTTAATTCCCTTGAGGTACTTGAAAGTTTCTATCATGTCCCCTCTCTCCCTCCTTTGAAATAGGGTAAATATATTAAGCTCCTTTAGTCTTTCTTCGTATGTCTTCTGGTGCAGACCCTGCACCATTTTGGTTTCCCTCCTCTGGACAGCTTCCACTCTGTCTATGTCTTTGCAGAGATGGGGTCTCCAGAACTGCACACAGTACTCCAGATGGGGTCTCACCAACTATCTGTACAGAGGGATAACAACTTCCTGTTTTCTACTATTGATGCCTCTTCCTGTGCATCCCAGTATCTCCCCTGCCTTCCTTACTGCCTTCTCACATTGCTTGCCCACCTTTAGGTCATCTGATATAATTACCCCCAGGTCCCTTTCTATTTTTTCTGTTGTTAGTATCTCACTCCTCATTGTGTACACTTCCCTTGGGTTTTTGTTTCCCATGTGCATTACCTTGCACTTCTTTGCATTGAATCTGAGCTGCCATACATTTGACCATTCCTCCAACCTTGCCAAGTCCCTTCTCATCCTTTCCACTCCATTTTGTGTATCAACCCTGTTGCAGATCTTTGTGTCATCTGCAAAGAGACATACTTTTCCTTCCAGTTCCTCTGCAATGTCACTTATAAAGACATTAAAAAGGACTGGTCCCAGTACTGAACCCTGCGGTACCCCACTAGTAACCCTCCTTTCTTCACTGTGTATTCCATTTACTACTACCCTTTGCGTCCTGTTGTCTAGCCAATTTTTTATCCAGGCAACCACCTTGGGACTCACTCCAAGGCTGGCTATCTTGTGAATTAATCTTTTGTGTGGGACTGTATCAAATGCCTTGCTAAAATATAGGTAGGCCATGTCCACAGCCCCTCCCTGGTCTACTACTTTGGTCACCCAGTCAAAGAAATCTATTAGATTCGTCTGACATGACCTTCCCATCGTGAATCCATGCTGCCTTGGGTCCTGTGCCCCACTGGCCTCTAGGTACTCAACAATTCTTTCCTTCAGAAGTGATTCCATCATTTTCCCTACCACTGAGGTCAAACTAACTGGTCTGTAGTTTCCTGCCTCTGTTCTGCTCCCACTTTTGTGAAGGGGAATCACATCTGCACTCCTCCAGTCTTCGGGTACCACCCCATCCTCCCATGATTTGTTAAACAGAGTAGTCAGTGGTGTCACTAGTTCTACCCTTAGTTCTTTTTGAATTCTTGGGCGAATCCCATCAGGCCCCATTGCTTTGTCCACCTTCAATTTTATCAGTTCTTTCATAACCCTTTCTTCTGTAAATTGACTGGTATCAACCCCCTTCTTCAGAGTGTTTCTCTTGTTTGGTTTAGGTAGCTCCCCCTCCTCTTCCTTTGTGAATACTGAAAAGAAATATTCATTCAGTATCCCTGCTTTTTCACTGTCACCCTCTACCCACATTCCTTCCCCTTTATTAAGCTTCAGTATCCCTCCTTTGGTCTTTCTTCACTCCCTAATGTACCTATAAAAGGTCTTATCCCCCTTCTTAACAGAATTGGCTATCCTTTCCTCGGTTTGGGCCTTTGCTATTCTGACTGCCTTCCCAGCCTCTTTCTGCTTTAACTGATACAGTTCTCTGTCCTGCTCCTTCTGTGTTTCCTTATATTTCCTGAATGCTGTCCTTTTCTCCTTAACCTTCTCTGCCACCTCTTTTGAGAACCATAGCATTTTTTTCCTTCGTTGTGTTTTATTGATTTGCTTTACAGAAAGGCTTGTTTCCTCTGTGATGGCTGTTTTGATCACTCCCCATTGTTCCTCCACCCCTCCTTCTTGCCTGTTTGCTAGTGCTTTCTGAGCACTCTCTCATTTTCCCAAAGTCGCCCTCCTAAAGTCCAGTACTCTTGCTTTTGTATGGCTTGATTGTATGGCTGTGTTTATCGTGAACCACACTGTTTGGTGGTCGCTTGTTCCCAGATGGCTACCCACTTCTAAATCTGAGATTCTTTCTCTATCCTCATTTGAGAGTACCAGGTCTAAGATTGTTCCCTCCCGAGTGGGTTCCAATACTAGCTGTCTGAGGCATGCCCCCTGTAGGGCATCAAGAATGACCCTGCTCTTGGATGTGCCTGCAGCAAAGGTGCTCCAGTTAACATCTGGCATATTCAGGTCCCCCATCAACAATATCTCTCCTTTTTCTGCCATTCTAAGAAAGCCTTCTATCATTTCCTTTTCCATTCCCTCCCCCTGAGATGGGGGTCTGTATACAACCCCCATACAGATTGTGGTGCCATTTCCTGTCTCCAGGGTGACCCAAAGTGCCTCATCTGCTCTCTGTTTACTCTTTAATTCTGTTGCTTTGATCCCTTCCTTTACATAGAGAAATACCTCTCCTCCTCTTTTACCCTCCCTGTCCCTCCTGTAGATTGTGTATCCTGGTATGTTGACATCCTAGTCATGGTTCTCTGTGTACCATGTTTGTGTGACTGCCACAATATCCAGGCAACCCTCTTCCATCAAGGCCACTAGTTCTGGGAGCTTGTTACACAGACTACCGGCATTGGTACTCATCACCCTCCACTTTTTGATAGCCTTACCCCTTTTAGACCCATTTCTGTCCTTACTGCCTTTGCCTTTTTTTTACATTTAAATCTGTTCTGCTCCCTAATAACTTCTGTACCTTGGTGTTTACCTCACTAATCACCATGTTTTGTGGGGGGAGGCTCAGATTTCCCTGCTCCTTTTCAGTGCTTCCCCCCTTGGCTGGTTTAAGTAACACAATGAAGCATTTAAACCTCTTGCCTAGGATCCTGGTTCCCTCCTGGACAGATGCAGACCATCCAGCACTAGTATGGGTCTGCATCCTCCAAGTAGCTCCCCAGTCCCCAATGAAGCCAAAACCCTGGGCTTCACCAGTTTTCAACCACTCATTGAATTCCCTGGTGAGAAGTTCCCTAGCATCTCCTTGCCATAGACAGGCAGCACCTCCGAGAAGGTTACCGTATGTGCTACTTGTCTAGGCCCTTCCCAACTCTATAAACTCCTCTTGCACTGCTCTGATCCCATTTCCTAGCCAGGTAATTTGTCCCTAGGTGGACAATGACATCCAGCTCCTCCTCGTGCAGCTCCTCTCATGATCCTGAGGATTCGCTTCCTGTCCCTCCAAGCTGTGGCGCCAGGAAGGCACTCCACCTCCTCCCTCTCCCTTCCTCCCCATTTCTACCACCCTAATGATTGGGTCCCCCACCAGGAGTTGTTTCCTTCCCTGTGGGGTCCCACTCCCACCCTCCTGTGGGTCTTCTTTGTGAAGGTTCCCAGCATCCTCCTTGGTCTCCACTGCAGGTGCCTCCATAGAGGAACCACAATCCACCAGATGAGCGAGATGAATTGTGGAAAGAGTACAGCTGGAGGATGCAACTCTGTTCCACCACCCTCTCCCTCCTTGAGCCCACCCTGGTCCAGCCTCTCCTCTTTCTTGGCAATCTCTGAGGTAGTGGCATTGGCCCTGGTGGTCCCTGGGTGGGGGAGGAGGTTTCACGAATCCTAGCCAGGTCAGCCTGGAGATGGGCAACCTCCTCTCTCAGACCAGAGAGGTGCCTGCAAAGAGGCAGCATCGCAGCCTCCAGAATGTCTCCCGGAACACTGCCACCCCACAGCCATTGCACTGCACCACTTCTATCATGCCTTATTTTGTGTCCTCTCTACTGTTTCTCTGGATGCTTACTCTCTCCTCTCCTTACAACTCTGACCCTTCCTGTTCTGGGACAGAAACTTCCTATCTTCTTCAGTAGCCTCCTTCTTCCTTGCTCAATCTCAGACCACCAGAAGCTGGGGGGGGAGGAGGGGAGAGTGAGCTACTTTTTTTTTTACTTTAGGGTTGACAAAACCAATGTTTCTCTATGATCCTTTCCTTTCTACTGCCAAACAGGAAGTTCCTGTTAACAGTCAAATCCAGTGGCTATAAACGTAGAACTGGCTTTGGGTGGGATGGAGGGCAATTAGTAAGAAATAAGGCTAGCAACAGGAAGTTGTAATTTGACTCACCTGCTTTTCTAGTGTCTAAACCACACCCCCAGGTAAGCTCTCTTTCCTCCTACTGGTTTAGCAAAGTCACCTGATACAGTACCTTTCCCTGCACAGAACACACACTGCCTTTCTTTCTTTTCTTTTCTTTCTTTTTTTAACCCTAAGTAAGACCCCTTCTACTTCTAATAAAGCTATCTGTCTACTTAATCTTAACTGACACTGACTCCTGCTGAGATATAAGTTTTAAATTAATAAGAAAATGTAGCTTCTTTTAGTTAGCTGCTTTCTGCTCTACAAGCAAGGCTAGCAACAGCTAAGGATCCAGAGCTGATAATTATCTCCTTATCCCCAAACTATGGGGCAAGATATGGAGGGATTAACCCATGACAGAGCATAGTTTACTGAGCATTAATCCATGAAAGGAAAATGGGGACAGCCATCCGTACAGGTGTGGTCTTTAGACCACCAGCCCAGGAGAAAGAAACAGATAGGGAGCTGATGCTAGCCATCCAAAGGATGGCAGACAAGGGTGAGGTAGTACTGGTTGGAGACTTCAATATTCCAGATGTGGACTGGAGCATCCCAGCAGCAGCATCAACTAGGAGCAGATTTATCCTGGACTCCCTTCAGGGTGCCTTCCTGAAGCAACTGGTCATGGAACCAACTCAGCAGAAGGCAATACTGGACCTTGTGCTCACAAACAGGGACAGTGTGATGGGGGTAACGGTGGGGGAGCACCTGGGAATCAGTGACCACCAGTCATTGTGGTTTGAAATCACAGAAAGAGCAGAACCAAACTACACAAAAACATGTATCCTGGATTTTAGGGGGGCAGACTTTGGGAAAATGGGGAGATACTTGAAAGAGGCTTTAAGCGGAATGGGACAGGAATCAGGGGTTGAGGAACAGTGGGCAGTATTTAAAATGGGGATTACAAGAACAACAGAATTATGCATTAATCAGGTTAGCAAGAGGAAAGGAGAGAGGAGACCATTATGGTTTTCAAAGAGGTAGCAAAGAAAGTGAAAGATAAAAGATTGCATTCAGGCAATACAAAAAGACACAGGCAGAAGGGGATAGGAAGTACCAGGAGAAGCAAAGGGAGGCAGGAGGTCAGTAAGGAAGCAAAGCTCAGACAGAAGAACACATTGCAAAATCAGTGGGTAGAGGGACAAAACCTTTTACAGGTACATAAGTGAAAAAGAGAGACAAAGGGAGGGATAGTGAGACTGAAGAGGGAGGATGGGGCCGCATGGAGGATGACAACAGTAAAGCTGACATATTGAACAGGTATTTCTGCTCAGTCTTTACTGAGGAAGAGGAAGGTAATGGGTCTGAAGGGAGTACAAAGAGGTGAGAATGGTGCAGTAATGGACACAAGTGACCTTTCACGAGAAAGGGTCCTGGAGGAACTGTAAATAATAAGAGTTGATAAACAATGAGGCCAGATGGGGTGCACCCAGGGTCCTTAAAGAACTAAGAGAGGTGGTGGCTGAACCTCTGGCTATCCTGTTTAGCCAATCACTGGAAACAGGGAGGTACCGAAGACTGGAGGACATCAGATGTAATCCCTTATACAAAAGTGGGAACAAAGGGAAGCAGGAACTACAGACCAGTCAGCCTCACCTCGGTAGGGTGAAGATCATGGAAGCACTACTGAAGGAGAGTGGTAGAACATCTGGTTGTCAATGGACTACAGGACCCAAGGCAGCATGGTTTCACCAGGGGAGGTCATGTCAGACCAATCTCGTTGAATTTTTGACTGGGTGACTAGGGAGGTGGATCAGTGGAGGGCAGTGGACATGGCCTATCTGGACTTCAGCAAAGGCCTTTGACACTGTGCCACATAGAAGACTATTACACAAACTGGGAAATATAGGTTGTGGGCAGGACAGTTTGTGTGGTGGGTAGGTAACTGGCTGGGTGGCAGGACACAGAGGTGGTGGTAAATGGCTGTCCTCCACAGATGGAAGAGTGACCAGTGGGGTACCACAGGAATCAGTGCTGGGACCGGTCCTATTCAACATCTTCATCAGTGACATTGCGCATGGGACCTAGAAGGCAGAATTTCACTGTTAAGCTGATGACACAAAGCTCTGTAACAGAGTAGACACACCAGAGGGTATAGACAGAATGAGAAGCGACCTGCAGAAACTTGAAGAATGGTCAGGGGTTTGGCAGTTGAAATTCAATGCAAAGAGGTGCAAGATATGCATATGGGGCACAAAAACCCTGGCTTACAATATATCAGTTGGGAGGTGAGGATATAGCATGCACCAAGCAGGAAAGGGATCTTGGGGTTGTCATCTCTGATGACCTCAAGGTAGGGAAACAGTGTGACAAGGCAGCAGGTAAAGCAACTAGGATGCTGGGATGTATAGGCAGGGGCATCACCAGCAGGAAAAGGGAGGTCATAATTCTGCTATACAAGACACTAGTGAGGCCCCACCTGGAGTACAGTGTACAGTCCTGGAGACCATACCTATGTAAGGACATAGACAGGGTAGAGAAGGTTCAGAGGAGAGCAACAAAGATGGTGCACGGATTGCATCACAAGTCCTATGAAGACAAGTTGAAGGAACTGAACATGTACTGCCTGGAGGAGAGGAGGGCGAGAGGAAATATGATAGAGACATACAAGTATCTTACAGGGAGGAACAGGGTGCAGGAAAACTCTATTTGTAAGCGAAAAAGATGTTCCAGGACTAGAGGGCATGGGATGAAGTTGGAGGGAGGACGATTCAGAGGAAACATGAGAAAGGAATTTCTTCACAGAACGGGTGGTGGACAAGTGGAACACCCTGCCAGAGGAAGTGGTGGGGGCTAAAACAATCATAGGATTTAAGAATGCATGGGATAGACATAAAGGAATTCTGGAGGTCAGGGGTAAGGGGCAACAGACTTCTAGGAAAACAAACTGAACTTACAAGCTCAAATGGGCAGACTGGGTGGGCCATAGGCCCTTATCTGCCGACACTGTCTATGTATCTATGTATCTATGCCTGGGGTCACGAGGATGCAGGCTGAGTGACTTCAACCACCCAGGTGTGGATTAATGCTGAGTAAACCCATGCTCCGGAGTGCATTAATCCATTTACAAAATGGCCAACTTTAGTTTAGAAGTTTACTTAAATAAATATAAAAAAACACTGTTTGCATGCATTTCTAATAAAATAGTTATTCTGCCTAATGGGGTTGTCCTTCTGAGGATGCTGTAGTTGTAGTTCTCCACTAGGTGGATATGTCCTAATGAAGATGCCATAGTTGTAGTGTTTTACATATTTCTTTGTAGAAGTGTTCTGAAATGGTCACTTTACATTGCTGTCACTCAGGATTTTTTTAGTGTAACAAGGTAACTGTGGGTTTACAGAAGATTAATTCATGGCCAGGTGACCTGTTTTGACAAATCAGAATACTGTTTTTTCTGCATCCATTTTATAAAGCTCTTTACTTCATTCCTTACAAGTAGGCTACAGTAGCTGGCTTCAATGGCACCCATTAGACAGTAATAAACACATCAATTCAAACGAGTTTCACCACAACTCACCCCACCAATGTTGTAAAGAAAGTGTTTCTCAAGCCTTGTCTGTGACCAAAAACATTACACAGCAAGTGTGACTAGTAACAGGAAAGTGACTTTAAAGGGCAAATGTGGGTGTTGTCTCTCAAACTTAAATCTGTTCATTTGACACTTACGGTAATCCTGGCTCCTCTCACCCACATCATTAACACATCACTCAGGTTCTTACAATTCCCTGACAGGTGGAAAGCAGCCACAGTGACACCTATCTACAAGAGTGGTGACTAGACACTGGGCAGAAACTACAGCCCAATCTCTATTCTTCCTCCTCTTTCAAAATGCACTGTAGTGAATTGTCACAGACCAGCTGGTTGACCACCTGGTAAAATACCAGCTTCAATGTCCATAGCAGCACGGGTGTAGGCATGGGCACAGCACTACTGCAGTGCTACTAGAATTCTCAGGATACAGTCACAAATTCCTTAACCAAGGCCTCCTTGTAGGTGCAGCCTACATCGACTTGTCCAAAGCCTTTGACGCAGTCAACTGTGCCCTACTGGTCAGTCAGCTAGGAAAGCTGGGTATATCTTCAGACATAGTCACTTGGTTCTCCAGCTACTTAAAGAACTGGTCCCAGCAAGTCAAAGTTGGCAATGTCCTGTCGGATAGCCAACCTGTCCGCTCCAGATTTCCACAAGGCTCCATTTTGAGCCCGCATCTTTTTATCATTTTTCTAAATAAACTCCCACTCTTATGCCAATGACCACTTCTACTTTATGCTGATGATGCCGTCCTGTTTACAAATAACTCTGACCCTGCTACCCTGCAAACCAAGCTGAAAAGCAACTTTACAGCTGTTGAAAGCTGGTTTAAGGAACACAAAATAGTGATGAACTATAAAAAACAAAAACAATGTTGTTCTCCACTACCCGAGATCAGCACAATTCTCACCCTTTTCTCATCATCACTAAGGTGGGTACTCCACTTGAACTTGTTTCCTACTTCAAATACTTTGGGATTATGGTGCACAGCTCCTTGTCATTTACCCAACACATTGACAATGTGGCCAAGGAGGTCAATACTCGCATTGGACTGCTGCACAAGCATAATCACAGCCTAGCCCTGAGGCTATGAAGCTAGCAGTTCCTAGCACAGTGGTATCCCTCATTGACTATGGACTTGTAATTTATGGTCAGCCTCGAACTCTGCCCTTCGATGAATGAACATTGCTCTTAACAAACCCTGCCTGCTAATTGCTGGATCCCATAGGTTAACTCACACCTACGACCTATATGTTCAGACCAATTGGCTGCAGTTCTCTAACAGACTTAATCTCCAATCCTGTCTCCTCGCAAAAAAAGTTAGTCTTGGCTTGATGACCACAGGTGTTATGAATCTCTTCTCCCCTTGCAACAATGAATGTACCACAGGCAGTTCAGTCAGCCAAATTTTTAAAATTCCTCACTGTAGGACCTCCAGGGCTCAGAGATCCATTGCATATCAAGCCCCACTATGGCTGAATGCACTCCCTGCCAACATTGCCAAGACTTCTCACTTAGGTCCTTTCAAAAGAAAACTGAGACTCAAGCTTGTCGTGAACTCCAGCTGTGACTGCTTCCAGTTATCCTAGTTCTGTCCCTACCTACATCTCCCTTCTTTGCACTTACCCTTCTAAAGATCAAGTCTACACATAACACTTGCCTTCCTCTACCCTTGCTCCACCCTTGTTCTGTCTCCTATTTTTGACCACCATCCCTTCACCTATTTTCATCCTGCCATTGTCCCTATGCCTCACACTCCCCAGAGTCTCTTTCCTTACTTCTTACCACCCTCTTCCCCCGATGACACCTCCTAGGCAGAAGCCTCACCCCCCCAAGTCCTGACTCAGGGCTCCGACTCACTCTCAACTTTCCTATTCACTGATATCTGTTCTTCCCCTGCCCTGGTCTTCTTACCCTCCACCTACTTCATTCTGCACTTGCCCATACTTATATCTTGACTGTCTTCATTATATCATTGATGTCTCCTTAAGCTGTGCATTTAAACACTATCATTTAGTTTGTAAACTTATTGTATCTTCATTCTGATGTATGCATTCAACATGTTTGTCCTTACTTTCACTTTGTATAACCTCTGATGTGGAGCCTAAGAAATGAGCTTGTTCTCAAAGGTGTTAATCCAAGATCATAAATAAAATAAACTGCAGACAGCCATGTGTTTTCTTCCCAGGGCTAAGAAACATAGACATTGTTGGCAGATAAGGACTGCCTGGCCAATCTAGTCTGCCCATAAGCCCTTGTCCTGGATTACTGCTTCCAACCCACCCACAACTGTACCTCTATGGTTTCCCTATGCCTGTCCAAAGCATGCTTGAATCCATCTACAGCGCTCACTCCAACCACCTTCTGAGGCAGACCATTCCATGCATCCACCACCCTTTATGTGAAGAAGAACTTCCTCACATGCCCTCTTAACCTCCCACATGCCAATTTCATGCTGTGGCCCCTCATTCCTGTGCTCCTCCTGTACTGGAAAATGTCTCCCCCCTGCATCTTGTTTATACCCTTTAGATACTTGAATGTTTCTATTATATCCCCTCGTTCCTTCCTCTCTTCCAGCAAGTACCTTTTGAGGTCCCTTAATCTCACCTCATAAGTCTTGTGTTGCAAGCCCTGTACCATCTTAGTCACCCTTCTCTGGACTGTTTCCAGCCTGTTAATGTCCTTATGAAGGTGCAGCCACCAGAGCTGCACACAGTACTTCATGTGAGGCCTGGCCATGGTTTTATATAATGGCATCACTACCTCCCTCCTTCTGCTGGTAATACACTTGCCTATGCACCCAAGCATGCCACTGGCCCTCCCAGCTGCCTTTTTACTCTGCTTTGACATTTTCAGGTCAGCTGAAATAATAATCCCCAGGTCTTTTTCCTCCTTTGTGACTGTCAGCAACTCCTTCCTCCAGTCTATAGTTTTCCTCAGGGTTTCTGTGTCCCAGATGCATCATTTTGCACTTCTTTGACTTAAACTTCAGTTGCCCATCCTGAAACCATTTTTCCATTTTTTCAAGCTTCCCCATGTCCCTCCTCATGTTCTCCTTCCCCTCTGGAGTATCCACTCTGTTACAGATCTTGGTGTCATCTGTAAACAGGCAGCCCTTTCCCTCCAGCCCCTATACAATGTCACTAATGAATACATTAAACAGGACTGACCCTAGGATCAGAACCCAGTCTTGTAGGTGAAAAACTGCACACATACAACTGCCCATAACTTTGGTGTTTCTTGGTGTACTTACACCACATTCTAGGTACATAATCTCCAATTTGGGTACTTTGATGACCATAAGATTCCCGGTGTGCATGTAAAGGGGAAAGTTGCTTTTGTAGGGTGAAGCTGGGTGTTGTCTCTCAAACTGCTGCTGACTTCCAAGGGACAAGGTTTAAAGAACAGTAGAAGTAAAGTGCACTTTTTTACTATAAATTCCCCAATTCAGTGTTCATTTTCCTCAAAGGTCCCTTGTATGATTATGAGATGACCAGGTCTGAATATAAAGGGAAAGTGGTTTTCAAAGGGTGAGAGTGCAGTGAGGACATTGTGTACAGCCCCCAATAAAACTGTGACTGGACTGCTAGGGTCACCTACAGGTGGGCCCTTTGACAGCAGTTCTGTATTGGTGGATCCACAGTGCAAATGGGCAGGTGCATCACGGGTGACAGCAATATGCTGCAATAACACATGCTGAGGTGCATGGAAAATACCAGCACGCCACTGGCCACAACTGTATCAATGCCAGTACCTACCCTAGCTCTACATTATCCCTGCAACTTCATCTGTATTCCATGTTAATTCTCTCATGAGCACAATAATGCAGAGATGACAAATAGAATCTTAGTATCTAGTTACCACAAGCCCCTTAGACTGTCTCACAACGTGTATCAGATTCTGTATCTGCTGGTTCTCATTTTCCACTCTGTGCTGCTCCTTCCTGGTTGCAGCTTTTGTTCTTCCTTCTGCCTTTTTGGAACCACAATTTCTTATGATCTACCATATACCCCAAGTACTCTCTGGGCTCAACCATCATGGATACACAGTAAGACTTATTTTCAGGGTACCATGTGACTGCTCTGATGAGCTCCACTTTATCCAGTCTGAGGATCCCTCTCTCACTCTTACCCAAAGAAGCAAACACCTTGGTGCTGTATTGAGCCTACAATTGCAAGTTATGGCACAATACCAGGCTGACTGGCTGCTGGGATGCGGGGCGGGGGGGATTCATCCAGCATACATGACCAACTGCTTCTGCCTTCCTGCCACTTCCACCTCCCAAGAAAGTGCACCATAGTAGTATCCTGTAGGGGAGGGAAGTAGACTGGCATGAGGCCACCCATGCCAACTGAAGCACCACCACATCCTGGAGTTATACTCCATCAGATGTATTCTACAGTTATCTCAGAGACAAGAGCACCCTCGCAGTCTTCATACCTGCCAGCCTCCACCTCTGGCAGTCCATGCATGGTGCATGAATTGAATTATTAGGGTACTAAAAAGCTACCCCTAGACTAAGCACCTTGGAGCTGGATGCAGACAGTTTTTTTTAATGTTTTCTATCTTTAAGTCTCTATGCTACAATACTCTCAGTAGAAAATAAGTATACCTGTTAATCATAAGCTGTGTTTTAATCAATGCTGTTGACAATTTTTTTTGACAGATGCAGAAGATGCTGGCATCATTACCAGGTCAGGCAGTGACAGTCCATGCAATTCATACAGAAAAAGAAGAGGAGACGGAACCACCATCCCAAAAGGACGAATTTTAGATGCCCAAAGCCTTTCTCTACCTGTTTGCATTCAAGACCACAATGTGTGAACCCTTTGCAACACCCTAACAAAACATTCTGACCATTTTGTACATCATTACACTATGGTTTTAATTGAATGCCACTGATTGCTTCCTTTATTACAGAGATACTTTTTCTAGGTTTGTTCAGCCAATATAAATTCATTACATACTGTAATACATTCAGTGAAGCTGTTAGTTAATTATGAGGGTGGTTCTGCTGCAGTGCTTCTGTAGGTATTTTTGATGCACACTCTGTCAGTCAGTATAAAGAAATTGCACACTGTAATAGATTCAATAAAGCTGTTAGCTAATTGTCAGGGTAGGTCTTCTGTAGTGCTTCTGTAGGTATTTCTGATGTACACTGTGGTAGTCACTACCATTTTTGGACTAAACAGCTCACAAACAACTGGTGCTGTGAACCTTGGTGCAGGGTAGGAGCAAACTAAAGGGGTGGCCAGACCCCACACAAACAACAACAAGTCCAGAAAATGTTTGCACTCCAGCAGAAAGCAGGCAGGACTCAATAGTAGTTTGCGGCTCAGTTTTATTGCATAGTGCTACCCATGCTTCAAGGCTCAATAACCCAGCCACCAGCCAGTGAGTAAAAGATAAGGTGCGGTACTAGGTAAGGGTTCCGACTCCCTGATGAAGACTCTAGCAAGATTCAGAGCATTGAGGTTAGGGCTTTCTGGAAAAGGAATCCCTGTGGTGACTGATTGATGGAACAATGAAGCATGGTCAGTGCTACGTAATAACAGTTAACTGCACACTACTGTCGAGTCCTTCCTGCTTCAGCTGAAGTGCACATTTTTTATTGACATGTCATTTTAGAACTAAACTACTTCATATAGTTCTTGAATGGTGCTAACCTCCAGTGTGTAAATTAACAAATCCCACTGCATTTAGGGACTAAACAAACTAAACAATAACTGATTGGGTGATGAAAGGAAAACAAGCAGGGTCGCTCCCAAATTGTTAGTGCTAACAGTAAACCCTTACAATACATAAATACAAAAAGTTGCACAGTATTTACCACTGGGAGTGATGAAATGTTCAGACTCAAGTCCTGAGTATCGAAGCTTGAGGCTAGGGGAGAAACGTTCTGCATTTTTTAAACTGGGAGCCATGCACTGGCCTGGTTCAAGTGGTCAACTCGATGTGGTTCCTTTTCTGATTACGAGCTGGATTTAAATTTTTTTGTTCCACTCTGATGCTAACCTTTATAAATTATATGTTAGGATCTGACTGAAATATTTTATGTTTAATATTTCTGATATGCACTAATTCTCATTCCCCTCTACTCTCTCTACCAGTACCTCAGCTCTGTACTAATTCTCAGTCCCATCTACTCTCTCCACAGATACCTCAGCTCTGCAGTACTTTTCAGTCCCCTCTACTCTCTCTACAGATAACTCAGCTCTGCAGTAATTTTTAGTCCCCTCTACTCTCTCCACAGATACCTCAGCTCTGCAGTAATTTTCAGTCCCCTCTACTCTCTCCACAGATACCTCAGCTTTGCACTAATTCTCAGTCCCCTCTACTCTCTCCACAGATACCTCAGCTCTGCAGTTATTTTCAGTCCCTTCTACTCTCTCTACAGATAACTCAGCTCTGCAGTAATTTTCAGTCCCCTCTACTCTCTCCACAGATACCTCAGCTCTGCAGTAATTTTCAGTCCCCTCTACTCTCTCCACAGATACCTCAGCTTTGCACTAATTCTCAGTCCCCTGTACTCTATCCACAGATACCTCAGCTCTGCAGTTATTTTCAGTCCCTTCTACTCTCTCTACAGATAACTCAGCTTTGCATTAATTCTCAGTCCCCTCTACTCTCTCCATAGATACATCAGCTTTGCACTAATTCTCAGTCCCCTCTACCATCTCCACAGAAACCTGAACTCTGCACTGCTATTCAAACCTGTTGGTTGGCCTGCAGATCCACTTTGTGGCCTCTTTGTGACTTACCTTCTTGGGAGTCAGTCAGCCAATGGACCACAAGGCAACTTCATCACATTGTGTGTCTTTCTGGCACCATCAGCTAGTCTTGTTTCCATCTTTTCACTTTCTGCCAACACCTCCATCACACTCCTTTTCTGAGTTTTCTTTTATATATTATCCATGCCTCTGTTAAGAACCTTTTTGATTTATTTAGGAATTTCCCAACTTTTTGAGGTCTATTGCTGGGACAAGTGATGGTTATTAGGTATATTTTAAAGATGTGGAGTTTGTTTGTTATTGTATACATATTAATGTAGATTTGCAATGTAGGTTTCACTAAAAATACCACCAACAGCTTAATCTGGTTCAATTTCAGTTGCTTACCATCTGTATCCCCCTTGCCCCTGGTAGCCCCCGAAAAAGGGACTTCTAGTCCCAGTGGGCCTACAGGGTAAACAAAATTCAATAAATAAATAATAAATATTTGCAATGATGTGAAATGGTTATTCACTGTGTAGTATGAATGTCTGCTGTCTCTTTAAAGAGCATCTTTCCTGCATTTTTACACATGCTGCTAGGCAAGTATAAGCTCGCTTTCCTGTCTAGGAGCTGTTTTAGCCTTCGTTTATAATTTTCTGTTGTTGCCCTCCCTGAGAAGGGAAGGGATTGTAAATTGCTGCCACGGGGCACATTGAGTGATCCCATCCACTTCCTACTTTACTTGCTGTGGCCCCATGCTCTGACATTTTGTGGGAAGAGTGTGAGTGCATGTGCCACACAAGTCAATGGAGGAATATTTCTACTTTTTTTTTTAAGATTTAAGACTGTTTATGTACAACTCGAGCCAGTATTCAACTGACAAGACCCTTTGTTGAAGCTGAGTTGTTTGCATGTTTGCTTTAAGGAATAAAATCACAGACTTTGATACTCAGGACTTGAGTCTGAGCTCTGCATCATTCCCAGTGGTGAGTGCTGTGCAATTTTTGCTTTTTGGATAGCTGAATGGGATTATATAGAGAGTAAATGATGGCAAAGTGTGATATACAAGGAAAATGTAACACTGAGGGGTGAAACAAGCCATAACGACACAAGTCTGAATGGTAAGTGACCTTCAGGAGCTTATTTGACCCACACAATGATATTGTTTTGTGAGTATGCTGCACTTTGCCGTCTTTAAATTTTTAGAATGCATTAGATAAGACACATTTTGCTGTGTCTTATTTTTTTACTAGAGGGTAACTCTTTTCCATAGGGTAGAAGGTTTTGTTAGGGTTTTTTTTCATAATTTAGTAGTTTAGTAATTTTCCACAGTGTAGTGGTAGGTACATTTAGGAAGGCACATGGTGCTTTTCCATAGTGTATTGGGTTCTTAAGGGATGGCCTCTTTTGTCCCAATAGTGTTTCCATAGTTAGGGACCTCTCATGAAAGGAAGTGTAGCTCCAATGACCTGCCATTTAGTTTCTGGATGGACAGTGGCATGGCATCTGGTCAGGAGGTTGGTAGTGGTATGATATATGGTGATGCATTTGAAGTGCCTGGAGGAGTAGCAGGGAGCATCATGTCAGTTTGCAGCACGGTGCATGGTTTAGAGGCATGTTTTGTGGTTGGGAGGTCAGTACTGGTATGGTATGTGGTGAGGAGTGCCATTTGAAGTGTCTGGAGGAGTAGCAGGGAGCATCATGTAAGTTTGCAGCACAGTACATGATTTAGAAGTATGTTTTGTGGTCAGGAGGTTAGTAGTGGTATTGTATATGGTGATGGGTGGCATTTGAAGTGTCTGGAGGAGAAGCAGGGAGCATCATGTCAGTTTGCAGCACAGTGCATGGTTTAGAGGTATGTTGTATGGTCTGGAGGTTGTAAGTAGTGTGGTATATGGTGAGGAGTGGCATTTGAAGTGTCTAGAGGAGCAGCATTTTGTTTTAAAGCAGGGATCACCATGTCAGTTTGCAGCGCAGTACGTGGTTTAGATGCATGTTTTGTGGACAGGAGTGTGGAAGAAAAGCAGCATGGAAGGCCTGTCTGAGGGAGATGTGCCACATTGAGGAACACTGTAATTTTGGTGACTATTGTTGGAAACTGGTGTGAGATTTATGACTGGAGTGCATGTTAGGGTATTTTTCTGTGCTGGCGAGTTTAGTGCTGAGGTGGTGGGTTTGGGTGACTTTTCCATACCTTAATTAGGTTGCTTTTTAATGTATTATACAGGTGCATGTGACATGTATGGGTAATGTGATATACTGCATGGAGAAATATAACACTGAGGGGGCTAATTAGCTTAGTAACCGACAAGCTCAATCGATGAGTGGGATTATGAACTAATGAGCCCCCCGAGATGGTAGATTTCCACACACACCTTTCTTACCTAGCATTTATATTATATAAAACAATAGGATTTTTTTATCATGTTTGCAGTCATTTCAAGGTTTGCCTCTGTTTTTTGCCTTCCACTTTTCCATAGTGTAGTAGCAGTTTTTTGTTGGGTAAGGTTAAGGCCCAGTTTCATTTCCATAGTGCAGGGCCCTCCTATATAAGGAGATATGGTCAGGGCTGTTGGTACCGTCATGTCTGCTACTGAGGACTGGGAATGGCATCTGTCTGGGTTGGCATGGCAGTCTGGTGTGGCAGTTCAGCAGTCTGTGCTGACAGTTTAGCAGTCTGGAGCAGCAGTCACGAGAAACATGGAAGCTGTAGCATTGCCAGCATGGAGGGCATGTATGAGTAGCCAAAGCTACTGTCAAGGGACATGAGTGTTTTAATAAAAGATGGATTTCAAAAAGAGGGTTGGACTGTACTGCCATGGTGGGGGTCATTGCTGTTTCTTGAGTGTCTGAGGAGTATGGAAAGAGATGTAGGGTCAAAGCCATGTATCCTGGCAATGTGCATCATATACCATGGCCGTTAAAGTCATATAGTGCAACTGACCATGGTATATTAATATAATGACCATGGTATATTAATGTAATGGCCATGGTATATTAATATAATGACCATGATATACGACTTTCTTTACCAAGACACAGAGCAATTCATTATGGCCTTTTTAATGGGACAAGCATCCCACCCACATGATATATTTATAGATAGAGCTATACAGAATCAATAATGGGAATGGTTCTATAAGGCAAGGCAGATTTTATTTCTATGGTGCCCATTCCTGGGGGTTCTGGGTGCTTACAGTTAAAAACATACAGACATGATACAACAATATTTTACAAATACTCTGCACTCAAGTGCAAAAACCACCAAGACACGAGTCTGATGAAAACATTTTAATCTGTAAATTCACAAGACAGTACATTCAATGAGTTGTCTGCTCCTGTACAGAACTCCAGCTGCCACTAAACAAAAGGACCCCCTGAGGAAGACCACACCCTGGTTGAAGCATGGGGAGATCAACTTTTGTTTAGAGGCAGCAGGAGTTCTGTACTGGAGCACACTACTCGTTGAATGTACCGTCTTGTGAATTTATGGTTAAAAGATTTCTTAGCATATTCCTTTCTTGGTGGTGTTTGCACTTGAGTGTAGAGCACATTGGTGCTGGAGCGGGCTGAAAACTGGTAGGGTCAAAGATGTAAGGGGTAAATTTTCCTATGGTAATAATGCAAAAAGTGATAGGGACACTTAGACAAGTGCTAGGGCCCCGGCTCCTTGGCCCCCCTGTTCCGGCACCTATGGCAGATCATTTGTAGAATTTTGAAAGAGTTAGGGCTTGCACCCCTTCTCTGTGCCCATCTGAGCTGGTTTGAACACACAGCATTTGGAGTGGAACTTATGATACAAAATTATAGATAGGAAAACCACATATGAGCACATAAAAAAATCGTAATACTAAACAGGAAATATAGTAAGGATATTTGACTATGTGCTGCAATTTAAAGCTTTTACATAATTATGCATATACTTGTTTTTATATTATTCTGTGGATGTATTTTGACATTTGTTAACTTATTGTATGGTGCCAGAGCCTCTGGAAATGGGCTTCTTTAAATAAAATTTCACCTTACCTTACCTTTACCTTACTCAAAATCAAGACAGAAAAGCCAAATTAAAATCAATAATCTAAAATAAAGTAACATATTAACAGAATCAGATCTCACTGTCTGGGAATACCAGTGAGAACAGGTGGGCCTTGAGATGGCTGTTAAAGTCCTAGACAGAGGGGGCCTCCCTGATAGCTGATGGAAGGGAATTTCATAGGATGGGAGTGGCAATACTGAATGCCCTGTTGCCAGATGTTTTCAGCCTCATCCTTGGAATAGTCTGTAGTTCCATGGCCAAGGAATGGAGGGAGTGGACCGGGGTGGCCAGCATTAAGAGGTCAGATAGTTAACTGGGGCCAAGTCCATGTAGGGTCTTGAAGATCAGTAATCCCACCTTGAAGATAATCCTACAGCTGACCAGCAGCCAGTGCAGTTCACGCTGCACTGGAGTGATGTGACTAGATCTGGGAAGACCCATCAACATCCTGGCAGCTATGTTCTGCACTAGCTGCAGTCTCTGGCGGGGTACCTCCAGAAACCCCAAAGTACAGGGAGTTACAGTAATCAAGCCTGGATGTGATGAAGGCATTACTCAAAGTAAGGAGGTCATCAGGTGGAACTAGGGATTTAATCCTGGCAATGTTCCTGAGATGGTAAAAGCCACTATGGACCATGGATGACACCTGAGATTCAATATCAAGCCATCATCCAGGAACATTCCAAGATCTCATAACCTAGAGGAGGCTTTCATTGGTGTAGTTCTGAGAAAAGACCTGTTGTCACACTGGAGGCACTCCTATCACACGTTGATGGCCTGCATCCACTGCTAACATCTCCATTTTATCGAGATTAAATCTCAGCTAGCTAGAGGACATCCAGTCATTCATTCTGAACAGACAGTTATTTAGCACATGTACAGTATCAGATGTTCCAGAAGCAAAGGATAAGTACAACTGGGTATCATCTGCATAGCAGTGAAAACTCACTACTTCCTCAACTAGAGGCAGCATACACACTGCAAACAGCAATGATGACAGGATCAAGCCCTGAGGTAAACCACATGGCAGGGGAATTGGGGAGGAGAAGAAATTCCCCATCACTACTGTTGCTTCCTGCCTATTAGATAGGACTCAAACCAGTGGATGACAGTGACAGTAAGTCCTCAGAACACGCTGAGTTGATCGAGCAGCACACCGTGATCTACAATGTCAAAGGCTGAGGAGACATGTAGGAGAATCAGAATAGACCTGTCTCCTCTATCTCTAGAAGGAGGGCTTAGACGTAAGTGAATCTAGTGTTGAAAGCCTTGGCAACCTCAGTGGGGTTAGTTAGAGTGCCAGAAGGGGAACTTAAGTGTATGTTAGGGCTGTTTCTGGTGGTGACTGACCTATCTAGTGTGGATAGTGCATGTGTTGGGGGTGTGTGCATGGCAGTGGATGCCTATAACAAGGCACTTGCTGGTGGGCCCAACTCCCTCACACCAGTTCATGTATGACCCAGGTCTTCTCATTTGAGGTCCCCTTGGTATGATGGTGAGCTCAAGGGGATGAAGACATTGGGTCAGAGATTAGAGCACTGCTGGTGGAAGCCTGGCCTGGAAGTGGACAAACTGGCCCTATGTATGCATCACAGTGCATACCAGGGAGCAATCAACTGTAAGAAGGCAGAATTCCTGTTGAGGGAGATTGCTGTTGGGAGGAACTGACTAACTATGCTCTTTTGGACTGTGGACAGGCTTCTCCATCCTTCTTGTCTACATCTGAAGGTAGCCTTTTCTAATACATTGTGCAAAGAGTTTGCTGGGTTCTTCTCGGACAGGGTGTCTGCCATCAAGCAGGGGGTTCTGCCAGTGGGTCAGAGTTTGGCCGACAGTGGTTGCCACGGGCGACTGAAGAGCTCTTCACCAGGTTGGGGGGAGTTTAGACCAGTGGAGGTGGCTGAGGTCATTGAGATTGCTTCCAAGCTTTGGTACACCTTTTGTGAACTGGACCCAGTGCCAACTCATTTCTTAATGAGATGTGTTGACTCCGTAGGCCCCGTGTTTGCCTTGATTGTCCAGTGTTCCTTGTTGGAGAGGGTCTTTCCTGATGTCTTGAAGGAGGCATTGGTGAGACCTCTTCTGAAAAAACATAGCTGGACCCTGAGATCAAGGCAAATGACTGTCCTAGCTCCAATATTCCATTTTTGGGTAAGATTGTGAAGAAAGTGGTGGCGCTTCAGCTTAAGGAGCATCTCGTTGGCCCATGATCAATATGAGCTGCTCCAGTCTGGGGTTTGTGTGAGGCATAGCACAGAAACTGCACTAGTTTGGGTGCATAATGACCTCCTTAGGGCTAGAGATCAAGAGGAAGGGACAATTCTTGTTCTCCTCAATCTCTCTTCAGCGTTTGACATGGTGGACCATTGAATGTTACTTGACTGCCTAAGAGAATTCTGAAGACTTGCTGGCACTGTCATCTGCTGGTTTGAGTCTTTTTTATGTAATAGGAGGCAGAGGGTAGTGATGGAGAATTTCACCTCCTCCCTTGGCCACCTGTCATGCGGGGTTCCCCAGGGTTCGGGCTTGTCGCCGATGTCGTTTGCCATGTATATGCTGCCCCTGGGAGAGCTCATTAGGAAGTACAGTCTGGATTTTCATTTTTATGATGATGATACCCAGCTGTATTTTTCCTTTGTCCCTGGAACATCTCACACAGTGGAAGTGCGTAATAGCTGCCTTGCTGAAATCAATGACTGGATGGGCTTCAGCTGGTTACAACTGAAACCTGATAAGATGGAGGCACTGGTGGTGGAGTTGAACAGAGGGCAAGATAGGCTGGCCTCTGGTACAGAGACAGGGTTTTTCTTGGCTCTGTACCATTGAAGGCCTCCTCTAGGGTGTGGGATCTGGGCGTTATTCTGGACAGAGGATTGACACTTGAGTTTCAGGCATCTTCCACTGTCCATACTAGTTTTTATCAACTGAGGAATATTGCCAGGATAAAACCACTAGTTCCACCACAGGACCCCCCCTTCCACCTTGGTACATGCTTTTGTGATGTCCAGGCTGGACTACTGTAATGTACTCTATCTCTGAGTCTCTGAGAGTACCATGCACTGACTGCAGCTGGTGCAGAATGCAGTGGCGAGTCTGTTGACAGGACAGTCTAAGTACTGTCATATCACTCCAGTGCTGCATCAATTGCACTGGCCACCATTTAGGGGGAGGGTCCTCTTTAAGGTGGGTTTACTCACCTTTAAGACTCTACATGGCCTGGTCCCTCATTACCTGAAGGACCTTCTCATTCTTGCTGTCTCAGCCTACTCCCTCCACTCCTCCTCTAGGGGCCTTCTTGCAATTCCCAGGATGAGGTTGAAAACAGCAGACAGAGCATTAAGTGTCACCACTCCTGTACTGCAGAATTTCCTTACTCCAGCTGTTAGGGAGGTCCCTTCTGTGGAGGTATTTAAAGCCCACCTCAAGGTCTTCTTGTACAGTCAGGCCTTCCCAGACTGTGCTTTATAGTCTTTGCTTTTTAGAACCTATATCTGGGTTAGCCCTGGCTCTTTAGCTATTTGCTGTGACTGCTTAAGCTAGTGTTTATATACATTTTGTTTTTGTTGATGTTGTGTGTTTTGTTTGAGATATTGATATGTATTTTGTTTTATAATGTATAGTATTTATCTTTTAAATGTTCGGCACCCAAAGCCTCTTGGATGGGCGTCTCTTAAATAAAATTTGCCTTGCCTTGCCTGTTCATGCGTGGATTTAGAAGGAAGCTAATGGAGTCCCAGAAATATTTTGGATTACCAAAGCTCTCCCTCTGGAGTTTGAGGTAGTAATTCAATTTTAAGTATCTGGTCATGTTCTTGCAACAATTGCATAGATGAATGTATTCATTCCATAGGGCAGGGAAAGGGATCATTGTGCATCCTAACTAAAGCTGTTTCTGTGCTATGCCTTGCTCAAAACCCAGACTGGAAGGGCTTATAGGCGGCAAAGGCCATGAGGTACTTCTCAAGCTGCAGAGCCATGATCTTCTCTACAACCTTACCCAAACAGAGAAGGTTGGAGATAGGATGATAGTTTGACAGGACATCCAGGTTCAGCAAAGTTTTCTTCAGATGGAGTCTCACCAGTCCTTCTTTCAAGGAATCTTGAAAGGCTCCCTTGGCTAACGAGCACCACACAATCATGGCAAACATTGGATCAACTGAACTGACACATCCCTAACAAAAAACATATCAGAACAGGGTCCAGTTCACAGTATGTGGGCTTTAGCTGAGAGGCAACCTCAAATAGCAAATAAACAAAACATAATGATTTAAGAAACCACTATGGTTCTCAAAGGAGGTGGCAGGGAAGGTTCGAGAGAAAAAGAAAGCATTCAGGAAGTACAAGGAATAACAGAAGGAGCAGGACAGAGAATTGTATCAGTTAAAGCAAAAGGAAGCTGGAAAGACAGTCAACACAACAAAGGCCCAAGCCAAAGAAATGATAGCCAATTCAGTTAATAAGGGGCATGAAACCTTTTATAGGTACATCAGGGAACAAAGGAAGACCAAGGGAGGGATAATGAGGCTTAATAAAGGGGAGGGGGTGGGCAGAGTGTGACTGTGAAAAGTCAGAGATACTAAACAAATATTTTTGCTCAATATTCACAAATGAAGAGGAGGAGGTACCTAAACTAAACAATAGAAACACTCTGGATATGGTAGTTGATACCAGCCATTCACAGAAGAATGGGATCTGAAAGAACTCTTAAAACTGAAGGTGGACAAAACAATGGGGCCTGATGGAATTCATCCCAGAATTCTTAAAGAACTAAGGGTAGAACTAATGATGCCGCTGACTACTATCTTTAACAAATCATGGGAGGATGGGGTGGTACCTGAGAATCACGACAGAAGCAGGAAACTACAGACCTGTTACTTTAACCTCAGTGACAGGGAAAATAATGGAATCACTTCTGAAGGAAAGAATTGATGAGTATCTAGATGCCAGAGGGGCATAGGTCCCAAGGCAGCATGGATTCTCAGCAGGAAGGTCATGTCAGATGAATCTAATAGATTTCTTTGACTGGGTGACCAAAGTAGCAGATCAGAGAGGGGCTATGGACATGGCTTACCTAGACTTTAGCAAGGCATTTGACACAGTCCCACACAAAGATTAATATACAAGTTAGCCAGCCTGAGAGTGGGTCCCAAGATGGTTGTCTGGGTAAAGAATTGGCTGGTGAACAGGACACAGAGGGTAATAGTAAATGGAGTCAAATCTGAACAAAGGGGAGTTACTAGTGGGGTAGCATAGGGTTCAGTACTAGGACCGGTCCTCTTCAATGTCTTTATGGGCAACAATGCAGAGGGACTGGAAGGAAAAGTATGTCCCTTTGCAGATGACTCAAAGATCTACAATAGAGTTGATACACAAGGTAGGGTGGAAAAGATGAGAAGGGATTTGGCAAGGTTGAAGGAATGGTCAAATGTATGGCAGCATAGATTCAATGCAAAGAAGTGCAAGGTAATGCACCTGGGAAACAAAAACTCAGGGGAAGAGTACACAATGGGAGGTGAGATACTAACAACAACAAAAATGGAAAGGGACCTGAGGGGTCATCATATCAGATGACCTAAAGGTAGACAAGCAATGTGAGAGGGGAGTAAGGAGGGCTGGAGGAACACTGGGATGTATAGAGAAAGGCATCACCAGTAGAAAACAGGAAGTTTTTATCCCTCAGTACAGACAGCTGGTGAGACCCCGTCTGGAGTACTGCGTACCATTTTGGAGACCCAGTCTCCACAAAGACAAAAACAGGATAGAGGCAGTCCAGAGGAGTGCATCCAAAATGGTGCAGGGTCTACACTGGAAGACATAAGAAGAGAGACTTAAGGAGCTTAATATGTATAGTCTCGAGGAAAGGAGGGAGAGGTGAGACATGATAGAAACTTTCAAGTACCTCAAGAGAATCAACAAAGTCCAAGAGGATAGCATCTTTCAGAAAAAGAGGTGTGCAAGAACAAGGGGGCACAATCTGAAGATGAGGTGGCAGTGCAGAGGTAATGTAAGGAAGTATTTTTTTCACAGAGAGGGTTGTGGATGCATGGAACAGCCTTCTGGAGGAGGTTGTGGAGTCAAAAACTGTGCTGGAATTCAAGAATGCATGGGACAGTCATAAGGCAATTCTAGGGGTTGGGGGTAGGAAGAAGTAGGCTGTTGGTTAACTAGGATCTGTAGCTTATCCATTAAGTAGGGAAATGGGCAGACAGGGTGGGCCAAGCAGTCCTTATCTGCCCTCAAATTCTATGTTTCTATGTTAATGACCACTCACACCAAGCACACACACCTAATATATAAAAAATGACCTACACTCACACATGCACAACCAATTAAATAATACAAAAAAAACTACTAAAAACAAACCACCACCCCAAAATCCCAACTCAGCAGTGAACAGTACAAATAGGAGAATCCTTTGCTTATAAGAACAATAAAATATTTCAAAATGTCCATGGCAAAAACTGCTCGCTTAAACCTTAACACTCCTCTTCTTAATCGTAACACTGTTCTTCTCTTCATGGTACTACTACTCTTTTGGTCCTAGCACTTTCCTGGTGAGAGTTGCCCCAATAATGTCACTGGATTACATTGTGCCAGGTCACACCCCCACCCTGCGCTCCCTTGCATTCAACACTATAACCTCATCCCTGGTCACAACCCCTACATTCATGACTTCTCCCTTCCTCAGGTTACCTGATAACACCCCTTCACCATCAATCCTCTTCCACCTCCCTCCTCTTTTGATAGGAATTATGACAAAGTCTTCTCCTGGCCATTCTACCCTGCAGGGATAGAAAGCCATTGTTAAAGTCACCTCCCTCTCCCTCTGTTGATAGGAAACAATGACAAAGCCTCACATGGGCTGCTTTAACTCTTGGCAAATCATGTCTTTTATGTCTACAGCACTTATCCTGTATCTTGGGATGTATTAAATTGCAATTTACATTCCCTTTACATGAGTTAACCTACAATTGTTAATAGATCAATTGCTGTTATATACTGTATTGTTTCCACTGTGCTTACATACTCACACCCTGTAACTTACCTTTCTGTGTTTGTCCTCATGTCAAGACTTGGAACCCTTGAAGAAGAGCATTTTGCTCAAGGGTTATTTCCAAAAGCTGAAATCAATAAAAAACAATAAATAATAAGGTTACTGAAAGTCTGTTAAAGTTATGTAAATAGAAGCATTCAGAGCTCACTCCCCTTTGGGTGAAGTTGTAAGCAAACGCTCCCACCAGCAGTACCAAAAATAAAGGTTTCAAAGAGTAACTGCAACAATTAACAGTGAAAATGCAGAGCCTCAGTAGCTCTCGCCTCCAAAGGCTAGGTCCAAAGACAAGACTCTCTCACAGTCTTCATGGATGTAAAAGTGGGAAGGGCACTCTCACTGCCTGAACAGTCTAAGACCTGACTATTTCTTTATTTCCATGTGCTGGGAAGAGACTGCAGTAGCCATCCACTTCCAGAGCAGGAGGTTCAAGTGGAAAAATCAAATAAAGCTACACCCCCACAAAGTTCTAGCCGCAGTGACATGGAGCTGAGCCAGTAGTAAAGGAAGGTGACCCAGCAGTCACAGAATCCCTCCCCAACACAGGTTTCCAGTGTACCTGCAGAAGCCCAAGTCTAGACAGGATACCTTCAGTTTCAGGCAAAGTCCAACAGGGGAGCCAAGAGACAGAGGGAGTTCACATGCCAGTCAACTCCCCGGACTCAGCTGAACAGCCAACCGCTCTCCAGCAGCTGTCCTGTGAAACAGAGACCAAGGCAGTAATGACCCAAGGGAAATCCCCAGCCACCAGGTCCAGCACGCCTGCAAAATGCAAGCAAACACATGGACCCAGGAAGTGTCAGACATACAGGAAAATCAGAAGGTCCCCTGTCGATGAACAAGCAAGCACTGTGGGGCAGGAAGCAGGCAATAGATGAGCAGATCCGACAGCTGAAAATCCAAGTGCAGGAGTTAACTGGAGGTACAGAGCAAATCCAACTCAGATATGTTTAAATGTTTAAATTGCAAGATGTTAAATTGCAGGGAGCTAGCGAGCCAAACACAAAGGAGGGGAAATATGAAGGTGAAAATGAAGAGGCGGACAGGTGATTTAACACTATAAAAGTACTAACTAAACACAAAACCTAGCAGTATTCATGCTTCTAAAATGCCTCACATTAACCCCCAATCTAACACTTGCCCAGCCCTATGATAAACAAACTAAACCAAATGAAATGAAATTAAAAGAAATAGAAATATAAAAAGAATCCTAAAAGCAAACATGCAAGGATTTTCCAGGACAATGAACAGACGAACAGATAGTCAGCCCAATATGGCCACCATCTTGGAAAGTTGCCTCCTTCTTGTAGTTATAGTAAATTACCCCCCAAAGAAAGGCAAAAAGGATGCATAGCCCTCAAGGGAGCTTTATTGCTCTAATTAGCCCATGAGGCTGGATGCTTCTGAGTGTTCCATCATTCCTCATTGTTTGTTGAATATAATACATTCAGATGGTTATTGTTAAGGAGATTGTATCTGTGATTACATGGCACTTGAAGGCTTCTTGCAGCAAGAAGAAAAAAGTGTGTGGTGAGTGCAGGTAGGAGTTTAGGCTATATCTGAGTTTGGGAGGGTTTGTGTAAGTGTGTTTTCTCTAGGTTCTTTTACTGCTTGTTAATTGGCTTGGCTAGCTTCCTAACATTGTGTTAATTCCCTGCTCTCCTCTCTGACTTACGGAACAGCAACTTATACTAATACTTTGAAGGCATCCTTGCACAGACGGGACACAATGTATAGCTCCATCTGTCACTATGCTTCTTCATCTCAATGACTAAAACATTCACGCCAGCTTCATGCCGACTTAAACTGGCCTTGCCCCTCAAACTATCGATGTCTCTCCTTTGGTACACTGGTGGATAGTGTTATCATAACTAATGTCCCAGTATCTCTTGCCTCCCTTCTTCTTCCTCCAACCTCCTCCTATTGCCTCTGGTCCTCCAATCAACCCCTACTCCAAGTGCCGAGATGCGAAAAAAGGGAACATGTGCTTTCTTCTGTGCTGCCCCCAAACTCTGTAACTCTCTTCCCATAGATGTTCAGGCTGCACCCAGCCATCCCTGTTTTAAGAAAGCCTATCGGCCCCACCCACATAAACCTGCCCCTTGCATATGCTTCAGTGCCCCCTAATTTCTCTGCTACCATCTTCTACTCCCCCCAACCCATGGCCCCTCATTTCTCTGCTCCCAATTTCATTAGCCACTTTTTGGTTTTGTTAAAGAGTTTCTAGCTGTTTACTAGCTGAAACGCTCATGCAAAGTATATGTTAATTCTACCTATGGCACTTACCGTGGGCCTGCTCTATTCTCTTATCAACCAGGTGATTATGGTTGTTCACTATTTGTACAATGTCACTGTAATCTGTATCCTACTACTGTAATCTGATGGTTCTTTTGTATTATGTTTAACTGTACCATGCTGGTTACTGGCAAAAGTCACGTCATACCACTACCTTTAGTGTACTGCTTATGTCTGTAACCTCCTGGCTCATGTCTGAAAATAATCATTTCTATGGTTAGCACAGTCACCCAGTAAACAATAACTAAATAAAAATAAATAAATAATTGTGTTATTAGTGGTGTTCCATAGGGTTTAATATCGTGCAGGTTTACACTTTTTATTAGTGCAGGGATATACTACTAAGGGATCAGATCAGTTCCAGTACAGTAGCTTCTCTGTGCTGATTTTACATTGTTTCTTGTGGATTTTACTTAGGAGAAGGTTATTTCTTTTTTTTCTTACTAATTCTAAGGGACTAGCAGGGTATTGTTTTGGGGCTTTTGAAATTTTGAAACCTAGTTCACTTGGGAACTTACGCAGCAGGCTGGTAAGACAGAGGTCTGGGGTTATATTATGTTTTAACTGAAATATTTGAATAGTTTTGTAAGTGAAATTAGTTCTATGTGTTAAAAATGATTACCTTAAATTAGTACTGTTACTTGGGCTGTGATATTGTACCTTTGGAGGCTTGGGAACAGTTGTTTGGCAGGGTTAATTAGAGGGAAATTTAAATGTGTTGTTTGCCTGGTGTTTTGTAGGCTTTCTTAAATACTGAAAAGGCACTGGGGGTTGGGATTGAAGGGCTGAGTATTTCTGTTTGGGACTGAAATTCGAGGCAACAGGAGCTGGTGGGCCTGTGACATCTTACGGTACCTGATGTCTGCTTACACACACTGTTAGTGGGACTGAACACACACGGGACTGTATGTGTTTATGAGACTTGGGAACTTTATTGGTGGGGTTGAAATTGGGTTCGTAAATAACTATAGTCAGTATAGAGAGAAACTGTCTTCAAGGGGAAAGGGACTGAGAAAAGGGAGTGTGCAATTATAAACAGAGGGGGATAAACAGGGTGGCCATATTCCTCCATGGCAGGCATCTTCGGAAGGGTTGTAGGTTGCACAGGCTGTGGGATGGCAATAATTCTAAATTGGGCTTGGAGAGAGGGAGGTTGCCCACTCTGTGAGACAGCTATCTTGTATTAGGAGTGAGGTATATTGGTTAAGGAGTAAGCTGGGGGAGCTGGGGGGTTCCAAGGATAAGGGGTGTGGATATGGGCAGCAGAAGGGTGGCGCTGAGGGGAGACTGGGGCAACGCTTTGAAATTACAGGACGTTATGTTACAGCAAGCAGGAGGGGGGATATTGGGGACAGAGGACCCTTAGATAGGGAAGTTGATGCTAAGGGGAAAGCGTACGGGGTGAACATTCTGATTACAAACTGAGTGGAGGGGGAAGAGTCAGGAGGGGCTGTTGTGCGGAAGCCTAAAACAGCAGACTGTGGGAAGGGAGCTCCTAAGGTGAACAGAGCAAGAGGGGAAGAAGAGGGGCAGTTTAGAGGTGCAGTCAGGAAACTCTGGTTACTTGATGGAGGCTGACATAGAGTGTCACAATAAATTTGAGCTACTAAGCAACCTAGAGGGGGAGGAAGGGGTTGGTGGAAATGAGGAAACTTATACAGAGGCCGGGGGGAGGGAGTCGGATACCCATAGGGCATCACAGACTGGCTATGGAAAGGATAGAAATAGTCCCAGAAGGAGAAGGGGAAACATATATGTTAAGCAAATGGGGGAGATGCAACATATTCCAGACATGAGGGAGGAGACCATGATTGGAGATAAACTGGGAGACAAGGAGGTTGAAGAGGAGCCCCACTTCAGCAGGGGGGTCAGTACCAAGGATGGGGCCCTAGCTAAAGGGGACCCACAGAGAGCCTCTAGAGGCAGGGTACTATTACAAGGGGAGGATGGCAGTGTGGGGAAGGAAACCATCAGGGCCAGGATAAATGGTTCTGATAAGAGGGGGTTAAAGGGGACACCTATTCAGAGGGGGTTTGAGTTAAGTGGGCAAAATAGTAAGGGAGGCAGAAAGGGGAGGGTGACAAGGGGGTCTCTAATAAGGCAGGAAGACTCCCATGGAATTGAGATCATGAATAAAGGGGGAAGGGGGACTGAGAGGGCATAGTGGAGGTAACCATAAGGATGATGGTGGTGTTAAGGTTCTGTTATTGGGAAACTCGATGATTAGGGGTATCCAGTGGGAAAGACAGGGGGGTGGATGCCATAGCCAGGTGAAGGTAGTGAGTATCTCTGGGCTGACAGTGCACAGAGCAAAGTTCATGGTGTATGAAATGGTTAGGGATTGTGGAGGGAAACCGGGTTTCCTGGTGCATTTGGGAACTAATGATCTAGAGGGAAATAGCATTTTGGAAATCCAAGCAAGGTTCCAAGAACTTGTCAGAGTCTGTAGGGATAATGGATGCAACATTTCCTTTTCAGAGATATTGCCAGTACCAAAGGCCTCAGTGGAGAAAAAAATGAAGCTCGCAGAGGTTAATGACTGGCTCAGGAAGTGGGGTGAAGAGAGTGGGTTGGGGGTGTTAGGGAACTGGAATGGAGTTTTGGAGGATAAGGGACTATATGCAAAAGACAAGCTTCATCTTGTCCCATTAGGGAAGGAAGTCCTTAAACAGGGGATGGCTGACTACATACAAGAAAGGTGGGGTTTAAACTTGTGTGGGGGGGAAGGGATAAGGGAGGGGCTGACCAGAAGCCCTCTCCTCCAGATGAGGGGAGTAGACTTCAAGCCCAAGGGGGGAGGGGGTAAACAGGCTGGGGGTGGAGGTATCAGGAGGAGCAGAGGTAAGATGGAAGTATAAGGAATCTGGGTGGGGTTCAACAAAGAGGATCAGGGATAAGGGATGGGGGTTGGTGTTAGTAAATGCCAGGAGCTTGGGAAACAAGTTGCCAGAGTTCCAGGCCATGCTGTTCGAGGACGGGGTGGATGTGGCGGTGGTCACAGAGACGTGGGCCAATAAAAACCATGACTAGGACCTAAACATATGGGGGTACACTATGCTTAGGAAGGATAGAAAAGGAGGCAGCGGAGGGTGGGTGGCTATGTTCATTAGAGATGACATAGAAATTGCTAGGAGTAGAAGAGGCAGAGGAAACGTGGAGCCGTATGGGTCACCTACAATCCCAACAGGGAGATAAGGTCAAGCTGGGTGCAGTATATAGGCCCCAGGATGAGTGATGTTCTAGAGGATGGTTTGCTGGACAACATCATTGCCCAGTGTGGACCAAAAGGGAAGGAGTGGTGTTGATGGGGACCTTAATATGCCAGGTACAAACTGGGAACCATGTCCTCTAAGGTGGCCAAGAGCAGAGGCTGCTGGATGACTTCAGGATGTGTTCTTAACACAGCATGTGATGGAGCCCACAAGGGAGGGCATGTCCTGGATGTGGTTCTGGCAGATGGGGATCTGTGAGGACATGGTTGTACAGGACCCCTGACTGGGAGCGACCACAATACTGTCTGGTTTCAAATAAGCATAGGGGAAGGGGGGAGATCTAGGACACTGGCAGTGGACTTCAGGGGAGCAGACTTTATGGGCATGGGAAATATTCTCAAGGATCACTTGAAGGGGATTACCTCAATGACAAGTGTGGAAAGGAGATGGGAGGTCATAAAATGGGGACTTCATGAGGCAGTCAGGATCTGCGCTAAGTTGAAAAGTAAAGGAGTAAGGTCACATAAACCATGCTGGTGGTCCAGTGAGGTACAGGTAGCAGTCAGAGAAAAGAAGGCGGCCTACAAAAAGTATAAAACAACAAGAAGGGATAGGGATAAGGAACTGCACCAGCTTGCATCTAGAAAAGTCACCCATATGGTGAGGGGAGCAAAGTCCAGTATAGAGCAACGTCTGGCACAGGGGATACATGGAGGGGAAAAGGGGTTCTTCCGGTACATTGGGGAGTGGAGAAAAACTAAGGGCCATCTCAGCAGATTGAGATCAGAAGAAGGGTGGGTGGAAGAGGTGAGGGGCCAGGCAGAGGTATTTAACTAGTACTTTGCGTCTGTGTTCACTAGGGAGGGGGATGGGATATCTACAAAGCAAGGCATGAAGGAGATAGAAGCAGCAGTAAGTGGGATCAGGGGAGCAACAGAAATGGAGCAAGAGGGAGAGAGAGGTACCCCAGGGGTGTCACATCTGGGTAAGGATAAAAAGGCCAGTAAGGTGGAGAGGATGGATGATGCTATCTCCGCCAAAGGGGTGTGGTTAGCCCTCAAGCCCTAAAGAAAGACAAATCTCCTGGGCCGGATGGCATTCATCCAAGAGCACTATGGGAATTGGTGGACATACTGGCTGCACCCCTAGTGGAGCTCTTCAACAGGTCACTTGAGACAGGGAGGGTACCTAGGGATTGGCGAGAGGCACATGTGGTGCCAATCCATGAAGGGTGGTCAGGGGAAGTACCATATAACTATAGACCCATCAGTTTGACCTTGGTGGTGGGAAAATTAATGGAGAGTATACTAAAGGAACAATTGGGGTGTACTTGGAGGAGGCGGGAGGTCTGGATAGTCGGCAACATGAGTTTGTGCCAGGTAGATCATGTCAAACCAACCTTGTGGAGTTCTATGAATGGGTAACATCAGAACTGGAAAGGGGAAAGCCTGTGGATGTATTATTCTTGGACCTTAGCAAGGCATTTGACTCTGTCCCCCACAATGGTCTGGTGGAGAAACTGATGGGGTTAGGAGTAGGCCCTTTGATGGTCAGATGGATTAAAAACTGGCTAGCTGGATGCACCCAGAGAGTAGTGGTCTGTGGGGAACTCTTGAACCCTAGAGAGGTTGGTAGTGGGGTACTGCAGGGCTCGGTCCTGGGTCCAATCCTGTTCAATGCATACTTATCGGACATCACAGAGGGTATAGGGTGTGAAATGAGTCTCTTTGTGGATGATTCCAAGATGGGAGCAGTAATTGAGGGAGAAGAGGGGAGGTTGGCCCTGCAAGAGGACCCGGACACCCTGGGAAGCTGGGCTCACACATGGAAATTAAATTCCAATATCACCAAGTGCAAGATGATGCATCTTGGTCGGGAAAACTCTAGACGCAGGTACACCCTGGGAGGGGAGGTGCTGGAGGCCTCAATAGGGGAAAAAGAACTAGGGGCCATGGTGGCTGCATGTATGAATAACTCTGAGCAGTGCAGGAGAGTGGCTAGCAAGGCAAACAGGATGTTGGGATGCATCGTAAGGGGGATCACCTCTAGGAGCAAGGAAGTGATTCTGCCACTGTACAATGGACTGGTTAGACCTCACCTTGAGTACTGTGTACAGTACTGGAGACCACACTTGAAGAGGGACATACAGCTCCTGAAGAGGGTACAGAGGAGGGTAACAAAGATGATATGAGGACTAGAGGATTTGACGTATGAGGACAGACTTGAGGAGCTCTGCCTGTTTTCATTGGAGGAGAGGAGAGACAGGGGGACATGAGTGAGGTCTTCAAGTACCTCAAGGGAATAAATAGGGTAAACATGGAGGGGATCTTTAGACTAACGAGGGAGGTATTACCAGAGGGCATGGTTTTGAAGTTGGAAGGTGGAAGGGTGAAGGGGAAAAAGGAGGGTTTTTTCACTGAGAGGTGGTGGACCCTTGAGATGCACTGCCTGGTGAGCTGGTTCACAAGATCCACAGTGGAGGGCTTCAGAGAGGGTGGGACAGACACAGAAAGTGGATGTATCAAAAGATGGCCTGTCCCAGGGGGGTGAGGATGGATGATAGGGGTTTCTGGAGCACAATGGATGGGAGGATCTCGGCACCCTACTAAGGATCTAAGGTTCGAGCAGACTCGATAGACCGTAAGGCCTAATCTGCTGACAAATAGTGTGTTAGTATGTTAGTATTTTGGTGGCTATAAGTGGGCTCATTTGTTTAATGTTTCACTGTGTAGCAGGCTGTGTTGGGGATGCCTATTTTTTCTGATTTAAAACCTATTTGGTGTAATTTTATTGGAGCAGTTTCTTTGAGTTGGAGACCTATATCTTCTAATTTCAAGCCTATTTTCATCTGTTGTTGATGAGGATGTTTGAATTGGAGACCTGTTTCTTTTAGTAGCAAATCTATTTTTTGTGCTTTGAGTGAAATTGGGCTGCGTTTTGTTGGCTTCGCTAGCTGCAAAGTTTAGTGCATAGTGGAGGAAGGATGCTAACGGTCTGTCCTGGTCTCACTGAGTTAACTAACTGAAGATAGAGCTAATCAGGTTTGTGGTGTCAGTTGCTTTTGGCTTCTCAGAAGGAACCAGAAGGAAAATGGATCAGATCAATTTCAGGACAGTAGCTTCTTCTTGCTGATTTTACATTGTTTCTTGTGGATTTTACTTGGTAGAAGGTTATTTATTTTTTTCTTGCTAATTCTAAGGGGCTAGCAGGGTATTGTTTTGGGGCTGTTGAAATTTTGAAACCTATTTTGGTGGCTGTAAGTGGGCTCATTTTGTTTCACTGTGTAGCAGACTGTGTTGGGGAGGCCTATTTTGTCTGATTTAAAACCTATTTGGTGTAATTTTATTGGAGCTGTTTCTTTGAATTGGAGACTTATATCTTCTAATTTCAAGCCTATTATCATGTGTTGTTGATGAGGCTGTTTGAATTGGAGACCCGTTTCTTTTGGTAGCAAACCTATTTTTTGTGCTTTGAGTGGAAGTGGGATTGCTTTTTGTTGGCTTCGCTAACTGCAAAGTTTAGTGCAAAGTGGGGAAAATGTGCTAATGGTCTGGACAGGGGCTTCAGCTATCTGATTTTTTTGGAAGACATGGGCTGGTCCCTCCCTCCCTGCCCCTCACCCCACTCACCCCAGGTCCTTGATTTCCTTTATGGCAGTTGTTCTAACATAACTTCCCCAAAAGGGCAAAGGACATACACCTGTCTTACCAGAAGCAGACATCCAGGAAAGGAACAGCAGCTAGTGAAGAGGTGACTGCTTTCACAATGGAAGGGAAGTAACTGCAAAATAAGGAGCTTTCATTATTACTTCTTTGCATTGTGGAAAGGAGGAGTAGGGGTTTGAAGAAGGTTGTGCAGTAGTTACTTAAAGTATCTTTTCGGGTGTGGACAGGAAGGATAGGAATACAAAAAGCAGTTGCTTAATCTATCCCAGACATGTATGACAAAGGGGGTTAGGGAAATTAAGAAAAGGAGAAGAATGTTTTGCACTGATGGGGGGAGGGGAGACTTGGGAGAGTGTTTGGTATCCTTCATCCAGAAGGGTGGGGGGTCACTGGTGGGCAATGAGAGCAATGGGTAGGGTGGTAGACTGCAACAACTGCGGTGCACCAATCTTTCTAAAAATTGCACAGAGGGTGGGAGGATGTTTAGTGTGCAACCACACAGAGAAACTTAGGAAAGAGATCGAGGGTCTGCAGGAAGAACTGAGACACTCAAGGCAGACTAAAGGTGGGTTTAGCCCAGTACTGGAGGGAGGGAGGAGGGGAGATGAGCGAGGGCAATTTGAGCCAAAAGTGGTGAGGAGTGGGTCAGAAAAAGGGAAGCAGAGACAAAGGGGCCCAGGCCAGGAAGAATGATTACTGGGGAAACTATGTCAGGAGACAAATGGCAAAGGGAAGGAGGAGACAGGGACTTGTGATGGGAGGAGGAGAAGAAGTGGCAACAGTCATCAAATGGAAAGGAGGGAACAGGTTACTAAGAAGAGAGAGGAAGTGGGCATTTGTGAAGGGTCTTCAGAAAATAGTTTTGCACTACTAGAGGGGAGGAAGAAGGAGGGAGGTGATGAAATTGGAGGAGTAATTGATAAATGCCTGGACCAAACCAAAGCGGGGGGAAGTTCTGCTAGGAAAATGGCAACGGGGTAAAAGGGGGGAAATAATGTGCAGGAGGAAGAAGAGGAGCTGGGAAAGAGAGATGGAGATGAATGAAAGCAAGCAGGGAGTAAGAGGGGTGGAATCTTAGTGCTGGGGGACTCAATACTAAGAGGAGTCAGGTGGAGTAGCAAGGGAGAGAGGCACAGTAGCATTTGGGTGGAGGCCATGCCAAGAATTACAGCAGAAAGGGTGGGACAGTCTGTTCTGAAATATGCTAGAAGAGGTAGGGACAAGCCTCATTTAATTATACATCTTGGGACAAATGACCTGGCTGATAAGACAGTGAATAAAGTCCAGAGGAGGTTTGCAGAACTAGGACAATTATGTGAGAAGGCAGGAAGATCAGTAGCTTTTCCAGAGGTACTTCCAGTGCCCAAGGCAAGCACAACAAGAAAGCTGAAAATAGTGGAATTTAACTGATGGCTAAGAACATGGTGTCATGCTGAAAGGTATGGGCAGTTGGGAGGTTGGGGAGGGACCTGGGAGGACAGAAGTCTCTATGCCAAGGACAGACTACACTTGAATGAGGGGAAGAGAAAGTGCTGAAACAGAGGATGGAGGAGTAGATAGAGGAAGTTGGGGATTTAAACTAGGAGTAGGTGGTGGCAAGTGGGCAAGAGACATGCAGAAACCACACGTTGGGAAACCATATGAGCTTACCACCCAGAACAGTGACAAAGAACAAATTGCAAGTACTATCTGTGATGCTAGTAAAGGAGGGCAGGATGGGAGGGGGGGAAGGGTGGAAGGTGGTTACCCTTAATGCTAGGAGCCTTGGGAGGAAAACTGCAGAGTTACAGATGCTCATGGCAGAGGGAGAGGTGGACATTGCAGCCATCACAGAAACATGGGCCACCCAATACATTGAGTGGGTCCTGTCTGTACCAGGGTACAGGTTATTTTGTAGGGACAGGATGATTGGAAAAGGAGAGAGGGTGGCACTATACGTGAAGGAAAGACTGAAGTGTGTAAAGGGAGGAAGCGGAGGAGGGTGATACAGAGTCACTTTGGAAGCAAATCCAGAATTCCAAGAATATGATTCTCAGAATAGGAGTGGTGAACAGGCCGCCCTCTCAGATGAAGTAATTAGACAGGGAATTATTGAGACAGATCAGGAAGACCTGCGAGAAGGGTAGTGTGGTGATTGTGGGGGACTTCAACATGCCAGGAGTGGACTGGAGTACCCTAACAACCAGGAATAGAAGGGAGCAGGTACTGCTGGATGCCTTCCAGGACTGCTTCCTGCAGCAAATGGTCAGTGAATCAACCAAGTTAGGGAATACCCTTGACCTTGTGCTGGCAAATAGGGAGTTTGTGAGAGAATGTTCAGTGGAAGAATTGCTGTCAGGGAGTGACCACCACTCATTATTGCTCACATTGGTTATGGGCAAGGAAGGAGTGGAATCTGTCACAAGAGTGCTGGACTTCAGGAGGGATGACTTTGGGAGGATGGAGGAAGTGGTAAAAGGGTACCTAGCCAGAATTCAACCTAGTATGGGCACTAACCAGAGGTGGGAGCTCACAAAGTTTGGAATAAAGAAGGCAATCAAAACCTGCTGCAAGGCCCAGAGCAAGAAGGCTATGGCTAAGAAACTGAGCTGGTTGAGCAAGGAGATCATGGAAAAGGTAAGGAGGAAAAGAGCTGCTTTTAGGAGGTAAAAGAAAACAGGGAGGGGAGAGGACAGGGAGGAGTACCTGACAGAATCAAAGGAGGTGACATGGACAGTAAGGGGAGACAAGGCATCTACGGAGCTCAGGCTGGCACAAGGCATTAAGAAGAGGGAGAACGACTTCTTTGGGTACATCAGAGAGAAAAGGAGCTGTAAGGACCACATAGTAAGGATTAGGAAGCAGGGGAATTTGGTGGAAGCAGGGTGAGATAAGGCAGAACTTTACACTGCAGTATAAAATTATTGCATTATGTAGTCTGGACCAACTCATCATCATTTGACAGCATGTAAGAATTTATAAAGGTACTTAAAAATATTTCCATCATTTGAGTTAAACAAGAAGATTATAAGTTATTTGGAGTGGAGACAAAGGATACCCAGTATGGGAGCCAGCCATTTTTCCTTGCAGTTTCATACTGTGGACAATGTAACACAATGTGCTTGAGGTCATCCTGATGTCCATGTAAGCAACTACATTCAGAACTTAGAATTCCAGGTCTTTTCTGATCATATAAAATATAATTTGCTGATTATAGTTCTAGCCTATATCTTGTAAGAATGATCATATCCTCTGGGTTCATCATAATAACTAAATGCTGTTCTAAGTTATGTTTTGTTTTAATAATTTTAAATGATCGATAGTGACGTAATTTGTTACTTTTTTCCTAATCCTGTGATATAGAAATATCCTGTACTCTCCTTTTAACCTGTTTGGCTATCTGAGGAAAGGAGATAACATAAATTTCATGGAGCAAATTCCCTAGGCCCACCTCGAAGAATATTTTCTTTGATGATTTTAATAGTACTAGGTGTGAAATTTGATTTGTGAGAGTTTATTTGTTCTTCAAGGCACAACCTCAGAAGCCTATGGTCAGGCAGAAGAAATAACTGCAACATGAAGGCTATCAATCTCTCTCCATCACCAATGTTGCCAATGAAAACCCTCCTAATTCTTTCCTTAGTATTTCTGTAGGAATTGATAGTTGTATTTTTAAAATATAGATACATTTTGTTAATTACTGTTTCTAAAGATGTTATGTCTGCAGGAGTTCAGATGTCTATCCCAGATGATATGCTTGCTTTATTTTGATATCTATAACCTTTAATAAACCTAGAATTGACCTTTGACCCATTTTACAGTTGACTCATTTAAAGACGCTAAACAATTTTTGTGCCATTCATTTAATATTGTGCAGTCCAAGAAAGAATAGAGGAGAACATAAGGCCTAACTGATCATAATGTGTTACCAGCTCAAATTTATTAATCTCAATGAATAATGAAGGATAATTTGTGTTTCTATTGCCAAACATGACCATGTTTATTTTTTAATTTTTTATTATCAGCACATCATTTCTACACAGTTCTGAAAAAGTCGCTAACTTGCATTGAAGAGTGTCTTAGTAGTGCACAACCATGGTTAACCAAGTTTACCCTAAATAAGGGTATATACACATATCTACTGCCACACAGAAAGACATATAAATATAATTAAATAATTTAAAAAATCACAGCACATGGCATCTTTTTTAATTTTAAGCTGTCTGACCAACCCCTACCCTCACACCAAAAAAAATCTCAATGCATCCCTTAGCAATATTATGCTTTGACATAATATACTCACATGGAGTAAAACTTAAGTATTTTAATTCAAACAAGTTAATTTCTAGACTATATATATATATATATATATTTAGTTGTTTAACCAGGAGTAGCACACTAAGCTGAAAGCTGTTTTACAGGTGTAACCTGGGAGCACAGTAAAGTTAAATGACTTGCTCAGGGTCACACAGTCTGCAAGTGGAAGCTGTGGGATTCAAACGCAGGGCTCATTTGCTGGCTGTCACTAGATTTGCAGCTCAAAGCCTTAATCAATTGCCCTATACTGCCTCCCTTATTTATATATCATATATGATTATGTACATAACACTGAGCAAAATGCCTAGTGCATTTGCATAGGTTTACTATTATAAGATGTACCACTAGCAGTCAGGATGTGAAAATCTTGTGTGTGTGTGTGTATGTGCATGTGGTGCTATCAGTTCCTGTATAGGGGATCATTAATGAGTACCTGGTATGCTGCCAGGGTATCCAATCACATCATTATTAAAAAAAGCTAGGAAATGTTTGTTGTGAAACGTAACAAATCATTCCAAGTTCTAAAGGATGAGATTTAACATCACTGGGATGTGCATGAGCTGCACATTAACTAGGGTACCTGGTTCAGAAGTGGATACTAGACCACTGTGTGGGTCAGGGTTCTGTTTTTGCCACTCAGTATTAGGTGTCACAATATATGGGGCATCATAGGGTAAAATCTTAAAGTCTAATGGCTTTTATTGCCATATAATTTTTTGGATGCAAAATAACTGATTAACAATAAAATGTAAACAGGGGTCCAGATCAAGTCTAACTGCCGGGATTGATTTGAAGCAATGATCATAACATGCAGAAGGGCCTCACTCCCTTCCTGGATGATGAACATGTCTTTTAGGACTTTAGCGAGAATTCCACAGGATGCAATTAGATCATGTGGGCTTGTGAGGTACTCTGCCTCAACAATCTGTTTAGGTCACTGGGTCATATCTGCAATAAGATGTGATGTTTGGGCTTGTAAGTAGACCCATACTTCTAAAAAGAAAAATAAGCATAAAAGTAAGCATTTCTCTCTTTCTGGAACCTAAAAGGAAAGAGAAACGAAAAACATAATTTAGTACTATTCCACCGATTGGGGTATGGAAATGTAAATGAATCTCCTTTAAACAGGTTTATTTGATTGGCATGTAGCCATTTCTCAATGACTCTTATTGTGAGGCAGTCTAAGTTGATATACTGTCGGACTGAGTTTGCTTACAATGCAATAGGGTCTGTTGCTGGGCTTTGCCCATACATTGTGCAGCAAACAAGTGCACCTTTTGGATGTCTTGTTTGAGTTATTTTAGATATTTATCTACTGATGCTCCATCAGCAGTGGCAGTACACAGGCCCAGAAGTAAGTGTTCTGGGAGTCTCATGAACTATCTGGTCATGACTTTAAAATTTAGTACAGTGAGTACCTGCAAGAAGGCGCCCCTCTTATTACCATAAGGAGCAATGGCAATAATGAATCCCATTCTTTGGGGTTTTCCTGAACAAGTTTGGGTAACATAATGTTGATCTGCCTGTTAACCTATTCCATCTGTCCTGATGACTGTAGGTGGTAAGGGACATGAAACTTTTGTTTTACCCATAACAAATTCACAATTTCCTGCATTACTTTGGCTATGAAGCCAGCTCCCTGTAATAAGAATCTACCTTTATGGGCAAACCCCCACCTGGTAAATAACTGGTTTACCAAGACATTTGCAGCAGCTTTGGCTGTGTTGCTCTTGGTTGGGATAGCTTCAACCCATTTGGAAAATAGGTTGGTGATCGCTAGTGTAAACTTAATATTGTCCTTATTGGTTGGAATAGGGCCAATGTATTCAATCTGGTTGTTGTTCCAGGGACCTGAATGCCTCTGGGGTTACAATTTATCATTTTTCCTAGCTGATATAGGATTGTTCTGTGCACAGATGCAACAGTTATTAATGTAGTGTTCTATATTATTTCTCATGTGTGGCCACCAGACAGAGGATTTCAGTCTATCTAGGGTTTTATTCACTGTCAGATGTCCACCAGTTGGAGTATCATATACTTGGTACAGTAGATAAAATCTACCCTCAGGTGTTCAGAAACTATCCATAACTTTTAATGAGTGTTACAAAAGTGATACCAAATGAGTAGGTCATCACTGGATAGATGAAGGTAATTTTTACTTTGTTGTTAGGGCTTATTTCTGGAAGTTATTCCTCAGCTCCATTATTAAGGAACCTATACACTGCCTTCAAATGAGGGGTCTTCTTTTGGAGCATAATGTTCATGTTTATAATATGCTTGAACCTTATGAATGTACAGTTTGTATTTAAACTGGTTAGTGTTGTAATTTACACAAACAAGTCTCTGTTTTCACAAGGGTTCTATTAGAGTATTGAAAGTGTGTTTTCTCCCACATGAAATTCAGTCAGAGAGGAACAGACCCAATTAGATTCTGTTATAAAAACAGTGTCTGCAGTCTTTCTGTAATTAGATCAAGGCTGTTACTTAAACCCTGCAGAACTTAACCCTCTCATGGAGTGCTGGTGTCATGTTAAATAAGGAAATCTTTTTATTCTTCATTATTATCACCAACCTGTTTCACTCAAGGACTTACCAGCCATCCACAAACATTTGTAGTAACAAGGAGACTCCTTGCCTTCCTGCTTTACATCTTTTTCTTGCAAGGCGTGTTTTAACAATGCTGGTGAATTGTACATAAATGATGATGCACTCTCTGTCATCATTAGAATGTGCAATAAAAATTCCACACCCTGCTAGCTGACCCTTGTTGGTGTGTGTGGCTGAATCATCAGTCAAAACATGACACACAGTGGTGTATTTTAACACTTTCTGAGGTTCTGTCAGGAAGGGCCCTGGGACAGGTAAGTCAGGGAGTTGGAGTGAACAATCATGAGTCCCTCCTGTAAATTGTAGGCCATGGCCCAACAAGGATGGAGTTTTGATAGGAAGGACAGTGATGTCATGATCCTGTAGAATGAGAGACCATTGTGTAAGTCTGACATTGGATACAGAGTCATCTTTCACTCTGTCTGACAACAGAAAGTTAGTTGGCAAATGATTGCAATGCAGTACAATGGGTGCATATCCAATGATGTACATGAAGTGTTCCCCTGCCCAGTATGTAGCCAAAAGATTCCTTTCACAATGGTTGCATTTCAGCTCCACTGCAGAGAGCATCTGGGATACATAAGCAATAGGTCTGAAGTGTCCATTGTATATTTGGACTAGGAATACCAGGAATACTAGGAAGGATAGAACAAAAGAGAACAACATGCCCATTTATATTGTCTCCCACACTATACAGGCATCATCAAACCATAATACCATCAGTATAATACTGTCTATCTAAAAGATGTCTAAACCGAGTAAACCCATTTACTTCCACTACAGCTCACAGGAGTCTATTCCAAGCCTTAGAACTCCTAACTGCAACAAAATTATCTCTTCTCTTAGTGTTAGCCCTATTTATTACCAATTTACTTCCATGTGATCTGAGATTATTTCAAATATTACCAATCCCTAGGCCACACTGAATCATTAGATCCAATGATTGTAATATTTTATATAAAAGTAAGATATCACCTCTCTGTCTTCTTTGTTCACTGGAAAACAGTCCAGTTTTTTAGTCTGAGATTATAGGGTAATCCTTTTAAAAAAGGGATTAATTTGGTGACTGAATGTTGCACCCCTTCAATCATTTTCATGTCCTTCATGTGATAAGGAGACCAAAATCTCGACCCAAAATCAAGTAAAGGCCTAACATATGTCTTATACAAGTGTATAATACACAGTTCTGACTTATAAATAAAAGATCTTTTAATCCTTTTTATAAGACCTCTTGCTTTAAAGGACACCTGATGACAGTGTTCTGTAAAAGTAAATGAATTATTTATTGTGACCTCTAAGTCTCGTTCTGATGTTACCATGCATAATATCTCATTTCCTAGGATATATTCAGAGTTCTGATTTTTCGATCTGAAATGTAGGAGGACACATTTCTTAGCATTAAACTGCATCCCATTTATTATTGCCCATTCCATGAGTTGATGTAAATCATTAACCAAGGTTAAATGCTTATTTACTGTAGCTACCTCCCCACCCAACTTTAAGTCAGCAGCAAATTTGACCAAACTATTTTTAACATTTTGTTGAATGTCACTAATATAAATACCAAAGATTACTGGGCCCAAAAGTGACCCCTGCAGAACCCCACTAGTGACCGCATTCCTGTCAGATAATAAGTAATTAAGTCTGACAATTTGAAGTCATTCAAGTAACCAGTTATTAATCCATCTTGCTAGTGAATTACTAAAACCCAATTTATGTAGCTTGCTAACCAAATTAGCATGAAGTACCCCGTCAAAAGCTTTTGAAAGGTCTAACTACGTCACATCAGATGCACATCTCCTATCCAAGCTTTTACTTATACTTTCATAAAATGACAGCAGGCTTGTTGTGCAAGACCTCCCCTTCTGGAACCCATGCTGCATACTATCCATGATGTTTAGTGTCATTTTCTCCTGTTCCAATACATTTTTAATTAATCTTTCCATTATTTTACATGGGATGGAAGTTAAACTGATTCGTCCCTAATTTTCCAGTTTATTTCTGGAATCTTTCTTAAATATCGGAGTCACTATAAACAGTTTCCAATCCAGTGGTAGAATCCCACTTTCCAGGGACTTATTAAAAATTATTGTCAGTGGAGTAGCAAGTATATGGGAACCAGATGAATGTATCATAGGATGGATATTATCAGGGCCCAGAGCAGTTGAAGTACTAACCTTCTATAATTCTAATCTCCTATCATCTTCTGAAAAAAAGTATTTGTTTCTTATGACATCAGTGAAAACATCAGGATTATATAATCTGTGACTGAAGACTGATGCAACATAGTTATTAAAACTATTAACTATTTCAACAGGATCAGTAGTACTATTACCATTAATATTAACTCTATCTAACGTATTGGATAATGAATTATTAGTGTTAAGGTAGGAATATAACAGCTTAACATATTTACTAAGGCTATTTTAAACTCCATGTTATATCTAGCCTTCCTGATAATTTTTTTTAGTTCTTTCTGTTTAGTAATATATTTAACCTTATTTGTATGAGATATATGCTTTTTGAATTTCCTATATGCATTAAGTTTCAATATAAGTGTTTTCCTAATACCATTAGACATCCAATTCGGTATCTTACCCACTTTATTGTACTGGACTAAAACTACTGAGTTTGCTACATCTCATGTAGCAGGTTCAAAATAATACCCTGAAGCTGGGTTAGGATTAACCAATGCTGGGACCATGATCTGTGACCTTAGAAGAAAATAAAAACAATATCAACATTACAATACCTTGCACATTATTGCCAAAAGTGCCTCCTATTGTATTTTTTGAGTATAACACAGACGTTTCCTGGCTTGTGCCTGCTATTGTCTATGCAGGGAATAACCCAGACTGTTCCTTGCTTGAGTCTGATATTGCAACTGCAGTATGGGATGATCCAGGTGTCACTGGTGGAGGGGGTTCTGCATCATGTGCAGGCAGTGCTGGCACTATCAGGGGTGCCTGCTATTGCAGCCACAGTATGGGATGATCCAGGTGTCACTGGTGGAGGGGATTCTGCATCATGTGCAGGCAGTGCTGGCACTATCAGGGGTGCCTGCTATTGTCTAGGCTGGGAATAACCCAGACTGTTCCTTGCTTGAGCCTGCTAATGCAGCCACAGTATGGGATCATCCAGATATCACTGGTGGAGGGGGTTCTGCATCATGTGCAGGCAGTGCTGGCACTGTCAGGGTGCCTGCATAGTGGAGAAAAGTGGTGAGCAAGCTGCATGTAGTTCTCCAGCTAGGGACTATGACTCAGTAGCCATAAGGGTGGAGAAAGTAGTACTGAAACAACTGACAGCACAGATTCAGAAATCAAACCTATACCCAGGGCCACAGCTATGAATCCTGGGGCCCTGGACAAGTCACTTGGGATGGGCCCCCATTTCCCTAACCAGCTAATGACATAGGTAATGCCAGTTCCTCAGAAGGGCCCCTCCTGAGCTCGGGGCCCCAGACAATTTCCCCACTTACCCCCCCATTACTGCGGCCCTGCCTATACTCCCTCCCCCAACATGGTCTGTGATGCTGAAAATATCACAGCCACAGGGCTTTCTGAATCAGGGCTGTCCCCTGCCCCATCAAATGTAAAGTGAGTTTCCCCATTGGAAGGTTGCTGGATGATATCAACATTGTTTTTAATGTGACAGCTCAAGTTGTTAGTGGGCTGCATGTGCCCAGTGCTGTAAGCGTTAGGAAAAACAACACATTCAGTCTTTTAAGGGAGAACTGATGTTAAATTGTACATCTTTAATTGTAAACCTGCATTTTATACCAACATGTAACTAAGTGTATTCTGTGTTCAATGTCTGCACTTTTAATGTTGGCCAATGTTATACCTGCACAATGTTCTATTGTCTTGCCCTCCCTGCAATGAGGTGCCTTTGTAAATAAGTCCCAGACTCAAAGGTTGTAAATCCAATTTGTACAAATAAATAAATTATATTGGGAAGAATCACAACATTTCACATAAATAACAGCAATTTGTTCCTTAAGCAAGGACATTCTGGCACAGTAAAAATTTCTAACAGCAGCATCACACACTGACTTCATGACAATAGGCTGTGTTCCAGCCTCATTCTAAAGTTTGTTAGCATCATTTTTATACTCTTGTCTACTCCTTAGTTATGATACCTGTGCTTGCTGACCTACCTGACTTCCATCTTTGTACCTTTTGTTCCTGACTTGTACTTATTTGTTTCTTAGGGCCTCTACTTCTCCTCACTATTTCTCTCCTTTTCTCTTCTTTGCCACTCATGTGTCTCTATTTTGTGTTTCTCTTATCCACTTTCTACCTCTCTCTTCTTTTCTGCCCCAGCCGCCTCCACTCCTACATATCCTCCTGTTCTTTATCCTTCTTTATCTGGCATAATTATCTCTACCTGTCTCTGTCCTGATATTTCTCCCGATCTACCTATGCTCTTTTTCTGCAATGTTATACTGCTAAGCAACTATCTGGATTTCTGTATTGTTCGATGAATTGTACTTTTCTACTCGCTACTACTTCGCTGCATGTTCACCTGCTATATTTTAAGGCTCTACATAAATGTGAAATTGTATGAAATTGTATTTGTAATGCGGTTGCCTCTATTTTCTGCACCCTTGTTAACACTAATGTTTTTGCACTCTCTGCACTATGTTTTGCTACCTTGAAATTGTACCTGCTTAAACTGTTATTTGTATTTGTTTTACCATGTCTCTGTACTCTCCTGAGTAGTGCCTAAAACGTTGCACCTACCTGGTAAACAAATACAAAATAAATGAGAATTTTTTGTCCCTCAGGAACATTAGTCTTACTGATAACATTATGAATCATGCCAAAAACCTCCAGTATGTTTTGCTTGGTTAAGACAGCAATCACAAGTCCCTGTGATTGTGTGATCCAACCTCCATGATGTGGTGATCGCCCATTTTGGATTAACTCATGAGTATCTTGGGTTACTGTATTATGACCATCATCACATGACCATGAGCAGCCATCTTAGGGGTGGCCTGAGGACACAATGTGATGATGTGTGTCTTACATTTTGAGACTCTAACAGTTCTCCTTTTTGTGAATCACAGAAAAACGAGTGGCTAGCATTTGTTCTAGTCCACTCCACAGCACACTGTGAGTGTTCAAAATCAAATTCATCAACATGAGAAGAGGCAAGGTATATGGGCATTAAGATGGTATGCCCTGCCAATACCTCTGGCTGATGGTGCAAGATGGCCATATCTGACTTTTTACTCTTACACTCTAGCTCCTCAGATACATGAGTTAGCACACAGTGAAGTACCTTAATTTCAGATCGCAGGACTTTCTCATCTTCCTGAATTTGCCTGTTATCAAGAGAGACTCTGTCACAGTTTATATTCGAAGCATCCACTTCAAGTCTGCTGTTACCATGACCTAATGAATCATGCTGCTCAGTCAAGGTCTGCGGTTGAAATACCAGCACATTAACACTTTGGAGGCAGTATAGCGCAGTGATCTAAGGCTCTGAGCTGTAAATTTGGTGACATCCAGCAGACCAGACCTGGGTTCAAATCTCACAGCTTCCACTTGCATATTGTGTGACCCTGCTCCAGTCACTTAACCTCCTTGTGCTCCCAGGTCACTCCTGTAAAAAAGCTTTCAGCTTAGTATGCTATACCTGGTTAAACAACTAAATAAAAAAAAAAATCAGCATTTACCTCAGACATCTCATCCCTAAGTGTCTTATTTTTAACAAGGAAGGAATCACAGGTATTAGCCAGAATACCATTGTGAAAAACATTTTTTTCTAATAAGTTCTGCTTTTTCACAGTCATCTCCGAATGCATGCAGTTCTTGGCTGCTTACGTTATTAAAGAAAAACTCAGCTTGTTGATGGAGGAACTGCAGCTGACATTGCAGTCCTCTGACCTTTCTATATGATCAGCCTTTTTCAGACTCACTTCCTGCTTGCAAGCAACATTCTCAGATTTCAAAACAGATAGTTCATTTAAAATTGCATCAAAGCATGTAAATAACATTGTAAAGCGTACTTATTCATGATTAACTCTTTTGGTACCATTTTTCAATTTACCATAGTATTTAATAATATCTCTTAATGGATTAATTATGATATTCTCAATAAATAAATAATAATTTTCACTGGTTTTTGCCACATCAGTAAAATCTTGCCAACCACCGTAGGCTGTTTGGTATTTTAAGGCATATGGTCTCAGCTTAGTACTAATCTTTTTAGACATGTTATATGAAATGAGAAACCCTTAGCTGTCTGTGGATCAAGAATTTTGTTTGCAACCAAAGTTCATGACAGGATGCAAACAGCATTTGGCCTATGTGGACTCCTAGATGAGTATAGACCCACTAGGATTTGAAACCACAAATGAAAGCAGTCTGTCTGTTCTGATCCCATTACAGCTGTATGTTTCCACTGAGAAAGAAGAGGGGAAAAAATAAAATAAACAAGCTCATTACACAGAGTTTGACTATCTGGCAAGAGATATGTTTTGTCTGCACTGAGGAACACACAACAGACCAAAGAAATTTTAACAGGAGACGCTCTCAGCTGCTTACCACTGGGGATTTCTCACACAGTGTTTTAATTTACAGAGGAAATTAAAATGTAACTTTGACTATCACCCAAAAACCTGCCAAACAGTCAGCATTTTGCTATCTAGATATGATCTCTAGAGTAAATAATAGAATTCTTGTATGTCTGCAGTGTCAGCCAAAACACATTTGTACACAAGCAGGAGTGATAAGGGTAATGTATTACAATACTGAAAATCACAAGGGAGAATGGGTTTCTCACTCATCTCCTGAAGAATGTACATAATCTCCAGAATTTCCAAGACCTCCATGAAGAACTGGGTTACACAAGGCTATATACTACAGCATACCACTCAAGTGTCCCTGATTTTTAGGGACGTCCCTGATTTTGCCTCAAAATTTTATTTTGTCACTCCAAAAAATTTATGTTTTTGTGGCTAAACAGTGGGGAATGTAAGCACAACACAATGCCAAGTTACAGACTTTTTCTTCTATAGAAAATGCATTTTGTACTAAGCCCCTTATTCTACCAGTTTTCTGGGTGGATATCTCTAATTTTAAAGATGTATCCCTGATTTTGGTCCTTTGTCCCTGATTTTTTTAAGCCTTGTCCCTGATTTATGAGGCAGGAGGTTGAGAGGCATGTACTACAGAGAACATCAGACAGTAGAAATAAAGAACATACTATATTGGTTATATATTATAAACAAAATGTGGTACAAGGCATTCCCCATTGGATAATGAATTGGGAGACAGAATTACTAGTCAGTATCATATGCGACAAGGAATATGCTCCTGTCAGCATGAAGCTTGGACAAAAGAAATGTTGACAGGCCCAAACTACATGTGGCATATTTGCCTGAGTGTAAGACAAAACAAAGGCTTTCTCTTTTTGTCAGCTTGCTTAGACAAAGAGAAGTGCTGACAGGCCACTACTACATATGATTATATGAGAATATATATATAGTATAAGTATATAAACATATACAATAATCACTGATGATCCCTGAGAGTCTTCTTATCAGTGATTAGGTAGATTATATATAGAATATATGTAAAAGACAAACATAGTGCATTATAGTGCGGTATAATAGTCATGCATGCTCAGATCCCATAAAAGATGTAAACATTAGCACATATTAGTAGTAAAGCACATTCCTAGCACTAATGCTTATATGATGGGTGCCTAAATCTACATGTTAGTGCAAAATAGCAGTATCACTGTATAATAGACCAGGAATACACAGTATGGTGTATGTGAGACAATATCGGGCATAACCCTGGTGCAACAGGTACCTGTGTTGCAGGTTCTACTGCTCTGACTATTTCTCTGGAAGAGACTGGAAGGATGTGATTGGTCTGAAAGCTTAGACATTGTTTTCTTTTTGTAACATATATGTTTGTCCAATAAAAGGTAGCAAAACATTTGCTTCTGGATTTGTTCTTACTTTTTGAGATAGAATAATCCTATCCTTATTTGCCTGTGGGAATGCAGGGCACTCTGGGACCTGTGCTTCCATCCTTCCACATTTTTGAGATAGTGTTCTGTAATCATATCCTTATTTGCCTATGGGAATACAGGGCCCTCTGGGTTCTGTGCTTCCATCCATCCACATTTTTGAGATAGTGTTCTGTAATCATATCCTTATTTGCCTGTGGGAGCACAGGGCCCTCCGGGCCCTGTGCTGCCATTCTCCATAGATGTGTATATGTGTGCTGCCTTTGAAATTGCTGGACCCAGAGGGCCCTGTGCTTCCATTTGTAGGATGACAGCAACCAAATTGTCAGCATAGCTTCCTTATTACCCCACCTCATGTACCTGAAACTGAAAATTATTAAATGCCTGATAAAACATGATTTGGTGCCACCACAACATCATTCCACACCACTGCTGTCAAAACACAGTTTTTCCAGAATTTGAAAAATTACAGCTGTAACATTCATGAGGTGGTGTAAAAATGCTATGTTGAAAATCTGGGGTCAAAATATTTAAAACTACCAAAGTTACAAGTGAGCTTTGCAAAATTTCAATGGATGCACTTAACCTTGCCATTTTCACATATTATGGCCCCAGATTTTCAACATAGCTTTTTTATGATCTCACCTCAATACCAAGAGCAGTGAAAATGTTCAATTCCTTCCTGAAAGGTGATTTCACCAAGCAACAGCAAAATCAACTGTTGGGCTAGATTTGCATAATTTCACTGCCATTTTCATGATGTAGGGTGTTCAAAAAGCCATGTTGAATATTTGGTATCAAATTATGTAAAAATGGCAGTTCTGTATCAACGTTGAAAACCTCATTTAAACACATTGAAATGCATTAACTGTAGTTTCTCATATTGCAGTCAGAGGTTCCGACAGCAAGATGTGTCTTCAACTGGAGAGTGGATCTTCACCCTTGAACCTGTTCAGGTGAATGAGTGTATTCCCTTGAAGAAAGAAGGGAGAGGGGGACATGATATAAACATTTAAGTACCTCAGTGGAATCAACAAAGTCCAAGAGGGTAGTATCTTTCAGAAAAAGAGACATGCAAGAACAAGGGAACACAACTTAAAGGTCAGGGGTGGTTCAGGGGCAATGTGAGGAAGAATCTTTTCACAGAATGGGTAGTGGATGCATGGAACAGCCTTCCTGAGGAGGTTGTGGGGTCTAAAACTGTTGGAGAATTCAAGAATGCATGGGACAGACATAAGACAAATCTTGTGGTGGTAGGAAGAAATAGACTGTTGGTTAACTAGGATCTGTGGCCTATCCTGCATGTAAGGAAATGGGAAGACTAGATGGACCAAGTGGTCCTTATCTGCCATCAAGGTCTAGTTTCTATGTTTCCATGAGTGTGTGTATGGTGTGTAGGGGTGCAGGGTATTGGGTACTCAGTGGGAGGTCAGGGTGGGAGGATCAGATTGGCAGGGGACTATTTTCATTTTTACACATTAAAAAAAGACATTGTGGGACTGTTTTCTTTATTTTAGATAGGACAGTGATCGGGGTGAAGAGTGCCACCAGACAAGAGGGAAAGGCAACATATTAATGGGAAAGGCAATCAGAGGCAAGGGGTGTGCCACATGACACAAAGGAAAGACAAAATATTAATGGGAATGGCAATCAGAAGCAGGGTGTGTGTCACCAGAAACAAGGGAAAGACAACATATTAATGTTAATGGCAATCAGAGGGTGGGGGTGTGTCATTAGAAACAAGGGAAATATAACATATTAATAGAAATGGCAAGCAGAGGGTGGGGGATTGTCACCAGAAACAAGGAAAAGACAACATATTAATGGGAATGGCAATCAGAGGGGGGGTGTCACCAGACACAAGGAAAAGCAAAATATCAATCAAAATGGCAATCAGAGGGTGGGGGTGTGTCACCAGAAACAAGGGAAAGACAACATATTAATGGGAATAGCAAGCAGAGGGTGGGGGTGAATCACCAGAAACAAGGGAAAGACAAAAAATTAATGGGAATGGCAATCAGAGGGAGGGTGTGTGTCAACAGAAACAAGGGAAAGATAACATATTAATGGGAATAGCAAGCAGAGAAGACAACTTATTAATGGGAATGGCAATCAGAGGGTGGGGGTGTGTCACCAGAAACAAGAGAAAGACAACTTATTAATGGGAATGGCAATCAGAAGGTGGAGGTGTGACACCAGAAACAAGGGAAAGACAATATATTAATGGGAAAGGCAATCAGAGAGTGGGGGTGTGTCACCAGAAACAAGGGAAAGACAACATATTAATGGGAAAGGCAATCAGAGAGTGGGGGTGTGTCACCAGAAACAAGGGAAAGACAACATTTTAATGGGAATGGCAAGCAGAGGGTGGAGGTGTGACACCAGAAACAAGGGAAAGACAACATATTAATGGGAAAGGCAGTTAGAGGGTGGGGGTGGGAGATACCAACAGACACAAGGAAAATACAACATATTAATGGGAATGGCAATCAGAGATTGGGGGTGTGTCACCAGAAACAAGGGAAAGACAACTTATTAATGGAAATGGCAATCAGAAGGAGGGGGTGTGTCACCAGAAACAAGGGAAAGACAACATATTCATGGGAATGGCAATCAGAGGGTGGGGGTGTATCACCAGTAATAAGGGAAAGACAATATATTAATGGGAATGGCAGTTAGAGGGTGGGTGTGGGAGATACCAACAGACATAAGGAAAATACAACATATTTATGGGAATGGCAAACAGAGAGTGGGGATGTGTCACCAGAAACAAGGGTGAGACAACATATAAATGAGAACGTCAAGCAGAGGAAGGGGGTGTGTCACCAGAAACAAGGGAAAGACAACATATTAATGGGAATGGCAATCAGAGGGTGGGGGTGTATCACCAGAAATAGGGGAAAGACAACATATTAATGGGAATGGCAATCAGAGAATGGGGGGGTGTCAGCAGAAACAAGGAAAAGACTACATACTAATGAGGATGGCAGTCAGAGAGAGGGTGTGGGAGATGCCACCAGGCATACGGGAAAGACCAAATATTAAGGGGAATGGCAATCAGAGGGTGGAGGTGAGTCACTAGAAACAAGGGAAAGACAACATATTAATGGGAATGGCAATCAGAGGTTGGGGGTGAGTTATCAGAAACAAGGGAAAGACAACATTTTAATGGGAATGGCCAGCAGAGGGTGGGGGTGTGTCACCAAACACAAGGAAAAGACAACATATTAATGGGAATGAAAATCAGAGGATGGGGGTGTGTCACCAGAAACAAGGGAAAGAAACATATTAATGGGAATGGTAATCAGAGGGCGGGGTGTGTCACCAGACACAAGGAAAAGACAACATATCATTGGGAATGGCAAGCAGAGGGTGGGGGTGTATCACCAGAAACAAGGGAAAGAAACATATTAATGGGAATGGCAATCAGAGGGTGGGGTGTGTCACAAGACACAATGAAAAGACAACATATCATTGGGAATGGCAAGCAGAGGGTGGGGGTGTATCACCAGAAACAAGGGAAAGAAACATATTAATGGGAATGGCAATCAGAGGGTGGGGTTTGTCACCAGAAACAAGAGAAAGACAACATATTAATGGGAATGGCAACAGAGGGGGGGTGTGTCACCAGAAACAAGGAAGACAACATATTAATGGAATGGCAAGCAGAGAGTGGGGAGTGCCACCAGACACAAGGAAAAGACAAAATATTAATGGAATGGCAAGCAGAGGGTGGGGGTGTCACCAGACAAGTGAAAAGACAACATATTAATGGAAATGCAAGCAGAGGGGGGGTGTGTCACCAGAAACAAGGAAAGACAACATATTAATGGGAATGGCAAGCAGAGGGTGGGATGTGTCACCAGAAACAAGGAAAGACAACATATTAATGGGAATGGCAATCAGAGGGTGGGGTGTCACCAGACAAAAGACAACATATTAATGGGAATATCAATCAGAGAGTGGGGGTGCGTCACCAGAAACAAGGGAAAGACAACATATTAATGGGAATGGCAATCAGAGAGAGGGGGTGTGTCACCAGAAACAAGGGAAAGACAACATTTTAATGGGAATGGCAAGCAGAGGGTGAGGGTGTGTCACCAGACACAAGGAAAAGACAACATTTTAATGGGAATGGCAAGCAGAGGGTGGGGGTGAGTCACTAGAAACAAGGGAAAGACAACATATTAATGGGAATGACAAGCAGAGAGTGGGGGTCAGCAGAAACAAGGGAAAGACTACATATTAATGAGGATGGCAGTCAGAGGGTGGGTGTGGGAGATGCCACCAGAAACAAGGGAAAGACTACATATTAATGGGAAAGGCAATCAGAGGGTGGGGATGTGTCAACAGAAATAAGGGAAAGACAACATATTAAAGGGAATGGCAATCAGAGGGTGGGCATGTGTCACCAGACACAAGGAAAAGACAACATATTAATGGGAATGGCAATCAGAGAGTGGGGGTGTGCCACCAGAAACAAGGGAAAGACAACTTATTAATGGAAATGGCAATCAGAAGGTGGGGTGTGTCAACAGAAACAAGGGAAAGACAACATATTCATGGGAATGGCAATCAGAGAGTGGGGGTGTCAGCAGAAACAAGGGAAAGACTACATATTAATGAGGATGGCAGTCACAGGGTGGGTGTGAGAGATGCCACCAGACACAAGGGAAAGACCAAATATTAAGGGGAATGGCAATCAGAGGTGGAGGTGAGTCACTAGAAACAAGGGAAAGACAACATATTAATGGGAATGGCAATTAGAGGGTGGGGGTGAGTTATCAGAAACAAGGGAAAGACAACATTGTAATGGGAATGGCCAGCAGAGGGTGGGGGTGTGTCACCAGAAACAAGGGAAAGACAACATATGCATAGGAATGGCAATCAGAGGTTGGGGGTGTATCACCAGAAACAAGGGAAAGACAACATATGCATAGGAATGGCAATCAGAGGGTGGGGGTGTATCACCAGAAACAAGGGAAAGACAATATATTAATGGGATTGGCAGTTAGAGGGTGGGTGTGGGAGATACCAACAGACACAAGGAAAATACAACATATTGATGGGAATGGCAAACAGAGAGTGGGGATGTGTCACCAGAAACAAGGGTGAGACAACATATAAATGAGAATGTCAAGCAGAGGGAGGGGTGTGTCACCAGAAACAAAGGAAAGACAACATATTAATGGGAATGGCATTCAGAGGATGGGGGTGTGTCACCAGAAACAAGGGAAAGACAACATATTAATGGGAATGGCAATCAGAGGGAGGGAGTGTGTCACAAGACACAATGAAAAGACAACATAATAATGGGAATGGCAATCAGTGGGTGGGTGTGTGTCACTAGAAACAAGGGAAAGACAAAATACTAATGGGAATGGCAAGCAGAGGGTGGGGATGTGGCACCAGAAACAAGGGAAAGACAGCATATTGATGGGAATGGCAATCAGAGGATTGGGGTTTGTCACCAGAGAAAAGGGAAAGTAAAACATATTACTGGAAAAGGCAAGCAGAGAGTGGGAGTGTGCCACCAGACAAGTGAAAGACAACATATTAATGGGAAAGGCAAGCAGAGGGTGGGGGTGTGTCACCAGAAACAAGGGAAAGATAACATACTAATAGGAATGGCAATTCGAGGAAGGGTGTGTGTCACAAGACACAATAAAAAGAGAACATATTAATGAGAATGACAATCAGAGGGTGGGGGTGTGTCACCAGAAACAAGGGAAAGACAAAATATTAATGGGAATGGCAAGCAGAGGGTGGGGTTGTGTCACCAGAAACAAGGAAAGACAATGTATTAATAGGAATGGCAAGCTGAGAAAGGGGTAGTGTCACCAGACACAAGGGAAAGACAACATATTAATCAGAATGGCAAGCAGAGAGTGGGAGTGTGCCACTAGACTCAAGGGAAAGACAAAATATTAATGGGAATGGCAGTCAGAGGGTGGAGGTGTGTCACCAGAAACAAGGGAAAGACAAAATATTAATGGGAATGGCAATCAGAGGGTTGGGGTGTGTCACCAGAAACAAGGGAAAGACAAAATATTAATGGGAATGGCAATCAGAGGGTGGGGGTGTGTCACCTGAAACAAGGAAAGACAACATATTAAAGGGAATGGCAAGCAGAGGTTGGGGTTATGTCACCAGAAACAAGGAAAAGACAAAATATTAATGGAATGGCAATCAGAGGGTGGGGTGTGTCACCAGAAAAAGGAAAGACAACATATTAATGGAATGGCATAAAGATGGTGGGGTGTGTCACCAGAAACAAGGGAAAGACAACATATTAATGGAATGGCAAGCAGAGGGTGGGGTGTGTCACCAGAAACAAGGAAAGACAACATATTAATGGAATGGCAAGCAGAGGGTGGGGTGTGTCACCAGAACAAGGAAAAGACAACATATTAATGGGAATGGCAAGCAGAGGGTGGGAGTGTCACCAGACACAAGGGAAAGACAACATATTAATGGGAATGGCAATCAGAGGGTGGGGGTGTGTCACCAGAAACAAGGGAAAGACAACATATTAATGGGAATGGCAATCAGAGAGTGGGGGTGAGTCACCAGAAACAAGGGAAAGATAACATATTAATGGGAATGGCAATCTGAGGTAGGGTGTGTGTCAAAAGACACAATGAAAAGACAACATATTAATGGGAATGGCAATCAGAGAGTGATGGTGTGTCACCAGACACAAGGGAAAGACAATATATTAATGGGAATGGCAATCAGATGGTGGGGGTGTGTCACCAGACACAAGGGAAAGACAAAATATTAATGGGAATGGCAATCAGAGGGTGGGGTTGTCACCAGAAACAAGGGAAAGACAAAATATTAATGGGAATGGCAATCAGAGGGTGGGGGTGTGTCACCAGAAACAAGGGAAAGACAAAATATTAATGGGAATGGCAATCAGAGGGTGGGGGGTGTGTCACCTGAAACAAGGAAAGACAACATATTAATGGGAATGGCAAACAGAGGGTGGGGTGTGTCACCAGAAACAAGGGAAAGACAAAATATTAATGGGAATGGCAATCAGAGGGTGGGGGGTGTGTCACCTGAAACAAGGAAAGACAACATATTAATGGGAATGACTATCAGAGGGTTGGGGTTTGTCACCAGAAACAAGGGAAAGGCAAAATATTAATGGGAATGGCAAGCAGAGGTTGGGGGTTGAGTGCCACTAGACACAAGGAAAAGACAAAATATTAATGGGAAAGGCAAGCAGAGGGTGAAGGTGTGTCACCAGAAGCTAGGGAAAGACAATATTTTAATGGGAATGGCAAGCAGAGGGTGGGGTTGTCACCAGAAACAAGGAAAGACAAAATATTAATGGAATGGCAAGCAGAGGTGGAGTGTGTCACCAGAAACAAGGAAAGACAACATATTAATGGGAATGAATATCAGAGGGTTGGGGTTTGTCACCAGAAACAAGGGAAAGGCAAAATATTAATGGGAATGGCAAGCAGAGGGTGGGGGTTGAGTGGCACTAGACACAAGGAAAAGACAAAATATTAATGGGAATGGCAAGCAGAGGGTGGAGGTGTGTCACCAGAAGCAAGGGAAAGACAATATTTTAATGGGAATGGCAAGCAGAGGGTGGGGGTGTGTCACCAGACACAAGGGAAAGACAAAATATTAAGGGAATGGCAATCAGAGTGTGGGTGAGTCACTAGAAACAAGGAAAGACAACATATTATGGAATGGCAACAGAGGTGGTGATGTCACCAGAAACAAGGAAAGACAACATATTAATGGGAATGGCAAGCAAGGGTGGGGGTGTCACCAGCAAAAAGGGAAAGACAACATATTAAAGGGAATGGCAATCAGAGGGTGGGGGTGTGTCACCAGACACAAGGAAAAGACAACATATTAATGGGAATGGCAATCAGAGAGTGGGGGTGTGTCACCAGAAACAAGGGAAAGACAACATATTAATGGAAATGGCAATCAGAGGTGGGGTGTGTCACCAGAAACAAGGGAAAGACAACATATTAATGGGAATGGCAATCAGAGGGTGGGGGTGTGTCACCAGAAACAAGGGAAAGACAACATATTAATGGGAATGGCAAGCAGAGGGTGGGGGTGTCACCAGAAACAAGGGAAAGACAACATATTAATGGGAATGGCAAACAGAGAGTGGGTATGTCACCAGAAACAAGGTAAGACAACATATTAATGGAATGGCAAGCAGAGGAGGGTGTGTCACCAGAACAAGGGGAAGGCAACATATTAATGAGAAAGGCAATCAGAGACTGAGGGTGAGTCACCAGAAACAAGGAAAGACAACATATTAATTGGAATGGCAAGCAGAAAGTGGAGGGGAGAGTGCAACCAGCCACAAGTGAAAGACAACATATTAATGGGAATGGCAAGCAGATGGTGTTGGTGTGCCCCAGACACAAGGGAAAGACAACATATTAATGGGAATGCCAAGCAGAGGGTGGGGATGTGTCACCAGCAACAAGGGAAAGACAACATATTAATGGGAATAGCAAGCTAGAGTGTTGGTGTGCCCCAGACACAAGGAAAAGACAAAATATTAATGGGAATGGCAAGCTAGAGGGTGGGTGTGCCCCAGACACAAGGAAAGACAACATATTAATGGGAATGGCAAGCTAGAGTGGTGGGTGTGTCACCAAACACAAGGAAAGACAAAATATTAATGGGAATGGCAAGCAGAGGGTGGGGTGTGTCACCAGAAACAAGGATAAGACAACATATTAATGGGAATGGCAAGCAGAGGGTGGTGGTGTGCCCCAGACACAAGGGAAAGACAACATATTAATGGGAATGGAAAGCAGAGGGTGGGGTGTGTCACCAGAAACAAGGGAAATATAACATATTAATGGGACTTTCAAGCAGAGGGTGCGGGTGTGTCACCTGTAACAAGGGAAAGACAATATATTAATGGGACTGGAAAGCAGAGGGTGGAGGTGTGTCACCACAAACAGGGGAAAGACAACATATTAATGGGAAAGGCAAGCAGAGGGTGGAGGTGTGTCAACAGAATAAAGGAAAAGACAAAATGTTAATGGGAATGGCAAGCAGAGGGTGGGGGTGTGTCACCAGAAACAAGTGAAAGCAACATATTAATGGGAATGGCAAACAGAGAGTGTGGGTGTGTCACCAGAATCAAAGGAAAGACAACTTATTAATGGGAATGGCAAGCAGAGGGTGGGGTTGGGAGATGCAACCAGAAACAAGGGAAAGACAACATATTAATGGGAATGGCAATCAGAGGGTGGGGGTGTGTCACCAGAATCAAGGGAAAGACAACATATTAATGGGAATGGCAATCAGAGGGTGGGGGTGTGTAACCAGAATCAAGGGAAAGACAAAATATTAATGGAATGGCAAGCAGAAAGTGGAGGTGTGTCACTAGACAAAAAAGAAAAGAACATATTAATGGGAATGGCAAGCAAAGGGTGGGTGAGTGTCAACAAGACATAAGGAAAAGACAAAATATTAACGGGAATGGCAATCAGAGAACAGGGGTGTGTCACCAGAAAGAAGGAAAAGACAACATAGTGATGGGAATGGCAATTAGAGGGTGAGGGTGTGTCACCAGAACAAGGGAAAGACAACATATTAATGGGAATGTCTAGCAGAGGGTGGGGTGTGTTGCCAGAAACAAGGGAAAGACAACATATTAATGAGATTGGCAAGAGGAATATGGGTGTGTGTCAATAGACACAAGTGTAACCCCTAGATGGCGCTATCCCAGGGGCTACTACCCCTGCCTGATTTGCCACTAACAGGTTGAGGGGCCTGGATCCAATGGCGGGTGCCTCCACCCAGAGGTCAGGGTTTGCAATAGTTAAACTAACTTGGTCACAGCCCTCTGGGACACTGCAACCCCCCTTCTTCCCACTAGTGGCCCACACAATATATCAAATACCTTCACAGTATACACTTACCCCAGGTCTGGTTCCGGCACTGGACACCTCCACCTGTGAGAATGAGATACAGTGCAACAATCACAGTACAATGCTTTAACATGAACCAAATACCTCCAGGCAGTATAACTTCACTGAAACAAGCAGCTCTGATTTATTTGGGGATATAACAAGGACAGGGGAAATCAGGTTAATTAGCTTATCACTCTAATAATCTACCTATGGCTCTGTGCACAGGCCTATCCCTATCAGTTACTGTCCCTGGGTACCCAAGCCCTAGTAGCTAGTCCAAACCGTGGCAGCTGGTAGGGGCCCTTTCACACAGAGGAAAGAGAATTAAACAGTCAAGCAGTACAGTAATTCCATTTGGATTTAATGTGTGGCAATTCAACAGGAGCAACCCTGAATTAGTACTCACGACCTCCAAATAAGATAGGGTCCTTCAATGTCAGCAGGGCTCACTTGAGGTACACAAACCTCTTCACACATCCATATAAAGAAAGTACTATACCAGGCAGGCTGCATACAACATCGATCGCAATTACTGCACAATACCGGGAGAACACACAGCAGATTCAGTTCCTGACAGACCGAGTGTAATTCAACAATTTCTTCAGTCTTCTACAGGGTGAGCCTGGTTTCTACTCTTCAGAGATCCTTTGATTCTTTTCACAGGACGGATTCGAGTCCTAACAAGCAGTTACACAAGTTGTAGACCCGGAACTCTGGGCCTTGCACACGTTTTTGACTGGAAGCACTGTGCACTGAAGGAACACAGGTTTCTTTCCTTCACTTTCAGATCTCAAACTGAAACTCCCAACAGACAAAACCAGGCACTTCCTTTGAGTTCCTCCCAAGTTCTTGACTGGATTGGCTGTCACTCACAATAGACTGCTGCTGTTGGTCCAAAAAGGCACCGAAGTCAAACTACATCTCCCAGAGTCACTGCCCATACAATCCTCTTGTGGCTGGCTCAGATTATGAGTCCCAAGTTCTGATTCATCAAGGCATCATTTTAGAGCTAGTTTACCCACACTAGTTGGTCCAGTTCAGCAGTTCAAAACCAGAATGGGGAACTAGGCAGACAGTTCTGACTGCAAAAGCAGGTTAGACAAACTGTAATTTTATTATTATGTAAATGATTTCTGGCAATCAGTTACATCTTTCAGACAGGTTCCTTTGCACTCCTAGTGACTGCAAAATGGGGTGAATTGGCAGCAGCTAGGTGGTACTCAATCGAAGAAACACACAGTCCCCATACAAACTAATATGTCTGCAAACAGACAGCTCTTAAAGACAGTACCAGAGGTTCTAAAACACTCACTGATAAATAGGCTTAAACGCCAAACACCATTCAGGCTGGAGCATTCAAACAAGCTCCTGGAAGTCTTTGGGAACCCCCATTTGCAGGGGTTACACATTCCTGGCCTGAGAAAGAAACAGCGTCAGCGTCAAGCAAGTACCCCATAAGTTTCAACTGCAACCATATACATTTGCATTAGGCTCACATGTAATCATCAGTCAATACATCATTTTACCAAGAACCATTTCTGAAACATTGCAGATCGTCCTCTTTACATTATATCACACACATTGTACCATAACTCAAGTTAATACCTCTTGTACATGAAACCTGAAGAGAGGGACCCTTCCTATCAGTTACCTTAGGGCTGGACAGGGCAAGGGACACCATACTTAGAGAACAACACAAGTAACTTGGAGTTAGCACTAACGCTCAGTTTGGGCAATGAGCTCGGGGACACATACACTCCTTTATGGACAACATTGAGAGGCAGGTCCACTGGCGGCAGGAATCATAACTGAGGGTGCACCACAGGCACTTACAGCTCGACCAGTCTTTCTAGGGAGCTGTTACAGTCTCTGCACTCTGAGCCTCATTTTCAGCATTGTTCTCACTTGTCAGGAGTCTCCATGGGGTAGAGAGGCTAGAACTTGGGGCACTTTCAGCTCCAGGAGTTACAGTTTCTGAGTCCACAACATTTGCGCTCGCATGGAGAGCTTTCAGACACTGGCAGTGGACTGTCAGGGCACTCAAAATACTCTTCTTGTTCGATGTATCACACAGTCTCCCCCAATCTATCATTTCCTCCCTGAAGCTCAAACAGTTCAACCATGCACAATGATTCCATTTCATCTGATCTGATGCTTTGCACTTCACTTTCTGGAGCATTGGCTCCAGGGATGAAGCTGGGGCATAGACAGTCCAGAAGGCCCAGCTTTGTCTCAGTATTGACCTAGGGGATTGCCCCAAACAATTGACTCAGTTCGTAAGAAGGATAGTATTCAAAGTCACTCTCACTTTCTTCTGATATGGACTGACAGTCATGCTCAACTGGGACTTGTGCAGGGGAACACTTTAACTCTGCTTCTGTAGGTGCAGACTTCCTGATCTTTTCTTAGCAGCAGCTCTAGTCACTGGTCCAGAGGGCATCTTCTGGGGGCTCAGACTCAATCAGGATTTGTCCAATGGGTAGTAAATGATTTCTATGCATTGTTTTTACATCTTTTGAATTGTTCTCAGGCCTTACTTTGTACACTGGCAGATCATCTAGTTTGCCCACTACAATGTGAGGAGATGGTGCCATCTGTCAGCAATCTTGTGCTTGCATACAATCCCAGATTTCTTAGCAATACCGATCTCCCTCCTGGAGTTCTGTGCTTTACCTTTTATCATACCTTTCTTTGTTGGCCAGATTTCTTTAGCAGCCATGGTTTGAGCCAGTTAGTACGCATGAGTTAGCTAGACCTTTAACTTTTTGCACATACTGTAAATAGTTGTCAGCCTGAACCCCATCAGGAGACCCCCAAAACACACATCTACTGGTAGTCGAGCTTCTCTTCCAAACATCAGGCGGTAGGGGAGAATCCAGTGGCATCACTTTTGGTGCAGTTATAAGCATGTACCAGGGTGCTAATTTGTTGGCTCCATCTAGAAGCGTCCTTTGGGTGCAGGGTGCCTAGCATATCTAGCAAAGTGCGGTTGAAACGTTCAGGCTGTGGGTCCCCTGAGGTGGTAAGGAGTGGTTCTGGACTTTCGCACTCCCACAGAGAAAGCATCTCTTTGATCAGACGACTCTCAAAGTCTCTCCCTTGATCAGAATGGATTCTTTGTGGAGCCCCATAGTGAACAAAAAGTTTTCTACAAGTACTTTGGCTAAGTGGATGCTTTCTGGTCTTTCGTGGGGAAAGCTTAGGCATATCTCAGTAAATGGTCAGTGACCACCAGCACATTACTGATATTTCTTTGATCTGACTCAAACTCAGAAAATCAATACAGACCAGCTCCATGGGTGCACTGGTGGTGATGTTAACAAGAGGCAGCCCTCTAGGGAAAGCTTTCCTCTATAAGCAGCGACTACAAGTTCGAATGTGTTGCTCCACATCAGCCCCCATCTTAGGCCAATAGAATCTGGATCTCACCAAGTCAAGTGTTCTGTCTATACCAAGGTGCCCCATGTGGTTGTGCAAGGACCTCAGTACTGAGTCTCAAAGGCAGTGGGCAGCACTAGTTGTTGTTTGTCTACTTGTCCCCTCTGTCTACTGTTTCTCTGTATAACAGTTTATTGATCAGTTTCAACTTAGGACCTTCTTTGTATAACAATTGCAGTTCTCAAATCAGTGGGCGTAATTTGGACACATCTTTTCCTGCATAGAGGCTTCTAAAGCTGCTTTGATCATGGGATCGAGGATTGAGCCCGCTGAATACTATCATTGTCCAGCTGAGGCAGTGCACCAATGTCTATTGCAGAAAAGTGGCAATAAGCAGCAGGTATGCAATTCTCAGAGGCTCCCAAGCAATCCACCATGCAGTCCACTCGTCCGTGGACATTGTTCCTCCCTGTCAAACTTCCGGCAGAGTGCCCGAATGTCAGGTTCTGCCAATCGACCCAATCATTCTGGGAACAGGCCTCCGGGAGAGAGCATCAGCATCTATGTGGTTCAGACCTGCTCGGTATTCGAGAGCATAGTCATATGTAGATAATGCAGAAAGCCACCTATGGCCAGTGGCATCCAACTTAGCTGAGGTCTGCACATAGGTCAAAGGATTATTGTCAGTTTTTACTAGTATTTTAGCCCCATACAAGTACTCATGGAATTGGTCAACAATAGCCCACTTCAAAGCTAGGAACTCTAACTTATGTACAGGATAGTTCTTTTCGGATGGGGTCAGGCTTCTACTGGCAAAGGCCACTGGTCTCAGGCCATTCTCGTGCTCTTGGTACAACACAGCCCCCAACCCTTGCAAGCTAGCATCAGTGTGCAGGACGTAAGGTTTTCTTGGATCGGCATAGCACAGCACTGGAGCATGGGTAAGTTGATATATGATCTCATGAAAAGCAGTCTCACAATCAGAGTCCAGCGGGCCCCAAATACTTCACTCGGATGAAAATACACTCTTTCAGTCTTGAGGCGCTGACTTTTGGTATTTTTGTGGGTTGGGGATACCCTTGAGTAAGGTTAAGTAAAGGGCGGATCACTCTTGAATAGTCCTTGATGAAGCCGATAATAACCACAGAATCCCAGGAATCTTGCAGTTCTTTTAGATTTTGGGCTGTGGCCAGGTGGTCAAAGCCTCAACTTTACTTAGGTCGATCTCCATTCCCTCAGGTGGATACTATGTGTCCCACATACTTTACTGATGTTTGAAAAGATTGACACTTATCAATGGACAGTTTAAAGGCCAAAGTCCTCCAGTCGGTCCAATACCTTAAATAATCTGCTCTCATGTTCCTCCAGTGAGCTGCCAAACACAATAACATCATCTAGGTATACCAGGCACTCTAGTAAGTTCATGTCCCCCACTGCACGCTCCATCAATCGTTGAAAAGTGGCTGGGCACCTGAAATCCTTGAGGCATCCTCATGAATTCATAGAAGCCAAGCGGACAGATAAGGCCGTCTTCTCCACAGGTCCTCTAGGGGCCATCGGGATCTGGTAGTACCCACTGGGAGATCCAGCACAGAGAACCACTTGCTCCCGTTTAGGCAGTCAAAGCATCCTGAATAGGGCATTGTGTACTGATCGAGGATAGTCCGCCGGTTTAAGGTGCGATAATCCACACACATCCTACTGTTCCATTCTTTTCCTCACTACCACAATGGGGAAGCATAAAGGCTTCTGGATTCTTGTATTACACCAGCAGCTAACATCTCTTGCAGATGCGTCTCCACATCATCTATGTCAGCAGGTGCCAGGCATCCGAGACCTCTCACCAGAAATGGTCTTCTAGTCAATACGGCGAGATATTGTGCTCAGCTCCTTGCGCATCCTACATCCCATTCCTTTAAAGAAAACACCTGGTCTCTGGGCAAGCTTCTCACTGATCCTCACTTTCCATTCCAGCTGGCAGCGGGGAGTCGCGAAATCAAACAAGTCAGGCGTTACTCTGTCATTCTTCCTTGAACTCTTGCTGCTGGGTAGCACTGCAGTGTCTTGCTACAATGCACGTGTAAGGATGCAACCTCTGTTTACTCGAATGTCTTTCAGGCACATTATGAACTTGGACCATTACCCTTCTGGCATAGCATGGGCTCTAGCGGGCAAAATACAGGCTTGACCAGCAGTCCCTCTGGCAATTTCCATTACAACTGGTGCATCCAACATTAATATTTTATTCTTAACATCCTTTCTAATCACGGACCTCTCCTGTAAGGTACACTGGGCATTTGGCGCCAGGATCAGAGACTCAGGATCCTTCTTCCATACAATTCCGACCGGTTCCTCTGGTTCTGTTTTTTCAGCATCTCTCTGTGCCTCATAGGCCTTCTTAATTAAAGCTGGAACTCTTAAAGCTCTACTAGTCTTTGACCCCTGTTTTCATAACACAACTGTGCCAGCCTTCCGAACATATGAGCATTTGTTCCAATCAACAAGGACACCATCATACAGTCCAGTGGGGACACACACTAAGGCTAGGTCTCTACTTGTAAGCCACTCCAGCCACGGAGGTGAGGAAAGCAGCCAAATTGGATATACCGGAATAGGGTAGGCCTTCTACTTAACCCCATCCATGCAGTCCTTCTAATGGTTGTAAGGGTACTTCTGACAAATGCTTCTGATACCAATCCTGGAACATAATTGTCACTTGGGAGCCACTGTCTAATACAGCTCTTGTAGACACTCCATTCACCTTTACAGTGGTCTCCATGGAGGGACCCACTATTCTGGACCAGTCTGGAGGCGGTAGTGGGGGCCTGGGCATGACCTTGCCACAAGGGCGTGAATTAGCATTTTGGTGCCCTCACTGGGATCATGTCGTGCACCTCCCTAACCACTGATTTCTTCTCCGAAGCTCTCCCTTGTAGCTATATGCAACTTTGTCAGTGTCTTTTGGGGACTGGCATTCCCTTTTCATGTCCCATCTTTCCCACAATTATAGCAAAACATACTTTCTGGAGTTTGAGCTGGCGGGCGCCACACTGGGAGCCAGGGCGGGGTGTGCTAACACAAAACCTGGGTGCCATCTCTGTCTGCAGTGTGATAAGCATTTGGAGACATCTCGTCAGTTTCTACTTCCATGGTCAAGGAATTGAGTTTGGAGCTGTTATCAGCAGGAGATACATGGGTGGGACCCCCAACCCCATAGAGATGCAGTCGGATATAGGTCAGGGCCGTACTTGCAGGCGTGGCCTTCATAAAGGACTGTTTTGAATTCCCGGATCTCTCTCAACAGTTCACCCCATTGTGGCATATCTTTTCCTTGTCAGAGCACTCATTGACTGTCAACCTCTGCCCTGAACTTCACTTGATGAGGTCACCCTCAGTCACTCGAGTCGTAGCCACAGCTGTTGGTGCAGGTACCTCCCGAGGTCGCCTTTCTCAACTCCTCAATTTCTCTCATTAACTCATCATAGGAGGGTGGGATTCAGTCGATTGCCAGGCGTAACTGAAGCAGCAGCAGTTCTGAGAAGGGGCAGACTTAAGGATTCTTTCCAGTCTGTTCGGTCTAGTTCAATCGCTGGCAAACTACCCTTTCTGAGGCATTCTTGCAACAATTTTTCCAGCCGAGATACATACACAGACAACAACTCCCTTGGTACTGTTGTGCATTTCTTACTCTCCACCATAGGTCCTCATCAGAATCAGGCTCCCATACACATTCTCCAAGGCCTCAAGATAGGCCTGTGCAGTCGCTTCAGGGTTACTGGCCCGTTTAGCACGGATGGTAGCCAGGGGCAGGACCTCGGGAGCTCTCACTAACCCTCTTTGCAGCTTTTTCGCCTTCCGAGGCATTTGCCATTCTAGCACTTGAGGGGCAACATAGTCTATCAGGTCTCCCAGTCATCCTCCCCTTGGGGGTGGGAGGGTGCCAGAGAGATCCTCAACCTTGAGTAAGAGTCGTGACTAATGGCAGGTGCAGAAATAGGAGTCTGCATTGGTTCAGCCACCATTACGGCACTGGAGCAGGAGAGGGTGTTGGGGAGGAACACCCCAGGTGGCAAGAATAGTTTCTTCAAGTCCTCCACAGTTTCCCTCTCCCAGCAACCATTCAGCAAATTTCTCCTCAAAAGTTTCAGATAGTAGTGGGGCTGATTCCCCAGGTCTTTACTGTCATAGTTATCACTCTCCAAGCAGTGAGGCTCCTCTGGGGTAATGGTCTGTGGCACTTTGGAGCTATCTATGGGATCCTTAAACTCTACTAGGGCCAGGAAGTGTGGGTGAGCAGATTAGCATGCCGACCCACCACCACAGGGTTTTGTAAACCTTCCACCTTGAAAGTACTCCTGCACAGTGTCCGTATTGATACCAGGGGGATGTCCAGGATAAGCATAGCATTTTGAAGGTCGATCTCCTCCCCAGTACACACTCCACCAGCCGGTGCACAGCCACTTCTGTCGGGTACCCATTTTTTCTTAACAGTGGTTCGTAAATATGGCCACTAGAGGACACACAATCCCAGCGGTGAGCCTCAAGATGTAACCCCTAGATGAGCTATCCCAGGGGCTACTACCCTGCCTGATTTGACCACTAACAGGTTGAGGGGCCTGGATCCAATGGCGGGTGCCTCCACCCAGAGGTCAGGGTTTGCAATAGTTAAACTAACCTGGTCACAGCCCTCTGGGACACTGCAACCCCTTTCTTCCCACTAGTGGCCCACACAATATATCAGAATTACCTTCACAGTATACACTTACCCCCAGGTCTGGTTCCGACTGGGACCTCCTGTGAAATGAGATACAGTGCAACAATCACAGTACAGTACTTTAACATAGACAAATACCTCAGGCAGTATAACTTCACTGAAACAAGCAGCTCTGATTTATTTAGGGATATAACAAGGACGAGAAATCAGGTTAATTAGCTTATCACTCTAATAATCTACCTATGGCTCTGTGCACAGGCCTATCCCTATCAATTACTGTCCTGGCACCCAAGCCCAGTGGCTAGTCCAAACCGTGGCAGCTGGTAGGGGCCCTTTCACACAGAGAAAAGGAGAATTAAACAGTCAGCAGTACAGTAATTCCATTTGGATTTAATGTGTGGCAATTCAACAGGGAGCAACCCTGAATTAGTACTCACGACCTCCAAATAAGATAGGGTCCTTCAATGTCAGCAGGGCTCACTTGAGGTACACAAACCTCTTCACACATCCATATAAAGAAAGTACTATACCAGGCAGGCTGCATCTGTATCCCGATACGTAATTACTGCACAATACCGGAGAACACACAGCAGATTCAGTTCCTGACAGACCAGTGTAATTCAACAATTTCTTCAGTCTTCTACAGGGTGAGCCTGGTTTCTACTCTTCAGAGATCCTTTGATTCTTTTCACAGGACAGATTCAGTCCTAACAAGCAGTTACACAAGTTGTAGACGGAACTCTGGGCCTTGCACACGTTTTTGACTGAAACTGTGCACTGAAGGAGCACAGGGTTTCTTTCCCTTCACTTTCAGATCTCAAACTGAAACTCCCAGACAGACAAACGGGCACTTCCTTTGAGTTCCTCCCAGTTCTTGACTGGATTGGCTGTCACTCACAATAGACTGCTGCTGTTGGTCCAAAAAGGCACCGAAGTCTAAACTACATCTCCCAGAGTCACTGCCCATACAATCCTCTTGTGGCTGGTCAGATTATGAGTCCCAAGTTCTGATTCATCAAGGCATCATTTTAGAGCTAGTTTACCCCACACTGATTGGTCCAGTTCAGCAGTTCAAAACCAGAATGGGGAACTAGGCAGACAGTTCTGACTGCAAAGAAAGCAGGTTAGACAAACTGTAATTTTATTATTACTGTAAATGATTTCTGGCAATCAGTTACATCTTTCAGACAGGTTCCCTTTGCACTCTAGTGACTGCAAAATGGGGTGAATTGGCAGCAGCTTGAGTGGTACTCAATCGAAGAAACACACAGTCCCCATACAAACTAATTATGTCTGCAAGCAGACAGCTCTTAAAGAGACAGTACCAGAGGTTCTAAAAACACTCACTGATAAATGGCTTAAACGCCAAACACCATTCAGGCTTGGAGCATTCAAGCAAGCTCCTGGAAGTCTTTTGGGAACCCCCATTTGCAGGGGGGTTACACCAGGAAAGATAAAATATTAATGGGAATTGCAAGCAGTGGGTGGGGGTATGTCACCAGAAACAAGGGAAAGACAACATCTTAATGGGAATGTCAAGCAGAGGGTGGGGGTGTGTTGCCAGAGACAAGGGAAAGACAACATGGTAATGGGATTGGCAAGAGGAAAATGGGTGTGTGTCAATAGACACAAGGTAAGACAAAATATTAATGGGAATTGCAAGCAGTGGGTTGGGGTATGTCACCAGAAACAAGGGAAACACAGCATATTAATGGGAATGGCAATCAGAGGGTGGGGGTGTGTCACCAGACACAAGGAAAAGACAAAATATTAATAGAAATGGCAAGCAGAGGGTGTGGGTGTGCCTCAGACACAAGGGAAAGACAACATATTAATGGGAAGGGCAACCAGAGTGTGGGGCATGTCACCAGAAACAAAGAAAAGACAACATATTAATGGGAATGGTAATCAGAGGGTGGGGGTGTGTCACCAGAAAGTAGGGAAATACAACATATTAATAGAAATGGAAAGCAGAGGGTATGGGTGTAGCACCAGTCACATAGGAAAGACAACATATTAATGGGAATGGCAAGCAGAGGGTGGGGGTGTGTCACCAGACACAAGGGAAAGACAACATATTAATGGGAATGGCAAGCAGACGGTGGGGGTGTGTCACCAGAAACAAGGAATAGACAACGTATTAATAGGAATAGGAGAAGAAGCCAGAAGGAGAAGGAAGGAAACATATTCAATTCAGTGCTTTAGAGTAACTGGTAATTGGTATTTTTCTTTTAAACTTAGATTGTGGGCGTGTAGTGACACTATACTTTCTTTCTTTGTTGTCTTTACTTATAATTGTTTTTGGGCTGTTGAAAATTTAAAACATAGTGGTGGTGTAATTCTGTGCTGTATTTAATTACTGCAAATTTTATCTTGGCTTGTCTGACTGTCCAGTAGCTGGGTGAAGGGTGTTAATTGTCTGGCCTCTGACCTCAGCTACATGATAACTGGAGGTGGGGCTTAGTCAGAGTTAAAGTAGCAAACAGAGGTTGATTTTCTCAGAAGAAGCCTAAAGGAAAAGGAAGGAAGGAAACATATTCAATTCAGTGCTTTAGAGTAACTGGTAATTAGTATTTTTCTTTTAAACTTAGATTGCGGGCGTGTAGTGACACTATACTTTCTTTCTTTGTTGTCTTTACTTATAATTGTTTTTGGGCTGTTGAAAATTTAAAACATAGTGGTGGTGTAATTCTGTGCTGTCTTTAATTGCTGCAAATTTTTGCCCCCCCTCCCCTTCCCCCAACTCTTAATTATATGCCCTAATAAATTTGATTGGCAGGAGCTAAACACAGGTTATAGTAAGAGGTGTGAATTAGGAGGGGCCTAAGGGGGAAGAAGCCCACCCTCAGCACGACAAGTGTTTCGACTCATTTATTTATTTATTGGTTTCTTTTACCTTAAAAAAAAATATCTGAGGATCAGTTACAGGATTTTTAGTACTGTAAATTAATAAAAAGAGAACTAAGAGAGTTTCAGTAGCAGACAAGTTGTGGAATTGCAGTATAATGTGGGGAGTAGTGCAATGCAGTGGCTGTGGTGCAGCCTTATTCAGGCAGACCTTCTGGACACTGAGGTGCTGCCCTGTCTGCATACATCTCTCTGGACTGCGGGATGAGCTAACCAGACTCAGAGCGGAAGTAAACTGGGTCAGGAGTACCATCACCCCTATCCAGGGACTACCCAGTCCAAGCAAGCTGCCTCAAAGGTTGCCGAGAACGAGGAGCACTTGGATGACAGTGGGCTCAGGAGGGTTAGAGCAGTCAGGCAAAGGCATCCCAGATCCTATTCCTCTCAAGAACTCATGCCACACTGGCAAATGAGGACAACCAAATAGAGGTACCCAGAGAAGTGGAAGGAAAGGATGTGGAGGTTAGCCAAGGAGGTGACCTCAGTGGGGAAAGCAGTGGACCCCAGAAGAGAAGGAAGCGAATCCTGGTGGGGACTCCATCATAAGAGGGATCCAGCTAGGAACACAGGAGGGAGAGGACAGGGGGTGAGGTGCCTACCAGGTGCCACAGCATGGAGGGATGGAAGGAAGATACTGGGGATCACTGGGAAGGCAAGGCGGAGGGTGAGCTGGATGTCATTATCCACCTAGGTACTAATGACTTGGCAAATGGGAGCCAAAGGAAGTTCAGGAAGAGTTTAGGAAACTGGGGAGGGGTCTCAAGCAAGTAGCTACTTCTGTCACTTTCTCAGAAGTACTACCTGTGAGAGGCAGGGAGAGCATGGAGTGCATGCACCAGGAACTTTAACTCATGGTTGAAGAACTGGTGCTGTGAGGAAGGGTTTGGATTCATTGGTGACTGGGGACCCACCTGGAGGGATGGAGGTTTGTTCAAGCCTGACGGCCTGCATCCATCCTGGAGGGAATCCAAACTCAATGATAAGTTTAAATGCTACATTGACAAGCATTTAAACTAGCAAAGAGGGTGGCAGGCCAGCAAGGAGGGTACCACTTGCTCACCCCCACAGCTAGCAGTGGAACCAGTGAACCAGAGGAGTGGCTATCTCTGCAAAGCGGTGCAAAGATGGAGATTAGTGTCCAAAAGGTGGATAAGCAGAAAAGGGGCAAAATTCAGCAGAAGGGCAGACAGCAGGGAGAACCAGGGATAAATGACAACCAAGGAAGGGGCTGGAGTAGAACAGTGAAGCAGATTAGGGAGGTCAAATCATGGAAAGCCATGTGTGCAAATGCCAGGAGCCTTAGCAACAAGATGGAAGATCTGGAGGCTGTCATGGTACAGTCAGACCTGGACATTGTGGCCATCACTGAAACCTGGTGTAATGATAACCATGACTGGGAGATGGCCATACCTGGCTACAACATATTCAGAAGAGACAGAGCAGGCAGGAAGGGAGAAGGAGTGGCACTGTATGTGAAAAATGACATAAGGGCCACAGAGATCCAGGAGGAACAAAATGGGGAAGAGATACTGTGGGTTAAGCTAGAAAGGAAAATGGGGCCAGCCATCCGCACAGGTGTGGTCTATAGACCACCAGCCCAGGAGGAAGAAACAGATAGGGAGATGATGCTAGCCATCCAAAGGATGGCAGACAAGGTGAGGTAGTACTGGTTGGAGACTTCAATATTCCAGACGTGGACGGAGCATCCCAGCAGCAGCATCAACTAGGAGTAGATTTATCCTGGACTCCCTTCAGGGTGCCTGCCTCAAGCAACTGGTCATGGAACCAACTCGGCAGAAGGCAATACTGGACCTTCTGCTCACAAACAAGGACAGTGTGATGGGGTAACAGTGGGGAGCACCTGGGTAACAGTGACCACCAGTCATTGTGGTTTGAAATCACAGAAGAGCAGAACCAAACCACACAAAAACATGTATCCTGGATTTTAGGGGCAGACTTTTGAAAATGGGGAAATACTTGAAAGAGGCATTAAGGGAATGGTACAGGAATCAGGGGTTGAGGAACAGTGGGCAGTATTTAAAATGGGATTATAAGAACAACAGAATTATGCATTAAGCAGGTTAGCAAGAGGAAAAGGAAGAGGAGACCATTATGGTTTTCCAAAGAGGTAGCAAAGAAAGTGAAAGCCAAAAAGATAGCATTCAGGCAATACAAAAGACACAGGCTGAGAGGAAAGGAGAAGCACCAGGAGAAACAAAGGGAGGCAGGGAAGTCAGTGAGGAAGCCAAAGCTCAGACAGAGAGCACATTGCAAAATCAGTGGTTAAAGGGGACAAAACCTTTACAGGTACATAAGTGAAAAAAGAAAGACAAAGGGAGGGATAGTGAGACTGAAGGGGAGGATGGAGTAGCGTGGAGGATGACAACAGAAGCTGACATATTGAAGAGGTATTTCTGCTCAGTCTTTACTAAGGAAGAGGGGGTAACGGGTCTGAAGGAGTACAAGGGGTGAAGAATGGTGCAGAAATGGACACAAGTCCCTTACTCAGAAAAGGGTCCTGAAGGAACTAGAAGTAATAAGAGTTGACAAAGCAATGGGGCCAGATGGGGTGCACCCAGGGTCCTTAAAGAACTAAGAGAGGTGATGGCTGAACCTCTGGCTATCCTGTTTAGCCAATCACTGGAAACAGGGAGGTACCCAAAGACTGGAGGACAGCAGATGTAGTCCCTATACAAAAGCGAGAACAAAGAGGAAGCTAGGAACTACAGACCAGTCAGCCTCACCTCGGTGAGTGGGACAGATCATGAAGCACTCTGAAGGAGAGATTGGTGGAACATCTGGCTGTCAATGGACTACAGGACCCAAGGCAGCATGGTTTCACCCAGGGGGAGGCCGCGTCAGACCAGTCTCACTGAGATTTTTGAAAGGGTGACTAGGGAGGTGGATCAGGGAGGCAGTGGACATGGCCTATCTGGACTTCAGCAAGGCCTTTGACACTGTGCCACATAGAAGACTATTACACAAACTGGGAATATGGTGTGGGCAGGACAGTAGTGTGGTGGGTAGGTAACTGGCTGGGTGGCAGGACAAAGGGTGGTGGTAAATGGCTGTCACTCCACAGAGGAAAGAGTGACCAGAGTGGGGTACCACAGGGATCAGTGCTGGGACCGGTCCTATTCAACATCTTCATCAGTGACATTGCATGGGATCTAGAAGGCAGAATTTCACTGTTCGCTGATGACACAAAGCTCTGTAACAGAGTAGACACACCAGAGGGTGTAGACAGAATGAGAAGGGACCTGCAGAAACTTGAAGAATGGTCAAGGGTTTGGCAGTTGAAATTCAATGCAAAGAAGTGCAAGATAATGCATATGGGGCAAAAACCCTGGCATTATATATCAGTTGGGGGGGTGAGGATACAGTATGCACCAAGCAGGAAGGGATCTTAGGGGTTGTCATCTCTGATGACCTCACGGTCAGGGAAACAGTGTGACAAGGCATCAGGTAAAGCAAATAGGATGCTGGGGATGTATAGGCAGGGCATCACCAGCAGGAAAAGGGAGGTCATAATTCCGCTTATACAAGACACTAGTGAGGCCCCACCCTGTAGTACAGTGTACAGTTCTGAGACCATACCTATGTAAGGACATAGACAGGTAGAGAAGGTTCAGAGGAGGGCAACAAAGATGGTGCATGGATTGCATCACAAGTCCCATGAAGACAGGTTGAAGGAACTGAACATGTACTCCCTGGAGGAGAGGAGAGGAGGAAGAGGGGATATGATAGAGACATACAAGTATCTTACAGGGAGAAACAGAGTGCAGGAAAACATTATTTTAAGCAAAACAGATGTTCCAGGACTAGAGGGCATGGGATGAAGTTGGAGGGAGGACGATTCAGAGGAAACATGAGAAAGAATTTCTTCACAGAATGGGTGGTGGACAAGAGAACACCCTGAAGAGGAAGTGGTGGGAGCTGAAACAATCCGCAGGGATTTAAGAATGCATGGATAGACATAAAGGAATTCTAGAGGTCAGGGGTAAGGGAAACAGACTTCTAGGAAAAACAAACTGAATTTACAAGATCAAATGGCAGACTGGTGGACTATGAAGTCTTTATTCGCCGACACTGTCTATGTATCTATGTATCTATGTAGGAAAGGCAAGCAGAGGGTGGGGTGTGTCACCAGAAACAAGGGAAAGACAACATATTAATGGGAATGACAAGCAGAGGGTGGAGGAGTGTCACCACAACCAGGGGAAAGACAACATATTAATGGAAATGGCAACCAGAGGGTGGGGGTGTGTCAACAGAAAAAAGGAAAAGACAACATATTAATAGGAATGGCAATCAGACGGTGGGGGTGTGTCACCAGAAACAAGGGAAAGACAACATATTAATGGGAATGGCAATCAGAGAGTGGGGGTGTGTCACCAGAAACAAGGAAAGACAACATATTAATGGGAATGGCAAGCAGAGGGTGGGGGTATGTCACCAGAACAAGGAAAAGACAAAAAGGGAAGTATGTGGAAAAGGAAAGACAACATATTAATGGAATGGCAATAGAGTGGGGGTGTGTCACCAGAAACAAGGGAAAGACAACATATTAATGGGAATGGCAATCAGAGAGTGGGGGTGTGCACCAGAAACAAGGGAAAGACAACTTATTAATGGAAATGGCAATCAGAAGGTGGGGTGTGTCACCAGAAACAAGGGAAAGACAACATATTCATGGGAATGGCAATCAGAGGGTTGGGGGGGTGTCAGCAGAAACAAGGGAAAGACTACATATCAATGAGGATGGCAGTCAGAGGGTGGGTGTGAGAGATGCCACCAGACACAAGGGAAAGACACAACATATTAATGGAATGAAGCAGAGGGTGGGGTGTGTCACTAGAAACAAGGGAAAGACAACATATTAATGGGAATGGCAATCAGAGGGTGGGGGTGTGTCACCAGAACCAAGAGAAAGACAACATATTAAAGGAAATGGCAAGCAGAGAGTGGGGGTGTGTCACTAGACACAAGGAAAAGACAAAATAATAATGGGAATGGCAAGAAGAGGGTGGGGGTGTGCCACCAGAAACATGGGAAAGACAATGTATTAATGGGAATGGCAAGCAGAGGGTGGGGGTGTGTCACACGAAATAAGGGAAAGACAAAATATTAATGGGAATGGTAAGCAGAGAGTGGAGGGGGGGTGCCACCAGACACAAGCAAAAGACAAAATATTAATGGGAATGGCAATCAGAGGATGCGGATGTGTCACCAGATACAAGGGAAAGACAACATATTAATGGGAATGGCAATCAGAGTGTGGAGGTGTGTCACCAGAAACAAAGGAAAGACAACATATTAATGGGAATGCCAATCAGAGGTTCGTGGTGTGTCACCAGAAACAAGTGAAAGACAACATATTAATGTGAATAGCAAGCAGAGGGTGGGGGCGTGTCACCAGGCACAAGACAAAGACAACATATTAATGGGAATGGCAAGCAGAGGGTAGGGGTGTGTCACCAGACAGAAGAGAAAGGCAACATATTAATGGGAATGGCAAACAGTGGGTTGGGGTGTGTCTCCAGACACAAGGAAAGACAACATATTAATGGGAAAGGCATTCAGAGGGTGGGGGTGTGTCACCTGAAACAAGGGAAAGACAACATATTCATGGGAATGGCATGCAGGGAGTGGGAGTGTGTCACCAGAACAAAGGAAAAGACAACATATTAATGGGAATGGCAAGCAGAGGGTGGGGTGTGTCACCAGAAAGAAGGGAAAGACAACATATATATGGGAATTTCAAGCAGAGGGTGGGGATGTGTCTCCAGAAAGAAGGGAAAGACAACATATCAAGGAGAATGGCATGCAGAGGGAGCTGTTTGTCACCAGAAGCAAGTAAAAGACAACATATTAAAGGGAATGGCAAGCAGAGGGTGGGGGTGTGTCACCAGAAACTAGGGAAAGACAAACTATTAATGGGAATGGAAAGCTGAGGGTGGGGCTGTTTCTCCAGAAACAAGAGAAAGACAACATATTAATGGAAAAGGCAAGTGAGGGTGGGGGTGTGTCATCACAAAAGTGGGAAAGACAGCATATTAATTGGAAAGGCAAGCTGAGGGTGGTGGCGTGTCACCAGGCACAAGGGAAAGACAACATATTAATGGGAATGGCAAGTAGAGGGTAGGGGTGTGTCACCAGACAGAAGGGAAAGGCAACATATTAATGGGAATGGCAAACAATGGGTTGGGGTGTGTCTCCAGACACAAGGAAAAGACAACATATTAATGGGAAATGCATTCAGAGGGTGGGGGTGTGTCACCTGAAACAAGGGAAAGACAACATATTCATGGGAATGGCATGCAGGGAGTGGGAGTGTGTTACCAGGAACAAAGGAAAGACAACATATTAATGGGAATGGCAAGCAGAGGGTGGGGTTGTATCACCAGAAACAAGGAAAGACAACATATTAATGGGAATGGCAAGCAGAGGGTGGGGGTGTGTCACTAGACACAAGGAAAAGACAAAATATTAATGGGAATGGCAATCAGAGTGAGGGGTGTGTCTCCAGAAATGAGGGAAAGACAACATATTAATGGGAATGGCAATGGTGGGTGGGGTATGTCACCAGAAACAAGGGAAAGGCAACATATTAATGGGAATGGCAAGCAGAGGGTGGGGTATGTCACCAGAAACAAGGGAAAGGCAACATATTAATGGGAATGGCAAGCAGTGGGTGGGGGTGTGTTACCAGAAACAAGGGAAAGACAAAATATTAATGAGAATGGCAATCAGAGAGTGGGTGGTGTCACCAGATACAGGGGATAGACAAAATATTAATGGGAATCACAATCAGAGGGTGGGGGTGTGTCACCAGAAACAAGGGAAAGACAACATAGTAATGGGAAAGGCAAACAGTGGGTGGGGGTGTGTCTCCAGAAACATGGAAAAGACAACACATTAATGGGAATGGCATTCAGAGGGTGGGGGTGTGTCACCTGAAACAAGGGAAAGACAACATATTAATGGGAATGGAAACTAGGGAGTGGGGGTGTGTCACCAGAAACAAGGGAAAGACAACATATTACTGGGAATGGCAAGCAGAGAGGTGAGGGTGGAGTGCCACCAGACACAAGGAAAAGGCAAAATATTAATGGTAATGGCAAGCAGAGGTGGTGTGTCACCAGACACAAGGGAAAGACAACATATTAAGGGAATGGCAATCAGAGTGTGGGCGTGTCACCACAACAAAGAAAAGACAACATATTAAAGGGAATGGCAATCAGAGAGTGGGGTTTGTCACCAGACACAAGGAAAGACAACATATTAATGGAATGGCAAGCAGAGGGGAGGTGTGTCACCAGAAACAAGGAAAGACAACATATTAATGGGAAAGGCAATCAGAGGGTGGGTGTGTCACCAGAAACAAGAGAAAGAACATATTAATGGAATGGCAACAGAGGGTGGGGTGTGTCCAGACACAAGGAAAGACAACATATTAATGGGAATGGCAATCAGAGGTGGGGGTGTGTCACCTGAAACAAGGGAAAGACAACATATTCATGGGAATGGCATGCAGGGAGTGGGGGTGTGTCACCAGAAAGAAGGGAAAGACAACATACATATGGGAATTTCAAGCAGAGGGTGGGGATGTGTCACCAGAAAGAAGGGAAAGACAACATATCAAGGAGAATGGCAAACAGTGGGTTGGGGTGTGTCTCCAGACACAAGGAAAAGACAACATATTAATGGGAAAGGCATTCAGAGGGTGGGGGTGTGTCACCTGAAACAAGGGAAAGACAACATATTCATGGGAATTTCATGCAGGGAGTGGGAGTGTGTCACCAGGAACAAAGGAAAGACAACATATTAATGGGAATGGCAAGCAGAGGGTGGGGTTGTATAACCAGAAAAAGGGAAAGATAACATATTAATGGGAATGGCAAGTAGAGAGTGGGGGTGTGTCACTAGACACAAGGAAAAGACAAAATACTAATGGGAAAGGCAATCAGAGTGAGGGGGTGTCACTAGATACAGGGGATAGACAAAATATTAATGGGAATCACAATCAGAGGGTGGGGGTGTGTCACCAGAAACAAGGGAAAGACAACATAGTAATGGGAAAGGCAAACAGTGGGTGTGGGTGTGTCTCCAGACACATGGAAAAGACAACATATTAATGGGAATGGCATTCAGAGGGTGGGGGTGTGTCACCTGAAACAAGGGAAAGACAACATATTAAAGGGAATGGCAAGCGGGGGTGGGGTATGTCACCAGAAACAAGGGAAAGACAACATATTAATGGGAATGGCAAGCAGAGGGTGGGGTATGTCACCAGAAACAAGGGAAAGACAACATATTAATGGGAATGGCAAGCAGAGGGTGGGGGTGTGTCACCAGAAACAAGGGAAAGACAAAATATTAATGAGAATGGCAATCAGAGGAGTGGGTGGTGTCACTCAGACACAAGGAAAGACAAAATATTAATGGGAATGGCAAGCAGAGGGTGGGGGTGTGTCACCAGAAACAAGGAAAGACAACATATTAATGGGAAAGGCAAACAGAGGGTGGGGGTGTGTCTCCAGACACATGGAAAGACAACATATTAATGGGAATGGCAATCAGAGGGTGGGGTGTGTCACCAGAAACAAGGAAAGACAACATATTAATGGAATGGCAACTAGGGGTGGGGTGTGTCACCAGAAACAAGGGAAAGACAACATATTAATGGGAATGGCAAGCAGAGGTGGGGGTGTGCCACCAGACACAAGGAAAAGACAAAATATTAATGGTAATGGCAAGCAGAGGGTGTGTGTGTCCCCAGACACAAGGGAAAGACAACATATTAAGGGAATGGCAATCAGAGTGGGGAGTGTCACAAAAACAAAGAAAGACAACATATTAATGGGAATGGCAAGCAGAGTGGGGTGTGTCACCAGACACAAGGAAAGACAACATATTAATGGGAATGGCAAGCAGAGGGTAGGTGTGTCACCAGAACAAGGGAAAGACAAATATTAATGGGAATGGAAACTAGAGGGGTGTGTCGAAACAAGGGAAAGACAACATATTAATGGGAATGGCAAGCAGAGGGAGGGGAGTGTCACCAGAAACAAGGAAAAGACAAAATATTAATGGAATGGCAAGCAGAGGGTGGGTGTGTCCCAGACACAAGGAAAGACAACATATTAATGGAATGGCAATCAGAGGGTGGGGAGTGTCACCAGAAACAAGAGAAAGACAACATATTAAAGGGAATGGCAATCATAGAGCGGGGGAGTGTCACCAAAAACAAAGAAAAGACAACATATTAATGGGAATGGCATTCAGAGAGTGGGGGTGAGTCACCAGACACAAGGGAAAGAGAACATATTAATGGAAATATTTAAACTAGCAAATGGGGAGAGGGGTGCAGCACCCCATACGTCGAATGGGAAGAACACCCCTCCCCCCTCAGCTAGTGGTCAAACAGGAATTCAGCATGTTTGCCGTTCATTAGCATCACCAGGTAAGAAAAAAGGTTTGTCTCCCCATACGATGCACAGGGGTAATGCCAAACTTCACCCAACAACTAACACACCAAAATCTGGCCAATGGAAAATCATGTACACAATGCTCACAGCCTGGGAACTAAGATCCAGACCTGCAGGCAATAATGTCAGAGGCTAAACTGGACATAGTAGCAACTAGTGAGACGTGGTTTACCAGCAACCACACTTGGGAGACTTCAGTACCTGGCTATGTATTGTTCAGAAGAGACCGAGGTGCAAAAAGGGGGGGGATCCACTTTCTAGACCATCTTTCCAGAGCCTCCAGGGTCCCCCTGTGAGGGCCGCTCCCCTCCCTCCCCATCCACCACCGCCCCAGTTTTGGAGTCATCCGCAAAGAAACTCATCTCACTCCTGATTCCTGTCCTTATGTCAGAGACGTGGCATTGAACAGAAGTGGCCCAAGGACTGATCCCTGTGGGACCCCACTAATGAACCTCTTTGGGGATGAGACTATCCCACCAACTACGACCCTCTGGGTCCGGTCCTGGAGCCAATTGCCTATCCATCTGATCATCTGGTTCCCACCCCATTTCTCCCAGCTTATCCAACAGGCCCATGTGAGGAACAGAGTCAAATGCCTTGCTGAAGTCTAGAAAGAGGACGTCCACTGGTCTACCCAGGTCCAAGGCACTCGTCACCCAGTCATAGAACTCCACAAGGTTTGTCTGACATGATTTCCCCGGGATGAATCCATGCTGTCTATCATCCAGGCACCCTGACTTTTCCAGGTCCCCCCCAGCCTCTCCTTGACAATGCCCTCCATCACCTTGCCCACCACCGATGTCAGGCTGACAGGCCTGTAGTTTCTGCCACCTCCCTTGATCCCCCCTTGTGGATAGGCACTATATGCGCCACCTTCCAGTCTTGGGGCACCCACCCTGTCCTCAGAGAGATGGTGAAAAGCTCCGCCAGGGGTTTCGCCAGGACATCTGCAAGTTCCTTCAGCACTCTGGGATGTAATTTATCCGGCCCCAGTGCTTTCTCCGTCTTAAGGGAGCTGAGGGCTTCCCTCACTCTCTCTGCTGTGATTTCCACTTCAGTACCTCTTCTCCCTGCTTAGCCCTCCCCCACCTGCCAGTGATGCCTCCCCCTCTCCCCAGACCTGCCGATCGGTAGGGTCCCCCCTCCTCATTATCTCTGTCTCCTCCCATGTATGATGCAGCACCCCATTTTCCTTGGTGAAACTGAGGTGAAGTACTCATTTAGTACCTCAGCCTGCTCCCCGGGTCTTGTGCCCATCTCTCCCCTGATTTAATCCTGCTAATCTGCCCCTTCACCCTTCGTTTTTCCCCAATGTATCTAAAGAACCCTTGTTCCTCTCCTAATTTCCCTGGCCAGGTTCTGCTCCTTCCTTGCCTTAGCCGCCCTCACCACCCTAGTGGCCCTTCTAGCCATCAGCTCTGCACTCCCTCGATCCCTTTCACTCCTTGAGCACTTGAATTGCCTTAGGCTGCCTTCTTTCCCTGCACCACCTCCTGGACCTCCCTGGTCCACAGCAAGGGTTTTAGGCCCTACATTTCGTCTTACTCTTGCACAGGTGCTGGTAGCATCTGCACCCCCTCCTGATGATTTCCCACCTACTATCAGCGTCCATGTCTGACCCAATCCCATCAAATGCTCCTAAGGATCCTTCCCATTTCCTTAAAATCCATCCCCTGAAGTCAATTACCTCCGCTTTGTGCAGCCTTCTACCCTCCTAGGTCCAGGCAGAACCAGACGTGGCATGGTCACTCCCCCAATGGGTCCCTTACCTCCAGGCCCCCAATCTGGTCACTGTCTGCCAGGACCACATCAGTACCCGTGCCTCCGGTCGGTTCCCTCACCTGCTGAGTTAGGAGCAGCGTCTTGAAGACATCCAACAACCTCTGTTCCCTGGTCACAGAGAGATGTCATAGTCTCCCAGTCTGTTCCTGGCATGTTTAAGTCCCCAACACCACCACCGTTCCTCTGCCCAGTCTGCAGTGTCTCCCAACATCTGCCACCAGACTGTCCTCCAGCTCCTCCGCCAGGCAGGGTCTATACACCACTCCTATTTTTACTCTCTTGCCCCCTTGTTATCAAGGTGACCCAAATGCTTCACGGTTCCCTCCGCCTCCTCTACTCCCCCTATGCCAATGCAGTTTTGACTATCATTGCTACCCTCCTCCTTCCCTCCCCTGTCCTTCCTGAACATAGTGTAACCCTCCAGGTTCAGGTCCCAGTCGTGTCCTGCAGTGGCCCAGGTCTCAGTGACCGCTGCCACATCCACTGCTCCCTCAGTTAGCATCGCCTGGAGCTCAGGCATTTTATTGCCCAAGCTCCTGGCATTTAGCAGGACTACCTTCCACCCTTTCCCTATACTTCCATTTCCCCTGCTCGTGTTCCCATGGGGATTCTGTTTTCCCCTGGTCTGCACTTTACCAGTCAGCCTTTTCCCGCAATCCTCCAGCTCCCCAGGGGGGTGGAGACAGAGTCCCTCCTTTATCGGCACCCCCTTGACAGCCTTTTCTCCCATCCCTCCCCCCTTCACAAGTTTAAACCCCACTTTTCACCAATGAACTCTCTATTTTCAACAGGATTCCCTCCCTCCAAATTGAGATGTAGTCTATCTCTAGCATACAGCTCCTTATCCTCCCAGGTCTCCCCAATCCCCCATCAACCCATACCCTCTGGCCTCACACCACTCCCTGAGCCACTGGTTTATCTCCTAATCTTCCTTTTGTGCTCCCACTAGCCCTTGGCACTGGCAGGATTTCTGAGAAGGAAACTGTGCATCCTATGTCATGACAGACCCTGGCAAGCTCCCTGAATCTTGCCTGTATCTCTAGCTCACTATTTCCCTCAATGTCATTTGTACCCAGGTGGACCAGTATGTCCGGGAACCCCACAATCCTTTGCCAGCTGATATACCTCGTGCTTAGCCCTGTGCACCGTTAGTCCAGGGAAGCATCTTGTTCTAACTGGCCAGGCTTCTCCCTCCCTATCCCATTTGATACCCCTGATCATAGAATCCCCCAGCAGGAGCACTCTGACCACTCCTTTTCCTCCATTCCCCCCTTCCATGTCCCTCATCCTTTCTACGGCCCCTCCACCCAGCTGGCTCCTTGTTCCTCCCCCTATCTGGGTGCCACATGCCACCCCCTCATATTTACCTATGGCCACTCCCCTCCATCCTATGCCTCTCCTCCTCCTGAGTATCCTTCTGTACCTTGCTAATCCCCCTCACTGCTCGCAACTGGTCTTCTCCCCATCTGCTAAACTAGCCTGGCTCATCCTCCCTTCCTTCCTGTCTCCATTTAGTTCCTCCTTGCTGTCGTGCTCCCTGGCCTAAACCCTCAGCTCCCTTTACTGAATCCTCCTTGTACTTCTGGTCCTTCTCCTTTACCTTTCCTCCCAACTGGTCCTTCTCCTTGCACTTTCCTCCCTCTTCCCCTGCCCCTCCTGCTCTGATTCACTGCTCCCCCATTTTCCTGCATTCAGGTCCCCCTGTTCTTCCTGCTATCTGGCCCTGCCTCCTACCCCCACTCCCTTTCCATCTCTAACCACCCCTGTCGTGGCTACATCACCCCCCTCATCCTCGAGCAGAAGAAGAGAATTGAAGCGGTTACTGAGTGTAAGGTCTGATCCACCTCCCCGCCTTGCTTCCTTCTGTCCAGCCCTGGCCATCTGCCTACTTCCCTGAGAATGTTGTCCCTCTGTCCCTCCTTTGTGAGGGTCCCCAGTTACCTGCCTGCTTCCTTGGTAGTGTCCTTTTGGACCCCTCTGCCAGGGTCCCTATGTGACCCCTGAGTATTCTCCTGCACTCCTTTCCCTATGCCCCCCCCAGTGCTTGGTGCAACACCGTGGGAGATCCCCTGCCCCTTCCCCAACCATACCTCCCCCTTCCCCAGCTGTCTCCTAATCCCGCAACCTCCTCCTAAGCTGTGTCAGCTGGTAGCACACTGGGCAACCACCAAACTTCCAAGCCCAGTCCAGTATCATGGCTGCTCCACACCTGTGCACCCACCACCCTCCCAAAGATGCCGGCCCTATTGCCATGTGGTTCCATCCTCCAAGTAGGTTTCCTTGGGTGAGCCACCAGGTTCCCCAGTTCAAGATACACCCTACTGCCTAATCAGGTCACCTACTAATCTTAGATACAGTCCCACAGTACACCGGTAACCTTGTTACTAGGTGCAGTACAATACAGTAAACTTATAAGGGAAATGAACAACTCCCTAAGCTTCTCTCTCCCGGCCTTTAAATCCAACCCCCAGCGGCTAGAACTACATGAGCTGCACCTGCAGCCTTTTCCTCCAATTGCAGGGCAGGTGTTCCCCTATAAATTAGCAGAACTCTAGGAGGGAGGGTTTTGGGCAGACACCCAACTCGAGAGAAGAGTGTATCAGCCCTGTGTCTCCCCTCCAAGCCCAGCAGCCAAAGAACCAGGCCCAAGCAAATCCCACCAAATAGGTTTTAAATCAGAAGAATAAGGCCTCCACCAAGCGCAGCCTGTTACACAGTGAAAGCATCCAACAAATGAGCCCACTTACAGCCACCAAACCAGTTTTCAAACTTCCAACAACCCCCACAACAATACCCTGCTAGCCCCTTAGAAGTAAGAAAGCAAAGAAATAACCTTCTACCAAGTAAAATCCACAAGAACCCTGTAAAAACAACAAACAGCAGCTACTGTCCTGGAACACAACTGATCCTGTCCTCTTCCAGTTCTGATGCACAAAGTGTTGCTTTGACATGCACTGTGTACTGGTGGGAGGCAGTGCTCAGGTATGGGCCGTGCTGCACTGGGTGTTGCTGTGACATGCACTGTGTACTGTGGGGGTAGCACTCGGGTATGGGCTGTGGTGCTGTGGAAGTTGCCGTGACATGCACTGTATACTGGATGGGGTGTAATGCACAGGAATGGGCTGAGGCACACTGGGAGTTGCTTTGACGTGCACTATGTACTTGTGGGAGGTAGTTCTCAGGTATTGTCCATGCTGCACTGGGAGTTGCTGTGACATGCACTTTGTAAGGGAGGTGGGTAGTGCTCAGGTATGGGCTGTGTTGCACTTGGAGTTGTCATGACATGCACTGTGTACTGGACGGTGGGTAGAGCACAGGTATGGGCTGTGATGCACAAGGTGTTGCTGTGACATGCACTGTTTACTGGTGGGGTGGTAGTGCTCTGATATGGGCTGTGATGCTCAAGGTGTTGCTATGACATGCACTGTTTACTGGTGGGGGGTAGTGCTTAGGTATAGGCTGTGATGCACAAGCTGTTGCTGTGACTTGCACTGTGTAATGGTGGGGATTGAGCACAGGTAAGGGCTGTGATGCACTAGGTGTTGCCGTGACATGCACTGTGTACTGGTGGGGGTAGTGCTCAGGTATGGGCTGTAGTGCACTGGGAGTTGCTTTGACATACACTGTGTACTGGTGGGGGTAGTGCTCAGGTATGGGCTGTGGTGCACTGGGAGTTGCTTTGACATACACTGTGTACTGGTGGGAGGCAGTGCTCAGGTATGGGCCATGCTGCACTGGGTGTAGTTGTGACATGCACTGTGTACTGGAGGGGAGTTGTACTCAGGTATAGACTGTGCTGCACTGGGAGTTGCCATGACTTACACTGTGTATTGGTGGTGGGTAGTTCTCAGGTATGGGCTCTGCTGCACTGGCAGTTGCCATGACATGCACTGTGTAATGGTGGTGGGTAGTTCTCAGGCATGGGCTGTGCCACACTAGGAGTTGCTGTGACATGCACTGTATACTGCTTAGGTATGTGCTGTGCTGCACTGGCAGTTGCTGTGTCTTGCACTTTGTACTGGTGGAGGGTAGTGCTGAGGCATGGGCTGTGCTGCACTGGGAGTTGTCGTGACATGCACTGTGTACTGGGGTAGTGCTCAGGTTTGGGCTGTGGTGCACTGGGAGCTGCTGTGACATGCACTATGTTCTGGAGAGGAGTAGTGCTTAGGTATGGGCTGTGATCAAGAGCAAGATCAGTCTGTTTGCTGATGATACCAAGGTTGGCGTGGAGGTGGATGACCTAGGGGGATGGCAGGGGTTGCAGGATGATCTGGCAAAGCTTGAAACCTGGTCAGTCACCTGGCAACTGGGCTTTAATGCCAAAAAATGCAAGGTGCTGCATTTTGGGATGAAGAACCCAAGGAGGACTTACTAGCTAGGAGGAGTGCAGCTAGCCCAGACAGAGCAGGAGGAGAAGGATCTGGGTGTGTTCATTACAGGGTCAATGAACAACTCAGCACAGTGTAGGAAGGCAGCTGCAAGACCAACAAAATGCTGCATTGTATTGCAGGGGTATATCCTCGAGGAGGGGAGGTGATTCTGCCACTGTATAGATCATTAGTTAGACCACTCCTGCAGTACTGCGTGCAGTACTGGCGTCCATATCTGAAGAGGGACATTAAGTTACTGGAGGGGGTGCAGCACCAGGTGACAAAGATGATCAAGGGTCTGGGGGACTTATCATACGAGAGGAGGTTGAAGGAGTTGAACATGTACTCACTGGAGGAGAGGAGAGGAGAGACAGGGGTGACATGATTGAAACCTTTAAATACATGAAAGGAATAAACAAGACAGGTACAGAGGGGGCTGTTCAAAGTAAGGGAGGGGAGGGCCACCAGGGGCCATGATATGAGACTGGAGCGAGGAAGGTTCAGGAGGGAGATGAGGAGACACTTTTATACAGATAGGGTGGTGGCTGGGTGGAATGCGTTACATGCTGAAGTGGTATGCAGTAGAACAGACAGGGTAGAGAAGGTTCAGAGGAGGGCAACAAAGATGGTGCATGGATTGCATCACAAGTCCTATGAGGACAGGTTGAAGGCACTGAACATGTACTTCCTGGAGGAGAGGAGGGAGAGAGGGGTTATGATAGAGACATACAAGTATCTTACAGGGAGGAACAGGGTGCAGAAGTGCACTATTTTTAAGCGAAAAAGATGTTCCAGGACTAGAGGGCATGGGATGAAGTTGGAGGGAGGACGATTCAGAGGAAACGTGAGGAAGAATTTCTTCACAGAACGGGTGGTGGACAAGTGGAACACCCTGCCAGAGGAAGTGGTGGGGGCTGAAACAATCATGGGATTTAAGAATGCATGGGGTAGACATAAAGGAATCTTGGAGGTCAGGGGTAAGGGGGCAACAGACTTCCTGGAAAACATAAACTGAACTTACAAACTTAAATGGGCAGACTGGGTGGGCCATAGGCCCTTATCTGCCGACACTGTCTATGTATCTATGTAACAGTGAACTGCTTCAATTGAGGATGGGACAGGACAAGGGGGAGGGTTAATGAAGGGGAAGGGTGGAAGGGAGGGGCAGCTGCAGAATAAGGGGTGCTAGCTGCACATTCGAGCAGACTTGATAGACCTCTAGGCCTTTATCTGCTGGCAAATTTAGCATGTTCGTATGTTCGTATGTGATGCACAAGATGTTTCTGTGACATGCACGGTGTACTGGTGGGGGTAGTGCTCAGGTATGGGCTGTGCCACACTGGGAGTTGCTGTGACATGCACTGTATACTGGACTGGAGTAGTGCTCACGTATGGGCAGTGATGCACTAGGTGTTGCTGTGACATGCACTGTGTACTGGGGGGCTAGTGCTTAGGTATGGGCTGTGATGCTCAAGCTATTGCTGTGACATACACTGTGTACTGGTGGGGGTTAGTGCTCAGGCATGGGCTGAGCTGCACTGGGTGTTGCTGTGACATGCACTGTGTAATGGTGGTGGGGTAGTGCTCAGTCATGGGCCGTGCTACACTGGTAGTTGCTGTGACATGCATTGTGTACTGGAGGGATAGTGCTCAGGTATGAACTGTGATGCACAAGGTATCGCTGTGACATGCAGTGTGTACTGGATGGGGGGTAGTGCTCAAGTGTGTACTGTGCAGCTCTGGGAGTTGCAGTGACATGCTCTGTGTACTGGACGGGGTAGTGCTCAGGTATGGGCTTTGGTGCACTGGGTGTTGTTTTGATGTACACTGTGTAAAGGTGGGGGTGTAGTGCTCAGGCATGGGCCGTGCTGCACTGGGGGTTGCTGTGACATGCACTGCGTACTGGTGGGGGATTGTGCTCAGGTATGGGCTGTTCCACACTGGGAGTTGCTGTGACATGCACAGTGTACTGATGAGGGTGGTGCTCAGGTATGAGCCGTGCTGCACTGGGTGTTGCTGTGACATGCACTGCGTACTGGTGAGGGGTAGTGCTCAGACATGGGCTGTGCTGCACTGGGAGTTGCCTTTACATGCACTGTGTACTGGGGGGGTAGTGCTCAGGTATGGGCTGTGGTGCACTGTGAGTTGCTGTGACATGCACTGTGTACTGGTGGGGGGGCAGTGCTCTGGTATGGTCTGTGCTGCACTGGGTGTTGCTGTGACATGCACTGTGTACTGGAGTGGTAGTGCTCAGGTATTAGCTGTCGTGTACTGAGAGTTGCTGTGACATGCACTGAGTACTGGATGGGGGGTAGTGCTCAGGTATGATCTGTGCTGCACTGGGTGTTGCTTTGACATGCACTGTGTACTGGAGGGGGGTAGTGCTCAGGTGTGGGCTGTGGTGCACTGGGTGTTGCTTTGACATGCACTGTGTAATGGTGGGTAGTAGTGCTCAGGCATGGGCCGTGCTACCCTGGGAGTTTCCATGACATGCTCTGTGTACTTGGGGGGGGCATGCCCAGGCTTGGGCTGTGCTCTAGGGAGAGGGCATGCATCACTGTCCCAGTGCTTGAAAAGTGAGGGTGAGGGCTGCAGGAGATGTGCATGAATGGTAGGGACAACGTAGTCTCCCAGTGGTGCTGGCCCCTGCAGCGCAGTGGTGCCCCATGGGCGTGGTCATGCTTGGTGTCACTGTGCAGTGGGGAGCTGAACAGGGCAGCAATGTGACAGCTGAATAAGATGTACTAGGATGGACAGCACAGCATGGGAAGCAATGGTGGGGGGACCACGCCATCAGCACAGGATGAAAGTACAGTGGTGACATACACCAGGGGGGACTGCACAGATGTTTGGTAGGTGCAATGCTATAATGCAACGTTGAAGCAGACCTGTGAGGTCAACACTGATCAAGCAGGTGAGGGCACAAAATGATGTGGAGACACACTAACATGTTGCCCATCCAACTGGTGCCATGGTAGCTGGCACAGGTGGTCCCAGCAGAGCTAGAAGGCAGAAGCAGCGGCACTACATCCAGTGGAGGTAGCCCAGGTGCCAGTACACCTGTGGCCAAAACAACAGATCCCATGTCACAGCCTGAGGGGCGTGGTGATGGCGACAGACCCATGGATGAAGAGGGGTGGACAGCGATGAGAAGGATGCAGCAGGACCACCATGGGAGCAACAGGGGACCATGAAGGACACCACTAGCAGTGACACCACACCTGTGGAGGTGGTGCAGATGCCTGTGGCTGACCAGGAGGCAGCAGTGCAAGAAAAGCCAGCTGCAGAGGACTTTGCCATAGGGTCGCTGAGCCCATTGAGCACCCATGGGGCTGGAAGACCAGTTGGATGAGGCCATCCATGAGCTGCAGGACCAGCTGTCCCCACCGGCCTACATTGGGGACTATTGCCAGTCAGTGCCTACCAGCCAGGGGGATGTTTGGAAGGAGCTGGGGAACATACTGCAGGGCATGCAGGAGCACCACACCAGCATGGAGTTGCAGCTGTCCAGCATTCCTGGCTGTCTGTAGGCATTCACCAGGGACACATTGGCTTGCATGGCTGGCCTGGGGGATGCCATACAGGGCATCCAGCACTGTGCCAAATGCCAGGCACTCTTCATGGACCACCTCAGCACAGGCCTGGAAAACATGTTGACACACCAGCAGTGCTATGATACAGCCATGGTCACTGCCATCCAGGCCATAGCCTGTGCACTGCAGCCACTGCACCACCTGCAATACCTGGCCCAGCAGATGGCATCCCCGGTCACTGCACATTCCAGCACCCAGACACAGCCACCAGAACTAGTGTCACCCCCAACCCTGGCCCAGTTGTCAGTTGCACCCCCCTGCCAGTTATGCTGCTCGAACCCAAAACCCAGCCAGGCAATGCCCACGCTGACCCAGGCACAGACCAGTGCAATGGTGCAATCACAGTGACCCACACAGCCATGCTGGCAACACAGGCACAGGCCAGGCAGAGCCCACTCACAGGGCCACTGGAACAGGGACAGGCACAGGGCACGCACAGGGGGGCAGGCACACCAAGGCAGGTGCTTCACAGGGACTGAGACAATTAACATGTGATGGGGATCACATAGTGCAGCACCAGCACAGCAGCAGCCACATGTGGCACTGAAGCATGTAGGCCTGTGGGGGGGCGGAGGCACAGCAGCAGCCACATGTGGCACTGAAGCATGTAGATCTGGGGGGGTGGAGGCACAGCAGCAGCCACATGTGGCATTGAAGCATGTAGACCTGGGGGGGCGGAGGCACAGCAGCAGCCACATGTGGCACTCAAGCATGTAGACCTGGGGGCGGAGGCACAGCAGCAGCCACATGTGGCACTGAAGCATGTAGACCTGGGGGTGGAGCAGGCAGCAGCCACATGTGGCACTCAAGCATGTAGACCTGGGGTGGAGGCACAGCAGCAGCCATGTGGCACTGAAGCATGTAGACCTGGGGGTGGAGCACAGCAGCAGCCACATGTGGCACTGAAGCATGTAGACCTGGGGGTGGAGGCACAGCAGCAGCCACATGTGGCACTGAAGCATGTAGACCTGGGGGCGGAGGCACAGCAGCAGCCACATGTGGCACTGAAGCATGTAGACCTGGGGGCGGAGGCACAGCAGCAGCCACATGTGGCACTGAAGCCATGTAGACCTGGGGGCGGAGGCACAGCAGCAGCCACATGTGGCACTGAAGTATGTAGACCTGGGGGGTGGAGGCACAGCAGCAGCCATGTGGCATTGAAGCATGTAGACCTGGGGGGGCGGAGGCACAGCAGCAGCCACATGTGGCACTCAAGCATGTAGACCTGGGGCAGGGGTGGAGGCACAGCAGCAGGCACATGTGGCACTGAAGCATGTAGACCTGGGGGGGTGGAGGCACAGCAGCAGCCACATGTGGCACTGAAGCATGTAGACCTGGGGGGGCGGAGGCACAGCAGCAGCCACATGTGGCACTCAAGAATGTAGACCTGGGGTGGCGGAGGCACAGCAGCAGCCACATGTGGCACTCAAGCATGTAGACCTGGGGGGGCGGAGGCACAGCAGCAGCCACATGTGGCACTGAAGCATGTAGACCTGGGGAGGCGGAGGCACAGCAGCCACATGTGGCACTGAAGCATGTAGACCTGGGGGCGGGGCACAGCAGCAGCCACATGTGGCACTGAAGCATGTAGACCTGTGGGGCGGGGCACAGCAGCAGCCACATGTGGCACTGAGCATGTAGACCTGGGGCGGAGGCAGCAGCAGCCACATGTGGCACTGAAGCATGTAGACCTGGGGGTGGGGCACAGCAGCAGCCACATGTGGCACTGAAGCATGTGAGACCTGGGGGTGGAGGCACAGCAGCAGCCACATGGCACTGAAGCATGTAGACCTGGGGGGCGGAGGCACAGCAGCAGCCACATGTGGCACTGAAGCATGTAGACCTGGGGGGGCGGAGGCACAGCAGCAGCCACATGTGGCACTGAAGCATGTAGACCTGGGGGGGTGGAGGCACAGCAGCAGCCACATGTGGCACTGAAGCATGTAGACCTGGGGGGGCGGAGGCACAGCAGAGCCACTGTGGTGGCACCCACAGGCCCACAGGGTACGATGCTTGGGGTGGGCCACCAGGACACCGCACAACCCGCCAGAATGGCAGGGTTCCCCACAGCCCAGCACCCAGCACCTGAGGGGTCTGTGTGAGGACAGTGTGGCCATGGCAGATGGCTGTGACATGCCCGGTGTCTTGTGCAAATGGGGGATTGTTGGGTGGGTCTGCAATGGGGAGGCAGGGCCAATAGCATGACAGGGGGTCACATGTATATGGGGGGGCACTGTGCAGTTCACAAGGGTGTGTGTGTATGTATGACTGTGTGCATGGGTGTGTGTGGGGGCATGCATGATGGGAAGGACTGGGGAGCACTGTGATATGTGCACCTGTTGTGTATAATGCACCTCGTAAATAAATCTTCACACCTCATTCCTACATTGTGTTGTTTGTTTGTCATCATTTCAAAGGTAGTGCTATAAAGGATACATGTTGGTTAGTGTGCGACCCCCATTTGCATCAATGTCCTGTGTGGGTCCACTGTACACACGGGCCCAGATATTCAAAAGGGTTGCGCATGGTGCAACAGTGTTGCACCATGCCCAACCCACTGATACGCTCCGGTGTGATATTCAAACAGAAAAAGTGCGCAGCACAAATCCTGATGCACCGGAGTGCATCAGTAATGTATGCAGGTGCAGGTAGGGGGGCGTGCCCATGTATACTCTGCACAGCCTGATATTCAGCCCGGGATATAAGGAGCCATGTGTGCACAACCTCTACTTGCACCAGCACAAAGTTGATCCAAAAAAAACAAGGAACAACAGATGGCCACCCACAGGTGAGCTGCCATATTGCAGGGTGCAACATGGCAGCCGCCATCTGTGGGTGACCACCCGAGCTCCGGCTGCACCTCCATGGTGGCGCCTCCCATGCCCAATCATGGGCATTGGTAAATGTAATAAAACCTCCCAGATCCCTTGTGGTCCAGTGGACCGCTGTCTGCTCGATCGCAGGCTTAAGTAAAAAAAAGAAGAAACCCATATCCCTGGTGATCCAGTGGACCGCTGACAGCCCAATCATGGGCTTGAGTAAAATTATCCAAAACCTATTTCCCTGGTGGTCCAGTGGACCACTGACAGCTCTATTGCAGGCTTAAGTGAAAAAATGAAGAAACCTAGTTTCCTGGTGGTCCAGTGGACCACTGACAGCTCTATCGCAGGCTTAAGTGAAAAAATGAAGAAACCTAGTTTCCTGGTGGTCCAGTGGACCACTGACAGCTCTATCACAGGCTTAAGTGAAAAAATGAAGAAACCTAGTTTCCTGGTGGTCCAGTGGACCACTGTCAGCCCGATCATGGGCTTAAGTAAAAAAGGAAGAAACCCATATCCCTGGTGGTCCAGTGGACCACTGACAGCCCAATCACTGGCTTAAGTAAAAAAGGAAGAAACCCATATCCCTGGTGGTCCAGTGGACCACTGACAGCCCAATCGCTGGCTTAAGTAAAAAAGGAAGAAACCCATATGCCTGGTGGTCCAGTGGACCACTGACAGCCCAATCGCTGGCTTAAGTAAAAAGGAAGAAACCTTATCCCGGTGGTCCAGTGGACCACTGACAGCCCTAACGCTGGCTTAAGTAAAAAAGAAGAAACCTGATATCCTGGTGGTCCAGTGACCACCGGACAGCCCAATCGCTGGCTTAAGTGAAAAAGGAAGAAACCCATATCAGTGGTGGTCCAGTGGACCACTGACAGTCCAATCGCTGGCTTAAGTAAAAAAGGAAGAAACCCATATCCCTGGTGGTCCAGTGGACCACTGACAGCCCAATCGCTGGCTTAAGTAAAAAAGGAAGAAACCCACATCCCTGGTGGTCCAGTGGACCACTGACAGCCTCGCTGGCTTAAGTAAAAAAGGAAGAGACCCATATCCCTGGTGGTCCAGTGGACCCTCCCTCCCCAGCCGCCCACTGATCCCCACCGCCCCACTCCCCCCAGTCAGTGGTGGGTGGCAGCACCCCAACCGCCTGCCATCCCAACGCCTGCTGACTGACACTGTCTGTAGGGCTGTACGCCCATTGGTCCACAGAGTGAGCCAATGGGTGTGCAGCCCATACTGTACTACACATTCCAGATATGTTTTGGATCATTTTACTTAAGCCTGTGATCGGGCTGACAGCGGTCCACTGGACCACCAGGGATATTGGATTTTTTTATTTATACTGTAGCTGCGATGGGGCTGTGGGGCACATTGCCTTGCTGTGCAAGGGGCGTCGGTCCCCGACGGCTGCTGCCCTGCATTCTGCCAGGCACAAGTCACTGAGGATAGGCACACCTGCATGCAAATGGGGCCATAATGACATACAAATGGCCCCATTTGTGCCTTGCATACATTAGGGCCCTATTTGCATTTGCACTTTTGAATATTGCAGTTGCTACGCATAGAGCAATGGAACTTGCGCTAGTGCATCCACCGCTCCACTATGGCCACTTGCGCTGGCGCAGTGCCACTGTGCCATGCACACTGCGGGTGGCCAGGGTGCAATATTCAACGATGCTGTGCCATGGTGCAACTCCGTTGAATATTGCCCAGTCAATGCCCCTACACAGCCAAGTTGTGCTGCACCCAGGCTTGCACCACAGCCTGGCACAGTTTGAATATTTGGGCCATGACATGTTGTGTAGGTCCCCAGGGTAACATCAGATGTCAAGCAGTGCTGGACACAGCTCTGGGAGGGCTTGTGCTGGTAGGCAGGTAAAAGCCATCGCAGGTCATGGGTCAGGCCATCGATGGGACAAGACTTTACAGCAGTGCAGCAGTGGTGCCAAGCACCTGGCACAGGGTACAGGACAGCGGAGTCCAGCCACAGTCCATGGGGACTGGTGCATGGGGTATAGATGAACACCAGGATGTCACAAGCCATGGCCTGTAGGTGCCACAGGAGGGGTACCACAATGGCTAGTGGTGGTAGGAGTGCTGCAAGGTGGAACAAGCCCAGACAGGTAGCCCAGGCAGGCCACACACCATGTGTACAGTCAACCCACAGCAGGACAGCTGCTCTGTCCTTCACAGCCACAGTGCATGACTATGGCATGGGTCCCAATGCCCATGTGCCACTGGTGCCACACCTGGGGGACGGGGTGCAGCAATATGATGCATTGCCAGGCATGGCCACAGCCAGCGCAGTGTTTGGTGGTGCCCTGAAATGGGGTGGATGGGGACACAGCACACTGCAGTGCACAGACGACACAGCTGACATGCACAGCATGTGCATAGTAGACACACATAACACCATGCCATACTGCCACATGACTAGGCCTACCAGTCACATGGGCCCACTTGATATATGGAACCTGCATGGTGGGCTGTGCCTGGTGTCCCACCCACCCCTGTGGGCCATACTGTCCCTTGCCTCAAATGTACCAACTGTACTGGGCCTGGTCACATGCCCTCCCTGCTCCCATCCCATCCCCTAGGTCACAGTTACCACCCCTACCAGCCTCCTGGAATGATTGTTCCACTGCACCACCACCCGTCCACTGGCCTGATGGCCCCTCCCCACCACTCCCAGCTGTTAGGGGGTCTAGACATCACTCCCAGGTACTTGGCTAGACTGGGAATGGATGGTATCACAGACATTTTGCAAAGGAGTGGTACACCTGTCTAACACCACCAGACAGGAAAATCACAGTCGCCCTAAGCAGTACCTACCAATATGAACTGGGAGCCAAACGCTAGCAGTCCCTATGCCACGAGGACTCTCAGTGTCACTTGGGTTACTGAGGTGACCCACATCAGTTACCTAAGATATGTACGATGGTAACTGTATGACAGAAACAATACTGGGGACAGGGATGAGCTCTATTGACCACGTAAGGGGTGGACCCACAGTCCATTATAACATTATACAGGTCAGTACTGTAGTAGAAATTGGTTTGTGAATCTAAGGGGTACAGTTCTACATATGACAGTGTAGTAGCACAATCCACCAAACATAGAAACATAGAAACATAGAATTTGACAGCAGATAAGGACCACTTGGCCCACCCAGTCTGCCCATTTCCCTACCTAATGGATAAGCTGCAGATTCTAGTTAACCAGCAGCCTACTTCTTCCTACCTCCATCCCCTAGAACTGCCTTATGACTGTCCCATGCATGCTTGAATTCCACCACTGTTTTTGATTCCACAACCTCCTCCAGAAGGCCATTCCACGCATCCACAACCCTCTCTGTGAAAAAATACTTCCTTAAATTACCTCTGAGCCGCCCCCCCATCTTCAAATTGTGCCCCCTTGTTCTTGCACACCTTATTTTTTGAAAGATGCTACCCTCTTGGACTTTGTTGATTCCCTTTAGGTACTTGAAAGTTTCTATCATGTCCCCCCTCTCCCTCCTTTCCTCGAGGCTATACATATTAAGCTCCTTAAGTCTCTCTTCATATGTCTTCTGGTGCAGATCCTGCACCATTTTAGTTGCCCTCCTTTGGACAGCTTCCATCCTGTCTATGTCTTTGCGGAGACTGGGTCTCCAGAACTGCATGCAGTACTCCAGATGGGGTCTCACCAGCTGTCTGCACAGAGGGATAATAACTTCCTGTTTTCTACTGGTGGTGCCTCTCCCTATGCATCCCGGTAGCCCCCCAGCCCTCCTTGCTGCCCTCTCACATTGCTTGCCCACCTTTAGGTCATCTGATATGACTACCCCCAGGTCCCTTTCCATTTTTACAAACGGTGGCACTGCCAACATATATATCAAAAACAATACAAGGACACAGGTGTCCCAGCATCCAATACACAGGTGTAACATCCTGTGAGCAGAAAGTACATATGTGTATCAGACAGTGATGTGCAAAACAATATAATGCACACCTATCCCGACAACTAGAGGAGAGAGACATAATGGAAGGATCTGTAGCAATGCCAGGGGCAAGCAGCACACCATGGGGGGGTACACACCTGTGAGGCCTGCAGACACATGGCACATCCCATAGCCACCGACAGACACAGACAGGGCAGGACCAGTGCCATGCAGTGGCCCATGCAAGCAGCACACAGCAACACACCATACGAGGCATGACACACAAATCATGTGAGCAGGGCTGGCACACAGCGACAGTGTGGCATGGGGTACAAAGGGTGCACAGAGCCCACAGGCACAATGCTGGTACGATGGCACCACCAGGCACAATGCCCCTGCCATGGCCACTGATACATGTCAACAGTGCAACCACAACAGGGACACAGCACTGGGAGGCACAGACCCATGGATATATTGTGGCGAGACACACCAATGTCCGTGCCAGTGGTGCCTCCTGCAGGGAACATTGGTACCCTGAGGCAGATGGGTGAAGCACAGGCACTGTGCCACTGCACAGCTGGGATGTACAATGTGCAGTGGCATGGATGCCACAGCATGCATGGCGACCCGCAGCACACAGGTCACCACACAGAGGTGGCCAGTGGACAGTGCCATGGGCCATCAGTAGCACATGCTACACAGTGACCAGCCGCACAGTCACAGTGACCAGATGCACAGTCATAGTGACCAGATGCACAATGAGGAAACACCGGCAACAGCAGGCACTGCCACCAGTGGGTGGTGACACACACGTGCACACAGCCATGCACACCTGGAACAGACACACAGACACAGTGCTGATGGCAAATGGTTTAATTGTAGCATCTGAAACAAGGATACAGAGTAACATAGAAAGGGGGTTGGGGATCAACAGTAGGCAACAGTATAACATTGGAACACAACAGGGTAACCACACCCAAACAGTAACCCAAAACCCCCACAAACACCACCCCGCACCCACAAAGGAACACAGGCCCGTCACAAATTCACTCAGCAGATCAGCCTTCCACTCCCAAAGGGCCAACTTCTGGGTGTAGGATCTGTGGACAGTTAACAGAACAAGGTAACCCTCTTGTCTGTTTTGTGGGTTCGAGTCACCTTAGTCTCAAGTTCTGGAGGGATTCCAACTGATAACCTCTTGTTAGCATACCCAATTATCAGGCTTAGATAATTCTGTCTTCGGGGGGCCGGTTTTCTTGGCCTACGGGCACCTAATCAGGTATTAAAAAATGAACCCTTAGAACTCTATGCAAGACCTTACAAAACTCTGTCTGTTTCCCAGTTTGTTATCACAGTAAGCTTCATACACAGGGTCAACTATAACCTTTAAAAGCTTCACTTAAATAAAAATAAATTGCAAGGCAAACCAGGCAGTTTCCATTTTAAAACATACGTCTTTACTTTAAAATAGGAAAACAGAAAATATTACAGAACAAAATATCCCAACACATACTGCTTTAATACAAACAGGCTTAGAAGTGCAAATTCCTACCAATAATGATACTCAGACTAGTCTTGTCTAAGGTCCTTACTTCTTGATCTTTCAGTGCTTTGATGTTCCTCTCCTCTCAGGTCAGAAATATGAAAGTCTCTGTTCCAAGTTTTTCTCAGGAGTTAAAAACAGTCCTGAGCTGGCCTTCTTGCTGAAGTCACCACACTCTGCCTTGGTGTAACAAAATCTATATTTTATAACACATGATGTCAAAACAGGATATTTTTAAACAAAAATAAGAGCTGACATCACTGAATTTCCGCTCCTCATGTTAACTTGTCAAAACCTGTCTGGGCTCTTGCTTCACACACACATCAAAAGTCTCTTTGATGTAAGTCACTGTCTATTCAAAGCAAAAGTATATTGGCTTCCTTAATTTCGTCTGGGCCCTGGTATCTACAGACATCAAAGGTCTCTTTGATGTCATTCATTGGCTATCTTGGGAGACACCAAAAACACATGCCCTTCATGACTCTTGGTGCAAATCAAAGGATTCCCCTGAGGACGTCATGACTGGCTAATTTTATTTTCTGGGTTCAAAGCCAATTTAAAAAGCTAATTGCCTTTTAGAAATCTGTAGTTTAAAATACCTCCTGTCCTTTGAACTTATCCCTGGGGGTTTTGATATGTCAGTTCCACATGCTGTTTCAGCACCTCTCAGGACAGACAGTCCATAGCCCATTTTGATATTTATAAAAAAAATGATACAGCACTCAGAACTGGCTGTCTATGTCACAATTCCTCACCACCTAGACTGAATTTGGGGTGTCTATTCCCTACATGGGATGAGCTTCCCAAATTAGTTCACTCCTCATAGACCCTAGACAGCCCATCTGAGTTCAGATTGGTCACTCCAGCCTTATGTATTTATTTATTTATTAAAATTTGGTGACCGGGTAGGCCCACTGAGCCCCGAAGGCCCCTTTTTCAGGGGCGACCCAGTATAACAATACAAGTTATAAGAATGAACAAGGACATAAGGAACATTTGAGGCATTGTGAGTTACATCATGAGCTGGTTATAGTAAAGAAAAATAGTGGATGCAGGCATGGTAAAACTAAAGCAGTGGATACAGACATGGCTTACAGGCACGGTAAAACAAAAGCAGTGGATGCAGGCATGGGTACAGGCATGGTTATCATCATGACATGTAAGCAATTGATAGTACTTTGCGTATAGTTCATTCAAGGGTTACACATGGCCTCTGGCGAGCAGTCTGTATAAGGCAGGTAGTAGGAAGGTTAAGTTAGAGACGGGAGTTGGAGAGGAGGGAGACTTAGGAGTTTAGTGCCATGACAGCGGCATGCACTTGAGGTCAGCAGATGGGACTTAAGCCTGGTGCAGAAGTTCATGAGTGAGGAGGAGCCTGGACCTCTGAGGGAGCTTGTTCCATTGGCAGGCTGCTTGGGAGGAAAAGGATCTTCCACCAGTATTTCTCCTTACTCTAGGGACTTCTAATAGCTTTCTATCTGAGGTCCTTAGGTTCCTTGGGTTGTGTTTGAGGGTTATGGTCCTGGCAATGCTTGGCAGAGCATGGGGTTTGAGAAGCTTGTAGGCCTGGACAAGCATGGGGTGTTGGAGGTGGGTGACCAATATGGGCCAACGAAGATTGGCCAAAGTGTCACAGTGGTGACATCTCGGGTGGTCTAAGGTTGCGAAATGAGCTATTTTATTATATAGGGTTTGCATCCTGGTAATCTCTTGTTTAGCCATGTCCTGTATAATAGGACTGCAAAGGTCAGGTTGGGTTGAAGGACGCTGATAGCTATGAGGAGCCTGGCTTCAGGGATGAGTTGGTCCCTGAGTCGGTACAGGGTGCCAAGTTTCTGATGTAGGGTCCTGGTGACCTGGACCACGTGTTCCTTGTATGTGATATTCTGATCCAACGTGAGGCCTAAGTATTTAAGGAAGGGGACTAAAATGGCTTTACCAGAGAGTGAGGTTCGAGGAGAGGGATGAGGACCTGTCAAATCCCAGGGATCTTGTCCTGAATAGCATTGCCTTAGTTTTGTCAGCATTTAGTACCATTCTGTTCTTACATAGCCAAGTCTCTAGTGAAGTGAGATCCTTTTGGAGTAGAGGGCCTAGGGCAACCACGTCATGCAGGGGTCGGAAGATGACAGTATCATCAGCATACTGCACAACTGAGCTCTCCCCACAGTGGGTATGCAGGTCATTGATAAACAAGAAAAACAGGAGGGGGGCCTAGAACTGAGCCCTGAGGTACACCCTGGTTTAGGGGTAGTGGGTCAGACATGGTCCCATTCCATGACACCCTCTTTGCCCTGCCTGATAAGTAGTTCCCAAACCACATCAGAGCATGATTGTCTAGGCCTATATTTTGCAGCTTCTGTAGAAGCAAGTTGTGGTCGATGAGGTCGAACGCCTTGGATAAGTCTATAAAGATTGCACCAGAGGGTATCCCTTTGTCCATCGCCCTGAGAACTTCATCTGTGAAGTTAATGAGGGCAGTGTCAGTACCACGGTTTGTTCTAAATTCATGTTGAGAGGGGGCAAGGAGCTGATGAGCTTCCAGGTAGTCCCTGAGTTGATTGTAGATGACTCTTTCTTGCACCTTAGCAAGTGAGCAGAGGAGGGAGATGGGCCTGTAATTGTTGAGTTTTTCCCTAAGCCCCCCTTTGAAAATAGGGACAACATTGGCATGTTTCCAAGGGTCAGGGATTGCTCCTTCCCTCAGTGATTGATTGAGGAGCATGGTTATAGGCCAGGCTAAGGAGGTAGCTCCTGCCTTGAGAAGCCAAGGGCTGATATTGTCGGGTCCCCCTAACCCTTTTGGTTTCAGGTTCCTTAGGAGGTTTAGTACTTCAGTGCATTTAGCCAGTCTCAGGTGAAATGGGGGTCTTTCCATGCGAGGTGATTCATCTGAGGTAGGGGGGAGAGTCTGGGGAGACAAGCAGGTCTTGTAGGCCTCGAGGTCTGAGAAGTGCCTGTTAAGGGCAGCCTATATTTGAGAAGGGTCAGTTGTGAGCTGACCATTAATCTTCATGGGACAGGACTCAGGCTTTTTGCTGCCCTTGATCAGGTCATTGATATGATTCCAGAATTGCTTGGGCTTGCCCAGGCTGGTTTTCTGGAGGTGCGTTAAGTAATCTGTCTTAGCAAGTTTTATGGCTGTCTTGGCTTTATTCCTCAGGGCTTTGTATTCAGCGAGATCTGCCGGAAGGGAGGAGAGCCTAAACTTTTTCCAGGCTTTTTTCCGAGTAGCCAATAGGGTTTTGAGGGAAGGAAAGATCCACTTGTAGCAGCTGCCTTTAGCCCTCATTCTCTTCATTGGAGCAAAGAGGTTGGCCGCGTGCTTAGTTCATCCTGGAAGTATTGCACAGCCTCAGAAAGAGTAGGGAGAAGATTTATGGGGTTCCAGTCCAGACTACCTAGGTAGCAACTGTATTGTAGTTCAGAGAACTTGGAGAAGTCACAGGCAGAGAGAATTCTAGGTTGGACCTTGGGTGGCTTGTTTTTCCATATTCAGAAAATTGGGGAATGGTCACTCAGGGAGTCTGCCATTGAGCCCGCACTCTGTATATTAATGGGGTTAGACACCAGAGCTCAGTCAAGGGTGGTGTGGTTCCCAGTTTTGTAATTAAGTCTGATCAGTTCAGAGATGACCTGAGTCAGATCTGCTTCATGGGTAAGTGACTTCGAGGCAATGGTTATATCATATCCTTGCAAAGTAAGGCTCCATCTTAGCAATCGACCATTGTTTCTCCCCATCCACATCAGCCAAACCAGGGGGTTGTGGTCAGTCTGCACCACAAAATGCTGCCCATACAAGTATGGCTCCAATTTCTTTAAGGCCCACACTAGGACAAGACACTTCTTTTCCACCGTGGAGTATGACTGCTCCCAGGGAACCAACTTTTTACTCAGGTAGACTATTGGGTGGTCCCTCCCTTTGCTGGATGTCTGGCTCAGTACTACCCCAATACCCACATCTGAGAAGTCAGTCTGAACTATAAAGGTTTTACTATAGTCAGGACTTACTAACATACTAACATACTAAAATGCCAGCAGAATAGGCCTAATGGTCTTTCGTGTCTGCTCATTTGGTCAGCCCCCACCCTGGGTGCTGACCTTGCTGTCCCCTTCACCTTCTCTGGCTTCTCCCTTCCCAGTTCCGGATATTCTTGCTGCATTGGATTTTGCTTCCTGAACCTTCCCTGTACCTGTCCCACCCCTCTTGAACCCCTCCACTGTCTCTGCCTCACCAGCCCCTAGGTAGTGCATTCCATGGCTCTACCACCCTCTCAGTGAAGTAGCACCTCCTCCTTTCTCCCCTGAATCTTCCCACCTCCAGCTTCCACCCATGCCCTCTAGTGGCCCCTTCCTCCTTCCTTCGAAGCACCCTCACTGTTCCTCCCCTGTTTACCCTCTTCATGTACCTGAAGACCTCTATCATGTCCCCCCGGTCCCTTCTCTCTTCCAAAGTGTACATATTTGGCTCTTCGAGCCTCTCCTCATAGGTCCTGTCCCCCAAGCCCCAAATCATTTTGGTTGCCCTCCTCTGGACCCTCTCCAGGAGGTTAATGTCCCTCTTTAAGTGTGGCCTCCAAAACTGCATGCAGTACTCCAGGTGAGGCCTCACCAAGCAGTTATACAGAGGGAGTATCACTTCCCTCCTTCTGGAGGTGATCCCCCTAGCGATGCATCCCAGCATCCTGTTGGCCTTGGCTGCTTCCCTCCTACAAGTCTCAGAGTTGTTCATCTTGACATCCACCACCACCCCCAGGTCCCTCTCAGCCATTGAGACTTGTAGCATTTCCCCAGGGTGTACACTTGGCCTGGGTTTCTGGCTCCAGGTGGAGTACCTTGCATTTCCTGCATTAAACCTCAGCTTCCACTTTCTAGACCATCTTTCCAGAGCCTCCAGGTCCCCCTGCAGGGCCACCCTCCCCTCCTCCCCATCCACCACTGCCCCCAGTTTCGAGTCATCTGCAAAGAGACTCATCTCACTCCTGATTCCTGTCCTTATGTCAGATACGTAGGCGTTGAACAGAAGGGGCCCAGGACTGATCCTGTGGGACCCCACTAATGACCCTCCTTGGGGAAGATTATCCCACCAACTACGACCCTCTGGGTCCGGTCCTGGAGCCAATTGCCTATCCATCGATCATCTGGTTTCCCACCCCATTTCTCCTAGTTTATCCAACAGGCCCACATGAGGAACAGAGTCAAATGCCTTGAAGTCCAGAAAGAGGACATCCACTGGTCTACCAAGGTCCAAGGCACTTGTCACCCAGTCATAGAACTCCACCAGGTTTGTCTGACACGATTTCCCCGGGATGAATCCATGCTGTCTATCATCCAGGCACCCTGACTTATCCAGGGCCCCCCCTAGCCTCTCCTTGACAATGCCCTCCATCACCTTGCCCACTACTGATGTCAGGCTGACAGGCCTGTAGTTCCCTGCCAGCTCCCTTGATCCACCCTTGTGGATAGGCACTACATGCGCCACCTTCCAGTCTTGGGGCACCCACCCTGTCCTCAGAGAGATGGTGAAAAGCTCTGCCAGGGGTTTCGCCAGGACATCTGCAAGTTCCTTCAGCACTCTAGGATGTAATTTATCCAGCCCGGTGCTTTCTCCGTCTTAAGGGAGCTGAGGGCTTCCCTCACCTCTCTGCTGTGATTTCCACTTCCAGTACCTCTTCTCCCTGCTTAGCCCTCCCCCACCTGCCAGTGATGCCCCCTCCCAGACCTGCCCGATTGGTAAGGGTCCCCCTCCTCATTATCTCTGTTCCTCCCATGTATGATGCAGCATCCCCATTTTTCCTGGTGAAAACTGAGGTGAAGTACTCATTTAGTACCTCAGCCTGCTCCTCTGGGTCTTGTGCCCACTCTCCCCTGATTTAATCCTGCTAATCTGCCCCTTCACCCTTCGTCTTTCCCCAATGTATCTAAAGAACCCCTTTTTCCCTCTCCTAATTTCTCTGGCCAGGTTCTGCTCCTTCCTTGCCTTTGCCGCCCTCACCACTCTAGTGGCCCTTCTAGCCAACAGCTCATACTCCCCTCAATCCCTTTCACTCCTTGAGCACTTGAATTTCTTATAGGCTGCTTTCTTTCCCCGCACCATCTCCTGGACCTCCCTGGTCCACCAACAGGGTTTTTGGGCCCTACCGCATTTTCGTCTTACTCTTGCACAGGTGCTGGTAGCATCCTGCACCCCTCTCCTGATGCTTTCCCACCTACTATCAGCATCCATGTCTGACCCAATCCCATCCAAATGCTCCTTAAGGATCCTTCCCATTTCCTTAAAATCCACCCCCCTGAAGTCAGTTACTTCCGTCTTTGTGCAGCCTTCTACCCCTCCTAGGTCCAGGCAGAACCAGACCGTGGCATGGTCACTCCCACCAATGGGTCCCTTACCTCCAGGCCCCCAATCTGGTCACTGTCTGCCAGGACCACATCCAGTACCCTTGCCTCCCTGGTCGGTTCCCTCACCTGCTGAGTTAGGAACGTGTCTTGAAAGACATCCAACAACCTCTGTTCCCTGGTCACAGAGGATGTCATAGTCTCCCAGTCTGTTCCTGGCATGTTTAAGTCCCCTAACACCACCACCTTTCCTCTGCCCAGTCTGCAGTGTCTCCCTAACATCTGCCACCAGACTGTCCTCCAGCTCCTCCGCCAGGGCAGGGGTCTATACACCACTCCTATTTTTACTCTCTTGCCCCCCCTTGTTATCAAGGTGACCCAAATCGCCTCCACGGTTCCCTCCGCCTCCTCAACTCCCCCTATGCCAGTGCAGTTTTTTACTATCATTGCTACCTCTCCTCCCCTTCCCTCCCCCCTGTCCTTCCTGAACATAGTGTAACCCTCCAGGTTCAGGTCCCAGTCATGTCTTGCAGTGGCCCAAGTCTCAGTGACCGCTGCCACATCCACTGCTCCCTCAGTTAACATCGCCTGGAGCTCAGGCATTTTATTGCCCAAGCTCCTGGCATTTAGCAGGACTACCTTCCACCCTTTCCCTATAGTTTCATTTCCCTTGCTCGTGTTCCCTTGGGGATTCTGTTTTCTCCTGGTCTGCACTTTGCCAGTTGGTCTTTTCCTGCAATCCTCCTGGTCCCCAGGGGGATGGAGACAGAGTCCCTCCTTTATCGGCATCCCCTTGACTGCCTTTTCTCCCATCCCACCCCCTTCACAAGTTTAAACCCCACTTTTCACCAATGAACTTTCCATTTTCAACTTAAGGATTCTCCTCCAAATTGAGATGGAGTCTATCTCTAGCATACAGCTCCTTATCCTCCCAGGTCTCCCCAATCCCCATCAACCCATACCCTCTGGCCTCACACCACTCCCTGAGCCACTGGTTTATCTCCCTAATTTTCTTTTGTGTTTCCCCACTAGCCCTTGGCACTGGCAGGATTTCTGAGAAGGAAACTGTGCATCCTATGTCATGACAGACCCTAGCGAGCTCCCCTGAATCTTGCCTGTATCTCTAGTCTTCGCTATTTTCCTCAATGTCATTTGTGCCCAGGTGGACCAGTATGTCTGGGGAACCCCACAGTCCTTTGCCAGCTGATGTACCTCGTCGTAGCCCTGTGCACCGTTAGTCCAGGAAGCATCTTGTTCTAACTGGCCAGGCTTCTCCTCCCTATCCCATTTGATACCCTGATCATAGAATCCCCAGCAGGAGCACTCTGACCGCTCCTTTTCCTCCATTCCCCCTTCCATGTCCCTCATCCTTTCTACCGGCCCCTCCACCCAGCTGGCTCCTTGTTCCTCCCTCTATCTGGGTGCCACATGCCACCGTTCCTTATTTACCATGGCCTCCCTCCTCCAATCCTATGCCTCTCCTCCTCCTCCTGAGTATCCTTCTGTACCTTGTTAATTTCCCCTCACTGCTCGCAGACTGGTCCTTCTCCCCATCTGCTAAACTAGCCTGACTCATCCTCCTTCCTTCCTGTCTCCATTTAGTTCCTCCTTGCTCATCGTGCTCCTCTGGCCTAACCCTCAGCTCTCTTTACTGAATCATCCTTGTACTTCTGGTCCTTCTTTACCTTTCCTCCCAACTGGTCCTTCTCTTGCGCTTCCTCCTCTTCCCCTGCTCTGATTTACTGCTCCCCCATTCTCCTGCATTCCAGGTCCCCCTGTTCTTCCTGCTATCTGCCCCTGCCTCCTGCCCCCACTCCCACACCTTTCCGTCTCTAACCACCTCTGCCGTGCTACATCCCCCCATCCTTGAGCAGAAGAAGAGAATTGAAGCGGTTACTAAGTATAAGGTCTGATCCACCTCCCTGCCTTGTTCCTTCTGTCCAGCACTGGCTATCCGCCTACTTCTCTGAGAATGTTGTCCCTCCGTCCCCCCTTTGTGAGGGTCCCCAGTTACCTGCCTGCTTCCTTGGTAGTGTCCTTTTGGGCCCCCACTGCCAGGGTCCCTATGTGACCCCTGAGTATTCTCCTGCACTCCTTTCCCTATACCCCCACCCCCAGTGCTTGGTGCAACCCTGTGGGAGATTTTCAGCCCCCTTCCCCAACCATACCACCCCCCTTCCCACAGCTTTCTCCTCATCCCTGCAACCTCCTCCCTAAGCTGTGCCAGCTGGTAGCACACTGGGCAACCACCAAACTTCCAAGCCCAGTCCAGTATCATGGCTGCTCCACACCCTGTGCACTCCACCACCCTCCCAAAGATGCCGGCCCTAATGATGTGTGGTTCCATCCCCTTTCAAATAGTTTTCCTTGGGTGAGCCACCAGGTTCCCCCATTCCAAGATACCCCTACTGACATACCAACTTGTCAAAACAGGAGCACTGCACAGCGCCTCCTTTAGTTTGGAAAAAAGGCTTCTTCACAGACTGGTCCCCAGGTAATTTTCTTTGGCATCCTTTTCTTTGTCATGTCAGATAGGGGAGCAGCCAGGGCACTGTACTTGGGAACAAATTTTCTATAGTACCCTGCTGTCCCAAGAAAACTCCTGACCTACGTCTGGGTTTCTGGTCTGGGCCATGCCTGGATTACCTCTATCTTTATTTGGTTAGGACGAAGCTGCCCCTGGCCTATCACATGCCCAAGGTATGCCACCTCTCCCATGGCCACCTGGCACTTCTCAGCTTTGACAGTGAGCTCAACCCTCTGTATCCTGCCCAGCAGTACCCTAAGGTGAGATAGGTGTTCCTCTCAGCTGGTGCTAAAGATGGCAAAGTCATCCAGGTGCACCACGGTGGAATCCTCAGCACCATTTAACACCTGGTTCACCAACCTTTAGAAAGTGGCCGGGGGGGGTTCTTCATTCCGAAAGGCATTACTTTGAACTCAAATTAGCCTATCGAAGTGATGAAGGCTGACCTCTCCCTAGCTCTGTCTGTCAGCTCTACCTGCCAATACCACTTCATCAGGTCAGTGGTCGTAAGTTAGGTCGCCCCTCCAAACTTGTCCAGGAGTTCATCCGTCTGGGGCATCGGGTGGGCGTCTAACTTCGTGACTGCACATTAGTCCACGACAGTTTACACAGAAATGAGTCAAGCCATCAGGCTTGGGTACAAGGACTACAGGTGAGGCCCAGGGACTGTTGGAACTCTGGATTACCCCTAAATCCAGCATCTCCTCCACTTCCCTCCTAATGTCCTTTTGGACAGCCTCTGATACCAGATATGCTGTCTGCCGTATGAGCGTCTGTGTCCCTGTCTCCACATCATGTGTCACTAAGGGGGTTAGTCCAAGCTTGGCACTAAACAAGGGGGCAAAGTCTGTTAAAACCTCCGTTACTTTTTGGATCTGGCCCAGGGTCAGTTGGGGAGACAATTTTACTGCCTTCACAGAGGACTCCCACTTACTCTCTTCCAGCAAGTCCAGAAGGGGGTCTCCTTCGTCCATCCCCTCCCCATGACTACACATTGCAAACACCATGTCATTCCTGTTGGCATAAGGCTTCATCATGTGGACATGGTACATCCTTTCTGTCTTTTTATGGTCAGGTAACTCCACAATGTAGTTTACGTCATTTACCTTCCTAACCACTTTGTACGGTCCTGCCCACTCAGCTTGCAGCTTGTCTTTCCAGACCGGAATAAGGACCATGACTTCCTGACATACCATGTACGAGTGTGCTCTGTCTTTGCGGTCGTACCATACTTTTTGTTTCTGTTTGGCAGCTGCCAGGTTGCTCTGGGCTGTCCCCATAAGCTCCTTCAGCCTTTCCCTAAACCTTAGGATGTAATCCACAATCGTAGTTCCCTGGGTGGCATGCTTACCTTCCCAGTCCTTCCGGATCAAGTCTAGGGACCCACGTACCCAGCATCCATACAAGATTTCGAATGGGTAAAATCCTGTCGACTCTTGGGGCACCTCCCTGTATGCAAACAACAGATGGGGAAGGTATTTCTCCCAGTCCCTCCCATGCTGTTCAGCAAATGCCCGGAGCATTGACTTTAGGGTACCATTGAATCATTCCACAAGTCCATTGGCTTGTGGGTGATACAGTGTTGTGCATTTTTGCACCACCCCACACATCTCCCATAAACTTTTCATCAGTTATGACATGAAGGAACCCCCTCGATTGGTGATTACTTCCTGCAGAAACCAAACACGGGAGAAAATCCCAAAAAAGGCATCTGCCACTTTGTCTGTCCTCAGAGAGAATAGGGTGACTGGCTCTGGGTACCAGGTGGCATAATCCACCACAGTCAGGATGAATCTCTTCCCTGATGAGTTGGGGGTATTTAAAGGCCCACAATATCCATTCCCACTCTGGAATGGCTCCTCCACTATGGGCAATGGAATCAGGGCAGCTTGGGTTTTCTTGCCCACCTCCCCTATTTCTTGGCACCGGTGACAAGACCTGCAATATTCCTTCACCTGCTGGGTGAAGTTTGGCCAGTAGAAAGTCTGGGCTAACCGTTGCATAGTGCACATGATTCCCAGATGGCCAGACAAGGGGATATCATGGGCAATCTTGAGCAACTGCTAACGATACCCCTGGGGAATGATAAGCTGCCTGCCTAGCATCCCTCCCTCTGTCTGTACTGCCTGTGTATACATAAGTCCATTTTCCCAATAAACCTTATATCTGCCGTCACTGCCCAGTGCACTGTCCAGGTCTGCCCAAGCCCTCAGCTTCTATAAACTAGGGTCACTACTCTGAGCAGCTGTGAAACCCTTGCACATTCCCAAAGCATGGGACAGGTCTCCTTCAGTCACTAAACTAGGATCCCTAGCACTAGCGTAAGGGTGCTTAGGATCATGGTCAATCCCAACCCTCTGACCAGGGATCACCCCTCCCTCTTCAGAGTAACCCACTGTAGCTGTGTGGTTACTGGATACTAGGGAAATTTCTACCCCCTTTTTATCTGTCTCTCCATCTGAAAACACTGTCTGTGGAACCAGCCTCTCGGTCGTTTCCACACTGGTTTCTTGGGGTTCAGGGAACTACTATTTTTCCTTGCTGCTTGGCAATGGGTAACTGTACATACCACCCCTGCTGCAGATTGTTACCCAGGATCACATCCACTGCTAATGCATTGGCTACAGCCACCTGTTGCAGAGTTCCCCTGTTTCACCCCAATCCAGGAGAACACTAGTGAGTGGCAATGTTTTCTCTTCACCAGTAAACCCTTGTACAGTTACGTATTTATTGGGTATAAGCTGACCAGGCTGTACCATATCCCCCTTTACCAATGTCAGGGATGCCCCTGTGTCCCTTAGTCCCTGCATCTGTACACCATTTACTTTGACTGGGTGTATGTGCTCCCTCATGTTCACTGGCATGCTCCCAGGGGCACACAAACAACCCACTTCTTTTCTAGCTCCCTGTTGTGTATTATGGCTTACCTTTTTGGGGCACTGTCTGGCAATATGCCCAGTTTTCTTACACAGCCAACATGCATTTCTTACTTCAAATGAATCTTTTAGTTGAAACCTGGGGCTAACTGGTTTCGGTGGAGGCAGAGAGGGTTTTAGCAGCCCTGAAGGTGCGCTTTTACCTTTCTGTGCTACCACACCCGGCCTATTTGCTCTCAGAGCAGGTCTGCTGTTGGCATAGCGGTATGACAGTTCAGCAGCCTCTTGCACTGTTTTTGGATCTCAGTCCTCTAGCCAGGTTTTTAGCTCTGCTGGGCATGCCCAATAAAACTGTTCTAATTAAATAACATTTTCAATTTTATCAACAGAGTTGGCCACAATTCCTTCTCACCAACGTTTTAAAAACTGACGTTGTTTCGTGGCTAGCTCCTCATAGCTCGTATCAGGGCTTCTCCTGAGCTTATGGAATTTAGCTCTGTATGATTCAGCAGTTAATTCAAACTTTTTTAACAGTGCAGCTTTTAACTTGCTGTAATCATCACTGTCCTCATTGTCCATTGACCCAATGTATCCTGGGCTTTCCCGGTAAGTAGCGGGGATTGCTTGAAGCTCCAGGATTCTCTAGGAATTTTAGCCTGAATACAAACTTTTTCAAAAGAATTTAAAAAGGCATCCATGTCCTCCCCTACCTTAAACTCTGCTATTAATTTGGAGTTCAATTTGTAACCTAGTCCTGCAGTCCCAGTTAGACTGAAGCCACTTACCTGCTCTGGTGCCGCTGGTCAGAGTCGTAGCTTTTCCAGTTCATGTTGCCACTGGTGCTCCTCTCTCTTCTCCTCTGCCTGTTTGTGTTCTTGCTCTCTCTTCTTGTCTGCAACTTGCTGGTGCTCACGCTCCTCATGGTCTGCCTCCCTCTGTTGTCGCTCTGCCTCATAGTCAGTGTCCCTCTGTTGTCCCTTTGCCTCACGGTCCGCCTCTCTCTGTTGTCACTCTACCTCCAGTTCCATCCTGTGCTACTCAGTTTGCAGCCTGAGTACTTCAGAATCCAGGATACTGGCAACCTTTCCCCGCTGCTGTGGCTCTTCACTGACAATGGCCTTGCTGTCCTCATCAGCTCTGGACCCTTCACTTGCCACTAGCCTTTCAATACTTGAGGTTTGGTCCATTCCAGTCATGGTCCATGACTCACTGCTCTGGGTATCGGCTACCATCAGGGCATCTATGAGGCTGTTCTTGTTTGCTTTCATCTCGAATGGGACACCTCTGTCCCCACACAACTGCTTTAAGTATTCCACAGTGTGCCTGCTGTAGTTGGAAGACTTCTTTCCTGACTACTGCTAATCTGACTGGCAGTTTAGAAAAAAAAATAAAATGGGTAGGGACTCAACTGTACATCAAGAGATAGAGTTCTGTTTCCTTTTTAATGAAAAACAAACACTGCCTTTTTTATCCAAGTGAGCTGAACTGTCTCAAGCAGACCCACTGAATAATGAAGCTTATACCACTAAACTGTTTATGCCACCGCTGCCAACCAATCTGTTACAAATTCATTCAGCATGTCAGCCCTCTACTCCCAAAGTGCCAATTTCTGAGCATAGGATCTGTGGACAGTTAACAGAACAAGGTCACTCTCTTGTCTGTTTTGTGGGTTTGAGTCTCCTAAGTCTCAAGTTCTGGAGGGATTCATACTGATAACCTCTTGTTAGAGTACCCAGTTATCATAGTCAGATAATTCTGTCTTCAGGGGGCCAGATATCTTTGCCTATGGGCACCTTATCAGGTATTACAAAATGAACCCTTAGAACTCTATGCAAGACCTTACAGAACTCTATCCATTTCCCAGTTTGGTATCACAATAAGCTTCATACACAGGGTCAACTATAACCTTTGAAAGCTTCACTTAAATAAAAAGAAATTTCAAGGCAAACCAGGCAGTTTCCATTTTAAAATATATATCTTTACTTTAAAATAGGAAAACAGAAAATATTACAGAACAAAATATCCCAACACAAACCGCCTTAAAACAAACAGGTTTAAAAGTGCAAATTCCTATCAGTAATAAAAATCAGACTAGTCTTGTCTAAGGTCCTTACTTCTTGATCTTTCAGTGCTTTGTGGTCTCTCTCTCTCAGTCAGAAATATAAAATGTATGTTCTAAGATTTTCTCAGCAGCTAAAAACAGTCTGGCCTTCTCACTGAGGTCACCAAACTCTGCCTTGGTGTAACAAAATCTATATTTTATAACACATGATGTCCAAACAGGATATTGTAAAACAAAAATAATAGCTGACATCACTGAATTTCCTCTCCTCATGTTAACTTGCCAAAATCAGTCTGAGCTCTTGCTTCACACACACATCAAAAGTCTCTTTGATGTAAGTCACTATCTATTCAAAGCAAAAGTATATTGGCTTTCTGAATTTCGTCTGGGCCCTGGTATCTACAGACATCAAAGGTCTCTTTGATGTCATTCATTGGCTATCTTGGGAGACACCGAAAACACATGCCCTTCATGACTCTTGGTGCAAATCAAAGGATTCCCCTGAGGACGTCATGACTGGCTAATTTTATTTTCTGGGTTCAAAGCCAATTTAAAAAGCTAATTGCCTTTTAGAAATCTGTAGTTTAAAATACCTCCTGTCCTTTGAACTTATCCCTGGGGGTTTTGATGTGTCAGTTCCACATGCTGTTTCAACATCTCTCAGGACAGACAGTCCATAGCCCATTTTGATATTTACAAAAAAAATGATACAACACTCAGAACTGGCTGTCTACGTCACAAGGCCCAACAACAAATACACACTCCCACCCACTACAGATATCACTACCACGTTGACATGCCCACCCATATATCCCACCCCACCCACATATACATACCCACCCAAACAATGCAACCACCCCATATACACACCCACCCAAACACAGTGACCCACTCATGGATGGAACACAGAGTCCCATGGGAACTAGGACCAGTGCAGTTCTGTAAGCAGGGCACCCACTGACCCATGGAGGAACCAAATATCCTCAAGGATGGCCAACACTAGGGTCACAAGTCACTCCCGGTCCAGGCCCCTACCCCGCATGGTTCCAGCACCTGGGTCACCCCCTGCAACAGGCACAGCCACTCCCAGCTGCGACACTGGCATGGCACCATCCTGCTGTTGTCCTTGGTCCCCTGCCACAGGAGCAGCAGTGCGTGGTGCACTGCTAGGTGGTGGGTCAGTGTCGGATGCTTGTGCATCAACATCCCCTGCTGTGGGCTTGGACGGTGCTGCTGCCTTGTCCTGGTCATTGTCTGCCACATTGCCACACTCTGTGGCCAGGCTGGACTGAGGCTGTGTGCCAGGCCCCTGGTGCCCAACATCAGTGGTGTCCATTTGAATGGGATCAGGTGCCACATGGTCATTGCCCTCTGCAGACACCACTGCCACAGAGGGGGTGCAGGAAGAGGAGGATGAGGAGGTTGGAGGAAGGACCCTGGCCTCTGCTGCTGGTGCTGTGTGCACTGCCAGTACTCTTCAGTATCACTGGCCTTCACGTCTGTCATTGCCCTCACCATGGCCCTCCGCTGCTGTGACAGCCTGCTGTGGACACCTGTAGGGATGCAATGGTTGTGGTCAGTGCTGGGCCTGGTCAGGTGGCACACACACATAGGCAATGTGTGGGTGCAGCATGAGCCACCTTGTGGCAGTTCAGCAAGGACACAGCACAAGGCGACCACCGTATGTACTCACCTGGACACCGGTGATGTGCCTCCTGCCTGAGGCTGTTGATGCAGCCCTGCTGCACGCTGTGGGATGTGCCAGTGGAACCTGTAGGGTGAAGGAACAGGTCAGTGTGTGTGAGGCAGCATGCGCCATGGCTGCCACAACAGCACTGCTGCAACAGATGAGCAACCATAGCTATACATACTTTTGCCCATGGCCTGCCCAGACTGCATATCCACATCCCTCTGCCTCACTAATGCTGATCATGCAATGCAGGGACTCAGCCTCTCTCCATGATAGGTCCTGCCAGTGGTGTCTGAGTTGCCATACAGTCCTGTGGGTGCCGGTGGACTGTGCTATGCGGGCACTGGCGGTATGCCACGCCCTCTCCCGCTCTGTGGCACTGCTTCTACAGCACCCAGGGGGCAGTAGTGTCCTGCCCCACTGCTGCACACAGTTCACCAGCATGGTGGTTTCAAGCAGTGTGAAGTTCTGGGCACACCCGCTAAGACTCAGAGATGATCCCGATGACATGCTGGTATGCTGATGTGAGACCTGTAATGGGGGAAGGAATGTCACACACATCACTACACAAAGGCTCCATGGAAGTGTAGACCACCCACACCCACCATGCATAACACTGGCATCCGGCCATGGTACATGGGTCAGGTCCAGGGCACAAGAATGCAACCTTGGGCATCAGGCACACAGTGCTGCACAGAGTGACCACAGTGCACTGACACACCACTGTCCCCTGCAGAGGCATGTCACAGCCTAACTCTGCACAGTGTGGGCCTGGAGTGCTGCATGCAGTCCTGCCACATTACAGCACCACCTCTCACACTTGGAGCAGCATGTGGCCACAGCCAGCAGGTGCCCATGGGGCAGTCCTAAGGCCAAACATGGATGACAGAATGGTGACTGAGAGATACATACTTTGACAGAGCACTGTGGCAACTGTAGCGGGTTGCACCAATGGAAATGGTGGCATACCTGGATGGAGAATGAGCAGGGCATCATTAGCCAGTGGCACAGTCAGTGACCTCTGGAGCTGCATTGGTGTGGCAGCGTGGACCTACCTGGACCTGTGCGGTGGTGTGGATGCCTACAGAGTGGACAGTGTACAACAATGTCAGGTACATATGCGCTATTGCTGTGCATGTTGGCATTTGTGGTGTGGGTATGGGAATATTTGCATGTGTAGCATCTGAGTCTGCAGGGCCCTCTGTATTGTGCCCTGTGGTGGTCAGAGGCAGGATGCTGCAAGTGACATTGGTCCACACACAGGCAAACTGATGTAGTGCAGAGCCTATATGCTACCCCCTTACATTAAACCTGCACACCATGGAGTGCCTGGAGTATACCTGCCTATACCCATGTGTCCACTGTCTCCTGTGAGCTGTCAGCACCGGGCACTGTGTATGCCACACAGCCATGCCATGTGCCTGCTGCACCACACAGTGGCGTACACCATGGGGTGGCGTATGACACACCAGAGGTGTTTGCGTGGAGTGGCACACTCAGCACAGTGGTGCCAGGTAAGTGCCACCACACAGTACCGTGGTGACAGGTGCCAACTAGCATGGTACAGTGCGGTGACATCTGGCACCCTGCCAGCACTGCACACTGTGATAGGCTGCAGCCTCACTGCCACCAAGGCGTACAGTCATGCATCCCTCCCCCACCATTGACAGGCACACTGCGCACATGGGGACCCTGCCACTCTCTTGGTGGCCCATGCTGCCAGGTGTCCCATGGGACAATGTGGCACCCCAACTCTGCAGGGAATACAGACCTGCCAATGGCAGGTAGGCAGCCATGTGCAAGGACTGTGCCAGTGTCTCACTGTGGTTGTGCAGATTGCCGTGCAGTCCTGCCCCTGTATGTCGACCACTGTCGGTTGGCTGCATCCTGCCTCTGACCACCCCAGGGTGTGCGTGCGCACACACACACATGCAGAGACCTGCAGGTTCTGGTGCTACACATGCAAGTGTACCCATACCCCATACATACCCCTAATCCATCTGTCACTGACCTGAGGGACAGGAACAGGTATGGACCCTCCCAATGCTGGACATTCAGGGGTCCTGTTATGTTATGTGCAATGGATGTGTACAATATCCAGGGGCTGTGTTCTGGCATGGTTTCCAGGGTTATGGGGGGCATGTTACAACCACACATCACAGTATGGCGGTCAGTATACTGGACTGGCCACACGTATGGATGGTAACATGTTACCTTAGTGGTAAATCACTATCCCATGCAGGTAGGTCCAGCATTACTGCCCCCATGCCTGCATTGGTGGCAGTCATCATATGGTTGTGTTCACACCTGGATGGCACTGACAGCCCCTCTTCTAATAGTGGGGTCAATGAGGAACACTGACCCTCAGGATGGGGGTCACTGCCCCTCGCATTGGGATGCAGGTTCAGACCATAGTGGCCACCATGGTGTTGTGATGTATACCGTGTAGTTTGGTGTTGGGTTAGTTATGTACATGGTATCTGGGCTGTGGCTTGCATTCACAGCACAGTAGCTGTGTGAGCAGCACACTGCCCATGAGGGGTGGCTGTGGGTGAGAGCACTGGGCAGAGGCATGGTGTTGCATGGCCCCTGTGCTGAGGAAGGCCTGAGGGATATGCCCCCATATCTCTGGCCTCTCTGCAGTCCTACCCATGGCACAGGCCATCATACCTGCTTGGCACAGGCCCAGGCCACACCCCTCCATGGCCCCTGCAGTACAGGGCTATCCCTGCTGCTGTCACGGCTATCCAAGCAGTCCCTCATGTGGTTCACACAGCTTCCATGGCAGGGTGGGGATGGGTCCCATACCAACATGCAAGCTATGGGAGTGGCCATGTAGTCCTCATCAGGGTACTGCTGGGCACACCCAGAGGCATGGTGTACGCAGGTCCTGGAACAGATAACACTGTTCTGGTGGCTGGGGCCCTGGTGTTGGTTGGCCACCCTGTCCCTGGAATGTGCTGTAGGAAGGTGAGGGGTATGGGTCTGTCTGTGTGGCACAACCTCACTGTGCATGGTATACAGTCCACCATGGGTGTGCCCCACACTGTAGGTGCTCAGGGACGGTTGTGCCAATACAGGTCATTTTAGTGTTTGCGGTAGGCACTACTGACTGTCATGGTGTGTGGTGTGCAGGTGTACCTAACACCTCAGGTGGTTGGGCATGGGCCACAGGCAGGGTGCATCAACCACATGAGGTGTGGCAGTGCCTAGCACTGCACACGCCCTGGTGGGCACTGCTGCTACTCTATGATGTCATGTTGTACTACAGCGTCACAAAGGCATGTCACAGACTGTTCTATACATGTGGTACACTAGTCATGTGTCATAGGCATAGATGCACTGACAGAGTGCCAGCTGGCCCACCATGGGTGCACAGTGTGGCTGGGACCGGTCACGGGATGCTGTGCTAGGATGCCAACATGGCACCAGTACTGGACTGCCCAGGCAGTGCCACATTGCTGTCATGCCTTTGTTAACTGAGGGACCTGCACTGGCTCTATTATGCTGGGGGACTGGACTACACCACTGTGGTGCATGGGTCCCTTTGGGCAACCCCAGCATAGTACACTGCAGCTGGCATAGCTGGTGAGGGGTTTCCCCCCCAGCCAGGGCAGCCACACAATGGTGTACCATCCTGTGGGTGGGCCATGGTCAGGGGTGCAGGCAGGTGTGTAGGCATGTGCATGGGATGCTGTCAGTTGCCCCTGTTGGCATCTGATGTCCTACGCTGTTCACCATGGTCATGCCCCACATCCATAGGTCCCTAGGCTTGGTACATCACCTATCACACTGTGTGCCTGCTGATCCACATGGGGTACATCTACCCACATCAATGCCTAATGGGCGTGGCCCACTGTCATGATGTGTGCAGGTCTGTTCCATTGCTCAGGTATGCCATGCATATGCAGGCAGTGTCACCGTCTACTGTAGACATGTGCATTCCAATGTTTGTACAGTGCTGCCTGTGGGCCAGGGCCACACATTGTGGAACAGGATGCCACTGTGCTGTCATCTGTGGATGGTACCAAGTACCGTGGCTCGGTCATGCGGTCTGAACATGCCACTGGCTGCAGCCCCCCCATCCATGACTGCCCACAGTTGCACTGCTGTGCACACCAGCCCCCACACCACAGCCCTGGTGCTATATGACCAACCTGCCCATGGGGTGTGGGGATCATGCTGGTGACCTATGACCATGTTGCCGGCTTGTTGTGACATGGGCACCTCTAGGACAGTGCACATACCCACACTGAGCCTTTGACATGTGCACCCCACACAGACAGGGTCATGGCCCTGTCACACTGTCTCTGTGCTGCTGCGACAGGGATGCATGTCTGTTTGGTGGGGGTGTGTCACTGCATTAGCGGGCTGCACTACATGCTGGCATGTGTGCTGTATCCATTCTTGATGCTTTGTCAATCCCTGTAGCACCATCCATGGCTGTGTGCAACACCTGGCTGCCCACGTCCCGGCTGTCACGAGCCTCACAGGTCGGGTGTTGCCACATGTCCCTTCAGACTTTGCAGGGGGGCCAACACAGGCCATTGCCAGTGCCTGACACACAGGTGCATGGCTACCTGACTGGCTGGCTGTGTACCACTGTCTCTGTACCACGCCCTACATGTTATGCCTGTTGGGTATGCAATGGTGGCCTGTCTGCAATGCTACCTGCTGTCATTGCAGGCATGCATCTGGGCACATCCACCCTGTGCAGGGTCAGTCATGGCAGGATGTCCTGGGGGCCATTCTGGGCCATGTGTGGGGACATACCTTTGGGTTCGTGACAGTTGGGGGGTTTGCAGCACCCACAGGCAGCTGGTCACAGTGGCACTTATGGCTGTGTACTAACCCTTGTCCATTCCCTCCCTTGCACCACAGTGGACATGTACGGGTCTCCGGTGAGTATATGCCATTGCTCAATGTGCACTTTTCCAATGCCTGTACAGCACTGTGTACCTGACATTGTTGTTCACTGTCCCCTGTGTAGGATTCAGCACCACTGCACAGGACCAGATAGGTACATGCTTCCACACCACAGCAGCTCTAGGGGTCTCAGACTGTGCCACAGGCTTATGATGCTCTGCTCTTTCTCCATCCAGGTGTGCCATTAGAGCCATCAGGGCCACCCACTCTGGTCACCACAGTACACAGTCCTGGTAAGTATCTGTCATTCTCTATTCGGTCACCCACGGTTGGCTTTGGGACTGCCCCATGGGCACCTGGTGGTTGTGGCCACATGCTACTCTGCATGGGGGAGGTGATGCAGACATGTGGTAGGGCTGCACGTGGCACTCCACACCCACACTGTGCAGGGTCAGACTGCGACATGCCTCTGTAAGGGATGGGTGATGTGTCGGTGCACTGTGGTCACTGTGTGCCTGGCCCCTGCATGGCACTGCTCAGCCTTTCCACACCTCAAGCTGTGCATGTCATTGGTGTGGGGTGCACGTCCTGTGGTGGTGACCCATGGTACAGTCCTGTGGCCTGGCCCTGTCCCATGTCCCATGGCTGGAGGCCAGCATTGTGCATGGTAGGTGGGGGTGGTCAGCACATCCACAGTGACATTGTATAGTGATGCGTGTGCCATTCCTTCCCCTGTTACAGCTGTCACACAGTATAACAATATGTCCTTAGGGTCCTCCCTCAGCCTCAGTGGGCGTGCCCCAAACTTCACACCCCTGGAATCAGCAATTCTAGTCAACTGTGTATAGCAGTGGGGCAGGACACTACTGCCTCCTGGGTGACAGATGAGCACTGCCACGGAGCGGGCGTGGAATGCCATCAGTGCCCACATTGCAGGAACAACTGGGACATGCTGGACTGTCCACCAGTTGACACACCACTGGCAGGACATGTCATGGAGGGAGGCCGGGATCCTGCACTGGATGCTAAGCATGGCACAGCACAGGGGTGCAGACATGGGGTCTGGGCAGATCCTGGGTGATAGTATGTTTACCTCTATCTGTTCATCTGTTGCAGCAGTGCTGGCATGGTGGGCATGGCATGTGGTGTCTCACACACACTTACCTGTCCCTTCACTCACAGATTCCACTGGTGCTTAACACGGCATGCAGCAGAGCTGCATTGGTAGCCTCAGGCAGGAGGCACTTCACTGGAGGTCAGGTAAATACATACTGTGGTCCCCTTGTGCCATGTCCATGGCAGACTGCCACATTGTGGATCATGCTGCACCCTCACATTGATTGCCTATGTGTATGTGCCCCCTGACTGGGCCCAGCACTGACCGCATCTTTTATATCCCTGCAGGTGTCCATAGCAGGCTGCCACAGTGGCAGAGGCCCTGCTGAGGGCTCTGGTTGAGGTCAAGGCCTGTGATGCTGCTGGAAACCACCTATGCACCCAGAGCAGGCAGCAGAGGGCCAGGGTACTGCCACTGACCTCATCCTCCTCCTCTGTGACATCTGATGGGGGCATGGCCACCATCGACCCACAGCTGGATCTGAGGGACCTTACTGATGTTGGGAACAAGGGGCCTGACCATCCACAGTCACCCAACCTGGCCACAGAGGGTACTGATGCAACAGATGGGGACCAGGCCATGGCTGCAGCACTGTCTGGGAACACAGAGGGGGATGATTCAGAATGGGCAGGTGAAGATACCCCACTGCCTGTCACTGCGCCATGCACTGCTGCCCCTGCAGCAGTGGACTCCAGTCCACAGCAGGATGCTGCAATGCCAGGGATATGGCAGGGAGAAGCATTACCTGTTGCAGCTGAGGGGTCTGGTGCTGAACCTGTGCAGGGTGGGGGCCTGGACTGGGAGAGCCTTGTGGCCCTGGTGTTGGCCATTCTGCAAGACATTGGGTGCCTCCATGGGTCAGTGGGTGCGCTCCTCCTAGAACTTCGGTGGACCTATGTCCTATGGGTCCACATCTTTCAGACGTGGATGGGGCTGTGTTTGTGGGTGGATGCGTACGGTATATAGGGGTAGTTGGTATAGATGGGTGGGACTGTACATATAAGTGTTGCGGGCTGTCTTCGGGATGGCATGGCTGCTTGTTCCAGTTATTTGTTGTGGGTGGGATTGTACTGTTGTTGTTGGGACTGTGCTGGGTTGTTTGTGGGTGTGGGTTGGTGTTCAGGATTGTTGTGTGTGGCTGTTTGGGTGTGGGATTCCTGTTATGTTTATGTACGTTACTGTTGCCTGTTCTTCATCCCCATCCCCCTTTCTTTGATATCCTGTATCCCTGTTCCTGCTGTATGCATTAAACCTTTTGCCATACTCACTGTGTCTGTGTGTGCATGGCTGTGTGAGTGTGTGTCACCATGCACAGGGGTGCACACTGGTGGTGATGCCTGCTGTCCCTAGTGTTCCCTCACTGTGCATCTGGTCAGTGTGCTTATTGTGCTGCTCACAGCCATTGGCACTGTCCCCTGGCCACATCTGTGTGGTGTCCTGTGTGCTGCGGGTCACCATGCTTGCTGCTCACATTGTACCTCCCAGCTGTATGGTGGTACGGTACCTGTGCTTCACCCTTCCACCTCAGGGTACCATTGTTCCCTGCAGGTGGCACCACTGGCATGGACATTGGTGTGTCTCACCACCATTTGTCCACCAGTCTGTGCCACCCAGTGTTGTGTCCCTGTTGTGGTTGCACAGTTTACATGTATCAGTGGCTATGGCAAGGGTGTTGTGCCTGGTGGTGCCATCATCCCAGCATTGTGCCTGTGGCCTCTGTGCACCCTTTGTACCCTGTAAATGGGCAGACTGGATGGGCCTTGCGGTCCTTATCTGCCGTCAACTTCTATGTTTCTATGTTTCTATGTGCCAAACTGATGCTGGGTGCCTGCCTTGCTCGCACAATCTGTCTGTCATATCTCCCATGGTGTCTTGCTGAGTGCTGCTTGCATGGGCCACTGCATGGCAGTGGTTCCACCCTGTTCATGTGCGTCGCTGTCTACTGGTTGTGCCATGTATCTGCAGGTCTCACAGGCGAGTGCCCCCATGGTGTGCTGCCTGCCCCTGCCCATTGAGCTGCCCTACTGCGTGCCTTGTTGTGTGGTGCCATGCATGTTCTGTGCTGCCCTCTGCATGGCCATATACCCCCCCCGGCAACAGTGCTGTGCCTATCACCACCTACCTGTTGTGCTGGTCTTCTTACATTGCTCCATGCCATCTCTCAGTTCCCACACTGTCCAATGTCCACAGCTGTGTGTGCACCACCCAAAGTGGTCACAGTCCACAGGACCTGTTGCCATCATCCAGTGTCATTGTCGCCTGTGCACTGCACTAGGCGGCATGCCCATGTGATATTTCATTGAGAATGCTGCATGGCATTTGGTGGTTGTCACTGTTGTTCCATGGTGTCTCTCAGGTGAAGTGCCTCTCTATCAGGTCACAACATGCATGTTGACCAGCCTGTGCGTGCGCAGCATCTGTCTGGTGGTGTCTTACATGTCTGTGTGCCCCGCCATTCCACTCCTGGTCCTACTCATCCCTGTCCTCCAGCTGGTCCAGAGGTGGCACAAGATGCTGCACTTCGATGTTGTGCAATATGCAGCAGACAATGAATATCTTGCAGGTTGTCTCTGATTTGTATTTTAGCACCCCTGCCAATCTATCAATGCACCTGAATCATGCCTGCAGGACCCCAAAGGTGCACTCTATAATGCACCTGGTCTGGCTGTGCACCTCATTGTAATGTGTATGTGCTGCTGTGCATTTGTGTTGCAGTGGTGGCATCAACCATGGCAGCTGTGGTTATCCGCTGTCTCCTGTTGGATGGATGGCACATCATCAGTCTGTGTGGCCTATGGACCTATCTCTGCATGGTGTGCAGATGTTCAGGTATGCACTGCTCTGTGCTGTGTTCACTTACCTACTAGCCATCCTACCGTGAGCTGGCCCCTCTGGTAGTCCTCATGTAGCCCACTCTTTCGCAGGATGTAGGCATCATGCGTGGAACCAGGGTACTGGGCAACCACATCTAGTATGTGGCCATGACTATCACACACCACCTGCATGTTCATGGAGTGGTGGCCCTACCTATTCACCAGGGAAAGGTGGTATACTGGTCCATGCAGGATACCATGGCATCCAGGAGCTGGTGTAGACACCAGGACATGGCCGGCTGTGATATTCCCACAGTGTCACCTGTTGGTGTCTGGAATGTCCCTGTTGCCAGAAAGCATAGTGCTACTGTCACCTTCACCTCCACAGGGACTGGCTGCCCCCTGCAGGTGACACTGCTCAGGTCTGCACGGAGGTCATCACATAACATGTCTATTGATGGCCTGGGGCAGTCGGTAGCATGTGATACAGTGTTCCTCCACCAGGTCCTGATTTGTTTTCCTCACCCTGTACTGCTGGGGTGCATTGCATTTGCCTGGTCTGTGCCATCCTGGTTGCTGCCTGTTCCTCTGGTTCCAGGCATTGGGTTGCCCCCCTGTGTCTGTCCCAGAGCTCTAGTAGTAGCATACCTAGCATTGCTGCTGGTCCTTCCATGTTGTCTCTCTCATCTCTGTCTGTCACAGTGTTGTGCTGCTGTGTCTCCAGCCTGTCTGTCTCTGCTCCTTTATATGCTGTGTAAGTTATACCTGCTCCCACCTAGTGTATGTTACGCCAGCTGGTCTTGCTGTAAGGTGTGGCGCTGCTGCTTCTAGAATCTCACCCTGGCACATCTCTTCCCTTTTCTTGACATATATTCAGTTGCACATTGGCGTACCTGCGGGTATGTCGCAACTGTGACGTAAGTCACAATTGGTGTACTGCATTGCGTCAATGCACATCTCACAATGTAGAATAGCGTTTGGTGCATTTGCTGGATGTATTTGTGACTTGTGCCTTTTCCATTGGTGCATCTGCGTTGCGCTTTGATGTATTCTTTCTAGAATCGGGCCCCCGTGGCTTTGTGTGTAACTGCACTATACATAAGGCAATAAGTTTTGCACCCATTTACTTCATGTTTGGTTGGGTCCCAAGACTACCAGTGGATGCAATGTTTAAAATGTACTGAAGGATGATACAGTAGTTGGCTACGATACTTAGGCTGTGTCCCTCATTAAATATTTATGTGAAGTAATGACTTTGGCCCAACAGAATACTGACAAAGAACAAAAGCACCAAACTAGAGAACACAACAAGAGGATCAGAGGTGAGTCCTTTAACATTGGTGATCATGCCCTATTAGCCAACAAAGGTGACAGTGGATGCAAGAAACTAGTAGACAAATGGCAACCAACAGTACATCCTGTCATTTCTCACAATCCATGAATACATATCTGCAAGATCCAGGAAAACTCTAGCAAGATCAAAGTGGTGCACTGAGACTTGCAACTGCCAACACATTTTCTGCCATTGTCTACACCAGATGAGGTTTCTTCAGTTCAGTCCAGTAATGCTGAAGCTGAAACAGCTTATCATTCCCAGTCTGTAAGTCATATCCCTACTTTAACTGTGGAGAACCCAGCCACTCATACAAATTCTTGTATAATCGACAGTACAAAGTACCAGAGTGACTGTTGCTCCCTTATTTTCAATGCAACAGACTTGGAATCCATTTCAGCCCCAGTGGAGAAGACCCCGCACCAAAATGGGGCAGGGTCTGCTCCAGAAGACCTATGAAAAAAGACTAAAGGAGCTTAAGATGTATAGCCTCAAGGAAAGGGGGGGCATGATAGAAACTTTCAAATACCTCAAGGGAATCAATAAAGTCCAAGAGGGTAGCATCTTTCAGAAAAAGAGATGTGCAAGAACTAGGGGGCACAATTTGAAGATAGAGGGGGAATGGCTCAGAGGCAATGTGAGGATGTATTTCTTCACAGAGAGGGTTGTAGATGGATGGGACTGACTTTCTGAGGAGGTCATAAGGTCAAAAACAGTGGGGGAATTCAAGAATGCATGGGACAAACAGAAAGCAATTCTAGTGGGAGGTAGGAGGAAGTAGGCTATTGTTAACTAGGATCTGCAGCTTATCTGTTAGGTAGGCAAATGGGCAGACTAGATGGGCCAAAGTGGTCCTTATTTACCATCAAATTCTATGTTTCTGCACCTGATGCTACTGACACAGTAAATAGTGAAGTTGTCCCTTCAGAGACAGCTGACAACAGTATTGTTTTTTATCCTGTTCCCTCTGTTTCAGAGTCTTTTCCCATCCATACTATTGTTTAGCCTAATAAGAATACTGGCTATGAACCTGATAAAACCAGAGCAGATAGAGATCCAAAACCAGTGACCAGATGGACCGAGACTATGACCTAACAAGTTGTTCCTATGAATCCCAAATCCTCGTTCAATAAGTGCGTCAAATCAGTATCCACATTTTTTAGGGGTTAAGATGTGTGATCCTGGGTAATCTTGTATTCTTCTCTACCTGTTTACACATTAGTGATATCATCTCTTGAATCTTCCATTACTGTACCGCTTTTACTACTGTGGTGGTTGTGATGGACTGCAAGTTTAAAGAGCCAAGCTAAATGACATGTAACAGGCATTATAACCCGTGAAACGCTGGTTCTGATTCCTGTATCATTTTTTTGTAAATATAAAAAAATGTATGATGGACTGTCTGTCAGAGAACATGCTGGTTTGCTAAAATTGACACATACAACCCCACCCCAGGGATAAGTTCAGAGGACAGGAGGTAGCTTAAACTACAGATTTCGAAAATACAATTAGCTTGTTAGGGTCCTTTGAAGTCAGGAACTAAAATATCCTTTTAGGAAGTCCTCAGGGGACTCCATTGAGTTGCCCTGGGTGTCATGGACAAAAGGCATATGCATTTTAAAGGGTGTCTTCCAAGGAAAGCCAGGGAAATAAATCAAAGAGACCTTTGATGTCTGTAGATACCAGGGCCCAGATAAAATTAAGGAAGCCAATATGCTTTTGCTTTAAATAGACAGTGACTTACATCAAAGAGACTTTTGATGTGTGTGAAACAAGATCCCAGACTGGTTTTGACCAGTTAACATGAGGAGAGGACATTCAGTGATGTCAGCTATTATTTTTTTGTTTTAAAATATCTTGTTTGGACATCATGTGTTATAAAATATATATTTTTATACACCAAGGTGGAGTCTGGTGACCTCAGAGGGAAGGCCGGCTCAGGACTGTTTTAAACCTACTGAGAAAACCTTGAGACCCACACTTTCATATTTCTGACTTGAGAGAAGAGGAACATCAAAGCACTGAAAGATTGAGAAGTAAGGACCTTAGACAAGATTAGTCTGAGTGTTATTATTGGTAGGAATCTGCACTTTTTAACCTGTTTGTTTTAAGGCTGTATGTGTTGGGATATTTTGTTCTGTATTTTACTGTTTTCATATATTATCTATTTTAAAATAAAGATATATATTTTAAAAGCAGAAACTGCCTTGACAATTCTTTTTATTTAAGTGAAGTTTTTGAAGGTTATAGCAGACACTGTGTAGAACTTATTATTATACCAAACTGGGAAATGGATAGAGTTCTCTAAGGTCTTGCATAGAGTTCTAAGGGTTCATTTTATAGACTTAGTTAGGTGCCCGTAGGCAAAGATATCTGCCCCCCCGAAGACAGAATTATCTAAGCCTGCTAATTGGGTACACTAATAAGAGGTTATCAGTTTGAATCCCTCCAGAACTTGAGAATAAGGTGACTCAAACCCACAAAACAGACAAGAGGGTTACCTTGTACTGTTAACTGTCCACAGATCCTACGCTCAGAGGTTGGCACTTTGGGAGTAGAAGGCTGAACTGCTGAGTGAATTTGTGACAGATTGGTTGGCTGCTGTGGCATAAAAAGTTTGATGGTATAAGATTTATTGTTTAGTGTGTCAGCTTGAGACCGTTCAGCTCACTTGGAAAAAAGAAAGGCAGTGTTTTGTTTTTCTTAAAGGAAACAGAACTCTGTCCCTTGATGTGCTATCGAGTTCCTACCCATTTAATTTTTTTTTCTAAAGTGCCAGTCAGATTAGCAGTAGTAAGGAAAGATGACTTCCAACTACAGCAGACACACTGTAGGTTTCTTAAGGCAGTTGTGCAGGGACAGAGGAGTCCCATCCAAGGTGAAAACAAGCAAGCAGAGCCTCATAGATGCCCTGATGGTAGCAGATATCCAGAGAAGAGAGTCACTGACCATGACTGGAAGGGACCAGACCTCAAGTGTGGCAGGACTAGCAGCCAGTGAGGGGTCCCAAGTTGATGAGGAGGACAGCAGGGCCACTGTCAGTGAAGGACTATAGCAGCAGGGGAAGGTCACCAGTATCCTGAATCTAGAGGTACTCAGGCTGCAAATTGAGTTGTGCAGGATGGAACTGGAAGCAGAGCAACAACAGATGGAGGCAAACCGTGAATAGTGTGAGCACCAGCAAGCTGCAGAGGAGAAGAGAGAGTGAGAATGCAGAGAGGTAGAGGAGAAGAGAGAGGAGCACCAGTGGCAACAAGAAAACTGGAGAAGCTATGACTCTGACCAGTGGCACCAGAGCAGATAAGTGGCTTGGGTTTAACTGGGACTGCAGAACTAGGTTAAAAATTGAACTCCAAGTCTTTCTCTGTATGAAAATATGTATTGTTAGCCCAGGCCTCCCCTGAAAAAGGGACTTTGGGGCTCAGTGGGCCTACCCGTTCACCAAATTTTAAATAAAAAGAAATAAAATAAATAAATTAATAGCCGAGTTTAAGGAAGAGGATGACATGGATGCCTTTTAAAACTCTTTTGAAAAAGTTTGTAATCAGACTAAAATTCCAAGGGAGTCCTGGAGCTTTCAGCTATCCCCGCCACTTACTGGGAAAGCTTGGGATGCATTGGGTCAAATGAACAATGAGGATAGTGATAATTAAAGCAAGTTAAAAGCTGCACTGTTAAAAAAGTTTGAATTAACTGCTGAATCATACAGAGCTCAATTCTGTAAGCTCAGGAGAAGCCCTAATATGAGCTATGAGGAGCTAGCAACAAAACAACGTCAGTTTTTAAAATGTTGACAGGAAGGAATTGAGGCAAACTATGTTGATAAAATTGAAAATGTGATTTTATTAGAACAGTTTTATTAGGCGTGCCTAGCAGAGCTAAAAACCTGGCTAGAGAACTGAGATCCAAAAACAGTGCAAGAGGCTGCTGAACTCTTGGACTGCTATGCCAAGAGCAGACCTGCTCTAAGAGTGCTTGGGGCAGGCATGGCAGCGCAGAAAGGGAAAAGTGTGCCTTCAGGGCAGCTAAAATCCTCACTGCTTTCACCAAAACCAGTTAGCCCCAGGTTTCAAAGAAAATATTTCTCTGAGAGAAGAACTGAATGTTGGTTGTGTAAGAAAACTGAGCATATTGCCAGACAGTGCCCCAAAAAGGTGAGCCATAATACACCACAGGGTGCTAGACAAGAGTGGGTTTTTTGTGTGTTCCTGGGAGCATGCCACTGTACATGAGGGAACACATGCACCCAGTCATAGTAAATGGTGTAGAGATGCAGGACTTAAGGGACACAGAGGCACCCCTGAAATTGGTAAAGGGGGATCTGGTACAGCCTGGTCAGCTTATACCCAATGAATACATAACTGTACAAGGGTTTACTGGTGAAGAGAAAACATTGCCACTCGCTAGTGTTCTCCTGGACTGGGGTAAAACAGGGGGAACTGTGCAATAGGTAGCTGTAGCCAACACATTAGTAGTGAATGTGATCTTGGGTAACAATCTCCAGCAGGGGGTGGTATGTGCAGTTACCCATAGCCAAGAGGCAAGGGAAAATAGTAGTTCCCTAAACCCCACAGAAACTAGTGTGGAAACCACTTAGAGGCTGGTTCCCCAGCCTGTGTCTCCAGATAGGGAGACTGATAAAAAAGGGGTCAAAATTTCCCCAGTAGCCAGTAACTACACAGCTTCAGCGGGTTACTCCGAAGAGGGAGGGGTGACCTCTGGTCAGAGGATTAGGATTGACAGTGATCCTAAGGGCCCCTACGCTAGTGCAAGGGACCCTAGTTTAGTGACTGAAGGGGACCTGTCCCATGCCTTGGGAATGTGTGAGGGGTTTGCAGCTGCTCAGAGGAGTGACCATAGTTTAGAGAAGCTGTGGGCTTGGGCAGACTCTGCCAGAACACAGTGAGGTGATGGCAGGCAAAAGGTTTATTCAGAAAATGGACTTATGTATACACAGGCAGTACAGACAGAGAGGGATGCTAGGCAGGCAGCTTGTCGATCCCCAGGGGTATTGTGAGCAGTTGCTCAAGATTGCCCATGATATCTCCTTGTCTAGCCATCTGGGAATTGTGCACACTATGCAACAGTTAGCCCAGAATTTCTACTCGCCAAACTTCATACAGCTGGTGAAGGAGTATTGCAGGTCCTGTCACTGGAGCCAAGAAATAGGGAAGGAAAGCAAGAAAATCCAAGCCACCCTGATTCCATTGCCCATAGTGGAGGAGCCATTCCAGAGGGTGGGAATAGATATTGTGGGGCCTTTAAATACCCCAGCTCCTCAGGAAAGAAACTCATCCTGACTGTGGTGGATTATGCCAGTTGGTACAAAGAGGCAGTCGCCCTATCCTCACTGAGGACAGATAAAGTGGCAGATGCCTTACTTGGGATTTTCTCCTGTTTTGGGTTACTGCAGGAGGTACTCACCGATTGAGGAGGTTCCTTCATCTCAGACCTGATGAAATGTTTATGGGAGGTGTGTGGTGTGGTGCAGAGATGCATGACATCATAGCACCCACAAGTCAATAGACTTGTGGAATGAGTCAATGGTACCCTAAAATCAATGCTCTGGGCATTTGCTGAACAGCATGGGAGGGACTGGGAGAAATACCTTCCCCATCTGTTGTTTGCATACAGGGAGGTGCCCCAAGAGTCAACAGGATTTCCCCCTTTGAACTCTTGTATGTACGCCGGGTACGTGGGCCCCTAGACTTGATCAGGGAGGACTGGGAAAGCAAGCACACCACCCAGGAAACTCCCATTGTGGATTATGTACTTAGGATTAGGTAAAGGCTGAAGGAGATTATGGGGCAGCCCAGAGCAACCTGGCAACTGCCCAACAGAAACAAAATGTATGGTACAACCGTAGAGCCAGAGATCGCTCATACATGGTGAGTCAAGAAGTCATGGTCCTTATTCTGGCCCAGAAAGACAAGCTGCAAGCTGAGTGGACAGGACTATACAAAGTGGTTATGAAAGTAAATGACATAAACTACATTGTGGAGTTTCCTGACCGTAGACAGATAGAAAGGAAGTACCATGTCAACATGATGAAGCCATATGCAAATAGGGCTGACATGGTGTTTGCAATGTGTAGTCCTGGGGAGGGGGTGGATGAAGGAGACCCCCTTCTGGACCTGCTGGAAGAGACTAAGTGAGAGTCCTCTGTGGAGGCAGCAAGATTGTCTCCACAGCTGACCCCAGGACAGATCCAGAAAGTAAGGTAGGTTTTAGCAGACTTTGCCCCCTTGTTTAGCACCAAGTCTGGACTAACCTCCTTAGCGACACACAATGTGGAGACAGGGACACAAATGCCCATATGGAGGAGAGCATATCGGGTGTCAGAGGCTGTCCAAAAGGACATTAGGAAGGAAATGGAGGAGATGCTGAATTTAGGGGAAATACAGAGATCCCACAGTCCCTGGGCCTCTCTTGTAGTCCTTGCACCCAAGCCAGATGGCTTGACTCATTTCTGTGTAGACTGTCATGGACTGAATGAAGTCACGAAGTCAGATGCCCACCCGATGCCCCGGACGGATGAACACCAGGACAAGTTGGGAGGGATGACCAAACTTACGACCACTGACCTGATGAAGGGGTATTGGCAGGTAGAGCTGATGGACAGAGCTAAAGAGAGGTTGGCCTTCATCACTCCGATTGGCTTATTTGAGTTCAAAGTAATGCCTTTCAGAATGAACACCCCAGCTACTTTCCAAAGGTTGGTGAACCAGATGTTAAATGGTGCTGAGGAGTATGCCGTGGCGTACCTGGATGACTTTGCCATCTTCAGTACCAGCTGGGAGGAAAACCTCACCCACTTTAGGGAAGTGCTGGACAGGATACAGAGGGCTGGGCTCACTGTCAAAGCCAAGAAGTGCCAGGTGGTTATGGGAGAGGTGACATACCTCGAGCATGTTGTAGGCCGGGGACAGCTCCATCCTAACCAAATAAAGATAGGGATAGTCCAGGCATGGCCAGACCAGAAACTCAGAAGCAGGTCAGGAGTTTTCTTGAGACAGCAGGGTACTATAGAAAATTTGTACCCAAGTACAGTGCCCTGACTGCTTCCCTATCTGACCTGACAAAGAAAAGGATGCCAAAGAAAATTACCTGGGGCCCAGCCTGTGAGGAAGCCTTTTCCAAACTAAAGGAGGCACTGTGTAGTGCTCCTGTTTTAACAAGTCCTGACTATAGTAAAACCTTTATAGTTCAGACTGATGCCTCAGATGTTGGTATTGGAGCAGTACCGAGCCAGACATTAAGCAAAGGGAGGGACCACCCCATTGCCTCCCTGAGTAAAAAGTTGCTTCCCAGGGAGCAGTCATACTCCATGGTGGAAAAGGAGTGTCTTGTCCTAGTGTGGGCCCTAAAGAAATTGGAGCCATATGTATATGGGCAGCAGTTTGTCTTGCAGACTGACCACAACCCCCTGGTGTGGCTGATGCAGATGGGAAAAAATAATGGTCAATTACTAAAATGGAGTCTTGCTTTGCAAGGACATGATATGACCATTCTACATAGGGCTGGAGCAACCAACCAGAACTCAGATGGGCTGTCCAGGGTCTATGAGGAGTGAACTGATTTGGGAAGCTCATCCCATGCAGGGGGATAGAGCCCCCATATACAGTCTAGGTGGGGAGGATTGTGACCCATGGACTGCTGGTTCTGATTCCGTATAATTTTTTGTAAATGTAAAAATGTGATGGACTGTCTGTCAGAGAACATGCTGGTTTTGGTTGAAATGACATATCTAAGCCCCTGCCCCCAGGGATAAGCTCAAAGGACAGGAGGTAGCTAAACTTCAGATTTCAAAATGCAGTTAGCTTGTTAGTCTTTTGAAGTCAGGAACTAAAATATCCATTTAGGAAGTCCTCAGGGAAATCCTTTGATTTGCCCTGGGTGTCATGGACAAAAGGCATATGCATTTGTAAAGGGTGTCTTCCAAGGAAATCCAGGGAAATACATCAAAGAGACCTTTGATGTCTACAGATACCAGGGCCCAGACAAAATTAAGGAAGCCAATAGACCTTTGCTTTAAACAGACAGTGACTTACTGTACATCAAAGAGAGTTTTGATGTGTGTGTGAAGCAAGATCTCAGACTGGTTTTGACCAGTTAACATGAAGAGAGAAAATCCAGTGATGTCAGCTATTATTATTTTTTTTTAATATATTGTTTGGACATCATATGTTATAAAATATAGATTTTTATACACCAAGGCAGAGTTTGGTGACCTCAGAGGGAAGGCCGGCTCAGGACTGTTTTTAAACCTACTGAGAAAACCTTGAGACACACACTTTCATATTTCTGACCTGAGAAAAGAGGAACATCAAAGCACTGAAAGACTGAGAAGCAAGGAAATTAGATATGATTAGTGTGAGTGTTATTATTGATAGGAATCTGCATTTTTTAACCTGTTTGTTTTAAGGCTGTATGTGTTGGGATGTTTTGTTCTGTATTTTACGGTTTTCATATATTATCTATTTTAAAATAAAGATATAAATTTTAAAAGCAGAAACTGCCTGGTGTGCCTTGACATTTCTTTTTATTTAAGTGAAGTTTTTGAAGGTTATAGTTGACACTGTGTATAGCTTATTATTATACTAAACTGGGAAAAGGATAGAGTTCTCTAAGGTCTTGCATAGAGTTCTAAGGGTTCATTTTGTAGACCAGGTTAGGTGCCCTTAGGCAAAGATATCTGCCCCCCTGAAGACAGAATTATCTGAGTCTGATAATTGGGTACACTAACAACAGGTTATCAGTTTGAATCCCTCCATAACTTGAGACTAAGTTGACTCGAACCCACAAAACAGACAAAAGGGTTACCTTGAACTGTTAACTGTCCACAGATCCTACGCTCAGAGGTTGGCACTTTGGGAGTAGAGGGCTGACCTGCTGAGTGAATTTGTAATGATCCTGTGTAATCTTGTATTCTTCTCTACCCGTTTACACATTAATGAAATCATCTCTTGAATCTTCCATTACATAGAAACATAGACTTTGATGGCAGATAAGGACCGCTAGGCCCACCTAGTCTGCCCATTTCCCTACCTACAGGATAGGCCGCAGATCCTAGTTAACCAACAGCCTATTTCTTCCTACCCCCCACAAGAATTGCCTTATGTCTGTCCCATGCATTCTTGAATTCTCCCACAGTTTTAGAACCCACAACCTCCTCAGGAAGGCTGTTCCATGCATCCACTACCCTCTCTGTAAAATAATACTTCCTCACATTGCCCCTGAACCGCCCTCCATCTATCTTTAAATTTTGTCCCCTTGTTCTTCCAAGTCTCTTTTTCTGAAAGATGCTGCCATCTTGGACTTAGTTGATTCCCTTGAGGTACTTGAAAGTTTCTATCATGTCCCCCCTCTCCCTTCTTTCCTCAAGGGTATACATGTTAAGCTCCTTTAGTCTCTCCTCATACGGCTTCTCTTGCAGACTCTGCACCATTTTAGTTGTCCTCCTCTGGACTGCCTCTATCCTGTCTATGTCCTTGCAGAGATGGGGTCTCCAGAACTGGACACAGTATTCCAGATGGGGTCTCATCAACTGTCTGTACAGAGGGATAATAACTTCCTGTTTTCTGCTGATGATGCCTCTCCCTATACATCCCAGTATATCCCCGGCCCTCCCTACTGCCTTCTCACATTGCTTGCTAACCTTAAGGTCATCTGATATGATTACCCCCAGGTCCCTTTCCTTTTTGTTGTTGTTACTACCTCCCTACCCATTGTGTATTCTTCCCTGGGTTTTTGTTTCCAGGTGCATTATTTTGCACTTCTTTGCATTGAACCTAGCAGCCATACTTCTGACCATTCCTCCAACTCTTGCAAGTCCCTTTTCATTCTTTCCATGCCTCCTTGTGTATCAACCCTGTTGCAGATCTTTGTGTCATCTGCAAAAAGGCATACTTTTCCTTCCAGTCCCTCTGCAATGTCACTGATGAAGACATTAAAAAGGACTGGACCCAATACTGAACCCTGCAGTACCCCACTAGTAACCGCCCTTTCTTCAGAGTGGACTCCATTTACAATTACATTCTGTGTCCTGTTGTCCAGCCAATGTTTTACTCAGGCTACCACCCTGGGACCCACTCCCAGGCTGGTTAATTTAACTATTAATCTTTTGTGTTGGACTGTGTCAAATGCCTTGCTAAAGTCTAGGTAGGCCATGTCCACAGCCCCTCCCTGGTCTACTACTTTGGTCACCCAGTCAAAGAAATCTATTAGATTCATCTGACATGACCTTCCCACTGTGAACCCATGCTGCCTTGGGTCCTGTGCCCACTGACCTCTAGGTACCAACTATTCTTTTCCTGCAAGTGACTCCATCACTTTCCTACCACAGAGGTCAGACTGACAGGTCTGTAGTTTCCTGCCTCTGTCTTGGTCCCACTTTTGTGAAGGGAATCCACATCCACCTTCCTCCAGTCCTCAGGTACCACCATCCTCCCATGATTTTTTAAAAAAAGTACCCAGTGGTTTCAGTAGTTCCTTCCTTAATTCTTTTAGAATTCTGGGGTGAATTCCATCAGTACTCATTGCTTTGTCCACCTTCAGTTTTAGGAGTTCTTGCAGAACCCTTTCTTCTGTGAAAGGACTGGGATCGACCCCCCTATCAAGAGTGCTTCTGTTAATTGGATTAGGCACCTCCCCCTCCTCTTTTGTGAATACTGAGCAGAAATATTCATTCAGTATTCCTGCTTTTTCACTATCCCCCTCTGCCCACCCACCGTTCATTCTATTCAGCCTCACTATCCCTTCCTTTTGTCTTTCTACGCTCACTGATGTACCTATAAAAGGTTTTATCCCCCTTCTTAACTGAGTTGGCTATCTTTTCCTCAGTTTGGGCCTTTGCTATTCTGACTTCCCTCCCTGCTTCTTTCTACCTTAACTGGTACAGCTCTCTGTCCTGCACCTTCTGTGTTTCCTTATACTTCCAGAATGCTATCTTTTTCTTCCTGACTTTCACAGCCACCTCTTTTGAGAACCGTAGTGGCTTTTTCTTTCATTTTGATTTGTTTATTTTTTCACACAAAGGCTTGTTGCCTCTGTGATGGCAGTTTTGATAATTCCCCATTGTTGCTCCACACCTCCTTCTAGCCTGTTTGCTAGTGCTTTTCTGAGGCACTCTCCCATCTTGCCAAAGTCAGCCCTCCTAAAGTCCAGTACCCTCACTTTTGTATGGCTTGACTCTGTAGCTGAGTTTAACGTCAATCACACTGTTTGATGGTCACTTGTCCCCAGATGGCAACCCACTTCTAGATCTGAGATCCTCTCACTGCCCCCGTTTCAGAGTATAAGGTCTAAGATTGCTCCCTCACGAGTGGGTTCTGAAACTAGCTGTCTAATGCCTGCCACCTGTAGGGCATCAAGAATGGCCCTTCTCTTGGATGTGGCTGCAGCAAATGTGCTCCAGTTAACATCTGGCATATTCAGGTCTCCCATCAACAGTATCTCCCCTTTCTCTGCCATTCTAAGAATGCCTTCTATCATATCCTTGTTCATTCCTTCCTCCTGACATTGGGGTCTGTACACAACCCCTGTGTGGATTGTGGTGCCCTTTCCAGTCTCCAAGGTGACCCACAGTGCCTCCTCCCCTCCCTGTTTACTCTTTTGTTCAGTTGCTTTTATCCCTTCCTTTACATTGAGAGCTACTCCTCCCCCTCTTCTCCCCTGCCTGTCTCTCCTGTAGGTTATGTACCCTGGTATGTTAACATCCCAGTCATGGTTCTATCTGTACCATGTTTCTGTGACTGCTATGATATCCAGGCATCCCTCTTCCATTAAGGCCACCAGCTCAGGGAGCTTGTTACCTAGACTATGGGCATTGGTACTCATTACCCTCCATTTCCTGATGGCCTTACCCCCTTTTGCCTCATCCCTGTCCTTCTTGCCTTTGTCACTTTCTCCATTTACCCCTGCCCTTCTCCCTATTGACACCTCCATGTTGGTGTTTGCCACACTTACTACCGGATTGTTTGGGGCTAGGATTTTCCTGATCCTTTCCAGTGCCTCCCCTTAGCTGTTAAAAGCTTGCCAATGAAGCATTTAAACCTATCACCTAGGATCCTGGTTCCCCTCCCGGACAGATGCAGCCCATCATGCCAGTATAGGCTTGCATCACTCCAGGTGGACCCCCAGTCCCCAATGAAGCCAAATCCCTGAGCTCCACACCAGTTTTTCAACCACTGATTGAATCCCATGCTGTTGGACACCCTAGCCTTTCCTATGCCATTGATGGGTAGCACCTCCGAGAAGGTTGCCGTGTGTGCTACTTGTCTAAGGCCCCTCCCCAATTCCACAAACTCTTCTTGCACTGCTCTGATCCCTTTCTTAGCCAGGTAATTTGTCCCTAGGTGGACAATGACATCCAGCTCCCTCCCCTGTGCTGCTGCTCTGGCAATCCTGAGGATTCGCTCCCTGTCCCTCCAAGCCATGGCTCCAGGCAGGCACCTTACCTCCCTCTCCCATTACTGTACCGCTGTTACTACTGTGGTGGTTGTGATGGACTATGTTTAAAGAGTCAAGCTAAATGACATCTAATAGGCATCATACTACTCTGTGGGGATATTGAAGCCTGATCGACCTTCTTGTCCCATTACCATCTCCTCCTCTCCCATTCCCCCGCTGTGTAGCTTTATATTGAGGTTAAAGATGTTGTCTTTATCTAAACTGTGGTCGAGTGTGTCCCGTATGTATCCACAGTATGTGCATGACCAAATCTGACTATGGTCTCTATGCTCTTTCCACAATATTGAAAATTTTACTGGAATTCAAGGTGGGGTGAGTATAACAAAGGTACATAGTCTGTTAAATGAACTTCCCTAAAATGATTGCTAAAGTACACCTTTTTACAGTACAGTACTGGAGCACCTGGTCTCTGCTGCCACCAGCTGTTAAGAACTGTACCCTGTTGTACAGCTTAGTCATGTGATTTTGGCTTCCAGTGTACTTATAGCCCTAACTGGAAAGAGAGTTAACAGAATTCTCAGGTCTCTTTTAAAGTTATTGTTTTAAAATATAAAAATAGAATAATGTATAGGTTACGATGCATTACCGACAACTAATAACATCGAGAGGTACTGGACAAGTCGGAACCTCGAGAGCAAAGCAATGACTGTTAAAGTTAAGGATGATCTCTTTAGTTTTTTTTTATTTTTATTTTATTTTATTTAAACAGCAGTTTGGAAAACCTTTGAGCCATAGACTCATTTACAAAGGTACCTTGTCACAGTAAGACAAACCAAAATACACAGTATAGCAGTACAACACATAAGTATAACAGTAAATTAAGACATAGATTTTCTCTTCATACTGATACTATGTTGTCTTGACATTTAAAAATGAAAACAGTTGCAGAGCTATTCAGTTCTTCTTTGTCTTTGTATGGATTAGAAACAGTTGACAGACAATTCTATCCAGTTTATGTTTGTAGAAGCATTGCACAGTATGTTGTTTTTGGAGCTTCACTCATCATCCACCTGCAAGAAGCAAAAAGGACATATTTATACTTGTATAGCTCTGCATATCAGTACTGTTAATATTATTAATGTATGGTTGGATGCATTAAATTATACTGGTATTCATTTATATCTTAATAAAAATTAAAGTGAAAAAAATATGTTTACTATGGATGGCAGTCCTATCATTTTGCTTCTGTTTGAAGGCAGGATCAACTAGATAATTCCACTTTTTTTGTGGAAGAAAAAAAACTGAGAGAATGTCTAGCACCGGACGTCATTCACTCTACTTCAGCAGAGAGATCCATCATGTTTTAAAACTCGTTCTACTCACCCACAAAGTAAAAGTGGTCAATCAGAAGGCGTGCTTTGGAAGACATGGTGGGCTTCCAGTTGTGCTGTTGCGTGTCAGTGAATAATAATAATAATAATATTATTTGTTTAGTGCAATTCATAAATATCAAAGCGCTGTACAAGCATCCAACTCTAAAACATTTAGAATCAGCATCTAAAACTTAATAAAAATATTAAAATAGAATATAAATCATTAATATCAAGACTTCAAAAATCAGGAAAAGCCAACATATACATATGAGTTTTAATAGCAGTTTTAAAGATCTCCGGTGTCTGGCACCCTCGTATCTGATGAGGTAGAGAATTTCACAGGGTAAGGATGGCATAACCAAAAGTGCATTTTTCCGAGGTCTTCAAACGCACCCTGGGAATCTCTAGCAATACTTCGTTGGCTGAGCAGAGCAGTCAGAGGGGGCAGTAAGGAATCAGAAGGTCTTGAAAGTAACTCTAACTCAGACCATGTAGAGCTTTGTAGGTCAGTAAACCTACTTTAAAGGTGATCTGCCACTGAACAGGCAGCCAGTGCAGAGTGCACAGCACAGGGAAAATATGGCTGGATCGACTCAACCCAGACAATAACCTGACTGCTGCATTCTGCACCAACTGCAGGCAGTGGATATCTACCCCAGGAAGCCCTAGGAAAAGGGAGTTACAGTAGTCAAGGTGTGAAGTCACGAAAGCGTGAACTGGGATTGGAAGATCGCCAGACCGAGCAAGGTGCTTAATCCAGGCAATGTTCCTCAGATGAAAAGAGGAGGACTTGACCATGGCTGACACCTGTAAGCAAAGTGTCAGCCCATCATAAAGTACCACCCCCAGGTTCCGCACCTGCTCGGAGGTCGAGAGCTGACGGTCCCCAAGCCACAGCCCAGCAGGCTTCCCAGTAGTTGACCCCACTATCCAGAGACCCAGTTCAACCACTAACACCACCGTCTTGTCGGAATTCAGCTTTAAGCAGCTGGAATTCATCCAGTCTAGGATTTCTTTGAGACAGTTGGAAAATACTGAGATCACACTATCCTGGTCAGGAACAGAAAAAGAGGTATAGCTGAGTATCATCTGTGTAACAGTGAAAAGTCAGCCAATACCATCTCACAATGTTTCCAATTTTTTATTTATTTTATTTACTTATTTATTGAAATATTCAGAAAGACCTTTGAGTCAGTGACTCATTCACAAAGGTTCTACGTCATACGTAAAAGGACACATGAACAGAACTTGGAATACGGATTACAGTACAATTACAAATAACAGTCAGTGAGGTTACATAGTTGTGCAGTTGTTGAATAACAGCAAGTTTCATTTCTTAGTACAGCCGTAATAGTTACAGAGGTTCTGTAGAGGCTGATGGTCATAGGGTTTCATAGTTACAATTTGGTACAAGGAGTCCAACAATAGTTAGTTTGATAGCTGCATATGTCAATCTGGTGTCAAGGGCAGTCACATTGGCTAGAGGCATGAAGGTATTTCCGTAGCTTGGATTTATAAGGACCAAGCCTTAATTCGTTTGTTATATGACTTGGGAGGGCATTAGTCCAGGAAGGGGCCCTGTAAGTGAAGGTTTGCTTGAATTGGGAAGTCCATCCATTGGGGTACCCACAGCAGCTGCTTGTTTGAGCTGTGGGTTGTTTTGACTGGAGGAGTTGGGCGGATGAGTTGGTTTAGGGTAGGTGGCGTGAGGCCTAGTAGTACCTTTTTGGTCATAAGGCAGGTGTGGTACCTGGTTCTGCTATCTAGGTTTAGCCAGTTTGTGCTGCTGTAAAGGGAGCAGGAGTGTGTAAAATGATCACATCCAAGGATGAGATGGCAAGCTTTGTTTAAAATGAGTCAGAGTCTGCTTAGGGTGGGGGATGGAGCGGCTCTGTAGATCAGGATGCCGTAGTCTAGCAGGGAGAGGATCAAGGACTTTATAGTAAGTTGTAATGCTTCAGGGGTGAGGCAGTGTTTGTGCAGGTATAGTGCCCCTTGTCTGGAGCTAAGGGCTGTTGATAGGTGTAGGTTATGTTGATTAAAGCTGAAGGTGGGGTCTAGAGTGATCCCTAAGTATTTAAACCTGCTTACTTGTTCTAATGAGGTCTGATTGCCAGTGAGGAATTGGGGGCAGAGGTTCTTGAGTGGGTTCTGGGGGTGGGCAAAGACCATGACTTTTGTCTTATTGAGGCTGATAATAAGATGTTGGGTGGTGAGCCAGTCTTCAACTTCATGGAACAATTGTTGGAGAGTTTGGTGGAGCTTGTTTTTTTTTTTTTCCAATTGTTTAATCAGGTGAGATGCACTAAGCTGAAAGCTTGTTTACAGGTGCAACCTGGGAGCACAGGGAAGTTAAGTGACTTGCTCAGGGTCACACAGTATGCAAGTGGGGCCTGTGGGATTAAAACCCATGTCTCCAGATTTGCAGCTCAGAGCCTTAAACCACTGTGCTATACTGCCTCCGGGTGATGGGTCAGAGATGAACAAGACCACATCATTTGTGTATAGGAGTAGATTTACAGGGCATGACGCTGGGAGGGAGTTGAGGTATAGGCTGAAAAGTAGGGGGCCAAGTATGGAGCCCTGTGGAACACCAGAGTGGATAGGGAGGTTGAGGGAGAGGACAGGGCCTACCTTGACTATCTGTGTTCTATTGGAGAGATAGCTGGTGAACCAGTTTAGGGTGTCACTGGAGAAACCTGTGAAAGTCAGGGTGTTAAGCAAGATGGCCTGATTTACGGTATGAAATGCCTTAGATAGGTCCAAGAAGATGGCGCCTGTGAGGTGGCCGTGGTCCAGGGCTGAGTGGACATGGGAGGTAAAGTCAAGGAGGACGATGGTGGTACTGTGGCTCTTACAGAAACCATGCTGCTGTCTGGATAGAAGGTTATATTTGTTAAGGTGGTCAGTAAGTTGGTCGGCAACTATGCATTCTAGTGCCTTAGACGAGGAGGTAGGATAGAGATGGGGTGGTAGTTGTTTGTGGATGTGCGGTCACCACTTTTATGGATGGGTGTGATGTAGGCCAATTTCCAGTGGGTAGGGAATTTCCCTTGACAGAGGGAGTGGTTTAGAAAGTGGGTGAATGAGGCTGGGACTTCCTGGAGGGTGAGACAGAGAAGTCTGAGGTCCAGGAGTCATAACTATAGTGATTTTGGCTAATGGCTTTGGTTAGGTAGGGTTTGGCAGTCTCTAGCGTAAGGACTCACAGGTAGAAGGGTGGAGCAAGGGGAGGATGCAGGGCATTATGGGCAGACGGGGGATCAAAAAAATTAGGGGGCAGCACATGGGAGAGATCAGTGAAAGCAGTGTTAAAAGCTGAGGCTGTTCTGAGGGGATCAGAGGAGAGGTAGCCATCTATTAGAATTTGGTCAAAAGGCAGGTTTGGGGACTTGCCACAGAGTTCCTTAAAGTTTTCCTAGAACTTGCAACCAGAGCCCCAGGTAGAGGTTAAGGTGTCTTTGTAATAGTTCGCTTTGGCGGTGCGTATGGCCCAGGTGCCCTTGTTTTGGGACTCCCAATAACGTTGCCAGTCCAGAGGCTGCAATTGGTAGCATATCACTGTGAACAACATGAGGGACAAAACTAATCCCTGTGGGACCCCACATGGAAGGGAGAATGGGTCAGAGGAATAGATCCCTGATACTACCCTCTGCGACCTGCCAGTGAGAAAAGAATAGAACCATCCGAGGACTGTACTTGACAGGCCACAGATAACCCGCAGGCAGTCAAGAAGCACCCAATGGTCCATGGTGTCAGAAGCTGATGAGAGATCCCGAAGGACAAGGATGGAATGGTGCTTCTGGCCTTTGGCCATAAGGAGATCATTGAGTACCCAAACCAGAGCAGTCTCAGTACTATGTCTCTTACAGAAACCAGACTGGAGAGGATCGTAGATAGCATAGATGGTAAAATTTGTCTCCAACTGTTGCACAACAACTTTCTCAATAACCTTCCCTATAAAGGGAAGATTAGAGATTGGTCTGTAGTTTGCAGGAGAATCTGGGTCAAGAGATGGTTTCTTGAAAAGGAGAGTTACCACAGCCTCCTTCCGAGAGTTGGGGAACTCACCCAACTTCAGTGAGCACCAGATTAAGTCTGCTAAGACCAAGCCAATCACATCAATACACCCTATTAAAAAGTGAGTAGGGCCTGGGTCTAAACTACAGCTAGTTGGCCGTATACTCTGGAGAAGCCATGTGATATCCATGATCTCCAGTCAGTCAAACCTGGCTCAACAAAGCAGAGGCCCCGTGACTCCACTCCAACTATCAGCATCCTCTGTAGGTCATGACAGGTGAATTTTCAACCTGATGTCAGCAATCTTTTTTCAGCAAAGAAGCTGGCAAACCTGTTGCATTTAATTTGCAAAAAAGCTTTCCGAACTTGTTGACAGGCTTGATTGCACAGTCTGTCTATGGTTTGGAACAGCTGTGCTGGTCAGTTCTGTACTGCTGCAATCTCCCTGGACAGGAACTCTGCCTTCTTACAAGAGATTGTTGACTGAGAGTCACTATAATGCTTGAACAGTCTAAGTTTGTTGACATCTAAGCCGGACTTATGCCAAGCATGCTCTAACCTCTGGCCCACTCACTTCAACTACTTCAAGGTCCCACCAAACCATGGGGACCAAGGGCGGAGAGTAAGTGGGTGAACACAGAAAGGAGCAAGGGTATCCAGATCCCCCATCACTGCTTGATTATAAGCCTGGAGTAGGTTCTCTTGACCCTTGCTTGCATCTGGCATTCCTGATAGATCCAACATCGCCAAAAGGCTATCTGGGGTCACACCCCGCAAAGAGAGATATTGGACCATCTCCACAGGGGCAGGCCTATGTTGTCATTCAGGTCCCGGACAATACTATTATGGGACCTGAATAATAGTATTATCAGTTATGAACAGTGCTATTATCAGTCCAGCACTGGTGGTGTTACCAGGATATTTTGACATGTTTTACAGTGGTATTAATTTTAGAATCCATATATTAGAAGCTGTTAAAATTATTACAACCCAGCTATTGTTTAGATAAATATGTTCTAGTACTTGGGAAATATATTCTAAAACGATATATTTCACTCTGAATTTAATGTATTTGGTGCTTTATTAACTGTTCTTTCAGACCGTGTTCTTGTGTACAAAGCACATGGGGCCTTATTGCTGTTGTCTCTGACTGAACATCTAGTTGTGCTTGCCTTGCCATGTGGCAGAGTAAGGCTACACCCTCAGCTGTGACTGATGGACCACTTTTCTATCTCCTTATTTCCCAGCAGGAGTTAATGCTTTTCTCTTTGCTTTTCTCCCCGCCTCCACCCTAGGTTAGCTACCTAGCGTAGCTTTTTACTGTCCCTACTAAACTTCCTACTAGTCCTCTCTTTTCATTTGTTTTCCATTTCCATCCATGCAGTCCCTGGAATGATGCCAAACACCCAGAGAGGTGTTGTGTAAAGTGCATAAGTGCATTTGGTGTAAAATAAACATGAAGGCTATTTTAGATAGCAGGAATGAATACAGTTAATGAATCCTTTTTAAAGAAAAATTATTCAGAAGCCATATCAAAGTAGTCATTTCATGATGAGTACAGTTATACAAAATCCATAAGGTATTTTCATAATTCACACTATAAACCTGTTACTATATAAGGTTCTATGTGTAAAAGTGCTCAGTAACTGTGGATCAGAGATATAGACAGGGCCCGTGTTTTCTGCAATTCTGCAGTTGTAGCAGTGGCCGCAGAAATCAGGACTAACTGCAGAAATCAGTACTGGTCGCAGAAATCGGGAAAACCTGCCATATGGCTGCATAAATGCTAACTGTGTTATATAATGACGCAAGGCAAGGGCATAGCTACTGATATGTTAAGTATGCCGTGGCATTCATACTCTTTAGAAGTGGCAACAAACTGATGCCGCCTGCTACAAAGCTGAAAAGCTAGTGGCCACGTAGCATCTTCACTTGTGCTGGCTCTTGTTACATAACTCCGTCCAGCCAGTATTGTGGGGGACTGATGCAAATGTAGCAGAGTTTGATTAGGTCCACAACAGTTATGATTTGCTGCTGTGTAGGTGTGGCTAGCTCAGCCATGTTAATTTTTCACTGTGAGGCTGCACACAGTGCATGCTGAATCCCTGGAAGGTGTATTTGGAAGGAAGAGCTGGTAGGCAAGCAGTAGTCAAGAAGTGAGAAGATTCAGTGGTGTCTGTGGAGGTGGAATCAGTCTCAGTGTGGTGGCAGGTATCAGAGGAGGAGCTGATTGTAGAAACATGTGGCTGGCAGCAGACTGAGTAGAGAACTCGGTCCCCACTGATGGACACTGATCACATTTTGATTTGTGGGCTGCAGATCTTTACCTGCAAGTGTGAGAGTAGTTTCTTGCAGATTCTTAAGGAGGGTCAAGTTGCCCAGCTGCAGTAGAGCTGGGGACCGGGGTATACTAGAACTGGAGTGAGCAGATAAGGAAAAAAAATCAGGATGGAGAGTTATAGTGATTGATGCTATACATACGTGAAATGAGGGTCACTGGCTGAAGAACACCACCACTACCACTGAGTTACTGGGAGAACAGAACATGCTAACCAAGGTTACTCCAGCTTAATAAGAATGACTTGCTTGCATTTTGTAGTGTGTTTCCCAAAAGAAAAATCAGGAGACAACAAATCCTACGCACACTGCAAGTTACACCCTCCATCACTGTTATAGGAAGATGATCCCCCCCCAACACAGATTTACACACTGCACTCAACATATTTGTTGCACGGCAGTTAGAGTATTCCTAGTTTAAAAAATATTTCTAAAAGAACATTGATTAAAGTCAGAAAAAAATTGCTTTCAGGTTGGAGTCTCTCTTTATATCTGCTAACTGTAAAAATAAACTAGAAGAAATCCAAGTAAGTTTTGCCTTCTGTGTAGTTTCAGCTGAGCGTTTATGTCCTTCTCCAATTATAACCTAGGAGAACAGCAAAAGCCACCAATATCCAGAAGAAAAACAGACGAGCCTTTCAATTAGGGGTGGGAGGGAAAGTCATTAAAAGAGAACACCAGGTTTGGGTTATTGCAGTTTAATATTAGTGATAAGAAGACTGCATACTGTTAAATGGCCCGCTGTTCCATTTTCAGTGAGTGGAGTGGCTGCACAAAGGCAGTCAAAGGGTAAACTAAGATTTAATCCCCTTGAAGGTATGCCATTTAACCACAATTTATTTGCCGCAGAATGGCTGCAGAATTAGTAGTTGTTCTGCTGCAGAAATGATGAGGTCCTGCCACAGAATGTAGGTCCACTTTGTTGCAGTAAACACAGGGTCCTGGATATAGATAGTCAATATCTGTGGAGATATACACTGTACCTTTAACCAAACCAGGAAGTCCCCTGAAATAACCACTCCCCCCTTGGTTTTCATACATGTTTAGACATGAAACAGCATGTCCAGATATGTAAATAGAAAAGGTCTCAGTCAAGTGATCTCACCAAAAAGATGTAAAAACCTGTTCACTGAGTTCACTTCAGTTCAGCCCAGTGGGGCTCAGCCCTGAGAAAGAAGGGAGAGGTTCTACTGCTACTGTAAACAAGCTGTTGAATGCTGATGAGATAAGGGTCTTAGAAGCTGTAAGATGCAGGACTGTATTATGGGAGAAACTACTGATGTTAAGTAATGATTTTCTTTGGAATTTTTTTGTTTTGATTTATTTTTCGAACTTTTGAAAAATAAATATCACATTGCGGTGTGTTGTAAACCTGAAAAGTTGTCTGCATACATGTGACATGTCCAACTTGCTTAAAAGAGAGAGTTGGATCAAATTAGTAGGGTGATCACCCTACTAGTAGGGAGATGCTGTAACATCATGAGTTTGTCCTTAAACGGCATCAAAAAATAAGTATTACAGCATTTACTATATTTCATTTTGTCAAGAATGAGCACTAAAATGAATCAACAACTAGTTGTACAATGTTATCACTTATATTGTTCATCATTAATTTACTTTTTCTGTGTTTTTATGTGCCAAAAATAAACATGAATGGATATTTTGGACATAATTTTACTTAAGCAGGAGATTTTGTTTCCCAGGAGGGAGAGAGGGAGTTCAGTCAAAAACCAGGAGTCTCCTGCACAAGGAGGGAGATATCACATGTATGTGTCTCGTCTGAAGTTTATTCCCACACACTGTGACACACTTGTATACTCTTATTTATTAAATTTTGGTGACAGGGTAAGTCTGCTGGGCCCCAGATGTCCTTCTTTCAGGGGTGACTCAGGATTACATAGCAAAGGTAAAAGACACTGTAAGAATGACAATTGTACATTATGATACAAATTATACAGTAACAGACAACTGGTTACAAATTCTGAGATCAGCCTGATAACACAGTAGAGATGACAAAATTATACAGTATGATACAGACTTCACAGTAAGATTTAGACAACTAGTTAAATATGCTGAGAACGGGCTGAGTTTGTGTGGGTAAAGGTGTTGGCAAGTGGGTGGCTAGACGCGGGATGTCGGAGATGGGTGAGTCCCAACTTACATAGTGCAGTCACTCTGAGCCTGTTAATTCTTCCTTCTGCTAGCAGGGGACTGGGCACCTTGCAAGCTGAAGCTGGCTGTGATGCTTTATATATTTTTATTTATTTTCAGATATGTGTTTTTCTGCCTTTATCACACATTTTGGTTTTCCTGGAAAATCATTTGCCTCACTATTTAATGTGTGTATCTAGATTAAGAAAACAGTGCTGTGTAAATGTTGCTTGAGTACTAGGAAAATCTGTTTAAATCATATAGCATTCTCCAGTCTTTGCAATAGTTTATACCCTCACTGTAATTTTAAACTGTGAGATGGGCAGTTAGAGTCCCAGCTGGAAAGAGAGAGGAGGGGGCTGTGGCACCTTGCACATTGGATCAGGCTGGATGTTTTATATTTTGTAATTATTTTCAGAAAATAAACCAGCTGTTTGAAGTGCCTCCCTGTAAATGTGTGCTGGGGTGTGGGATATGAAGCAAGACAAGCTACAGATGGGAGTAGAAGGTATTCCTCATCTAAAATCATGACACAGAGACCTTACCAAGAAACGTCTCTCTACCCATCTAGCATCATATTTAACTGAAGCAGATCAAGCTCCCTCAGCTACAACTGCATGTGATACATATTTTACAACTGGTTGAGTGGTCTCATGGTGGTATTAATGTACAAAGAATAATGTTTGCATTGCATTAGGTGCATATATATTACAGAGTCCTATCTTTTCCCCCTTCCACATTAGCCAGTAGGATTTGAAAAATACCTTCTATATGTATAATATGTTGATTTTTGATGAAAGGGGTCCCTTTTTCTGATTAGAACTGCAGTCCATCTCTCTTCAGATGAGTAGCAATTATTCGCTACAAGAGCCACCAGTTCTCTATAAACTGTAATATTCCTGCTATTTCCCTTTCAAGGTGTGTCTCTCACAAGAATGTTATATCTGTAAGTTGTTTCTATAAATTATTAAGTGTTTTGTTGTAAAAATGCTATGCCCACATATTGTTTTTTTTAATAATTGTTTTTTTTTTTTATGGTGGCTATGCCTAAATGTTGTTTCCTTAAATAATTAAGTGTTTTTTTGTAAGAAGGCTATGCCTAAATGTTGTTTCTTTAGATAATTAAGTATTTGTTTGTAAGAATGCTATGCCCTCATGCTGCTTTTTAAAGTGTTTTGTAAGAATTCTACGTCAACATGTTCTTTCTTTAAATGTTTTTTTAAGAATGCTATGCCCACTTGCTATTTCTTTAAATAATTGTTTTTTGTACAGTAAGAATGCTATGTCCACATGTTGCTTCTTTAAACAAACTCTGGCCAGAGCTAGTGCAGCTTCAGCCAAGGTCATGGTGGAACATGACACTGTCTGCCATCTCCAAGATGGCCACCGGCGTTCAGTGTGCATGTGCAATGGTCTCCAGAAGCCATCTTGTGCACAGCAGACTGTGCTGTGTTCTGTTCCACCACGGCCTGCATTCAACGCACATGCATGACAACTCACACATGTGCAGTGATCTCCAGTGGCTATTCTGGACACAACGGACTGTGTCATCCTTCTTTCTGCTGCAGTCCAACAAAGTAGTACGGCGGACATGCAGTAATTGCTGTCCACCTCCAAGTTGAAAAAGTCCATTCGATATCCAGTAAGCTCTCTTTTTCTACAGTCCGTGCAACACAACTGCAGGGCTATGTCCACCGCAGTCATAAAAATTAAGTGTTTTTTGTAAGAATAATATGCCCATGTTTCTTTAAATAAATAATTGTTTTTTGTAAGAATGCTATGCCCACATGCTGTTTCTTTAAATGTTTTTTGCAAGAATGCTATGCCAGCTTGTTGTTTATTTAAATCATTGTTTTTGTAAGAATGCTATGCCCACTTGCTGTTTCTTTAAGCAATTAAGATTTTTTTGTAAGAATGTTATTCCTGTATGCTGTTTCTTTCAATAATGAAGTGTTTTTGTAAGAATAGTACAGTACCTGGTCACACCAACTGCAGCTTACCGGGAATGTGAACAACTTGAAAAGGGCAGCAGCATGGTTTTCAGAAACGATAGTATCAATTTGGAACTGTCTACCACAGGAAGTAGTGGGTTCTAGATCTATCAATGAATTTAAAACAACACTAGATACGTATCATATTGATAATGCAATTTCAGGCTATAACTTTTAAGGATTGTTGAGCATTTAAAGGACAAATTGTCTGGATTTCCTCATAATAACCTATGAAACCTGTGATAATGCTATGTCTACATGTTGTTTCTCCATTTCATTGTATTCACTGTCTTTTTAAGAATGCTGTGTAATAATGTTATGTTCACATGTTTTTCTTAAAGTGTTTTTAAGAATGCTGTGCCTACATATTGTTTCATTAAATAATTGTTTTTATAAGAATGCTATGCCCATATTTTGTTTCTTTAAATAATTGTTTTTTATAAGAATACTATGTCCTCGTGTTGTTTCTTTAGAGTGTTTTTTGTAAGAATGTGATGGGCCCCATATTCAGAGCCAGCTGGACATGATTGCAAAATAATGCACTGAATAAATAAGAAATGGGCCGGCCGGCTCTGGCACCATATTCAAACAGATTGTGTGATCCGAACAGAGCACAGCAGGGGGTCACCAAGGTCTGTGCAGCACATACAGGGTGCAGGGCTGAGGCACCATATTCAAACAGATTGTGTGATCCGAACAGAGCACAGCAGGGGGTCACCAAGGTCTGTGCAGCACATACAGGGTGCAGGGCTGAGGCACCATATTCAAACAGATCATGTGATCCGAACAGAGCACAGCAGGGGGTCACCAAGGTCTGTGCAGCACATACAGGATGCAGGGCTGAGGCACCATATTCAAACAGATTGTGTGATCCGAACAGAGCACAGCAGGGGGTCACCAAGGTCTATGCAGCACATACAGGGTGCAGGGCTGAGGCACCATATTCAAACAGATTGTGTGATCCGAACAGAGCACAGCAGGGGGTCACCAAGGTATGTGCAGCACATACAGGGTGCAGGGCTGAGGCACCATATTCAAACAGATTGTGTGATCGAGAACAGAACACAGCAGGGGTCACCAAGGTCTGTGCAGCACATACAGGGTGCAGGGCTGAGGCACCATATTCAAACAGATTGTGTGATCCAGACAGAGCACAGCAGGGGTCACCAAGGTCTGTGCAGCACATACAGGTGCAGGGCTGAGGCACCATATTCAAACAGATTGTGTGATCCAACAGAGCACAGCAAGGGGTCACAAGGTCTGTGCAGCACAGGCAGGGTGGTGGGCTGAGGCACCTATATTCAAAACAGGATTGTGTGATCCAGACAGAGCACAGCAGGGGTCACCAAGGTCTGTGCAGCACATACAGGGTGCGGGGCTGAGGCACCATATTCAAACAGATTGTGTGATCCGAACAGAGCACAGCAGGGGGTCACCAAGGTCTGTGCAGCACATACAGGGTGCAGGGCTGAGGCACCATATTCAAACAGATTGTGTGATCCGAACAGAGCACAGCAGGGGGTCACCAAGGTCTGTGTAGCACATACAGGGTGCAGGGCTGAGGCACCATATTCAAACAGATTGTGTGATCTGAACAGAGCATGCATTCTGGTTGAATATCAGACTCTGGATGCACAGAGCACAACAAGGGGTCTCCAAATTCCCTGCAGCAGATCCAAGGTGCAGGGCTGAGGCCCGCCTTTAGGGGAATGCATGGCACATACCTGTATGCACCACAACCCCCATGGGCAATATTCATCCCACACTTGTGAATGAGCTCATTGGGCATGCATGGTGCAAGGGAGCCAATTGGATGCCCATTATGGGTCCTTTGCATGGCTGGGCCTGGGGGATTGCACCAGGCCTGCCCCCCCCCCACAACTCCGATCTTCATAAAAAGAAAGAAATCTCCCCAATTGCCCTGGTAGTCTAGTGCCACCACTCCAGCCCTGATCACTGAAAATTGAAATGAAAACCCCTTTTCCATAGTGTAGCACCCCCACGGCCCTGTCACTGCTGAATGTAAAATACTGTAAATCCCTAATCCCTTTGAATAGTGTAGTGCCATACCTCCCCAACCCAGATCACTGTTATAATAAAATATAACCCCATTCCCCTTTCTCTGGTGGTTAGTGATCTCCCCACCCCACCCCACCCATTAGACATTGACCCACCCCTGCTTCCCCATCCCAAGCCATATTGATGACAGGCACAACCCTCCTCACCCTACTACAGTGAGCAACTGACTGAGTGGTACAGGAGTGCACACTGTAAATAGTACATACTCATTTATGAACATAGGAACATATGAAATTTGCTAGCAGATAAAGGCCCAGAGGTCTATCCAGTCTGCTCGAATGTGCAGCTAGCACCCCTTATTCTGCAGCTGCCCCTCCCTTCCACCCTTCCCCTTCATTAACCCTCCCCCTTGTCCTGTCCCATCCTTGTTTAAAGCAGTCCACTGTTCTACTGCATACTACTTCTGCAGGTAACGCATTCCACCCAGCCACCACCCTCTCTGTAAAAAAGTGTCTCCTCATCTCCCTTCTGAACCTTCCTCACTCCAGTCTCATATCATGACCCCTGGTGGACCTCCCCTCCCTTACTTTGAACAGCCCCTCTGTACCCGTCTTGTTTATTCCTTTCATGTATTTAAAGGTTTCAATCATGTCACCCCTGTCTCTCCTCTCCTCCAGTGAGTACATGTTCAACTCCTTCAACCTCCTCTCGTATGATAAGTCCCCCAGACCCTTGATCATCTTTGTCACCTTGCGCTGCACCCCCTCCAATAACTTAATGTCCCTCTTCAGATACAGACGCCTGTACTGCACGCAGTACTCCAGGTGCGGTCTAACTAATGACCTATACAGTGGCAGAATCACTCCCTCCCTCCTCGAGGATATATAATTTAAACCAAGTAGTACATACTATTTACTGTACGTGGTCCTGTACTGATCAGTCAGTCACTGGCAATGGCAGGGTGAGGAGGGTTGTGCCACTGCTGTCACGTGTTGGAATGGGGGGTCAATGCCTAATGGGGTGGGGTACCACTAGCCACCATGGAAAAGGGCGCGGGGTTGCATTTTTTTATAACAGTTACTGGGGCTGGGAAGGAGGGACACTGCACTACAGAAATGGGATTGGGGATTTATTTTACATTCATCAGTGATCATGACTGGGTGGGCAGTGCACCATGGAAGGGGGATCTGGGTTTTATTTTACATTCAGTGGTGATCGGGGTTGGAGAAGAGGAACATGCACCCATCCCTGGACTGTGCACAGGGCACCACCCTGACCCCACACATAGTTAAAGTAAGGTTCCAAAAGCATAACTGTGCACTGGCGCAGCTGGCCATAGTTACACTTCAGGGAGTTTCAATATTGTGATGAGTGGCACATGCATGAAGGACCCCTTATTTGCATAGATGCATTACAACATTGTATGCAGCAGTGCAGTTGGGCAGTGCATGGTGCATCAGTGGCCTTCACTTATGGAAACACACCCCAAGGCCCATGCAAGTCTAGAGATGTGTGACACATTTAGGGATGCGCTGTACATCTCGTCTGGATATGTGGTCCTATGTCCACATGTTGTTTCTTTTAAATAACTGCTTTTCCTTTTAACAGGTGATCTGAGGCCAAGATGCAGATTTGATCGGAGCCATCATGCACGGTTTCTGGAGATGCTCTTTATGGGTTAGTCACAATGCCTTAATAAGCGATATGAGCATAGTGTAACAAACTGTTTCAAGCTTTAAATGGCTCTGTTCTTGTCAAGAATACTGTAATGAATACTGAATATTTTGAATGGCTGGATTATAAAAGGCAGAGGAATGGATGTAAAAAGGTTTTTTTTTTTTTAGTTGTTTAACCAGGAGTAGCACACTAAGCTGAAAACATTTTTACAGGAGCAACCTGGGAGCACAGGGAAGTTAAGTGACTTGCTCAGGGTCACACAGTATGCAAGTGGAAGCTGTGGGATTCAAACCTAAGTCTGATTTGCTGGATGTCACCACATTTGCAGCTCAGAGCCTTAAACCACTGCACTATACAGCCTCCCTAAACTTATACAGGGAGTTCAAAGTAACTATTGTAACAAGCTCCTCCAGTGTTCTGTAGATGATTCCCAGAGGTTCTGGAGTCACAGTAAAGGTTTAATGGCTAAAGGTGTTACCTACACTGTGTCTGATGTGATATTATATGGTACAGATTGTAATAAGGCTGAGACTGCTGCAAATGCATTTAATTGTCACTTCTCTGACCTTACGAAGTACACCAAAATAGAAACATTGAAAAGTGATGGCAGAAGGAGACCATGGTTCCATCATGTCTGCCGAGAGTTCCCAGAACCTCTTGTAGGTCCTGATGCCTTACCATCCTTCTGTGACCTGTCACTCCCGGGTCTTGCCATGCACCCTTGAGCCTTTGGTCTGTCCCACCCCTGTTTGAATACTAATATGGATTTTGTATTTACCACTTCTGCTGGCAGGCTGTTCCTAGGTTCCTCAACCCTTTCCATGAAGAAATGTTTTCTTAGATCTTTCTTAAAGACCCCCCCAGCTTCCATTTGTGCCGTCTTGTGGTAGAGATGGTGATCCTTTGGAACATATCTGTGTGTGGCACATTATTTATGCCTGTTAAGAACTTGTAAGCCTCTATCACATCCCTGCTCTCGTTCCTTGCCTCTAGTGAGAATAGATTTTGTTCCCTATGGTGTTCATCTTATGAGAGTCGATAGAGGCCCTGTATAATTTTGTTTGCTCTTCTCCGTATGGTCTCCAATCTATCTCTGTCCTGTTTCAGGATCAGATTCCAGAACTGGATGCAGTATCCCAGGTGTGATCTCACCTGAAACCTATAGAGCGGGAGAATCATCGCCCTGCTCCAGCTGTCAAATCCTCTCCCAATGCACCTCAGCATTTTCATTTACCTTGCCATAAGCAGTGGCATCCTGCCCATAGGGCCTGAGGGGGCATGTGCCCCCCAATACTGTGCTACAATCCGTAAAGAAATCATCACCTAACATACCAATTTCTGCCTAGTTTGTACCATGTATCGAACTTTTGCCTGTTTCTGTTCTGCTTTAATTTTCCCCCAATAATTTCTATTGTGTCTGCTCAGTGCAGGAGCAGACTAAACTCAAACTTTCAGTGTCCCTAGTGGCTGCAGCCAACACAGTGCACATTTGACCCAGCTAGAAGGATGGCACATCATCATATAGAGTGCCAACATAGGCATAGTCTTCCTAGGTAGGTGCAAGCACAGCTCCTGTGATTGCCCAACTTAACCTTGTTTCTCCACTTCCCTTTCTGCTCTAGTTGTCCCCCTTCCCCTCCTCACTGGATTCTACCCTCACATCTTGGTATACCCAATGCTGCACTTTTCACCCTCTCCCCACCCTGCCAACATTCCTTCTCCCCCCTTCCCTCTCCCTATGTCTCTGGCACTTATTATCTCGTCTGTTTTCTCTGACAAATGCCACAGGCTGCCTTGCTTACAGTGCTGCCCTTGAACTGTATTAATCTGTAATCTGTTTGCAATGACCACATTGTTGTAATGTCTGTCTTGATGTTCCCCATAATTTGTATTTCTCTGACATCGAACCTTTGTAAAAGAGCCTTGGCTCAAAGGTATTTGTAATCCTAGACTTGATAAATAAATAAAATAAAGCACTTATCTGAAGGGAGGAGTGAGTATGTTACTGTGCATCTAGCATGTATGTATGTGCCTATGCGTAGTCATAGTTGCCTGTGAGCATGCGTGTGTTTCTGCAAACACAGATTACTGCACTATCTTGGAGCAGTGTGTGGAACAGTGCACTGCATCTCTGTGCCAGGCCACCGTGTCTTGTTTTTGAATGTTCTCCACACAGACAACAAATAAAAAAATAAACACGTTAACTAACACAGTTGGCTTAAAAGCCATTTCTTGTTTCCAAACAATTTACCTTGTTTTGAGATGTCCTCAAACAAGGGTGCCATTCTGTTCTGACTGACAGCCTGGAGGGAGCATAAGGTAAAGTAAAATAGTATCGTCTTGGAAGGAATTTGTCACTATATTTATTTAGGACGGTTGATTTAGTGCATAACTTTCAACTGTCCCTGATTTTTGCCTCAAAAATTTTCCTCTGTCTCTCTTAAAATCAGTATTTTTGTGATTGAATAGGACTGTATGCACAAGGTAATGCTAAACATTAGAACTACAGGCTTTTTTTTCTTAAGGAAATGATTTTTACACTAAGACCCTTATTCTATCAGGTTTCTTAGTAGATATACTTAATTTTTCCTTTTTAATTAGATCCTGATTTTGGTCCTTTGTCCTTGAGTTTCATGGCAGGGGGTTGAAAGGTATGACTTAGGTTCTGCTTCTTGTGCATGTGTACTAAGGACCATGCATACAGTGAGGACTGAGGACAGCTCATAATTGGACACCGACTATTTTATCATGCTGGGTTTCCCAACAGTAGTCTTAGTTCCTAAACCATTGCAGCCCCCCCTTGCCAGAAACTGTATTGCGGCATCATGAGTGTAAGCTGTCTTCTTCTGAGCTCCCCAACTAAGAGGTTCTTTTCACTCTTCCCATCAGCTCTGCCTTCTCCCACTACTTGCTCTTTTCTGTCTTGTGTGTCTTCACTACTCTTGAAGTTGCCCGATTCTGGTTCCTGTGCTACTGCCCACCTCCCTCCCCCCCTATCAAGAGTGCTTCTGTTAATTGGATTAGGCACTTCCCCCTCCTCTTTTGTGAATACTGAGCAGAAATATTCGTTCAGTATTCCTGCTTTTCACTGTCCCCTCTGCCCACCCACCGTTCATTCTATTCAACCTCACTATCCCTCCCTTGTCTTTCTACACTCGTGATGTACCTATAAAGATTTTATCCCCTTCTTAACTGATTTGGCTATCTTTTCCTCAGTTTGGGCCTTTGCTATTCTGACTTCCCTCCTGCTTCTTTCTGCCTTAACTGGTACAGCTCTCTGTCCTGCTCCTTCTGTGTTTCCTTATACTTCGGAATGCTATCTTTTCTTCCTGACTTTCACAGCCCTCTCTTGAGAACCATAGTGGCTTTTTCTTTCATTTTGATTTGTTTGTTTGCTTCACACAAAGGCTTGTTGCCTCTGTGATGGCAATTTTGATAATTCCCCATTGTTGCTCCACACCTCCTTCTAGCCTGTTTGCTAGTGCTTTTCTGAGGCACTCTCCCATCTTGCCAAAGTCAGCCCTCCTAAAGTCCAGTACCCTCACTTTTGTATGGCTTGACTCTGTAGCTGAGTTTAACGTGAACCACACTGTTTGATGGTCACTTGTCCCCAGATGGCAACCCACTTCTAGATCTGAGATCCTCTCACTGCCCCTGTTTGAGAGTACGAGGTCTAAGATTGCTCCCTCATGAGTGGGTTCCAAAACTAGCTGTCTAATGCCTGCCACCTGTAGGGCATCAAGAATGGCCCTGCTCTTGGATGTGGCTGCAGCAAATGTGCTCCAGTTAACATCTGGCATATTCAGGTCTCCAGAAGGAGGAAGGTGCTGATGCCACTTGGTAGCTCAATGGTTAGGCCACACCTGGAGTATGGGGTACAGTTCTGGAGGCCCTGTCTATGAAAAGACACAGATGGCAATGAAAGGGTGCAGAGAAGGGCCACTAAAATGGTGAATGGGCTAAGTGGGAAGTCATATGAGGAGAGGCTGAAGGAGCTGGATTTATATCCCCTAGAGACAAGAAGGGAGATGGGACATGACTGAAACATGCAAGTATGTGAAGGGGATCAATAAAGTGGGAAGGGACTTGTTTGCAGAGAAGGCAGATACAAGAACTAGGGGGAATGGATTTAGATTGGAGGGGGAAGGTTTAGCAGAAATGTTAGGAAGTATTACTCCACAGACAGAATGGTTGAGCCCTGGAATGGCTGGTCAGAGGAGGTGGTGAGGGCCAGTACAATGGAGGGTTTCAAAAGGGCCTGGGACAAACACAAGGGATTGTCAAGGGTAGAAGGGTGGGGAATCTTGGAGAGTGGGAGACAAGTGGGGGGGAATGGACAGACTTGATGGGTCAAGAGGGTCCTTTTCTGCTAACACTTATTTATCAATCTATGAATTTAGATGAAACACTTTACACTTCCTAGCGCCGAACTTGAGTTGCCAGACTTTAGGCCATTGTTCTAGTTTTTGTAAGTCATTCTGAAGTTCTCTGACTGCATCCACAAAATCAACCCTTCCCCCTAGTTTGGTGTCATCCAAGAATAATTTGATTCTACCCTGAATACCTTTGCCAGTGTCACAGATAAACATGTTGATCAGGACTGGCCCTATGACTGCGCACTGGGGCACACCACTAGTGATCCTATCTTCACCAGACCTCACCCCATTGATGATTACCCTCTGACTTCTATCCTGTAACCAATTTCACACCATCTGACTCAGCTATCCGCAATGCCCAGACCCTCCAACATTTTTAACAGTCAATTGTGCAGCTCCAAGTCGAAGGCCTGGCTGGAATCAAAGTATAATATGTCCACTGGCTGTCCACTATCCAATTCCTTCATTATCCCATCAAAAAATGCAAGTAGGTGCATCTGGCATAATCTGCCAACCATGAATCCATGTTGTCTGCAGTCCTGAAGGTTGTTCTCAATGAGGTAATCCACCGTTTCCTGCTCAATCAGGAATTCTATTGATTTTCTTGCAACAGATGTGAGGCTAACTGGCCTGTAGTTGCCAGCCTCCTCCCTACTACCTCCCTTGTAGAGAGGGACCACTTCTGACCGTCTCCAGTCCTGAGGTACCACTCCTATCTGAAGCAAGCAGTTGAACAGATGTGCCAGTGGGTCCACTAGTTCTTCAGCTGGTACCCTCAGCACCCTCATATGCAGCCCATGAGGCCCTGGCACTGTGTCCATTCTGAGGTTTGCTTGTGCCTTTTTAAAGAGGCACTTCACCCTTTTTTTGCATTTATTTTAATGATGTATTCCTCTTCTTTACCTTCTGTGGTGATTTTGCATATCCAGCTGTTCAAAATGCAATGTTTCGGTCTCTGTTGCTTGATTCATGCCGAGTGCTGACATGAACGCGCTTCGCTCTGTGACGTAATAGTAGGATTTTCCTCGGGAGAGCGCTCTTCATTAAGAGTGAGCAGCGCATTTGCGACTGTGTTGGCATGTAGTGTACGTAATTACGGAAGCATTCCCAGAAGTCCTGTTACCTTGCTGTTGTGTGACAATGGCCGGTAATCATTACTCTTCCTCTGAGTCTGAGGAAGAACTGAGCTTTCTTGCTTCCTCCATGGGGCTAAACACGGAGGAATTGGATGCAAATTCATTGTTAGGGAATGTTGAGGGTTTCGGCGTGCAGCCGTATATGTTTGAGCCTGAAGTCGATTGAGGCGATAGTGCTAGCCAGACATTCGTTGCTGCCAGTCAGGATACAGTTGGGGGTCACAGACGTGTCCTGGTGAGTTCCAGTGTAATCATGCAGTTGCTGAATTGTACTGGTCAATGTCAGCAGTGTGCTTTACTGCATGGAAAGCTCCACCACTGAGATTGATCCTACTGTGTTGAGATAGTGAAAACAAAATGCCTGCCTCTATGTGTATTATTCCATTGCAGTACTCTGTGCACTGTACATATTGAGTACCATACAGGGATATACATACTAACATACTATTTGCCAGCAGATTAGGCCTTATGGTCTATCGAGTCTGCTCAAACCTAGATCCTTAGTTGGGTGCCCAGACCCTCCCATCCCTACGGGTCCCGTTTTCCTGAAAAATGTTGTCCCACATGTTATGTTCAGTTACATTCCTGCACTGATTGATGCAATGATGTCATCATTACTTTCACATATGTGACTGGTGTTGTGGGTATGGAATGTAATGACATAGGCACAATTTACTGGTATTGCATATCTGTCTTGCTAGTTATGTGGGTGCAGATTTATATGTCCATTCATGCAAGTCTGTTTCACTGTTGTAGTACATAAGAATTTGAACATCAAGACCATGTATCTTACCTTATGGAGCACAGTAAGCAAAACGTTTATGTTGTGTGCCATCAATTACTGCCTTATTTCAGACATATTGCTCCTCTGGAGCTAACATTATGTCAGTGTAACTGAAAAGTAATGGCAATGTGCAGTTGTGCATCCCTTCCGTTTTGGACTGCCATTATGACAATGACATATTGTTCTTATTTCCCTGCTGCAGCACTGAAAACTTGTGCCACAAATGGATATAACAACCTGCCTCCACATAACTAGCAAATGGTTCAAAATTTTGGCAGTGTTAATAAATTCAATACCACAAAGTGCATATCATTGCTTTTGATCCCCCATCCCACCCACTAAAGTAATGTATAGCATGGTGTTCTAATACACAGTGATTCTGTTTTTCTGCAGCCATGTAAGAAGTGTATGGTTTACAGATAGATCCAATGGTATGCAGTCCTCTTTTTAACTGTGATCTGACAGGTTACCCACTTGTTTGTGTACACAGGTACATGTGGCATACTAACCGAGATCACAAGTCACCATAGATGTTGCAGCAGCATAAGCCCACAGCTACGCCTGCCATGGTTATTTCTGGCACTGTTACCAGTTTTGTGCACAGTGTAGCGGTGTGTTTTTATGGTGTTCAAAAAGCCCTTTAGTCATATTTTTTGCTGTTTTCATTCTGTCACAGTGGACGTCATTTCTGTGTCGCAATGCATTCAATGTGTTATGTTTGTAACAGGAACAGGCACCGTGAAGCGTGGTGCCATCTTGTTTGTTACTGAACACACATTTTTTTCTTGGACACATTCATTAGTAATTATCCATAATCATGCCAAGATGTTACTCCGTAATTGATGTGTGACTCTTTTGCTCCCCTCAGCTGTCCCTCCTGCCCATCTCTCATACTGTGGATGAGGTCTGTACATTACAGTCCTACAGTCCTAGTTTTATTGTAACAATGACCGGTTAATGAATCCTCCTGAGGTATTTTATTAGTAATGGCAAACTCTTCATACATTTTGGCTATCTGGATTCATTTGTTATGTTGTGTCCCACTGACGTGTGAGCTTTCTCTGCAAGTGCCTCCCCCAAAGTTTTCTTAGGTACTCATTTTTTATTCCATGATATGTATTTACAATTAATTATAACATCACTTTGCATTTCATACTGGATGATGGTATGTTGCTCACTGTGTTGTTTAATGTAACTGTGAAACACTCATTTGTTTTCCTTGTGTTTCTTCTGCTGTATATTCTAACATTATTTTTTTTCTTGACCAGTGCCGATTGGGAAGGACCTTGCCGTGGTGGCATTGCTTTCCACTAACACTTCCCAGCTGTAGTCGTGTACCTGTTCTGAATATGTCATTTATTTTCTGTATTCCAGCATGGTAAGTTAATGTGAGTCAGTACTTATTTATGCGTCAGGTGCTATTTCTTACAGTGGCATGGTGACTTCATGTTACTGCCGATTTAACTCTTTCATCATATGGTCACTTTGAATTATGCTCCAATTTTCTTTTGTAATTACATATTTTTTAGGATTATGAGACATAACATTTATGCAGGTCTATTATTTATTGTTGTTTTGTCTGGAACATATCTTGCTGCCCAATCGGTGTCACACAGGCAATTTTTTGATCCTGCTCACTGTGTGGTCCTGTCAGTGGCATGATCACTTTGATACCACACATTTCTGTTTCTTCACGGACGTACCTACCATTTCTCTTTCTGTTTTCTGTATCATTCAATCATAGTAACTGTCATCAGAAAAGAACCCCATGGCCTATTCAGTCTGCCAGTTACCCCACGGGAAGACACCTTCACTCCATTGTCCACCTTCCCCTTCTTGTTCTGCCAATTTAGCTCTCACAGTCAATTCTGAAGCTCCATTACCACATCCACCCCCACAAGCACTTATAGCATACTGTTCTACATCCTTACCACAGAGTCTGTAAAGAACTGCCACCTGATGACCACTCTAATTTTTTCCCATTCAGCTTTGCAGTCATGCCCCCTAGTGTAATTGTTGCTACTCATCATTAACATGTTAAGTCTGTTCTTCTTTGTGCCCTTCCACTATTTCAATACCTGTAAGATATCCCCCCTCCGCCACTGTGTACCTGCACAGTTCACCCACTTTATCCTCAGACAACCTTCCTGTCACCAGTTCTGAATTTTTAGTTCTGCTATCTTTACATTTTCCAGCCTGTACTTGTCTCCTGGAGGAATGGCCTCCAGAAATGAACCCCAAATTACATTTGTTATGTTGACCATGTTTTTTTCAGTGTCAGGATCATGTCAATCCTCTTGCTTGTGAATCCCCTCGATATGCATTCGGCTGTGTATGCTGTGTCTAATGTCAGGTGCAGCATGACCTATATGTCTGTTTCATTTCATTCATGCTGTTATTTTACACTATCAATAACCAGCAGAGCGTAGGTTTCATTGTAGTACTTTGAGGCACTAGTTCCTGATTAACCTGTCATTGTATTCAATACCTTTTATCATTTTTCTTTTGTCTTTCAAACAGGTGCTCATGTGGCAAATGTGCCATTATGCCAACAGAAAGGGAATGCAGATGCTGTGTGGAGATAGAGCAGGTCATGGCAAAGTTTGATGAACATGGGGTGCTACCATCATGTATCATCAATCATTTTGGTTTTCATGATGTATGTCTTCGTATCCCAGTTTTACAGACTGCATACTACCAGTTCAGGCAAGAGTATGGCGAGCCGGAAGAGATAGAGCTGCATGAGTGCGTATTGTAGGAATTATTTAATAGAAACATACAATTTTACAGCACATAAGGACCGTGTGGCCCACCCAGCCTGGCCATTTCCCTATGAGATGGATAAGCTGCAGATTCTACTTAATCAACAGCTTACTTCCTCCCTCCTGCCCCCCACTACAATTGCCTTATGCTTGTCCCACGCATTCGTGAATTCTCCCACTGTTCCTTACTCCACAACCTCCTCAGGAAGGCTGTTTCACTGTGTGAAAAAAATACTTTCTAACATTACCTGTTAGTCGCCCTCGATCTGCAAATTGAGCCCCCTTGTTCTTGCACATGTATTCTTCTAAAAATACTACCCTTTTGTACCTTGTTAATTCCCTTGAGACATTTGAAAGTTTCTATCATGTCCCCTCTCTCCCTTCTTTCCTCAAGGGTATACATATTAAGCTGCTTTAGTCTGTCCTCGTATGTCTTCTGCTGCAGACCTTGCACCATTTTGGCTGTCTTCCTCTGAACAGCCTCCAATCTGTCTATGTCTTTGCGGAGATGGGTCTCCAGAATTGAATGCAGTACTCCATATGGGATCTCAGTAACTCTCTGTACAGAGGGATAACAACTTCCTTTTTTCTACAGTTGACGCCTCTCCCTGTGCACCCCAGTATCTCCCCAGCTCTCCTTACTGCCTTCTCACATTGCTTTCCCACCTTTTGGTCATCTGATATAATTACTCCTTGTCTTTCTTTGCTCCCTAATGTACCTATAAAAGGTCTGATCTCCCTTCTTAACAGAGTTGGCTCTCTTTTCCTCACTTTCTGCCTTTCCAATTCTGACTGCCTTCTGTGCCTCCTTCAGCTGTAACTGATAAAGTTCTCTGTCATGCTCCTTCTCTGATTCCTTATACATCCTGAATGTTATCCTTTTCTTCTTAACCATCCCTTCCACCTCTTTTGAGAACCATATAGCTTTTGTCATTCATTTTCTTTTATTGATGTGCTTTACACAAAGGCTTCTTGCTTCTGCGATGCCTGTTTTGATTGTTATCCATTTTTCCTCCACCCATCCTACTTGCCCATTTCTAGTGCTTTTGTAAGGCACCCTCTCATTTTCACAAAGTCGGCCTTCCTAAAGACTATCACTCTTGTTTTTGTATGGCTTGACTATATGGCTGTGTTTATTATGAACCACACTGTTTGGTGTTCACTTCTTTCCAGATGGCTACCCACTTCGAAATTTGACATCTTTTATCCTTCCCCATTTCAGAGTACCAGGTCTAACATTGCTCCCTCTCTAATGGGTTCCAACAGTAGCTGTCTGAGGCATGCCCCCTGTAGGGCATCACGAATGACCCTGCTCTTGGAAGTGCCTGCAGCAAATGTACTCCAGTTACCATCTGGCATATTCAGGTTCCACATCAACAATATCTCCCCTTTTTCTGCCATTTTAAGGATGTCTTCTTTCATTTCCTTGTCCATTTCCTCCCCCTGAGAGGGGGTCTGTACACAACCCCCATGTGGATTGTGGTGCCATTTCCTGTCTCCAGGGTGACCCCTACTGACTCATCAACCTCCTGTTTACTCTTTATTTCTGTTTCTTTCATCCGTTCCCTTATATAGAGAGCTACTCCTCCTCCTCTTTTACCAAACCTGTCCCTCCTGTACACTGTGTATCCTGGTATGTTGACTTCCCACTCATGGTTCTCTCTGTACCATGCTTCAGTGACTGCCACAATACCAGGCATCCCTCTTCCATGGAGGCCACTTGTTCAGGGAGCTTGTTGCACAGACTGCGGGCATTGGTACTCATTATCCTCCATTTCCTAATGGCATTGCCCCTTTTTGCCACATCCCTGTCGTTCACAACTTTTTCTGCATTTATTCCTGTCCTGCTCCCTACTGACTTCTCCACCTTGGTATTTCACTGTGTAACTACTGCACTTTGTGAGTGGAGGCTGTGGTTTCCCTGTTCCTTTTCACTGACTCCCCCCTTGGCTGCTTTAAATGCTTGCCAATGAAGCATTTCAACCTGTCACCTAGGATTCGGGATCCACCCTGGATAGATGCAGACCATCGCACCAGTATAAGCCTGCATCCCTCCAGGTGGCTCCCCTGTCCCCAGTTAATCCAAAACCCTGAGCTCCACACCAGTTAATCAACCATTCATTCAATCCCATGTTGTGGAATACCCTAGCATCATCCTTGCCATACACAGGCCGCACCTCTGAGATGGTTACCGTACTTGCTACTTGTGTAAGGCACCTCCCCGAGTCCACAAACTCCTGTTTCACCACTCTTATCCCATTTACAGCCAGGTCATGTTTCCCTAGGTGGACAATGACATCCACCTACCTACCTCGTGCAACTGCTCCCGCGATCCTGAGGATTCACTTACTGTTCCTCCAAGACATGGAGTCAAGCAGGCACCTTACCTCCATATCCCCTTCCTCCCCCACATCTACCCCCCTACCGAATGAGTCCACCACCAGGAGTAGTTTCCTTCCCCTTTGTAGTCTCGTGCCACCCTCCTGTGGGTCTCCTTTGTGGGCAAAATTGGGCTAGGAAGGCTGTCTGGCAATAAGCTGCTTGATTATGTGCACAGGCTATCAGGCTATCCTACCTAGGCAACAAGTTGCAGTCACTGTGCATCATAGTATAAAAACATCAGCAGTCGCAGAGGGTAACAGGGACACTTCTACAGCTGGGCTCAGAGAAGTAGCAGAAAATGGCTGTATTAACAAATAAAGTGTATGAAGAGACAATTATTCAAGTGACAACAGCAGTCGCTGTATTGCAAAAGTGTTTCGGGATAATGCCCCAAAGGAGCCAAGGCATTAGTGAATGGTCAACAACTGGTGGGCACAGGGAACAAGTAAAATCAGCAGTCTTCACAACTGTAAAACATCAACAGTGTGTTACTCGCAAAATCGGCAGTCTTCACAAGTTTTAAAGCATCAGCATTAACTTTCAAACACTGGTTCTCTGTGTTGCTGTGCTCTCACTTCTGAGACCACAGACCGGAGTATGAACACATTTTTCTGACAAGCAATTGTAGCAGTTCCCAAAGCCTTTTTATTACTCTGTGACATAAAGTACAATTGTTTTCTTGCTCTGCAATTTCTCCCAAAGTCAACAAACACCCTTGTGAATGTAATTACTCATTGTGCCATAACCATGGCTGTGCATTAAAAAAAGTCCTGTCTTAGTCTTATATGGGTGATTAATATTGAAAATGTCCGACTGCACTGTACACTTAGGACAAAGAATTGTGCTGTAGTCTTCTATGCTCTGTAATGAAATAAAAATATCAATATATCATTTTTGGTCACAGAACAATGATCACCCCCCTTTTTTTCTGCCATTGACACATTGTAGACAATGTTCAGTCCATGGAATCCAAGCTTCTACTTATTCTTGTTTAACTTTTATGGACTATGTTAAGAATGATTACCACCACACATTTACTGTTTTACAAATACAACATACATTTGTGTAACAATAGCAATGGAAATAAATATCGAAGTCCATGTCATGAACGCAATAAGACAGTTGCGGCATGCGCAGGTAACATATTATACCATACACAGTGGCTAACGGCACTATGCACAGGCATTGTACCTTTTTATGTCCATGTCAGTACAGTTACATATGTTGTATGCACACCATTTGATGTCCTGTACTGTACATATCATAACATATCATTACATGTAGGGACTGCACATTGTGTTGTTTAGGTTTGCTTTCTCCTGTGATTTATCAGCAATTAATGCCAACGACACTTGCAACATGTGTTTGTATGGCCAGTACATGGCTGTGATTTAAGAATCATTTTTGATAAGTAACACTGTGAGCAGACAATACACAATCATTTTTAACTTGTTAAGTTGTTCTTTACTTCTGCATCTTCATTACTGTAAGCTGATGTTGAAATGATATCTGGGGTTTCTTACTCACAAGCTGTTGGCCACCCTTTCATATGCTTTGAATTATGAGTTTTCTTCAGCAATTAAACTGTGTTCAGTGCTGTTTGTACTAAGCAGTGTTTATTAAATGTTATCTGTCCCAGTTATACATGTCTGTGTTATGTATAACTTCATAGTTATGTCTTTTAACACTTTGTACTCTACATTCCACTTTTTTGTGGGAGATACAGATATGTGGCATACAGACAATTGGCGCATTGGTGCTGGGGATGGCTTGGTAGACGTGTATGTGTGGTCTTGCCAGCGTGTGCAGTACTTAAGATCAGATCAACCTTCTCATCAGAAAATTACACCGGTTTCAGATATGCGCCTCTACATTGAAAATTGAACTTTAAATTCTTCTAATTCTTTTTTCAGTGCTGTTGCACCTATTAGGCAGGCAATGTGATTAAAGTAAGGTGTTATTTGTTCACGTACTACTGTTTTCATGGCACATATGGCTGTATACCGTTCTTGCAATAGTAATACATTCAATCGTTTTTGGAACGATATTAAAACAATGGTGTAATGTGTACCTGTTTCACATATGTCATACAGCACAATATCTGAAATGTCTGGAGTTTTTGATGCTTTCTGTTGTTGAACATTGATCAGTAAACAGTGTTGTACATGCTTGCTTCGTGTGTGTGGTGTGCCTCATTAATAATAATAATAACTGGCATGTCCTTTTTCCCATTGGGAAACCGTGGCATAATTCATCGTTATAAAGGAGCGTTTATAATGGTGTACACGCACCCGGTTTCCCGCGCACTGCGCAGGTGACCTGACCTCTGACACTCTTCCTCCCTGCCACTGTCCGCCTAATCTTTCCCCCTCTGGACCGCTACTCTTAACTGTGGTAGGTGCTGGCAGGCATAAATGAATCAAAATGAGGGAAATACCCTCAAAGTGAAAGAACAAAAAATAAATTAATAAAAAGTGAGCGAACGAGAAACATAGAGCACGCGCTCACAATTAAGCAGATTGCTGCGGTCACACAAGAATGTCTTTTTTTATGTTATATAGTTGCTTTGGGGAAAAAGGACATACCGGCAATGATATAAAATAAAGTATGGTTCTGGGTGTCTGTGAACTTCAATTTACACACACCCTCGGGGTTATATGCTATGCATAAATGCCTCAAGCTTCTCTCTTGGGGTTTATGTAGCATCAAACCCCTCAGGTTTGTGTAAATTCTCGTTACATACCCACACTTTATTGTCTATATTATTTTCTCACTGGTTTGCACATTACACAGGTATATGGTCCACAGTGGTACCTGCTATATTAAATGTATGAAAACATGCAGTGCTACTGGAAGTAGTAGTTGGTATTATGCAACCACACTATGTCCACTTACACAGGGGTGGAGGGCAGCATTCCATGTGGAAGCCACATAGCCATATGGTTAGAGAATGACAATTAGGGTGATGCTGAACAAGCACGTCAGTCAGTTTGCACAGGTTGTGAGTTACACATGGTGAGTGTCATCAAAAACATGTAGTTGTGCATGTGTGGAGTGCAGTTGCACCCTACATATGCATTATTTGCAGACCAGTGCAGCCGGGAAACGGGTAAGTAGATGGTGGTCCTTGGCAAGGGGTGGTTAGGGACAACTGTTGCTGGGTGGTGTTAGTCAATGACAGGATACTGTGTAACAACATTCCAGAGTTGGCCAGGGATGTTAGGGTGCTGTATGTCTCACACAATGTGTTCAGCAATCAGCAGTTGATGGAGCCAACGATGGATGGTCATGCCCAGATGTTGTGCTGCATTCAACAGGGAGATTAACTTTAGGATCATGGAATCAACTGTGCCACTGCAGAATGGCCTGGTAACAACACCATTTGAGAATTGTGTGTAGCACTGGATGCACCACTTCAGGAGGTAACTCAAGGTCCTGTAAATGGTTCAGAGGAGAGAAACATAGAAGTTGACGGCAGATAAGGACCGCAAGGCCCATCCAGTCTGCCCATTTCTTTTTCTACCTTATAAATGTGCCATCGGCCTTTGCTCTGTCAGTGACCTATCTATTCATAGTCATTTGTATTGCTCTTTATGCCTATCCCCATGCCTGTTTGAAGCCCTGCACTGTATTCATAGCCACCACTTCTTGTGGTAAGCCATTCCATGCATCTACCACCTTTCTGTGAAAAATAATTTCTCACGCTCCCCCTAATAGGCCTCCCTCTAATCTCATGCTGTGTCCTCTTGTCCTGCTATTTTCTTATATTTAAACATGTTAGACCTTTTCACCTTGTTTATGCCCTTAAGGTGTTTAAATGTCCGATCATATCACCTCTCCTCCTTTGCTCAAGGGTATACATATTGAGCTCCGTTAATCTGTCCTCATATGTCTTCTGATGCAGTCCCTGCACCATTTTGGCTGCCTTCTCTGGACTACCTCAATTTGGTTAATGTCCTTGTGAAGGTGTGGCCTCCAATACTGCACGAGTACTCCAGATGGGCCTAACCAATGTCTTGTACAGAGGGATTATTACCTCCCTCTTACGACTTGTGATACCCCTACTAATACACCCTAACACCCCCTAGCCTTACCTACTGCTTTGAGGTCTGCTTGGATGATTTTAGGTCATCAGTGATGATGATGCCCAAGTCTCTTTCTTCCTTTGTGACTGCTAGCAACTCCTCCCAGCCTATAAGTGGCTCAGGGTTTCTCTTCCCTATGTGCATGATTTTGCACTTCTTTGCATTAAATCCCAGTTGCACTCTTCTGACCATTCTGCTAGTTTATCCAGATCTCTTCTCATTCTGCCCACCCCATCTGGATCATCTACTCTGTTGCAGATCTTGGTGTCATCTGCAAACAGACAAGCCTTACCCTCTAGTCCATCTGCGATGTCACTAATGAAGATGTTGAATAGGACTGGCCCCAGGACTGATCCTGAGTACCCCACTTGTGACTTGCATCTCTTCTGACTGTGTACCATTTACCACCACTCTGTTTTTCTGCCCAGTCAACCGGTTTGCCACCCAGTTGACCAACTTCTGACCCACGCTGAGCCTACCTAGCTTATTTATCAATCTTCTATGTGGAACAGTGTCAAAAGCTTTGCTGAAGTCAAGGTAGGCGACATCAACTGCTCCCCTTGGTCCACCACTCTGGTTACCCAGTCAAAGAAATCTATGAGATTAGTTTGACAGGACCTTCCTTTGTAAACCCATGCTGTCTTGGATCCTGTGCCCTATGGATTCCATGTGTTGCACTATCCTTTCCTTAAGGAGTGCCTCCATAATCTTGCCCACTACTGAGGTAAGACTGACGGTCTGTAGTTCCCGCCTCCTCCCTGCTACCACTCTTGTGGAGCGGGATCACATGAGCCCTTCTCCAGTCTTCTGGGACCTCTCCTGTGCTCCAGAGACTCACTAAACAATTCTGCTAATGGCTCTGCTAGTTCCTCCTTTAGCTCCTTAAGTACCCTGGGATGTATGCCATCAGGTCCCATTGCCTTATCCACCTGAGCTTAGCAAGCTCTTGTAGGACCTTTCTTTTGTGAAGGAGTAGTGCCTCACCCTCCCTCTGTGTCCATGATGCTGAGCTGTGGGCCCTGCCCTACCTTCTCCTCAGTAAATACTGAGCAAAAGTATCTATTTAGGATAGATGCCTTTACAGGGTCCTCCTCCTCCACATGCTCCCTTTCTCCATTAAAGCATACCCCCTCCTGGACTTTCTCCTTTCACTAATGTATCTATAGAAAGTCTTGTCACCTTCTTTTACTGTTACGTGCTAGTGTTTCCTCAGTTTGGGACTTTGCCTGCCTTACTGCCTTACCTGCTTCCCTTAGGGCAGTTTGGTATGCCTCCCATCTTCATCCTACGTGTTCCCTTATATTTCTGAAGGCCAGCCTTTTGGCTCTGACCTTTTCTGCTACTGTATTTGAGAACCAAAGTGGTTTCGTTCTTCTTTTGCACTTCCTTTTCTGTCTAACACAATGGGATGTTGCTTCAAGTATTGCATCCTTAATGCTTGCCCACTTTGCCTGTACCTCCTCACCTGTGTTTCTTTTTGCCAGAAAGCAAAACTATCCAGTGTGTATTGGAGATGGTGTTTGAGGACATAGGTAGAAGACATATGGCTGTTCTTGGAGGAGAGGACGGAACAGATGGACATGATTAAGGTCTTCAAGTACCTCAGGGTAATAAATAGGGTACATCTGGATGTGATGTTACTGCTACCAGAGGGTAGTATCACCAGAGGATATAAGTGGAACTTCAAATCAGGAATGATGGGGGGGGGAGTTTTTCACAGACCGAGTGATGGAAACATGGAATGCGCTGCCTAGAAAGCTGTTTCTTGCTTCTATGGTTGAAGGGTCTAGGACCCGATGGGACAAGTACAGGAAAGGAATGAGGCAGCCGTTGTCTGACATGAAGGGCTATGAGGGATGTCTGGAGACACCGGCATACCACCAGGGTGGATGGGTTTGGCACCCACCCATGGGTGTCTGCATCGAGCATATTCAATGCAACATACTGCCGATGCTGGGGAAGAGTACCATGTAAGAAATAACTGGTGGGCCCTATTGTGTAAATCACACAGATGATGTGCGACAACTTACATATATTAAATATTAACAGTCATGCACTGTGACCTGACATAATAGTACTGCTTTGTTTGTCAGTCTTGGTATTGTCCCAGTTCACCGTGCATGACTGGAAATATGTTCCCTAATCCACCTTCACCCATCATGTATCTCCTATATACAGTACATGCAATGTATTTCTTCACAAAACATATATAGGCAGATATATGATAAATACACAGTACGCCACTTTCGTACACCATACAGGTAAACTGGAAGGGAACGTGTGTGAAACACTGCAACAACATCGTAAGTCATAAAGTGTGAATAATGCACGGTAGCAGACAGCACTATTACAAGTGTGTAGTGAATAACCTCAGTCTTCTGATTGTCCCACTACTGCCTTGCTGAATCTTGACTTGTGCATGTTAACTGCATCTTCCTTAGAAGGGTGAGTAAACTGGCTGCACAGAGGTGGTGGCTGTGTGAGGTCTGTTAGCAACGCGCCACCTCCAGAAGTCAGTAAAACTTGTTTTACTTCCTCCATGAGTTCCAAGATACATAATCTGAAATAGTGATCACAGTTTAAGACTGGACTGTTGTGGGGAGGTTGGGTTAGTAAGATTATGGAGTTCATGAAGCAACCAGGATTGCATGTCACTAGTGTTAGGCAATCGTGTTATTTACAATTATCAGAGACTGGATAGGCACAGAAGAAAAAATTACTCACCTTAGTAATGTTGTTTCTTGTAATGGAGTCTTGCTATATTATGACCTATGCAGTGAGTCCCAACCTTCGAACTGCTCCGGAGGTGAAAGACTTAACTTTCCATGCCAGGCATGGAACGCTGAGCTTGAGCTCGGTTGAAAACTCTGTCTGTTGTTCTTCAAACTCAAACTGTCAGATCTTTATGAGCTAAACTCAGTAAGGTCCTGTGTGGAAGCTGTAAAACTACACTAGCCAACTGGCTACTAAATATATAAACACATTTTTTGGTCCCAAAACAAACACTCAAGTCAGGAGACCCCAAAAAAATGAAAAACACAACACACAAGGACCCCACAAAAAGGGGGGGTGAATAACAAGGTGGGCATCTACTAAGTGCCAACACTGCACTGTCCACCAACATCCCAAAAACAGAGGTTCTGAGAGGGGCAGGCGGGGGGGGTCATAATATAGCAAGACTCCATTACAAGAAACAACATTATTAAGGTGAGTAATGTTTTCTTCAAACAACATGAAGTCTTGCTATATTATGACATATGCAGACTACACAGCAGTACCTCCATGGAGGAGGGACAGAACATACTTAGGAAATAGGCTGTGAAGCACAGCTGTGCAAAACCGAGCATCACTCCTAGCCTGGATGTCCAGAGAGTAATGCTTGGTAAAAGTGTGAACTGTTTTACAGGTAGTTGCTTGACAAATCTCCAGAATAGGGATGTCCTTGGCAGCAGCCAGGGAAGCAGCTGTACCTCTGGTACAGTGAGCCCTCAGGCCTCAGGGAGGAACCTTACCCAGCTTTTCATAACATAACTGGATACAAGAGACAATTCACCTGGCAATGGATCTTTTAGTGGCAGGTTTCCCTTTACCAACCTCACCATAAGTGAGGAACAGTTGAAGGGAGTCAAACCTGTGACCCTTGGTACGCTCAATGTAGTAACTAAGGGCTTTTTTCACATCTAAGCTGTGCAACCTCCTTTAGCCAGAGGAGGAATGGTCAGTGAAGTACACTGGAAGAGAAATAGATTGATTAAGGAGGAAATCTGAAACCACCTTAGGCAAGAATTTTCTGTTAGTCCTGAGGACCACCTTATCTCTATGAATGGAGATAAAATCAGGCTCCACTGACAAAACTTGTAATTCACTTATGCGTCTGGCAGAAGTGATGGCTACCAGAAATACAGTCTTCCAAGTCACATACTTAAGCTCTTCTGAAGACAAGGGTTCAAAGGGAGGTTGCATAAGCTGAGCAATGCAAACATTAAGATCCCAGGCAGGGGCAAGGTCCCTAAATGGAGGATTGGTGTGAAGCAATCCCTTAAAAAACTTAGAAAATACAGGATGAGCTGAAAAAGAAGTGGGTTTACCTGCTGAAATAAAAGCAGACACAGCTGGCAAATGCACCTTTATGGTAGCTGGTCTCAGCCCCAAAGTGTTTAAATAGACCATATAATCCAGGACTGTGGGTAAATCAGCAGAATCTGGGGAAATATGTTTCCCAGTGCACCATATGGAAAACCTCTTCCATTTGGAATTGTAAGTAGCCCTGGTGGAAGGCTTCCTAGAAGCTTTCAATATATCCATTACACCTTGGGAGAGGTGTAGATCAGCAAACTCTAACTTTTCAAGAGCCAGGCCTTGAGGTTGAGAGGTTTGAGTTTCGGCTACCAAACCCCTCCCTGAGTACAGGTTAACACATTGTGATTCTTGAGAAGACACAGGGAAAGATGGACTGCTTAGGGCAGTAGGAGTGGATACCAGGGTTGTCTGGCCCAATCTGGAGCAATCAGAATTACTTTGCAGGATTGAGTTTTGATTTTGACTAACACTTTGAACAGGAGAGGGAAGGAGGGAAAGCACAGAGAAACTTCCCTTCCCAACTGAGAACTAAGGCATCCAGAGGGACTGAGCCCCACACTGGGGGCCTGCAGCAAAAAAGGGGAAGTTGGTGATTGTCTTGGGCTGCAAAAAGATCTATCTGTGGGGTGCCCCATTTGGCAAATATTACCCCCAGGACCAGGGGATCCAGTGACCATTCATGATGGCCCTGGGAAATCCTGCTGAGAGCATCTTCCAGGACATTGTCCTTGCCTGGGAGGTGAACTGCCATAAGGGAGGTGTTCAGGGAGTAAGCGAGAGACCACAACTTCATTGCTTCGGTTCACAAGGCCATAGAGCGAGTGCCTCCTTGCTTGTTGATGTACCACATTGTAGTGGTGCTGTCTGTTCTGAACAGATTTGGAGAAAGCTTGAAGTGCTAGAAAAACTGCTCTGAGCTCCAACAGGTTGATGTGGAGCAGAGATTCCTGAGGGTACCACAGTCCCTGGGTAGTGATGTCGCCTATGTGAGCTCCCCACTCCAAGAGAGATGCATCTGTAGTAAGGATTAAAAAGTGATACTGAGTGACAAAGGGGACCCCTTGTCTCAGGTTGCTCTGATCCTGCCACCACTGTAGGGCTTGGATCAGGGTTCGAGTTACTGGGATCAACTTGGTTAGAGGGTCCTTTGTTTGACACCAAAAGGCTCTCAAATGGAACTGCATGTCCCTCATCTGAAATCTGGCTCCTTGCACTACTGCTGTAGAAGCAGCCATGTGTCCCAGGAGCTGCAGAAAATGCCTGGCTGGTCAAGATACCTGCAGGGTGAAAGAGGAGGCCAGAGAGGCTAGGGTCCTTGCCCTGTCCAAAGGAAGGAAGGCTCTGGCTTCCTCTATATTCAGTTCTGTGCCTATGAAGGTGATGAGCTGGACAGGCTCTAGAACTGCCTTTGGAAGATTCAGAAGGAAACCTAGATAGGTAAGCAGTTGCTGAGTTATCTGAAGATGTAACTTGACTTGGTGTGGAGACTGGCCTACTATGAGCCAGTCATCCAGGTAAGGAAAGATGGCAATTTTTGCCTTCTTAGGTAGGCAACTGCTACTGCCATGCATTTTGTGAATATCCTTGGAGCAGAGGTGAGGCCAAAGGGCATTGCTCTGAACTGGTAATGGCCTGGGGGCAGCTGGAACCTGAGGTACTTTCGATGGGAGCTTCTGATGAGAATATGGAAGTAGGCATCCTTGATTTCCAGGGACACTAGCCAGTCCCCTGGCCTTAGAGAGGGTAAAATAATTCCCAGAGTCACCATTTTGAATTTTGGTTTTAAAAGGTGCTTGTTTAGGTATCTGAGATCCAGGATGGGCCGCCATTCTCCTGTCTTTTTTGGGGTAAGGAAGTACCTGGAGTACAATCCTTTGCCCTGGTGTAGGGGTGGAACCCTTTCCACGGCTCTGAGAGCCAGAAGGGTATAGACTTCTGCCTCTAGGGCAAGTGGCTCTGATGGATTTGCATGTGGAAAGGATCTGGTTCTCATCTTTGGAAATTTTTTGAAGCTGAGAACCAGTCCCTGGCTTACTACTTCCAGGATCCACTTGTCTGATGTTACAGACTTCCAGTCCTGGACAAAGTAATCCAGCCTGCCCCCTACAGGTAGTCGAGAATCAGCCCTGGCCACCCCATCAGGGTGCCTGCTTGGCAGAGGCTTTAGGCTGAGGGTTGGAAGCAGGCCTGCTTGTACCCCATCTGCCTCTCCTTCTAAAGAACCCCCTCTGGGCATAAGCTGAAGAGGAGGCCTGGGCTTGTCAAAGGCCTATGAAAAGGCCTGCCCTGCCCTGGAAGGCTGCCTTTGAGGAGTGGCCTGCCTTTCCTTGGCCTGTGCACTCCTATAGGTGGTCCTATACTCATCCATTTTCTTCATGTAATTTTCTGTCTGCTCCTCAAACAGAGAATTACCCACAACAGGAAAATCCATGGCCTTAGTCTGGGTATCCTGTGTCAGGCTAGTACATCTGAGCCAAGCCATTCTGCGAAGTGCCACAGATGTAGCCACGACTCTTGATGACACATCATTAGAGTCCAGTGCAGCATGGAATTGCACCTTAGATGCCTCAATACCATCAGCAGCCACCTGCTCCAGCTTCTTGGCAAGCTGGCCAGGGATCTGTTTTGCTAGAGCCATAACAGTATCCCATCTGGATTTCTGGTATCTAGCAACATAAGCCATATAATTTGCCTGTCTGAGTCCCAAGGATGCTGCCATGTACTGTTTCTTTGCCATAGCATCAATCCTCCTGTAGTCCTTGTCAGGGGTGTGTAAAGCCAAGGGAATATTTGCCTTGTCACAGGCTGCAGCCTGTACTACCTCAACATGGCTGCATTGTTGTGTAAGGAACTCCATATCAGAGCCTGACAATGTCTACCTCTTGTCCATTCTCTTATCCACAGGAGGTATAGTGTGAGGAGTTTTTAGAATTTTTACTGTCTGTTTCCCAAAAGACTTATGCAAAGGAATAGACAGTCTTCTACACTCTGGGATATCCATCATTTCCACATAGTCAGGCTCCTCTTGATTGTCCACAGCTTCCTCCATAGGGAGCTGGAGGGTTTCAGCCACTTTTTTATAAAACAAAATGAGAAGGGGACTTAGAAAGCTAAGGAGGAGACACTCCTGAAGGTCTGTCTGGGGAGATGTCCGGTTAAATGGGCACATCCAGACTTTCAAATCCACATTCACTCTCCTCATACTCCTCTTCCCCCTCCTCCAGTTCATAAAATTCCTCTAAATCATACTCTTGAACCGGTGGAACCGACTGAACTGTACGCTTACCTGATGGTGCCGGTTCGGTCGGAACCGGGGAAAGCGACTGGACAATTTTAATCACTTTGGCTATTTCTTCAGCGGTTGGAGAGGAAAGTTTTGTCTCCACACCAGCTGATTTCCTAGTCCTTTTTGCTGGAACCGACTCCTCCGAGTTGGCTCTCCTTTTGCCCGAGGAAGTCTCGCCCTGGTCAAAGGGCACTCCCTCTGGTTCGGTTGAACCCGAACCGGGCTGGCCATCCGGGTCAGCGGACTTTGTGGCCTCCCTTTCCCTGAGCCTACCAACTGTCTTTTCCAGGGTAGCTGCAGGAAAATTTTTTCCAAATCTGGCAGTCTGCATTTAGGTGGTCAAACCCCAGACAATAAACACAGATGGTGTGGGGGTCAGCCTTAGCAAAGGCTTCCCCACAGACACTGCAGTGTTTAAACCCAGTGGGCGCAGCGTTTCTTTTGGGTTTCTCAGACATAGTGCCAGTCCTAACCAAACTTTGCCGTTTATGGCAATCCACCAAGCAAGACTCTCTTATCGGTTCCCAACCGTGTCACGGGTCGTGGAAAAAAATGTTATAAAATTCGGGGTTTTTTTGAACCGATAAGAACCGGTAACCACACTCTAAAGGACAGATTACTGTATTTTAAACAACCTGATCGGTTCAAAACCGAACTGATAAACAAGTTCCACACAGAAAGTAAATGTAAAACCTATCTAGTACTTACAAATACCACAGACAGAGCTTGAACTGACCAGTTGCGGTTTAAATTCGGTCAGAAAAATGAGAAAATAATACTTTAACCGACAAAATGAACCGAGCAGAATGAGAAATCTCTGGAGCGACTGTTCAGTGAGGCGGAGTAAAGAATCTGACAGTTTAAGTTTGAAGAACAACAGACAGAGTTTTCAACAGAGCTCAAGCTCAGCATTCCATGCCTGGCATGGAAAGTTAACTCTTTCACCTCCTGAGCAGTTCGAAGGTTGGGACTCACTGCATAGGTCATAATATAGCAAGACTTCATGTTGTTTGAAATAGTCATGCAGAAATCATTATTTTGATTATTGCGGTTCTCAATGAAATTGGTCATGTAGAACGGTGTTCCACTGTGACATGTATGGACCAGACATAGCAGTACAAGTCAGGCATGGCACTGTGTGTCTGTCTACATGGGTTGGTGGGTGTTGGTTGGAGTGTTCCCTTAGTGGTCATACACTGTTGTGACAGTACCATGACAGAAGTGACTGGGTATGTCACGTCCACCAGTCTTATGAGAAATAGTCAAAGCATTTTTTAATACAGTAATGACACGCAACATATTTAAATTGAGTACTTACTATATGTGATGTTGACATGCATCTTTCTCACAATAAATCCTCCCTTCCTGTACTTGGGAAAGTCCACCTTGAAATGCTGTTTTCCATCCTTTGTTGTTGCAAACTTGTGCAAACTATTTTCATTGAAATGCATGGCGGCAAGAAGAAGTCTATAATGTGGCATTAAATTGTTATTCACAGTTTAAAGGCGATATGTATGTCTAACTTTAAGACACAAATTTATGTTTCTGGACAGTAAAACAGTTGTCCCTCAGGATGGCCCACCACTGCAGGAATGGAGACTCCATGTGCAGTGCCAGTGACCCCTGTTGGGGAACGGACTCGGGTGGCTGAAGGGTCAGCCAGGGGGGAGGAGGAGGATCGAGCACCCCAGAGGCTGCTCTCCTTCTCAGGGGTTGGGGAGTTGCTGTTCCCACTGCTGTACCACCACCTGGGTGGCAACAGTTGAAGGTGCAGCAGGCCAGCATGAAGAAGGGAAGGAGGATGTCAGCCAACAGCCGGACCATTTTGACGCCACTGCATGCTACGCCCCTATGCTGTCCGAGAGAGCAGACATCCAGAGGAGCTGAGAGAACCAGAAAAAGGACCCTGTCACATAGGATGGAGACTGGACCTGACTGACCCAGACAACCCATAACTGGTCTCCCGATGGATGCCTCAGATGGACCTCCTGACCCACAGTTATGGACTGGAGGGGGGAAAGGGTTTCTCCCTTCCTCCCTGCCCAGGGGGAGCAGGCTGAGACATCATGAAGGTAGGTCTTAGTAAAACCACGTGACATACCCTGGGAGGGACTGGGTGCCCACCATCTAGGGCTCCGCGAGGACATCCCAATGAGGCAGAGACTGGTGGAAAAAAAAACCTTTGTCCCTCGTGTTTCCCTTATCTGAACCATATGTGTCATGCACAGTACAGACATTGTTTTCTGAAATGCTCATGTTAAATTGCTTGATGTTAAGATTACCCATCTGTGATTAAGCAAATATGAAATGTTTACAGCAAGACAAAGGGAATGCAATAAAACATGAATTGCATTGTGTACTGCAGTAAGTGAAGCATACATTGATTTCTTGAAATAATTCTCAGAACAGTGATTCGATTTATTACATCAAACAATATTATGTGTAATCTCACCGACATCGCATTCCAGTGTAGCTGTATGCCATGTGCTTTGATGCAAAGTGTATTATAACACTGTGGAAACCTTCAATAGAGCTTGTCTGAGCATCTGGTGACAGTCTGTCCATATCACCAGCAGTCTCCTCTGCATCACGGCCTGCTCCAGCTTTGTAGCTGCCCTTGAACCTAGTGATATGTAACATAGTCAGAAATGTTGTCATCACACAGCAGATGTGAAAGTCACACGATGTTCAATGGCCATTGAAGGTTTTCAATAATCATTCTCTTGTTATAAAGCATCCCTCCTGAAGAAAAAGGGTGACAGTGCCAAGAAGGGAAGGAACTGTCATAGACCTAATGTTGGAAGATGGAGAACAGGTAACAGATGTCTTTCAGCAGAGCTTTCAGGACTGCAAAAGTAGCCAATGACAGGAAATCAGCGAAGGGGATTGACAAATAGAAAAAGGATTTTTTCAGGTATGTCACTTAAAGTAGGAAGTGCAAGGATCACATAGACAGTGGGTGGGTAGACAAGGGGGGCAGAGAATGGTCAAGTAGTTAATGTGTACTCCTGTTCAGTGTTTACAACGGAGATGAATGGTCATGTCCGTGCAGGGAAAGGGGGAACAGGCATTGGTGGTGAGAAGGGTGGTGGAGTGCCTTAGGTCACTGATGGTGGAAAAGGCACGTGTGGCATACCGGGCACATCACAGGGTGCAGACGGAGCTGGCAGGAGTCATGGCACAGCCAGTGGTTGATCTGTTCAACAGCTTGGTAGATATGGCATTTGTGGCAAGAGATTGCAGAGAGGCACACATGGTACCTCTCCACAACAGTGTGCCCCAGGACAAAGCAGGAAACTACAGACCATAGAGAATCAACGCAATGGTGTGGAAAGTGCCATAATCTATCCTTGAAAAATGGTGTTCCACTTTCTTGTAGATGATGCTGTTCAAGAGGAAAGACACCATGGGTTTGTTGTTGCCAGATCCTGTCAGACAAACCAGTTTGATGCTTTGACCAGCGTACTGAGTGCAGTGGACAAGGCCCACGCAGTACATGTGTTGTACCTTGATGTCAGCGAGGACTTTGAATCAGTGCCACATGGAAAGTTGTTCTGCAAGTAGAGTAGTGTTGGCATAGGGTGTAAGCTGGCAGGATGGGTAGAAAAGTGGCTTAGGGATAGGCAACAGAAGGTAGTTTTGGGGGAGAGCAGCTTTGGATGCTAGTGAAGTGACAGGTGATGTACCACAGGGATCAGTAGTGGGACCTGTCTAGTTCAACATTTTCATCACAGATATAGTGGTTGGGAGCAACACTACCATCAGCCTCTTCACCACTGACAGTAAGATCGGTGCTATGGTGTAAGGGATGAGGGTTGAAAATTCCTGCAGGAGGACTTTGCAAGACTGGAGGAGTGCTAGCACACCTGTCAGCTTGTGTTCAATGTCAGTAAGTGGACGGCAATGCATTTAGGATAAAAAAAGACAGGATACAGCTGCTGGATGTATGGTATGACACTGTCCACATCTGAGCAATAATAGTGACTGAAAGCAGTGGGGCCAGAGTATGAAGTCAGTGCCCAAGGCTAACAGGATGATACTGTGCATAGCAAGGGGGATAACATCTATATGTAGCAAAGTGATGTTGCCCCTGTACAAGTCCATAGTGGGACCGCGCTTGGAAAAGTGCATGCAGTTGTGCCGCCACAACTAGAAAGGGATATTAAAGTAATGGAGGTAGTGCAACAAACAGACACATACACATACACACACACACACACACACACACACACACACACACCACACACTGAAACAGAGAACAACATGCATCACTTCAAATACACTGTGTGAGTGAGCAGTAATGCTAGCCAGTGACAACAGAAGCAGACAAGAACACACGATTGAACAGTACTTATGAAAAGTGCAACCAGTGCACATTTCTGGTGACTACATGCATCTGCTGGCTGTGTACTGCAGCAGTATAGGAGATGACTACCTGATGTAAGCTATTTCTTAACACATGGTAGCTGGACAGATTGCCATGAAGACATTTCTGGAATAGTTGTCTGTGACCCTCATGGATGTTCTGTACATGGTTGATCACAGACATCCATTTCTGATGGACAAGCTGTGGATTACCAGGTGGTGTTGAGACGGTGCACCAGTACAAGTGATTGATGATGCTCTTCTGCCACTCAGCAATCGACTCACACTCTTTTTGCTTGCAAAGAGTTGTTGTCACTTTCTTCAAGCCTTAGAAGAATAATTATTTAAAAGACATGATCAACAGCATAGTGATGTCAGTAAGACTGTCACTGTCACATTAGCAGTGAAGAACTGTGCAGGGGTAGGCTACCTAGTTTACAGCACTGTGTAGCAGCACCCTGTGTAGACTGGGTGCACTACACATGACTATGCAATGGTGGTGCCACAAAAAATAAAGAACAAGGCTGACAGATGCACCAGATGGCATCAGTAACCCTAGCATCCACGGAGCCATCAAACAGGCAAAGACAACCTTTGCTGCACCAACTTCCAAGAAAAGTAAGCTGGAAGGCACTTTCTCACCTGAAGGAAAGAAAGAAAGTGATGAAGGGATATGCCACGTTACCATGGGTCAGCTGAAATGTCATGATGGAAGTGTCACTGGGTGGATGATGCATGATGCGGGGAGCTGCCCTTTGCAGTCGGAAGTGGTGAAGTGTCAGGTACAGTGTTAATAAACCAATCTTGAGAAAAATTTCATTTCACATGAAAGTCATAGTTTGAGGCACCAAAGTGCACCACAGGATGATGTGTTTCAAGTACATAGTTGATCATGCTAGTAATACCTTTAGCAACATGCCATATATCAAACTGATGTATGACTCCGGGAAGTTCATCACAAACCCATTTATTGATTGATGGATGTCTATCTGTCACTTGCCATTCAATTGTAACTCCATTTTCCTCCAGGAAATTTACTGCATGCTTCAGTCCCTCAAGTTCCATGTGGTAGGAGCTTCCAACCTCGTTACTCTGCAAGTCCAGTAGCAAGTGTCAGAAAGGCCTAAAGTATGTTACCTCAGAAGTAATGCATCAAAATACTTTCTTCAAGTCTCATTTACTGAGCCATAATGAAAACAAAACAAGTACAATATAATGAGTGTGATGTAGTGGCTGCTGCTGAAATGAATAACTGTGATTCGGCAGTCAGTAGTCGACATGGGTCAGGTCTGCCATAGGCAGCGTGGACAACATTACTGTGCCCATATCCGTAGGACTGCCATTAGCCCTAGGAGGACATATGGTGACCCCCCACTGAATCGACCAATTCCCACCTCCAAACCTGAAGAATGGCCTGCACCAGGCACAGCACACCCTCAGCACTGCATCTGGGAACAGACAGAATTGTCATTGGTAGCAGTATGTACTATGTATGCATTGACATGGCAATGAGCGCATGCACTGTCCAGAACACATCAATGTTGCTTTACTCAGTGCCCAGAAGAGGAGGTGGGGGGTACACTGTGCCTGGACACTGGGTGATGTTCAGGATGGGTGTGTGCAGTACCTGTTGGGGTGTGTAGGGCAGTATGCTACCATGTGGGAGGGACTGGCATACATGTTACTGGGTCTGCATCAGTGTTCGTGGTGGGTAGGGGTCAGTACTAAGAAATATGCCATGGACAGCACATGGGATGGGGGCTGTACAATGACATGGGAATAACATGGGCTGTGTCAAAACTGGAGGACTGCGTCATAGTGCTGCATACAGGGGATGCACCCAGCACGGCATATTCAAAGTACCCTTGGACTAGCCCTGGCTGGTCAATGGGTACTTTGAATTATGCCTTGAGGGTGCAGTTTGTGAATCACATTCCCATGCTATGGCAGCTTCTGTCTGCCGCAGTATATGTGACACCTTGTCGCAGCCCAAGTGGGTGGAGTAATGGTGCAACACCATTATGGGGCAGGGGACATGTGGTCGACGCAGGTCACATTTGTGAACTGCACGGTGGTAGCCATGGATGCAAGTGGCACCTTGCACTATACCTCTCTGGTGCAAGCACCTTATGTAAGATGCATGGATTTGATAATCGTGCCGATGGTGTTAACTGGTAAAAGAATGGAATGATAGTCCATAGCAATTCCCCACCTGTACCAGCTGAACGGTAAAAACCTTATTCCGAGACAGGTCTACCAATGAATAGCTGCCAAACTTTGCTGAATGTCTGGGGCTGTCAGCTTTTCTATCTCCACCTAGGACAACAGGTAATCCTGACAATTTCATTTCTGTAATGAATTTGTCTTGGTGCCAGTCCCACACACTGGTAATGGCTGGAAATAGTAAGTTCCGCTGATGCTTGTAGAAAGTTGTCAGTCTGATAGATGCACAGTTAGAGTGCTGAAACATTGTAATAGCTTTCTTTGGAGAAGATCCAGAGAACAGAATGGATGTTGCCATTTCTATGTTTCCAGATGGCATGTCATGAATCAGCGGTTGAGCACGCCTTGTATACTGATAGTCACATTCAGGACATTGCTGTTTAACGCCAGCCATGCTCCCGATTTCAAAGATGTTGTTGTCCACATTATAAGAAAAGCAGCTATGGCAAAACTTGAACAATTCCAGTAGGGTTTCTTCATACACAATATATTTGCGAGACTTGAAGGATGAATCTGCTGCATGTATGCTGCATGTGGACAGAAAAGGTGAGTGACAGTGTTGTGTAATGTGGGGTCGAAGTGCATCTTCCACTGATTATCATTAACATAGTAACATAGTAAAATGGAAGCAGAATAGGCAAAATTGAATTTCAAGTATGCTCCATGTTTGGAAAATGCATGGATGCCACATGTTGTTGCCCCCCCCCACCATTTGCTTATAGTCTACTCACTTGCAGATGTGCCACCTGCATTGGAAATTATATTGTTTCTGCCTCTACCCGCTCCCTGGGCAGTGCATTACAGGGCTCCACCACAAATTCTTTGGACTTATACCTCCTCTCCCCTCTGAGCCGGCAAACATTCGCGCTTATGGCTGTTTCCTGTTGCTCTGCCACCCGGCTTCCTGTGGAGAACCGTGACTGGTGACCCCGTTATTGATCATTTTTATGTAATGATACATCTGTGTCATGATGTTCATGGGACAAAGCCATGCTGCCTATTGTACAGATAACAATTTTGCTCCACTAAGCAAACAATCACCCTGCAGACCACTCACGTCACAGCAATGTGCAAACACTTTCCCACCTTCTCCCTTGCACCCCCTTGTGGATCACCGGGACATGGGACACCCTCCAGTGTAGGGTCAGTCATCACATCTTCATGGAGATGTCGAACACCTGTGCCAGGGTGCCAGCAAGGACATCCGCCACTTCCCTCAGCACCCTGGTATGTATGTCATCAGAACCGTGTGCTTTGTCCGTGTGAAGGGACCCTAGGGCCTCACTTTCCCTCTGTAGTGTAATTTCAGCCTGTACCTCCTCCCCTATCATTGCCAAAATATAACAAAGAAATGTGTACATGTCACTCATTCCTGGTCTCCTACCCTCGTGGTACTACCCATCACAGTTGTCCAAGTACCCATACAGTGGTTGTACAACATCAACAGTTACAGCCACTTTGTGGTGTAACAGATAAAACAGAGCCCTCATACCCAGTTCCGAACATAGGTAAAGACTTCAGCAAGTGAAGAGTGGTAAGAGATTGTTGCAGTTGCCTGCAAAATTTAGCAAGTAAACATTTGTAACAGTTGTAACAGTTTACGGCATCATTCATAAACTGTGGTTAACACTGTTTTACCCCTCGGTCACTATATTACTCAGTATCAATCATATACTATATATCACAGCTGCATTGAAACACCTCAGCTGCCGGTCATATCACAGACCCAGTGGCATTAACATGATTGTCCTAAGTACCAGAAAGATAGTGCATTTACTCTATTGAAGTGTAAGTACAAGCCATGATTTCTACACCTACAGAGGACACCTACCCTTACAAGTCAAGAAATGGTATGTAAGAATGCGGTGTCGAGGGTGGCTGTTACAACTTTGATGGTCACTCCCTGAGCTGTGATGAGCTCCAGCACGCTGATGTGTTTATCCCCACTAAGTTCATTAGTACTGCTTCAGTGACTGTCATTACAGACATAATGACAGATGTTACAATACCAATTCAGAGGCTACAATCTCTTCAACAACTTGATGAACGGTACAATGATAACATGAACTTGAAACTTACCTATCACACTCTGATGACTGAAGAACTGAAGGTTCATAGTCTGGATCATCAACATTGTCAATAGAGGTTATCTCGCCAATGTCCGAAACTTCAGACAGGAAGGTGGAATTCGCCTTTTTGCATGGTGTAGAGTGCTTCACCTCTGGCTGGCCATACCATCGGTCACACTGCACGGCAGCATCCACCATCGGTTTATTCTGTGCATCACTTGTGAGTAACTGAGTTGTTTTTGTTGTGGTCTGTGTGCCTGAGAATGTCATTAGAAACAGACTCACAACATTGCTATGCATATCAATGTAATTGGAACACAAAAGGAAAACATTTGTGTTTTCACGCAGATATTACTACAGCACTATATATATTTGCTGGTGACAACATATAGCTTGCCACAGTACAGACTACTGTAATGGAGTGCACATTCAGCAACATGATATAAGTCATAACCCCTGCCATACACGTGACAACACATGTGTACAACACACGTGTCATGCAACACAGTGGCATACCTATCTAAACACTGTTGCATACTAAAAGTATGGCCTGAAACATGATGTCAAGGAATCTACTGACAACGTATTACAATAGTCAGCATACATTAACTGTGAATTGCCCATTGGCTGTTAAAGGAAAGTGTTCAATACGCAGCAGGAAGAAGACAGTTTACTTAACAGGACACTGACATTGTATCACCTGAAACACTGCATGCTGATAGTCATGAATCGCCAAAGCAGTTCACAGGCATCATCATGTCATTGGCCATTCGATGGCTGTATGTCACTGACATGTAGTGTCACAATACTTATATATGCTTGTAAGTACGTGACAATATGTGAGCCATGTAAAGCGATATGTTTCCCCGCATGCCATATCAATACCTAGGTTGAGTTTCAGGAACAAGATTTAAAGTGCTACATTTCATAACAATATTACCTCTGTTCATCGATGGGATCCTGATATGTGTTTGTAGTTTCACATCTTTAGAGGGGCACCAGCATTGTATGGATATGTCTTTTGTGTGTATCGCTATGGTGTCAATATCAGGCATTTCAAAATGGAAAACGTGATCCTAAGGGAATGAGAAGCAAGGAACAGAAGTTGTACACAGTTGTGTAAGTAGCAACAGTGATTGACATGTGTACAAAGAATGTGGGATGGACACAACACCTGATAACTGTCCAAAATCCCCTGTACTGTGTTACCCTGATTTAAAGTCAGGGAACATGTTATTTATCCTTGGATTTGTCGTAATGAAGTGCAGCACCTGTCATTTATTTCTGTTTAAGCACAGATGCTATCTGTCAGGACATTCATCAAACCAAAACAGATGTCCTGCTAATCCCACAACCATTCCAGGTTGACCAACACCAGTACCTGAACAAAACTCATACATACACAGACAGCGTAGGCAGGTAAGGGCCCATCCATCTGCCCTTTTAAATTTGTAAGTTCACTTTCTGTTTTCCTACAAGTCTGTTGCACCTTATCCCTGACATTTCTCTCCTCCAGGGAGTATTATAGTCCTTCAACCTGTCCTCATAGAACTTGTGATGCAATGCAACTACCATGTCCCCTACCCCGTGTTTATGCTCCATCTTACCTCCTCTCTCCACTCTCTCAGACATCCTTGTTACTGTATTGAGATCCAGTCACAATCTGCCCCTAAAGTGCATTGTTCAGTAGTCCTAGGTACCCGGTAACCCCTCACAGGTGGGTGAGGAGGGACACCCAATTCCCCCTCTGATCCAATTCTTCTCTTGTCATGGTGCCAGCACAATGCAGTCTGCCGCAGTCATCAGGAATGCAGTGCGAGGTGTCATCAACGAGGAGAGAGAGACAGACAGGGTGTTTTCCTCCTTTTTACATCCTCCCCAAAAGTCAGCGTGCAATGGGAGGCCAATGAGCATGCGCCTCCTGCTGCTCCACCTAATGACTTCTATGCAATGCTCTTGCTGCTGCTCCCATGTACCGCACCTTCCAGCGGCGCTCCCCTAGGAGGTGGTGGTATTGCAGTGTGAGTGTGCAGTATTCCTCCAGCAGGGAAGGAGAGCTGACATTGGACAATCAATCCATCTCCTTCCCAGCCAACCACTGGCAAGCCGAGCTCTGTCCCGAACACCGGTCGCCAATGTGGAGCAAGGTAAGGCATCCAGCTCATCAGCTGTCAGCACCAAGCGGAAGGCTCAAGTACCATCTTTTTTGCCCTCCTCTCAACCATCTGTACACTGACTATGTCCTTAACAAGGTACACTGTACTCCAGGTGGGGCATCAGTTACATGCTACCTTCTGGTGTTTGTGGTATGGGTGTGTCATACTGAAACACTGTCAGGCTGAACTGCAATAATGTCAGCAACACAGACTTACAGCACTTGTACCTGATCTGTGCAGCCACTATATTGTCCATCAGTTTTGGAAGATCATGTAATGGTCCTGGTCCAGCCAATACTTCACACCAACAGGTGATCATGCTTGGCAATCTGCACAATCAGCAGCCACCACCACCACCACCCCACATTGCAGACAACCACCTAAACATTAGCCGTGCCATCCTTGTGTTTCTCATGGTTGCACTGCTTCACAACACAGATCACACCATGCAGGAGACTCGGATTGTGAAAGGACTGTGGTGATCATGAGTCGACAGGGGAAGCGGAGGATGGAGTAACCCATGTCAGTTATCCTCTGTCCACGGTGGGTAACGGTGGATGTGTTACTGTTCACTGGCACAAATGAAGAAAGTTGGTGGAACTTCACTGCAGATAACACACCCAAACCATGACATTGGAGGTCGCAGGATGTTGGCACATAACTGTGCTGACATCATTGCATGTATGCCTATAGGGAGCACACCAGGGGGAAAAAATCAAACAGCTCTCGTGATAGGTGATGGCCATGGTCGTAGAGAGGTGCACCACACAATTATGGGATGTGGGACCAAGTGAGGGAGGCGCTGTGTGTTCCTGTCTGCATGAATAACAGAGAGTAACTTAAGAGACCTGTTTACAGGGGTATGTGTGCAGGTGTGTGGACGACATGCCTTCACATTGCGCATATGGTAAAAATGAAATGAAAAACAAAGTAACCCTTAGCCTTATTAACCGTGGTCTTGGAGTACCACTAACATCAAGGTGAATGATCACATTCAAACCTTAGTAGCCTGATAGAAAATGTAGTAGCACTTTGCATATCAAGACAGTGAAAATATAAAACCATGCTTGTATTGGAAATATTCCAAAACTAATTAACGGAATAATATTCTGCACTATGTCATACCCCAAACAACACCCTAAGGAAGATTTACTTTGTTGGTGACCAAATCAATAAACATAAATGAAAGGATTGTAAGGTGGCACTGTTGAAATTAATATGTCTTACCACACATGGTGAGCAGTCTTGCTTTACATGTTTGCAAATGTGTCTTTTACCAGGCAGTACATGGTGTTCAACAGCATAGTGTTGAAGCATGGTGTTGCACAGTACAGTGACTCATACATACATAGTACCAGTGTTATGCATAAGTCATAACATACTGAATTACTAACATCTGAAATGCCTACATACTGCATCTGGGTAGTTCAGCAAGTCACAGAAAAAGCACATTTGTAATGTATGTATATTAAGAAAAATGGAGGGGAAACTATGCAGAACCACTGTGTTTTGACACAAGGTGGTTGTGATTCCCTATGACCTCTACAGCGAAGCTGGAAAGGTCAATGGGAATCAGAAAACATTGCTGGCAAAATACAGTGGTTGTGCATGCATTTGGCCATCATGCATGTTTTATACTGTTTTGTACTGTGTGAACTATGTCTTCTGACAGTTGTTCAGCTTTCAAACAGAAATGACTCATCCAGTCTCTGGGAATTATACAATGCTGTTATATCACACAAAGGGAACAATTAGATTTAATGACATTGGAAGTGTGGTACAACAGTATTGTCAGACTGATGGAATTCTATACGGAACATTAATCCATTACACAGTAATAATAAAATACTTACTTCTGTTGTTGATGTCTGTGATAAGTGTCTGTTGCGGTGGGACACTGTAAAGTCATCAAAAATAGATTTAACTACCTGTGGCAAAAACAAAGTGAAAAAAAAATTAGGTATATAGAACCATGCAAAAAAATGTTGGTGACAATAGTATGCACATAATTTCATTATTGCATTGCTGATGAAATGATGAAACATACAGATGTTAACATTGGAAACACTGAATAAACTGAAAAAGCATACTTGCATATAAAAGCAGACATGTAAGCTGATGGGAAGAGTTAGTGAAAAGCAGTGCCACCACGGCAAGATCCTTCCCAGTCGGCACTGGTCAAACAAAAATAGTTTATTAAGTGGTAATGGATGACAACATGACAGGAGACACATACACACACACACACACACACACACACACACACACACAAACACACACAACTGTGTCAACCCATTCACACACATACAGATAGACACACACATCACAGACAGAGAAACACAGCACAACACATAGCAGACATATACAGTTTGAACACAGAATGCAATGGCCAAGTAACCAACAGTAAATAATGCCACAACGAAACAGAAACATATACACACACACACACACACACACACACACACACACACACACAACAGACACACACACACATTGCAGAAATGGCAATGCATATTACTGAAAAAAATCTGACTCACTATTGCCCTTTGATGCTTCCGCAGTGCTTCACGTGTCAGTGACTTCGACGGTGGTGATACACCCACAGCAGCTCCTATACTTGATTGCTGTCCCTTGAAAATGCTTGGGACCACATCTGTCCTCAAACGCTTTCTTGATGGGAAATTAAATTGTGGCATCATCAAGCAAGACATCTCAAAACAGTCCTCTGCGAAGTGATCTCTACAAAGAAAACTATATTTTGTGGGCCCCTTCCAGTTATCTCTGGTACATTTGACTTGCTCGGACCACTTATTTCGAACCTCTTCATTTGATGGGAAATGAAAGAGGCTTACACCTGACTTGCATGTATTTGTACAATTGCCAGTAACACATGAATTAACCATTGTTTTCAGCAAAATTGAGAAACCAGGGATCAAAACACCGTACTTGTACTTATTGGAAAAATATGTGGAAATACAGAGAAGAAATAATCAGTGCACAGCAACACAAATCAGTGAACTAACTCAATTTTCCCTCCAAAACATCTTTCATCAAGCAAACCAACGTGGAAGCAGTGTGATGTGCAATGTTATGACCAATAAGATGCAGCTAGACAGTGTCAGAATAAGGCAGAAAACGAAACACTGAAATAAAACAATTAGGCATAAGGAGACCACATGTATCACTCGATCCATCATCACATGTGTGACATTTTTAAAAAGTTATAATTTTTAATTACTCAGAACCCGACCAAGTGATCACATGGTGCTGTCAGAGTAAAAGGTCAGAGTGCAGAAGACGTGATGCAGGAAAAACTAACAAGATCATGCACATCAGAAACGGAGAGAATAATGGAGCTGCATGTCACTGAATTGACTTTCTGGTAGGGTGTAGAACTAAACATTATGGGGCATGGAGGGAGTAAGCAATACATGTATGTACTGGATAAAGTATGTCATTTTACTATGTTTTGGCAACAAGGGTTACAGCAAGCAACAGTGCTACATGTGTGATCACTGCAGAATGTTATGCAGCACTGTGTGCCTCCGGTAGGGGCAAAGTTCGGGGGTCATGACACAAAACACTATGAAAAACATAGCCTGACCATTATATCCATGTTCACCATCATTTTACTTGTTCAAATTATGTACTGTGGATTGGGCAGTCTGTGGTGCGGCTGGCAACACAAAGGACAATCGCATAAACACATTGTAAATGGCAGCATTTCATAGGAGTAGGAAACAGGTTTGAAAGGGAAGCAGAAGTGCATATAATAGTTCAAAAAGGAACCAGAATGACCACAAATGCATATCGCGGTCAACACAAATGCACTGATGAATCGCAAGCAACAGAGAAGGCAGTGCACGAGATCCATGTAGTGAGAATGTGCGATCGCGGTTAGTTATACTACTGGAACGTGCATTCCCTACCAGTATGTCACAGGCAGCTGGCGTCTGAGAAGATGAGCAGCAGTAACAGGCATAGTCGAACTGTAGTGTGGTTAATAAAAACATACCAATTTAAAAACCAGGAGATAGCAATTGGTGCCACAAACAAATGCAAAGCAGATCACAGGTATGGAACTAACCATTAATGATAAAATCTCTATGTGCATAAAACATCGGTAAAGTTCCTCTTTAAGTCTCATTGGAGATCTTCGGACTCTTCATCTGTGGGTACCCTTTGTCAATGCTTTTATGCCACACTCAGGTAATGATCCACCATGCACTTTGGTAAACACTGAGCAGAAGAAGTTGTTAAGGACTGTGGCTTTCTGTTCATTATCTTCAATGATCCTGTCATCCACCATGAGTTTAACTATCCCTCTCCCTCTTTTTCTTTTCTCTTGGATGTATTGGAAAAATAGTTTGTTACCAGATTTGACTCCTGAAGCCATCCGAAGTTCAGTAGCCGCCTTTCCCCATTTACAGTACCTCTTTTTGGCCTCCTTACTTTTCTGAATATAGTCATCCCAATCACTGTCATTCTGATTCCTTTTGTTTTAAGCTAATTTTTTGGCTCTGACTGCTGCCCTCACATGGTTTGTGAACTACAATATATTGGTCTCTTTTTCATTTTTCTTGCAGACACTGTTTTAATGCAGAGTTTAGTGGCCTCAAGTATAGCATGTTTGACCGACCCACAGATGTCTTCTACCTCCAGTATACTGGGAATCTCAATCAGGCTGTCCTTGACCATCATTCTCATTTTACTAAAGTTGGCATCTTTAAAACATAGGATCTCCACCTGTGAATAAGATCTTTCCACCCCTATGGACAAAGTGAACCAGACGGAGCTGTTGTCATTGTTTGCCAGTGGTTCTCGGACTTCCACATGTTTGACTATTTTGGAATTTGTTAGGATTACATTGAGGATGGTACCCATCCTGGTCGGTGTGCTAACCAGTTGGGTGAGTTGACAGTCCTGTAAAGCATCTACCACTGCTTGACTTCTTGCTGAATGTGCAACTCAGATACCCCAGTCAACATCTATGTGATAGGGTAACCCTAGTCATTGGTGAGTTGCCCTGGTGGAGAGACAAGGGTCTTTCCTTGCCCCCATTAAGTGCCTGATGCCTATGTTATTTAAAATGCATAGGAAGAATAGACGAAAGAGCTTGAGTGCTTTAAAAGCAATTAATGATTGAAAGTTCTAGTAAGTAAAGTGCAGGGATGCTTTAAATGCTACGGATAAAGTGCCAGAAAAGTGCTTTCTGCAGAAAGAAAGAAAGTAAGGAAAATAAAGTTCATCTGTGCATTTAATTGCAGTAATAAAAATATAAAAAGGGAAAGTAACGTGCAGTGGTGTATGTTCAATGTTTATCATATGCAGTCTATAGTGCTGCAGTGCTAATAAGAAATTACGTTATGAAGTGCAGCATAGCTAATGTGAGGGGTTTAAAACAAGCTGCTGTACTACTCCAGGAAATGTTCAAATTAAGTTAGAGCAGAGTGGCATTTCAGTTTCTTTTACCTGCCTCTCTAACAATGTACTGTATAATTAACCTGCTTACAAACAGGAGTGTTAATAGCTGAGAGGCATTTTCTCTTGGAGTGCCGCTGCTCAGAAACCCCCTCTCTGTCCCTCCATTGCGTTAAAAGATCCTGGCTGTATGCTTTAGTAAATGACCAGCTAGCTGTAGGAAGTCAAGACATGCTCAGCCAACTCGGGTGGAGTTAGATTCCCGAGGAGTAGAAAACTTTCACTTTCAGGCACCCCACTTCAAGGATATGGTTGTACTTTAAAGCCTGAAAGCAAGGGTTTACAAAAAGAGTTAATATAGCTTGGGTTAGATAGAAATGTTCACCGAAAGCAAACAAAAGGGAAGCAAACAGAGCAGGCAGCCTGTTGCACTGCTAAAAAGCTCTGCATTTGAAGGGAATGAAGCATCCCTGTACACTAATGGATAATGTGACGGCTCCAAAGGTGAACAGAGGGCTGCAAAAAGTAAATAAAATAAACCTGTTGCTATTGTCCCCACATAAAACAGTTGAAACAAAATGAAACAAGCATTTGTCAATGCCGAATGTCTCCTTGTTGATATTAGCATTGGTTGTGCAGGAGTTAGACCGATGCAGAATAGGAGTGGCAATGAAGTATTGAACTCACGCCAATCCCACCTCCGCCCTGCAGAGGCGGACAGACATTGGGGTGTGCCTGTGGGTCATTGCCCATAATGGTCATGGCATTTCATCTCGCCCTATCCTGTAGACACCGACAAGTGTTGAGGTGTGCCTTGGGGCGTTTGGCTTCACAGTCACCCCATTTCATAAGGACATAAGCTGAAATGTAATAGATGCTGCAAAGTGTAACAAAAAATTGTTAAGCAACTACTGCTGTATCTCTTCTGGCATTATGTAATTTGTTCTTATAAGGGCAGCAACACTTGTTCTAGCTATTGTAAATTGTAACAGCAAGTTTATTGTGTAACTACTATGTTACTACTTTTGGCATTGTTACATTTGTTCTTACAAGTGTAACCATATATGAATGCAGGTCATGTGCACTGCTTCAGCTATGTCTGACATTTATTGAAAAGGTAATCACACAGAAAAATTCAATTCAACTTTCAATTCAACTTTATTTTTAAAAGGCGCTTTTCTTAAAATCAAAGCGCCTGTACAAATACATATAACAATAAATACAATAAATCAAAACTAATATAAATCCTTAAAAGCTATATTAAAAAGGTGGGTTTTCAATGCTCCCTTAAAACTAAGGACGGTCGGGCAATCTCGCACCTGACGAGGTAGAGAATTCCACAGGGTAGGTGCCATAAAACTAAACGATCTAGCACCAGATGTTTAAAACTTAAACATGTAATCAGAATGTTGAATAAAATATGATTACAATATAACTTCAGTATGCTACACTTAAGCATTGCTGATACATCAGTCTCAACTTTCTATACATTGTACTTCTGTCTGCAGCCTAAGGGTTAAATGCACTGCCTGTCAACTCTTTAGATAATGTTCCATGTCTGCATTCCAGTTTCTCATGAGCCTACAAGTTAATAATATCCAGTTGAATATTGTGAATTGATACATAACTGTACACAAAAATATTTGTATTTAATCTACTGGGCTTGAGGGGTGCTGGCATACATTTGTTATTGGTTTTAGAATTTTTTGTTGTAGTTTGGCATCTTTGGCATGGGTGAGGTGACTGGGTGAGTGACTAGGGTGTGTTTGGATGTTATACGTTGGCCGTGAGATATTTGATTTAGGAGAGGGGTGTGTGGGGTTGGGGTTGCGGGTTTTCTTGGAGTTTTTGTTTTGGAGAGGGTATTTATGGTTAAACTTTTAATTGAATTTTTGGAGTAAGCATGTATTTCGAGGAGACAGTAGGACCCAAATCTCCTGTTCCTTGGAGCAGCTCCTCTGACTCCTCCCATTCGGCTGTCCCCCAGTCTCCACTGTTTCTGTTTGGTGGTGCATGGAGTTGGGAATAGCTAGAAGGTGGAATTATTTAGTAATATATGGATATTGAAAATAATACCCCACAAATGTATATAAAAGCATCCTGTAATGTATGGCTATTGAAAATAATACCCCACAAATGTATATAAAAACTTCCTGTAATGTATGGCTATTGAAAATAATACCCCACAATCGTATATAAAAACATCGTGTAATGTATGGCTATTGAAAATAATACCCCACAAATGTATATAAAAACATCCTGTAATGTACGGATATTGAAAATAATATCCCACAAACGTATATAAAAACATCCTGTAATGTACGGATATTGAAAATAATACCCCACAAACATATATAAAAAATCCTGTAATATACGGATATTGAAAATAATACCCCACAAACGTATATAAAAACATCCTGTAATAGCACACAGCAAAACTGATAATACTGTCATTTTTAGTTGATAATAGGATTGTTCAGTGCTCGTAATACTATTGTTCCAAGCTTTGAATGATACTATTATCACACAAATTGAAGAACGCAAGTGGTGGCTCTCCCACACCATTCAATGGTTGCCATGCTCATCCGAAGTGTCACTCAGGCAGCAACGTCCACACAATTCAAATTGCCTCTCACGATTGGCTGCTTCCTGTCTGTGGGTGGGCAGAACTCTTTAAAAAACATGGCGTTTTAGTGAGATTGTATCTCATCTTCACTGTTTCCCCCGTATTTTGTCCTTTAAATAAACAAATTATCTGGTTGTTCCTACCTTCCCTGAACATGAAAACAGCTAAAAGGTAGGGCTCTCAACAAAACGTAATCACCGGACAAACTCTCAAGTATACGTTAAGAGAGACTGGTGAAAGGGGGTTCCTGGACATGAAGTGAGTGAGTTCTCAGTGCAGCAGCAGACACACGTTGAGTGAGTCCTCAGAGCAGTGGTGGCCCAACCTCACAACATGCCACAAATAAAGAGCAGCACAATTTCAAAATCAGATCCCAATATTACAAAAAATAACAAATAGGTGAGAGTGTATTACTTAGGAGTAAAACCATCTTGAGGTTCTGGGGACAAAGGAACCTCTCAAGCTTTGCTCTCCAGGTTCCCTTGTTCCAAGACCCACTTGATGACATTAGTATCTTGTAATACAATCTCACCTATTATTCTGTTTTTTATTTATTTAAAAGTTTCACCAGGAAAAGTATAGTGAGCAGTAATTACTCATTTCCAGATGCACCTTGGGGAAAGAGGAGGGGGTATTATAAGAATAGATAATATACATTGGTACTAGAGTGCATACAATAGTGTGTGATCAATTGGTGGCATTTGAACATAAATTGGAAACAACAGCACAGGAAGGCAGGTGCAGCATGTCAAGAACAGGTTGAGAACAGTTGGGAACAATACAGCAGGTTCAGTAATCAGGCAGAACAGGCATGTATGGTGAGGTGAGTACTTGATAAACCTGTTAAAATGCAGAAGACAAACGCAGCAGAACAGGCAAGGCAGCTCCAATACATCAATTTTGATGTATACAATCAAAACAGTAATAAGTCTAGATTAACAGAAAGTATCAACCAGTTTATTAGTGGTAGGACAGTTATGGGCAGTAGCAGACAGGGGATATGAAGTTGTGAAGGAGGAAAGAGATGCTGGTTTGCTCGTGGAGTGGGAGATGGGGAAGATAGGATCAGAAGCAGTATAACAAACTGTCCAGGTCAAAATGGAGCAATGATAGGGGTGCACTCTGCTTGGTTCCTATCCCAAGGGCTCCTGAAATGTCACTGGATGTGGTAGTCAAGTCCACAGGCATGGTTGCTCCCCTGAGGCACTTCTGTGTAATGCCAGGTTCATCAAGAATAAGAAAATGATAATGCGGATTTTATTGCAGACTCCTTGGAGGATTTGTTGTGCATCATCAAAGACCTGACTTGGGGCGGGTGGCTCAGGTCCTGTGCCTGAGGCAGCCATTCTGAAGGGTTTTATGGTAGTGCACTGCCCTAGGTGGAGCCCGAGGGGGAGAGGTGGCCATCTAATTTAGATCTAGTCTGAGACTTGCAGCCTACCCAGTGGATCAAGCCAAGTTGTGTTGAGTGTGTGACCATTAGGGTGATACAGGTGTGGGGGGGGCAGGAATCACCCACTTGGTTCTGAGAATGGATTCCTGCAGGAATTCAAGAAGTTTGTTGCTGGACATACTATGGAGCACTCTTAGTGGTTGGTGTTGGGAGATTTTAACATCTGGGAACCTGACGACTCCATTTTAGTTGGTCAGCATTTCTTCCAACAAATGAAGCTGTTGGGCTTTGCACAGGCTGTTACTATTGCAACTCATCAGTGTGGCTACACCTTGGACCTGGTTTTTCCCCTGGAGCTTGATGTTTTTAATGTTGAGGTTGATCCAGTGAACTGATTGGATCATCATGCTGTGAGTTTTCAGATTAGGGCCCCTAAGTTGCTTTAATCCCCTTTGGAATTAGTTTGATACAAACCTTTAAGAAATCTGAACCCTTGTAAGTTCCTGTCAGTACTGAGCTGCTTGAGCCTGTTGCAGTTGCATGCAGAAGGGGTGAGAGTGCATTGCAAGTCTATATCAAGGCAATCACTGCAGCTATTGATTCTCTCACACCTAATAGTGTATGCCAAAAATTCTCCTGCAAGAGCTCCCCCAGGTTTAATGGTTAGCTCAGATAGTTAAATACCCAAAGGGTGGAAAATGGAGCCTTCTTGGTGGAGATTATATTCATTGGAGGATAAACTAACCCTGAGAGCTTATTATAAGGAATATCAGGGGAAATCATTCAGAGAAAGGCAGAGTTCCTGTCACGTGTGATTACTGCAGGGTTAATAGGCCTACTCAGCTCTTCCACTCTATGGACAGATTGTTACATCCAGCCTACCAACCGTCCAGGGAGTTTTGACATGCGAGCATTGTGAGGAGTTTGGCCTGTTTTGCCTTGATTGGGTATCCTCTATCCATTCCTCAATATCCTCAAGTGGGCTGTCATGGCTCAGCAAGGTACACCAATGATAAAGGAAGGTACTCAGTCTGTCTGGGATTAATTTTACCCTGAGTTCACTGATGAGATTCTCTGGTGATCATGAAGCTACATCCCCCCTTCTGATCACTGGACCCTGGACCTATTTAGCTTCTGCTGGATTGCTGGGAGTCAATTGGTCCAATGATTGCTAATATTGTCAAGTGATTACTTAAGGAGGGTGTATTTCCAAAGATTGAAAAGGGCAGTAGTGAGACCCTTCCACAAGAAACCCTCTCTGTACCCAGACATCTGAGGAAGAGGAGGGTAATGGGACTGAAGGGAGTACAAGGGGTGAGAATGGCACAGAAATGGACACAAGTCCATTTACAAGAGAAAGAGTCCTAAAGGAACTGGAAGGAATAAGAATCGATAAAGCAATTGGGCCAGATGGGGTTCACCCCAGGGTCCTAAAGAACTAAAAGAGAGGTGCAGGATGAACCACTGGCAATCATGTTTAGCTGATCGTTGGAAACAGGTGAACTAACCAAAGACTGGAGGACAGCAGATGTAGTTCCCCTATAAAAAATCAGGAACAAAGAAGAAGTTGGGAACTACTGACCAGTCAGCCTGAGTTTGGTAGTGGAGAAAATCATGGTAGCAATTCTGAATTAGAGATTGGTGGAACACCTGGTTGGACTACAGAACCCAAGGCAGCAAGGTTTCACTGGGGGGAGGTCATGCCAGACCAGCCTCATTTAATTTTTTAACTGGGTGACAAGGGACATGGATCAGGGGAGGGCAGTGGGCATGGCCTTTCTGGACTTCAGCAAGGCCTTTGACACTGTGCCACACAAAAGGCTAATAAATAAACTGGGGAATATGGGAGTAGGCAGGCAGTAGTGTGGTGGGTGGGTATTGATAATTGGCTGGGCAGCAGGACACAGAGGGGGTGGTGGTAAATGGCTGTCACTCCACAGAGGGAAAAGTGACTAGTTGGGTACCACAGGGATCAGTGCTGGGACTGGTCCTCTTCAACATCTTCATCAGTGACATTGCGCAGGACCTAGAAGGCAGAATTTCCCTGTTCACTGCAGGCACAAAGTTCTGTAACAGAGTGAACACGCCAGACAGTGTAAACAAAATGAGGAGGGACCTGAAGAAGCTTGAGAATGGTCAAGGGTTTGGCAGTTGAAATTCAATGCAAAGAAGTGCAAGATAACACATATGGGACACAAAAATCTTGGAACAATGTATCATTTGAGGGTTGAGGATATAGCATGCATCAGGTAGGAAAGGGATGTTGGGGTTATCATCTCTGATGACCTCAAGATAGGGAAACAGTGGGACAAGGCAGCAGGTAAAGCAAATAGGATGCTGGAATACATAGCCAGCAGGGAAAAGGAGGTCATAATTCCACTATACAAGACACTAGTGAGGCTCCACTTGGAGTACAGTGTACAGTTCTGGACACCTTACCTATGTAAGGACATAAACAGGGCAGAGAAGGTTCAGAGGAGGGCAACAAAGATGGTACAGTGATTGCATCACAAGTCCTATGAGGAGAGGCTGAAGGACTTGAATATGTACTCCCTGGAGGAGAGGCAGGAGAAAGGGGATATGATAGAGACATACAAGTACCTTACAGGGAGGAACAGGGTGCAGGAATAAACTATTTTCCAGCAAAAAAGATGTTCCAGGACTAGAGGGCATGGGATGTAGTTGGAGGGTGGGTGATTCAGAGGAAAGGTGAGGAAGTATTTCTTCACAGAAAGGGTGGTGGACATGTGGAACACCCTGCCAAAGGAAGTGGGGGGGGGCTGAAACAATCACAGGATTTAAGAATGCATGGGATAGACATATGGAAATTCTGGAGGTCAAGGGTAAAGGGCAATAGACTTTGAGAAAAACCTAAGAGAAATTACAAACTCAAATGGGCAGACTGGGTGGGCCATAGACCCTTATGTGCTGACAGCATCTATGTATCTTGGCATGCTACAGACTTGTCTCTAACCTTCCCCTTTTGGGAAAGGTTATTGAGTGAGTGTTGGTAGTGATGCAGCTGGAGATGCCATAGGAAGTCCCCTGCTGGGAAACGTTATTGAGAGAGTGGTGGTGACACAGCTGAAGATGCAATAGGAGAGCCCCTTTTTAAAAGGTTATTGAGAGTGTGATGGTGATGCTGCTTTACATGCACTATGATGCCTCCTGTTGATAAAGGTTTTTGAGAGAGTTGTGGTGACGCAGCTGGAGATGCAATAAGATGCCCCCTTTTAGAAAAGGTTATTGAGAGAGTGGTGGTGATGTAGACGGAAATGCACTAGGAGGCCCCATGTTGAGAAAGGTTATTGAGAGAGTGGTGGTAATGCAGCTGGAGATGCATTAGAAGGCCCCATTTTTAGGAAAGGTTATTGAGACAGTGGTAGTGATGGGGCTGGAGATGCACTATTAGGCACCCTTTTGGGAAAGGTTATTGAGAGAGTGGTGGTAATGCAGCTGGAGATGCAATTGAAGGCCACCTTTTGGGGAAGGGTTTTGAGATAGTGGTGGTGGATGAAGCTGGAGATGCAATAGGATGCCCCTTGTGGAAAAGGTTATTGAACGAGTGGTGGAGATGCAGCTGGAGATACACAAGGATGCCCTTTTTTGGGAAAGGATATTCAGAGAGTGGTGGCAGTGCAACTGAAGATAAATTAGGAGGCCCTCTTTTGGGAAAGGATATTGAGACAGTGGTGGCAACACAGCTGGAGATGCAATATGAGGCCCCCTTTTTGGAAAGGTTATTAAGGGAGTAGTGGAGAAGCAGTTGAAGATGCATTTGGAGGATCCCTTTTGAAAAAGGTTATTGAGAGACTGGTGACAATGCAGCTGGAGATGTACAAGGACGCCACCTTCTGGGTAAGGATATTGAGACAGTGGTGGTGACACAGTTGGAGATGCACTTGGATGCCCCATTTTGAAAAAGGTTATTGAGAGAGTGGTGGTGATACAGCTGGAGATGAAGAAAGGAGGCCCCTTTTTGATAAAGGTTATTAAGATAGCATGGCAGTGCAGCTGGAGATGCAATAGGAGGCCCCCTTTTGGGAAAGGTTATTGTGAGACTGGTGGTGATGCAGCTAGAGATACATTAAGATGCCCCCTTTTGGGAAAGGTTATTGAGAAACTCATGGTGATGTAGCTGGAGATGCAATAGGAGGCCCCCTTTTAAGAAAAGTTATGGTGAGACTGATGGTGATGCAGCTGGAGAAGCAATAGAAGGCCCTCTTTTGGGTAAGGTTATTGAGAGATTGGCAGTGACTCATCTGTAGATGCACAAGGAGGTGCCCTTTTGGGAAAGGTTATTGAGAGAGCGTGCTGGTGATGCAGCTGGAGATGCACGTGGAGGCCCCATGTTGGGAAAATGTATTGAGAGAGTGGTTGCGAAGCAGCTGGAGATGCACTAGGAGGCCCCTTTTTTGGGAAAGGGTATTGAGAGAGTTGTGGTAATGCAGCTGGAGATGCAATAGGAGGCCCCCTTTTAGGAAATGTTATTGACAGAGAGGTAGTGATGCAGTCGAAGATACAATAGGATGCTCCTTTTTGGGAAATGTTATTGATAGACTGGTAGCGATGCAGCTGGAGATGCACTAGGAGGCCCCCTTCTGGGAAAGATGATTGAGAGAGTGGTGCCAAATCTGCTGAAGATGCACTAGGAGGCTTTATTGATTTGCCATTTCATTCTGGTTTCAGGTGTCATCATAGCACAGAGACTGCACTTGTCAAGGTGCAGAATAATCTTCTGGCTAGAGATAATGGGAAGTGTATTCTTGTTCTCCTCACTCTTTCATCAGCATTTGACATGGTAGGTCATGGTATCTTGATAGATCTCCTCAGGGACTTGATGGGGCTCTACGGGGTTCTGTTTTGATAGTTTGAGTCCTTCCTTTCCAGTTGGGTGCAGCAGGTTGTATGAGTGAATTGTCCCTCTGAAATGGCCTGCCTAACCTGTGGAATCCATCAAAGGTCAGTTCTGTTTCCCATCTTATTAGTGGCATACATGCTGCCACTGGGAGAAGTGATACAAAGGTGCAATCTGCGATTTCATTTTTATGTCAATTATACTCAGCTGTGTCTGCCATTGGCCCTGGGTGAGAAAATGTAGTAGTGTGATTAATGACTGTCTTTCTGTGATCATAGAAACACAGATTGTGTCAGCAGGAAAGGACCTTTAGGCCCATCCACTGTGCCTCTTGTTCCTGCCTTGTCTGTCACCACTCACTCTTGGTTATACTGTAGGTGTCGCTCCCTTCCCTGTTCCAGTACCCAATATGCTTCTGTGCCTTTCCCATGCACACTTAAATCTCCCCACAGTCTTTGTCTCCCCCGCTACCTCCTCTTGCAGGCTGTTCTACTCACCCATCAACCTTTCAATGAGCAAGTATTTCTATACATGTTTCCTAAACTTCTGCCTTTTAGATTCATTGTATGTCCACTTGTTCTAGTGCCCTCCGTTCTCTGAAAAAGACCCTTCACTTGCACCTTGTTCACTTCTATGAAGTACTTGTAGGTTTCAGTTATATCCCCCACTGCCCTTCTTCCAGAGAGTACATGTGGAGTTCCTGCAGCCTTTCCTCGTATGGCTTCTTGTTCAACCCCTTCACAATTTTGGCTGCACTGTCTCCACCCTTTCAATGTCCTTGCGAAGGTGCAGCCTCCAGAACTGGACACCGTATCCTAGATGGGGCCTCCCCAGCGAGTGATATCTCTCACAATGCACCCAAGCATCCTGCTTGTCTTTCCCACTGTGTTTTCACACTTTCTAGCTACATTGAGGCCATCATATACAATGCCCATATGTCTCCTTATTGCTTGATGACTGTAAGCTCCATGCCCCCATTGTACACACAATCGCTGGGTTCTGCAGTCCTAAGTGCATAACCTTGCACTTTTGGCATTGAAATCCAGCTTCTAATCCTTAGACCATTCTGCTATTTTCCTCTGATCCCTTTGCCCCTTCCTGAGAGTCAGCCCTGATCATTGACTCAGTGGCTTCCAGCTAGCTAAGGTTAAACCCAGAAAAGACCAAAGTGCCAGTGGTGGACTCAGGCACTAGGCGGGCCACTGGCTTGAGAAGAGATGTGGCAGGTTTACATCTTGGGCCCACTCAGCTTATAGCCAGAGACAGGGTGAAGAATCTGGGCATCATTATGTATCATAAGCTGACTATGGAACATAATGTGTCTGCGGAGGACTATACTGGTTTCTGGTATCTTAGGAACATTGCTTGGCTCAAGCTCTGTCTTAGCCCTCATGACCTGAAGTCCTTGGTGCTTGCCTTCATTACATCTAGGCTGGAATAATGCAATGCTCTTTAACCTGGTTTATCTGGAGCCTTGATACATCTCTTGCGGGTTGTACAGAATGCCTAAGCCATATTGATTGCTGGAGTTTCTTGCTCTGAGCATACCTCTCCAGTTTTGAGTACATTGCACTGGCTGCCTGTGAGGGGGCACATTTTTTTCAAGATAGGCTTGTTAACATACAAAGCTCTGCATGATTAGGGTCCTGCCTACCTAAAAGAGCTCCTGTATCAATATACCCCTTGTCATCCTCTTTGCTCCCCTGAGATGAACCTCTTGAATGTCCCCAGATTTGTTTTTAAATTATCTGGTGATTGAACATTTGCTGTGGCTACCCCCCTATTTTGGAACCAGCTGCTGAAAGACCTTTAGGAGCTCCCCAGATGAATGCTTCAAATGAGGATTAAAGTACATTGGCCCAGTGGCTCAAAGGGCTGAGACCCTGAGTGCCTTACCTCTCACTATGCTGATGATCCAGGTTCAGGAACAAGCTTGGGTCACCAGGGCTCAGCTGGGAGAGAGAATTGAGCATCCTCAGGAAGGTTCTCCTCTCCTGGGGAAGGGATTCTTGTCAATTAAATCCTTGGCTGCCTCCGGGTAGAAGGACGGAAGTAACACTGGCAGCTCGAGTGGCACAAAGAGAGGGGCTGTGATTCTAATATGAGGATGCCTCCACATGCAAACACTTACACCATGGTAGGGGACAATGGTGAGAGCACTGAAAAATGGTGGTCACAAGCTATTTGAAGTCTTACCTGTCTTCACCTGCCCCATGCCACCACTGGTTCACCAACCTACAATCTGGATGTGAGACACTGGGTGGGGGAAGGTTGTCCCTCGCCTTCCTGGCCCCACCATGGGGGGCACTGTGTGAAGGATCTGGGGTTGATGGATCAGTGAGGCAGATGCCATGTGGGGGGGCCAAGGACAAGACACTTGAGATGCCCCACAGGGAAAGTATAAAAAAAGAGGATTAAAGCCTTATTTTTTCATTAGAGCCTATCTGACAATACCCTAAGGAGTTTTCTTACGAAAATATTTATGTACTGTATGCTGTTGTTTATTAGATTGTATTTTTGTCATGTAAGGCACCCAGAGCAAGTAGGATTGGGCATCTAAGAAATAAATACAGTAGTACTATTAAATTTCCTGGGTCGAACTGTATGCCCCCTTGGCTGCTGAGTGAATTAATGCCAGTGATAGTGCCCTAAGTGACCTTTTTAACAGCTCCCTATGTACAAGTGTGGTACCAAGTGTATGAAGGTCAGCTGATGTGGTTCCCTTGCATGCAATAAGAACAAGGGATGAACCAGGGAACCACGGACTAGTCAGTTTAACAGCAGTATGGTACGAATTTGTGGAATCCATACTTAAGGTAATACTAGTCAGTTTCCTTGATGCAGATGGCCTCCAGGATAACAGAAAACACAGGTTGAGGGCACGGAGACTATGCCAAACAAACTCAATCCATTTGTTTGACTGGGTTACAAGGGACATCGACAGTGGGCATGCAATAGATGGTGCCATGTGAGAACAGCTAAGATTTAATTGTGACTCGCAAATGAGTGAGGGCAAATCAACAAATAAAAATTCATCAATCAGCACCCACAGTGACCAGACAAAAAAGCAACAGTGAATAGAACACATATAGAGGAGAAATCTAAATTCACTATTTACTGTATGTGGGTGGCTATGTCCCCACACCCCACTTTTTTAAATAACAAACTTCAGGGGGATGGACTCTGGGGGAAAGATGCAACCATGGGAGGGTGTTACTAAGTGGAGTAGCAGTATGCAGGGGAAGAATGCTGAGGTGGGAGCTACCTATGGGCGGGGGTAAACAAAGTCAGGGATAAAGAAACCCCCCAAAAAAAGAAAATCCCAATAGCGCAAGAATGACCAATCTAAAAATAAACCCCACACCTTTTCTGAACCCCAGACCTCCACCATCATAGACCGTACCCTTAACCACCACACCAAACTGACAGCTCGGACCAGCTCTCTCAAACAAACCCCTATATCCTTCTCTCACTAACCCTCCTTCATCATACAGTACCTCACCATGTTCTCCAGTAGCTCTCATTCCTCCTTGCTAGTCTCTCACAGTTGCTCATAGCCTAGGCACTCAAACTGAGTCGCTCAATTTGAGTGACCCATATCATGGGTTACCCAATAGACATAATGTACTGAGTCTTTGGCAAGGCCTTTGGCTCAGTCCCCCATAAGAGACTAATTTAGAAATGAGAAGGCTGGGAGTCACAGTTAAACTATAAAAACAGGCAGCTAAGTGGCTGGAGGGGAGAACCTAAAGGGTGCTGGTCAGTGGTGAGCACTCAGAAACGGAGAGATTACTAGTGAGGCAATAACAACTATGGTAGATGTGATGGACCATCAGTTTCCTTCTGCTGTCAGATTCTATGTTTGTGGCATCTCTAGAGGTCACTATGGCCCTATGAAGGGGAAACAATCATTTGGACCTACAGTTTCTGGGCATCAGCCTAGCAGCAGCTTTCATTCCTGTTATAAATAGCCAATATCATCCTCAGCTTCAAGGCACCCTGGGTGTTTAATGGAAGAAATATTACTGTCCATCCAAAGGCCCATGTACAGTATTTATGGTCATTCACTAGTTCCTGTTAATTACCTGACCTTGTAAAAGCAATGAAGTCAGAGGAGTCCACAGGGTCACATTCTTTTGTTGTGAATAACATTTCCTTGTTTTTTGAGGCAATTAATAGTAATTTATACCTGATCAAATATTGTTGTACTGTATCAAATCATTACTGAAGATCCTGTTTAACCAGAACAATCAATGGACTATTGACCTACGGGGATGTATCACTGACATCATCATGAAGCTGTGTGCCCTCAGTACCACTGTAATAGCATTGATGTGAATATTAACAAGAAAGGGCCTTAGCACTGATCCCTGGTGGATACCTACTTATTAGAGAACTGGACCATCAGCTACCAAGTGTTGCTGGTGACCATTTAGATAGCTAGAGAACCCGTCCAGATCACAAGGGCTATTTTAATTATCTATTTTTTAAAATGATCTTCTGTGTCAAATGTTTTACAGAGATCTACACATAGGTCATCACAGATGGATTTCTGATTGAGGGAAGTTAGCTAATCATGTGTGACTTGTCAGAACATTAGGTTATAATATCACTTTTATGATTTAGCACTTAGATTTACTTCTGGTCTTACCCAAAAGTATTTTCATAAATTACCAAAAATAATTATAAAATTCAAATATGATATCATACCAGTCTTCCAGGTTCTGGATAACGATGAAAATGCTTCTGCCACATTTAGGAATATGAAAAATATATATTTTATTTACACCTATATACAATTATAAACATCCCTAATTAGAAAAAATATACATTGTAAAAATAATAAATCTATAAATATAAATAACAAAGGTTTCAGAAAATCAAATAAATAAAGCAGATTTTAGTAAGTAATCAATGCAAATGAATAAGCAATATTCAACATTATAATATGACATTGGATATATACTAAGCTTTTAGCAAACTTAGTAGTTAGCATAACCTTCTGATATAAGAACATGCAAACTCATTGCATTAGTGTTTCAGATTATATTTCTGTATAAGACTTATTTCCAAACTTCGGAGCATGCAAAACTTATTTATTTTTGTTTAAATTTCAGTTTAACTATATACCAAAGGTTTTGTAGTTAAAAGTTAAATTCCCTATGTTACCTCCCCAGATGCAAAATTTAAGTATTACAATTGAAATAATTAAAATAATTCTTACATTTCTGGTTATCTGTAGGCTTGGTCTTCTTTCCTTTCAACTTTCACAATCTTGGTGAGAGCTTCTGATTTGGGATGGTAAAATTCCTTCAGTGGCTTGGCTTGGCTGTAGTCTTCTGGCTTTTCCACGGTTCACCCTTAAATCTAGGACTGTATAATCTTCTGACATCAATGAAGCAGTGCAGGCTGGATCCTTCTTGCCTGACATCACGAATCATCAAAAAGACACTTATCAAGATTTGGTGGGAACATCAAGTAGTTCGGCACTGACAGTTCAAGGCCCAATGGTAAGCTACTTCCCAAGCACAGTTGTTTGCAGAAAGGGGTTTCCTAATGGATGGCAAAGCCTTTTGGTTGGCAGCTGGATGTATAACCCTTTTTTGTTTTAATTCATTTCCACTTGGGCCTCAGGATCTTAGCTTGAGCAGAAGTTTAAAACATTACTTCAGTCTGAATTTCCATGGCACACCATATTCTTTGCTACATCCACTATTGGAAAAAGTAATTTTTTGTAACAAGCAGTTTCAGCAGCTGGACCTCATTTCAATGTTGTGCATACTTTCAAGCTTGTCCTTAGCACCGCCTGGTGGATACAATGGTTTAATTCAAATGCTGGTCCCAAGCAGGCATGGCTTCAGGCTTTCAGCCTAGTAAAACTTCTAAAACCACCAAAATTGCCAAGACAGCCAAAATAGGTCCTCGCACACTGAAGGATCAGGCAGTTCTGGGCTGGACCAGCAGAAATTGTAAATAAGATTTCAAGCTGAGTGACATCATTACCAAAGTCTGATTGGTCCATGCAGATGATATAGGATGACACTGATCACCACCCATAAAGACGCCCCACTTGCTTTAGGTTCACTTCTATAAAGGAAATTGTTTTTTACGTCTATCTGTTTATGAAAAATAACATAACTTTTAAACCAACTTTGTTGGATTTCTCTCATTGAATGGAGTCTTTTAACATGTTTCCCATGTTCCTAGGACATGTATTTCCTAAATTAGGCCAATAAAGGCTACAACTTTGTAATTCTTATTTTTTCTTTTTCTGCTTTCCCTTTATCCTCACCTCTACTTCCCCCCAACTCTCCACTTAATCGGACCCTGCAATGCACCATACATGTCTGCCCTCCTGAATCAAGGTCAGCTCCTAGAGTGCACAGCTCAATTCCTGAGGTCCTTGATGGCCCAGATTGCCCCCTGGGCGAGGTGAGGAGAGGTCTCCCTTACCTTACCTTAATGTGTTTCCAAAGAGAGGGCTTGCACAGCGCAGTCTGCCCTGTTATGTCAGTGGGTGGTGTGCATGCTGCTCGAGAGTTCATCACCAAGGAGATTTGAAAGTTTTTGTTTTCCGTATTCTGTGCCCCGAAGCTGGAATGCAATGGGGAACAAGGGGTCAGGCACATGCTAAGATGTGCATCTGCCTCAGTTCCCTACCAGAGTCAACCCTGCATTGCCGCATCCCCTGACTGCACCAACATCCCCTGAGTTCACCAGGAGGTGGTGGTATAGTGACAGGGAAAGCTTCCCATCCCACCCCAGAGAAGGAGAGCAAGCCTTTGGGTGCTCAATCCTTCTCCCCTGGCCAACCCACAGGTGACCCATGTCCGTTCCCAAGCCCAAGTTGCCATCATGGAGTGAGGTGTGGCATCCAGTGCCTCAACCCTCAGTGCCACCAGGCCAGCTATAACTTTGTAATTCTAACAACATTTCTCAAAACAAAGTAATATTTTTGCTCTAAATAGTCTTGGCTTCAGAAAAATATATGATTTGTCCATATGTTCTTTTCAGAATGTCTCTAAAGCATTATATTTCTGTATAAGCACAGGGTGTTCTTTATCTGTGCTACATGAAGTGTGAGATCATGCAGCTAGGAGCTCATTGAGAAATTCTTTAACACAAAGTGACTAGACTCTGCTTCCAGGTACTTAATTAAATGATAATTCTCTTGAAAGGTCAGAAGGTTAGCTTGCTTTTGACACCAAACTTGTTTGTTTATCTCTGACAGTTCTGGTGTTACAAAAGTTTATAAATAGCAAGCATTATAAAGCTCTTGCAGACATGACATTCAACCACTTTATGTCTGAATTTGGTCTTACTGGGACTTCATATCTCTTTGCAATTGCTAAGAGTTCCTCATTCTCATTGTAATGAATGGTACTTCTTTAAAGAGGTCTCTAATGTGCCAGTCTCAGCTCAGTCCAGATGTTACACATCACCTGTCAAGTTCATAGCAACTCATCCTTCCTTATCTCTTGGTTGCTTGGGTATTATAACATTTGACCCTTCAATAATTCAGGTTGGCCTCTTTCCTCTGGATCAACACTGCAGAAAAGTCTTGTAATATCATGTTTTAAAACGAAACCTAATCAAGGCACCATCCCTTTTTCAGTGCTTACTTAAAGCACCTTCTTTTTCCTTGAAATCCATGTGAACAAGGATGATGACCAGATAATTATAGTATTGCTTCCCTTAACTTCGACCATATTAATAAGACCCTTATTAAGAATATAAAAATAGTAATTAATACTTAATAAGAATAGGATAATAAACTTATAACAATAAAATAAAATATTTTTAATCAACTTCATTTTGTTCCTACAGACCTTGATCAGCACTAAATTGGTACTATTCCTTACTCAGAAACCAGATTGCATGAGGCTAGCCATATTCATGTGATCACAGTTGGCACTCAACTCATTTCTTCTTATTTCAGTCACCTTAAAGAGCATACAGAGGTTGAAGATGTGATCAGAATTGTTTAGATTGGATTGGATACCAGAGGTAAAAAAACGGATCATTTATGCAGTTTTCAAAGTAAGGAGAACAGTGGGCCCTTGCCAAAGAGCAGCTTAAAGACAGGTGATAGAGAGGTCCCAATAAATGAGGCTGCAGACATTTAGTAGCATAAGCATCAGAAAAGAATTAGCAACCTTGAAGGTAAAAAAATGCACCTGGGTCAGATGGAATGCATCTGAGAGTACTAAGAGAATGAGTATCCATTTTAGCTATACACCTGGTGGCACTTCAGCAAGGGGTAGTTCTCAAGGACTAGAGGATGGTGGGCATTGTTCCATTGCACAAAGGAGGGGACAAGGAGCATTTGGGAAATTATAGACCCATCACTCTTACAGTATCTCTGTGTTAGTTGAACTGGTGGAGACATTAGTCAGAAGACCTAGTGGAATATGTCAAGAAGAATGGGCTTCATTATAGGAAACTGCATGGGTTCATGGTAGGGAAGTCTTGGCAGACCAACTTGATAGTATTCTTTGATTGGGTAACCAAGGTAATTGATAAGGGTACATATTAGACTTGCTTGACTTTGACTCCAGCAAGGCAGGAGGCTCACTGCCACTTTGAAGACTGCTGAAGAAGATGGGGAATCTCAGAACAGGACATGAAATAGTAAGGTGGAAAGGGAGTTGGTCGGAGGCAAGGCAGCAGAGAATTGTGCTGATTAGAGTCATATCAATGGAAAAAGATGTCACCAGTGGAGTATTATAGAGATGTGTTCTCAGCCCAGTCCCCTTCAATAAGTTTATCAGTGACATTGGAGAGAAAATTGTGAGCAGTTTGTGTCTATTCACAAATTACATTAAACTCTGTCATAGGGTTGATAACAAGGAAGGTAAAGAGAATTACAAAAGGAACTACAAAGGCCAGAAAACTGGTCTGATATCTGGCAGCTGAGATTCAGTGTCAAGCAATGCAACATGATGCACTTGGGGAAAAAAAACTCAAAAGAGATTATTGGATGGGAGTGGTTAATTTGGACACAACATCGGAGGAAATGGACCTAGGTGTCATCATTGGTTACTCCATTAAACAAACCAGTGAATATAACAAGGCCTTCAGCAAGGGTAACAGAATGCTAGGGTGAATCAGGAGAGGATTCAACAGTAGAAAGCAGGAGGTTCTGTTACTACTGTATAAATCACTGGTGAGGCCACACCTGAAGTACTGTGCCTAGCTCTAGAGTCCCCACCTAAAAAGGAAAGGAAAGGGTCAGGAAAAGGCTAGAAAAGATTCAATGTAGGGTGACTAAGATAATTCAGGGATGAAAGGGCAGATCTATCAGGCTCAGCTTAGGGTGCTGAACATGTATTCAGTTGATACCAGATGAGAGAGGGGGAATATGATGGAGAACTTTAAGTTCTTGAACGGATTTCACAAGGTGAACAGTGATGGGCTCTTTATGAAGAACATAAAATGTAGGGCAAGGAGTCATGAGTGGCAGTTAATGGGGGAAGGTCTATAAAGGATGTGAGGAAGTATTATTTTACAGAAAGAGTTATTGAGCCATTGAATGGACTGTCTGCAGAAGTGGTAGGGGCCAAAACCATAAACAGCTTAACATGCTAGAGACAGACTCAAGGGTAAAGTAACTACTCAACTTGAAGAGGGAGCTAGAAACTTGGAGATCAAAAGAAGGAATAGTATAAGCACCCCCCCCCCCGGGACAGGGCAGACTTGATGGATTATCAGTATTTTCCTGTAATCATCATCTATGCTTTTATGTTTCTATGTATTCGGTAACTCAACATCAAGCAGTAAAAAAACTGAACTAATTGGTTAATTCAGTGACCACTATGATTCAACTTAGGTTTTGGAAACAAGAACTCACTTCATCAGAGACGGCATTGTTTTGGGTAACAAGTTCACCAGGGATGTGAGGATTTAGTGTACCTGACAGAGACAGATTTAAAGTACAAGTTGAAGCCTGTTCACCCATCAAACTCTAAAGTAGCTGAGTCACTAGCTGTCCATGCAATGTCACATAAACCATACCACCCTCCTCACCCCACCTGCGCCTGTCCTCAGAGTCAACATTAAACACAGTCAATCCCCCATCCTGTAGCAGTCTCACCCCTCCCCCATAATGCTGAATGTTTCATTGTTTTATACATGTGTTTCCTTCACATTTGGGGCTGGTGGAAGATGGGAAAATTGATGCAAGGGGATGGTATGGGGGAGTTGCTGAAGGATTGTTTAATTGGGGGGGAAATAGGAGATGTGGTTTATGTAATACTGCAAAAGGTAGGAGGAAGGGATAATATGATACCTACATCACTTTTTTTCATATAGTAAACTACTCTAGGACTGTGGAGGGAAGGAGGGAGGGAGGGAGGGAGAAGGTAGGTGGCAGAGGATGGTGTGGGTGAGGGGTTTGATGAGTAATTGTTTATTCAGGAGGAAGTTGGGATGGGGTTTATATAATGGTGCACAGGTGGGAGGAAGGGATATGAGATCTATATGTACTCTTTCTGTAGCTCTCCATATTGTCAATGAGTGTCCACAACAACTGGGTATAGTGCCCCCTATCAGGGGAATGGCACAGCCCAAGCTTTAGAATGTTGGACATATAAGGATTCCAAGCAGCAGCAACTCCCCAGTTCAGCTGTGGCATAAAAATGGGAAACAGCTACCTTTATCTTCTCTCAAGAATTTTTAAGATTTCTGGATAGCAGGATGGGGATCCTGGTTCCAGAGAGCACCCTTAAATTAAAATCATACCTGTTAAGCTGTGATGTTCAAACTGGTTAACCTGCTTTACCCATTTCCATTCATAGACTGGGAGCCACTTCTGCCATGCTAGGGTGTTCTAATGGTCTCTGTTTAAAAAAAGGTGCCACTGTTTTTTTTGTTTAAAACAAAATAGAAATTATAATCCTAAGAAACGTGTGCCATGGTGGTTTTGCATGGTTTCTCCCCTGGCAGTCTGCAGACACGTTCCTTGTGTAGCATTTCATTGCTGAGCTGTTGGGGATTCCTTCACCTGTCTAAGCGCTTGTGTTATCTGTTGCTGTTTTCTTTCTGAAGCGTTCTGTGATCGGAGGGTCTTAAGAGGTTTTCTCTACCTCAGCCCTCTGAATGGTTTTATGGGGCCTCCATTAAACCTTGGTGATGGTTGGACATGTGCTTTTTCTGCAGTCAGCTTTCCCCTACCTGATTTTCACTCCACAGGGTGTGTGTATATCATAGCAAGTTACTGCATGCAATCACCTGTCTTTCCAATTCATTAACATGCTTGCATGATCACAAGTGCACACACACACACACACACATACATACATACATACATACATAGTCAGTGTCGGCAGGTAAGGGCCTTTGGCCCACCCAGTCTGCCCATTTGAGCTTGTAAGTTCAGTTTGTTTTCCTAGAAGTCTGTTTCCCCTTACCACTGACCTCTAGAATTCCTTTATGTCTATCCCATGCATTTTAAATCCCGTGATTGTTTCAGCCCCCACCACTTCCTCTGGCAGGGTGTTCCACTTGTCCACCACCCGCTCTGTGAAGAAATTCTTCCTCACGCTTCCTCTGAATCGTCCTCCCTCCAACTTCATCTCATGCCCTCTAGTCCTGGAACATCTTTTTCACTTAAAAATAGTGTTTTCCTGCACTCTGTTTCTCCCTGTAAGATACTTGTATGTCTCTATCATATCCCCTCTCTCCCTCCTCTCCTCCAGGGAGTACATGTTCAGTTCCTTCAAACTGTCTTCATAGGACTTGTGATGCAATCCATGCACCATCTTTGTTGCCCTCCTCTGAACCTTCTCTACCCTGCATATGTCCTTACGTAGGTATGGTCTCCAGAACTGTACACTGTACTCCAGGTGGGGCCTCACTAGTGTCTTGTATAGCGGAATTATGTGTGCTTAGCACACTAACATCACGTAGGACATCATAACATCATGCGCGCTTTCCTGCCTTAAGCACATATGCCTAGTTAGCTCTATCTAGCACTGCTGATCCCTGCCTGCAGCTTTAATTTGAGAGCTGTCAGTGCAGGCAAGCTAATGGCGCCAATTATTTTTTCTCTGGTAGTTATCGTACTTCAGTACTTTTGGCATTCACAATTATAAACATATGCTTGGCACCATGGTTTTTCAGTGACCATTAATTATGAAACATTGTAAGACCTGCAAAGGGTGATTAGGCCCTCCCCCATGGGTTCCTATTTCCCTCACTGTGTTGCTCAATATAATATTCCCTGTTTCCCCCAACCTGTTCTACAGACTTGGGGGGGAGCACCTGGTTTTTCAGTTGGCAGTGGCAAGCAGAATTGCAAAAATCACTTTTGTTGCTGCTGGGGGAGCATTTGAGCCCCAGTGTTCTGCAGGACATCCCAGCAGACACAACTGACTCCAAATCAGGCCCCTCAAGTCAGGGAAGACTACACAGTCACATCCAGGTGCATCACAGCAAGAAAGGTTGCGGAGACTGATGTGTAAGCAGACACCAACCCTGATTACTTTGGAGGTAAAAATGTGGATTTTGGGGATCTTTGGGAAACTCCTGACCTTTAAAAAGAAATTGCTATCTGAAGAACAGGATGTCCCCTCTGATGAGGAAGAAGAGGAAGGAGAGTAGACGGAGCTCATGTCAAGGATTCTGATTCCTTCCCTATTTGACAACAAGCCTGGGGCCCGATTCTACATAGATACATAGATACATAGACAGTGTCAGCAGATAAGGGCCTATGGTCCACCCAGTCTGCCCATTTGAGCTTGTAAGTTCAGTTTGGTTTCCTAGAAGTCTGTTGCCCCTTACCCCTGACCTCTAGAATTCCTTTATGTCTATCCCATGCATTCTTAAATCCTGTGATTGTTTCAGCCCCCACCACTTCCTCTGGCAGGGTGTTCCACTTGTCCACCACCCGTTCTGTGAAGAAATTCTTTCTCATGTTTCCTCTGAATCTTCCTCCCTCCAACTTCATCCCATGCCCTCTAGTTCTGGAATATCTTTTTCACTTAAAAATAGTGTTTTCCTGAACCCTGTTCCTCCCTGTAAGATACTTGTATGTCTCTATAATATCCCCTCTCTCCCACCTCTCCTCCAGGGAGTACATGTTCAGTTCCTTCAACCTGTCTTCATAGGACTTGTGATGCAATCCATGCACCATCTTTGTCGCCCTCCTGTGAACCTTCTCTACCCTGTCTATGTCCTTACATAGGTATGGTCTCCAAAACTGTACACTGTACTCCAGGTGGGGCCTCAATAGTGTCTTGTATAGCAGAATTGGACCTCCCTTTTCCTGCTGGTGATGCCCCTGCCTATACATCCCAGCATCCTATTTGCTTTACCTGCGCCTTGTCACACTGTTTCCTCATTTTGAGGTCATCAGATGACAACCCCAAGATCCCTTTCCTGCTTGGTGCATGCTATATCCTCACCCCCAACTGATATATTGTGCCAGGGTTTTGTGCCCCATATGCATTATCTTGCAATTCTTTGCATTGAATTTCAACTGCCAAACCCCTGACCACTCTTCAAGTTTCTGCAGGTCACTTCTCATTCTGTCTACACCCTCTGGTGTGTCTACTCTGTTACAGAGCTTTGTGTCATCAGCGAACAGTGAAATTCTACCTTCTAGGTCCTGCGCAATGTCACTGAAGAAGATGTTGAATAGGACCGGTCCCAGCACTGATCCTTGTGGTACCCCACTGGTCACTCTTCCCTCTGTGGAGTGACAGCCATTTACTACCACCCTTTGTGTCCTGCCACCCAGCCAGTTACCTACCCATCACACTACTGTCCTGCCCACACCCATATTCCCCAGTTTGTGTAATAGTCTTCTATGTGGCACAGTGTCAAAGGCCTTGCTGAAGTCCAGATAGGCCATGTCCACTGCCCTCCCTGATCCACCTCCTAGTCACCCAGTCAAAAGATTCAACGAGGTTGGTCTGACATGACCTCCCCTGGTGAAACCATGCTGCCTTGGGTCCTGTAGTCCATTGACAACCAGATGTTCCACCAACTCTCCTTCAGTAGTGCTTCCATGATCTTCCCCACTACCGGGTGAGGCTGACTGGTCTGTATTTCCCGCGTCCTTTTGTTCCCACTTTTGTATAAGGGGACTACATCTGCTGTCCTCCAGTCTTTGGGTACCTCCCGTGTTTCCAGTGATCGGCTAAACAGGATAGCCAGAGGTTCAGCCACCATCTCTCTTAGTTCTTTAAGGACCCTGGCACCCCATCTGGCCCCATTGCTTTATCAACTCTATTACTTCCAGTTCCTTCAGGACCCTTTCTTGTGTAAAGGATTTGTGTCCATTTCTGCCATTCTCACCTTGTCTCCCTTTGGACCCATTACCTCCTCTTCCTCAGTAAAGACTGAGCAGAAATACCTGTTCAATATGTCAGCTTTACTGTTGTCATCCTCCAGCCCCCATCCTCCCCTTCAGTCTCACTATCCCTCCCTTTGTCTTTCTTTTTTCACTTATGTACCTGTAAAAGGTTTTGTCCCCTCTACCCACTGATTTTGCAATGTGTTCTTCTGTCTGAGCTTTGGCTTACCTTACTGACCTCCCTGCCTCCCTTTGCTTCTCCTGGTACTTCTCCCTATCCCCTTCTGCCTGTGTCTTTTTGTATTGCCTGAATGCAATCTTTTTGGCTTTCACTTTCTTTGCTACCTCTTTGGAAAACCATAATGGTCTCCTCTTCCTTTTCCTCTTGCTAACCTGCTTAATGCATAATTCTGTTGTTCTTGTAATCCCCATTTTAAATACTGCCCACTGTTCCTCAACCCCTGATTCCTGTCCCATTCCCCTTAATGCCTCTTTCAAGTATCTCCCCATTTCCCCAAAGTCTGCCCCCCTAAAATCCAGGATATGTGTTTTTGTGTGGTTTGGTTCTGCTCTTTCTGTGATTTCAAACCACAATGACTGGTGGTCACTGTTTCCCAGGTGCTCCCCTACTGTAACCCCCATAACACTGTCCCTGTTTGTGAGCACAAGGTCCAGTATTGCCTTCTGCTGAGTTGGTTCCATGACCAGTTGCTTGAGGAAGGCACCCTGAAGGGAGTCAGGATAAATCTGCTCTAGTTGATGCTGCTGCTGGGATGCTCAGTCCATCTGGAATATTGAAGTCTCCAACCAGTACTACCTCACCTTGTCTGCCATCCTTTGGATGGCTAGCATCAGCTCCCTATCTGTTTCTTCCTCCTGGGCTGGTGGTCTATAGACCACACCTGTGTGGATGGCTGTCCCCATTTTCCTTTCCAGCTTAACCCAGTGTATCTCTTCTCCATTTTGTTCCTCCTGGATCTCTGTGGCCCTTATGTCATTTTCCACATACAGTGCCACTTCTCCTCCCTTCCTGCCTGCTCTGTCTCTTCTGAATATGTTGTAGCCAGGTATGGCCATCTCCCAGTCGTGGTTATCATTACACATGTTTCAGTGATGGCCAAAATGTCCAGGTCTGACTGTACCATGACAGCCTCCAGATCTTCCATCTTGTTGCTAAGGCTCCTGGCATTTGCACACATGGCTTTCCATGATTTGACCTCCCTAGACTGTTTCACTGTTCTACTCCAGCCCCTTCCTTGGTTGTCATTTATCTCTGGTTCGCCTTGCTGTCTGCCCTTCTGCTGAATTTTGCCCCTTTTCTGCTTATCCACCTCTTGGGCACTAATCTCCATCTTTTGCACACTGCTTTGCAGAGATAGCCACTCCTCTGGTTCACTGGTTCCACTGCTAGCTGTGGGGGTGAGCAAGTAGGTACCCTCCTTGCTGGCCTGCCACCCCCATTGCTAGTTTAAATGCTTGTCAATGTAGCATTTAAACTTATCATTGAGTGCTTGGATTCCCCTCCAGGATGGATGCAGGCCGTCAGGCTTGAACAAACCTCCATCCCTCCAGGTGGGTCCCCAGTCACCAATGAATCCAAACCCTTCCTCACAGCACCAGTTCTTCAACCATGAGTTAAAGTTCCTGGTGCATGCACTCCTATGCTCTCCCTTGCCTCTCACTGGTAGTACTTCTGAGAAAGTGACAGAAGTAGCTACTTGCTTGAGACCCCTCCCCAGTTTCCTAAACTCTTCCTGAACTTTCTTTGGCTTCCCATTTGCCAGGTCATTAGTACCTAGGTGGATAATGACATCCAGCTCACCCTCCCATCTTGCCTTCCCAGTGATCCCCAGGATCTTCCTTCCATCCCTTCATGCCGTGGCACCTGGTAGGCATAAAAGGTGTTATGCCAGGGGCAAGGTGAGTTATGCCGAACCTGATGGGGCAACTGTAATTTATGTCAGGCATAATGCCAGTTGGTATTCTAAAAGGAGCCTTTCACCATACCAAATGCAGGTTGTTGCAGGTGTGGGTTATGCCACCCACTACGCCCGCAACCCACAGCGGCATGGCTCAAGGGGGGGTTATGGCAGCAATTGTGCCATATTCTGAAAGGACAGCTGCCATAATCCCCGAATGTCATTCCAAGAGCCGCATTGTCACAGTGGAGCTAGACCAGCAGGCAGATGGTCTAAGGGGCATAAATCCATGCCAATCAATGGATGCCTACTCTGCTGCACTGCAGCATGCATGTGGCCTGACTTCCATCCCCCCGACACAGCTATGCCCCCACCCCATCAAACGATGGGGACCCTTGGGGTTTGTAACTTGTAGTGCCCCCCCATGAATGCCAGTGCCACCTGGCCGGCCCCCCAATGCCCCCGGTGCATGCGGTGGGGTTATGGGGGGGATGGGCAGGCAGTTGCATGTGTGCTGTGACTTGCAGCACCCAGGCTCAGTGCGCCATGCATTTGGCACTAGCCTGTGGCTGCTGCAAGTCATGGGTGTGAGTACCGGAGATCCTGCCTGTTCTGTAATATGGTGCAGGGTCCCCAGCATACCGCTGCATGGCACAACTTGCATATGCCTGTGAGTTGCGCCATGCCTCCTGGAATCAGACCCCTTGTCTTTTTCAGTAGCTGAGATATGTAGATCCTTACAGCTCAAAGAGGAACAGTCCGTGAAGATGATGGATGTCAAAGAGATTCTGTCTGTGTCCTCCTCTACTCAAAAGTGTTTCCCTAGTTTTATTCACTGTGGCCACGTTATTGAGCAAGACTGGGCTGGTGTGGATCAGAGAACATATGTTACAAAACTGAAGGCACAGCCTTTTCCATTTTTAGAAGAAAATCTTGCAGGTGGGAGGCCTCTCTGCTGTTGATAAGGCTGTCTATAATTTGGTGAAACACACTACCCCACGTATTAAGATCTCTCTCGGCTATAGCAGATTCCCATGACAAATGGGTGTATTCAATGTGTAGGAGGGTTTTTGTCACCAATGGCACAAAGCTACGTACTTCTTATGCCTCCTTTTTTGTTGCCAGAGTCTTCAACTTGTGGGTCGCTACTCTGGGCATTTTCGTTCCTCCTGATTCAGAAGAAATTAATATTTTACAGTTGGTTGCCATGGCCTCCACATTGCTAGGTGATTCTACAGTGGAGAAGTTATGCAGGTCAGCCCATCTGGCCTACTATATTTTATCAGCCATGTGGGCCATCTGGCTTAGGCACCGGGCGGCTGTTCAAGCTCAAAATCTAAGCTGTTTAGCTCCCTATTTGAGGGAAGCTCCTTGTTCAATTCCAGGCTGAATGCTATTTTAAAGGAACTTTGGTAACCAGAGAATAGAGAAGCCTACACAGGCTTCAAGGATTACAGTAATAATAAGCCCCTGGCCAGATGCCATGCAGGAGGCTCTACCCAAAAACCTGGTACCTTGCTATTAGGGTACACAGGTCAATCCCTGCCATCCTATCCTTGGTGGTATATCACAGGAATTTAACTCAAGATGGGCCTAAACAACATCAGATACCTGGGTCTTGGAAGTTCTAGACCTGGGCTTTGCCATATAATTTTCAACAATTTCCTCAAGGGTACATTTTCTGCTGCCCCCAGTCTCCCTGGATGCTGCAGAGATAGGCAGTGTCAGAGACCCTGAGCTACCTCATTTAAATGGGGGCCATTGTGCTGGTCCTGCCAAGTATGGAAGGACACAGATTCTACTCTATCTAATTTATATTTCCCCAAAAATTAGAGTGTTTCAGACCCATCCTTGATCTGAAGCATATGACCAAGGTCATTGCCATATGACCTTCAGGATGGTGTCCCTGAGGTTAATTACCCAATCTGTTCAGTGGGGGACTTCCTTACTTTGACAGGTCTGATGGATGCCAACCCTCACATCCCCATCTGTCAGTCTCACCAGAAGTATCTTAGGTTCTCCATATTGGGACAACATTTCCAGTACAGGGTACTTCCCTTTGGCCCTGCAATAGCCCCCAGGGTCTTCATGAAGGTGCTGATAGTCCTGGTGGCTCAACATCACCAGGAAGGGCATCACATGAATCCTTATCTGCATGACCTATTTATTCATTTATCAACATTGCCATAGGTGTGGAAGTCAGTGCTTAGGATTCTAAAGATGCTGGGTGGTGAACTAGGAGAAATGTTGTCTTGAGCCATATCAAACTTTAGAACATCTGGGGTAGTCTTCAACATGAAACCACGAATGGTCTTCCACTTGTCTTCCCAAAAGAGACTTTGTTAACAAACATTCAGTGGCTCAGGACTCAGTCATCAGTCACTGCCCTCAAACTGCTTTGTATCTTGGGCCTCATGGTAGCAGTGATCGATCCAGTCCTGTGGGCTCACTTTCATATGTGCCCCCTTCAAATGGGGTTGCTGTTGGCCCAGGATCCAACATTGGAAGATTATAAGACAGAATCTCCCTCTTCCCTCAGCTACAACACTCCATGATTTGGTGGGTGAGTGTGCAGAGTCTGAGCAAAAGGGTTCCATTGGAATTCCCTCCAGAATTGATTCTAACAACAGATGCCAGTCTGCATGGCTGGGGGGGGGCAGTCCTGAACCAACTACTTACTCAGGGATCTTGATCAGTGCAGGAACAGCATCTCCTCATAAATGTTCTGGAAATGAAGGCAGTTCACCTGGCTCTTCTTCAATTTCAAAATCTGCTGCAGAACAAAGAAGAAAAATCAGGTCAGACAAGGCTGTCATAGTAGCAAACATAAACAATCAAGGTGGAACAAAGAACAGGGAGATGCTAAGGGAGGCCTCTGATCTACTCAGGTGAGCAGAGGAGAATCTTCTCTCTCTGCCAGCAGTACTTCTGGCAGGGTAGATGAACATTCACATGGACTGGCTAAGTTATGGAAATGTTCACCCTGAGGAGTGAAGGTTGAACCCAGAGGTGTTTGACCCTCTATGCTCAGACTCCAAGGTTCTTCAGCAGTTATCGATGTACCAAAGGCAGAAGCAGTGGAAGCTCTGATTCAGACATGGACCTTTAACAGAGCATGTGCACTCCCCCAGCCTCTTCTGCCCAATGTCATACAAAAAAATAAGACACTCAGGAGGAAGCTTCTTCCTAGTAGCTCTATAGTAGTTAAGAAAACCATGGTTCTTGTACTTAGTGGAGATACCAGTGGGAACTACCAACTCCTTTGAATGTATCATGGGCGAGGGTGTGGGGGTGCAGGATACTTCTCATCTACCATCCACCAGGTGATGGGAATGCTTTCCTGTGGGAAGTTGCAGACTTCAATGTCGACCTGACATTGGGATCCCCCAGATGGTTGGTTCTGGGGGATTTCAATGCCTGGGTCAACGATGAACTCTTGCAGTTTGGTCAAGACTTCTGCCAGTTAATGACATCACTGGGCTTCACACAGGTTATTTCCTCCTCCACCCATATTGGTGGACATTCATTGGATTTGGTGTTCCTACTGGGGATGGAGATATCAGATTTAGTGGTGGAACCAGCTGGATGGTCTGATCATCACTCCATTGGGTTCAGTTTTGAGGACACCCCTAGTAGGCCAGCCCCTATGGAGATGGTCTGGTACCAACATTTGAGGGGTGTTTCTCCAGATGGCCTAATGGAAGTGCTGGACCTATCTGGCTTACTGAGAGATTGCATGGATCTAGAGGACTTGGTACTCGCTTATAATAAGGCAGTGGCAGGGGCCCTGGATTCCATTGCTCCTCTTCATGTTCATCCCCTCATTCTTCACCCCAGGTCTCCTTGGTTTGATGAGACTCTGAGGGAGTTGAAGAGAGTCGGATGAAGGTTAGAGAGGTGCTGGAGGAGGTCAGGCCTGGATTGTGACAAACTTAGTTTGATGGACCACTATGTGGTCTATCAATCTGAAATCTCTCATAAGAAGGCAGAATTCCTGTCCAGAGAGATTGTGGCTGCACAGAATAGACCAGCTCAGCTTTTCCAGACTGTGGACTGACTGTGCAATCCAATCTGTCTTCAGCCCAAAAAAGCCTTTTCTCAAGAATGGTGTGAGGAGTTTGCTCAATTCTTTTCAGATAAGGTTGCCACAATCAGGTCTGATATCCATCTGACTCTTTCTAATGGGAGTTGTGATGGTCGGCAGGAGATGTCGGACATCCAGTTTGTGTGGTCTGACTTCAGCCTTCCCACAATCAATGACATAGTGATGATCATCCAATCATTACGTCCGACCAACTGTGGTTTAGATCCAGGCCCCACACATCTCTTAGTGGGTTGTGTGGATAAAATTGGTCCAGTCCTTGCCGAGATAGTCTGGAGGACTTTGGACAGGGGGGGATTTTTCCAAATCCTCTGAAGGAGGCTGTTGTTCAGCCCCTTCTTAAGAAGTCCTCCTTGGACCCAGACTGTCTGGCTAACTACAGACCTTTCTCTAACTTACCCTTTGTAGGCAAAGTTATTGAGAAGGTGGTTGCATCGCAGCTGGATGATCATTTGACCAGCCACAATGTCTAGGATTCTCTCCAGTCTGGATTTAGGAAAAGACATAGTACTGAGACAGCTCTTGTCCGGGTACTAAATGACCTCCTAATAGCGAGAGATCAAAGGACTTGTTCTGTCTTGGTCCTCCTTGATCTCTCTGCAGCGTTTGACACTGTGGACCATGGTGTGCTATTGGAGCGCTTGCGGTTCATCTGTGTGCTGTCTGGTACAGTCCTCAGTTGGTTTTGCTCTTTCCTTGAGGGTAGGACTCAGAGGGTGGTGTCTGGGATTTTTTCCTTGGCATCATTCCCCCTCTCCTGTGGGGTGCCACAGGGCTCCATTTTGGCACCCATGTTGTTTGCAGTGTACATGCTGCCATTAGGAGAGATTATTAGGTGGTACAGTTTAAGTTTTCACTGCTATGCTGATGATACTCAGCTGTACATGTCCTTTGTGCCCAGCCAAGATGCTGCCTTTTCAGTCTTTAACAAATGTCTGGCCAAAATCCAGGACTGGATGAATGTGTGTTGGCTGTGGTTGAACCCAGAAAAAACTGAGGTGTTGGTTGTGGACCAGGGTCAACGGGAGGTAGGCTTGTTGGCTGGATCACCTTCGGGTTTATGGCTTGGAGGTGTACAGCTAACTACCTCAGACTGGGTGTGAAACCTGGGAGTTGTGTTTGATGACTGTTTGACGCTTAAATCTCAGGTGTCGGCAGTTGTCAAAACCTCTTTTTACCATCTGAGGAACATTGCCCGGGTGAAGCACCTGGTTCCTCCTGATGATCTTCCTACCTTGGTCCATGCTTTCGTTACCTCCCACCTTGACTACTGCAATGCCTTTTATCTTGGGCTACCGGGGGATGAGATTCACCGCCAGCAGCTAGTGCAGAATGCGGCAGCCAGGCTATTGACTGGTTCTTCTAGGTCCAGTCATATAAAGCCTGTGCTACGTGGACTGCACTAGCTGCCAATTTGCTGGTGAATCACCTTCAAGGTCAGTTTGCTGACCTATAAGGCCCTACACGACTAGGGATCTAGCTACCTGAAAGATCTCCTTTGTCCCTACTGTCCTTCCCGCTTTCTCTGATCCACAGACAAGGGATTACTAGAGATTCCCAGGGTTCGCTTAAAAACTTCAGGGGACAGATCTTTTAGTTTTATGGCCCCAACCCTGTGGAATTCTCTACCATATCAGGTGCGTGATTGCCCGACTGTCCAAAGTTTTTAGGAGGCTTTAAAAACTTATCTTTTTAGCCTAGCATATAATGATTTTTGAATGCCATTGTCAAGTCTATTTTAGCATTGTTTTAATTATTTATTGTTTTATGATGCAATGTACAGGCACCTTGATTTTAGAAAGGCGCCTTTTATAAATAAAGATTGACTGGCTGATTGATAGTGAACCTAGCTCAACAAACCCCTTTTGACCTCCAGTGCGAGGAGATCTCCTGTCTTAGGGTTCCATTCTTCATCCAAATCAAAAAGTGATGCAGCTCATGGCCTGGCTTCTACATGGAGGAGGCTCCACAAATTAGGTTTCTCTAAGAAAGTACTGGATACTTTGATGGCTGCCAGAAAACCTCTACTTCTGCAGTTTATGCTTGTTTATGAACCACCTTTTCATATTTGGCCAAGGGAAGGATCTTAAGCCTTCCATGGCCTCAGTTACCAGATTTTTTTTTGTTCCTGAAAGAAGGCATGGAGAAGGGGTTGGCACTGAGCACTCTGAGATGTCATTTTCTGCTCTTGGAGTTTCTTTGTGCATTTCACTATGGACTAATTGAGAGGTTATTAATTTTCTGCATGCAGTTAGCAGGAGTCATCCTGTGTTCCGATCTCCATTTCCTCCATGGGATCTAAATCTGGTTCTGAATGCTGTTTGCATGAAGCCTTTTAAACCACCGTCATCCATCTCACTGGATGTGTTGCCTTACAAGGTGTGTTTTGTGCTTGCTATGTGTTCAGCCAGGAGGATTGGTGAGATCCAGGACATATCCCACAAAAAAAAATGCCTTCTCATGCATAAGGACAAGATGGTACTCAGAATGGTCCTGTCTGCCATCCCAAAAGTGCCCATGGATCTCAATATGCTCTAGAAAATATACCTTGCAACCTTCTGTCTGTGACCATCTTACTGACGAGAGAAGGAGTTGCACAAGTTGAATTTGCATTGGGCTGTTAGGATGCCTGTGTTCCAGAAATCGGATAGTCAGTTTGTTCTCATAGGAGTGGCCAAGCAAGATCGGAAAGCCTACAATGCCACCCTAGCAAGGTGAGTGAGGACCTGCATTGCTAAGGTTTATTTTGCAGAAAACAAGAGGCCTCTGACCCTCATCAAAGCCCACTCCACCAAACCAGTGGCCATGTCCTGGGAGGAGAGAGGTGAAGCATAAGTTTTAGAGTTATGCAAGGCAGCTACATGGTCTTCCATCCACATGTTCACAAAACACTACAAGTTCTGCTGATGCAGCTTTGGGTCACAGAGTGTTCCAGGCAGAAGTTTACAAGTCATCTCTTTGGCACTTGCTTTTGGCATATGAGATAATATTCTCTCCCCTCTCAGCTGTTCTGGGTACTGCTTCTTACAATCCAGTTGTGAATATCCATTACCAATGTGGAGCACTACAAAAAGGAGAAACTTCTTCATACTTATTGTAATTTCCTTTTCTGTTAGTTCCAATATTGTCAATGGGACCCACCCAGGAGCCATGCTCCTGTGGGAGAATATTATTGAATAATCCAGTGAAGGATGTCCTTAGTTTGATCAAAAACCCTGTTATACTGCACAGGACACTCTGGTGAGAGTATCAGCATTCAGAACTAACAAATCCTTGTTGGGCACAGTATTCTGCTTCCCTCTGGAGAGAGAAACTCATTCTCTGTCCCTTGTCATGGAAACCAGGTTGGGGGTGTTACCTCACCACTTCCTGATTGAGTGGAATTGTGGGATTGTGGAGGCATATCCTGCTGCATAGCCACTCGTAGTAGCAACAAGTATTATTTATTTTTTTAGATGCTGGAACAAGACTAGTGCTCCTTTTAAATCAGACAGAAGTCCACTGCATAAGGTGGCACTGAGTTTATTATTTTTAACAACACATATTGTTGCTTACTCTAATGAGGAACCAGAAGCAACACAGAGATACTTCCGATCCTCACCCCATAAGAGCTGAGCCCCATGTGAGCAGGGCAAGAGTGAGTGGGGTGAGTGCGCATCCACATGTGAAAAGGGGACTGTATAGTTTGCATCTGTTTAAAGTTAGGCCTAAGTATTGTAATGAGGTTAAAATAAAGCCTCTTGACCAATGAGTTGCTAGTTTAAGACCTTATTCTGTTTTTATATTGTTTGTGTCACTAGTTGGAGTGATAAGAGTGAACTCTAGTTAAAATCCTAATAACCAAACATGAGAGACCTAATTACACTAGATCCATCCTCTGGCCCAGTGGGACCCTCATACATTTCTCCACTTACAGGAATGAGAGATATAATCATGACACCGATCTACCCCAATCCACTGTTAACTATCGTCCGATCTCCATCCTCCCCATCTTAGCAAATTGCTTGAGAAAGCAATCCACAATCAACTTGCTGAGCACATAAGAGAATACAGCCTCCTATGCAGCATGGTTTCTGCAAGAACCATTCCACTGCTGCTGCCCTGTTACTTCTAACCTACCACATCCTCACTAACATGGATATTGGTAATGCCACTGGGGCAGTCTTCATTAACCTCTTCAACACCTTCAAAATGGTAAATCATGCCCTCCTTATCTCCAAGCTTGGTCACCTAGGCTGTTCTCAGGAGGAAACAAACTGGTTCAGTAACTACCTCAATGACCGCTCCCAATTTGTGTGCATTTGCATTAGCCAAGCTTGCTCACCCAACCTGCCTATCACCATAGGGGTCCCCCGGGGCTCCATTCAGGGTCCCCTCCTAGTTTCCTTATTCATGAACTTACTTCCCTCTGACCGCCTCAACTGCCACTCTCTCCTCTACGCTGATGACCTTGTTCTCTTCCACAGCGACAAATCCACCGCCAGTATTTCCTCAGTTCTCACACAAAACTACGTGTAGCCACAACTGGTTTACAACTAAACTACTCCTGGTTAATGCCAAAAAAACAAAATCCATGTTGTTTGGATCAAAGCCCTTCCTTGCCAAATCCAAAACTCACAGCCCTCTAAACATTCTCTCCCCAGATGGTATAACCCTAGAGGATGTCAACACTTTCAAATACCTGGGAACCTTACTTGACCTCTGGTTCACCTTCAATGAGCATGTCAAGTCCATAGTTTGTAGGTTTCATCAGAAATTAGGTGCAGCCTATAGATTCAGGGAATACCTCACTCCAGAGACCAGACTAGCCATAGTCCAGGGAAACCTTCTCCCTATTCTGGACTATTGTTCCCCTATATATTCCAGGACATCCACAACTGCTATGGCCAAGCTCTTCTCTGCCTACAACAGTGCCTGTTGATTTGCTTTATTGGCTCCTTTCTTTACCCACCACTGTGCCCTCTATAATACCCTTGGAATGCTCCCACTGCAAGGATGCTTCAACCTTTCCATCTGCTGCCTGGTGGACACTGTCATTCATACTGATCAGGAATCCCCCCCCCTGCTGCCCTCCTCAGGATCCAAACTCTACACTACAGCTTCCACTCTATCAGTACCCTCTCTAGCTGTTCCCAGGGTATCCACAAATATGGGTGGCAGAGCATTGTCAGCAGCTGACCCTATACTGTGGAACAAACAACCTGCTGCCGAACTCCACTCCATGGACACTCACTGCAGGTTTAAATCCCACCTCAAATTCTAGCTGCTGGCAAATTCCTCCTGTCACTGCTTCCTTGGGTAGTCCACCTACCAAACTGACCATGCTTTCTTGCTGAATGTTGTGATTTCACTACCCCCCTTCTTTTTCTCCAACACACCTCAGCTTCAGCCCCTTCTCCTCCACTTCCCGCAGTTTTCTCATCTCATACACACACTATTTTTTGGTTGCTTCCTATTAAAATCATTCTTTTTTTTACCAGTCATCTGTATTTATGCATATTTTCTGTATTTATATGTATACCTGACTTGTGCATCCAATCGTGTACATTGTGCTATATTGTATCACTATTTATCTGCCCATTACTATGTACTGTACTATTTTAAGTCTGTGCCATTTTTAATGGCCTGGGTCATTCCTGAAAATGGTCCCTGGGATCAGTGCACCTACCCAGTTATCAAAGTCATAAATAAAATAAATAAATAAATAAAATTACATTAGATGGAGAGACTGATCTAAAGTGTTCTAATTCCCTTATGTACACATTGTTTGATAAGCTTCCCTCATGCTCCTTATACATCTGTGACAAATGTGTTAACAATGGTGTCTTAAGAGAGGACACAGAAATCTTTTATAGTAAATTAGACCTACTTGAAAAACAACAAACACTATGCCCAACAAACTGCAACAGTTAAGTAATATACATATACTAGGAATGGACACTGGTAATGCTACTGGGACTGTGATAACAAACTCCTCAGTAAGTGGCTGTATTAATAAGTCAGACAAAAGGAAATGACCAACTGGTGACAATGATGTCCTAGATAATAATCCTGAAGATTGGATCAAGTTCAATTATGGGAGGAAATCTAAAACAAGATGCAAAGCAGTTGGAACCATGGTTAAAATGAGTAATAGATTTCATCTTCTAATAAATTTAGTCAGTGAAGACAATGAGAAGCTAGTACAACCAAGTAGCACTAGTAATGAAAATATGTCCACTGAAAACCCTCCTAATATCTTCTCCACCTCACCACAAACTGAGTCCTATAGCAAATCAAAACCCAAGTACATCTATTAATGTTATGGGACTATCTTCTAAGGAGAATATAGTTAGCAAGAGTAACAATCAGGCCACAAATAAATAAATCACCCCATCTGATATACTACCCATCAACTCTTCTGAAAGGATCCCTACACTCCCTAGTGTTGATACTGAAGAAAATCCTCCTGACATGGACACCAATGAAGCCACAAGTCATACCAGGCAGTATTTTGTTCTTGGAGACTCTATTATTAAATATATAGATACAATTGTTTGCAGATCAGACAAACAGAATATCACCTGCTCGTCTTTCAGGGGTGCCAGGATTAAGGACATTCATAGCATGACCAGAAACATACTAAGCAAGGCTGGACCTAACCCACTGGTCATAATCCACGTAGGCACGAATTACGTAAACAAAATCAATCAATCAATCAAGTCTTTATTTAACCAGGCGTTCATCATTGAGCAGAAGCTCATTTGCAAGATGGACCTGGGTGGAGCATGAACAATTGTATATACAGGTCAACATAGGTATTTACAAAGCAATACAGATAATACTCTTTACAGAGAGGAAGAAAAAGAAGTTCATATGTACATAGAATTATACAGATATCGTACAGATTACATGGTATTTACATACATAGAAGTGTCTATAGGAAGATAAAGCAGGTTATCTAAGGTTGCAGGAGGAAGTAACGGAAGAAAAAAATAAAAATATACACCAGGTAGAGGTGAAGGTAAGGGGGAAGGGAGGGAGGTAGGGGGAGAAAGGCTAGGAGGGCACGGTGCACAGAGAGGAGTTGGTAGAACGGGATGTAGAGAAGGTGGATGGAGAAAAGGAGTATGTGTGAGCCCCAGGATTGAATGCTATAAAGTACGGGGCATGGTAGGATGTCACAACCCAGGGTAGTGAGGTCCTATCCGAGGCTGGGAAAGGAAGAATAAGGAGATGGACGGGCCTAGTGTTGATAAGATGGGGGATAAGAGAGAGAACAATTAGGCTTGTGAGGAACAAGCTGGGGGGTCAGTACTTAAAATTGGGTCTAGGCATGGCTATATACCAGTGCAAACACTGGTACTGGGTCTGAGTGGGTGAAGCAGTTACATACTTCTCTGATTGTATGGAAATAAAGCATCTTGAAGGCATTTATACCAATTAGAGTGCTTAATTTGAGTTTTTTTTGTAGATCGTTCCATAAGGTAGGTAGCAAGAAGCTTATGGCTGCCCTGCAGAAAGCTAGATTTTGCTTTGGGTACTTTAAGTATAATAGCTGAGTAACTTCTTAACGTGTATTTCCCAATTATACTCAGGGAAAGACAGCAGGAGATATAGTAAGGCAACTTATTAGAGATGGCTCTATAGGTCCAGAGAGCGGCATTTCTGTGGCGCCTGAACTTAAGTGATGCCCACCCCACTGCCGCATATAGGGTGCAGTGATGCGCGTCGAAGGGGAGTCCCGTTATAAACCTCAGTGCTCAATGGTAGAATGTGTCCAGTTTAGCCATGTAAGAGTTGGGGCATTGGCTGTAGAGGAAATCAGCATAATCAACCAATGATAGGAAAATGGATTGGACCGGTTGTTTCTTGGCATCTCTGGTGAGAAATTGGTTGATTCTAAAAAAACAGTCCAAGCCTTTGCCAAAGTCGTTTTAGCAAATCCTCGATATGTTCAATGAAGGAGAGTCTTTGGTCTATCCAAACTCCCAGATACTTGAATTTTGTAACAAATTCTAGTTTTTCACCTAGAACTGTGGTAATTTGGGAACTGTCCCACTGGACACAGGGTTAGCTGTACGGATAAAAGGGGAGAGGACCATCGCTTTAATTTTTTTGGCATTAAGGAGTAGCTTTTTTTGGAGGAGTTGGCTTTGCAAAAGATTGAATTCTGACTGTAGGTCATTGCAGGCAGCTTCAGGTGTTGGGCAACTCACGTAGAGAACTGTATCATCTGCAAACAGATGGATGTTGGTTTCTTTTATACAGTAGTTGATGTTATTAATGTAGATTGGAAAAAGTAAGGGCCCTAATATAGAACCTTGAGGTACCCCTCTTTGCAGAGTTTTTAAGGGGGACAGGCCTCCTTCGGCTTTAACTTGTTGAAGGTGCCCTGTAAGATAGTCAGTAAACCAACACAGAGAAGAGGGATCCACACCTATGGTTTGAAGGGATGAGAGGAGCAAACTATGGTCGATGGTGTCAAAAACCTTGCTTAGATCAAGGAAAACAGCACAAATAAAGTTTTTGCTCTCAAGACTACGCTGCCAGTCATTAGCAGCTTTGGTGAGGGCTGAGATAGTGCTATGTTTAGCTCTGAATCCGGACTGCATAGGATTTAGCAGTTCCATTGACTCAAGGTGAGTCCTCAGCTGTGCATTTACAATTTTCTCTAGGAGCTTGGACAGGACTGGAAGGAGAGAAATTGGCCTGTAGTTATTGAGATCGCCAGAGTCACCTGATTTGAACAGTGGTATGACATGTGCTGTCTTCCATATAGGTGGTAAGGTGCCCTGAGACAGGGATAAGTTAAAAAAGGTGGGTGACTGGTATTGCTAGTATGTGGTAGGCAATTTTTAGGAAGTAAAGGTCAAGGGTGTCAGCCCCAGCACTTTTTCTAGTATCCAACTGAAGCAAGAGGTCCTCTACCTCTTTCAGTGAGGCAGGTTGAGGTGAGAAAGGTGGCAAAGTTATTGGAGTTTCAGGCAGTTGGCTGGTGGTCTGGGAGCAAAAGTATGTTTGCAGGGGAGTTATCAAATGCCATGCCTGCAGTAGCAAAGTGGTTATTGAATGCGTCAAGTATATCCATCTTTTCGGTTATAGTCAAGTTGCCAGAGGTAATCTTGGTCGGGAGTGACTTTCCTGGGGAGTGGCCTAGCAGATCATTGATTGTGTTCCAGAGCTTGATTGGGCTCTTTGTGGCAGAGTCGAGTTCGGATTTGAAGAAGGTGGCCATCGGTTCTCTGATTGTTTTGGTACATAAATTTCGTAGTCTCCTAAACTGGTTCCAATCCTCTGCAGTGTTCAGTCTGCACGATTTTTCCAGATCTGATCTCTTTCTAGAAGCAAGGACTTGATCTGAGGGGGTGAACCATTTACAGGTTTTGGTCCTAGTTCGAACTTTAATCAGGGGAGCATACTTATTAAGGGCCCTTAATAGAATGTTGTGGAAGATATTGTAAGCTGACGTAATCATTTTGGCCAGGTAGAAATCTTGCCACTGAGGTGAGTACTTAAGCTCATTTAGGTAGGCATGTTCATTGAAGTTGCACCTGGATCTCTTCATAGAGAACTTGCTGATGGGTGCTGGGTTATTGGTGGATCTTACTTCTGCAATAGAACAATGGTCGCTGGTGTCTGAGAAGAAGACATCAGCGTGGGAGAGGAGATGAGGTTTGCTCACCATTAGCACATCCAAAAGTGTACTTTTACTGGGGTTCTTCACGTTTGGGTGTGTTGGTTCAGTAATAAGTTGCATCAGCCCATGTTCATCACAGAAGGATGCAAGGGGGGGAGCTGTGTTAGAGAGCCAGTGAAAGCTGAGGTCTCCTAAAATAATAGTTTCTGGCAGCCCCTGTCCCAACTTGTCACTTAGATATGACACATTCCATTTGATGAAATAAAAGAAGAGTTTATTCTTCTGGGTAATACTTTAGAGATCCTTTTGAGATCCTTCCTGTCCCAAAGGCGAATTATTTGAAAGAAATATAAAAACTTTTAACGAATGGCTGCAGAAGTGGATGCTTCAAAGGGGATTTTCTACTGTTATGCACTGGGAGTCATTCAATAACTCCTTTTTTGCTGGGATGGGTTGCATTTAAGTAAATGTGGTGCTTTCAAACTGGCAAAAAACATTTGAAGAAACCATTACTCATACTTTAAACTAAATAATAAGGAGGCAAGGGCAACCATTTCCGACTCTCTGTTTGAAGCTTTGGAACACTCTGTATCAGTGCGAAGTAAATGTAATAAGAAAGGTGCCATTCCATTGCGGTACAATAAAGCATTAAAAACAAATACGAAGGAAACACAAGGCCTTTCAACATTTCAAAAAAAATCCTACTCATAGTCACAAATTTATGTATAAAAATGAGCATTCAAAGCTAGAAAAATGTATAAAAAATTAAAAACTTAAATTAGAACTAAGGTTGGCCAGTAAAAATATAATAAAAATGTCTACACTTATATGAACATGAAACACACATCTAAAAAAATAATGACCATACTATGTTAAAGGGAGGTGATCAATGACAACAAAGAGATTGCTCAATGTTTTAACCATTTCTTCATCTCAGATTTCAATAAAAAAAGTAATGACATGCCCATATCATGTACGAGTGATAGTTCTCAAATGGTTATAGAAGAAAATCAGGTCCTGAAGGAATTACAGCAACTCAAAATAACATTTTCACCAGGACCAGATAACATAAACTCTATTGTCCTCAGAAAAATTGTCAATGTTCTAACTCACCCATTGACCCTGTTGTTTAATAAATCCATCTAAATGGCCAGGTTCCTGCTGACTGGAGAAGGGCATAAGTTATACCGATCCATAAAAAGGGCAACAGGGTGAATGTAGCAGACTACAGGCCCATAAGCCTAACATCTATCTGTGGCAAACTTATGGAAAGAGTGATCAAAAAGGAAACAGTCAAAGCAATAGCAAGGCTTGGCCTTGCAGATCCAACCCAGCATGGGTTTCAGAAAGGATTATCCTGTGTTACCAGTCTCACCTCCTGCTACAACGTTGTCAGTAGCCGCATCTACAAGGGTATACCTGTTGATGTTATTCCCCTTGACATACGAAAAGCCTTCGATACTGTCCACAGTGATTTGCTAATTAATGAAATCATATCCATGAGTATTAACAAATACATTGTTAGGTGAATAAATAACTGGCTAGCAGACTGGAAACAATCAGTCAGAATAAACGGTGTAACATCTGATGATGGGCTTGTTAGTTTTATGGTACCACAGGGATCAGTCCTTTGACCTTTGTTGTTTGGTCTCTTTATTAGCAACATGGGTTCAGGATCAAGAAATGTTGTGTCGAAATCTGCAGACAATACCAAGGTTGGGGGGGGGTGAAGTCAACTCATTAGAACAATACCATACACTGTGTCAGGATCTTAAACAAATCAAACACTAGGGAGTTATAAATAAAATAAAGTTCAATGAGTCTAAATGTTCAGTTTCACATTTTGGTCACACAAATCCAGGTTTCCAATACACACTGAACAGTAAAACTCCCCAATAAAAAGACAAAGAAAAGGATACAGGAATCTGGAATAATAAGGTTCTCTTTTCTATGGCTCACTGTTGTCATACCACCCAAGTAACTAACAGAATAATTTGATTTATAAAAAAATCATTTGTAACAAGGGACAGTGAATGCATATTGAAATTATACAGAATCTATACCACAGTGACATTATGGCTCACCAATTTTTATTTCTTATTTTTTTATTCATTTGGTATTTTGGAAAGACCTTTATACGCAAGCTCCTTTACAAAGGTTCCATGTCAGTGTAGACAATAGGACATTATACAGTACAGTAGGGTGGTTACAATTACATGAGCAGAAGGCAAAAATGAGCAGGTGCATGAACATCAGACAACAAAAAAGGAACAATTTTGATTCAAATACACTACTGTGGCTAATTGATTGCCTTAGGTAGATCTCCTATACATAACTCCAAGACATGTGTTAACCATGACTGAATAATTGCAGGGGGTTTGATATTATACCAGACAGAGAGAAATGGGGCAACAGTGATAAAAGGGCAAGGGGGAGGGGGAAGCAGCTCCAGAGGGCTTTGTCGAGTTAGGGGTGGTTGAGCAGGAGGATTAGGGTGGGGCAGGGTGGGGCTGTTACCGAATGTGTTAAAAGGACTGATTACTTTATGTTGACCTTGGCTTGGCTGGAGGGTGGTGGGGGGACTCCATTTACACCTGCCGGTTGCTTCCTTAAAGGCAGGCCAGCTGAGTGGTGGGGGTCAGCCTTTAGAAGCAGGTTCATTTTGAGCTTGTCATTAGGTGCTGGTTGAGGCCAGTTTTGAATTGAGTCAGGCTGCTGGAAGTAAGGGGGTGCAGTGGCAGCTCATTCATCCAGAGCGGGGCCCAATAGGAGAAGGATAGTTGCCCTAGTGAGGTTCTGTGGAATGGAATGGAATGGACATTACCCCTCTCATCCTCTCCCTGGTGATATGTGATGAGAGGGAAGCCTCAAGCAGATCTCCTATGCAGGGTGGGGTTTTGCTCAAGAGTGCCTTCTTCCCCAGGAGGCAAGTTTGGTGCTTGATATTGTCTCTTAGCGTAAGCCAGTTTGTGTGCTCATACAGACTACAGGGATTAGTGTAGTGATCTGGGGTACTTGGCAACTCACTCCCATCAATTCGCTCCTTCCAAATTCACTCCCAACAATTCGCTCCTGCTGAACTTGCCCCCATTCAAACTTGCTCCATATCAGACTTACCCCTGCTCCCACTGTAAAATTCCCTGACCATGCATTACATGTAGCAAAAGCAAATTTGCTTACAGGAACACTCATATCTGCCCGCACTCTGGAAACTCTACAATGAATGAGCTGTTGCTGTTTAATTATTTTGGCATCCCTAATGTTAAATTGGTCAAGGAGCATATTGGCCGTAAGTAGTGCTGCCGACAGTTGTTACTGTTTAGTTATTTATTTATGCATCAAATCCTTGCATATTTGCTATCCTGTGATCATTTAGTAATGCTGCTGACAGTTGTTGCCTATTTACAAAACATCACAGTAAATATACCTACATTAAAATAAGAAGTCCCTGATACCCTTAAAACAGTTATATTGAAAGTTGTTCATCATCTGTGGCAATCTGTGGCACACGACCTCTGCAATACATTTTTTTAATGCGGAATGGAAATACTTAACTATTCACTAAACATCATATTTGCCTGCAGTCTGGAAACTGTACAATGAATGTGTTGTTGCTGTTTAATTATTACGGCATCTCTAATGTTAAGTTGGTCAGGGAGCGTATTGGCCGTAAGTAGTGCTGTCGACAGTTGTTAAAACAGTTACATTGAAAGTTGTTCATCAAAAACAATTTTTTTTTAATCCAGAATGAAAATACCTAACTATTCACTAAACATTAAACTAAACTAAATGTGTACAATGAATAAGAATCAGAATGAGTCTGGAGCAAGGTAAGGCAAAATATTGTTATGAAACTCAGAGCATATTGGTTGTAAGTAGTGCTGCCAACAGTTGTTACTGTTTAGTTATTTATATATGATGGTCAGAGAGTGTATTTGCAAGGAGCGGATTGCTAATGGAGTGAATTGACATGGAGATGAACTGTCAGGAACCAATTTTTGTGGAGCGAATTGTCGGGAGTGTATTGTCGTGCTCCCAGTGATCTGTACCCAGGGTGAGATGGTATGCCTTATTAAGCATGGTTTGAACCCTCTAGAGCACTGTATCTCTGGCAGTCCCATAAAACACCAGCCCATAGTCTGTTGTGGATAATATGGAGCTGGAGACTGAAAGGCAGAGTGCTTCCTGGGTAATGGATTTCTTATGTCTATACAGAACCCCAATTTTGGTGTTTACCACCTTGAGAAGAGAATCAGTGTGGTACATGAATGTGAGGGTGTCATCAATGGTGACCCCAAGGTACCTGAACAATTGCACCTGTTCAATCAGCTCACTACACGTGTTGGAGAGTACAATGTGAACAAGCCTGTGTTTGTTATAGGGGCTGGATAAAAGTATGACCTTGGTTTTCTTATAGTTTAGTAGCAATTTGTGCCTGCAGGACCAGTCCACAAGTTTAGTGAAGGAGTTCTGTAATTCCATTTGGAGGGCACCCTGAGAGGTGTCGCTGCTCAGAAGCATGACATCATCCATGTAAAGGATGAGTTTGATGCCACAGGCTGTGGTAGGTTATTTAAGAAGGGACTTAAAAGGAGGAGCTCCAGAATTGAGCCTTGATGGATTCCTAGGGATACCTCCCTGGTGCTAGATAATGTCTGCCTGACTGACATGTTGGCTTCTTTGTGCCAGGTAGTCTTGGAACCAGCACAGGGTGTTGGGTGCTGTGCCTACGTTTTGCAGTTGGGATACTAGTAGGGGGTGGTTGATGGTGTTGAAGGCTTTGGTAAGGTCTATGAAGACTGACCCCCACCATTTTGCCTTTACCCAGTGCCATAGAATCCCTATCTTAGAAGATCTATGAATCCCATGGATAAAAAACAAACAAACAAAACTAACAAAATCAATTAGAGGCCAGAAATCTGTTACCTATAACAATAAACAAAATGTTTAATGCTGTTTTGGTCCTAGTAAGAACAAATCCAGAACAAATGGTTTGATACCTTTTATGGACCAACAAGAGTAAAATGGTCCATAATGAGCTGACCCTCAAGAAACAACTACAAGCTAAAATGTAACAATAACAAAGTAAACAAATAATAAAAATGATGAGCCCCAAATTACAGCATCAGAAATTATCTTCACATTCAATCAATCAAAATCTTTATTTATCCAGGAGGGCACCATTGAACAAGGCTCATTTGAAAGATGGACCTGGTCATACAAAAATCATAGTACAGTAACATGGCAAAACATACTGCAATATTATACAAAGAAGAAAAATATACATATGTACATCAACATTTGAGTGAGAGGGCCTTTACAACAGATAGGCTCATAACTGGGTACAGCAGGAATGTTCACTTAAAAGGAGAGAGGGAGGCAAGAAGAGGGATACCAGCTTAGGAAGGAATGACGGGGTTGGAATAGTTAACTGGCATACTTCAGGGAAGGGGGTGGAACTTGGCCATGGCTAAAGAGAGGCAGAGAAGCCAGTATTTCTGTAGGGAGAGAGAGGCAGTGGCAGAGGCAGGATGGGAGGCAGGATGGGCAGGAGGGAAACTGGAAAATAGGTGAGCTAGCATTGTGGGAAACATTTGCAGGATTCCTTCAGAGAGTGGTCATAGAGCAACTTGAAAATATTCAGGCTAACAGGACAGCTCAGCTTTAAGTTTTTTTGCATATTGTTCCACAAGGGAGTCAACGAGAAACTTATGGCAGCTCTGCCAAAATGAGATTTGACCTTAGGTAATTGCAAGGTAATTAGGGAATAGCTTCTTAGAGCATAGGCACCTATCGCACTCGGGGAATACAATCAGAGAAGTGTAGGGGGAGCATATAGGATGACGAAAATGATGTATACCCAAGGTGAGTAAGTGTATCACTCTGAGAAAAGTACAAAGAGCTGGAAATATATTCTCAACATACTCTGAACAAACTATTATGTTAAGACCTTGTTGTAACAAGATTTTATGCATAATAATATCAATTGTCAGTGTAAGTGGCAGATAAAAGGAGAGCTAGTCAGGGACCCACAAGAAACTGAGACTGTACAGCTTAACTTGTACACATTTCAAGAAAATGTCAGTGTATAATCAAAATAATACATATATAGAAACAGTCTAAGGAATCCAAACTAAAATCCTTATGAATTACCCCCCCACCCCCACGGGGGAAAGTAACTACTTAAAATGAAGTATATGTAGATGAATCCTAATACACCATCCTAATAAGTACAGAGTGTAAAAACATTATAATATGTACTCAAATTACAGAACTAGCAGAAGGAAGTAAATAGCCACTCTAACATGAGGCCAGAGTGCTAACCACAATGACAACATAATGTCATGTACCTGAACATAAGTTTACCTCAATATCCCCACAATCTTCATATCCACTATACTCACACAACCACCCATCACCAATACCCATATTAAAACTTCAATGTGCCACACTTCTTCTACCCTCACAACACACACATAAACATATTCACAAACCCACACACAGAGACATACCCACACACCCCTGCACGCATTCACACAATACTAATGTGAAAGGCCAACCTGTAGATAACCAGTTAAGAGGGATTGTATAGGAGTCAAAGTCCAAGGCTCACTGAAAACCTAAAACACATACTGTATGTCCATCCTTTGAAGTAGAGGTCCATGTAAGTTTACATGTAATATGTCATAAATCCAGCATCAACGTTCAAGCCATCTTGCACTGTGTTAAGAAGTAACATTAGTAAGTTGTGTTTGTCCTTTATATCCAGGACCATCTTGAAAATGAACTTGCCTAATGATGTAATTGTCTGGTTAAATAAAGTTTGATTGATTGATGATTGAAGTCTGATCTCACAAGCATGTCTCTGTTGTGTACTGTTGAAATGTCCTTTCAAGACCATCACAGACATATCTGAGATCGAGTGGTTATCCTGACAGAAGTGTTGTGCCACTGGTTTGTCAGTCATCTTCCTGTTAATATCATACCTGTGTGAATTTATTCTTTTGCAGAGCTGCTGTTTCATCTGCCCCGCATACCCTGTGAGAGGACATTTCCTGCATTGAATAAGATACACAACATTGCTTGATGTACTAGTATAATTAGCCAATATCCTGAATTGTCTGTTTTGTGAGGTAATCACACAGGCTGAGGTGGAAATGTGCTCACAACTTTTACATCTGCGTTCATTGCAGGGTTGTGTGCCATACTGTATGATGTCATGGCACTCTGTTCAGGTTCAAGTTTACTCCTAATAATCTGGTTGGCTAAACTGGAAGGTTGTTTAAAAGATAGTAGTGGAAGGTCTTGAAAAATGCAACTAAGGGTTTAATCCTCACTAGAGATGGGCGAAGTGGCCCCAATTCATTCCACAAATTGAATCGTGGAGTGAAGGCGAATTCTCAGAGTGCTCCACAGCACGAAGTGGAGTACTTCGCATTATAATGGGTAACTCGAAGTTCATTAAAAACAATGACTTTGCATTACTCCACCTTCCCTAACCACTACTCCACCAATTCTTAAGGTGAAGTACATTGAAAACAATGTACATTGCCTTACTTCGCTTGTTTTTAAGCTCCAAAGGTGAATTTTGCAGTGATTCATGGGATTTCAGGTCACATGGGCTCTAGATCATTCTGCACAGCCTCAGTTTGGGGTAGTGTGTGTAGGAAGCTGTAGGAGACAATCTGATCTGAGAGCTCTCTGTGATTCAAACCTTCTAAAAGCCGTTAAAAAAGCCTTTTTGAGTCATTTTTTTTGCTGACACTTTAGTTCGTCAATTATAGAAAACCCTCCTGTGCTCAAATCATCGATCGTTTATTGTTAGTTTATGGATTTTGAATGTTAATGTACAACATTCAGTCTGTGTACTGAGAGAAAGTGGAAGTGTGCTTTGGGGAGGGGCGTATCTGTGGTGTAGTTAGAATAACTTGAAGAAAAAGACAGTGCTTTCTGTGTTGGTGATATTTTTCTTGTATAACTGTGTTAATGTGCACACAGTAATATTTTCAATAATTCTTGCCCTTTTTTTGTTGATTGTTGTGGTGCAGCAGTGCATAATTTCAGTTTGTTTAAAATATGTGGTTATATTACTGAAGTTTTTAATTTGCTATGCATTACTTAATGTGTGTGTGAGTATGTGTGTAAGTGTGTCATCAAATCAGACACCTTTTATTGTGCCTCATACATAGAAACATAGACTTTGATGGCAGATAAGGACTGCTAGGGCCATCTAGTCTGCCCATTTCTCTACCTACAGGATAGGCTGCAGATCCTAGTTAACCAACAGCCTATTTCTTCCTACCCCCTTCAAGAATTGCCTTATGTCTGTCCCATGCATTCTTGAATTCTCCCACCGTTTTAGACCCCACAACCTCCTCAGGAAGGCTGTTCCATGCATCCACTACTCTCTCTGTGAAATAATACTTCCTCACATTGCCCCTGAACCGCCCTCCTTCTATCTTTAAATTGTGTCCCCTTGTTCTTGCAAGTCTCTTTTTCTGAAAGATGCTACCCTCTTGGACTTTGTTCATTCCACTGAGGTACTTAAACATTTCTATCATGTCCCCCCTCTCCCTTCTTTCCTCAAGGGTATACATATTAAGCTCCTTTAGTCTCTCCTCATACGGCTTCTCTTGCAGACCCTGGACCATTTTAGTTGCCCTCCTCTGGACTGCCTCTATCCTGTCTATGTCCTTGCGGAGATGGGGTCTCCAGAACTGGACACAGTACTCCAGATGGGGTCTCACCAACTGTCTGAACAGAGAGATAACAACTTCCTGTTTTCTGCTGATGATGCCTCTCCCTATACATCCCAGTATACCCCCAGCCCTCCCTACTGCCTTCTCACATTGCTTGCAAACCTTAAGGTCATCAGATATGATTACCCCCAGGTCCCTTTCCTTTTTTGTTGTTGTTACTACCTCCCCACCCATTGTGTATTCTTCCCCGGGTTCTTGTTTCCCAGGTGCATTATTTTGCACTTCTTTGCATTGAATCCTAGCTGCCATACTTCTGACCATTCCTCCAACCTTGCCAAGTCTCTTTTCATTCTTTCCACGCCTCCTTGTGTATCAACCCTGTTGCAGATCTTTGTGTCATCTGCAAAAAGACATACTTTTCCTTACAGTCTAAGGACTGGACCCAATACTGAACCCTGCGGTACCCCACTAGTAACCCCCCTTTCTTCAGAGTGGACTCCATTTACAATTACCTTCTGTGTCCTGTTGTCCAGCCAGTGTTTTACCCAGGCTACCACCCTGGGTCCCACTCCCAGGCTGGTTAATTTGACTATTAATCTTTTGTGTGGGACTGTGTCAAATGCTTTGCTAAAGTCTAGGTAGGCCATGTCCACAGCCCCTCCCTGGTCTACTACTTTGGTCACCCAGTCAAAGAAATCTATTAGATTCGTCTGACATGACCTTCCTGCTGTGAACCCATCCTGCCTTGGGTCCTGTGCTCCACTGGCCTCTAGGTACTCAACTCTTCTTTCCTTCAGAAGTGACTCCATCACTTTCCCTACCACAGAGGTAAGACTGACAGGTCTGTAGTTTCCTGCCTCTGTCTTGGTCCCACTTTTGTGATGGGGAATCACATCCGCCTTCCTCCAGTCCTCGGGTACCACACCAACCTCCCATGATTTATTAAAAAGAGTAGCCAGTGGTTTCACTAGTTCCTCCCTTAATTCTTTTAGATTTCTGGGGTGAATTCCATCAGGACCCATTGCTTTGTCCACTTTCAGTTTTAGGAGTTCTTGCAGAACCCTTTCTTCTGTGAAAGGACTGGGATCGACCCCCCCATCAAGAGTTCTTCTGTTAATTGGATTAGGCACTTCCCCCTGCTCTTTTGTGAATACTGAGCAGAAATATTCGTTCAGTATTCATGCTTTTTCACTGTCCCCCTCTGCCCACCCACCATTCATTTTATTCAGCCTCACTATCCCTCCCTTTGTCTTTCTATGCTCGCTGATGTACCTATAAAAGGTTGTATCCCCCTTCTTAACTGAGTTGGCTATCTTTTCCTCAGTTTGAGCCTTTGCTATTCTGACTTCCCTCCCTGCTTCCTTCTGCCTTAACTGGTACAGCTGTCTGTCCTGATCCTTCTGTGTTTCCTTATACTTCCGGAATGCTATCTTTTTCTTCCTGACTTTCACAGCCACTTCTTTTGAGAACCATAGTGGCCTTTTCTTTCATTTTGATTTGTTTATTTGCTTCACACAAAGGCTTGTTGCCTCTGTGATGGCAGTTTTGATAATTCCCCATTGTTGCTCCACACCTCCTTCTAGCCTGTTTGCTAGTGCTTTTCTGAGGCACTCTCCCATCTTGCCAAAGTCAGCCCTCCTAAATTCCAGTACCTCACTTTGTATGGCTTGAATCTGTAGCTGAGTTTAACATGAACCACACTGTTTGATGGTCACTTGTCCCCAGATGGTAACCCACTTCTAGATCTGAGATCCTCTCACTGCCCCCGTTTGAGAGTACGAGGTCTAAGATTGCTCCCTCATGAGTGGGTTCTGAAATTAGCTGTCTAATGCCTGCCACCTGTAGGGCATCAAGAATGGCCCTGCTTTTGGATGTGGCTGCAGTAAATGTGCTCCAGTTAACATCTGGCATATTCAGGTCTCCCATCAACAGTATCTCCCCTTTCTCTGCCATTCTAAGAATGCTTTCTATCATATCCTTGTCCATTCCTTCCCCTGACATGGGGTCTGTTCACAACCCCTGCGGATTGTGGTGCCCTTCCAGTCTCCAAGGTGACCCACAGTGCCTCCTCTCCTCCCTGTTTACTCTTTTGTTCAGTTGCTTTTATCCCTTCCTTTACATAGAGAGCTACTCCTCCCCCTCTTCTCCCCTGCCTGTCTCTCCTGTAGGTTATGTACCCTGGTATGTTAACATCCCAGTCATGGTTCTCTGTGTACCTTGTTTCTGTGACTGCTACGATATCCAGGCATCCCTCTTCCATTAAGGCCATCAGCTCAGGAAGCTTGTTGCTCAGACTACGGACATTGGTACTCATTACCCTCCATTTCCTGATGGCCTTACTCCCTTTTGCCCCATCCCTGTCCTTCTTGCCTTTGTCACTTTCTTCATTTACCCCTGCCCTTTTCCCTATTGACTCCTCTATGTTGGTGTTTGCCACACTTATTACCGTGATTATTTGGGGGGGGCTAGGATTTTCCTGCTCCTTTCCAGTGCTCCCCCCTTGGCTAGTTTAAAAGCTTGCCAATGAAGCATTTAAACCTATCACCTAGGATCCTGGTTCCCCTCCCAGACAGATGCAGCCCATCATGCCAGTATTGGCTTGCATCACTCCAGGTGGACCCCAGTCCCCAATGAAGCCAAATCCTGAGCTCCACACCAGTTTTTCAACCACTGATTGAATCCCATGGTGCAGAACACCCTAGCCTCTCCTATGCCATAGATGGGTAGCACCTCTGAGAAGGTTACCGCATGCTACTTGACCAAGGCCCTCCCCAATTCCACAAACTCTTCCTGCACTTTTTAATCCCTTTTAGCCAGGTCATTTGTCCCTAGGTGGACAATGACATCCAGCTCCCTCCCTGTGCAGCTGCTCCGCAATCCTGAGGATTCGCTCCCTGTCCCTCCAAGCCATGGCGCCAGGCAGGCACCTTACCTCCCTCTCCCCTTCCTCCCCCAGTTCTACCTTCCTAACAATGGAGTCCCCCATCAGGAGTTGTTTCCTTCCCCTGCAGGGTCCCCTGCCACCCTCCTGTGGGTCTCCTTTGTGGAGATTCCCAGCATCCTCCTTGGTCTCCACTGTGGGTGCCTCCATAGAGGAACCACACTTTGCCAGAATGGCATAGGAATTGTGGAGAGGTACAACTGGAGGGATGCGCCTCTGTTCCACCACCCTCACCCTCCCGAGCCCACTGTGGTCCAACCGCTCCTCTTTCTTGGCAACCTCTGAGGCAACGGCAGTGGCACTAGTGGTCCCTGAATGGAAGAGGAGGTCCCACAAATCCTGGCCAACTCAGCCTGCAGATGAGCAACCTCCTCCCTCAGCCCAGAGAGGTGCCTGCAGATGGGACAACACCGCATCCTCCAGAACATCTCCCGGAAGACTGCTGCTCCACAGCCACTGCACTGCACCACTCCAATCATGTCTTATTTCTGGCCCCTTAACTGTTTGCAATCCTTACTCTTTCCTCTGTTTTTTCTCTCTCTCTCCTTACTTTCTGCCTGTGTGCCCTTTAAGCTCCTGATTGTCCTGTTCTGAGACAAGAATATCCTATATTTCTCAGTAGACCACTTACTTGCTCAGAGGCAGACCTCCAGCAGCTAGAGGGTTTTGGAGAGCTACTCTTGACCTTCTAGGATGGTGGGTCCTTGGTGGTTCTGTGATCACTCACTTCCTGCCCCTAAACAGGAAGTTCCTGTTATCAGTCAAATCCTATGCCTATAAAAATAGAACTAGCTTTGGGTGGGGGGTGGAGGGGAGGAAAGGAGGGCAATATAGTCCCAGCAGAGAAGTTCAGTCACACAGCAGTCCTTTCTCCTGGAGTCTTCTGCCAAGCTATTAGCAGAATCTTTCTAAGGCAGTCTTTAAATGTAGCTTCCTTCTAGCTAAGCCGCTCTCCCTACTTACCAGATCATTCTATAAGTAATTTAAACTTCGCAGCAGTTAAGTCCTTTCAGTCCCCTGAGATTTACACCTAGATAACTCTTCAGATACCCATTCAGTTCAGATAACCCAAACACATACTTTTTTTTTGTATGCTAGTTTTTTTACCCTAAATTAAAGGTCCAGGTACAAGAGTTCTTCTACTTTAGTCTCAGCAGACAAGTTCAGTCACACAGCAGTCCTTTCTCCTAGTGTCTTCTGCCAAGCTAATTTCAGAAATGTGAACCTGCTATATACTACAGCTGTGTGATTTATGTACTTTTTTGTGTTATCTTTACTGGTACTAATACTAGTGACTGTTATTACAGCAGTGCAGTACACTGCCCCCCCATGGCCTGCCCCAACCAGCAAAGGTATTCTTTTCCAGATTTGAATTTCTGATGGTGAGCATTGGTTAGGTGTTGTACCTTTGAGTCTGCATCTTTTCAGTGCACAGCACAATCTTAATCTGTCTATGCACTTGCATCTCTTTAGGGACCAATCTCCTTCTGTAACTGAAGTCACAGTTGTTTCTTTGATGTCCCTTCAGAGTACTGGACAGGTGTGGTGCATAATTCTGCATGAACACTGTACTCATTAATATGCGTTTTTAAGCCAGGACTATCATCACGTGTCACTCGTAATACAAATCACATTCTTCATCATCACGGTCACAAATGCAGTCACAAATCATGATTCACAATCACGTCACTAATCACAACATTCATTTTTTTTTCTAGCTACTTGGACGTATTGTAAGCCTGTTTTGTAGTATCTCTCCAGGCTTCACCACCCCACCTTTGTACTCACTGATATGTGTTTTTAAGTCTGGGAGTTTTAAGTTACAGCTCATCAGGGGAGTACAGCCATAGGCATTCGTGTTCCCAATACAGTTTCATACGGGTTACCTCACACCATCGACACCAGATCACGTTCTTCATTATCACAGTCACAAAAGCTGTCACAAATCATGATTCACGATCATCTCATGAATCACATTAATTTTTTTTACTAGTTACTTGGATGTTGTAAGCCTGTTTTGTAGTATCTCTCCAGGCTTCACCACCCCACCATTGTACTCATTAATACCTGTTTTTAAGTCAGTGAGTTTTGTGCTGCAGCACATCAGGGAAGTACAACCATAGGCATTCTCACTCCTTCATGTACAGCATGTGAGTTACAGTACTATAAGTACTGGGGGGTGAAGTGGCCCCAATTCACTCCATGAAGTGATTCACAGAGTAACGTGGAACCTGTGCAGTACGCCACAATGTGAAGCGGAGTACTTTGCTTCATAATGAGGAACGCGAAGTCCATTGAAACCAATGACTTTGTGTTATTCCACCTTCTCCAAACAACTTCTTCACTAATATTAAGGTGAAGTACATTGAAATCAATGTAATTCACCTTACTTCGCCTTGTAATTGAGCTCCAAATGAAATTCTGCAGTGATTCATGGGATTGCAAGTCACATGAGCTCTAGATTATTCTGCACAGCCTCAGTTCTGGCCTGGATAGTGTGTGTGTAGTGGTAGCTAGAGACAGGTTGTTCTCAGAACTCTATGATTCAAAACTTTTAAAAGCTGTTTAAAATGCATTTTCGAGTCATTTTGTTTGCTCAAAATTTACTACATCGATTGTAGGATACCCTCCTGTGCTCATATCATCAAGTGATTATTGTTGTGTGTGGATTTTGAATGTTAATTTAGAACAGTCAGTGCGTACTGTGAAGTGTGTTTTGAGGAGGGGCATATTTGTGGTGTACTGGAAGAAAAAAGCAGTCCAGTTTTGGTTATATTTTTCTTGTATAACTGTGTTAATGTACACACAGTAATATTTTCAGTAATTTTTGATTTTTTTTGCTGATTGTAGTGATAAGGCAGTGTATAATTTGTCTGCTTAATACATTTGGTTATATTACTAAAGGTTTTCAATTTGCTACACATTACTTGTAGTATGTGTGCGATGCGTGCTATTAAATCAGAGACCTTTTATTGTGCCACAGAGTAATTGCAGCAGCGTGAACCTGCTATCCACCACACCTGCATGAATTTTTTTATAATGTTTTGTGGTATTTTTACTGGTAGTGGATTTTTACTGCAGTACACTAATCCCCCAACTGGCAAAATGTATTCCTTTTCAGATTTGGATTTGTGACTTGTTTGCACCAGTTAAGTGTTGTTGTGCCTTTTCGTATGCATCCCTTTAGTGCACAGCGCAAACTTATTCTGTCTGTGCATTTGCAGTGCACCATTAATTCTGGGAGACTGCATTTCTTGTTATGCTCTCATTTCACTTCGTCAGCACTGGGAAATTTTCCAGACACAAGACAGTAGCATTTCGTCAGCATTGGGGAATTTTCTGTACACAAGACAGTAGCATTTTGGGGATGTACATTAATTCAGGTGACTCTGTGTGTGACCACTGCGTGCATGACTGAATGCACCATTAATTCAGAGAGACTTTGCAATGTGGTTTATCTTATTCAATGCAGGAAATGCCCTCACACAGGGTATGTGGGGGAGATGAAACGCAGCTCTGCAAAAGAATACATTCACGCAGGTATATTAATAGGAAGACGACTGACAAACCAGTGGCACAACACTTCTGTCAGGATAACCACTCAATCTCAGATATGTCTTTGATGGTTTTGAAAGGACATTTCAACAGTACACAACAGAGACATGCTTGTGAGATCAGATTTTTATTTCTTAATACGGTGTAAAATGGCTTGAACACTGATGCTGGATTTATGACATATTACATGTAAACTTACATGGACCTCTACTTCAAAGGATGGATGTACATGTTTTAGGTTTTCAGTGAGCCTTGGACTTTGACTCTTATACAATCCCTCTTAACTGGTTATCTACAGGTTGGCCTTTCACATTAGTATTGTGTGAATGTGTGCAGGGGTGTGTGGGTATGTCTCTGTGTGGGTTTGTGAATGTGTTTATGTGTGTGTTGTGAGGGTAGAAGAAGTGTGGCACATTGAAGTTTTAGTATGGGTATTTGAGGTGAGTGGTTATGCGAGTATAGTCGATGTGAATAATGTGGGGATATTGAGGTAAACTTATGTTCAGGTACATAACATTATGTTGTCATTATGGTTAGCACTCTGATTCATATCAGAGTGGCTATTTACCTCCTTCTACTAGTTCTGTAATTTGAGTATATATTGTAATGTTTTTACATTCTGCACTTATTAGGATGACGTATTAGGATTCATCTACATATACTTCATTTTAATGATTCTTTCCTTCCGGGGGTGGGGGTGAGTGGGGGTAATTCCTTAGAATTTTGGTTTGGATTCCTTAGACTGTTTCTATATATGTATTATTTCGATTATACACTGACATTTTCTTGAAATCTGTACATATCAGGCTGCATAGTCTCAGTTTCATGGGAGTCCCTGACTAGCTCTCCTTTTATCTGGCACTTACCTTGACAATTTATATTATCATGTATAAATTCTTGTTACAACAAGCTCTTAACTTAATAGTTTGCTGAGCGTATGTTGGGAATATATTTCCAGCTTTTTGTACTTTCCTCAGTGTGATACACTTACTCACCTTGGGTATACATCATCTTCATCATTCTATGTGCCATGTAAAGATAATATCTGATGCTGTAATTTTGGGGCTCACCATTTTTATTATTTTTATACTTTGTTATGTGTTACATTTTAGCTTGTAGTTGTTTCTTGAGGGTCAGCTTTTTATGGACAGTTCTACTCTGAGCAGAGTGATGTACTGTGGTCTCACTTGTGAAATGTGTGTCAAGGAGGTTTTCTTCACTTGACATGTAATTTACTGAGCAGAGAATCTTAAGGTTCTTTTTGGATTTTTTTATGCATTAGACTGATATATGGTAACAGCCTGCTGTTATCGTTAAACAACCTTTGACCTTTAAGTTTAGTTCAGCTGAAATCACTCTTTAGATATTCAAGCTCTCCAATGCCACTTTTATTATTTCTGAAGGCTTGTTTTAAACCAATGGAAATGATTTATGTTTTTTTCTGCATGTTCTAAGTGTTAATAATATGGGGTTTCCTAAATTACTCTAATTCAGCTTCTGAAGAAGGACTTGTTGGTCTGAAAGCTAAAGCTCTTTGTTCTTTTTGTAACATCCTTGTTGGTCCATAAAAGGTATCACACCATCTGTTTTGGATTTGACCTATAATGAAAGACTGACTAAATTATAACTATTCACCCTGGAAACCAGAAGGAAATGAAGGAATTTACTACTGATGTATATAATCTTGCAAAATCCAGTAATGATGAGACAATGTGGCATTATAAACAAACCTAGAAATAATAATCTTAGATCACATAACAAGCAGTTCATTGTACTAAAGGTTAATACAGTTAAATGACATCATTTATTCACTGTGTAAACTGTCAGAATTTGAAACTCCCTACCAGTCCATTTAGTACAAGCCACTAGCTTTTAAACTTTTAAAAAAAACACCTTGATGAATTTCTGTTACTAAGCATCTCTAAATAATGAACCTACTAAGAGTAGAAGACAATTTAATGAACTTACAGCCTACTTTGTCTATCTAAACCAATTATTACTAAGTATTATGCCTTTAGGGGGGCACCTCTTTGTTTATCCTGCTGGGCTGTATTCCTGTAAAAAGGTTTTTAATCTGGCTGTGTGTTAACAAGTTTAGTTGTCTAAAACTTAAGGTTTTTCCCTTGTTGCATGTAGTCTCACTGCATACACTTTTGTCTGTCAAAGTTAGTCTTTGTGTTTGTCAATGTCAGATTTCAGAATATTGCTAATGCAGGATATTCCTTGTTGGCTGTTCACTTTTTTCCATAAAAGGATTGACTCAACCCAGTCTTGTATGGAGTATGTCTTCTTTTAGAGTTTTGCCATAATGTAAGACAGTTTTCTATTTACAGTGAAGAGCAAATGTTACATGCAAGTAATTAGTTAATTATTTTCCCTTATAAGATAGACAGATACGGTAGTTTACTAAGGCACTGTGAGGTCAGTAGTGACTGTGGAGTTGCTACTTCTAGGAATCCACATATGCCCAACATTCTTAAGCCTGGGCTGTAGTATTCCTCTAGTAGGAGTGCACTATATTTAATTGTTGTGACTACCAACTGACAATGTTGGAGCTAACACAAAAGGAAATTACGGTAAGTAAGAACAAATTTATTTTTTTAATGAAGTAAACTAAGCCAGGATTGTGGGAGAGGGGGAAGATGGGCATTAGACGGTGGCTGTACCATATTTCTAAAGGTCTGGGTTGTGAGAAGAGGTAGGCACCATTTACTCACAGGGTGAGGAAGATTAAACGTGACTTTTTAAGGAAGACTTTGTGTTGTTTTTACAAGTGAAGTGCTACTTTGTCCAGTGAAAACGATGCTTTGTGGAACATTGCAGGCACTTTACAGGCATAAGGCCCCTCTCCATAGTTTTCTTGATGAAGTTGTACACTTCCTCTGATGAAAACAATGTGAAGTACAGTCACAGGTGAAGCGAAGTCAGGGATACTTGGTGAAGTATTCAGTAAGGAAGGTTTCCCGACTTGTCCCATCTCTGGTCCCATGGTGGGTGTCCTCTGGGACTTTCAAAAGGAGGAAAGTCAGCTTATTTTCTATGGCATCCAGTATGTTTCAGAAAATCAGGAGGGGCAGCATGGTAATCTCATAACAATATAACCAGTGTGTTTTTAATTTGGGAAAACAATTTATGTACTGTATTTACAAGAACTCCTAATTTTAAACTTGAATTAATGAAATCTCTAAATATTTAATGAACTATTACATGTGGTACCACTCAATAAATATTTTGCAATTTTGCTAAACTTAACTTTGAAATGGAAAGTCCATATCATCAACTGGAATAAGTATTAGCAATGTAAAATCTTTTAATTACGCTTCTTCAATAGTATCTAAAAATACAGAAAATGGCCAGAGAGGCAAAGCTGCACTGAATCATGATATTGAAAATGGGAGGGGTAAAGCATCTAATAAAACTTCCCAAGGATCTCAGATAAAGAACTGTTCAGATGCAAAGAGTTTTTATGTTTCAGCCACTGCAGTACACTGCTGGAGTAAATCCAAAAAGCGTCATAGTTATTCAACCTGTTATTAAGATCTCCTCCACAATTCCTTGTTCATGCCTTCTTAATTCCTATAACCTGGGGTTTATGTTCACTTCTGGGTCCCAAATGGATGACATCTGACTAATTCAGGTTCAAATGATGATTGTTAATTGCCCTTTTGCTAATCAGTTCAGTTATATGTAGCTACTGAGAATGACATACGGTTCTGCCCGCAAGATGAAGCACTTGTTACTTTTCATCAGTGAAATGTTGCAGGATTCACAAGAAGCACAATATTATCTAGTGGCAGTTACCTCAGTTTGCCATGCAGCAAACTGTGATGTCTTTATCAATGTGTGCTGCATCCTGGTGGATGGCACTGAACCAGTAAGACAATTTTATTCCTGTAGGATCTCTCCTTCTCTCAATATATGTATTCTTTGTTAAAAAGCAACCTCTGTTAATCCACCATTTAGGGTTATGACTAAAGTGACAAAAGTAGGGAAATGTAATTTTTGGGTTTCCAACCATAACCTAGACCTGAAACAAATCGGGGTGGAGTCTCCCTTGGGATTATCGTTCCTAAAGCTCACCCCATCATATAAACTTTTGAAATCTATTCACCTGTGTCAGTCACATCCAACTGTTCTTGCTTCCATAATGGGGGTGCACTTTAGGGTTAACAACCCTAAGGAAGACTCTACCCCTGATTTGCTACAGGTATGAGAGGTTATGGGTAGGAAACCCTAAAACTGCATTTCCCTACTTTTGTCACTGTAGTCTGAACCCTAAATGGTGCATTAATTAAGCAATATACCATAACTGGGAGTGGGTCATGCTGAGATTTACTAATGCCTGGGGTGTTTTTGGTCACAAGGCTGCAGGCCAAGTGGCCAAATACCCCAGGCTTGCATAAATCCCAGCATGACCCACACCCTGGAGTTGGATATTTCTATTATACAATGTCTTCATTTTGAGGGTGAGAAAGTAATAAAGAGAAATTATTTTTTTAAATAATTTTTATTGATTTTTATTGTTCTGCCAGAAAAATTAGTTCTATGTTGCTTGGCAGATCTTGCCTAGCTTCCTGATTTGTATAGAGCTGCTGGTGGAAGTTATACCCCACACAAAACCTATTCCATCACTGAGAGTCAGATTCCTCATCTCCTGCTACACATTGATACATGCTGGCCATTTAGTTTTTAAAAGAGGAGAACAGGCTTCCATTTGACTTTTGCTGAATGCATCTGCTCTGTAAAGTGCTGCAGCAGGTCATGCAAATTTAAACCAGCCTTGTTCACCAAAGCCATGTTTTAAAAAGCTGAACAAATGCTTAAGTGTGTAAAGTGTTTGAAATTAGAAAGCGAGGGCTGAAAATTTTAGTAATTAGCACTGAAAAGCCCACCCGTCATGCTTTGCAGGCTAGGGACCATGCATATGTATAGGCACATGTGGAGTATGATGTGGGAGAGCTTTTTGATGCCAATTTCTAGATGTTCTAACCCTCATTTTTGAATTTAAAAGACTTTCCTAATTTAAGTATGTTTTCCAGTTCTTTAATATACATTTAGGTTAAGGGGGATGGTTGGAGGTGTGTACTAAGAAGTACTGCAGTGTGAGGAACAGAGAGAGAAAGAGAGAGAGCAAGAGAGGAATGTCATCGAAGAGATAAGTCAAAGTAGAACTGAGCGCAACAGCAAGTGGGGGCAGGCCATGTGGAGAAGGAACAAGAAGTGAGATGTTCAAATGGTTTGTCATGGGAAAACCCCCCTGAAAAAGTAATTTTTTTAATTATTGTATGTGAATGTGTTGCTCCGGTGCTTGTCTCTTTAGTGGGAATCAAAGAAGGCAGTTTTCTTGAGTTCATTTTCGGTGGTTGGATTCATGAAAGCAGTGACTAGTTTGTATGTGGGAGTGGTCAGAGTGATACTTAGTTGCCATCAGGTGAGGCTGGCTGGCAACTTTTTCCATGAGGCGATGCTAGTATTTATCATGCTTAGACGGTGCCAGCCAGTCAATCAGAATGCTTTATTTTAGTAGTCATTAGTAATGCAGTGTGTTTTACAAAGAATGTCCTTTTTTGTGATAGTATAATCCTATCCTCATTTGGCTGTCTCTCTCTCTCTCTCTCTCTCCCCCCAGATATATACAGTGTGTGTATATATATATATATTCTTAAGCTTAAATGATACATTTATGCAGCTTTATGCAAAGAATGCCCTTACTTTTTGAATTAGTGTAACTGTATCCTCATGTGCCTGTCTCTGTGGGCTTGTAGCACTGTATTTAGGGTTGAGAATAGGTTTCTATGTTAAACCCAACATTTTTGCAATTTAATATCTTCGCAACCATTCCATGGATCCAAGGATTTGCACAACTTTTTGAATGCCCAGTCTTGTGGCACAGATGTCATGGCATGCCAAGTTTTGTTTTTATTAAATGTGCAGATTCTGAGATGCAGATAGTAGAACAAACATTAAAAAAAATCATTGTCAACAGTTTAGAATTTTGATCTGCAATTTTCAGGGTAGAAAGGGCATGGTCCAAAGATATGCCTTGCTCTGGTTTGGTGAAAACATATTAATCTATTGCAAAGATATTCATTTATAAAACTCTGGTCCTGAGCATTCTTTGTAAGCACTTCAAGACAGCTGTATGAAATGAAGAAAAAGACTTGTTTTGCATATGAGGCCAATCCTTTTTTGTGAGGAAAAATCCTTTTTCATTTGTTACCATCTTGTTTCTGTTTTCTTTATTATTCAAAACCTACAAAAATGACATCCTGCAGAGAGACCATCATATATAACTTGATCATCTAGACTGTTTTATGTTGATTCTGGACTTCGCTGTTAGAACAATTACCCTCAGATATGTTTTTGTACATTATAAATGTTTTTTCATGCCTTACTTCCACTCTTTTCTTATGAATTTTTTTTTATTCATATGAAAAAGGATTCCTTCATATGGAAAAGATATGCTTGAGGGATGATAGCTGCGCTCACTGCAAACCCTGGTGCACACAGAAGTAGAAATCTAATTGCACTTATGGACCAGGTGATGTTAACAAAATGTAACACTTACTATAGAGGAAATTGAAAGGAGGGGGGACTTCAATGAAAAAAAGGCAGTTCAACTCAACAGGGGTACGTCAGGTGGAACAACTAGACATTTTCTCATATTTGCATAAAATATAACATCTTGATAAAATTTATTACATCATTCTGGTGCCTAAAAGGGACACTGTGTTGTAGCTTAAGGTTTGTCCTATTCTTATAATGGATATGGGACAATCTAGATTGACTTCTACTGTGTTAAGGTTGGTTTCTTTCTTATACATACTGTATAATCACTTGCAAAATTCCCCTTCATGTGTGCTATCTAGTTAAAGTGTGTGTGTGTGTGTGTGTGTGTGACGGGGGACAGAAAATGGAACAGTACTCCCAGTATATATGTATAAAGCTGCCTAATACTGCTATTGACCATTACCATTGGCTAATACCCTCTTGGTAGAAATATTCTAGTTACTAAAATGTCTAGAAAGGAGAGAACAGTGATAGCTATTTAGTTTCCCATTGCTAGTTTTTCCATACCAGACATTTACATTTATTATGTGGTTCCCAGTGTCGTAAGAGAAACCCCCTTGCAGTTAAAAAGTTTGTTTCCAAGCTATTGACAATGGTAGAACAAACTGATCATCTCACGTTACAATTAGTGCTTGTCTCTTATTCATTATCTCTCCCCTTTCTGTTCTGCATGTATTATGAGTACCAGGAGAGTGTGTGGGGATGGGTGGGAATGGTAAAGGGAGATATACTCCCTACAAGTGAATCTTAAACATTCAATGCTGCAAAACACTATCATGTTTGCAAAACTCCCAAATATAAAGAGTATTTAGCTTTAAATTGAAACTCTTAGAGATTTTTCTGATTTAATTTTGGAGATCCATTGATTGCACAATGTGTTTGACACATCATATCCCTAATACTAAGAGTTGCTTTACTGGAGTATCCCTACTTCTTTACCCCCCCACCACACACACACACTCCCCCACTGAAAGAAATACTTACTTTGATGTTTACCATCAGCCAATATAAAAGGCAGTAATTCATATCAGTTCATAAAGTGCCGGGTTAAGCACACTGGTTGTCCTCCTTCCCAGATTCGTAGCCCTCATATGTTTCTGAATTTCTCATAGTTCTTTCAGTCAGATTTATCAGCTTATTTTAATAATATAGCACTTTGACCCTCCCCTAGAACTGTCTGTGGTCAGATTTTCAGGTGCTAGGTAAATAGGTTGTGCAATCGGTTAAATCATATTTTCTGTATGAATTACAGCCTTTTGTATGTGCACAGGATACATATCAATGTAATAATTACTTTTCAGTAGGGGGATGTGTGGGGATGGGAAACAACGAAGAAGGAAGACTCCAGTAAAGCAACTTTTAGTATTAGGGATACAAAGTATCACACAAATTGTACAATCAATGGAACTCCAAAATTAAATCAGTAAAATACCAAAGAGTTTTAAATTTATAGTTGAATAACATTTATAATAGAGAATCTGACAATTATGATGGTATTTTGCAGCATTAAATGTTTAAGATGCACATGTAGGGAGTATAGATTGTTTAACCATTCCCTCTCCCCCACCTACATACTGTACTTCTCCTGTTATCCCTAATACATATAAGAACAATAAAGAGAAAAAAACTGCATGAGAGAAAAGTGTTCATTTTAACATACAAGAAGAGGACCAGTTTATCCAACAATTGTCAATAGTTTGAGTGCAAACATTTGAACTGCGAGAGGAGTCCCCGTATAACACTGGGAAATGCATACTAAATCAAAATGTCTAGGATGGAGAAAATAGCATAGAGAAATTGATTGGCTAACACCGATCTCTCCTTTCTTTCAATTTTAGTAAACAGAATATTTCTAACAGGAGGGTATTAACCAATGATAATTGTCAATAGAAGCATAAGGCGACATTATACATACACACTGGGAGTACTGCTCTGTTTTCTGTTTGATGCCCCCCTAACTTTTAGCAGCTATCACACACGGGGAGTTTTTATGTTTAAGAAGTGTGCCAACTTTAACATGGTAGAGGTAATCTAGATTTTTCCATAGTCAATTTGAGAATTGTTCAAATCTTAATTATAATACAGTGTCCTATTTAGACACCAGAATGACATAATAAACATTATTAAAATGTTATATTTTATACAAATATTTGAAAATGTGTAGCCATTCTACCTGACTTACCCTTACAGAGATGGACTGCCTTTTTTCATTGACAGTTTCCTCACCTCCTCCCTATAATTATTAATAGTTTGGGAACAAACATTTGAACTGCAAGGGTGTTTCCCTTATGATACTGGGAACTATTTCATAAATTGAAATGTCTATTTTGGAGAAAACAGCATTGGAAAGTTGACTGGCTGACATCTGTCTCTCCTTTCTATCATTTTAGTAAACAGAGTTTTTTTTTATTTTTCCTTGGTTTGGTTTTACCAGGAAAGACACACTTAGCTGAAAGCTTGTCTACAGATGAGACTTAGGAGTACAAGAAAATTAAGTGACTAGCTCAGGTTCACACAATATGAAAGTGGGGGCTGTGGGGTTCAAACCCAAGTCTTCAGGTTTGCAGTTCAGACCCTTAAACCACTGTGCTATCCTGCCTCTTCTAACAAGAGAGTATTACCAATTATAATGATCAAGAGCAGTGTAAGGCAGCTTTTTGCATAAAAGCTGGGAGTACTGCTCCATTTTCTGTCCACCCCCCTGACACACACACTTTTAGCAGACAGCATACATGAGGGGGAGTTTTGTGAGATATTATATGTATGAGAAGAGTACTAACATTAACATGGTAGAGAGAAATCTAGATTTTCCCATAGCCATTGTGAGAATAGGAAAAACCTCAAGCTCAAAGACAGTGTTCCTTTTACACTTCAGAATGACATCATAAACTTTATCAAGATGTTTTGTTTTATACAAATATGACTAAGCATCTAGTTGTTCCACCTGACTTACTCTTTCTGAGATGGACTGCCTTTTTGTTGATGTTTTACTCCCTGTCATTCGATCTCCTCTACTGTAAATATGACATATCTCATTAATGAAGATTTTTGTTTATTGTATATGACCTAGCTAGGCATGGGATCAGTGCAGTGCAGGATGAATTTGTGGAGTTGGGAAGGGGCCTCAGACAGGTAGCAAGCATGGTAACCTTCTCAGAGGTGCTGCCAGTCTATGGCAGGGGTGAGGCTAGGGTACTGCACACCATGCAGTTTAATGAATGGTTGCAAAACTGGTGCAGAGCACAGGGCTTTGGCTTCTTTGGGGACTGAGGGTATGCCTGGAGAGATGAAGGTTTATACTGGCATGATGGTCTGCATCTGTCCAGGAAGGGAAACATGCTCCTGGGTGACAGGTTTAAAGGCTTCCTTGGCAAGCTTTTAAACTAGCCAAGGGGGGGGAGGTGCTGATAGGAAACAGGAATGTTCAAGCCTCCCCCCACAAAGCATGGCAGGTAGTAGGGTAAACACTGAGGTACAGAGCTTGACAGAGGGCAGGACAGGGGTAAATGGAAAAATGGACAAGGGCAATAAGAGCAGGGATGGGGTAAAAAGGATAAAGCCAACATTAAATGGAGGGCAATGAGTACCAATGCTCATAGTCTGGGAAACAAGCTTCTAGAGCTAGTAGCCTGATGGAAGTGGAACACTTGGATATTGTGGCAGTCACAGAAACATGGTACACAGAGAACCATGACTGGGATGTCAACATACCAGGTACACAATCTACAGAAGGGACAGGGAGGTAAAGAGGAGGTGAAGTAGCTCTACATAGGGAAGGATCAAAGTAACAGAACTAAAAGTAAGGGGGAGGACAAGAGGAACTCTGGGTCACATTGGAGACAGGAATGGCATCACAATCCGCTGGGGGTTGTATACAGACCCCGTCTCAGGAGAAATAGACAAGAAAATGATAGAGAGATTCTCAAAATGGCTGAAAAGGGAGATACTTGTTGATGGGGGACCTGAATATGCCAGATGTTAACTGGGCAACATGGACTGCAGCCACATCCAAGAGCAGGGTCATTCTCAATGTCCAACAGAGAGCATGCCTTAGACAGCTAGTGGTGGAACCCACTCGGGAGGGAGCAGTATTAGACCTGGTACTCTCAAATGGAGAGAGAATCACAAACTTAGAAGTCAGCAGACACCTGGGAACAAGCGACCACTGCACAGTGTGCTTCACAATAAACACAACCATGGAGACAAGCCATACAAATACAAGGATACTGGACTTTAGAAGGGCTGACTTTGGCATAATGGGTGAATACCTGAGGAATGCATTAGCAAATGGCCAGAAAGGAGGGTGAAGAACAATGAGAAAAATCAAAACTGCCATCATGGAGGCAACAAGCCTTTGTGTGAAACAAATAAAGGAAACAAAGCGGAATAAAAAAACACTATGGCTCTCAAAAGAAGTGTCAGGGAAGGTTAAGGAGAAAAAGGCTGCATTCAAAAAGTATAAGGAATCACAGATGGAACAAGACAGGGAACTGTATCAATTAAAGCAGAAAGAAGTGGGGAAGGCAGTCAGAAAAGCAAAGGCCCAAACCGAGGAAAGGATAGCCAGTTAAGAAGGGGGACAAAACCTTTTATAGGTACATTAGGGAACATAGAAAGGTTAAGGGAGGGATAGTGAAGATTAATAAAGGAGAGGGGAGGTGGACAGAGGGAGACAGTGAAAAGGCAGAGATAATGAATGAATACTGTTGCTCAGTATTCACAAAAGAAGAAGAGGAGGAGTTGCCTAAACCAAACAGTAGAAGCACTCTGGATAGTGGGGTTGATACCAGTCCATTTAAAGAAGAAAGAGTACTGAAAGAACTTCTAAAACTCAAAGTGAACAAAGCAATGGGGCCTGACAGGATTAACCCTAGAATCCTAAAAATGCCAAGAGAGGACCTAGTGATACCACTAACCACACTTTTTAACAAATCATAGGAAGATGGGGTGGTACCTGAGGACTGGAGGAGGGCAGATGTAATTCCCCTTCACAAAAGTGGGAGCAAGGCAGAAGCATGAAACTACAAACCTGTTAGTTTGACCTCAGTGGTGGGGAAAATGATGGATTCACTTCTGAAAGAAAGAACTGTTGAGTACCTAGAGGCAAGCGGGGCACTGGACCCAAAGCAGCATGGATTCACAGCAGGAAAGTCATGTCAAAAAAATCTAATCGATTCCTTTGACTGGGTGACCAAAGTAATAGACCAGGGAGGGGCTGTGGATGTGGCCTACCAGACTTTAGCAAGGCATTTGACACAGTCTAGCACAAAGATTAATAATCAAGTTAGCCAGCCTGGGAGTGGGTCCAAGGGGTGGTAGCCTGGTGAAAACTAGCTGCACAACAGGACACAGAAGGTAATAGTGAATGAAACACATTCTGAAGAAGGGAGGTTACTAGTGGAGTACCTCAGGGCTCAGTACTGGGTCCAGTCCTCTTTAACGTCTTTATAGGTGACATTGCAGAGGGTCTGGAAGGAAAGGTATGCCTCTTTGCGGATGACACAAAGATCTGTTACATAGTTGATACACAAGGGGGGTAGAAAGGATGAGAAGGGACTTGGCAAGGTTGGAGGAATGGTCAGACATATGGCAACTTAGATTCAATGCAAAGAAGTACAAAGTAATGCACCTGGGAAATAAAAATCCATGAGAAGAGTACACAATAGCAGGGGAGGTACTAACAGAAACAATAATGGAAATGGATCTGGGTGTAGTCATATCAGATGACCTAAAGGTGGGTATGCAATGTGAGAAGTCAGTAGGGAAAGCCAGGGGGATACTGGGATGCATAGGAAGGGGCATCACAAGTAGAAAAAGGGAAGTGGTTATCCCTCTATACAGGCAGTTGGTGAGACCCCATCTGGAGTACTGCGTGCAGTTTTGGAGACCTCAACTATGCAAGGACATAGACAGGATGGAAGAATTCCAGAGGAGGGCAACTAAATGGTGCAGGGTCTACATCAGAAACCATATGAAGAGAGACTGAGAGAGCTTAATATGTATACCCTTGATGAAAAGGAGGGACGGGGGACATGATAGAAACTTTTAAGTACCTCAAGGGAATCAACAAAGTCCAGGAGGGTAGCATCTTTCAGAAAAGGAAATGTGTAAGAACAAGGGGGCACAATTTAAAATTAGAGGGGGGACGGCTCAGGTGTAATGTGAGGACATTTCTTTTCACGGAGAGAGTGGTGGACGCATGAAACCGCCTACCTGGAGAGGTTATGGGGTCTAAAACAGTGGAGGAATTCAAACATGCATGGGACAGAAATAAGGAAATTATAGTGGGGGGTTGCAGGAAATAGGCTGTTGGTTAACTAGAATCTGCAGCTTATCCAGTAGGTAGGGAAATGGGCAGACTGGGTGGGCCAAGTGGTCCTTATCTGCTGTCAAAGTCTATGTTTCTATGTATATGGACATATGCAGATAAGAGTAATTCCAGTTGGCAAAAACATTGTGAATTGTAATTCCATTGTTGAATTTTGAAATAAGGGAAGTCTTTGTACACTATAATTTTTTTTTAAATAAAGAACATCCTATAGAAGCATGTCATTTCCCTGTAATTGGTTTTGAACCTCTGAAAACACTGGCTTGCTAATTGCAAAAATAAAAGAAACAAGTAAGGAATTAAATAGCTAACTGAAAAAGGTTCAAAGTCAGGGGAGAATGGTATCCCAACATTCCTCCTAATGAGGAGGATGAGTGAGCCTTGAACTCCTGGGATCTTGGTTCCAGGCTGTAGCTTCCTTTTTTGTGATGCTCACTAGGAAAAAGCTTTGGTGTGACTTACATAAACATTTTTGTAGCATCATGTTTTTCACTGAGTGCAATGTTTCTGTGTTCTGATATGGAAAATATACCATATGATTGCCCTCCCTGTAGGTTTTATTGTTTGCCTGGTGTCTAAAAGACCCCCACCCTCTGACCACCTTTACCACTAATATTTTGTCTTTCCCTTGTGCCTAGTGGCACCCCTACCCTCTGATTGCCACCCCCATTAATATGTTGTATTTTCCATGAGTCTAGTGGCACTACACACTCCACTCTCTGCTTGCCAGTCCCATTAATATGTTGTCTTTCCCTTGTGTCGGGCAGCACACCAACATTCTCTGCTTGCCATTCCCATAAATATGTTGTCTTTTCCTTCTTTCTGGTGACACACCCCCACCCTCTGTTTGCCATTCCCATTAATATGGTGTCTTTTCCTTATTTCTGGTGGCACACCCCCACCCTCTGATTGCCATTCCCATTAATATGTTGTCTTTCCATTGTTTCTAGTGACACCCCCCCCCCGCACTCTGATTGCCATTCAAATTAATATTTTGTCTTTTCCTTGTGTCTGGTGACACACCCCCACTCTCTGCTTGTCATTCCCATTAATATTTTGTATTTTCCTTGTGTCTGGTGGCACTCCCCCCATAACTCTCTGCTTGCCATTTATTTTAATATTTTGTCTTTCCCTTGTTTCTGGTGACACACCCCCACCCTATGCTTGCCATTTATTTTAATATGTTATCTTTCCCTTGTGCCTGGCGACACAACCCCACCCTCTGCTTGCTATTCACATTAATATGTTGTCTTTCCCTTGTTTCTGGTGACACACCGCGACCCTCTGATTGGCATTCCCATTAATATGTTGTTTTTCCTTTGTTTCTCGTGACACACTCCCAGACTCTGATTGCCATTCTCATTGATATGTTGTCTTTCCCTTGAGTCTGGGGACACATCCACATACTGTGGTTGCCATTTCCATTAATATTTTGTGTTTTCCTTGTGTCTGGTGGCACTCCCCCCTCCACTATCTGCTTGCCATTCCCATTAATATGTTGTCTTTGCCTTGTTTCTGGTGACACACCCCCACCCTCTGCTTGCCTTTCACATTAATATTTTGTCTTTCCCTTGTGTCTGGTGACAAACCCCCACTCTCTGAATGCCGCTCCAATTAATATGTTGTCTTTTCTTTGTTTTTGGTGACACTCCCCCGCACTCTGATTTCCATTCCCTTTAATATGTTGTCTTTCCCTTGTGTCTGGGGACACGCCCACACCCTCTGCTTGCCATTCCCATTAATATTTTGTCTTTTCTCGTTTCTGGTGGCATTCCCCCCTCCACGCTCTGCTTGCCATTCCCATTAATATTTTGTCTTTCCCTTATTTCTGGTAAAACACCCGCTGCTTGCCATTCCCACTAATTTGTTGTTTTTGCCTTGCGTCTGGACGCATCCCCAACCCCCACCCTCTGATTGTGATTCCCATTAATATTTTGTCCATCCCCTGTATCTGGTGACACCACCCACTCTCTGATTGCCATTCTCATTAATATTTTGTCTTTCCCTTGTTTCTGATAACACACCCCCACCCTCCGCTTGCCATTCCCATTAATATGTTGTTTGTCCCTAATTTCTGGAGACACACCCTCTCACTCTGATTGCCATTCCCATTAATATTTTGTCTTTTCCTTGCATCTAGTGACATACCCCCACCCTCTGCTTGCCATTCCCATTAATATGTTATCTTTCCCTTGTTTCTGGTGGCACACCCCCACCCTCTGCTTGCCATTCTCATTAATATTTTGTCTTTTCCTTGTTTCTGGTGACATACCCCACCCTCTGCTTTCCATTCCCATTAATATGTTGCCTTTCCCTTGTTTCTGGTGACATACCCCACCCTCTGCTTGCCATTCCCATTAATATGTTGCCTTTCCCTTGTTTCTGGTGACATACCCCACCCTCTGATTGCCATTCCATTAATATGTTGCCTTTCCTTGTTTCTGGTGACATACTCCACCCTCTGCTTGCCATTCCCATTAATATGTTGTTTGTCCCTAATTTCTGGAGACACACTCCCTCACTCTGATTGCCATTCCCATTAATATTTTGTCTTTTCCTTGTGTCTAGTGACACACCCCCACCCTCTGCTTGCCATTCCCATTAATATGTTATCTTTCCCTTGTTTCTGGTGGCACACCCCACCCTCTGCTTGCCATTCCCATTAATATGTTGTCTTTCCCTTGTTTCTGGTGACACACCCCCACCCTCTGATTGTGATTCTGATTAATATGTTATTTTCCTTGTTTCTGGTCCCATTAAAATGTTGTCTTTTCCGTGTGTCTGGTTGCACTCCCCCTTCACTATCTGCTTGCCATTCCCATTAATATTTTTTCTTTCACTTCTGTCTGGTTGCATGCCCCACCCCCACCCTCTGCTTGCCATTCCCATTAATATGTTGTCTTTCCTTGTTTCTGGTGACACACCCCCACCCTCTGATTGCCATTCCCATTAATATGTTGTCTTTCCCTTGTTTCTGGTGACACAACCCCACACTCTGCTTGCCATTCCCATTAATATGTTGTCTTTTCCTTGTTTCTGGTGACACATCCCGACCCTCAGCTTGCCTTTCCAAATAATATGCTGTCTTTCCCGCTTTTGTGGTGACACACCCCCACCCTCACTTGCCTTTTCCATTAATATGTTGTCTTTCTCTTGTGTCTGGAGAAACACCCCCACCCTCAGCTTTCCATTCCCATTAATAGTTTGTCTTTCCCAAGTTTCTGGTGACAAACCCCCACCCTCTGCATGCCATTCCCATTAATATGTAGTCTATCCCTTTTGTCTGGTGACACACCCCCACCCTCTGCTTGCCATTCCCTTTAATATGTTGTCTTTTACTTGCTTCTGGTGACAAACCGCTCCCTCTGCTGGCCATTCTCCTTGATATGTTGTCTTTCCCTTGTTTCTGGTGACACATCCCCAACCTCTGCTTGAAATTCCCATATATATGTTGTCTTTCCCTTCTTTCTGGTGACACACCCCCACCCTCTGCTTGCCATTCCCTTTAATATGTTGTCTTTCCTTTGTTCCTGGTGACACACTCCCACTCCCTGCATGCCATTCTCATGAATATGTTGTCTTTCCCTTGTTTCAGGTGACACACCCCCACCCTCTAAATGCCTTTCCCATTAATATTTTGTCTTTTCCTTGTGTCTGGTGACACACCCCTACCCTCGGCTTGCCATTCCCATTAATATGTTGTCTTTCCCTTGTGCCTGGTGACACACCCCCACCCTTTGCTTGCTATTCCCATTAATATGTTGTCTTTCCCTTGTTTCTGGTGACACACCCCCACCATTTGAATGCCATTCACATTAAAATGGTGTCTTTCCCTTCTTTCTGGTGATACAAGCCCACCCTCTGCATGCCATTCCCATTAATATGTTGTCTTTCCCCCTGTTTGTGGTGACACACCTCCACCCTCTGCTTGCTTTTCCCATTAATATGTTGTCTTTCCCTAGTTTGTGGTGACACACCCCCACCCTCTGCTTGCCTTTCCCATTAATATGTTGTCTTTCCCCCTGTTTGTGGTGACACACCCACCCCTGCTTGCCTTTCCCATTTATATGTTGTCTTTCCCTAGTTTCTGGTGACACACCCCACCCTCTGCTTGCCATTCCCATTAATATGTTGTCTTTCCCTTGTGTCTGGTGACTCTCAACACCCTCTGCTTGCCATTCACATTAATATGTAGTCTTTCCTAGTGTCTGGTGACACACTCCTCCCTCTAATTGCCCTTCCCATTAATATGTTGTCTTTCTCATGTGTCTGGTGACACCCCACCCTCTGATTGCCATTCCCATTAATGTTGTCTTTCCTTTGTTTTGGTGACAGTCCCCCGTACTCTGATTGCCATTCCCCTTAATATGTTGTCTTTCCTTGTATCTGGTGACACACCCCCACCCTCTACTTGCCATTCCCATTAATTTGTTGTCTTTTCCTTGTGTCTGGAGACACCCCCCCCACCCTCTGATTGTGATTCCCATTAATATTTTGTCTTTTCCTTGTTCTGGTGACACCACCCACTCTCTGATTGCCATTCTCATTAATATTTTGTCTTTCCCTTGTTTCTGGTGACATACCCCACCCTCTGCTTGCCATTCCCATTAATATGTTGCCTTTCCCTTGTTTCTGGTGACATACCCCACCCTCTGCTTGCCATTCCCATTAATATGTTGTTTGTCCCTAATTTCTGGAGACACACCCCCTCACTCTGATTGCCATTCCCATTAATATTTTGTCTTTTCCTTGTGTCTAGTGACACACCCCCACCCGCTGCTTGCCATTCCCATTAATATGTTATCTTTCCCTTGTTTCTGGTGGCACACCCCCACCCTCTGCTTGCCATTCCCATTAATATGTTGTCTTTCCCTTGTTTCTGGTGACACACCCCTGCACTCTGATAACCATTTCCATTAAAATGTTGTCTTTTCCATGTGTCTGGTTGCACTCCCCCTTCACTATCTGCTTGCCATTCCCATTAATATTTTTTCTTTCACTTCTATCTGGTTGCATGCCCCACCCCCACCCTCTGCTTGCCATTCCCATTAATATGTTGTCTTTCCCTGGTTTCTGGTGACACACCCCCACCCTCTGATTGCCATTCCCATTAATATGTTGTCTTTCCCTTGTTTCTGGTGACACCCCACCATTTGAATGCCATTCACATTAAAATGGTGTCTTTCCTTCTTTCTGGTGATATAGCCCACCCTCTGCATGCCATTCCCATTAATATGTTGTCTTTCTCCTGTTTGTGGTGACACACCCACCCTCTGCTTGCCTTTCCCATTAATATGTTGTCTTTCCTAGTTTGTGGTGACACCCCCACCCTCTGCTTGCCTTTCCCATTAATATGTTGTCTTTCCCCCTGTTTGTGGTGACACACCCCAACCCCCTGCTTGCCTTTCCCATTTATATGTTGTCTTTCCCTTGTGTCTGGTGACACTCAACACCCTCTGCTTGCCATTCACATTAATATGTAGTCTTTCCTTGTGTCTGGTGACACACACCCTCCCTCTAATTGCCCTTCCCATTAATATGTTGTCTTTCTCATGTGTCTGGTGACAAACCACCACCCTCTGATTGCCATTCCCATTAATATGTTATCTTTCCTTTGATTTTGATGACACTCCCCCGTACTCTGATTGCCATTCCCCTTAATATGTTGTCTTTTCTTTGTTATTGGTGACACTCCCCCGCACTCTGATTGCCATTCCATTTAATATGTTGTCTTTCCCTTGTGTCTGGTGACACACCCTCACCCTCTGCTTGCCATTACCATTAATATTTTGCCTTTTCCTTGTGTCTGGTGGCACTCCCCCCCTCAGCTCTCTGCTTGTCATTCCCAGTAATATGTTGTCTTTCCCTAGTTTCTGGTGACACACCCCCACTCCTTGGTTTCTATTCCCATTAATATGTTGTCTTTCCCTTGTTTCTGGTGACAGACCTCCCCCCTCTGCTTGCCATTTCCATTAATATGTTGTCTTTCCCTTGTGTCTGGTGACTCACCCCCACTCTCTGAATGCCATTCCCATTAATATGTTGTCTTTTCTTTGTTTTTGGTGACACTCCCCCGCTCTCTGATTGCCATTCCCTTTAATATGTTGTCTTTTCTTTGTTTTTGGTGACACTCCCCCGCACTCTGATTGCCATTCCCTTTAATATGTTGTCTTTCCCTTGTGTCTGGGGACACACCCACACCCTCTGCTTGCCATTACCATTAATATTTTGACTTTTCCTTGTGTCTGGTGGCACTCCCCCCTCACCTCTCTGCCTGCCATTCCCAGTAATATGTTGTCTTTCCCTTGTTTCTGGTGACACTCCCCCCCACACTCTAGTTTCCATTCCCATTAATATGTTGTCTTTACCTTGTTTCAGGTGACACACCCCCACCCTCTGAATGCCATTCCCATTAATATGTTGTCTTTTCCATGTGTCTGGAGACACACCCCCACCCACTGTTTGCCTTTCCCATTAATATGTTGTCTTTCCCTTGTTTCTGATGACACACCCGACCCTCTGATTGCCTTTCCCATCAATATGTTGTCTTTTTCTTGTTTCTGGTGACACACCTCCCCCCTCTGCTTGCCATTCCCATTAATATGTTGTCTTTCCCTTGTGTCTGGTGACAAACCCCCACTCTCTTATTGCCATTCCCTTTAATATGTTGTCTTTTCTTTGTTATTGGTGACACTCCCCCGCACTCTGATTGCCATTCCCTTTAATATGTTGTCTTTCCCTTGTGTCTGAGGTCACGCCGACACCCTCTACTTGCCATTACCATTAATATTTTGCCTTTTCCTTGTGTCTGGTGGCACTCCCCCCTCACCTCTCTGCTTGGCATTCCCAGTAATATGTTGTCTTTCCCTTGTTTCTGGTGACACACCCCCACCCTCTGATTGTGATTCCCATTAATATTTTGTCTATCACCTGTATCTGGTGACACCACCCACTCTCTGATTGCCATTCTCATTAATATTTTGTCTTTCCCTTGTTTCTGGTAACACACCCCCACCCACTGCTTGCCATTCCCATTAATATGTTGCCTTTCCCTTGTTTCTGGTGACATACCCCACCCTCTGCTTGCCATTCCCATTAATATTTTGTGTTTTCCTTGTTTCTGGTGACATACCCCACCCTCTGCTTTCCATTCCCATTAATATGTTGCCTTTCCCTTGTTTCTGGTGACATACCCCACCCTCTGCTTGCCATTCCCATTAATATGTTGCCTTTCCCTTGTTTCTGGTGACTTACCCCACCCTCTGATTGCCATTCCCATTAATATGTTGCCTTTCCCTTGTTTCTGGTGACATACTCCACCCTCTGCTTGCCATTCCCATTAATATGTTGTTTGTCCCTAATTTCTGGAGACACACCCCCTCACTCTGATTGCCATTCCCATTAATATTTTGTCTTTTCCTTGTGTCTAGTGACACACCCCCACCCTCTGCTTGCCATTCCCATTAATATGTTATCTTTCCTTGTTTCTGGTGGCACACCCCACCCCTCTGCTTGCCATTCCATTAATATGTTGTCTTTCCCTTGTGTCTGGTGACACACCCCCACCCTCTGATTGTGATTCTGATTAAAATGTTATTTTCCTTGTTTCTGGTCCCATTAAAATGTTGTCTTTTCCGTGTGTCTGGTTGCACTCCCCTTCACTATCTGCTTGCCATTCCATTAATATTTTTCTTTCACTTCTGTCTGGTTGCATGCCCCACCCCACCCTCTGCTTGCCATTCCATTAATTTGTTGTCTTTTCCTGGTTTCTGGTGACACACCCACCCTCTGATTGCCATTCCCATTAATATGTTGTCTTTCCCTTGTTTCTGGTGACACAACCCCACCTCTGCTTGCCATTCCATTAATATGTTGTCTTTTCCTTGTTTCTGGTGACACATCCCGACCCTCAGCTTGCCTTTCCAAATAATATGCTGTCTTTCCCGCTTTTGTGGTGACACACCCCCACCCTCACTTGCCTTTTCCATTAATATGTTGTCTTTCTCTTGTGTCTGGAGAAACACCCCCACCCTCAGCTTTCCATTCCCATTAATAGTTTGTCTTTCCCAAGTTTCTGGTGACAAACCCCCACCCTCTGCATGCCATTCCCATTAATATGTAGTCTATCCCTTTTGTCTGGTGACACACCCCCACCCTCTGCTTGCCATTCCCTTTAATATGTTGTCTTTTACTTGCTTCTGGTGACAAACCGCTCCCTCTGCTGGCCATTCTCCTTGATATGTTGTCTTTCCCTTGTTTCTGGTGACATATCCCCAACCTCTGCTTGAAATTCCCATATATATGTTGTCTTTCCCTTCTTTCTGGTGACACACCCCCACCCTCTGCTTGCCATTCCCTTTAATATGTTGTCTTTCCTTTGTTCCTGGTGACACACTCCCACTCCCTGCATGCCATTCTCATGAATATGTTGTCTTTCCCTTGTTTCAGGTGACACACCCCCACCCTCTGAATGCCTTTCCCATTAATATTTTGTCTTTTCCTTGTGTCTGGTGACACACCCCTACCCTCGGCTTGCCATTCCCATTAATATGTTGTCTTTCCCTTGTGCTGGTGACACACCCCCACCCTCTGCTTGCTATTCCCATTAATATGTTGTCTTTCCCTTGTTTCTGGTGACACACCCCCACCATTTGAATGCCATTCACATTAAAATGGTGTCTTTCCCTTCTTTCTGGTGATACAAGCCCACCCTCTGCATGCCATTCCCATTAATATGTTGTCTTTCCCCCTGTTTGTGGTGACACACCTCCACCCTCTGCTTGCTTTTCCCATTAATATGTTGTCTTTCCCTAGTTTGTGGTGACACACCCCCACCCTCTGCTTGCCTTTCCCATTAATATGTTGTCTTTCCCCCTGTTTGTGGTGACACACCCCCACCCCCTGCTTGCCTTTCCCATTTATATGTTGTCTTTCCCTAGTTTCTGGTGACACACCCCACCCTCTGCTTGCCATTCCCATTAATATGTTGTCTTTCCCTTGTGTCTGGTGACTCTCAACACCCTCTGCTTGCCATTCACATTAATATGTAGTCTTTCCCTAGTGTCTGGTGACACACTCCCTCCCTCTAATTGCCCTTCCATTAATATGTTGTCTTTCTCATGTGTCTGGTGACACACCCCCACCCTCTGATTGCCATTCCCATTAATATGTTGTCTTTCCTTTGTTTTTGGTGACAGTCCCCCGCACTCTGATTGCCATTCCCTTAATATGTTGTCTTTCCTTGTATCTGGTGACACACCCCCACCCTCTACTTGCCATTCCCATTAATTTGTTGTCTTTTCCTTGTGTCTGGAGACACCCCCCCACCCTCTGATTGTGATTCCCATTAATATTTTGTCTTTCCCCTGTATCTGGTGACACCACCCACTCTCTGATTGCCATTCTCATTAATATTTTGTCTTTCCCTTGTTTCTGGTGACATACCCCACCCTCTGCTTGCCATTCCCATTAATATGTTGCCTTTCCCTTGTTTCTGGTGACATACCCCACCCTCTGCTTGCCATTCCCATTAATATGTTGTTTGTCCCTAATTTCTGGAGACACACCCCCTCACTCTGATTGCCATTCCCATTAATATTTTGTCTTTTCCTTGTGTCTAGTGACACACCCCCACCCGCTGCTTGCCATTCCCATTAATATTATCTTTCCCTTGTTTCTGGTGGCACACCCCACCCTCCTTGCCATTCCCATTAATATGTTGTCTTTCCTTGTTTCTGGTGACACACCCTGCACTCTGATAACCATTTCCATTAAAATGTTGTCTTTTCCATGTGTCTGGTTGCACTCCCCTTCACTATCTGCTTGCCATTCCATTAATATTTTTCTTTCACTTCTATCTGGTTGCATGCCCCACCCACCCTCTGCTTGCCATTCCCATTAATATGTTGTCTTTCCCTGGTTTCTGGTGACACACCCCCACCCTCTGATTGCCATTCCCATTAATATGTTGTCTTTCCCTTGTTTCTGGTGACACACCCCCACCATTTGAATGCCATTCACATTAAAATGGTGTCTTTCCCTTCTTTCTGGTGATACAAGCCCACCCTCTGCATGCCATTCCCATTAATATGTTGTCTTTCTCCCTGTTTGTGGTGACACACCCCACCCTCTGCTTGCCTTTCCCATTAATATGTTGTCTTTCCCTAGTTTGTGGTGACACCCCCACCCTCTGCTTGCCTTTCCCATTAATATGTTGTCTTTCCCCCTGTTTGTGGTGACACACCCCGACCCCCTGCTTGCCTTTCCCATTTATATGTTGTCTTTCCCTTGTGTCTGGTGACACTCAACACCCTCTGCTTGCCATTCACATTAATATGTAGTCTTTCCCTTGTGTCTGGTGACACACCCCCTCCCTCTAATTGCCCTTCCCATTAATATGTTGTCTTTCTCATGTGTCTGGTGACAAACCACCCTCTGATTGCCATTCCATTAATATGTTGTCTTTCCTTTGTTTTTGGTGACACTCCCCGTACTCTGATTGCCATTCCATTAATATGTTGTCTTTCTCTTGTTCTGGTACTGTCGACACCCACCCTCTGCTTGCCATTACCATTAATATTTTGCCTTTTCCTTGTGTCTGGTGGCACTCCCCCCCTCAGCTCTCTGCTTGTCATTCCCAGTAATATGTTGTCTTTCCCTAGTTTCTGGTGACACACCCCCACTCCTTGGTTTCTATTCCCATTAATATGTTGTCTTTCCCTTGTTTCTGGTGACAGACCTCCCCCCTCTGCTTGCCATTTCCATTAATATGTTGTCTTTCCCTTGTGTCTGGTGACTCACCCCCACTCTCTGAATGCCATTCCCATTAATATGTTGTCTTTTCTTTGTTTTTGGTGACACTCCCCCGCTCTCTGATTGCCATTCCCTTTAATATGTTGTCTTTTCTTTGTTTTTGGTGACACTCCCCCGCACTCTGATTGCCATTCCCTTTAATATGTTGTCTTTCCTTTTGTCTGGGGACACACCCACACTCTCTGCTTGCCATTACCATTAATATTTTGACTTTTCCTTGTGTCTGGTGGCACTCCCCCCTCACCTCTCTGCCTGCCATTCCCAGTAATATGTTGTCTTTCCCTTGTTTCTGGTGACACTCCCCCCCACACTCTAGTTTCCATTCCCATTAATATGTTGTCTTTACCTTGTTTCAGGTGACACACCCCCACCCTCTGAATGCCATTCCCATTAATATGTTGTCTTTTCCATGTGTCTGGAGACACACCCCCACCCTCTGTTTGCCTTTCCCATTAATATGTTGTCTTTCCCTTGTTTCTGATGACACACCCGACCCTCTGATTGCCTTTCCCATCAATATGTTGTCTTTTCCTTGTTTCTGGTGACACACCTCCCCCCTCTGCTTGCCATTCCCATTAATATGTTGTCTTTCCCTTGTGTCTGGTGACAAACCCCCACTCTCTTATTGCCATTCCCTTTAATATGTTGTCTTTTCTTTGTTATTGGTGACACTCCCCCGCACTCTGATTGCCATTCCCTTTAATATGTTGTCTTTCTCTTGTGTCTGAGGTCACGCCGACACCCTCTACTTGCCATTACCATTAATATTTTGCCTTTTCCTTGTGTCTGGTGGCACTCCCCCCTCACCTCTCTGCTTGGCATTCCCAGTAATATGTTGTCTTTCCCTTGTTTCTGGTGACACACCCCCACTCCCTAGTTTCCATTCCCATTAATATGTTGTCTTTCCTTGTTTCGGTGACACACCCCACCCTCTGAATGCCATTCCCATTAATATGTTGTCTTTTCCATGTGTCTGGAGACACACCCCACCCACTGTTTGCCTTCCCATTAATATGTTGTCTTTCCTTGTTTCTGGTGACACCCCCACCCTCTGATTCTATTCCCATTAATATTTGTCTATCCCTATTTCTGGTGACACCACCCACTCTGATTGCCATTCTCATTAATATTTTGTCTTTCCTTGTTTCTGGTGACACCCCACCCACTGCTTGCCATTCCCATTAATATGTTGTCTTTCCCTTGTTTCTGGTGACATCCCCACCCTCTGCTTGCCATTCCATTAATATGTTGTCTTTCCCTTGTTTCTGGTGACACACCCACTCCTCTGATTGCCATTCCATTAATATTTGTCTTTTCCTTGTTTCTGGTGACACCCCCACCCTCTGCTTGCCATTCCCATTAATATGTTGTCTTTCCCTTGTTTCTGGTGACACACTCCCACCCTCTGCATGCCATTCCCATTAATATGTTGTCTTTCCCTTGTTCTGGTGACACACCCCACCCTCTGATTGCCATTCCATTAATATGTTGTCTTTCCCTTGTTTCTGGTGACACACCCCACCATCTTGATGCCATTCCATTAATATGTTGTCTTTCCCTCTGTCTGGTGACACACCCACCTCTGCTTGCCATTCCCATTAATATTTGTCTTTCCCTTGTTGCTGGTGACACGCCCCACCCTCTGCTTGCTATTCCATTAATATGTTGTCTTTCCTTGTTTCTGGTGACACACCCCACCTCTGATTGCCTTCCATTAATATTTGTCTTTCCTTGTTTCTGGTGACACCCCTCCTCTCTGATTGCCATTCCCATTAATATTTTGTCTTTTCCTTGTGTCTGGTGACACACCCCCACCCTCTGCTTGCCATTCCCATTAATATATTGTCTTTCCCTTGTTTCTGGTGACACACCCCCACCCTCTGCTTGCCATTCCCATTAATATTTGTCTTTCCTTGTTTCTGGTGACACACCCCACCCTCTGCTTGCCATTCCCATTAATATGTTGTCTTTTCTCTTGTTTCTGGTGACACACCCACCCTCTGACTTGCCATTCCATTAATATGTTGTCTTTCCCCTGTTTGTGGTGACACACCCCCACCCTCTGCTTGCCTTTCCCATTAATATGTTGTCTTTCCCTTGTTTGTGGTGACACACCCCCACCCTCTGCTTGCCTTTCCCATTAATATGTTGTCTTTCCCATGTTTCTGGTGACACACCCCCACCCTCTGCTTGCCTTTCCCATTAATATGTTGTCTTTCCCTGTTTCTGGTGACACACCCCACCCTCTGCTTGCCATTCCATTAATATGTTGTCTTTCTCTTGTGTCTGGTGACACTCAACACCCTCTGCTTGCCATTCACATTAATATGTAGTCTTTCCCTTGTGTCTGGTGACACACCCCTCCCTCTAATTGCCCTTCCCATTAATATGTTGTCTTTCCCATGTGTCTGGTGACACACCCCCACCCTCTGATTGCCATTCCCATTAATATGTTGTCTTTCCTTTGTTTTTGGTGACACTCCCCTGCACTCTGATTGCCATTCCCTTTAATATGTTGTCTTTTCTTTGTTTTTGGTGACACTCCCCTGCACTCTGATTGCCATTCCCTTTAATATGTTGTCTTTCCCTTGTGTCTGGTGACACACCCCAACCCTCTGATTGCCATTCCATTTAATATGTTGTCTTTCCCTTGTGTCTGGGGACACGCCCACACCCTCTGCTTGCCATTACCATTAATATTTTGCCTTTTCCTTGTGTCTGGTGGCACTCCCCCCTCACCTCTTTGCTTGCCATTCCCAGTAATATGTTGTCTTTCCCTTGTTTCTGGTGACACCCCCCCCACTCCCTAGTTTCCATTCCCATTAATATGTTGTCTTTCCTTGTTTCAGGTGACACCCACACCCTCTAAATGCCATTCCATTAATATGTTGTCTTTCCATGTGTCTGGAGACACACCTCCACCCACTGTTTGCCTTTCCCATTAATATGTTGTCTTTCCCTTGTTTCTGATGACACACCCTGACCCTCTGATTTTCTTTCCCATTAATATGTTGTCTTTCCCTTGTTTCTGGTGACACACCTCCCCCCTCTGCTTGCCATTCCCATTAATATGTTGTCTTTCCCTTGTTTGTGGTGACACACCTCCCCCCTCTGCTTGCCATTCCCATTAATATGTTGTCTTTCCCTTGTGTCTGGTGACAAACCCCCACTCTCTGATTGCCATTCCCTTTAATATGTTGTCTTTTCTTTGTTATTGGTGACACTCCCCTGCACTCTGATTGCCATTCCCTTTAATATGTTGTCTTTCCCTTGTGTCTGGGGACACGCTGACACCCTCTGCTTGCCATTACCATTAATATTTTGCCTTTTCCTTGTGTCTGGTGCACTCCCCCTTCACCTCTCTGCTTGCCATTCCCAGTAATATGTTGTCTTTCCCTTGTTTCTGGTGACACACCCCCACTCCCTAGTTTCCATTCCCATTAATATGTTGTCTTTCCCTTGTTTCAGGTGACACACCCCCACCCTCTGAATGCCATTCCCATTAATATGTTGTCTTTTCCATGTGTCTGGAGACACACCCCCACCCACTGTTTGCCTTTCCCATTACTATGTTGTCTTTCCTTGTTTCTGGTGACACACCCCCACTCCCTAGTTTCCATTCCCATTAATATGTTGTCTTTCCCTTGTTTCAGGTGACACACCCCCACCCTCTGAATGCCATTCCCATTAATATGTTGTCTTTTCCATGTGTCTGGAGACACACCCCCACCCACTGTTTGCCTTTCCCATTACTATGTTGTCTTTCCCTTGTTTCTGGTGGCACACCCCCACCCTCTTCTTGCCATTCCAATTATAATTTTGTCTTTTCTTTGTGTCTAGTGACACACCCCCACTCTCTGCTTGCCATTTCCTAAAATATGTTGTCTTTCCTTTGTTTCTGGTGACACACCCCCACCATTTGCTTGCCATTCCCATTAATACGTTGTCTTTTCCATGTTTCTGGTGGCACACCCCCACCCTCTTCTTGCCATTCCCATTATTATTTTGTCTTTTCCTTGTGTCTAGTTACACACCCCCGCTCTCTGCTTGCCATTTCCTTTAATATGTTGTCTTTCTCTTGGTTCTGGTGACACACCCCCACCCTCTGCTTGCCATACCCATTAATATGTTGTCTTTCCCTTGTTTCTGGTGACACACCCCCACCATTTGCTTGCCATTCACATTAAAATGGTGTCTTTCCCTTCTTTCTCATGATACATCCCACCCTCTGCTTGCCATTCCCATTAATATGTTGTCTTTCGCCCTGTTTCTGGTGACACACCCCCACCCTCTGCTTGCCTTTCCCATTAATATGTTGTCTTTCCTATTTTCTGGTGACACACCTCCCCCCTCTGCTTGCCATTTCCATTAATATGTTGTCTTTCCCTTGTGTCTGGTGACTCACCCCCACTCTCTGAATGCCATTCCCATTAATATGTTGTCTTTTCTTTGTTTTTGGTGACACTCCCCCGCTCTATGATTCCATTCCCTTTAATATGTTGTCTTTTCTTTGTTTTTGGTGACACTCCCCTGCACTCTGATTGCCATTCCATTTAATATGTTGTCTTTCCCTTGTGTCTGGGGACACACCCACACCCTCTGCTTGCCATTACCATTAATATTTTGCCTTTTCCTTGTGTCTGGTGGCACTCCCCCCTCACCTCTTTGCTTGCCATTCCCAGTAATATGTTGTCTTTCCCTTGTTTCTGGTGACACCCCCACTCCCTAGTTTCCATTCCCATTAATATGTTGTCTTTCCCTTGTTTCAGGTGACACACCCCACCCTCTAAATGCCATTCCCATTAATATGTTGTCTTTTCCATGTGTCTGGAGTCACACCTCCACCCACTGTTTGCCTTTCCCATTAATATGTTGTCTTTCCCTTGTTTCTGATGACACACCCTGACCCTCTGATTGTCTTTCCCATTAATATGTTGTCTTTCCCTTGTTTCTGGTGACACACCTCCCCCCTCTGCTTGCCATTCCCATTAATATGTTGTCTTTCCCTAGTTTGTGGTGACACACCTCCCCCCTCTGCTTGCCATTCCCATTAATATGTTGTCTTTCCCTTGTGTCTGGTGACAAACCCCCACTCTCTGATTGCCATTCCCTTTAATATGTTGTCTTTCCTTGGTTTCTGGGGACACGCTGACACCCTCTGCTTGCCATTACCATTAATATTTTGCCTTTTCCTTGTGTCTGGTGGCACTCCCCCCTCACCTCTCAGCTTGCCATTCCCAGTAATATGTTGTCTTTCCCTTGTTTCTGGTGACACACCCCCACTCCCTAGTTTCCATTCCCATTAATATGTTGTCTTTCCCTTGTTTCAGGTGACACACCCCCACCCTCTGAATGCCATTCCCATTAATATGTTGTCTTTTCCATGTGTCTGGAGACACACCCCCACCCACTGTTTGCCGTTCCCATTACTATGTTGTCTTTCCCTTGTTTCTGGTGACACACCCACTCCCTAGTTTCCATTCCCATTAATATGTTGTCTTTCCCTTGTTTCAGGTGACACACCCCCACCCTCTGAATGCCATTCCCATTAATATGTTGTCTTTTCCATGTGTCTGGAGACACACCCCCACCCACTGTTTGCCTTTCCCATTACTATGTTGTCTTTCCCTTGTTTCTGGTGCCACAACCCCACCCTCTGATTTTGATTCCCATTAATATTTTGTCTTTCCCCTGTACCTGCTGACACCACCCACTCTCTGATTGCCATTCTCATTAATATTTTGTCTTTCCTTGTTTCTAGTGAACACCACCCACCCACTGCTTGCCATTCCCATTAATATGTTGCCTTTCCCTTGTTTCTGGTGACACACCCCACCTCTGCTTGCCATTCCATTAATATGTTGTCTTTCCCTTGTTTCTGGTGACACACCCACCCCTCGCTTGCCATTCCATTAATATGTTGTTTGTCCCTTGTTCTGGAGACACACCCTCTCCTCTGATTGCCATTCCCATTAATATTTTGTCTTTTCCTTGCATCTAGTGACATACCCCACCCTCTGCTTGCCATTCCCATTAATATGTTGTCTTTCCTTGTTTCTGGTGGCACCCCACCCTCTGCTTGCCATTCTCATTAATATTTTGTCTTTCCCTTGTTTCTGGTGACATACCCCACCCTCTGCTTTCCATTCCATTAATATGTTGCTTTCCTTGTTTCTGGTGACATACCCCACCTCTGATTGCCATTCCATTAATATGTTGCCTTTCCCTTGTTTCTGGTGACACACCCCACCCTCTGATTGCCATTCCATTAATATGTTGCTTTCCTTGTTTCTGGTGACACCTCCCACCCTCTGCTTGCCATTCCAGTTAATATTTGTTTGTCCCTAGTTTCTGGAGACACACCCCTCCTCTGATTGCCATTCCCATTAATATTTTGTCTTTTCTCTTGTGTCTGGTGACACCCCCACCCTCTGCTTGCCATTCCCATTAATATGTTGTCTTTCCCTTGTTTCTGGTGACACACCCCACCCTCTGCTTGCCATTCCCATTAATATGTTGTCTTTCCCTTGTTTCTGGTGACACACCCCCACCCTCTGATTGTGATTCTGATTAAAATGTTATTTTCCTTGTTTCTGGACCCATTAAAATGTTGTCTTTTCCGTGTGTCTGGTTGCACTCCCCCTTCACTATCTGCTTGCCATTCCCATTAATATTTTTTCTTTCACTTCTGTCTGGTTGCATGCCCCACCCCCACCCTCTGCTTGCCATTCCCATTAATATGTTGTCTTTTCCTGGTTTCTGGTGACACACCCCCACCCTCTGATAGCCATTCCCATTAATATGTTGTCTTTCCCTTGTTTCTGGTGACACATCCCGACCCTCAGCTTGCCTTTCCAAATAATATGCTGTCTTTCCTGCTTTTGTGGTGACACACCCCCACCCTCACTTGCCTTTTCCATTAATATGTTGTCTTTCTCTTGTGTCTGGAGAATCACCCCCACCCTCAGCTTTCCATTCCCATTAATAGTTTGTCTTTCCCAAGTTTCTGGTGACAAACCCCCACCCTCTGCATGCCATTCCCATTAATATGTAGTCTATCCCTTTTGTCTGGTGACACACCCCCACCCTCTGCTTGCCATTCCCTTTAATATGTTGTCTTTTACTTGCTTCTGGTGACAAACCGCTCCCTCTGCTGGCCATTCTCCTTGATATGTTGTCTTTCCCTTCTTTCTGGTGACACATCCCCACCCTCTGCTTGAAATTCCCATATATATGTTGTCTTTCCCTTCTTTCTGGTGACACACCCCCACCCTCTGCTTGCCATTCCCATTAATATGTTGTCTTTCCTTTGTTCCTGGTGACACACTCCCACTCCCTGCATGCCATTCTCATGAATATGTTGTCTTTCCCTTGTTTCAGGTGACACACCCCCACCCTCTGAATGCCTTTCCCATTAATATTTTGTCTTTTCCTTGAGTCTGGAGACACACCCCAACCCACTGTTTGCCATTCCCATTAATATGTTTCCTTTCCCTTCTGTCTGGTGACACAACCCTACCCTCGGCTTGCCATTCCCATTAATATGTTGTCTTTCCCTTGTGCCTGGTGACACACCCCCACCCTCTGCTTGCTATTCACATTAATATGTTGTCTTTACCTTGTTTCTGGTGACACACTGCGACCCTCTGATTGGCATTTCCATTAATATGTTGTCTTTCCCTTGTTTCTGGTGACACACCCCCACCATTTGAATGCCATTCACATTAAAATGGTGTCTTTCCCTTCTTTCTGGTGATACAAGCCCACCCTCTGCATGCCATTCCCATTAATATGTTGTCTGTCCCCCTGTTTGTGGTGACACACCTCCACCCTCTGCTTGCTTTTCCCATTAATATGTGAGGGTTGTTCAGGGGTGGTGCCATGGTGAGCTGCTGAGGCAGGGGCAGGAGAGGAGGAGGTTGTTCAGGGTGGTGCCATGGTGAGCTGCTGGCGAGGGGCAGGAGAGGAGGAGGGTTTGTCAGGGTGGTGCCATGGTGAGCTGCTGAGCGAGGGGCAGGAGAGGAGGAGGGTTTGTCAGGGTGGTGCCATGGTGAGCTGCTGAGCGAGGGGCAGGAGAGGAGGAGGGTTTGTCAGGGTGGTGCCATGGTGAGCTGCTGAGTGAGGGAGCAGGAGAGGAGGAGGGTTTGTCAGGGTGGTGCCATGGTGAGCTGCTGGCGAGGGAAGGAGAGGAGGAGGGTTTGTCAGGGGTGGTGCCATGGTGAGCTGCTGGTGAGGGGCAGGAGAGGAGGAGGGTTTGTCGAGGTGGTGCCATGGTGAGCTGCTGAGCGAGGGGCAGGAGGAGGAGGGTTTGTCAGGGGTGGTGCTATGGTGAGCTGCTGAGCGAGGGGCAGGAGAGGAGGGAGGGTTTGTCAGGGGTGGTGCCATGGTGAGCTGCTGAGGGAGGGCAGGAGAGGAGGAGGGTTTGTCAGGGGTGGTGCCATGGTGAGCTGCTGAGGAGATCAGGAGAGGAGGAGGGTTTGTCAGGGTGGTGCCATGGTGAGCTGCTGAGGGAAGGGCAGGAGAGGAGGAGGTTTGTCAGGGGTGGTGCCATGGTGAGCTGCTGAGCGAGGGGCAGGAAAGGAGGGAGGGTTTGTCAGGGGTGGTGCTCATGGTGAGCTGCTGAGTGAGGGGCAGGAGAGGAGGGAGGGTTTGTCAGGGTGGTGCCATGGTGAGCTGCTGACTGAGGGGCAGGAGAGGAGGGAGTGTTTGTCAGGGGTGGTGCCATGGTGTGCTGCTGAGCGAGGGGCAGGAGAGGAGGAGGTTTGTCAGGGGTGGTGCCATGGTGAGCTGCTGAGGAGGGGCAGGAGAGGAGGGAGGGTTTGTCAAGGGTGGTGCCATGGTGAGCTGCTGAGCGAGGGGCAGGAGAGGAGGAGGGTTTGTCAGGGTGGTGCCATGGTGAGCTGCTGAGCGAGGGGCAGGAGAGGAGGGAGGGTTTGTCAGGGGTGGTGCCATGGTGAGCTGCTGAGCGAGGGGCAGGAGAGGAGGGAGGGTTTGTCAGGGGTGGTGCCATGGTGAGCTGCTGAGCGAGGAGGGAGGAGGAGGGTTTGTCAGGGTGGTGCCATGGTGAGCTGCTGAGAGGAGGGCAGGAGAGGAGGGAGGGTTTGTCAGGGGTGGTGCCATGGTGAGCTGCTGAGCGAGGGGCAGGAGAGGAGAGGGTTTGTCAGGGGTGGTGCCATGGTGAGCTGCTGAGCGAGGGGCAGGAGAGGAGGGAGGGTTTGTCAGGGTGGTGCCATGGTGAGCTGCTGAGCGAGGGGCAGGAGAGGAGGGAGGGTTTGTCAGGGTGGTGCCATGGTGAGCTGCTGAGCGAGGGCAGAGAGGAGGGAGGGTTTGTCAGGGGTGGTGCCATGGTGAGCTGCTGAGGAGGGGCAGGAGAGGAGGAGGGTTTGTCAGGGGTGGTGCCATGGTGAGCTGCTGAGCGAGGGGCAGGAGAGGAGGGAGGGTTTGTCAGGGGTGGTGCCATGGTGAGCTGCTGAGCGAGGGGCAGGAGAGGAGGAGGTTTGTCAGGGTGGTGCCATGGTGAGCTGCTGAGTGAGGGGCAGGACAGGAGGGAGGGTTTGTCAGGGGTGGTGCCATGGTGAGCTGCTGAGCGAGGGGCAGGAGAGGAGGAGGGTTTGTCAGGGGTGGTGCCATGGTGAGCTGCTGAGGCGAGGGGCAGGAGAGGAGGAGGTTTGTCAGGGTGGTGCCATGGTGAGCTGCTGAGCGAGGGGCAGGAGAGGAGGAGGGTTTGTCAGGGGTGGTGCCATGGTGAGCTGCTGAGCGAGGGCAGGAGAGGAGGGAGGGTTTGTCAGGGGAGGTGCCATGGTGAGCTGCTGAGCGAGGGCAGCAGAGGAGGGAGGGTTTGTCAGGGGTGGTGCCAAGGTGAGCTGCTGAGTGAGCGGCAGGAGAGGAGGGAGGGTTTTTCAGGAGTGGTGCCATGGTGAGCTGCTGAGCGAGGGGCAGGAGAGGAGGGAGGGTTTGTCAGAGGTGGTGCCATGGTGAGCTGCTGAGTGAGGGGCAGGAGAGGAGGGAAGGTTTGTCAGGGGTGGTGCCATGGTGAGCTGCTGAGTGAGGGGCAGGAGAGGAGGGAGGGTTTGTCAGAGGTGGTGCCATGGTGAGCTGCTGAGGGAGGGCAGGAGAGGAGGGAGGGTTTGTCAGGGGTGGTGCCATGGTGAGCTGCTGAGCGAGGGGCAGGAAAGGAGGAGGTTTGTCAGGGGTGGTGCCATGGTGAGCTGCTGAGCGAGGGGCAGGAGAGGAGGGAGGGTTTGTCAGGGTGGTGCCATGGTGAGCTGCTGAGGCGAGGGGCAGGAGGAGGAGGGTTTGTCAGGGGTGGTGCCATGGTGAGCTGCTGAGCGAGGGGCAGGAGAGGAGGAGGGTTTGTCAGGGTGGTGCATGGTGAGCTGCTGAGGAGGGCAGGAGAGGAGGAGGGTTTGTCAGGGGGTGCCATGGTGTGCTGCTGAGCGAGGGGCAGGAGGAGGAGGAGGGTTGTCAGGGGTGGTGCCTGGTGAGCTCTGAGAGTGCAGGATAGAGGGAGGGTTTGTCACAGGTGGTGCCATGGTGAGCTGCTGAGTGAGGGCAGGAGGAGGAGGGTTTGTCAGGGGTGGTGCCATGGTGAGCTGCTGAGCCAGGGGCAGGAGAGAGGAGGGTTTGTCAGGGTGGTGCCATGGTGAGCTGCTGAGTGAGGGAGGAGAGGAGGAGGGTTTGTCAGGGGTGGTGCCATGGTGAGCTGCTGAGGAGGGGCAGGAGAGGAGGAGGGTTTGTCAGGGGTGGTGCCATGGTGAGCTGCTGAGTGAGGGGCAGGAGAGGAGGGAGGGTTTGTCGGGGTGGTGCCATGGTGAGCTGCTGAGTGAGGGGCAGGAGAGGAGGGAGGGTTTGTCAGGGGTGGTGCCATGGTGAGCTGCTGAGCGAGGGGCAGGAGAGGAGGAGGGTTTGTCAGGGGTGGTGCCATGGTGAGCTGCTGAGTGAGGGGCAGGAGAGGAGGAGGTTTGTCAGGGTGTCCATGGTGAGCTGCTGAGCGAGGGGCAGGAGAGGAGGAGGGTTGTCAGGGTGGTGCCATGGTGAGCTCTGAGGAGGGCAGGAGAGGAGGAGGTTTGTCAGGGTGGTGCCATGGTGAGCTGCTGGTGAGGGGCAGGAGAGGAGGAGGTTTGTCAGGGGTGGTGCCATGGTGAGCTGCTGAGCGAGGGGCAGGAGAGGAGGAGGGTTTGTCAGGGTGGTGCCATGGTGAGCTGCTGAGTGAGGGGCAGGAGGGAGGAGGGTTTGTGAGGTGGTGCCATGGTGAGCTGCTGAGGAGAGGGCAGGAGGAGGGAGGGTTTGTAAGGGGTGGTGCCATGGTGAGCTGCTGAGCAGGGGCAGGAGAGAGAGGAGGTTTGTCAGGGTGGTGCCATGGTGAGCTGCTGAGTGAGGGAGCAGGAGGAGGATGGTTTGTCAGGGTGGTGTCATGGTGAGCTGCTGAGTGAGGGGGCAGGAGAGGAGGAGGGTTTGTCAGGGGTGGTGCATGGTGAGCTGCTGAGTGAGGGCAGGAGAGGAGGAGGTTTGTCAGGGTGGTGCCATGGTGAGCTGCTGAGCGAGGGGCAGGAGAGGAGGGAGGGTTTGTCAGGGGTGGTGCCATGGTGAGCTGCTGAGTGAGGGGCAGGAGGAGGGAGGGTTTGTCGAGTGTGGTGCCATGGTGAGCTGCTGAGGCAGGGGCAGGAGGGAGGAGGTTTGTCAGGGGTGGTGCCATGGTGGCTGCTGATTGAGGGGCAGAGGAGAGGAGGAGGTTTGTCAGGGTGGTGCCATGGTGAGCTGCTGAGGGAGGGGCAGGAGAGGAGGAGGGTTTGTCAGGGTGGTGCCATGGTGAGCTGCTGGGTGAGGGGCAGGAGAGGAGGAGGTTTGTCAGGGTGGTGCCATGGTGAGCTGCTGAGCGAGGGGCAGGAGAGGAGGAGGGTTTGTCAGGGGTGTGCCATGGTGAGCTGCTGATGAGGGGCAGGAGAGGAGGAGGGTTTGTCAGGGTGGTGCCATGGTGAGCTGCTGAGGGAGGGCAGGAGAGGAGGAGGTTTGTCAGGGGTGGTGCCATGGTGAGCTGCTGAGCGAGGGGCAGGAGAGGAGGAGGGTTTGTCAGGGGTGGTGCCATGGTGAGCTGCTGAGGGGGGGCAGGAGAGGAGGGAGGGTTTGTCAGGGGTGGTGCCATGGTGAGCTGCTGAGGTGAGGCAGGAGAGGAGGGAGGGTTTGTCAGGGGTGGTGCCATGGTGAGCTGCTGAGCGAGGGGCAGGAGAGGAGGGAGGGTTTGTCAGGGGTGGTGCCATGGTGAGCTGCTGAGCGAGGGGCAGGAGAGGAGGGAGGGTTTGTCAGGGGTGGTGCCATGGTGAGCTGCTGGTGAGGCAGGAGAGAAGGGATGGTTTGTCAGGGGTGGTGCCATGGTGTGCTGCTGAGGGAGGGGCAGGAGAGGAGGGAGGGTTTGTCAGGGGTGGTGCCATGGTGAGCTGCTGAGCGAGGGGCAGGAGAGGAGGGAGGGTTTGTCAGGGGTGGTGCCATGGTGAGCTGCTGAGTGAGGGGCAGGAGAGGAGGAGGTTTGTCGAGGTGGTGCATGGTGAGCTGCTGAGTGAGGGGCAGGAGGAGGGAGGGTTTGTCAGGGGTGGTGCCATGGTGAGCTGCTGAGTGAGGGCAGGAGAAGGGAGGTTTGTCAGGGGTGGTGCAGGTGAGCTGCTGGCGAGGGGCAGGAGGGAGGGAGGTTTGTCAGGGTGGTGCCATGGTGAGCTGCTGAGGGAGGGGCAGGAGAGGAGGGTTTGTCAGGGGTGGTGCCATGGTGAGCTGCTGAGTGGAGGCAGGAGAGGAGGGAGGGTTTGTCAGGGTGGTGCCATGGTGAGCTGCTGGAGGGCAGGAGAGGAGGGAGGGTTTGTCAGGGGTGGTGCCATGGTGAGCTGCTGAGTGAGGGCAGGAGAGGAGGAGGGTTTGTCAGGGGTGGTGCCATGGTGAGCTGCTGAGGGGAGGGAGAGGAGGGAGGAGGTTTGTCAGAGGTGGTGCCATGGTGAGCTGCTGGGAGGGGCAGGAGAGGAGATAGGGTTTGTCAGGGTGGTGCCATGGTGAGCTGCTGAGTGAGGGGCAGGAGGAGGAGGTTTGTCAGGGGTGGTGCCATGGTGAGCTGCTGAGCGAGGGGCAGGAGAGGAGGAGGGTTTGTCAGGGGTGGTGCCATGGTGAGCTGCTGAGGTGAGGGGCAGGAGAGGGAGGGTTTGTCAGGGTGGTGCCATGGTGAGCTGCTGAGGAGGGGCAGGAGAGAGGGAGGTTTGTCAGGGGTGGTGCCATGGTGAGCTGCTGAGGCGAGGGCAGGAGAGGAGGGAGGGTTTGTCAGGGTGGTGCCATGGTGTGCTGCTGAGCGAGGGCAGAGGAGGAGGGTTTGTCAGGGTGGTGCCATGGTGAGCTGCTGAGGAGGGCAGGAGGAGGAGGGTTGTCAGGGGTGGTGCCATGGTGAGCTGCTGATGAGGGGCAGGAGAGGAGGAGGGGTTTGTCAGGGGTGGTGCCATGGTGAGCTGCTGAGTGAGAGGCAGGAGAGGAGAGGTTTGTCAGGGTGGTGCCATGGTGAGCTGCTGAGTGAGGGGCAGGAGAGGAGGAGGTTTGTCAGGGGTGGTGCCATGGTGAGCTGCTGAGGAGGGGCAGGAGGAGGAGGGGTTTGTCAGGGTGGTGCCATGGTGAGCTGCTGAGTGAGGGGCAGGAGAGGAGGAGGTTTGGCAGGGGTGGTGCCATGGTGAGCTGCTGAGTGAGGGCAGGAGAAGGAGGGTTTGTCAGGGTGGTGCCATGGTGTGCTGCTGAGGGAGGGCAGGAGAGGAGGGAGGTTTGTCAGGGTGGTGCCATGGTGAGCTGCTGAGGAGGGCAGGAGGAGGGAGGTTTGTCAGGGGTGGTGCCATGGTGAGCTGCTGAGTGAGGGCAGGAGAGGAGGGAGGGTTTGTCAGGGGTGGTGCCATGGTGAGCTGCTGAGTGAGGGGCAGGAGAGGAGGGAGGGTTTGTCAGGGTGGTGCCATGGTGAGCTGCTGAGCGAGGGGCAGGAGAGGAGGGTTTCAGGGTGGTGCCAGTGAGCTGCTGAGTGAGGGGCAGGAGAGGAGGAGGGTTTGTCAGGGGTGGTGCCATGGTGAGCTGCTGAGTGAGTGCAGGAGAGGGAGGAGGTTTGTCAGGAGTGGTGCCATGGTGAGCTGCTGAGTGAGGGGCAGGAGAGGAGGGAGGGTTTGTCAGGGGTGGTGCCATGGTGAGCTGCTGAGCGAGGGGCAGGAGAGGAGGGAGGGTTTGTCAGGGGTGGTGCCATGGTGAGCTGCTGAGCGAGGGCAGGAGAGGAGGGAGGGTTTGTCAGGGTGGTGCCATGGTGAGCTGCTGAGCGAGGGGCAGGAGGAGGAGGGTTTGTCAGGGGTGGTGCCATGGTGAGCTGCTGAGGAGGGGGCAGGAGAGGAGGAGGGTTTGTCAGGGGTGGTGCCATGGTGAGCTGCTGAGCGAGGGCAGGAGAGGAGGAGGGTTTGTCAGGGTGGTGCCATGGTGAGCTGCTGAGGAGGGCAGGAGGGAGGAGGGTTTGTCAGGGGTGGTGCCATGGTGAGCTGCTGAGTGAGGGCAGGAGAGGAGGAGGGTTTGTCAGGGTGGTGCCATGGTGAGCTGCTGAGCGAGGGGCAGGAGAGGAGGGAGGGTTTGTCAGGGGTGGTGCCATGGTGAGCTGCTGAGTGAGGGCAGGAGAGGAGGGAGGGTTTGTCAGGGTGGTGCCATGGTGAGCTGCTGAGTGAGGGGCAGGAGAGGAGGGAGGGTTTGTCAGGGGTGGTGCCATGGTGAGCTGCTGAGAGAGGGGCAGGAGAGGAGGGGTTTGTCAGGGTGGTGCCATGGTGAGCTGCTGAGCGAGGGGCAGGAGAGGAGGGAGGGTTTGTCAGGGTGGTGCCATGGTGAGCTGCTGAGTGAGGGGCAGGAGAGGAGGGAGGGTTTGTCAGGGTGGTGCCATGGTGAGCTGCTGAGGGGGCAGGAGAGGAGGAGGGTTTGTCAGGGGTGGTGCCATGGTGAGCTGCTGAGCGAGGGGCAGGAGAGGAGGGAGGGTTTGTCAGGGGTGGTGCCATGGTGAGCTGCTGAGCGAGGGGCAGGAGAGGAGGGAGGGTTTGTCGGGGTGGTGCCATGGTGAGCTGCTGAGCGAGGGGCAGGAGAGGAGGGAGGGTTTGTCAGGGTGGTGCCATGGTGAGCTGCTGAGCGAGGCAGGAGAGGAGGAGGGTTTATCAGGGTGGTGCCATGGTGAGCTGCTGAGTGAGGGCAGGAGGGAGGAGGTTTGTCAGGGGTGGTGCCATGGTGAGCTGCTGAGCGAGGGGCAGGAGAGGAGGAGGGTTTGTCAGGGTGGTGCCATGGTGAGCTGCTGAGTGAGGGGCAGGAGAGGAGGAGGTTTGTCAGGGGTGGTGCCATGGTGAGCTGCTGAGCGAGGGGCAGGAGAGGAGGAGGGTTTGTCAGGGGTGGTGCCATGGTGAGCTGCTGAGCGAGGGGCAGGAGAGGAGGGAGGGTTTGTCAGGGTGGTGCCATGGTGAGCTGCTGAGCGAGGGGCAGGAGAGGAGGAGGGTTCAGGGTGGTGCCATGGTGAGCTGCTGAGCGGAGGGGCAGGAGAAGGGAGGGTTTGTCAGGGTGGTGCCATGGTGAGCTGCTGAGCGAGGGGCAGGAGAGGAGGGAGGGTTTGTCAGGGTGGTGCCATGGTGAGCTGCTGGCGAGGGCAGGAGGAGGGAGGTTTGTCAGGGTGGTGCCATGGTGAGCTGCTGGGTGAGGGGCAGGAGGGAGGAGGTTTGTCAGGGGTGGTGCCATGGTGAGCTGCTGAGCGAGGGGCAGGAGAGGAGGGAGGGTTTGTCAGGGGTGGTGCCATGGTGAGCTGCTGAGCGAGGGCAGGAGAGGAGGGAGGGTTTGTCAGAGGTGGTGCCATGGTGAGCTGCTGAGCGAGGGCAGGAGAGGAGGAGGTTTGTCAGGGGTGGTGCCATGGTGAGCTGCTGAGGAGGGGCAGGAGAGGAGGAGGGTTTGTCAGGGGTGGTGCCATGGGAGCTGCTGAGCGAGGTGCAGGAGAGGAGGGTTTGTCAGGGATGGTGCCATGGTGAGCTGCTGAGGCGAGGGGCAGGAGAGGAGGGTTTGTCAGGGGTGGTGCCATGGTGAGCTGCTGAGTGAGGGCAGGAGAGGAGGGAGGGTTTGTCAGGGTGGTGCCATGGTGAGCTGCTGAGTGAGGGGCAGGAGAGGAGGAGGGTTTGTCAGAGGTGGTGCCATGGTGAGCTGCTGAGCGAGGGCAGGAGGAGGAGGGTTTGTCAGGGGTGGTGCCATGGTGAGCTGCTGAGCGAGGGGCAGGAGAGGAGGAGGGTTTGTCAGGGGTGGTGCCATGGTGCTACTGTGAGTGAGGGGCAGGAGAGGAGGAGGGTTTGTCAGAGGTGGTGCCATGGTGAGCTGCTGAGTGAGGGCAGGAGAGGAGGGAAGGTTTGTCAGGGTGGTGCCATGGTGAGCTGCTGAGTGAGGGGCAGGAGAGGAGGGAGGGTTTGTCAGGGTGGTGCCATGGTGAGCTGCTGAGCGAGGGGCAGGAGAGGAGGAGGAGGTTTGTCAGGGGTGGTGCCATGGTGAGCTGCTGAGCAGGGGCAGGAGAGGAGGAGGTTTGTCAGGGGTGGTGCCATGGTGAGCTGCTGGGCGAGGGGCAGGAGGAGGGAGGGTTTGTCAGGGTGGTCCATGGTGAGCTGCTGAGTGAGGGGCAGGAGGAGGAGGGGTTTGTCAGGGGTGGTGCCATGGTGAGCTGCTGAGGAGGGGCAGGAGGAGGAGGTTTGTCAGGGGTGGTGCCATGGTGAGCTGCTGAGAGAGGGCAGGAGAGGAGGAGGTTTGTCAGGGTGGTGCCATGGTGAGCTGCTGAGCGAGGGGCAGGAGAGGAGGGAGGGTTTGTCAGGGGTGGTGCCATGGTGAGCTGCTGAGCGAGGGGCAGGAGAGGAGGGAGGGTTTGTCGGGGTGGTGCCATGGTGAGCTGCTGAGTGAGGGGCAGGAGAGGAGGGAGGGTTTGTCAGGGGTGGTGCCATGGTGAGCTGCTGAGGGAGGGCAGGAGAGGAGGAGGTTTGTCAGGGGTGGTGCCATGGTGAGCTGCTGAGCGAGGGGCAGGAGGAGGGAGGTTTGTCAGGGGTGGTGCCATGGTGAGCTGCTGAGTGAGGGGCAGGAGAGGAGGGAGGTTTGTCAGGGGTGGTGCCATGGTGAGCTGCTGAGTGAGGGGCAGGAGAGGAGGGAGGGTTTGTCAGGGGTGGTGCCATGGTGAGCTGCTGAGTGAGGGGCAGGAGAGGAGGAGGGTTTGTCAGGGGTGGTGCCATGGTGAGCTGCTGAGTGAGGGGCAGGAGAGGAGGGAGGGTTTGGCTGAGGGTGGTGCCATGGTGAGCTGCTGAGTGAGGGGCAGGAGAGGAGGGAGGGTTTGTCAGGGGTGGTGCCATGGTGAGCTGCTGAGGGAGGGGCAGGAGAGGAGGGAGGGTTTGTCAGGGGTGGTGCCATGGTGAGCTGCTGAGCGAGGGGCAGGAGAGGAGGGAGGGTTGTCAGGGTGGTGCCATGGTGAGCTGCTGAGCGAGGGCAGGAGAGGAGGAGGGTTTGTCAGGTGGTGTCATGGTGAGCTGCTGAGGAGGGGCAGGAGAGGAGGAGGGTTTGTCAGGGGTGGTGCCATGGTGAGCTGCTGAGTGAGGGGCAGGAAGGAGGAGGGTTTGTCAGGGGTGGTGCCATGGTGAGCTGCTGAGGAGGGGCAGGAGAGGAGGAGGGTTTGTCAGGGGTGGTGCCATGGTGAGCTGCTGAGCGAGGGGCAGGAAGGAGGGAGGTTTGTCAGGGTGGTGCCATGGTGAGCTGCTGAGCGAGGGGCAGGAGAGGAGGAGGGTGCATGTGTGCGGGGCAGGAGAGGAGGAGGGTTTGTCAGGGTGGTGCCATGGTGAGCTGCTGAGCGAGGGGGAGGAGGAGGAGGGTTTGTCAGGGGTGGTGCCATGGTGAGCTGCTGGAGGGGCAGGAGAGGAGGGAGGGTTTGTCAGGGGTGGTGCCATGGTGAGCTGCTGAGCGAGGGGCAGGAGGAGGAGGGTTGTCAGGGGTGGTGCCATGGTGAGCTGCTGAGGAGGGGCAGGAGAGGAGGAGGGTTTGTCAGGGTGGTGCCATGGTGAGCTGCTGAGCGAGGGGCAGGAGAGGAGGAGGTTTGTCAGGGGTGGTGCCATGGTGAGCTGCTGGTGAGAGGCAGGAGAGAGGGAGGGTTTGTCAGGGGTGGTGCCATGGTGAGCTGCTGAGCGAGGGCAGGAGAGGAGGAGGGTTTGTCAGGGTGGTGCCATGGTGAGCTGCTGAGTGAGGGGCAGGAGGAGGAGGGTTTGTCAGGGGTGGTGCCATGGTGAGCTGCTGAGTGAGGGGCAGGAGAGGAGGAGGTTTGTCAGGGTGGTGCCATGGTGAGCTGCTGAGTGAGGGGCAGGAGGAAGGAGGGTTTGTCGGGGTGGTGCCATGGTGAGCTGCTGAGTGAGGGCAGGAGAGGAGGAGGGTTTGTCAGGGGTGGTGCCATGGTGAGCTGCTGAGCGAGGGGCAGGAGAGGAGGGAGGGTTTGTCAGGGGTGGTGCCATGGTGAGCTGCTGAGTGAGGGGCAGGAGAGGAGAGGTTTGTCAGGGGTGGTGCCATGGTGAGCTGCTGAGCGAGGGGCAGGAGAGGAGGAGGTTTGTCAGGGGTGGTGCCATGGTGAGCTGCTGAGTGAGGGGCAGGAGAGGAGGAGGTTTGTCGAGGGTGGTGCCATGGTGAGCTGCTGAGCGAGGGGCAGGAGAGGAGGAGGGTTTGTCAGGGTGGTGCCATGGTGAGCTGCTGAGTGAGGGGCAGGAGAGGAGGGAGGGTTTGTCAGGGGTGGTGCCATGGTGAGCTGCTGAGGGAGGGGCAGGAGAGAAGGGAGGGTTTGTCAGGGGTGGTGCCATGGTGAGCTGCTGAGCGAGGGGCAGGAGAGGAGGGAGGGTTTGTCAGGGGTGGTGCCATGGTGAGCTGCTGGTGAGGGCAGGAAGGAGGAGTTGTTCAGTGGTGGTCCATGGTGAGCTGCTGAGCGAGGGGCAGGAGAGGAGGAGGGTTTGTCAGGGGTGGTGCCATGGTGAGCTGCTGGCGAGGGGCAGGAGGAGGAGGGTTGTCAGGGGTGGTGCCATGGTGAGCTGCTGAGTGAGGCAGGAGAGGAGGAGGGTTTGTCAGGGTGGTGCCATGGTGAGCTGCTGAGCGAGGGGCAGGAGGAGGGAGGGTTTGTCAGGGGTGGTGCCATGGTGAGCTGCTGAGGAGGGGCAGGAGAGGAGGAGGGTTTGTCAGGGGTGGTGCCATGGTGAGCTGCTGAGAGGGGCAGGAGAGGAGGAGGTTTGTCAGGGTGGTGCCATGGTGAGCTGCTGAGCGAGGAGCAGGGAGGAGGAGGGTTGTCAGGGGTGGTGCCATGGTGAGCTGCTAGTGAGGGGCAGGAGAGGAGGGAGGTTTGTCAGGGGGTGCCATGGTGAGCTGCTGAGTGAGGGAGCAGGAGAGGAGGGAGGTTTGTCAGGGTGGTGCCATGGTGAGCTGCTGAGGCGAGGGGCAGGAAGGAGGAGGGTTTGTCAGGGTGGTGCCATGGTGAGCTGCTGAGTGAGGGGCAGGAGAGGAGGAGGGTTTGTCAGGGAGTGGTGCCATGAGTGTGCTGCTGAGTGAGGGGCAGGAGAGAGAGAGGTTTGTCAAGGGTGGTGCCATGGTGAGCTGCTGAGCGGGGAGGAGAGGAGGAGGGTTTGTCAGGGTGGTGCCATGGTGAGCTGCTGAGGTGAGGGGCAGGAGAGGAGGGAGGGTTTGTCAAGGGTGTGCTATGGTGAGGCTGCTTCAGAGCAGGGGCAGGAGGGAGGAGGTTTGTCAGGGGGATGGTGGTGCCATGGTGAGCTGCTGAGGAGGGCAGGAAGGAGGAGGTTTGTCAGGGGTGGTGCCATGGTGAGCTGCTGAGGCGAGGGGCAGGAGAGGAGGGAGGGTTTGTCAGGGGTGGTGCCATGGTGAGCTGCTGAGCGAGGGCAGGAGAGGAGGGAGGGTTTGTCAGGGATGGTGCCATGGTGAGCTGCTGAGCGAGGGGCAGGAGAGGAGGGAGGGTTTGTCAGGGGTGGTGCCATGGTGAGCTGCTGAGGAGGGACAGGAGAGGAGTAGTTTGTCAGGGGTGGTGCCATGGTGGCTGCTGGTGAGGGGCAGGAGGAGGAGGGTTTGTCAGGGGTGGTGCCATGGTGAGCTGCTGAGCGAGGGGCAGGAGAGGAGGGAGGGTTTGTCAGGGGTGGTGCCATGGTGAGCTGCTGAGTGAGGGGCAGGAGAGGAGGAGGTTTGTCAGGGGTGGTGCCATGGTGAGCTGCTGAGTGAGGGGCAGGAAGGAGGGAGGTTTGTCAGGGTGGTGCCATGGTGAGCTGCTGAGCGAGGGGCAGGAGGAGGAGGGTTTGTCAGGGTGGTGCCATGGTGAGCTGCTGAGTGAGGGCAGGAGAGGAGGAGGGTTTGTCAGGGGTGGTGCCATGGTGAGCTGCTGAGGAGGGGCAGGAGAGGAGAGGTTTGTCAGGGGTGGTGCCATGGTGTGCTGCTGAGCGAGGGGCAGGAGAGGAGGGAGGGTTTGTCAGGGTGGTGCCATGGTGAGCTGCTAGGCGAGGGCAGGAGAGGAGGGAGGGTTGTATGGGGTGGTGCCATGGTGAGCTGCTGAGTGAGGGGCAGGAGAGGAGGGAGGGTTTGTCAGGGTGGTGCCATGGTGAGCTGCTGAGGAGGGCAGGAGGAGGAGGAGGTTTATCAGGGTGGTGCCATGGTGAGCTGCTGAGCGAGGGGCAGGAGGAGGAGGTTTGTCAGGGTGGTGCCATGGTGAGCTGCTGAGTGAGGGAGCAGGAGGAGGGAGGGTTGTCAGGGGTGGTGCCATGGTGAGCTGCTGAGCGAGGGGCAGGAGAGGAGGAGGGTTTGTCAGGGGTGGTGCCATGGTGAGCTGCTGGCGGGGCAGGAGGAGGAGGGTTTGTCAGGGTGGTGCCATGGTGAGCTGCTGAGCGAGGGGCAGGAGGGAGGAGGTTTGTCAGGGTGGGTGCCATGGTGAGCTGCTGAGTCAGGGCAGGAGAGGAGGGAGGGTTTGTCAGGGTGGTGCCATGGTGAGCTGCTGAGTGAGGGCAGGAGGAAGGAGGGTTTGTCAGGGTGGTGCCATGGTGAGCTGCTGAGGTGAGGGCAGGAGAGGAGGAGGTTTGTCAGGGTGGTGCCATGGTGAGCTGCTGAGCGAGGGCAGGAGAGGAGGAGGGTTTGTCAGGGGTGGTGCCATGGTGAGCTGCTGAGCGAGGGGCAGGAGAGGAGGAGGGTTTGTCAGGGTGGTGCCATGGTGAGCTGCTGAGGGAGGGCAGGAGAGGAGGAGGTTTGTCAGGTGGTGCCATGTGAGCTGCTGGCGAGGGGCAGGAGAGAGGAGGGTTTGTCAGGGTGGTGCCATGGTGAGCTGCTGAGCGAGGGGCAGGAGGAGGGAGGGTTTGTCAGGGGTGGTGCCATGGTGAGCTGCTGAGCGAGGGGCAGGAGAGGAGGGAGGGTTTTCAGGGGTGGTGCCATGGTGAGCTGCTGAGCGAGGGGCAGGAGAGGAGGGAGGGTTTGTCAGGGGTGGTGCCATGGTGAGCTGCTGAGTGAGGGGCAGGAGAGGAGGGAGGGTTTGTCAGGGTGGTGCCATGGTGAGCTGCTGAGCGAGGGGCAGGAGGAGGAGGAGGTTTGTCAGGGTGGTGCCATGGTGAGCTGCTGAGGAGGGCAGGAAGGAGGAGGGTTTGTCAGGGGTGGTGCCTGGTGAGCTGCTGAGTGAGGGGCAGGAGGGAGGAGGGTTTGTCAGGGGTTGGTGCCATGGTGAGCTGCTGGGCAGGGGCAGGAGAGGAGGAGGTTTGTCAGGGATGGTGCCATGGTGAGCTGCTGAGTCAGGGGCAGGAGAGGAGGGAGGTTTGTCAGGGTGGTGCCATGGTGAGCTGCTGGCGAGGGCAGGAGAGGAGGGAGGGTTTGTCAGGGGTGGTGCCATGGTGAGCTGCTGAGTGAGGGCAGGAGGAGGGAGGTTGTCAGGGGTGGTGCCATGGTGAGCTGCTGAGGGAGGGCAGGAGAGGAGGAGGGTTTGTCAGGGGTGGTCCATGGGTGCTGCTGAGCAGGGGCAGGAGGAAGGAGGTTTGTCAGGGGTGGTGCCATGGTGAGCTGCTGAGCGAGGGGCAGGAGAGGAGGGAGGGTTTGTCAGGTGGTGCCATGGTGAGCTGCTGAGCGAGGGGCAGGAGAGGAGGGAGGGTTTGTCAGGGGTCGTGCCATGGTGAGCTGCTGAGCGAGGGAGCAGAGAGGAGGGTTTGTCAGGGTAGTGCCATGGTGAGTGCTGAGCGAGGCAGGAGAGGAGGAGGGTTTGTCAGGGGTGGTGCCATGGTGAGCTGCTGAGCGAGGGGCAGGAGAGGAGGGAGGGTTTGTCAGGGGTGGTGCCATGGTGAGCTGCTGAGAGAGGGGCAGGAGAGGAGGGAGGGTTTGTCAGGGGTGGTGCCATGGTGAGCTGCTGAGCGAGGGGCAGGAGAGGAGGGAGGGTTTGTCAGGGTGGTGCCATGGTGAGCTGCTGAGCGAGGGCAGGAGAGGAGGGAGGGTTTGTCAGGGGTGGTGCCATGGTGAGCTGCTGGGCAGGGGCAGGAGAGGAGGGAAGGTTTGTCAGGGGTGGTGCCATGGTGAGCTGCTGAGTGAGGGCAGGAGAGGAGGAGGGTTTGTCAGGGGTGGTGCCATGGTGAGCTGCTGAGTGAGGTCAGGAGAGGAGGAGGGTTTGTCATGGTGGTGCCATGGTGAGCTGCTGAGCAAGGGGCAGGAGAGGAGGAGGGTTTGTCAGGGGTGGTGCCATGGTGAGCTGCTGAGCGAGGGGCAGGAGAGGAGGGAGGGTTTGTCAGGGTGGTGCCATGGTGAGCTGCTGAGTGAGGGCAGGAAGGAGGAGGGTTTGTCAGGGGTGGTGCCATGGTGAGCTGCTGAGGCGAGGGGCAGGAGAGGAGGGAGGGTTTGTCAGGGGTGCAGGTGGATGCTGGCAGAGGGCAGGGAGGAGGAGGGTTTGTCAGGGGTGGTGCCATGGTGAGCTGCTGAGCGAGGGGCAGGGAGAAGAGGAGGGTTTGTCAGGGTGGTGCCATGGTGAGCTGCTGAGGAGGGCAGGAGAGGAGGGAGGTTTGTCAGGGGTGGTGCCATGGTGAGCTGCTGGAAGGGGCAGGAGGGAGGAGGGTTTGTCAGGGGTGGTGCCATGGTGAGCTGCTGAGGAGGGGCAGGAGAGGAGGAGGGTTTGTCAGGGTGGTGCCATGGTGAGCTGCTGAGCGAGAGTGCAGGAGAGGAGAGAGGTTTGTCAGGGTGGTGCCATGGTGAGCTGCTGAGGGAGGGCCAGGAGAAGGAGGGGTTTGTCAGGGTGGTGCCATGGTGAGCTGCTGAGCAAGGGGCAGGAGGAGGAGGTTTGTCAGGGGTGGTGCCATGGTGAGCTGCTGAGCGAGGGGCAGGAGAGGAGGAGGGTTTGTCAGGGTGGTGCCATGGTGAGCTGCTGAGTGAGGGCAGGAGAGGAGGAGGGTTGTTCAGGGATGGTGCCATGGTGAGCTGCTCAGCGAGTGGCAGGAGAGGAGGGAGGGTGTGTCAGAGGTGGAGCCATGGTGAGCTGCTGAGTGAGGGGCAGTAGAGGAGGGAGGGTTTGTAAGGGGTGGTGCCATGGTGAGCTGCTGAGCAGGGGCAGGATGAGGGAGGGTTTGTCAGGGGTGGTGCCATGGTGAGCTGCTGAGTGAGGGGCAGGAGAGGAGGAGGTTTGTCAGGGGTGGTGCCATGGTGAGCTGCTGAGGAGGAGCAGGAGGGGAGGAGGGTTTGTCAGGGGTGGTGCATGGTGAGCTGCTGAGGAGGGGCAGGAGAGGAGGGAGGTTTGTCAGGGGTGGTGCCATGGTGAGCTGCTGAGCGAGGGGCAGGAGAGGAGGGAGGGTTTGTCAGGGGTGGTGCCATGGTGAGCTGCTGAGAGGGGGCAGGAGGGGAGGAGGTTTGTCAGGGTGGTGCCATGGTGTGCTGCTGGCGGGGCAGGGAGGAGGAGGGTTTGTCAGGGGTGGTGCCATGGTGAGCTGCTGAGGAGGGGCAGGAGAGGAGGGAGGGTTTGTCAGGGTGGTGCCAGGTGGTGCTGAGTGAGGGAGAGGAGGAGGGTTTGTCAGGGGTGGTGCCATGGTGAGCTGCTGAGCGAGGGGCAGGAGAGGAGGAGGTTTGTCAGAGGTGGTGCCATGGTGAGCTGCTGAGGAGGGGCAGGAGAAGAGGAGGGTTGTCAGGGGTGGTGCCATGGTGGCTGAGCGAGGTGCAGGAGAGGAGGGAGGTTTTCAGGGTGCTGCAGTGAGCTGCTGAGCGAGGGGCAGGAGAGGAGGAGGGTTTGTCAGGGTCGTGCCATGGTGAGCTGCTGAGCGAGGGCAGGAGAGGAGGAGGGTTTGTCAGGGTGGTGCCATGGTGAGCTGCTGAGTGAGGGGCAGGAGAGGAGGAGGGTTTGTCAGGGTGGTGCCATGGTGAGCTGCTGAGTGAGGGGCAGGAGAGGAGGAGGGTTTGTCAGGGTGGTGCCATGGTGAGCTGCTGAGCGAGGGGCAGGAGAGGAGGGAGGTTTGTCAGGGTGGTGCCATGGTGAGCTGCTGAGCGAGGGCAGGAGGAGGTGGGGTTTCTCAGGGGGTGCCATGGTGAGCTGCTGAGGAGGGCAGAGAGGAGGAGGGTTTGTCAGGGTGGTGCCATGGTGAGCTGCTGAGCGAGGTGCAGGAGAGGAGGAGGGTTTGTCAGGGTGGTGCATGGTGAGCTGCTGAGGGAGGGCAGGAGAGGAGGTTTGTCAGGGTGGTGCCATGGTGAGCTGCTGAGCGAGGGGCAGGAGAGGAGGAGGGTTTGTCAGGGTGGTGCCATGGTGAGCTGCTGTGAGGGGCAGGAGAGGAGGAGGTTTGTCAGGGGTGGTGCCATGGTGAGCTGCTGAGCGAGGGGCAGGAGAGAGGAGGTTGTATTGGTGGGTGCCATGGTGAGCTGCTGGTGAGGGGCAGGAGAGGAGGAGGGTTTGTCAGGGGTGGTGCCATGGTGAGCTGCTGAGCTGAGGGCAGGAGGGAGGAGGTTTGTCAGGGGTGGTGCCATGGTGAGCTGCTGAGCGAGGGGCAGGAGAGGAGGGAGGGTTTGTCAGGGGTGGTGCCATGGTGAGCTGCTGAGCGAGGGGCAGGAGAGGAGGGAGGGTTTGTCAGGGGTGGTGCCATGGTGAGCTGCTGAGCGAGGGGCAGGAGAGGAGGGAGGGTTTGTCAGGGGTGGTGCCATGGTGAGCTGCTGGCGAGGGCAGGAGAGAGGAGGTTTGTCAGGGTGGTGCCATGGTGAGCTGCTGAGCAGGGGTCAGGAGAGGAGGAGGGTTTGTCAGGGTGGTGCCATGGTGAGCTGCTGAGGAGGGGCAGGAGAGGAGGGAGGGTTTGTCAGGGGTGGTGCCATGGTGAGCTGCTGAGCAAGGGGCAGGAGAGGAGGAGGGTTTGTCAGGGTGGTGCCATGGTGAGCTGCTGAGCGAGGGGCAGGAGAGGAGGGAGGGTTTGTCAGGGGTGGTGCCATGGTGAGCTGCTGAGAGAGGGGCAGGAGAGGAGGAGGGTTTGTCAGAGGGTGTGCCATGGTGAGCTGCTGAGCGAGGGGCAGGAGAGGAGGGGGTTTGTCAGGGTGGTGCCATGGTGAGCTGCTGAGCGAGGGGCAGGAGAGGAGGGTTTGTCAGGGGTGGTGCCATGGTGAGCTGCTGAGGAGGAGGGAGGAGGGGTTGTCAGGGTGGTGCCATGGTGAGCTGCAGGAGGGCAGGAGAGGAGGAGGTTTGTCAGAGGTGGTGCCATGGTGAGCTGCTGAGTGGGGGCAGGAGAGGAGGGAGGTTTGTCAGGGGTGGTGCATGGTGAGCTGCTGAGCGAGGGGCAGGAGAGGAGGAGGGTTTGTCAGGGTGGTGCCATGGTGAGCTGCTGAGCGAGGGGCAGGAGAGGAGGAGGGTTTATCAGGGTGGTGCCATGGTGAGTTGCTGAGCGAGGGGCAGGAGAGGAGGGAGGGTTTGTCAGGGGTGGTGCCATGGTGAGCTGCTGAGCAGGGGCAGGAGAGGAGGGAGGGTTTGTCAGGGGTGGTGCCATGGTGAGCTGCTGAGTGAGGGGCAGGAGAGGAGGAGGGTTGTCAGGGGTGGTGCCATGGTGAGCTGCTGAGCGAGGGGCAGGAGAGGAGGGAGGGTTTGTCAGGGGTGGTGCCATGGTGAGCTGCTGAGTGAGGGGCAGGAGAGGAGGGAGGTTTGTCAGGGTGGTGCCATGGTGAGCTGCTGAGTGAGGGGCAGGAGAGGAGGAGGTTGTCAGGAGTGGTGCCATGGTGAGCTGCTGAGGAGGGCAAGGAGGAGGGTTTGTCAGGGTGGTGCCATGGTGAGCTGCTGAGTGAGGGCAGGAGAGGAGGAGGTTTGTCAGGGTGGTGCCATGGTGAGCTGCTGAGCGAGGGGCAGGAGAGGAGGGAGGTTTGTCAGGGTGGTGCCATGGTGAGCTGCTGAGGAGGAGCAGGGAGGAGAGGGTTTGTCAGGGGTGGTGCCATGGTGAGCTGCTGAGGCGAGGGCAGGAGAGGAGGGAGGTTTGTCAGGGGTGGTGCCATGGTGAGCTGCTGAGCGAGGCAGGAGGAGGAGGTTTGTCAAGGGTGGTGCCATGGTGAGCTGCTGAGCGAGGGCAGGAGAGGAGGAGGTTTGTCAGGGTGGTGCCATGGTGAGCTGCTGGGGAGGGGCAGGAGAGGAGGGGTGGTGCCATGGTGAGCTGCTGGAGAGGGGCAGGAGAGGAGGGAGGGTTTGTCAGGGTGGTGCCATGGTGAGCTGCTGAGGTGGGCAGGAGAGGAGAGAGGGTTTGTCAGGGGTGGTGCCATGGTGAGCTGCTGGTGAGGGGCAGGAGAGGAGGGGTTTGTCAGGGTGGTGCCATGGTGAGCTGCTGAGGTGGGGCAGGAGAGGAGGAGGGTTTGTCAGGGTGGTGCCATGGTGAGCTGCTGAGTGAGGGGCAGGAGAGGAGGAAGGTTTGTAGGGGTGGTGCCATGTGTGCTGCTGTGAGGGGCAGGAGAGAAGGAGGGTTTGTCAGGGGTGGTGCAATGGTGAGCTGCTGAGGAGGGGCAGGAGAGGAGGAGGTTTGTCAGGGGTGGTGCCATGGTGTGCTGCTGAGGAGGGCAGGAGAGGAGGGTTTGTCAGGGGTGGTGCCATGGTGGCTGCTGAGGAGGGAGGAGGAGGAGGGTTTGTCAGGGTGGTGCCATTGGTGAGCTGCTGAGTGAGGGCAGGAGGAGGGAGGGTTTGTCAGGGGTGGTGCCATGGTGAGCTGCTGGTGAGGGGCAGGAGAGGAGGGAGGTTTGTCAGGGGTGGTGCCATGGTGAGCTGCTGGAGTGAGCAGGAGGAGGAGGGTTTGTCAGGGGTGGTGCCATGGTGAGCTGCTGAGCGAGGGGCAGGAGAGGAGGAGGGTTTGTCAGGGTGGTGCCATGGTGAGCTGCTGAGCGAGGGGCAGGAGAGGAGGATGGTTTGTCAGGGTGGTGCCATGGTGAGCTGCTGTGCGAGGGCAGAGAGAAGGGAGGCTTGTCAGGGTGGTGCCATGGTGAGCTGCTGAGGAGAGGCAGGAGGAGGAGGAGGGTTGTCAGGGTGGTGCCATGGTGAGCTGCTGAGCGAGTGAGAGAGGAGGGAGGGTTTGTCAGGGTGGGCCATGGTGAGCTGCTGAGGAGGTGCAGGAGGAGGGAGGTTTGTCAGGGTGGTGCCATGGTGAGCTGCTGAGGGAGGGCAGGAGAGGAGGGAGGGTTTGTCAGGGTGGTGCCATGGTGAGCTGCTGAGCGAGGGCAGGAGGAGGAGGGTTTGTCAGGGTGGTGCCATGGTGAGCTGCTGAGCGAGGGCAGGAGAGGAGGAGGGTTGTTCATGGTGGTGCCATGGTGAGCTGCTGAGTGAGGGGCAGGAGAGGAGGAGGGTTTTTCAGGGGTGGTGCCATGGTGAGCTGCTGGGCGAGGCAGAGAGGAGGAGGGTTTGTCAGGGGTGGTGCCATGGTGAGCTGCTGAGTGAGGGCAGGAAGGAGGAGGGTTTGTCAGGGATGGTGCCATGGTGAGCTGCTCAGAAGGGCAGGAGAGGAGGGAGGGTTTTCAGGGTGGTGCTATGGTGAGCTGCTGAGTGAGGGGCAGGAGGAGGAGGGTTTGTCAGGGGTGGCACATGGTGAGCTGCTGAGTGAGGGCAGGAGGAAGGAGGGTTTGTCAGAGGGTGGTGCCATGGTGGGCTGCTGAGTGAGGGGCAGGAGAAGAGGAGGGTTTGTCAGGGGTGGTGCCATGTGAGCTGCTGAGCAGGGGCAGGATGCAGGAGGGATTGTCAAGGGTGGTGCCATGGTGAGCTGCTGAGAGGGGCAGGAGAGGAGGAGGGTTTGTCAGGGGTGGTGCCATGGTGAGCTGCTGAGTGAGGGGCAGGAGGAGGAGGGTTTGTCAGGTTGGTGCCATGGTGTGCTGCTGAGCTGAGGGGCAGGAGAGGAGGAGGGTTGTCAGGGGTGGTGCCATGGTGAGCTGCTGAGCGAGGGCAGGAGAGGAGGAGGTTTGTCAGGGTGGTGCCATGGTGAGCTGCTGAGTGAGGGGCAGGAGAGGAGGGAGGTTTGTCAGGGGTGGTGCCATGGTGAGCTGCTGAGTGAGGCAGGAGAGGAGGAGGGTTTGTCAGGGTGGTGCCATGGTGAGCTGCTGAGTGAGGGCAGGAGAGGAGGAGGTTTGTCAGGGTGGTGCCATGGTGAGCTGCTGAGTGAGGGCAGGAGGGAGGGAGGGTTTGTCATGGGTGGTGCCATGGTGAGCTGCTGGCGAGGGTCAGGAGAGGAGGAGGTTTGTCAGGGGTTGTGCCATGGTGAGCTGCTGAGTGAGGGGCAGGAGAGGAGGAGGTTTGTCAGGGTGGTGCCATGGTGAGCTGCTGAGTGAGGTGCAGGAGAGGAGGAGGGTTTGTCAGGGTGGTGCCATGGTGAGCTGCTGACGAGGGGAGAGGAGGAGGGTTTGTCAGGGTGGTGCCATGGTGAGCTGCTGGGCGAGGGGCAGGAGAGGAGGAGGGTTTGTCAGGGGTGGTGCCATGGTGAGCTGCTGGGCGAGGGCAGGAGAGAGGAGGTTTGTCAGGGGTGGTGCCATGGTGGCTGCTGAGTGAGGGGCAGGAGAGGAGGAGGGTTTGTCAGGGTGGTGCCATGGTGAGCTGCTGAGGGAGGGCAGGAGAGGAGGAGGGTTTGTCAGGGTGGTGCCATGGTGAGCTGCTAGGCGAGGCAGGAAGGAGGAGGGTTTGTCAGGGGTGGTGCCATGGTGAGCTGCTGAGTGAGGGGCAGGACAGGAGGGAGGGTTAGTCAGGGGTGGTGCCATGGTGAGCTGCTGAGTGAGGGGCAGGAGAGGAGGGTGGGTTTGTCAGGGGTGGTGCCATGGTGAGCTGCTGAGTGAGGGGCAGGAGAGGAGGGGTTTGTCAGGGGTGGTGCCATGGTGAGCTGCTGAGAGGGGCAGGAGAGGAGGGAGGGTTTGTCAGGGGTGGTGCCATGTGAGCTGCTGAGGGAGGGCAGGAGAGGAGGGAGGTTTGTCAGGGGTGGTGCCATGGTGAGCTGCTGAGCGAGGTGCAGGAGAGGAGGAGGTTTGTCAGAGGGTGGTGCCATGGTGAGCTGCTGAGTGAGGGCAGGAGAGGAGGAGGTTGTCTGAGGTGGTGCCATGGTGAGCTGCTGAGTGAGGGGCAGGAGAGGAGGAGGGTTTGTCAGGGTGGTGCCATGGTGTGCTGCTGAGTGTGGCAGGAGGAGGAGGGTTTGTCAGGGTGGTTCCATGGTGAGCTTCTGCAAGTGGCAGGAGAGGAGTGAGGGTTTGTCAGGGGTGGTGCCATGGTGAGCTGCTGAGGAGGGGCAGGAGGGGAGGGTTTGTCAGCGGTGGTGCCATGGTTGCTGCTGAGGCGAGGGCAGGAGAGGAGGAGGGTTTGTCAGGAGTGGTGCCATGGTGAGATGCTGGGCGAGGGGCAGGAGGAGGAGGGTTTGTCAGGGGTGCTGCCATGGTGAGTGCTGAGCAAGGTGCAGGAGAGGAGGGGGGTTTGTCAGGGGTGGTGCCATGGTGAGCAGCTGAGCGAGGTGCAGCAGAGGAGGGAGGGTTTGTCAGGGGTGGTGCCATGGTGAGCTGCTGAGCGAGGGCAGGAGAGGAGGGAGGGTTTGTCAGGGGTCATGCCATGGTGAGCTGCTGAGCGAGGGGCAGGAGAGGAGGGAGTGTTTGTCAGGGTGGTGCCATGGTGAGCTGCTGAGCGAGTGGCAGGAGAGGAGGGAAGGTTTGTCAGAGATGGTGCCATGGTGAGCTGCTGAGCGAGGGGCAGGAGAGGAGGAGGTTTGTCAGGGGTTGTGCTATGGTGAGCTGCTGAGCGAGGGGCAGGAGAGGAGGGAGGGTTTGTCAGGGTGGTGCCATGGTGAGCTGCTGAGCGAGGTTCAGGAGAGGAGGGAGGGTTTGTCAGAGGTGGTGCCATGGTGAGCTGCTGAGGGAGGGGCAGGAGAAGAGGGAGGGTTTGTCAGGGTTGGTGCCATGGTGAGCTGCTGAGCGAGGGGCAGGAGAGCAGGGAGGGTTTGACAGGGGTGGTGCCATGGTGAGCTACTGAGCGAGGGGCAGGAGAGGAGGGAGGGTTGTTCAGGGGTGGTGCCATGGTGAGCTGCTGAGCGAGGGGCAGGAGAGGAGGGAGGGTTTTCAGGGGTGGTGCCATGGTGAGCTGCTGAGTGAGGGGCAGGAGAGGAGGAGGTTTGTCAGGGGTGGTGCCATGGTGAGCTGCTGAGCGAGGGGCAGGAGAGGAGGAGGGTTTGTCGGGGTGGTGCCATGGTGAGCTGCTGAGGGGGGCAGGAGAGGAGGAGGGTTTGTCAGGGGTGGTTCCATGGTGAGCTGCTGAGCGAGGGCAGGAAGGAGGAGGGTTTGTCAGGGTGGTGCCATGGTGAGCTGCTGGGAGGGAGGCAGGAGGAGGGAGGGTTTGTCAGGGTGGTGCCATGGTATGCTGCTGAGCGAGGCAGGAGGAGGAGGGTTGTCAGGAGTGGTGCCATGGTGAGATGCTGGGCGAGGGCTGGGGAGGGGAGGGTTTGTCAGGGTGTGCCATGGTGAGCTGCTGAGCAAGGTGCAGGAGAGGAGGTAGGGTTTGTCAGGGTGGTGCCATGGTGAGCTGCTGGGCGGGGTGCAGAGAAGGAGGGTTTGTCAGGGGTGGTGCCATGTGAGCTGCTGGCGAGGGCAGGAGAGGAGGGAGGGTTTGTCAGGGGTGTGCCATGGTGAGCTGCTGAGGAGGGCAGGAGAGGAGGAGTCTTTGTCAGGGTGGTGCCATGGTGAGCTGCTGAGCGAGAGGGCAGGAGAGGAGGTTTGTCAGAGATGGTGCCATGGTGAGCTGCTGAGCGAGGGGCAGGAGGAGGAGGGTTTGTCAGGGGTGGTGCTATGGTGAGCTGCTGAGCGAGGGGCAGGAGAGGAGGGAGGGTTTGTCAGGGGTGGTGCCATGGTGAGCTGCTGAGCGAGGTGCAGGAGAGGAGGGAGGGTTTGTCAGAGGTGGTGCCATGGTGAGCTGCTGAGGGAGGAGCAGGAGAAGGAGGGTTTGTCAGGGGTGGTGCCATGGTGAGCTGCTGAGCGAGGGCAGGAGAGGAGGGAGGGTTTGTCAGGGGTGGTGCCATGGTGAGCTGCTGAGGGGGCAGGAGAGGAGGAGGGTTTGTTCAGGGGTGGTGCCATGGTGAGCTGCTGAGCGAGGGGCAGGAGAGGGGGAGGTTGTTCAGGGGTGGTGCCATGGTGAGCTGCTGAGGGGGGGCAGGAGGGAGGATGGTTTGTCAGGGGTGGTGCCATGGTGAGCTGCTGAGCGAGGGGCAGGAGAGGAGGAGGGTTTGTCAGGGGTGGTGCCATGGTGAGCTGCTGAGTGAGGGCAGGAGAGGAGGAGGTTTGTCAGGGTGGTGCCATGGTGAGCTGCTGAGCGAAGGCAGGAGAGGAGGAGGGTTTGTCAGGGGTGGTGCCATGGTGAGCTGCTGAGCGAGGGCAGGAGAGGAGGAGGGTTGTCAGGGGTGGTGCCATGGTGTGCTGCTGTGCAAGGGGCAGGAGAGGAGGGAGGAGGTTTGGCAGGTGTGGTACCATGGTGAGCTGCTGAGGAGGGACAGGAGAGGAGGGAGGGTTTGGCAGGGCTGGTGCCATGGTGAGATGCTGAGTGAGGGGCAGGAGAGGAGGGAGGGTTTGTCAGGGGTGGTGCCATGGTGAGCTGCTGAGCGAGGGGCAGGAAGGAGGGAGGGTTTGTCGGGGTGGTGTCATGGTGAGCTGCTGAGCGAGGGGCAGGAGAGGAGGAGGGTTTGTCAGGGGTGGTGCCATGGTGAGCTGCTGAAGGAGGGGCAGGAGAGGAAGAGGTTTATCAGGGTGGTGCCATGGTGAGCTGCTGAGGTGAGGGGCAGGAGAGGGAAGGGTTTGTCAGGGTGGTGCCATGGTGGCTGCTGAGGAGGCAGGGAGGAGGAGGGTTTGTCAGGGTGGTGCCATGGTGAGCTGCTGAGCGAGGGGCAGGAGAGGAGGAGGGTTTGTCAGGGTGGTGCCATGGTGAGGCTGAGCGAGGTGTAGCAGGAGGAGGGAGGTTTGTCAGGGGTGGTGCCATGGTGAGCTGCTGAGCGAGGGGCAGGAGAGGAGGGAGGGTTTGTCAGGGGTGGTGCCATGGTGAGCTGCTGAGCGAGGGGCAGCAGAGGAGGAGGGTTTGTCAGGGGTGGTGCCATGGTGAGCTGCTGAGCGAGGGGCAGGAGAGGAGGAGGTTTGTCAGGGTGGTGCCATGGTGAGCTGCTGAGGAGGCAGGAGAGAGGAGGGTTTGTCAGGGGTGGTGCCATGGTGAGCTGCTGAGCGAGGGGCAGGAGAGGAGGAGGGTTTGTCAGGGTGGTGCCATGGTGAGCTGCTGAGCGAGGGGCAGGAGAGGAGGGAGGGTTTTCAGGGGTGGTGCCATGGTGAGCTGCTGAGCGAGGGGCAGGAGAGGAGGGAGGGTTTGTCAGGGTGGTGCCATGGTGAGCTGCTGAGTGAGGGCAGGAGAGGAGGGATGGTTTGTCAGGGGTGGTGCCATGGTGAGCTGCTGAGCGAGGGGCAGGAGAGGAGGGAGGGTTTGTCAGGGGTGGTGCCATGGTGAGCTGCTGAGCGAGGGGCAGGAGAGGAGGGAGGGTTTGTCAGGGGTGGTGCCATGGTGTGCTGCTGTGCAGAGGGGCAGGAGAGGAGGAGGAGGGTTTGTCAGGGTGGTGCCATGGTGAGCTGCTGAAGGAGGGACAGGAGAGGAGGGAGGGTTTGTTGGGGGTGGTGCCATGGTGAGCTGCTGAGTGAGGGCAGGAGAGGAGGAGGGTTTGTCAGGGGTGGTGCCATGGTGAGCTGCTGGGAGAGGGCAGGAAGGAGGGAGGGTTTGTCAGGGTGGTGCCATGGTGAGCTGCTGAGCGAGGGGCAGGAGAGGAGGGAGGGTTTGTCAGGGTGGTGCCATGGTGAGCTGCTGAGCGAGGGCAGGAGAGGAGGAGGGTTTATCAGGGTGGTGCCATGGTGAGCTGCTGAGCGAGGGGCAGGAGAGGAGGGAGGGTTTGTCAGGGTGGTGCCATGGTGAGCTGCTGAGTGAGGGGCAGGATAGGAGGGAGGGTTTGTCAGGGATGGTGCCATGGTGAGCTGCTGAGCGAGTGGCAGGAGAGGAGGAGAGTTTGTCAGGGGTGGTGCCATGGTGAGCTACTGAGCGAGGGGCAGGAGAGGAGGGAGGGTTTGTCAGGGGTGGTGCCATGGTGAGCTGCTGAGTGAGGGGCAGGAGAGGAGGGAGGGTTTGTCAGGGGTGGTGCCATGGTGAGCTGCTGAGCGAGGGGCAGGAGAGGAGGGAGGGTTTGTCAGGGGTGGTGCCATGGTGTGCTGCTGAGCGAGGGGCAGGAGGAGGAAGAGGTTTGTCAGGGGTGGTGCCATGGTGAGCTGCTGAGCGAGGGCAGGAGGAGGGAGTTGTCAGGGTGGTGCCATGGTGAGCTGCTGAGTGAGGGGCTGGGAGGAGGAGGGTTTGTCAGGGGTGGTGCCATGGTGAGCTGCTGAGCGAGGGGCAGGAGTGGAGGGAGGATTTGTCAGGTGTGGTGCCATGGTGAGCTGCTGAGGTAGGGCAGGAGAGGAGGAGGGTTTGTCAGGGGTGGTGCCATGGTGAGCTGCTGAGTGAGGGGCAGGAGAGGAGGGAGGGTTTGTCAGGGTGGTGCCATGGTGAGCTGCTGAGTGAGGGGCAGGTGAGGAGGGAGGGTTTGTCGAGGTGTTGCCATGGTGAGCTGCTGTGTGAGGGGCAGGGAAGAGGGAAGGTTTGTCAGGGGTGGTGCCATGGTGAGCTGCTGTGTGTGGGGCAGGATAGGAGGGAAGGTTTGTCAGGAGTGGTTCCATGGTGAGCTGCTGATCATGGGGCAGGAGAGGAGGGTTGGTTTTTCAGGGGGTGGTGCCATGGTGAGCTGCTGATCGAGGGGCAGTAGAGGAGGGAGGGTTTGTCAGAGGTGGTGCCATGGTGAGCTGCTGAGCGAGGGGCAGGAGAGGATGAGGGTTTGTCAGGGGTGGTGCCATGGTGAGCTGCTGAGCGGAGGTCAGGAGAGGAGGAGGGTTTGTCAGGGGTGGTGCCATGGTGTGCTGCTGTGCAAGGGGCAGGAGAGGAGGGAGGGATGGTTTGGCAGATGTGGTGCCATGGTGAGCTGCTGAGGGAGGGCAGGAGAGGAGGGAGGGTTTGTCAGGGGTGGTGCCATGGTGAGCTGCTGAGCGAGGGGCAGGAGAGGAGGGAGGGTTTGTCAGGGGTGGTGCCATGGTGAGCTGCTGAGCGAGGGGCAGGAGAGGAGGGAGGGTTTGTCAGGGTGGTGCCATGGTGAGCTGCTGAGCGAGGGCAGGAGAGGAGGGAGGGTTTGTCAGGGGTGGTGCCATGGTGAGCTGCTGAGGGAGGGCAGGAGAGGAGGGAGGGTTTGTCAGGGTTGTGCCATGGTGAGCTGCTGAGTGAGGGGCAGGAGAGGAGGAGGTTTGTCAGGGGTGGTGCCATGGTGAGCTGCTGAGCAGGGGCAGGAGAGGAGGAGGTTTGTCAGGGGTGGTGCCATGGTGAGCTGCTGAGTTAGGAGCAGGAGGAGGAGGGTTTGTCATTGGTGGTGCCATGGTGAACTGCTGAGTGAGGGGCAGGAGAGGAGGGAGGGTTTGTCAGGGGTGGTGCCATGGTGAGCTGCTGAGTGAGGGGCAGGAGAGGAGGGAGTGTTTGTCAGGGGTGGTTCCATGGTGAGCTGCTGTGTGAGGGGCAGGAGAAGAGGGAAGGTTTGTCAGGGGTGGTGCCATGGTGAGCTGCTGTGTGTTGGGCAGGATAGGAGGGAGGGTTTGTCAGGAGTGGATCCATGGTGAGCTGCTGAGCGACGGGCAGGAGAGGAGGTGGGTTTTCAGGGGTGGTGCCATGGTGAGCTGCTGAGCGAGGGGCAGGAGAGGAGGGAGGGTTTGTCAGGGGTGGTGCCATGGTGAGCTGCTGAGCGAGGGGCAGGAGAGGAGGGAGGGTTTGTCAGAGGTGGTGCCATGGTGTGCTGTTGAGTGAGGCTCAGGGCAGGAGGGAAGGTTTGTCAGGGGTGGTACCATGGTGAGCTGCTGAGTGAGGGGCAGGAGAGGAGGGAGGGTTTGTCAGGGTTGGTGCAATGGTGAGCTGCTGAGTGAGGGGCAGGAGAGAATGGAGGGTTTGTCAGGGGTGGTGCCATGGTGAGCTGCTGAGCTGGCTTCATGGTGTGGTTTTTGGGTGCTGGGCTACGTTGGCCAGGATGCTGGATTCAGGTCTGGGCGCAGGTGTATTTTGTTGCGCCCTGCCCGAGTACTATTTTTTGTTTTGTAAATTTGCATCCCCCCAACATCCACCCCCCTTGGCACTGAGAATCCTAAAGTAGGGGGTGTGGAGCTCGCAGCACCCCTGCATGACATAAGAATTCCATGTCCGTTGTGCCGTTTTGGTTTGCACTGGGAAATTGAATTTAGGCAATGTAGTCTCACCTTAAGGATGATCTCCTTGCGCCAATCATCCTTATGACATAGAACCAGTGTGAATCTGCTGTACACCATTCATTAGCTGCAGTATTTCCTGAGCTGACTGGTTCACCTGAAAACCTCCTGGACCACATCTTTCTTCACCTTCTCTGCCTCCGTCAGCAAAAATCACATATGTTGTTTGTGAAAACCTCTGACAAATGTGTTTTACAAAGGGGTCTCTGCTAAGTGCATCAGCTGCCACATTTACAGTAACTGCCTAGGGGTATGTCTGATGTTAAAATTGTACTCAGCACATAAAAAGAAGGTTGACAGCCAGGACATAGCAACCCTAGAAAAACTAACAGGAGTGACTACTTTGCCATCTAAACATTTCCTTGGCCCAGCCTTAGATGAGTTTTCTCTACAAGTACTGTGCTTCCAGGAGACATACTGACACTGCTAGGCAGTAGACCCCAGGCTAGGTGCTTGGGTAGGCGGGTAACTGCCTGGGTGAGCTGAACAGTTTTAGCTTTACTTGCCATAACACTACCTCTCCATCTGTTTAAACTTGTCAGCATATCAAGAAAGTACTCTCCATCTGTCACTCCACTAGCACTCTGTGATGCGACCAGAGGGCTGTCAACAATAACTTCCAAAGAAAATGATCCATTACACACTATAGCTGCCACTGACAAGATGGCTAAAGTCGCTTGCAGATTCAGGAACACTGGATATTTACTGATTGAGTGATTGATTGATTGATTTATTTATTTAAAAGTTTTACCAGGAAGGCATGCTGAGCAGACTACCTCTCGATTCCAGATGCGCCCTGGGAGTGAATGGGGAGGGGAGAATATTTACAAGCAGCAAGCATAGAGAACAAACTGAGATAACAAGGTAACAAATTCATAGAATGTGCAACTAACAACCACTCATGATCAGGATACATCACTAAGAGTAACCACAGATGGAGAGCTAAGCCCTTTGGACTAGAGTGAACTTAAACTGCATGTGCAGGTGGACGAGAAGTGCCCTTTGAGGAGGGAGTTGAGTTGCTGTGAGGGGGGAGCATGCTGAATGTCCTCAGGCAGGGAGTTCCATAGTTTTGGCATGTGAGCTATAAAGGCTGACTGGCCGGTGGAGGTGGGCATGTGTGGGACATGCAGGAGCCAGGATTCGAAGTTCCTGAGTGAGTATGCGGGTGGGGGGTTTGGGCAGTTAGGGTTGAAGGGAGGTAGGAGTGCAAGTACTGAGCCCAGAAACTGACTGTGAGCCTAGCACAGTGGGACTGACACTGATCCAGGAGTGAGGGGAGGTCCAGGGACTGGTAGAGGTCACAGTGGTGGGTGATGGGAGGACAACCCAGAGCAAAGTGACAGAAGGAGTGGGAAAGAAGATCCAGTCTAGCCAGGGTGGACTTAGGGGCAGCACTGTAGACTATGTTCCCTTAGTCAAAAATAGGGCGAATCATTTTCTGTACACTTGCCTCACGAGCTGGCAGAGGGATGCAGCCATGGTTATGGTATAAGGTGCCAAGTCTGGGGTGCAGTTTTTTGTGGTTGGCAACGATACGTACAGAAAAGTCAAGGTGCTGGTCAAGCCAGACCCCTAGATATCTAAAAGAGGTACAAGCCTTTAAGGAGGTCCCACCTTAGGTGTGGAAGGTAGGAATGGTGGGGAGTTGGGAGAGCCTGTGCCTCATGCTGAAGATTAAGGAGACAGTTTTCTTGGTGTTGAGAAAAAGCTGATTTGAGCAAAACCAGAGCTGAACATCATTGAAGCCCTGCTGGAGTCTGGACGCCACTTCCAGGGGAGAGGGGCCTGATGTATACAGTACCATATCGTCTGTATACTGTAAGCTTTTTTGATATACAACTGGCTGTAGAATTAAGTCAAGTTACATCTGTACAATTCTCAGTTTAAAGCAGGCAGGAATGCAATTCACAGGTACTGAAACTAAAACTGCACTGCCTTAAAATTTAAGTAAAGCTTCTAGTAAGAAAGTAGCCAGCTCTGATTAGCACACATATTAAAATGCAGTAGATGTAAATCAGCTCCGCAGAAAGACAATTTAAAAGTGTTTCATTGTAGCAAATAGCAGGCTGCCCTTACTACTGTAATCATCAATTAAAGCGCCCCGTAGAAAGGGGTAGAACGGCACATTTTAAGTTAAAGATATGAGGCAAGCCAACAGGAAAATGCTCACCACTTTGACAATACCTAAATAGAAAAAAACAGCATGAAAATTTAAATTACAAAATATTTATATCATAAAACCACTAGATGGCATCAGAGGACTATATAAATTGCTTAATAGAATGCAAACTAATTCATTCGGACTCAACTAGCTTTGACAGTTGACTGATCAATGTTTTTTTTTCTTTCTTTTTACATTAGTCCCTGCTTGGAGGCTAATACAGACATTTTGATTGTTTTAGACAGCTTCTTAATTGCTACACATAGATAGCAAAGTAATAGTATCTTCCTAACATGAACTATGTCTTTAAGAAGCAGAGCTGTCCCTCTGTATGTAGATGAGTCGGCACGCATTTCCTGCAGCCCACACATGTGTCATCGCACATTAGGAAGAGAGACTCCTTGGGAGTAACTTGCAGATCTTGCAATCAACGTAAAACCACGCAGAGATTTGCCAAAATATCAGAAGAATACATTTCTCCAAGAGGTGAGAGTGACTTTGTGGTTCATGCATTTCTTCAAAATTCTGCAGCATTTGGGTAGAGCTGAGTGTCGCCTGAGTTTGATGAGCAATATCTAGGGCAGGCAGATCTTCTCTTGCATTCAACTGGAGAGCAGAACATTTTGGCACCACTTCTAGAGCACAAAATCTGTTTTCTGAAATAGGAATAGCTTTCCTATATGCTTTACCAGACCAAGCTAAGGATTTTAATACAGGTTTTTATGGCAAGGCTTATGATTTGTTCATGCTTTTGTTAGCACTCAAGGTAACTTGCTTTACCAGTGATTGACTTTTTTGCGCATGTGTATCTAGGACAGAGTTCAGTTCCATAGTTGGGTACCTCAAGTTGTGGGAGCGCCAGGGTGACAGCTGAGAAGTTCTGTTCCTTGGTGACAGTTTTTGGCTCAGAGCAGCAGGCCAGTTTTTGTAAATAAAATCCCAAGCTTCTTCTACGGAGCACAGTGCATGCCCCCCGCCCCCACCCCTTTTTGAATCATCAGAACTGCAGGGTATTTAATAAAGCATTTTACATTTATATTCTGCAATACTGACCTAACTGGGGTAAACATTTTCCTTTTTTCAATGATCTCTGTGGAAAAATCTTGAAAAACAAAAATACACCCAGGCGTTTGTTGGTATTTTCACTCCAAATTTTCAACATGGGTTTTTTGGGACCCCTCCTCATGAACAGAGACACTATCATTTTGTTACTCAATCCCAAAAGGTGATTTTGCGCAGTTACTGTGCCATTCCATGCCACAGGTGTAAAAACACATTTAGGCAGGATGTGTATAATGACAGCTGTACTTTTCATGAGGTGGTGTGGTAAAATGGCTATATTGAAAATTTGTAGTGAAATTATTGGAAATTACCAAAGTTACACACATGTGAAGGAAAATTTAAATGGATCAGTAACATGCCCATTTTTAGGAATTTTTCCACCAAATTTTCAACTCGGGGTTTTTAGTACGCCAACTCATGGACACTGGCAATGTTGTTTCCTTAATCAATCCTGAAAGGTGATTTCGCACAGTGACTGCACAATCCTGTGACAGAGGTGTGAAATCATGTTTTGGGTAGGATGTAAAAAATGACAGCAGTACTGTTCATGAGGTGGTGTGATAAGAAACATAGAAACATAAACTTTGTCGGCAGATAAGGACCACTTGGCCTACCCAGTCTGCCCATTTCCCTACCTATTGGATAAGCTGGGATTGTAGTTAACCAACAGCCTACTTCCTGCAACTTCCAGCATAATAAATTATGTATGTTGAAAATTTTGGGTGAAAATATTAAAAACTGGCAAAGTTATGTGCCTGTGTAGAAACTGCGACGCACACACGTACCGCAGCACTTTTTTTGAATTTTTACAGCGGTTTTCCAACATGACCTTTTTGGGACCTCACCTCATGAACAGTGGCCTTGTGATTTCATTATTGCATCCAGAAAGTTGATTTCACACAGCAACCATGCCATTCTGCGCCACAGGTGCGAAAACATGTTTTGGGCAGGATGTGAAAAAATGACAGCTGTACTGTTCATGATGAGGTGTAAAAAATTGGCAATGTTGAAAATATTACAAATTGGAGAACTTACGAGCATGCGTAGAAACTACGCAACGCATGCTCGTAATGCAGTTATTTTGGGAATTTTTTACACCAGATTTTCAACATGGGCTTTTTGGGACCTCCCCTCATGAACACTGGCACTGTCATTTTGTTACTCGGTCCCAAAAGATGATCTCATGCAGTGACCGGAAAATCACCTTTTGGGACCGAGTAACAAAACGACAGTGCCAGTGTTCATGAGGCGGGGTCCCAAAAACCCCATGTTGAAAATTTAGGGTCAAAATTCCTTAAAATGGCTGAGATATCAACAAAAGTTGAAAACCCCATTGACAGCCATTATGGAAACATAGAAACAGAGAATTTGACAGCTGATAAGGACTGCTTCGGCTCACCCAGTCTGCCCATTTCCCTATCTAATGGATAAGTTGCAGATCCCAGTTAACCAACAGCCTACTTCCTTCTACCCCCAACCCCTAGAACTGCCTTATGTCTGTCCAGTGCATTCTTGAATCTCCCCACTGTTTTTGACTCCACAACCTCCACAGGAAGGCTGTTCCATGCATTCACAACCCTCTCCATCAAAAAATACTTCTTCACATTATCTCTGAGCCATTCCCCTTCTATCTTCAAAATTGTGCCTCCTTGTTCTTGCACATCTTTGTTTCTGAAAGATGCTACCCTCATGGACTTTGTTGATTCCCTTGAGGTACTTGAACGTTTTTATTATGCCCTCCCTCTCCCTCCTTTCCTTGAGGCTATACGTATTAAGCTCCTTAAGTTTCTCTTCATATGTCTTCTGCTGCAGACCCAGCACCATTTTGGTTGCCCTCCTCTAGACAGCCTCCACTCTGTCCATGTCTTTGTGGAGATGGGGTCTCCAGAACTGCACACAGTAATCCAGATGGGGTCTCACCAACTGTACAGAGTGATAACAACTTCCTGTTTTCTACTGTTGATGCTTCTCCCAATGCATCCCAGTATCCTCCCAGCCTTCCTTACTGCCTTTCTCACATTGTTTTCCCACCTTTAGATCATCGGATATAATTACCCCCAGGTCCCTTTCCATTTTTATTCTTGTCAGTATCCCCCCCATTGTGTGCTCTTCACCTGGGTTTTTGTTTCCCAGGTGCATTACCTTGCACTTCTTTGCATTGAATCTAAGCTGCCATACATCTGACCATTCCTCCAACCTTGCCAAGTCCCTTCTCATCCTTTCCACTCCATCTTGTGTATCAACCCTGTTGCAAATCTTTTGTGTCATCTGCAAAGAGACATACTTTTCCTTCCAGTTCCTCTGCAATGTCACTTATAAAGACATTAAAAGGACCGTCAAAGTACTGAACCCTGTGGTACCCGCTAGTAACCCTCCTTTCTTCACTGTGGACTCCGCTTACTACTACCCTTTGCGACCTGTTGTCCAGCCAATTTTTATCCAGGCTACCACCTTGGGACCCATTCCAAGGCTGACTAACTTGTTTATTAATCTTTTGTGTGGGACTGTATCAAATGCCTTGCTAAAATCTAGGTAGCCCATGTGCACAGCCCCTTCCTGGTCTACTACTTTGGTCACCCAGTAAAAGAAATCAATTAGATTCATCTGACATGATCTTCCCGCTGTGAATCCATGCTGCCTTGGGTCCTGTGCCCCACTGGACTCTAGGTACTCAGCAATTCTTTCCTTCAGAAAAGATTTCATCATTTTCCCTACCACTGAGGTCAAACTAACTGGTCTGTAGTTTCCTGCCTCTGCCCTGCTCCCACTTTTGTGAAGAGGAATCACTTCTGCCCTCCTCCAGTCCTCAGGTACCAGCCCATCCTCCCATGATTTGTTAAAGAGAGTTGTCAGCGGTGTTACTAGTTCTACCCTTAGTTCTTTTAGGATTCTTGGGTGAATCCCAGCAGGCCCCATTGCTTTGTCCACCTTCAATTTTACTAGTTCTGTCAGAACCCTTTCTTCTATAAATGGACTGGTATCGACTCTCATCTTCAAGGCGTTTCTCTTGTTTGGTTTAGGTACCTCTCCCTCCTATTCCTTTGTGAATACTGTGCAGAAATATTCATTCAGTATCCCTGTTTTTTACTGTCACCCTCTGCCCACATTCCCTCTCCTTTATTAAGCTTCAATATCCCTCCCTTGGTCTTCCTGCTTTCCCTAATTTACCTATAAAAGTTCTTATCCACCTTCTTAACAGAGTTGTCTATCCTTTCCTTGGTATGGGCCTTTGCTATTTTGACTGCCTTCCCTGCCTCTTTCTGCTTTAACTGATAAAGTTATCTCTCCTTCTCCTTCTGTGTTTCCTTATATTTCCTGATTGCTGTCCTTTTCTCCTTAACCTTCCCTGCCACCTCTTTTGAGAACCATAGCGTTGTTTTCCTTCATTGTGTTTTGTTGATTTGCTTCACTCAAAGGCTTGTTGCTTCTGGGATGGCTATTTTGATTACTCCACATTGTTCCTCCACCTCTCCTTCTTGCCTGTTTGCTAGTGCTTTTCTGAGGCACTCTCTCATTTTTCCAAAGTCAGCCCTCCTAAAGTCCAATACTCCTGCTTTTGTATGGCTTGACTCTATGGCATTTATTGTGAACCACACTGTTTGGTGGTCGTTTGTTCTTAGATGGCTACCCACTTCTAAATTTCAGATTCTTTCTCCTTCCCCGTTTGAGAGTACCAGGCCTAAGATTGCTCCCTCCCGAGTGGGTTACAATACTAGCTGTCTGAGGCGTGCCCCTTGTAGGGCATCAAGAATGACCCTGCTCTTGGATGTGCCTGCAGCAAAGGTGCTCCAGCTAACATCTGGAATATTCAGATTCCCATCAACAATATCTCCCCTTTTTCTTCCATTCTAAGGATGCGTTCTATAATTTCCTTGTCCGTTCCCTCCCCCCTCATCCTTTCCACCCCACGTTTTGTATCAACCCTGTTGCAGATCTTTGTGTTGTCTGCAAAGAGGCATACTTTTTCTTCCTGTCCCTCTGCAATGTTACTTATAAAGACATTGAAGAGGACCAGTCCTAGGACTGAGCCCTGTGGTACCCCACTAGTAACCCCCCTTTCCTCAGAGTGAACTCTGTTTACTATTACCCTCTGTGTCCTGTTCAACAGCCAATTTTTTACCCAGGCTACCATCTTGTGACCCAACACCAGGCTGGCCAATTTGTATATTAATCTTTTGTGTGGGACTGTGTCAAATACCTTGCTAAAGACTAGATAGGCCATGTCCACAGCCCCTTCCTGATCTACTACTTTGGTCACCCAATCAAAGAACTCTATTATATTCAGCTGACATGAGCTTCCTGCTGTGAATCCATGTTGCCTTGGGTCCTGTGCCCCTCTGGCCTCTAGGAACTCAACAATTCTTTCCTTCAGAAGTGATTTCATTATTTTCCCTATCACTGAGGTCAAACTGACAGGTCTGTAGTTTCCTGCCTCTGCCCTGCTTTCACGTTTGTGAAGTGGAATCAGATCTGCCACCCTCCAGTCCTCAATTACCACCCCATCCTCCCATGACTTGTTAAAGAGGGTAGTCAGTGGTGTCACTAGTTCTACCCTTAGTTCTTTTAGAATTCTGGGATGAATCCCATCAGACCTCATTGCTTTCTCCACCTTCATTTTTAAGAGTTCTTTCAGAACTCTTTCTTCTGTGAATGGGCTGATATCAACCCCCCTATCCAGAGTGTTTCAGTTGTTTGGTTTAGGTAACTCCCCTTCTTCACTTGTGAATACTGAGCAAAAATATTTGTTTAGTATCTCTGCCTTTTCACAGTCACCCTCTCCCCACCCCCTTCCCTTTGATAAGCCTCACTATCCCTCCCTTTGTCTTCCTTCACTCCCTGATATACCTATAGAAGGTTTTACCTTTGTCTTTTTCTCCATTTACCCCTGCCTTTCTCCATATTGACAGCCATATCTTGGTTTTTACCTCACTAACTATACTGATTTTTTTGGGGGGGACTAGGATTTCTCTTCTCCTTTTCAGTGCCCCCCCTTAGCTAGTTTAAATGCTTGCCAGTGAAGCATTTAAACCTATCACCTAGGATCCTGGTTCCCCTGCTGGACAGATGCAGGCCAACCCACCAGTATAGGCCTGCATCTCTCTAGGTGAAGCCCAGTCCCCAATGAAGTCAAATCCCTGAGCTCTGCACCAGCATTTCAATCAGTCATTGAATCTCATGGTGCGGAGTACCCTAGCCTCATCCATGCCATAGACAGGTAGCACTTCTGAGAAAGTTACCTTGTGTGCCACTTGTCTAAGGCCCCTCCCCAACTCTACAAACTCCTGTTGCACTGCTCTGATCCCATTCTCAGCCAGGACATTTGTCCCTAGGAGGATAATGACATCCAGCTCCCTCCCTCATGCAGCTGCTTCCATGATCCTGAGGATTCCTTTCCTGTCCCTCCAAGCCATGGTGCCTGGCAGGCACCTTACCTCCCTTTTCCCTCTTTCCTATAGTTCTATCCCCTAACAATTGAGTTCCCCATCAGGAGTTGTTTCTTTCCCCTGTGGGGTCCTGTGCCACCCTCCTATGGGTCTCCATTGTGGAGGTTCCCAGCATCCTCCTTGGTCTCCACTGCAGGTGCCTCCATAGAGGAACCATGCTCTGCCAGAGTGGTGAATGAATTTTGGAGAGGCACAACTGGAGGGATTCAGCACTCTTCCACCACCCTCACCCTCCGTGAGCCCACCGTGGTCCAACCACTCCTCTTTTTGGCAACCTCTGAGGTAGTGGCAGTAGCTTCGGTGGTCCCTGGGTGGGGGAGCAGGTTTCCCAAATCTCTGCCAGGTCAGCATGGAGTAAAGCAACCTCCTTCCTCAGACCAGAGAGGTGCCTGCAAATAGGGCAGCAATGCAGTCTCCAGAATGTCTTCTGGAAGACTGATGCTCCACAGCCAGTGCATTGCACCACTCCCCAGATGTCTGTCTCCCTTCCAGTTTCAGATTTGTTGGGTTTTTTTGTTCTTGTTTTAGTGTGTGCAAGCTTGTGAGTGTGTCTACCACCTATTTGGTTTGCTGTGCCTTTAAGAATATGAACAGGTATATGTTATTAGTAATTTTTGGGAAATGATGTCAGAACACCTGCTATAAAGGAAGTTATGGCTTGGGGTGAGTGGGGTGAAGGGCGGGGTTGGTGGGAGCAAACCTGTGCCCCCCAGAAACAATCAACTGCGACACTGACCCTCCACCCCGGGGAGTTCCTTCCTTCCTTTCAGACACCTATTTCACAGAGGTTAAGTAACAGGCCTAGTCACAAAATACGGCAAATCTCTCCCAGCTAGAGTTCCTCCGTGGCAATAAAAGTTAAACTAAGAAAAGTTAACCCCAAAAACAGAGACAGGAAAAAAAGCAAAACTTAGGAGCACCAGGATATGTATGGTGCTTTAATGCATAGTGTAAGCAGAAACATATAAAAAATAGCACCCATACAGCAGTGATAAGAACAACACTGACGAAATTTAAAAACATACATTTGTATATGATAAATGTAGACGTGCACAAGTACACAAAAAGTGACTTGGTAGAAAACTAAAATTTCACCTGGTACACTGCCAGGCTTCATCAGAGTAAAAGTATTAACATCAACAGGTGCTCATTAAATATACTACAGAAGTTGAACATGTGACACAAACCAGCCAATTCATTTTAAACATACAATAGATGAGTCATTATTAACAAACTGAAGTCCAAAGAGCACCAATTAAATCTATGGCTCCATTCATTAACTCATTGGTTCCATATTTTACTTATTCAAGCACATGTAGAGCATCTCCAGACTTGGTGACCTCAAAAATAATCCCATACACTTCATATTATATTTATACACAGCAATTGTAAGGCAAACTGGCCCATGTTTTATGTTCAGCTTCCAATCTTGCCCTTTTAGTTTTTAAAGATACAAAGAATTCCAAAATGGGTTTCATTTTACCCCTAGAAACAAAGCAATGGGTGTGAGGTCACCAGGCAGCTTACCTTACATCACAGCAACAGTAGGCATAATAATTATCGTTGTTCTATCAATATTTCAGCATTTGTATTTTTTCAGAAAAGATGAGACATCATTGTTTTCATTTAACCCCTTCTGGGAACGAGCTCCTAAGGCATAAATCCAATAACTTTCCTCTCTGGCATATAAAAGTTAAACTAAGAGAAGTCAACTACAAAAACAGAGAATCAAAACTAGTTACTTACACAGGCCCAAAAATTAATAGTTCAATTCAGTGTAGTCTATTAAATTACCTCCTTGATTTAAGGAAGCATTTGGCTCATCTCTCTCTCTCTCTCTCTCTCTCTCAACAGACAGAGCCCACAAATTTAGAAAAACATAGAAAACATAGAATTTGACAGCAGATAAGGACTGCTTGGCCTACCTAGTCTGCCCATTTCCCTACCTGATGGATAAGTTGCAGATTCTAGTTAATCAACCGCTTACTTCCTGCTACACCCCACTAGAATTGCCTTATGCCTGTCCCATGCATTCTTGAATTCTTCCACTGTTCCTGACTCTACCATCTCCTCAGGAAGGTTGTTCTATGCATCCAAAACCCTCTCTGTGAAAAAATATTTTCTAACATCACCTCTGAGCCATCCCACCTGTATCTTCAAATTGTGCCCCCTTGTTCTTGTACATCTCTTCTTCTGAAATATGCTTCCCTCTTGTACCTTGTTAATTCCCTTGAGATACTTAAAAGTTTCTATCATGTCCCCTCTTTCCCTCCTTTCCTCAAGTGTATACATATTAAGATGCTTTAGTCTCTCCTCGTACATCTTCTGGTGCAGATCCTGCACCATTTTGGTTGCCCTCCTCTGAACAACCTCCACTCCGTCTATGTCTTTGCAGAGATGGGGTCTCCAGAACTGCACACAGTACTCCAGATGGAGTCTCACCAACTGTTTGTACAGAGAGATAACAACTTCCTGTTTTCTACTGCTGAAGCGTCTCCCTATGCATCCCAGTATCCCCCAGCCCTCCTTACTGCCTTCTCACATTGCTTGCCCACCTTTAGGTCACCTGATATAATTACTCCTAGGTCTCTTTCCATTTTTGTTGTTGTTATTAACTCTTGAGTACTGCGTCCAGTTCTGGAGACCCCATCTCTGCAAGGACATAGACAGGATGGAGGCAACTAAAATGGTGCAGGGTCTGCAAGAGAAGCCATACGAGAAGATACTAAAGGAGCTTAACACATGTAGCCTTGAGGAAAGAAGGGAGAGGGGGGACATGATAGAAACTTTTAAATACCTCAATAGAATTAACAAAGTCCAAGAGAGTAACATCTTTCAGAAAAAGAGATGTGCAAGAACAAGGGGACACAATTTGAAGATAGAGGGGGAACAGCTCAGGGGCAATTTGGGGAAGTATTTTTGCACAGAGAGGGTGGTGGATGCATGCAACAGCCTTCCTTAGGAGGTTGTGGGGTCTGAAACTGTGGGAGCATTCAAGAATCCATAGGACAGACATACGGCAATTCTTGTGGGGGGTAGGAAGAAATAGGTTGCTGGTTAACTAGGATCTGTGGCTTATCCTGTAAGTAGGGAAATGGAGAGACTATGTGGGCCATGCAGTCCTTATCTTCCATCAAAGTCTATGTTTCTATGTTTCATCCCTCTTAATCCTGATAATGCTATCCTTGCAGCTGCTTTTCCCTCTTATGTACAGTACCTGAAGAAATATATTCCCCTTCTCTGATCTCTCGTGCCAGCCTTTGTTCTCGTGTGGCCTTAGCTGATGTGACCATTCTGTACACTTCCCTTGATTTCCTTGAGTACTCCTCCCTGTCTACCTCTCTCATGGATCTCTTGTATTTATGGAATGCTGCTCTATTATCCCTTACTTTCTCCACCAGCTCATTCCTTTGGTCCTGGACTTCTTACTCTGCATCTTAGTACATATGTTCATAGGCTCAATCAGTCTCAGCTTGATAATGGACCATTTCTGATCCACATCCCTCTCTGGGCTGATTTTGGCCATGTGTTCTGCTAGGATGTTGCCCATTATTCCAAAGTCTTCTCTCTTGAAGTCTGCAACACTTGTGGTCCTGGCTGTACCAGGCCCAAGTTGAGGGAGAACCACAACATGCAGTAGTCACTGCCTAGTCAGGGTTCCTCAGCTGCTATGTCCTGGAGCTGTACACTGTCCATCATGGTATGCCTGTATAGTAATGGTCCCTCCCTGGCTGGTTCTGTGACCCCCTGCAAAAGAAAACAGTCCTGGAATGAATCCAAGAGAAACTTTTTTTGAGCAGGAAGCTGAAGAAGCATGTACCGCAAGGATGTCCTGGTGTTTGTGTGCAGCTAAACTAAAGGAGAATAAGTTTGCTATAGTTCACATAGCATGTGCTGGGAGAGGGATATGTATTTGGGTGTTTAAACAGTGCTGCTTGGCTTAAGGCTGTATTTTGGAGTTCAGTTTTTTGCCAGTTGAAAGACAAGGAACTGCAGAGGTGGACTTGAGGGAGGGGCAAGAGATTAGCCAAGAGACATTTTAAACTGCTTCAGTTTGGATCTGGAAGCTGAAAAAGCATATACAGCAGAGGTGTCCTGGTGATTAAGTGCAGCTAAACTAAATGGAAATATTTTTTCCTACGTTTGCTTTAATTCAAATACAGTAGCTTGTACTGGGAGAGGGATATGTATTTGGGTGTTTAAACAGTGCTGTTTGGATTAGGGCTGTATTTGGAGTGTATTTTGGAGCTGGAAGCTGAAGAAGCATGAACTACAGGGTTGTGTTTGCTCCTGCCTGAGGAAAGGGGCTGAGGTGCGCAGTTATGTAACAGGCTGATTGACTCTGACAGGAGTGGCAGTGGGCCCAAATCCCACCCTTCTCCATCCTTCCCTTCCCCAACCCTCCCTGCCCCAGCTTATCCACACTTATTGAGGTGGTGCTGCATTGGGATTGTTGGAAAGCACTGCCTGGTGCATACACTAACGTGGCCTAACAGAGGCGATTGTTCTTTGTAATGTTATAGAGTGATGTGTAGCTCTGGTTAAAGAGGTAAATAGTTAAAAACTTATAGATAGTACTGTGTCTTGTACTTTGCTGCAGCACCTCAAGTTGTATTTGGCTGGGATAGGAGTGGCTCGTATGGTATAATAGTTAGTAGCGTGTTACGCTTCTCTGTTGCTAGAGTTGATATTGTATTTTTAAGAAGGGACTGGGCTGGTAAGAAACTTATAGATAGAACTGTGTCTTGTACTTTGGTGTAGCACCTCAAGTTGTATTTTGCTGGGAAATGTGTGGCTGGTATAGTATAATAGTTAATAGTGTGTTATGCTTCTCTGTTGCTGGAGTTGATATTGTATTTTTAAGAAGGGACTGGGCTGGTAAGAAACTTATAGATAGAACTGTGTTGTGTAGTTAGTACTGGTATCATGGGTAGGATAATGGGCTGTAATGGATGTGGTGCAGCAGTTTGGATAAACATATTGTGGAGGCTGGGGGGCTGTCCAATCTGTCACAGGCTGAAAACACTTGAGGAGGAGGTAGTGTGGCTTGGTAGAGCATTGGAGAGGGTGAGGGTTTGGGGGGAAGCTAGGGCAGGAGGCCCTCCCTTGAGGAGCAACATGAGGACACCACAGGGGAGGAACATCGGATCAAGGGAGGGGATGGGGAGTAACATGAGGACACCACATGGGAAGAACATCGGATCAGGGAGGGGATGGGGAGTGACATGAGGACACCACATGGGAAGAACATCGGATCAGGGAGGGGATGGGGAGTAACATGAGGACATGGCATGGGAAGAACATCGGATCAGGGAGGGGATGGGGAGTAACATGAGGACACCACAGGGGAGGAACATCGGATCAGGGAGGGGATGGGGAGTGACATGAGGACACCACATGGGAAGAACATCGGATCAGGGAGGGGATGGGGAGTAACATGAGGACACCACATGGGAAGAACATCGGATCAGGAGGGATGGGATGGGGAGTGACATGAGGACACCACATGGGAGGAACATCGGATCAGGGAGGGAAGGGAGTAACATGAGGACACCACATGGGAAGAACATCGGATCAGGGAGGGGATGGGATGGGGAGTGACATGAGGACACCACATGGGAAGAACATCGGATCAGGGAGGGGATGGGGAGTAACATGAGGACACCACAGGGGAAGAACATCGGATCAGGGAGGGGATGGGGAGTAACATGAGGACACCACATGGGAAGAACATCGGATCAGGGAGGGGATGGGAAGTGACATGAGGACACCACATGGGAAGAACATCGGATCAGGGAGGGGATGGGGAGTAACATGAGGACACCACAGGGGAGGAACATCGGATCAGGGAAGGGATGGGGAGTGACATGAGGACACCACATGGGAAGAACATCGGATCAGGGAGGGGATGGGGAGTGACATGAGGACACCACATGGGAAGAACATCGGATCAGGGGGATGGGGAGTAACATGAGGACACCACATGGGAAGAACATCGGATCAGGGAGGGGATGGGATGGGGAGTGACATGAGGACACCACATGGGAGGAACATCGGATCAGGAGGAGAAGGGAGTAACATGAGGACACCACATGGGAAGAACATCGGATCAGGGAGGGATGGGATGGGGAGTGACATGAGGACACCACATGGGAAGAACATCGGATCAGGGAGGGATGGGGGTAACATGAGGACACCACAGGGAAGAACATCGGATCAGGGAGGGATGGGGAGTAACATGAGGAACCACCATGGGAAGAACATCGGATCAGGGAGGGATGGGGAGTAACATGAGGACACCATGGGAAGAACATCGGATCAGGGAGGGAAGGGATGGGGAGTGACATGAGGACACCACAGGGGAGGAACATCGGATCAGGAGGGAAGGGAGTGACATGAGGACACCACAGGGAGGAACATCGGATCAGGGAGGGATGGGAGTGACATGAGGACACCACATGGGAAGAACATCGGATCAGGGAGGGATGGGAGTAACATGAGGACACCATGGGAAGAACATCGGATCAGGGAAGGGATGGGGAGTGACATGAGGACACCACATGGGAGGAACATCGGATCAGGGAAGGGAAGGGATGGGGAGTGACATGAGGACACCACATGGGAAGAACATCGGATCAGGGAGGGGAAGGGATGGGGAGTAACATGAGGACACCACAGGGGAGGAACATCGGATCAGGGAGGGGATGGGGAGTGACATGAGGACACCACATGGGAAGAACATCGGATCAGGGAGGGGATGGGGAGTGACATGAGGACACCACATGGGAGGAACATCGGATCGAGAGAGAGGACAGGGAGAGGGTGTGGGGGCAAAATTAACAGGAGGTCTCACACTAAAGGGAAGGCTCAGGTCAGGAAGAAGGAGCCAACATATATAGACATAGATACATAGACAGTGTCGGCAGATAAGGGTCTATGGCCCACCCAGTCTGCCCATTTGAGCTTGTAAGTTCAGTTTATGTTTTTCTAGAAGTCTGTTGCCCCTTTCCCCTGACCTCCAGAATTAGTAGAGGAGGCAGTTAATCAGTTTACAGTGCTGGTGACATTGGGGGAAGGGGTGAAGGATCTGTAGGAGAGGGAGAGGGGGAGAATGCACAAGGGATGGTAGTCGGTCAGAGAAGGGTGGCAGGTGTGAAGGGGAAGGGTACAGCTGGAGGGAGAGTCGAAGGTAGCAGGGATACAGGGAGAGGAGCTGGAAAGGTAGAGAGGATGACAAAGGCATAGCAGAAGATGGGGGCGAGGATTGAAGAGAAGCATGTGGAGAGTAGTGAGAGAATGGTAAGGAGGAGGGTATGGGTCAGGTGTGGGGGAGGGGGGACCGGGGGAAGGGTGCAGCTACAAATGTGGCAGACTCGAGGGATAGGTACCTAGGTATTAGGGTGGGGGTGGATGAGGAATGAAGAGGGGAGTGTACTGGTGCTGGGGGATTCCATACTAAAAGTGATCAGATGGGGCAGTAAGGGGGAAGGCATAGTCGCATACGGGTGGATTCTTTACCGGGGTTAACAGCAGACAGGGTGGGACAATCAATTCTTAAGTACATAAAGAAGGATAGGAAGAAATCACATCTTGTGGTGCACGTGGGCACAAATTACCTGGTGGTGGAAGACAGTGCAAGTAGTAAGGGAGAGGTTCAAGGAACTGGGAAGGCTGTGTGAGGAGTTGGGGGAATCGGTGGCATTCTCAGAGATGTTCCCAGTGTCCTGTGCAAGTACAGCAAGGAAAGGGATGATTGGGGAGTTCAGCTTGTGGCTGGGGGAATAGTGTCAATCCATGGGGTACAGTTAGGTGGGTTGCTGGGACATAACCTGGGACAATAATGATCTATATGCAGGGGACAGACTACACTTGAGCAGGGAGGGGAAGGGGTATTAAAGCAGAAGCTAAGGGGCTACACAGCAGCAAAGGTAGATTTAAACTAGGTGGGGGTGGTAAGTGGACAACTGGTAGGCAGAGATCACATAGAGATCCCATGGAGGCAGCCAAAGGAACTTACCCCTAAGCTAAAGGAGAAGGATTCAGGGTAGTGGCACTAAGGGAGATTAGGAGCAGGAAAAAGCAGGGAGGTAGAGAAGGATACAGGATGGAGGATGGTCTCACTGAAAGCAAGAAGCCTAGGTAACAAGTCGGCTGAGCTACAGGCCATCTTCACAGTAGGGAGGGTGGACATTTCGGCCATCACAGAAACATGGGCCAACCAGTACCAGAATTGTGATATGTTGATCCTGGGGTACAGGACATTTAGGAAAGATATGGGTAAGGGGAAAGCTGGGGGGTGGCAATCTATGAATGGGAGGGGATAAGGTGTATCAGGGAGGAGGGGGAGGAAGGCAGAACAGAAGCCCTATGGATATAGTTTCAAGACTCCCAGTTTCAGCCTTACTAACAGCACCCTGTTAGACATTATCCTTGTTAGCAAACCTCATTTATTCACCCACGCTGGTGTCTTCTTCTCAGACATTAGTGATCATTGTTTCATTGCCTGCATAAGGTCCAATCACACCTCTTCTTTGGTACCCAAATTCTCCACTGCAAGGTGCTTATGCATTTTTGACCCTAAATCACTCTGTGTACTGGCCAGACTTTAATCTAGCAAAGTCTGTGGCTACTGCTTATAATATTTTCCAAGGCATAAGTCTAGCCGATCCCAACAAACACACACCATTAGTGAAAACCCAGGTCAGAAAAAAACCTGTCAGTGGTTTTCCAGCGAGGTGAAGGATGCCTTGCGTAATATTTTATTTATTTATTTAGTGATTCGGAAAAGTCCTTTGAGCGCAAGCACTTTTACAAAAGTTCCACGTCATAGATTGCAAAACATAGAACAACAGGAGAAAGCAAAGGTGCATTACAATGAACGATACAACTTGGATTCAGAGCTTACAGAATAACTCAAAACATAAGTACAAGTTAAAATAAAAACACTTTATGAGGGTGGGGGGGGAATAAGCAGCCACAAAGTGCCTTGTCAGTAGTTCAGAGGGATGGGGATAGCAGGCAGTGGGGTGAAGAAAGGAGGTACGAGAGAGAGGTAGGTACTGCAGTAGAGGTGAAGGGAAGGGGAAGAAGGGTGATAAGGTGTAGGGATAAATGGCAGGGTTGAGAAGACATGTTAAAGTAAATGGTGGGAAGTGAGGAGGCATGGTCAGGCAGCCTGCATTAGCAGTGACTGTCAGGGAACTCATGGGACTGTGGGTTGGGGAGGGTGGGTGGGATGAGGAGGCATGGTCAGGCAGCCTGCATTAGCAGTGACTGTCAGGGGAACTCATGGGACTGTGGGTTGGGGAGGGTGGGGTGGGTTAGGGGCATGGTCAGGCAGCCTGCATTAGCAGTGACTGTCAGGGGAACTCATGGGACTGTGGGTTGGGGGAGGTGGGTGGGTTAGGGGCATGGTCAGGCAGCCTGCATTAGTGACTATCAGGGGAACTCATGGGACTGTGGGTTGGGGAGGTGGTGGGGTGAGGGGCATGGTCAGGCAGCCTGCATTAGCAGTGACTGTCAGGGGAACTCATGGGACTGTGGGTTGGGGAGGGTGGGTGGGTGAGGGGCATGGTCAGGCAGCCTGCATTAGTAGTGACTGTCAGGGGAACTCATGGGACTGTGGGTTGGGGAGGGTGGTGGTGTTGGGGGCATGGTCAGGCAGCCTGCATTAGTAGTGACTGTCAGGGAACCTCATGGGACTGTGGGTTGGGGGGTGGGTGGGTTAGGGCATGGTCAGGCAGCCTGCATTAGTAGTGACTGTCAGGGGAACTCATGGGACTGTGGGTTGGGGAGGGTGGGGTGGTGAGGGGCATGGTCAGGCAGCCTGCATTAGTAGTGACTGTCAGGGGAACTCATGGGACTGTGGGTTGGGGAGGTGGTGGGGTGAGGGGCATGGTCAGGCAGCCTGCATTAGTAGTGACTGTGGGGAACTCATGGGACTGTGGGTTGGGGGAGGGTGGGGTGGGTGAGGGCATGGTCAGGCAGCCTGCATTAGCAGTGACTGTCAGGGAACTCATGGGACTGTGGGTTGGGGGAGGGTGGTGGGTTAGGAGGCATGGTCAGGCAGCCTGCATTAGTAGTGACTGTCAGGGGAACTCATGGGACTGTGGGTTGGGGAGGGTGGGGTGGGTTAGGGGCATGGTCAGGCAGCCTGCATTAGTAGTGACTGTCAGGGGAACTCATGGGACTGTGGGTTGGGGATGGTGGGTGTGAGGAGGCATGGTCAGGCAGCCTGCATTAGTAGTGACTGTCAGGGAAACTCATGGGACTGTGGGTTGGGGAGGGTGGGGTGGGTTAGGGCATGGTCAGGCAGCCTGCATTAGTAGTGACTGTCAGGGAACTCATGGGACTGTGGGTTGGGGAGGGTGGGTGGGTTAGGGGGCATGGTCAGGCAGCCTGCATTAGCAGTGACTGTCAGGGAACTCATGGGACTGTGGGTTGGGGAGGGTGGGGGGGTTGGGGCATGGTCAGGCAGCCTGCATTAGCAGTGACTGTCAGGGGAACTCATGGGACTGTGGGTTGGGAGGGTGGGGTGGGTTAGGTGGCATGGTCAGGCAGCCTGCATTAGTAGTGACTGTCAGGGGAACTCATGGGACTGTGGGTTGGGGGAGGTGGGGTGGGTTAGGGGCATGGTCAGGCAGCCTGCATTAGTAGTGACTGTCAGGGGAACTCATGGGACTGTGGGTTGGGGAGGGTGGGTGGGTTAGGGGCATGGTCAGGCAGCCTGCATTAGTAGTGACTGTCAGGGAACTCATGGGACTGTGGGTTGGGGGGTGGGTGGGTTAGGGGCATGGTCAGGCAGCCGCATTAGTAGTGACTGTCAGGGAAACTCATGGGACTGTGGGTTGGGGGAGGGTGGGGTGGGTTAGGGGCATGGTCAGGCAGCCTGCATTAGTAGTGACTGTCAGGGGAACTCATGGGACTGTGGGTTGGGGGAGGGTGGGGTGGGTTAGGGGCATGGTCAGGCAGCCTGCATTAGTAGTGACTGTCAGGGAAACTCATGGGACTGTGGGTTGGGGAGGGTGGGGTGGGTTAGGGGGCATGGTCAGGCAGCCTGCATTAGTAGTGACTGTCAGGGAACTCATGGGACTGTGGGTTGGGGAGGGGGGGGTTGGGGCATGGTCAGGCAGCCTGCATTAGTAGTGACTGTCAGGGAACTCATGGGACTGTGGGTTGGGGAGGGTGGGGTGGGTTAGGTGGCATGGTCAGGCAGCCTGCATTAGTAGTGACTGTCAGGGAACCTCATGGGACTGTGGGTTGGGGAGGGTGGGGTGGGTTAGGGGCATGGTCAGGCAGCCTGCATTAGTAGTGACTGTCAGGGAACCTCATGGGACTGTGGGTTGGGGAGGGTGGGGTGGGTTAGGGGGCATGGTCAGGCAGCCTGCATTAGTAGTGACTGTCAGGGAACTCATGGGACTGTGGGTTGGGGAGGGTGGGTGAGGAGGCATGGTCAGGCAGCCTGCATTAGTAGTGACTGTCAGGGAACTCATGGGACTGTGGGTTGGGGAGGGTGGGTGGGTTAGGGGCATGGTCAGGCAGCCTGCATTAGTAGTGACTGTCAGGGGAACTCATGGGACTGTGGGTTGGGGAGGGTGGGGTGGGTTAGGAGGCATGGTCAGGCAGCCTGCATTAGTAGTGACTGTCAGGGAACTCATGGGACTGTGGGTTGGGGAGGGTGGGGTGGGTTAGGGGCATGGTCAGGCAGCCTGCATTAGTAGTGACTGTCAGGGGAACTCATGGGACTGTGGGTTGGGGAGGGTGGGGGTGAGGAGGCATGGTCAGGCAGCCTGCATTAGTAGTGACTGTCAGGGGAACTCATGGGACTGTGGGTTGGGGAGGGTGGGGTGGGTGGCATGGTCAGGCAGCCTGCATTAGTAGTGACTGTCAGGGGAACCTCATGGGACTGTGGGTTGGGGGAGGGTGGGGTGGGTTAGGCATGGTCAGGAGCCTGCATTAGTAGTGACTGTCAGGAACTCATGGGACTGTGGGTTGGGGAGGGTGGGGTGGGTTAGGTGGCATGGTCAGGCAGCCTGCATTAGTAGTGACTGTCAGGGAACTCATGGGACTGTGGGTTGGGGAGGGTGGGGTGGGTTGGGGGCATGGTCAGGCAGCCTGCATTAGTAGTGACTGTCAGGGAACTCATGGGACTGTGGGTTGGGGAGGGTGGGGTGGGTTAGGGGGCATGGTCAGGCAGCCTGCATTAGTAGTGACTGTCAGGGAACTCATGGGACTGTGGGTTGGGGCAGGGTGGGGTGTGAGGAGGCATGGTCAGGCAGCCTGCATTAGTAGTGACTGTCAGGGAACTCATGGGACTGTGGGTTGGGGAGGGTGGGGTGGGTTAGGTGGCATGGTCAGGCAGCCCATTAGTAGTGACTGTCAGGGGAACTCATGGGACTGTGGGTTGGGGCAGGTGGGGTGTGAGGAGGCATGGTCAGGCAGCCTGCATTAGCAGTGACTGTCAGGGAACTCATGGGACTGTGGGTTGGGGAGGTGGGGTGGGGTGGGGCATGGTCAGGCAGCCTGCATTAGTAGTGACTGTCAGGGAACTCATGGGACTGTGGGTTGGGGGAGGGTGGGGTGGGTTAGGGGGCATGGTCAGGCAGCCTGCATTAGTAGTGACTGTCAGGGAACCCATGGGACTGTGGGTTGGGGAGGGTGGGGGTTAGGGGCATGGTCAGGCAGCCTGCATTAGTAGTGACTGTCAGGGGAACTCATGGGACTGTGGGTTGGGGAGGTGGGTGGGAGGGCATGGTCAGGCAGCCTGCATTAGTAGTGACTGTCAGGGAACTCATGGGACTGTGGGTTAGGAGGGTGGGGTGAGGAGGCATGGTCAGGCAGCCTGCATTAGTAGTGACTGTCAGGGGAACTCATGGGACTGTGGGTTGGGGAGGGTGGGGTGTGAGGAGGCATGGTCAGGCAGCCTGCATTAGTAGTGACTGTCAGGGGAACTCATGGGACTGTGGGTTGGGAGGGTGGGGTGAGGAGGCATGGGGCATGGTCAGGCAGCCTGCATTAGTAGTGACTGTCAGGGAAACTCATGGGACTGTGGGTTGGGGAGGGTGGGGTGGGGTAGTGGTCAGGCAGCCTGCATTAGTAGTGACTGTCAGGGGAACTCATGGGACTGTGGGTTGGGGAGGTGGGTGGGTTAGGGGCATGGTCAGGCAGCCTGCATTAAGTGACTATCAGGGAACTCATGGGACTGTGGGTTGGGGAGGGTGGGGTGGGTTAGGGGCATGGTCAGGCAGCCTGCATTAGTAGTGACTGTCAGGGGAACTCATGGGACTGTGGGTTGGGGGAGGTGGGTGGGTTAGGGGCATGGTCAGGCAGCCTGCATTAGTAGTGACTGTCAGGGGAACTCATGGGACTGTGGGTTGGGGAGGGTGGGGTTAGGGGCATGGTCAGGCAGCCTGCATTAGCAGTGACTGTCAGGGGAACCTCATGGGACTGTGGGTTGGGGCAGGGTGGGTGTGAGGAGGCATGGTCAGGCAGCCTGCATTAGTAGTGACTGTCAGGGGAACTCATGGGACTGTGGGTTGGGGAGGGTGGGGTGGGTTAGGGGCATGGTCAGGCAGCCTGCATTAGCAGTGACTGTCAGGGGAACTACAAGACTGTGAGTTGCTGGGGGGAAGGGGGTGGCATATGCCGAAGGAGCATGACACTGACTGATTGCTGTGGCAAGTCATGAGAAGGTACAGAGGGAAGGGGTACCTTGGGGCCTACCTAGTGCTTCCTGGGGGACAGAGAGAGTAGGAGTGGCTGGACTCAGGGGCAGGTGCACTTAGAGAGTGTTATTAGGTGCTGTTTGAGGTCAGTTTTGAATTGTGGCAGACAGTTGGTGACCAAGAGGTGCCCAGGGAGTTCATTCATCCACAGGGGTGCCCAGAAGGTAAATGCACATTGCTCAAGTGAGGTGCAATGGAAGGGGATAGCCAAGGCCCCTCTAGTCTTCCCTATGGTGACCTGTAACGAGTTGGCCGCCTTGATCAAATTGCCTACACAAGGTGGTGTTTTACCGTAGAATGTAAATCTGGAATTTTACCCTGTTTCTTAATGACAGCCAGTTTGTGCGCTCATACTGAGTACAGGTGCGAGTGACATGCTCAGAATCCGGGGTGAGTCTGCAGGCTTTGTTGAGCACAGTCTGAACCCTCTTAAGTGCTATATCTGTTGCTGCCCCATAGACCACTAGTCCATAGTTAATAGTAGATATAATTGAACTGTGTACTGAAAGGTGGAGGGCCCCCAGAGAAAGGTATTGCCTGTGCCTGTACAGGACACCAGTCATGATATTGCCTGTGCCTCTACAGAACACCAATCGTGGTATTGACTGTCTTGACCAAAGAGTCAATATGGTTTGCAAATGTGAGGATATCATCTATCATGACCCCCAGATACTTGAACAAGTGAACTTGTTCCAGCGGCTCACTGCATAAGTTGGAAATGATGAGGGGGTGGTGCTTAGTTTTGTTGTGGGCGCTGGACATAAGCATGGCCTTGGTCTTCTTGTAGTTTAGTAGCAACTTATGACCACAGAACCAGTCCTAGAGTTTGGAGAAGGAGTTCTGCAGCTCAGATTGTAGGGCAGCCTGAGACGTGCTGCTGCTCAGGAGCACAGCATCATCTGCATATAGTATGAGTTTGGTGTCGCAGGCTGTGGGAAGGTCATTTAAGAAGAGGCTGAAGAGTAGGGGACCCAGTATTTATCCCTGGGGTACCCTAATGATATCTCTCTTGCGCTGGATACTGTTTGCCCAATTTTGGCACACTGATTTCTCTGTAACAGGTAGTCTTGGAACCAGCAAAGGGCATTGGGCACCACACCCATGTTTTGCAGTTAGGTCAGTAACGGGGGTGGTTGACTGTATCGAAGGCTTTTGTAAGGTCAATAATAACAGACCCCACCAATTTACCTTCATCCAGGGCCTTATGTGCATAGTTCATTTAGTTCAGCAGGGCAGTGGTGGTATTATGATTTTGTCTGAAGCCATGCTTATTGGGGCATAGTAGATTATACAGTACCTATTGAGGTAGTCAATGAGTTGACCTGCCACAATCTTTTCCAGTGCCTTGGATGGGGGATAGGATACAGATGGGTCTGTAGTTGGCTACCAGAGACTTATCACCTCCTTTATGCACTGGCATAACTAGGGCCTGCTTCCAAACTGCCAGGAATTGTGCCAGGGCCAGGGACTTATTGTACAGCATGTTAATGGGTACTATAAGAATGTCCAGGTTGAGGGATAGAAGTTTCACGTCTATCCCGTTACTGCCCAATCTGGTCTAACCTAGTATTTTCTTGACCATAGTAAGGACTTCCTTCACTGTCACCCTTTTAAACTAGAAGGTCGGGTGAGAACACTCAGTAGATACATAGTTAGAGTGGTTTAAATCAGGTTGAAAATAGGCAGGTGGTAGCACAGGGGTAAGGTCGGTGAAGGCCTTACTGAAGGCTTCTGCAATAGCTAGAGGGTCTGTAGTGAGGGTGTTAATGATACTGAGCAGCTGAGGGTGCTTTTTGTCCTCCTTTCCAAGGATGCTTTTGATGTTATCCCATAATCTTTTCCCATTACCCCAAGAACTGCAAAGTAGGGTATTATGATATTTGGCTTTGGTGAGCTGGATTAGCTTTGTGCAGTGGTTCCTACTGTTCCGTAGCACTGGTAGTCATGCTTGCTACCTGTGTTTCTGGCCTTCTCCCAGAGAATGTCCCTTTCTTTCAGGTGGGAAAGGAGCTCCCCATCAATCCAGCCATTTGCCTACCCCCCAGTTTTTCCTTTGGTGTGCGAGGCATAGATGTCACAGATGGAGCTAAAGCCCTTAATGAAGTAACTGAGGGCCTGATCAAGGGGAGGCGCCAGGATGATTGTAGTCCAGTTATGAAGGGCAAGGGCTGATTTTAGGGCTCCAAGTTTACCCTTCCTCAAGACCCTGCTTTCAGTGAGGATGGGTTTCGTTTTTGGTAAATTTATTAGACCGCTGGAAGGTGATTGGGGAGTGGTCACTTAGCATGTCTGGGAGAACTTTGATCTCAGAGATCTGGGATGATGAGCTTGCTAGGATCCAGTCAAGGAGGGTGAGGTTTCCTGTCTTATAGTTCTACCTGGTGGGGCATGTGACTAGTTGTGTCAGGTTGGAGGTGGCTATCAGATCCCTGAAAGGGGCAGCCTCCTTTCTATCCCAGTTTATGTTAAAGTCCCTGGTAATGACAAGCTCCATCCCCTTTGAAATGGTGCTGCTAATGTCTATAATTGTGGGAAAGCCTGCTGTGGCTTTCTTGGGGGTAGGTAGATTGTGGCAAGGATGAGAGTTTTGCCATTCTGACCAATCTGTGCCTCTATCACTATTATCTCATGGTCCTCAGCCACCTTGGTTCCAGGGAGGATGGTGCACTGCAAAGAGTCCTTGGCATAGATAAAGCATCTCCTACCTCTCTTGCCTATTCTATCAATCCTGTATGCTTGGAAGCCTTTGAGGGCAACTTTGCTATCTTTAATCCTATACAGATCCTAACAGAGATCTGCTGTGGAAAAAGGCCCACAAGACTTAACATGGGAATGATTGGAATCTGTTCAGGAAGGTGAGGAATCTGTGCACCAAAATGGTTAGAGAAATAAAGACCACTTCTACCACTCTTAACTTGATCTTTCATCCAATTGCTCCTCCAAATTCTGGAAACTAATCAAGGATATTGACTGCCATTCCCCTGGTGTCTGCCTGTCAACAAAAAACCTCGATCTGCACTACTACATTCACTGACAAACAATCTATCCTTGACTCCTTCAACAATCAGAGTGCCATCACAGGGCTAGCCTTTGATACCTCTACAGCTAGTACACTTTGCACTCAGCTTGGACTCAATGATCAAGGATGATCCCTTCCAAATCTGTCCTTCTGTCTTCAACCTACAACTCTGAAGGAAGTTGAAGACCTCTTGCTCCAGTTGGATGTTAGAAAAAGTGCAGAAGCAGAGCACATTGGACCTTATTTCTTAAAGTTAGGCTACTGCATCCTGGCAGTGCCCATTACACACCTGTTTAACCTATCCATCTCTCAGGGTGACCTTCCTTCTATCTGAAAAATGGCTCATGTTATCCCTTTGTTCAAATCTGGTGATCCCAATGATTTGAACAATTACAGGCCACTCTCCCTTCTACCAACCCTTTCTAAGATGCTGGAAAAAATTGTGAACACTCAGCTTAGGAACTTCCTGGAATCGGAGAACTTGCTCAATCAATTACAGTCAGGTTTCAGAGCATAGCACAGTACAATCTCGGCCTTAGTCAAAGTAACTAATGACTTCCAGTGCAAGTTGGACAATAGGAACTTTGTCGGTGAGGTTTTCTTGGACCTAAGCAAGGCCTTTGATACAGTCAATCACAGCCGGCTCCTTGTGTCCCTCCGATACATCGGCCTGGATGCTTTATTCTCCAGATGGTTTGAGAATGACCTCACAGGTCACTCACAGCAGGTAAAAGCAGAAAGTGAAGTCTCTCCCTTAAAGCCCCTCCTGAGAGGAGTACCTCAGGGTTCCATCTTGGAACCCCTGCTATTAGCAATCTACATTAACAGGATAGACAACATCATCAGAAAGTCCCAAATACACCTTTTTGTGGATGACATAGTGCTTTATGTCAATAGACTCTCCCCCGATGCAACACAGTCAGTCCTCCAGGATTAATTCAATCTACTGTAGCGTCAGATCATAAACCAGAAGACAAAGGCAATGTTCCTCTCACCTTTTCCCAACCTATCTAATCCAGCCTTGGTTGGGACCTTCCCCTGATAACTATCATACTTGGCGAGCAATTGGAGTATGTGACCAAATTCAAATACTTGGGGATATGGCTTGATAATAGATTGTCACTCCTGGTACATATTGAAGAATTAACAAAGAAACTTCACCAGAGGCTTGGACTTTTCTTCAGGATAAAAGATCTCCTCTCCAGGGAAGTCAAGATGAGGCTAGACCAAATCACTTTTCTCTCCCTCCTAGACTATACTGACTTCCTGTATAATCAAGGGCCTGCTGGAGCTCTAGCAAAACTTAACACATGCTATCACAGAGCCCTAAGGTTAATAACGGGCTTTCCCCTACTCCACCCACCATTGCCTGTTGTACACGGCAGTAGGGTGGGCCTCCCTTAGCTTCAGGCAACAAAGAAACACTGCCTTCTGGACATACAAAGTCTTTTTAAATAAATTACCTAACTATATCTCTGTCTGCCTACCGCTTTGTACTCTTCGTAGGTATGCTCTTAGAAGTGCCTCCTACTTCTCCTTGAAGGTATACAAGGCCAGATCTCGCTTTGGCCATGCAGCTATTAGTCATGTGATGCCTTTAATGTGGAACAAACTGCAAAAAAACTTAAAACTAAAGTATACCATCAGTTTAGCATCTTTCAAAACACTATACTCTCATTATATTACAGAACCCTGTGTTTGCCATTCCTGAATACAGATTCCCCATACCACCCAGAACCCACTATTTACTTTGCCATGGCCTTCTTTAGTCACTGGTCCAGCTTCTGCTTGGCCCTCTTTCTCTCTCTCCCCCTTTCCCTCTTCATTGCCTCTGTCCTCCTTCTTTCTTTTCCCTGAACAGTTCCGGTTTTGAGTTTCCTCTCACCCATGCCCTGCCCTCCGGTTATTCTTCCTCCTAGATGTCCACACATCACAGCTTGCACTGCGCATCCCTTTCCATAGTCTGCTGTCCCTTCCCCTTCATCCTACCCCTCTTGTTGTCACCCCCATCCTTCCCCTACCCCTAGTGTATCCTCTGAGTTGCTGCTGTGGTTCCTGATGGCTCATCTTTGCCTCTTGTCTTTACACATGCGTCATAGTTGCAGAACTCATCTGCAACATTACTTGTCAATCAATCAATCAATCAATCAATCAAAATCTTTATTTATTCAGGCGAACATCATTGAGCATAGCTCATTTACAAGATGGACCTGAGTGGTCATAACAATATAAGGTTACAAATTTTACACAAAAACATGGTACTGAATGAACACAAATACAAAGATTTATGAATGAGACAGATATACAAATATTTACATATATACAAGGCAAAATGACATTGGACCTAGATCATATTAAAAGGAAAGAAACACCTTGTTTGGATGTACAATATTGTGGTTATCTGAACCTGCCCAACCTACCTCTACTATTGCTCATGCCCCTGCTGTTCATGCTAGTGTACTGTAATTGTTGTGTATTATATTTTTTTCTCACATCTCTGTTGTACATTCTGCCTGATTCTATATATTGTTGCTTATAACCTGCATTATTTCTTTTTATTGCAGTTCATGCCCTTGCTGTTTACATTGCTGTATTGTAAATGTGTATTGTCCTGTAGTTCGTACTTGTTCCACCCAGGTCCACCTCGAAAATGAACTTCTGTCAACAGTGTCCACCTGGTTAAATAAAGATTTTGATTAACTTATTGATTGATTGATCGATTGATTGATTGACTGAAGACTCGAAAGATAGGACACTGAAGACAGGGGTAGTATACAGACCACCAGTTCAAGTGGATGACCTGGATAAAGAGTTACTGAGCAAACTAGAAGGGTCTGTAGGAAGGGGAACACAGTGTTAGTGGGGAACATCAACCTTTTTTTTTAACCAGGAGAGACAAACTAAGCTGTAAGCTTGTTTACAGGTGCGACCAGGGAGTACAAGGAAGTTAAGTGACTTGCTCAGGGTTACACAGCATGCAAGTGGGGGTTATGAGATTCAAACCCAGGTCTCTAGGTTTGCAGCTCAGAGTCCTAAACCATTGCGCTATACTGCCTCCTACCTGAGGTGGAGTGGAGTACCCCAGCTACCATGAGTGCAAAGGAGCAGGTCATATTAGAAGCATTTCAGGACAGCTTCCTGGTGCAGTTGGTTCATGAGCCGACTAGATTGGAAAACACTCTGGACCTGGTGCTATCAAATGGGGAGGCTGTAAGGGATCTATGGGTAGAGAGCCCTCTGGCTGGGAGTGACCACCACTTGGTGTGGTTCAAGCTCAATACGGGTAGGGAAACAGAGGGTACAGGAACCAGGGTGATTGAATTTAAGGGGGTGGACTTTAAAAGGATAGGGGAAATCTGGGGAAAACATCTGGCAGGAATTCAACCATACATGGATGGTAGTCAGAAGTTTGTTAGTATTGAAAAAGGGCTGGTGGAGGCTACTGGGACATGTACAAGGACATAAAGTAAGAAGGAAAGGGCAAAGAAGCTTAGCTGGTTGACTCAAGAGGTCATGAAGGGGGTGAGGGCTAACAGAAAAGCATTTCAGAGACTCAAGAATTCGAGAGGGGAAGATGACAAGGCTGAGTATATGAAGAAGTCCAGGAAGGTTACTAGGCTAGTCAGAGAGGCCATGGCTTCAAGACAGCTAAGACTGGCACAGGGTATTAAGGATGGAGAAAAGAACTTCATCAGATACTTAAGCAAGAGAAGGAAGAACAAAGACCAAATTGTAAGGATTAGGAGGAATGGAGGGAGGGTGGGTGGATGGAGAAGGGAGAGGTACTAAATAAATACTTCTGTTTTGTGTTCATGGAGGAGAAAGGGGGCAGATACTACAAGGGAGGGGTGGAGTGGGCTGTGGGGGGAGGGGGTGACTGATATAGGGATTACAGAGGACAGGGTCCTAGAAGGATTAAGGACACTAAGGGTGGACAATGCACTGGGACCAAATAGCATTCACCCTAAGGTACTTAAGGAACTAGCAGAGATCCTAGCAGGACCACTGGCTGACCCATTCAATACATCCCTGAACACAGGATGCGTACCACAGGACTGCAGGATGGCCCATGTGGTGGCCATTCACAAAATAGGCCCTAAGGATGAACCAGGCAACTACAGACCAGTGAGCTTCATGTCAATTGTGGGTAAGCTCAAAGAAATGACCCTTAAAAAAAGGCAGGTGACCTTTTGGGAGGATAATGGATGGTCAACAGCATGGATTTGTCTCAGGCAGATCCTGCCAAACAGGCCTAATTGAGTACTACGACTGAGTGACCAGGGAGCTGGACAAGGGCCATGCAGTGGATTTGCTGTAGTCAGACTTCAGCAAGGCCTTTAATTCCATGCCACATGGGAGGCTGGGGGGACGTATGGTCAAATGGATCAACAACTGGCTCAATGGAAGGCAGCAAAGGATGGTAGTGAGGGTGACAGTCATCCCCAAGGCTGTGATGAGAGGGGTACCACAGGGATTGATACTAGAACTGGTGCTGTTTGGGATATTCATAGTGGATATCTCACTTAGCATCCAGAGTAGGATCAGTCTGTTTTCAGATGATACGAAGATGGACGCTGTGGTAGATGACATTGAGGGTTGGAAGTGGCTGCAGGAAGACCTGATCAAACTACAGGAATGGTCAGAATCATGGCAGCTAGGGTTCAACACCAAGAAGTGCAATGTACTGCACTTCGAGGCTAGGAACCAGGGGAGGAGCTATCAGCTGGGAGGGGTACAGTTGGAAAGCACCAAAGAGTTATGGGATCTAGGGGTGCTTATAACAGGGTCTATGAACAACTCAGCTCAGTGCGGGAAGGTGGCAGCAAAAGCCAACAAGATGCTGAGTTTTATAATGAGGTGAATCCCCTCCAGAACCTCCAGAAATAGGGAGATGAATCTTCCTCTGTACAGGTCACTGGTCAGGCTGCACCTGGAATACTGCGTGCAGTACTGGCACCCGTTCCTGAAGGAGGATGTCAGATTTTTGGAGGGAGTGCAACATAGGGTGGCAGAGATGATCCAGGGATTGGAGGGAAAGTCCTACAAGGATAGGCTGAGCGAGATGAACATGTACTCCCTGGAGGAGAGGAGAGGAGAGGAGAGGTGGGGAAATATGATTGAAACCTTTAAATACTTAAAGGGGATAAATAGACTAATATAGAAAGGATTTTCCAGATTAGAAGAAGGAGGCATATGAGACAGCACCAGCTGTAATTGAAGGGGAGAAGATTCAAGAGGGAGCTCGGGAGACATTTTTTCATAGAATGGGTGGTAGACAAATGGAATGCTCTGCCCAAGGAGGTGGCATCCTGTAGAACAATGAGTGGTTTTAAGAGGGGATGGGACAGAGTGGGGGCAGTAATGATGAAGAAGGCTGGGGAGGGGAGGGCTGCTGCAAGCTGAGGGGCTAGCTGCCCAATTGGGCAGACTCAGTAGACCATGAGGCCTGTTTCTGCTGGTGTTTCATATGTTTGTATGTTCATATGTTTTCCCTAGAATAGGAGGTAGCCAGGGTGCTCCAGTCTATCAATGTAGATTGAAATTTCCTGTCAAGATAATGTTGCCACTGACACTTAAGTTTTCTAATTTGTTCCCCCAGCTCCCTGCTAATTTCTTCTTCCTGTAATGGTGGTCTGTACATCACCCCCAATCTAACCTTACTCTCTTTAGACTTTTGGAGCTGCACCCATAAGGCTTCAGTCCAGACTTCTACCTCCTCCCTAGTGCATAAGATCCCATCCCTTACAAATAAAACCACCTATCTCCCTTTTCCCTTGTCTCTGTCCTTCCTATACAACCTATATCCTGGGATCACAAAATCTCAGTCATGGTATTGGGTGGCCCACGTCTCTGTGATGACTGCTATGTCTACCTCTCCCCCTCCACCATCAGTACCTCTAGTTCAACTGTATTATCAGCCAGGCTCCTTGCATTTAAGGATATCACCTATCACTGTGACCCCTGTATACCATTCCCACCCCTTATTCTTCCATCCCCTCTGTTTCTTGATTTTCCATCACCCAGCCCCTCATGGCTATATGTCAAAACCCTGTGATGAAAGTGGCGTGGGCAAAAACTGTGCTGCACCGTCAGTGTAATCTAACATAGTCAGAAACTATGCTAGCTTATATACACAGAGACTATGAGACTGTGCACACTTGTATGTCCACGTGGCTTTTGAGTACACATATGTGTGGTCAGGGTTTTGACTGCATACAGCCCCTCACCTCTTTGGGGGGCCAGATATCTTTGCCTATGGGCACCTGATGAGGTATTACAAAATGAACCCCTTAAAACTCTATGCAAGACCTAGAGAACTCTATCCATTTCCCAGTTTGATATCACAGTAAGCTTCATACACAGTGTCAAATATAACCTTTAAAGCTTCACTTATATAAAAAAGAAATTTCAAGGCAAATCAGGCAGTTTCTGTTTTTAAAATATATATATTTACTTTAAAATAGATAATATATGAAAACAATAAAATACAGAATAAAATATCCCCACACATACAGCCTTAAAACAAACAAGTTAAAAAGTGCAGATTCCTGCCAATAATAACACTCAGACTTATCTTGTCTAAGGTCCTTACTTCTCAATCTTTCAGTGCTTTGATGTTCCTCTTCTCTCAGGTCAGAAATATGAAAGTATCTGTTCTAAGATTTTCTCAGCAGTTAAAAACAGTCCTGAGCTGACCTTCTCACTGAGGTCACCCAACTCCTCCTTGGTGGATAAAAATCTATATTTTATAACATATTATGTTCAAACAGGATATTTTAAAACAAAAATAATAGCTGACATCACTGAATGTCCTCTCATCATGTTAACTGGTCAAAACCAGTCTGGGCTTTTACTACACACACACACATCAAAAGTCTCTTTGATGTAAGTCACTGTCTATTCAAAGCAAAAGTATACTGGCTTCTTTAATTTCATCTGGGCCCTGGTATCTACAGACTTCAAATGTCTCTTTGATGTCATTCATTGGCTATCTTGGGAGACAACCAAAACATATGCCCTTCATGACTTGGTGCAAATCAAAGAATTCCTCTGAGGATGTCATGAATGGCTAATTTTATCTCCTGTGTTCAAAGCCAATTTAACAAGCTAATTGCCTTTTAGAAATCTGTAGTTTAAACCACCTCCTGTCCTTTGAACTTATCCCTGGGGGTTTTGATGTGTCAGTTCCACATGCTGTTTCAGCATCTCTCAGGACAGACAGTCCGTAACCCATTTTTATTTTTATTATTCACTATACTTTATTCATAAGCACAACACACAGGTAATAGTAGCAATGGATGAGCCTCCTAATACAAAACCAAAACAGACATTTTACTTGGAGGCTACAATAAACACAGTAATCAGGCATTACATAGCATTTTTAAGTGATTGTACATAATTCCAAACCCATTCCCAATACCCTTCCTCTAGAACCCAGCAGAGAGGACCAGAAAAGTAGTAGCAATAAGAAACAGAAGAAACACAGTGGAGACAGAAACAATTTCACAATTGACTCATATTTTAATATCGTATAAGGCTTCCATATTGCAAGCATTGCATCCAAGGGACCCCATTTGGTAAAGTAAGAATCCAATCTGTTATTCATCTTGGCTATGTGATGCTCAAGTTGCATGGCTAGTAGAATTTCTTTATGTCACTCAAGCACTGATGGAGTAGAGTAATCCAACCAATGTCTCAAAATTATCAGCTTGGCTACAGCCAATATAACAGCCATATAGTCCTTCCATTGCCTAATTATCACAGGGGGAAAATAATTAATTAAACAAATTTCAAAGAGAAAGTGGTTTTCCAATCCCAGATGGGGGTCTAAGGAACTTTGTATAGCTTTCCAAAAAGTCTGAACCTTTGGACATTCCCATAACATGTGATAGAGAGTTCCATAATCATCTTTGCATTGATGACACTGTGGGGAAGGAAGTTTACCAATCCTATTAAGTTTAACCGGAGTAAAATAAAGATTGTGCATGATATTAAATTGCTGTAATCTAAGTATATCCTGTTTTATAAACTTATACGTAATGCTCCAAATTTGTTGCCAGAAAATCTGGTCATCTTTGAGGGACAATTTCTGAACCCAATAATAACAGATTTCCTGAGGCAAACCCGAATCCAATGCTTGCAACTCTTGATATACTCTAGACACTGAATGTGGTTGATAAGCTATATGTAAGAGTGAGGATAATTCCATCTTGGCAGGCTCTACATCCACAGATTTTTGCAAAAATACAATCACTGCTTGTCTGACTTGTCAATATTTAAAGGCAATCCCCTTTGCCGCAGGGATATTATATCACAATTGTAGATAGGATAAAACTCTACCCTGAGGAGTTATGTCTTCCAATCTGGATCCTGCTAATGCAGCCTAGAATGTAGAAGAGATAGGAGCATTTTGAATTTGGAAATGTGGGTTATGCACCAGAGGTTGCTGTAAAGATTTATGCCAATCTATACTCAGCAATTTTTGAATTTGGTGTAAGGCTTTAATAGACCAGTCAATAGGAGTGTTTCTCAATGATTTGGGGATTAGTTTTGGAGTGGTATAAACCAGCGCTGAGAAGGTACAGGGACATTTGACTGCCAGGGCTTCCTCAATTGATACCCAGAGGGTGGAATATAGTCTAGGCTCAGCTGTATTTGGCAGGTGAGCCCAATATGCCAATTTACTGAAATGTGCCGCTGCATAATATTTAAAGAAGGTGGGGAAGGAAAGGCCCCCATGTATTTCTGAAACAGTGAGTTTAGGATAAGCTGTTCTAACTCCCTTCCTCTTCCATACAGATTGGTTTAGTAATTTCTGTAATTGAAGAACCATGATTTAGGCAGATAAAACCCTAGCATACATAGGGGATAAAGGATTCAAAGAAGTACATTCATGTTAACGGTGTGAATTCTGGCCCAAAGAGAAATGAGTAACCCCACCATCTCTCCAGATCAACTTTTATAGTACTTAATAACTTGGTGAGGTTTTTCTTTACCATTATTGCCACGTCCCTTGAAACCTTAATGCCCAAGTATGTCAGAGACTTAGGTTCCCATTTCAAGCTGTAATCCCCAGTTTCCCTCAACAAGCATCTCCCATTTAGAGGGAAGAGTTTAGATTTAGAGTTATTAAACTTATAGTAGGATACCTTTGAGAATTGTTCAATTTCTTGTAGCAAGGCTTGGATACTGGAGGCAGGATTCTCAACATGTAATAATAAATCATCAGCATAAGCTGAAATAAGATGTTGTTTATTGCCCGCTGATATACCCTGGATGTCATGGGAAGATAGTAGCCTTTGAATTAGCTGCTCTAAATAAAGATTAAACAGAAGGGAAGAAAGGGGACAACCCTGCCTGGTACCATGGAGTAAAGGAAACGATTCCAAAAGTACCCCATTGCACCAAACTCGGGCAGTCGGAAAGCGATATAATAGTTTGACCCAGTTTATAAATCCTATTGAGAAACCGAAGTGTGACAGAGTAGCGAAAAGGAAGTCCCAGGAAACCCGATCGAAATCTTTCTCTGAGTATAATGCTAAGAGAGCTGCTATCTCCCAGTTTTTGGTATGAGCTATTAAATGTAATAGTCTGCGCATGTGGTCATTAGAGCTTCTGTTAGCCATGAAGCCCACTTGTTCATCACTAATAAGCCTACCCATTAGTGGTCCTAACTGATTCGATAATACTTTAGATAATATTTTTATATCAACATTTAGTAGTGAGATGGCACGGTAATTTTGAGGATACAGAGGATCCCGGTCTGGTTTGGGAATTAGGGTAATAAGTGCTTCAAGAAAACCATTTTCAGAAAAAACCCCTGTGTACCAGAAGTTAAAGATCTTTATTAGAATAGGTGTAAGCTCCATAGTGTAGGTTTTATGTAAGTTAGTTGAAAGGCCATCTGGTCCTGGAGATTTATCAGGGGTGAGTTGTGCAATAGCTTGCTTGAGTTCCCATTCCTGACTGGGAAGCTCCAAAGAGGAGGAGTCATGGGACAAAAGCTGGGCAAGGGTAACCAAGTCTAAATAATTCCCAATGTCTTCCTGTGATAGCTTTTCTGTCATTGGAAATGCATACAGGGCTTGAAAGTATTGCTTAAAGAAGGCAACAATTTCCCTTGGGTCCTTGGTTATAGGTCCCTCTGGAGTGGTATATAATGCAGTTATAAATCTAGCAGCATCTATTTATTTAAACCGAATAGCAAGTAGTTTACCTGCTCTATCGCCAGATTCCACATACTTGAGTCTGGTTCTCTTGAGGGCAAGCTCAGCTTTTTGTGACATAAGGGCTGAGAACTGGGCCTGCAATTTATGTAGCTGAATCCAATCTGCTTCAACCAATCATCGACTAATATTTTGTTCAATGACCTTAATTGAATTTAGGAGATCCTGTATTGGGTTTTATATTTTTTAAGTCTAGTTGTTGTTAGTCGAATACATTCACCTCTTAATGTACAGTTTAGAGCTGCCCAAACAATGTCTATTTCAGTGACCGATCCAATATTAGAGTTTAGAAAATGGGAGCTGAATCGCTTAAGGTGGTCACAAGTGGATAAATCATGGAGAAGCTGGTTATTGAAGAACCAGAGAAAGTCTCTTCGCATCCCAGTTCCTACCAGGTAGCTGAGAGAGACCGGAGAATAATCTGATATTACCTGAGTATGAATACCTATGTCAATGATATTAGGAAGGGCAAGTGAGCTGATTAAAAAAATAGCCAATCCTTGAGCATGTTCGGTGTGGAGCAGAAAAAAAGGTAAACTGTTGAGAATCTGGATTCAGGACTCTCCACACATCTATTAGACTAGCCCCCTCTATATGTTCTTTAAACGCCCTTTGGGCCAATGACAGACCAGATCGATTGTTGTCAGATCTATCTAGCTGTAATTGGGGTGTAATATTCCAGTCCCCTCTGAGTAAAATCATTCTGGGTGGGTAAATAACTATCAGATTTAGGAGATGCATAAAAAACTGTGGGGAATCTATGTTCGGACCATATACCGAGCCCAACAATAATTGGTGTGAAGCCAGGAGCCCTTTAAGTATTATATAACGTCCATTAATATACCAAATTTCTTGTTCTAATTGAAAAGGCGTGTTCTTTATTGGTAGATTTCCCAGCCCCAAATGTCTGTCCAACCCACTGCTTACAGAATAAAGAAATGTCCTCTCTTCTAAGGTGAGTTTCTTGCAAACACGCACTATCTGCTTTCAATAACTGTAAATGTTTCAAAGCCACTTGCCTTTTACATCTGTCTTGAGCCCCTTTAATGTTCCAACTATAAATGTTAAGCATACCTGACATTAATTAAAAGAGAGTAATTTGACTAAACACGTCGTAAGGAATAAATAATAACACTCCATTTGTGTCTCTGGACTTGGTGCCACCCATAATGACATATTAATGAACTTTAGAAATCCCTCTCTGCCCAGTTTACCCCCAATCCCCATTCAAACATCTTATCATAATGACCAAGAAACCTATAAACTATCCCCAGTTCTTTAATCTGCACTAACATACTCCTCCTGTCCGGTGATGTTTTTGTGCAGTCGAGCAACAGTAATAAAGATCATTCTGTACGAATAACGTCCTTTTAATAGAACCAGAAAGTATCATACTAGAATCAGCCAATGCTGTTCAATTTCTCCACACTCTTAATTAACTTTAAACAAACATCTATTGACATTCTTATGTATCCATCTTTTAGGAATCTATTTTGGCAAAGAAGTTTTTAAGTAACTATTACAGAACCTATGGTAACATAATATAACAGTAAGCAGCTGACTCCCACTACAATAGTACCATCTAGTGGCTAAAAGAGATAATGCAGCTGCATGTTTACTTTTCAAGATTACATTTATCCATGCGCAATCTATTCATTCCAAGACTCAAAAGCTTAAGGACAAAACTCAGGCTGTGAGAGTTTGACGAAACATTCTCCACAAATAAAACATCAAGCGCATCCGAAAATCCTTTCTCTGAGTGCTAAGAATTCTCAGAACCAAATATATGTAGTTGGCTGCCACGCTCTCTAATTATGTGTGTCTATCAATCAATCAAAACTTTATTTGTAAAAGGCGCCTTTCTAGAACCAAGGCGCCTGTTCATCACATAATAAAAACAGTATTACTAAAACAATAACATTTATCCAAACCTAATAACATTTAAAAATCATTGTACGCATGTTTAAAAAGATGTTTTAAGTGATCCCTTGAAAGTTTGGACAGTTGGGCAATCTCGTACCTGACGAGGTAGAGAACTCCACAGGGGCCATAAAGCTAAAGGATATGGACCCAGAGGTCTTCAAATGGACTCTGAGAATCTCTAGCAATCCCTTGTCAGTGGATCGGAGAGAGCGGGAGGGACAGTAGGGATGAAGGAGATCTTTCCGGTAACCAGGTCCTGATCATGTAGGACATTATAGGTCAGCAAACCGACCTTGAAGGTGATACGCCAGCATATTGGCAACCAATGCAGTCCACGGAGCACAGGCGTTATATGACTGGACCTAGAGGATCCAGTCAATAGCCTGGCTGCCGCATTCTGCACTAGCTGTAAGCAGCAAATATCAACCCTCGGTAGCCCAAGACAAAGGGAATTGCATTAGTCAGGACATGAGGTAATGAAGGAGTAGACCAGAGTAGGAATATCATCAGGAGGAACCTGGTGCTTCACCCGGGCGATGTTCCTCAGGTGGTAAAAAGAGGCTTTGATAACTACCGATACCTGTGATTTAAGTGTTAAACAGTTATCAAACCATAGTATCATAGTAGTCATAAAGCATATATAGACTTTCATCCTAAACATAGAAACATAGAATTTGACGGCAGATAAGGACCGCTTGGCCCACCCAGTCTGCACATTTCCCTACCTACTGGATAAGGTGCAGATCCTAGTTAACCAGCAGACTACTTCTTCTTACCTCTCCCCCACCCAGAATTGCCTTATGACTGTCCCATGCATGCTTGAATTCCACCACTGATTTTGACTCCACAACCTCCTCCGGAAGGCCGTTCCATGCATCCACAACCCTCTCTGTGAAAAAATACTTCCTTAAATTATCTCTGAGCTGCCCCCCCCCATCTTCAAATTGTGCCCTCTTGTTCTTGCACACCTCTTTTTGAACGATGCTACCTCTTGACTTTCTTGATTCCCTTGAGGTACTTGAAAGTTTCTATCATGTCCCCCCTTTCCTCGAGGCTATACATATTAAGCTCCTTAAGTCTCTCTTCATATGTCTTCTGGTGCAGACCCTGCACCATTTAGTTGCCCTCCTCTGACAGCTTCCATTCTGTCTATGTCTTTATGAGATTGGTCTCCAGAACTGCACACATTACTCCAGATGGGGTCTCACCAGCTGTCTGTACAGAGGGATAATAACTTCCTGTTTTCTACTGGTGATGCCTCTCCCTATGCATCCCAGTATCCCCCAAGCCTCCTTGCTGCCCTCTCACATTGCTTGCCCACCTTTAGGTCATCTGATATGACTACCCCAGGTCCCTTTCCATTTTTGTTGTTGTTAGGATCTCACCCCATTGTGTACTCTTCCCCTTGGTTTTTGTTTCCCAGGTGCATTACCTTGCACTTCTTAGCATTGAATCTAAGCTGCCATACATTTGACCATTCCTCTAACCTTGCCAAGTCCTTCTCATCCTTTCCACCCTAACCTGTGCATCAACTCTGTTGCAGATCTTAGTGTCATCTGCAAAGAGACATACTTTTCCTTCCAGTCCTTCCGCAATGTCGCTTATAAAGACATTGAAGAGGACTGGTCCTAATACTGAACCTCATGGTACCCCACTAGTAACCCTCCTTTCTTCTGAGGACTCTATTTACTATTACCTCTGTGTCCTATTCTCCAGCCAATTTTTACCCAGGCTGTTGTCTTGGGACCCACTCCCAGGCTGGCTAACTTGTATATTAATCTTTGTGTGACTGTGTCAAATGCCTTGCTAAAGTCTAGGTAGGCCATGTCCACAGCACTCCCTTATCTACTACTTTGGTCACCAGTCAAAGAAATCTATCAGATTTGTCTGGCATGACCTTCCTGCTGTGAATCCATGCTGCCTAGGGTCCTGTGCCCCTGTGACCTCTAGATACTCGACAATTCTTTCCTTCATAAGTGATTCCATCATTTTCCCTATCACTGAGGTTAAACTAACAGGTCTGTAGTTTCCTGCTTTTGCCTTGCTCCCACTTTTGTGAAGGGGAATCACATCTGCCCTCCTCCAGTCCTCGAGTACCACCCCATCCTCCCATGATTTGTTAAAAAGGGTAGTCAGTGGTGTTACTAGTTCTACCCTTAGCTCTTTAACTGCTTGCAAAGTTTATTCTATTTTATCAATTTAATTCACTAAAAACTTGTTACTACTGTAGTCATCCAATCTTACCTTAAAGATGTCCAAAGTTGAACTATCAACTATATCATGGGGAAGAGTGTTCCACCCTGAAACAACCCTCTGACTGAACCACTGTTTCCTTTTTTGAGATTTCCACTTTTGCCTTTTAATTTGAATACAATGCCCAGATTCCGCACCCGGTCTGAGGTAGTTAGCTGGACACCCCCGAGCCATAAGCCAGAGGGAGATCCTACCAACAAGCCCACCTCCCGGCGACCTGGGTCCACGACCAACACCTCATTTTTTTCCAGATTCAACTGCAGCCAACTCACATTCATCCAGTCCTGGATTTCGACAAGACAGTTGTTAAAAACCGAAAAGACAGCATCTTGGCCAGGTACAAAGGACATGAACAGCTGAGTATCATCTGCATAGCAGTGAAAACTCAAACCGTAAAATAGAAGCATAGAAACATAGAATTTGACAGCAGATAAGGACTGTTATTTCATTTGTGTTCGTTCATTTCTTTGAGTCAATGGATAGCTGCAGATCCTAAAGTTAACCAGCAGCCTTCTTCTTAACTAGGATCTTCAGCTTATCCATTAGGTAGGGAAATGGGCAGACTGGGTGGGCCAAGCGGTCCTTATCTGCCATCAAATTCTATGTTTCTATGTTTCTGTACCGCCTAATGATCATTCCCAAAGGCAGCGTGTACACTGCAAACAACATGGGTGCCAAAATGGAGCCCTGTGGCACCGCACAGGATAGGGGGAATGATGTTGAGAAAAAAATCCCAGACACCACCCTCTGAGTCCTACCCTCAAGGAAGGATCGAAATCAACTGAGGACTGTACCAAAGAGCCCACAGATAAACCGCAGGCGCTCCAACAGCACACCATGGTCCACGGTGTCAAATGCTGCAGAGAGATCAAGAAGGACCAAGATAGAACAAGCCCTTTGATCTCTCGCTATTAGGAGATCATTTAGTACCCAGATCAGAGCTGTCTCAGTACTACGTCTCTTCCTAAATCCAGACTGGAGAGAAACATAGACATTGTGGCTGGTTAAATAATCATCCAACTACAACACGACCACCTTCTCAATAACCTTTCCCATAAAGGGCAGGTTAGAGAAGGGTCTGTAGTTAGCCAGACAGTCTGGGTCCAAGGAGGGCTTTATAAGAAGGGGCTGAACCATAGCCTCCTTCAGAAGATTTGGAAAAATCCCTCTCTCCAAAGACCTCCAGACTATCTCAGCCAGGACCAGGCTGATTTTGTCTACACAGCCCACTAGGAGACGCGTAGGGCCTGGGTCCAAACCACAGTTGGTCGGACACAATAATCGGATGACCATCACAATGTCATTGATTGTGGGAAGGCTGAAGTTGGACCACATAAAATGGGTGTCTGACATCTCCTGTCGACCATCACAACTCCCACTAGAGAGGGTCAAGTGGACATCGGACCTGATTGTGGCAACCTTATCTGAAAATATCTGCAGATTTTATTGTCGACCTGACATTGGGATCCCCTAGATGGTTGGTTCTGGGGGATTTCAATGCCTGGGTTGACAATGAACTCTCGCAGTTTGGTCAAGATTTCCACCAGTTAATGACTTCACTGGGCTTCACACAGGTTATTTCCTCCCCGACCCATATTGGTGGTCATTCGTTGGATTTGGTGTTACTACTAATTATCTTATCTGGAGGAGAGGAGGGAGAGAGGGGATATGATAGAGACATACAAGTATCTTACAGGGAGGAACAGGGTGCAGGAAAACACTATTTTTAAGCGAAAAAGATGTTCCAGGACTAGAGGGCATGGGATGAAGTTGGAGGGAGGATGATTCAGAGGAAACATGAGAAAGAATTTCTTCACAGAATGGGTGGTGGACAAGTGGAACACCCTGCCAGAGGAAGTGGTGGGGGCTGAAACAATCACGGGATTTAAGAATGCATGAGATAGACATAAAGGAATTCTGGAGGTCAGGGGTAAGGTGCAATAGACTTCTAGGAAAACAAACTGAACTTACAAGCTCAAATGGGCAGACTGGGTGGGCCATAGGCCCTTATCTGCCGACACTGTCTATGCATCTATGTATGTATGTATCTATGTATAAAAGAATTGAGCAAGCTCCTCACACCATTCTTGAGAAAAAACTCTTCTGGGCAGAAGATAGATTGGATTGCACAATCTGTCCACAGTCCAGAAAAGCTAAGCTGGTCTATTCTGTGCAGCAGCAATCTCTCTGGACAGGAATTCTGCCTTCTTACAAGAGATTGCAGATTGATAGACCACGTAATGGTCCATCAAACTAAGTTTGTCACAATCCGCCAGCGTCTTTCCAATCTTCATCCAACTCTCCTCAACTCCATTACAGTCTCATCAAACCAAGGAGACCTAGGGCAAAGAGTGAGGGAACGAACACGAACAGGAGCAATGGAATCCAGAGCCCCTGCTACCGCCTTATTATAGGCAAGTACCAAGTCCCCAGGGTCCATGCAATCACTCAGTAAACCCGATAGGTCCAGAACCGCCATCAGACCATCTGGGGAAATACCCCTCAAAGGGCGGTACCGTACCATCTCCATAGGGGCTGGCCTACTAGGGGTGGCCCCAAAACTGAACCCAATGGAATAGTGGTCAGACCATCTGACTGATTCCACCACCAGATCAGATATCTCCATCCCCAGTAGTAACACCAAATCCAACGAATGACCACCAATATGGGTCGGGGAGGAAATAACCTGTATGAAGCCCAGTGAAGTCATTAACTGGTGGAAATCTTGACCAAACTGCGAGAGTTCATTGTCAACCCAGGCATTGAAATCCCCAGAACCAACCATCTGGGGGATCCCAATGTCAGGTCGGCAATAAAGTCTGCAACTTCCTGCAGGAAAACATTCCCATCACCTGGTGGATGGTAAACAAGAGGAATCCTGCACCCCACACCCTCGCCCATGATGCATTCAAAGGAATTGGTAGTTCCCACTGATACTTCCACTAGGCCCAGTTCTGATCTAAAACAAATGGCAACACCCCCGCCCCTACAATCCATCCTAGGGGGGTGTATCACAGAGTACCTGGCTGGAATTGCTGAAGCCAAAACTGGGCCAGCATTTTCATCCAGCCAGGTCTCAGTGATGCATGCCAGGTCTGATGTTCCAACAAAATCTGCTATAAGAGCGGTCTTGTTTTTAATAGACTTGGCATTGCATAACACCACCCGAGTAGGATGAGCATCCGAGGATGACCGTGCTACCTGCTGACTACCAGCAGAACCTTTGGGTATGGGAACTAGCCAGGGAGAATCCCTTTCCTGGACCCATTTCACCCCAGGGCATCTCCTTGTCCCCGATATCCCTATCCGCCCACTCCTTTCCATTCCCTATCCAGGCCCAACCCTCGTCCTCCCCTTTTTCCTAGTAATCCCCAGAGCCCTACACCATCTATACACCTCTGGTGACAGGGAAGGACAAAAGAATGGACAGAGGTCTCTGAGCCTGGCGGGGGAGTAATACCGACTGTCCTAATACCCTCCCAACACATATTTGCTGCGCTAACCAAATTCCAATAAATAAACAATCCCAAGCTACAAATTTAGCCCATATCCAAACCCAGACATACAATAATCAACTATTTAAAAACCATGACATCAAATAAATATCCCCAATCACCTATCCTCACAAAAGAAAAAATATAAATAATCAAATTCAAACAAAATTTTGACTGTAACCTAATTCCATGAATATGAAGTTTATGATGAAAAATATAAAAATAAAAATTCTTCAGCCACTGAAGGCCCTTTCACAGCCTAGGGAGGTCAATAGAGCACAGGTACTCTCACTTCCTGAGCCTAAGAACTTTTTATTTTTAATTTATCATTCAACCCCCAAGCACTCTCACTACCAGGGGAACCAAAAAGGCACTCTCACTGTCATTCAAACGTAAATAAGAGAAAAATAGAATTATTTCCTTCATCTTGAAGTTTGGTGGGACTGTTTAAAAGGACTGGTCTCAGTGCAAGTTGAATGGAGGAAGCAGAAAGATCCTGAAGATAGGCCAGGAATATACAAAAGCAGACCAGCAGAGAGTGAGGATTCCCCCCCTCCACACCCCCAAACTGCCTAATCAAGTTACACCACACAAGACCCACAGTCACAGATACCCAGAGGCCAGACTAATAAGGCCAACCTCAGAATACCCTAAGAGTACCCCCAAAAACCTCTAACTCCCCAAAGGCAAAGTGAGGCAACTCCTGCTCGGCCCTGGGCAGCGTAGTCCACGATCACCCAGGCACAAAGAGGGGGGGTAGGAGCCTCCCTCAACCAATACACCATAAAATGCCTGCTTCCCCTAATTCAATGCTGGACACTCCAAATTAGAAAATATATTCAAAAGTAAAATCCCAAAAAGGAGGGCAATCGATGAATGAATCGGGTCCCTAACTCACAACACTTCAGAGCGATATCAGCAATTCAATCCATCAGTCTCCTGGCCCTTCGGTCCCAAACAACCCTGTCAGGTCCTCTAATCGATACCTCCCCTTAGAAGACCAGCAGATGATTATCCAGGTGTCGAAGGTCAAAAGTAAATCCAACAGATCTGGATCATGACACCAATCACAGGAACGAAGCACTAAACCCCACAGTCAATACATGGCAAAATCTGCAGTAGATTTCAAATCCAGTAGACTGAGTACACAAACGACAACAAATGAAAAGTCAGCAGCTCCAGAGCACACTACGGAATAGCCAAGAAATCCCAATGGTATCGCTTGCAAACTCGGTGCACTCTTCCGTCATACTGTTGGAAGGCAGACAGATGCAGTACACTATTCAGGATATCCCAACAGTATCACTTGCAAACTCGGCACATTCTTCCATCATACCCATTCCAACGCACCCGCTCCGGCACCGATTTAGAGCCTGAAACCATGAAAAGCCGGTTTATTTAATCTATGGAGTTTTAGGAAAGCGCAGAAAACTAAAACAGAATTAAACAATAGGAATACAATAAGGAAACATGAAACACTAAACTAAGCAGCCGACAGCACGCTCAGCCCAGCAGGCATCTTGGGAAACCTGAAAGGCCTAAACATTGCCAACTTGTCCAACCATAAAGCAACTAAGAAGATAATATCAAGACCAGTACATCTCTTTAAGATTCATTTGGAGTATCAGAAGGATACGAAGTAAAAGGGGAATACCCAGGCCAATGCTGCAGTGTCTACGTTTCATAGTGGATTCTGAATCAGCGATTACTTCACCAGCAAAACAGGAACATGACTGTGCTGCAGAACAGATCCCCACCAAATGAGCTCAAAGGCACCCAGGAAAAGTACATTTTCAAACCGAATTAGTCGGGGCTCCATTTGGATAGCAACAGCTATTTCAGTCCATCTCAGAGCATATTTATTTACCAGATTTAAATGCAAGCTGCCCAGAGAAGTTGACCAGATCACTTGAATAAGTCTGGGAGCAGCTTCTTGAGCTCGGTTTGGGCTGCTCATAATTTTCAGATGAGTGCCACTGCTCTTTTATTTTCACTTGGAGAAGGGCTGGATATTTGACCCTAAACTGCATCCCAGCCACAATCAGCTTGGAGACAAGGGGAAGTAATTCTTGGCGCTTCACTCTTACCGATTGTGGTAAATCCTGCACAACTCTGATCCTCCTGCCCTCCCACAGAACCTCTTGTAAAGATTTTATCTGAGTAATGATGTGATGTTTATCAAGGTAACTGAGGAACTTGAAGACCCGGAGGAGCAGGCTGAGGTACTAAATGAGTACTTCACCTGAGTTTCCACCAAGGAAAATGGGGGTGCTGCATCATACATGGGAGGAGACAGAGATACTGAGGAGGGGGGGACCCTTACCAATCGGCGGGTCTGGGGACAGGGGGAGGCATCACTGGCAGGAGGGGGGAGAGCTAAGCAGGGAGAAGAGGTACTGGAATTGGAAATCACAACAGAGAGAGTGAGGGAAGCCCTCAGCTCCCTTAAGATGGAGAAAGCACCGGGGGTGGATAAATTACATCCCAGAGCGCTGAAGGAACTTGAGGATCTCCTGGCGAAACCCCTAGTGGAGCTTTTCACCATCTCTCTGAGGACAGGGTGGGTGCCCCAGGACTGGAAGGTGGCTATATAGTGCCTATCCACAAGGGGGGATCAAGGGTGGTGGCAGAGAACTACAGGCCTGTCAGCCTGACATCGGTGGTGGGCAAGGTGATGGAGGGCATTGTCAAGGAGAGGCTAGGGGGGGACCTGGAAAAGTCAGGGTGCCTGGATGATAGACAGCATGGATTCATCTCGGGGAAATCATGTCAGACAAACCTTGTGGAGTTCTATGACTGGGTGACGAGTGCCTTGGACCTTGGTAGACCAGTGGATGTCCTCTTTCTAGACTTCAGCAGGACATTTGACTCTGTTCCTCACATGGGCCTGTTAGATAAGCTGGGAGAAATGGGGGTGGGGAACCAGATGATCAGATGGATAGGCAATTGGCTCCATGACCGGACCCAGAGGGTCGTAGTTGGCGGGATAGTCTCATCCCCAAAGAGGGTCATTAGTGGGGTCCCACAGGATCAGTCCTTGGTCCCCTCCTGTTCAACGCCTATGTCTCTGACATAAGGACAGGAATCAGGAGGAGATGAGTCTCTTTGCAGATGACTCAAAACTGGGGGCGGTGGTGGATGGGAGGAGGGAGGTGGCCCTACAGGGGGACCTGGAGGCTCTGGAAAGATGGTCTAGAAAGTGGAAGCTGAGGTTCAATGCAGGGAAATGCAAAGTACTCCACCTGGGGCCAGAAACCCGGGCCAAGTGTACACCCTGGGGGGGGAATGCTACAAGTCTCAATGGGTGAAAGGGACCTGAGGGTGGTGGTGGATGTCAAAATGAACAACTCGGAGACTTGTAGGAGGGCAGCAGCCAAGGCCAACAGGATGTTGGGATGCATCACTAGGGGGATCACCTCTAGAAGGAGGGAAGTGATGCTCCCTCTGTATAACTGCTTGGTGAGGCCACACCTTGAGTACTGCGTGCAGTTTTGGAGGCCACACTTAAAGAGGGACATTAAACTCCTGGAGAGGGTCCAGAGGAGGGCAACCAAAATGATTTGGGGCTTGGGGGACAGGACCTATGAGGAGAGGCTCAAAGAGCTAAATATGTACACATTGGAAGAGAGAAGGGACCGGGGGGACATGATAGAGGTCTTTAAGTACATGAAGAGGGTAAATAGGGGAGGAACAGTCAGGGTGCTTCGAAGGAAGGAGGAGGGGGCCACTAGAGGGCATGGGTGGAAGCTGGAGGGGGGAAGATTCAGGGGAGAAAGGAGGAGGTGCTACTTCACTGAGAGGGTGGTGGAGCCATGGAATGCACTACCTAGGGGGCTGGTGGAGGCAGAGACGGTGGAGGGGTTCAAGAGGGGATGGGACAGGTACAGGGTAAGGGTTCTATAAGCAAAATCCAATGCAGCAAGAATATCCGGAACTGGGAAGGGAGAAGCCAGAGAAGGCGAGAGGGGCAGCAAGGTCAGCACCCAGGGTGGGGGCTGACCAATCGAGCAGACTCGAAAGACCGTTAGGCCTATTCTGCTGGCATTTTAGTATGTTACTATGTTAGTAACTTGCAGATGATCAGTCTGGGTGGTGAGCCAGGTGGAGGCAGAGGGCGAATTGCCCGATGGGCTCTCTCCACAATATACATTGTGCCATTCGGGGAGGGACCAGTGATTTTTTCAAAGGCTTTTTGAACAAAAAGAATCGGGAAAGTTCCTTCTTCCTTCTTCAGTATCCCGATAAGAATGACGTTATTCCGTCTGCTCCTCCCTTCCAGATCTTCCAGCTTTTCCTCAAGTTTCTTAACTTGTCTGTTGGTTGGTGAGGCATGTTCTAATTCTATTTTATCTATTTTTTTTCTCCAGAGATACAATGTGGGATTCTGAGTCATCGACTTGGGTATTCAGTGAGTCGATAGTAGATTTGATGCCATGTACCTCCATGGAAATTTCAGCTATCGAGTTTTGTAGTGGCATGATTATTTCAAGAAATCACTCCTCCGTCAATGGTGTAGAACCCAAGGCAGTTTTGGTAGTGGACTGCTTTGGCCACTTCGGGGCCTGGTCTTTATCGGATGATGGCGGGGGAGTATGTTTAAGAGACGGTTTGCGCATGTAGATATCCATTGTGAAGTAGCTTAATTCACTTGTAAAGTTAACAACAAGCTAATATTCAGGCTTAGATGAAATCCAAACAGAAAGTAAGGTAATAAGCATTTTTTTGAGTGAGTTAGGAGCGGAGATAAGCAAGCTTGCTGCTTATCGCTAAGCTGCCATCACGTGACCCATAACCTATTTTTATATTTACAAAAAAAATGATACAGCACTCAGAACTGGCTGACTACGTCACATCTCTGACTTACTAATATTTATATGGAACACTGAAAGATCTGCAAAGGCCCTCGGTGCTGATAGGATTTTTTTGGGGGGGTTGCTACTTTCCAAATTATTTGTGAGGATAAGACAGTCATCTGCATGCAGTTTAGTATGTTACTTAGATTGCCCTACCTTAATCCCTGTAATCTGTGGGTGGGTTCAGACTGTAGCTGCCAAAGGCTCCATTGCAATAACAAACAGCAAGGGCAAAAGATGGCAGGCCTGCCTTGTGGTTCTATATAGAGGGAAGGGGTCAGACATAGTGCTGTTTGTGAGAAAGTTTGCTTTGAGTCCCTTGTTTAGTGTACGGATCCAAGTATGGAAATTCATGCCAAAATTACAATGTCTCGATACCTCATGCAAATATTCACATTCTGCCAATGCAGAAGCTTTTTCAAAGTCCATTGCTTTGGCCACAGGTGGGATGTGAAGCTTTACAGCAATCTGCATCAAGGTAATAAAGGCCCTCAAATGATCCAAGCTGGTTCTACCATTCACAAAGCCTGCCTGTGATGGATAAATTATAGAGGGGAGTGTTTTTCCCAAGGGTGACGCCAGTACCTTCCCCAGAATTTTGGCATCTGCATTTATCAGGTATATGAGCCTACTGTTTAACTCAAAGGTTGCACTTACTGCAGCTGCAAGTTGGTTTTCTCCCTATAACATAACAGCTTTTATCCTGCACTGTCTTAAGCCATAGTTTGTGTTCATTTGTTGTCCTCTAATATTGTACTGGGTTTTGATTGTTCTCTTCTCTGTTTCATTGACTTTGTACTCCCTGTACCCTCTCCCACAGGACACATCATGAGATGAGCAACTTGTTGTTCAGTGTGCCCTTCCTTGTGAAACATTTTAATAAATAAAACAGAATAAGTAAACTGACAGGCTTAGAGTGATCTTTTCCCCTTTTTTGGAAGCACCATGATAATGGCTTCTTTGAGGGTATCTGGCAATCCCTTCCTTGTGTGTTCTTCCCTTAACATTTGCAGCATCGACAATGCCATACTTTCTGTACTATTTGGTAGAAGTCAGCCAGTAAGCCATCACTTCCTAGAGATTTATGTGGAGCCATGTTTCTGATGGCTTGCCGTAGCTCCATTTCTGTAAAAGGAGCATCCAGGTTCCTCCTGTGCTTCTGAGAACTTACAGAAGGAAAGGCCAGCTATACAAGCAGAAGACTTACCCATCTCCCACCTTTCATGTGATTTATACAGATCCCTATAGAATCTTACCATTGGATGACAACCTTTGAGTTAAGAGCTCATTTACAGAGATTCCACATCATCAACAGAAGTAACATGCAACAAGCAATTATACAATACAGAAGCACAACTTTACACAAGTATACATAATCTAGATTAAAGTAATGTTTCAGTTAAAGACATCTAAACGAAACTTTATTTAGTGAATGCAGGAGAAATGTAAAGATCGGTAGAGACTTAGTACGTGCAATACAGGGAACAAATATTGCCAGTTCCCCTTGCCAAGAAGGAAAAGGAGGAGGATTAAAGGTAGGAGGTTACATTAGGAGGTGAAATAAGGTTGGAGTGGAGTTGGTAGGGAATGTTGGGTAAGGGCTGAGCAGAGTTGGTAGGGAAGGTTGGGTAAGGAGTGATTACAGTTGGTAGGGAACATTGGGTAAGGGGTGAGTAGAGTTGGTAGGGAATGTTGGGTAAGGTGTGAGATGAGTTGGTAGGGAAGGGTGGATAAGGGGTAAGTAGAGTTGGTAGGGAAGGTTGGGTAAGGGGTGTGTAGAGTTGGCAGGGAAGGTTGGGTAAGGGATGAGTAAAATTGGTAGGGAATGTTTGGTAAAGGGTGAATAGAGTTGGTAGGGAAGGTTGGCTAAGGGGTGAGTAGAGTTGGTAGGGAAGGTTGGCTAAGGGGTGAGTAGAGTTGGTAGGGAAGGTTGGGTAAGGGGTAGGTAGAGTTGGTAGAGAAGGCTGGATAAGGGGTGAGTAGAGTTGGTAGGGAAGGTTGGCTAAGGGATAAGTAGAGTTAGTAGAGAAGGCTGGGTAAGGGGTGAGTAGAGTTGGTAAGGAAGGTTGGCTAAGGTTAAGTAGAGTTAGTAGAGAAGGCTGGGTAAGGGGTGTGTAGAGTTGGTAGGGAAGGTTGGCTAAGTGGTGAGTAGAGTTGGTAGGGAAGGCTGAGGAAGAGGTGAATAGAGTTGGCACGGAATGTTGGCTAAGGGGTGAATGGAGTTGGTAGGGAAGTAAGGTAAGGGATGAGTAGAGTTTGTTGGAAAGATTGGGTAAACGGGTGGGTGAAGTTGTGGAGTGGTGGGGAGGGTGATAACAAGGGTTATAACCTTATAACAAGGGTTTCTGAGGGAGGTTGTGTGGGGAGGTTGTGTGTGTGTGGGGGGGATTGTTTTATTGATATCCTCTGAGAATGTACGTATTCTGCCGCTGGGGTCCTTAACTGTGTAATATACCCATCCACCTGCTGCTTCTATAATCTACAGGTGAGCAGCTTGCTGGCTTTCTTATCACTGGCCCAACATTGATGTTTCATTTGCTGAATTTGTAGCTTTGCTCCTCTCGTTGCTAGAAAGTTGAGCTGTATCTGCCGAAATGTAATCTCACATACCAGATTAGAATGATTATTTTGACAGTGATCTTTTTGCATATGGCTTCTTTTGCTTTAAGGTTCTCCTCTAATCTAGAAGCCTCCAACTCCCATTGATGGTGGCAGTAAGTAGCAAAACTGATCATTTTCCTCTTGTTGTGGCTTTAAAGGTCTCCCATATCATTGCAGGAGACACCGAACCCTGTGGGTTCCAAAAAATTAATTCCTAGTCTCAGTTATCAGACACTGATTCATTTGTAAATCCTGCAAAAGGAAAAGATCCAGATGACAATTTAAGAATTTGTGAGAGGCGGGAGATCATACAGTAATTGTAATACTATTGGTGCATGGTCTGAAATATATAGCGGTGCTATTTTAACATCAGACACCTAGGGGTGAGCCTAGCTGAAGCCTAGGTGAAGTGAACGAGTAGTCCAGTCTACTAGACATTGCACGAGCTGCTGAAAAGCACGTATAATCCCTCACTGCAGGGTGAGTTAATCTGCAAATGTCGATCAACTAGTGCAATGCTAGACATTCAAGCAGAGTACGAAGGGAATTAACTTGGGGTACAGGCTTGGTATTACATTTGTCAAGGAAGTAGTCCATGGACAGGCTGAAGTCCCCGCCTAGGATATTGTCAGGTTTGTTGAATGCCAGATCCCTCAACTTATGAGAGATCTTATTAAAGAATATTAACCAGACTTATTGGTCCTTTGGTTGTAGACATCTTAACCTCCTTGCATCACCAATTGTTGTTTAATAGGTTTCCATTTTGGGTTCTTGTGGCATAAAAGGAGTCTTCAGTTACCCAGAGGCTGTATGTGTGTTAAAAGTAAAGGTGAATGAAGAGAAACAGTGTCCTGTTAGTGAGAGACTGTGTGTGTTGAATGCAGTTTGCCACAGCTGCCATGCTGGTAGGTGGTTGAAAATGCCTTTCCTGTCACGAGGTGACAACAGATTTTCTTTTAAATTGAAGTAACAATTGACTGTAAAGCTATGTGAGTGTGCAGTATTGAGTGGAACCTGCAGGGTGAGTAGAGCTACCTGTCACCCCCTCCCATCCTGGGTACCATTGGAGAGAAGAAGATACAGGCCTGTCAAGTGAACACTGTTTATAAAGGCCATCATGGTGAAGTTTGGAAAAGCTTGACAGGTGAAGACCAGCATCCTTCATCTCTAGCAACCCAAGCTGCAAAAATGCCTGCTTCATCATGGCTGTGTTCCAAGCTGCAAGATGCCAGTATCATGTCTTAAGCTTTTCAAGTCTTCATGTTCTTGGAATGTCCATCCACCCTAGAGCTACAGATTCATAGAATTTGACGGCAGATAAGGACCACTTGGCCCACCCAGTCTGCCCATTTCCCTACCTAATGGATAAGCTGCAGATCCTAGTTAACCAGCAGCCTACTTATTCCTTCCCCCAACCCCTAGAACTGCCTTATGACTGTCCCATGCATACTTGAATTCCACCACTGTTTTTGACTCCACAACCTCCTCTGGAAGGCTGTTCCATGCACCCACAACCCTCTCTGTGAAAAAATACTTCCTTAAATTAATTCTGAGCCGCCCCCCCATCTTCAAATTGTGCCCCCTTGTTCTTGCACACCTCTTTTTTTAGATACATAGATACATAGACAGTGTCGGCAGATAAGGGCCTATGGCCCACTCAGTCTGCCCATTAAAGTTTGTAAGTTCAGTTTATGTTTTCCAGGAAGTCTGTTGCCCCTTACCCTGACCTCCAGAATTCCTTTATGTCTATCCCATGCATTCTTAAATCCTGTGATTGTTTCAGCCCCACCACTCCCTCTGGCAGGGTGTTCCACTTGTCCACCACCCGTTCTGTGAAGAAATTCTTCCTCACATTTCCTCTGAATCGTCCCCCTCCAACTTCATCCCATGCCCTCTAGTCCTGGAACATCTTTTCGCTAAAAATAGTGCATTCCTGCACCCTGTTCCTCCCTGTAAGATACTTGTATGTCTCTATCATATCCCTCTCTCCTCCTCTCCTCCAGGAGTACATGTTCAGTGCCTTCAACCTGTCCTCATAGGACTTGTGATGCAATCCATGCACCATCTTTGTTGCCCTCCTCTGAACCTTCTCTACTCTGTCTATGTCCTTATGTAGGTAAGGTCTCCAGAACTGCACAGTGTACTCCAGGTGCGGCCTCACTGGTGTCTTGTATAGTGGAATTATGACCTCCCTTTTCCTGCTGGTGATGCCCCTGCCTATGCATCCCAGCATCCTATTCTTTTACCTGCTGCTTGTCACTCTTTCCCTGCCTTGAGGTCATCAGAGATGATAACTCCAAGATCCCTTTCCTGCTTGGTGCATGCTATATCCTCACCCCCACAACTGATATATTGTGCCAGGGTTTTTGTGCCCCATATGCATTATCTTGCACTTCCTTGCATTGAATTTCAACTGCCAAACCCTTGACCATTCTTCAAGAATAGAATAGAATAGAATCCATTCTTCCATTTTGAAACATACTACTCTCTTGAAATTTGTTGATTCCCTTGAAGTACTTGAAAGTTTCTATCATGTCACCCCTCTCCCTCCTTTCCTCGAGGCTATACATATTAAGCTCCTTAAGTCTCTCTTCAAATGTCTTCCGGTGCAGACCCTGCACCATTTTAGTTGCCCTCCTCTGGACAGCTTCCATCCTGTCTATGTCTTTGCAGAGATTGGGTCTCCAGAACTGCATGCAGTACTCCAGATGGGGTCTGACCAGCTGTCTCTACAGAGGGATAATAACTTCCTGTTTTCTACTGGTGATGCCTCTCCCTATGCATCCCAGTATCCCTCCAGCCCTCCTTGCTGCCCTCTCACATAGCTTGCCCACCTTTAGGTCATCTGATATGATTACCCCAGGTCCCTTTCCATTTTTGTTGTCGTTAGTATCTCACCCCCATTGTACTCTTCCCTGGGTTTTGTTTACCAGGTGCATTACCTTGCACTTCTTAGCATTGAATCTAAGCTACCATACATTTGACCATTCCTCTAACCTTACCAAGTCCCTTCTCATCCTTTCCACTCCACCTTGTGCATCTACTCTGTTGCAGATCTTTGTGTCATCTGCAAGAGACATACTTTTCCTTCCAGTCCCTCTGCAATGTATCGCTTATAAAGACATTGAAAAGGACTAGTCCTATCTGAACCTTGGGTACCCACTAGTCGCCCCCTTTCTTCAGAATGGACTCCATTTACTATTACTCTCTGTGTCCTATTCTCCAGCCAATTCTTTACCCAGGCTGTCATCTTGGGACCCACTCCCAGGCTGGCTAACTTGTATATTAATCTTTTTGTGTGGGTCTGTGTCAAATGCCTTGCTAAAGTCTAGGTAGACCACGTCCACAGCCCCTCCCTGATCTACTACTTTGGTCACCGAGTCAAAGAAATCTATCAGATTTGTCTGGCATGACCTTCCCGCTGCGAATTCATGCTGCTTGGGTCCTGAGCCCCTCTGGCCTCTAGAAACTCAACAATTCTTTCCTTCAGAAGTGATTCCATCATTTTCCCTACCACTGAGGTTAAACTAACAGGTCTGTAGTTTCCTGCTTCTGCCTTGCTCCCACTTTTGTGAAGGGGAATCACATCTACCCTCCTCCAGTCATCGGGTACCACCCATCCTCCCATAATTTGTTAAAGATGGTAGTCAGTGGTGTCACTAGTTCTACCCTTAGTTCTCTTAGAATTCTAGGATGAATCCCATCAGGCCCCATTGCTTTGTCCACCTTCAGTTTTAAGAGTTCTTTCAGAACCCTTTCTTCTATAAATGGGCTGGTATCAACTTCTGTACCCAAAGTGTTTCTACTGTTTGTTTTAGGTACCGCCCCCTCTTCCTTGCAACCAGAGTTTGTTTGCAGAACCGTGAGGACCACAGGGATTGTCATGCCCATGGGGAACTGTACATATTTTAATTGCAAGTTATGCCCCATGGTGTGGAAAGTTCTAAAGAATTGTAAATGCCATTTAAGCCATTGCATGGGCTCTGGCTTTATTTATTTAGTTTATTTATTCATGTCTTGGATTACTACCTTTGAGCTAAAAGCTCATTTCCAAAGATTCCACGTCAAACAAACAATAGAGTAACACTCAGATAACAAACATAAAGTTGCATGCATTCATAATATGGTATATAAGCTAAATACTTTGGTTTACATTAGATAACTTGAGGACTTACATAAAGCAAGGTGGCTGATTTATCTGGGCAGAAAAATGAGTTCAGAAGCCTGGTAGGCTGCAACAAATTTCTGCACAATAATCAGGAGGAGTTTAGGAATGATAGGAGGGGGCAGGAATAAAGAAGCTGGGATCAATCCTTGGCAGATCCCATTGACGAGGCTCAGATGCAGGGGCTGGTTGTAGATTAGGGGAAAGTATGTTGGATGCTGGGGAAAAAAGAAGGTAAGGAGATGAGGAGGTGGGAGAGGGACAGAGTTAAGAGTAGGGTTGAGGTGACGGGATGGTGGGACAGAGCAAAGGGGGGAGGTGGCAGTTGTGGGGTTGTGGGGCAATCCAGGGAGGGTGGAGGCAGAGGAGGAAGGGGGTTGGTAGGACAGGATGACTATAGATTGTGGGTGAAGTTTGTGTGGCAGGAAGAGGAGACAAAGTGCATAGATTGGTCAGAGCAGGTCCTTAGGTTAGAAGGTTATGGGGTTGTTATTCTGATTTTAATGTGTACCAACTGCTGGCCAACCAGTTGCATCATACAGGCCTGCAACTAGAACTTGGGTACCCAGATAGGACTCATAGGGTTATACTGGTACCAGTTTAGGAATGGGTAATGTGTCAACACCTGTGAGGATTGAAGGGAAATGCTGGTGGGAGGTGGGCACTAAAAATGTATTACCTAAAAGATGAATGTTTTCAGAGACATGCAAAAACTGAATCTAAATGTTAACTCCATTCCAGTTTCCTTTTCCTAGCCCTTCCTTTTGTAAATAAATATGCTTTATTGTTTTGGAACAATACCTGACTCATGAGCATATCATTAGCCAAAGTCTTTAATTGCAAATGTTATGAATATGTGACTTTTGGGTTCAGGTATGCCATATGTGTGTGTGTGTGTGTGTGTGTGTGTGTGTGGGATGACTGTAAGGAGAGGTGGGTAGATACAGCATCCCGTAGGGCTGTACTGTTAAAACATCTCACCCATTTTACATTTAAGTCTGGGTGGAGGCATTGGGCTATTTTTCTAACCTTTGGGAAAGAACCCCCTTCTTTCTATCAGAATCTGATCCCAGGCCCCTTACCCTTGTTTAAGCTGTTCTGAGCAGACAAGGCAGGTGCAGTAGCCCTCTTCTTTTTACAGACCATGGCACCAGGGATGGAGTTGCATTAGTCTCTGGGTCTCTTGCTTAGTTTTGTCTCCTGTAAAAAGGCTCCCTTTGTTTTCAATTGTTTCAATATAGATAACTCCTTTTTCCTCTTAACTGGTGAGTTTAGGCCCCTCACATTCCATGAGGTAGCCATCAAAGAAGTCATGCAAGCCATGATCTAATATTTGTAATCTGGCGTTAACGTAGGGTACTTGTTATCCACGGTTCCAAACCTTGCTTTGAAACAGATTGCCTCCCCGGCTACCAACAGACCCACTCTTTCAATTCTCTCAAAAAATTCTAGCCCCATTTGTTGACTGCTGAATTCAGTACAGACTTGCTGTCTCCACCATTGTATCCATACTACTCTTTTCATATATCACCAGTAAGCATATTCTATACGCTAAATATATGCCCATGTTGCTAGTAACCACCAACAGTTCACTTTAACCTTGCCCATGGGGATCAAGCACAACGTTTGTGATATTACTATTCACCATTACTATTAATAACTTATTGTAACTTTACAACTGGAACTTGAAAACCTTCAGACTGTGTTTAATTAAAAGGGGGGGATCTCTCACACTGGATCAGGGAGCCAAAACCACCCTGGCTACCAATAATCCTTGGAGTCCCCTGCTTGGGAAATAATACTGCCACTTCATCAAACCTGCAAAGGCCCTGTAAGTAAAATCCTGGTTGGAACTGACTCAAGAGAGGCATATTGGGCCTCAGGGGACCCGCATAAACCACTTTTCTGCTGGAGAGAAGTGGACATTTAGGACCTCTAGTCACTGGGGGAGGAAAAGGGTATTGTTTTGAGTCAAAATTATGATTTCTTCACATGTGACTCCCAGCAGGTGTCTAGCCCTAACCACTAGCATGTTTTGTCTTCCACCCCTATTTTGCTTATCTCTATGACAGACAGAATAAGCTCTGTGTCTTCTAGAAGAATAAATATTGGGGGGGAGTGCAAGAGGCCTCTGTCTAGGCCATACCCATTCCTACCTGCCATTGTTACATCTGCCAGTTGCATTGAACACCCACACTGAAACATAGTATTCTGCACTCTACAATACTGTTCTTGCTGTCTGCCATCTTGTTTTTTTTTTCCAGTTTAAATGTTGCTGTCTAAGGAATTGGTAGTTGTTAGGGAATGAACAAGGCTGTATTTAGAAAACAAAAATGAGGCGCTGCTTCAGCATGTGGTCTAAAAGCAAAACAAAATGGTTATATTAAACGCACGCTGAAAATAGAAAATAGAGTTAAAAATCTACGTTTCGACCTTAGGTCTTCTTCAGGAAATATTTAAAAGAGAAAAAAAAAAAAAGTTAGTGTGGCTGTATTTAGATCTTGTTCACATGTTTAGTTCCATTTTTGTATCATTATTTAAAAATGTTCAGTGCAAGTTTGTCATTTGGGGATTAGAATCATATCAGCTGTCACTTGCTTAGGTAAGAATCATTTGATCCGAAAATAATAATTCAAACAGTAAATTACGGTTCAAAGCTTACTGTTCGAATAGTTATTTTTGGACTGAATGATCCACACCTAAGCCACCGAGGGCAATATAATTCTTGCCCCCACGAAAGACAAAATTGAATGGAAAAGTGTTAAATTTCAGTATACCCCCTGGTGTCTAGTGGCCCCCCCCCACTTTGCTGAATTGTATTTCCTTGGTGACTAGTTGCACCCCCTTCCTGATCACTGTTTCTGTCAAAGTCTTTGTTTCCCTGGTGTCCATTTACACCCCCTTTCCATTTGGTTTCTCTGTAATTGTATTTGATTCCCTGGTGTCTAGTGGCATCCTTCCCTGATCTTTGTTTCCCTGGTCTTAGTGGCACGGTCTATCCTTGATTTGGCCAGTCTGCAAACAAAAATGGTCCTGGATGTTCTACTTTTTTAAAACCTGCAGAAAAAAAGTTCCTTCACTGATTGGATCTCCTTCCACCCACACCTCCCTCAGCACCCACCACCCATAAACTCTACACCCCCATACACCCTCACTCATGTGAACAGGTCCCAGATCTGAAATCCACTCTCTGGTCAAACTCGCATCCTGCTGCTGAAACCGGCGACTGCAGTATAAGAAACTAAGGTAATGTGGTTCAATGTATTTCAATGAGGGGTTCAACTTTTATGCAGAACTTAGCCATTTCTTGACATTTTGATCCCAAATTTTCAACATGGCTACTGGGGACCCCACCTCATCAACAATATGTCATTATGCAACTCCCACATGAATGCTGATTTTGCGGTTGCTTGCTAAATTCACTTTTTGGGCAGGATTGCGTAATGACAGTTATATTATTCAAGAGGTGAGGTCCCCAAAGGCCATGTTTAAAATTTGGGGTAAAACTATATACAAATGTCAGTTATAATCATTTTTTGCTATGCATGCTTGTAACTTTAGACATTTTAATTTTTTTAACCCAAATTTGCAACATAAACTTCTTATTACCCCACCTCATGCAGGTCACAGCTGTCATTTTCAAAATCCTGGCCCAAATGGGTTTTCACACTGTGTCAAAGAATGGAGTTGCAGTTGCACGTAATTCTTTTTTTGGCAGGGATTCCAAACTTTTCTGTACCAGGTACATGAGGTATAGGGTAATAAGATGGCTATGCTGACAATTAGTTCACTGTTATCCAATCAATGGAAGTGCAGGGCGCTTCCACAGTAATATACATATATGCATCTATGGAGTAATCTGGGCCCTGCAATATCACAGATAGATAAGGATATGATTACTCTACCTCAAAAAACTATACATGGGTAGGGGTTTCCCACAGGCAAATAAGGCTCTGATTAAAACATCTCAAAAAGTAAGGAAAACAAACTGCACTAATGTATCAGTCAGGGTTAAAAAAAATAGGGAAATATGACGTTAGGGTTTTCAACCCTAACACACACACACACAGCTCCCTGGAGGAAGCAGTTTCCTGCTGATGGTCGAATAAAAATCCCCACCCATCCCCATCCCCTGCTTTCAGTGACGATTTAAATTAGACTCCTTTTCTTGCCTTAAGTCCCACCTTCAGGAGTGTGACTAAACCCTTATTGACAGGGCCATGTGTGTTGACACTACATTGTCCTATTTTATTGACACCTTAAATGCTGCCTGTGACCGTTACGCCCCTCTCACTAAGCTCTTCACTAAAAACCGAGACACCCCCTGGAACACTCAGGCCGTCCTGGACATGATGTGTCACTATGATAATCTCTGGCATAAAGCCATCAACTCCCACCTACCAAGGTATAGGCAGCTCTACAGAGAGGCCAGAAATGCATGCACCTGGGCCATTTGCTGAACCGAGGCATCCCACCACAGGGCAGTACTCACTTCATCCTGGAGCACTGGTTGTGATTTCTGGAGAAACATAAGACAGCTCATCAGAAAAAACATCTCCCCAACCCCTGCTCAGTTATCCACTGATGGAATTACTACCCTAGACCCCTTTGAGATTGCTAACATCCTAAACGCCATGTTTTCTGACCTCAGTGGTGTCCTGCCCCCTCACTTCTTTGATCCCCCCAGCACACACCCCCATCCCCTCCAAATATACCCCCTTTCCATCCCCGTATCTTATCACCCTCTCTAGCTAAGAAATACCTATCCCTGTTGCTGGCCAAGTCCCAGTGTAGTATTGATTCCCTGGATTTAAAACTCCTATGTCTTACCCTTGATGAAGACCTCTGCCCTCTAACCAAAATTCTTAATAAATCTCTGCCTCAGCCAATTTCCAACTCCCTGGAAGCCAATTGTCATAACCTCTATCCAAAAGAGTGGTGATAGAACCTCCCCCAACAACTATGGACCCATATCCATACTCCCCCTCAAAGGCATTAGAGAAAATAGTAGCTGACATGCTCATGCACTACATCTCTGACCATGATCTCCTCTTCCCTGAGCAACATGGCTTCTGTAGGTGCCATAGTGCAACCACAGCCCTCATTGAATATACCTCCTACGTCCACCAAGCCCTTGACCATGGGCTTTTAATCAGCTCCCTTTATATTGACATCACCAATCATTGATATGGTCAGTCATGCCTTGCTCCTTCACTATCTACTTGTCCTTGGACTCTCCCAGTATACCACATCTTGGTTCACAGACTACCTGGTGGGTAGGACCCAGTGGGTCAAAATTTGCTCCTCCCTTTCTGCTTGCCACCTGGTCCTATCAGGTATACCACAAGGCTCAATGCTGGGCCCCCTCCTCTTTAGCATATTCCTGAACTCCCTACCCAAGGCATGCTCAGGTAGACTTCTCCAATACACAGATGACACTGTCACCTTCAGCTGTCAGCACCCCCTCTCCCTCCAAACCTCGCTCCAGAAGCATTTCTCAGAGACCGAAACCTGGTTCTGGAAACATTGGCTCATACTCAATCACAAAAAGACTAAAGCCATGGTTTTCACCCACTGCCAGAGTCCACTCTGTGGTTCCACCCTAACCATCGTCAGTTACCTGGATGATACCCTAGAACAGGTAGACACCTTTATAAACTTGGGTATAACATTGGATTCCTCTCTTTTCTATCATAAACACATCAAGCTTCTATTCACCTCCCCTAACACTCGCCTTGGTCTCCTCTACCGTTACAAGCAGTGCCTCCCCCCTGAAGCCTTGAGCATGGCTGTGTCATCCTTTGTACTCTCAGTTTTAGACTATAGCATTGTTATATACAGCTCAACTGACCAGACCGCCTTAAGCCATCTGAAAATCACCTTAAGCAAAGACTATCATCTTGTCGCGGGCTGTGACAGATTCACCCATACATGTGATCTATATAGACAGACCCAGTAGTTAAACTTCAACTCTAGACTTAAATACCACACCTGCCTCCTAGCCAAGAAAATCCTTCTCAGCCTTGCCTCACCTGGGCTTCTCCCACTGCTCCAGCCTGTCTCCATTAACAGACCCACCAGAAGTGCAGCAAAGTCTCACATAAATGTCCCCCACTGAAGGACCTCCCTTGGCCAAAGGGCTTTTCAGTGGCGGGACTCTAAATGACTAAATGAGCTCGCCACCCCATCTTTCATGAATCAAAATTAGTTCAAGGCGCACCTCTCCCTTTCCACCTGTGACTGTCGCTAGCCCCTCCCCATCCTTCCCCTGGGGTCAGCTAGTGAAGGCAGTCACAGGAGCTAGAGGCAGTAAGAGAGAGGCTAAGCCTTGATTTAAATGCACCAAGGCTAGGAGTGGAGGAGATGTAACTGTTTAGACCATTTCTCCTTTTCAAACATATCTGAACAAGCTAGCACCTCTCCAACCTGCTGGGACTTGCAAATGTTTCTAAAATTGCCTCTGTGTTAGGCTGTTTAACTAATTTTTTTGGTATTTCTTGCGTAGCTCCCAGCTGCAAGCTTGCCATAAGCTGTCACCCTAGCGCCTACCCCCAAAGGTCAGACCCCCTCCCTTTTGCACCCATGACTTACCCTTCATGGTAGGGTGGTGGGGAGCTACTTGACCCACCCTAACGGATTAATGCCAGGGAGGTGCCTTCTCAAGGGCGGAACTATGGGGACAACTTCATTCTTCTGGGGCTGTTTTCCACTTTACTCCCTTGTGTGTGGAGGTGGGGCATGCAATGATGCCTGCGGTGAGAGCGCTCATGCCTCCGCATGTGCTCTCTCCAAGTATCAGCCCCATCTCATCCCCTTAGCTGCAGCGTCAGTGAGCTACCGCCCAGCAGCCGCTAGGGGCCAGTGAAGAGTGGACAACTGAAGTGCCCCCACCTCAGAGAAGGAAAGCAATCCCACGGATGCTCAATCCTTCTCCTCCCTGCTGACCCCCAACGGCCCGTGCTCATTCCTGAACATGGGTCAACGGCATGGCTTGAGGCATGGCGTCAGCACCTCAACTCTCAATGCCACGAGCCGGCTTGTTTAACTAATTTTGACGATGGGCCTGTACTGCCATATGATCTGTTTTTTTGTCTTTATGTATTACTATCTGCTGACTATTTCCTATGTATTTGTTTGCCACTGTAATGTCCTATGTACCTATGACATGGAACCTTTGCAAAGGAGTCTATTACTCAAAGGTGTATTTCTGATTGCTGTAATAAATAAAAAATAAATAAATCAGGTGTGCCGTGGAGTTGTCAAACCTAATACTCACCTCATTCCATCACTAAATAAGCATAGATGGATACTCTGAATGAAACTGGGGTGAGCTTTAGGTTTGACAACCCATGGCATCCCTGATTTGCTGCCTCCAGGGTGGTGGTGAGGTGTTAGGGTTGAAAACCCTAACATCATATTTTTCTACCTTTTCTGCCTTATCCTGAACCCTAAGTAATGCATAAACATGATGCTTTGCAATGTGTATGTATGTATGTGTATATATATATATATATATACTACACACACATAAACACACATATATATATATATATTAGAGGCAAAAAACTCCATTTAATGCATCAGTTAGAGTTGTTCCACAGTGACAAAAGTGAGGAAATGTGATGTTAGGGTTGAAACCTCTCCTTGCATCCACCCCCACCCTGCCTCCCCAGCTGGCATCAGAGTGTGTGTTGGGCCATCATCCTAACTCTCACCCCATCACATGTGTAAAGAAGCTGAGGTGGTGAACTACAGGAGAATGAGGTGAGAGTTAGGACCGATGACCCCAATGCACACCCTGATGTTGGGTGGGGGGCAGGGTGGGGGTGGGTGCAGGAGGGGTTTCAACCCCTACCATCAAATTTCCTCAATTTTTCGGGCTGTGTAACAACCCTAACTGAAGCATTAAATGGATTTTTTTGCCTCTAATTTCCCTTCTTTTTGAGAATCTGCAGTAGGAATAGTGAATGGAATGTGGTGGTGGGAGCGCGCGTCCCATAGTAACGGTAAGTGCAAGGGAAACGCAACCACTAACGGTTGCGCACATGGTGACTGAAACGTAAATGGTAAAGCAAACATTAATAGAAAAGCAAGCACAAAGTGACGCCAAAGAGAAAAGTGATGCAAAAGAAGACACAAGCGCATAAAGAAATGCAAACCATGATGTGCACGATCACGGTACGGCAATTGGAAATGCAAATGGTAACATTAACAGCATAAATAATGCCAAAGGAAACAGAAATGGAAATGCAAACCGTAATGTACACGGTCATGGTACCGTAGTTGTAAATGCAAACGGTAAAGGTAACATGAACAAGAATACCAAAGGAAAGAGAAACCAAAACGCGAATGGAAGCGCTTACGGAAACACAAACCGTAACCTGCACGCTCACGTTATCGCAGTTGTAAATGCAAGTGGTAATGGTAACAGCAACAATAATACCAAAGGAAACAGAAATGCAAAAGCAAACGCAAGCACATATGGAAATGCAAACCGTAATGCGCAAGGGTACAGTACCGCAATTGGAAATGCAAATGGCAACAGTAACAGCAATGAAGATGCAAACTGAAAGACAAATGCAAACGCAGATGAAAGGGGTGCCTGAAACACAAACTAAAATGCAAACAGAAACAGTAATGGAAATGCAAATGGTAACAGTAACACAACCGCAAGTGCAAAGAAAATGCAAAGGGTAAAGCACATGGAGGCATACACGGGAACAGTAACGTAAACGGGTACAGAAATGCAAGTGGAAATGCTAAATGTTACAGTAACAGAAGTGCATACCCTATTTTTGCCCAAAAGCTGCATACAGAAACACAGTGTGTACAAAGAATGTACGCATAATAATGGGCATCAGAGCAGAAAATGCGCTGTTGGAATACTGAATTGCTTATATCTCAGGAACAGCACCATGTAGAAAAAAAATTTAAATTTCACATGATTCACGTGTTTCCTGGCTAGGTTTTCACTGAATGTGTTGCCTATTGGGCTATGCATTGTCGCAATGAAGCATCCGTATCTCACACTGTTTCTGGGATACGAGCCTCGAAAGGCATGGCGGACGCCATCATGTTAGTTTATGGGAAATAAATTAAACGTTGGAGTACCGTAACTTTGCATCCATACAATATTTTTTGACCAAACCACCAAAAGGCACATCTGTGAGATGTTGGCTGCCATCTCTTCAAATTTCAGCCCAAAAGACCAAACCATTCTTTTGCAACGAGGTGGCAAAGAAAACCTGTCATTTTGGCAATAGCCTAGAAAAGCAGTGTCATGATTTACGAAAGCGTTCCCAAAAATTTGCGAAAATGCCACAAGTGCGACACTACTTTGCAACACTACTTTTCAAAAAATACATTTCTGGGGTGTTTAACCCCAAAATAAAGACATGGCTAGCATCCTGAGGGTCTGACTAGGTGAACACAAAAAGAACTGTGTTCCTAGAGGGTCCCATTTTGAAATGGCATGCATTTTTATGATCAGTAACTGAAAAAAATGGTGGATTTGTGACACTTCTAGGGCCATTTGCAAACTAAAAACAGCATTTGCAAAAGTGTTGAACTTTTTGTTAACTTTTCCCATTGACTGAACACAAAAAGAATTGTGTTCCTATAGGGTCCCATTTTGAAATGGCATGCATTTTTCTGATCAGTAACTGAAAAAAAATGGTGGATTTGCGACACTTCTAGGGCCATTTGCAAACTAAAAACAGCATTTGCAAAAGTGTTGAACTTTTTCTTAACTTCTCCCATTGACTTATAATGGGAACTTGTTTTTTTAATAACTTTTGAACCGTTCAATATATTTTCGCAAACTCTTCAAAAGGCACATTGGAGACCCTGGACACACACTCTCTGAAGTTTTTGGACTGGTCACGCAAAGTGTAGGTGCGAGCAAAGAATTTGCAAAAAAGCGTAATTGTGTACATGGATGTTGCTTAATAACTCTGCGGCTGTATATCCAACTAGTACAAAAGTTGGCAAATCCCAAGACCTATGGTGGTCCTCTGAGCTCGCTAAATTTTAGGCAAATCTATTCAACGGTGGCAAAGTTATTAAGGTGCAAAGTTTCACCCTTTAACCTTAAATGTGCTACTCAACCTAACTATGATAGTACTACTGTGCTACCGTAATATATATATATATATATATATATATATATATATATATATATATATAACACACACACACAGTATGTATTCATATGGACACCATCATGCAGTAATGGGGCTGCAGGCCCTCCATTATGCAGTTGCACCACTATAGTTAGGGTGGAGTATGATATATATACAGTATGTATTCATCTGGATACCATCATGCAGTAATGGGGCTGCAGGGCCCTCCATTATGCAGTAGCACTACTATAGCTAGGGTGGAGTATAGATATATATACAGTATGTATTCATCTGGATACCATCATGCAGTAATGGGGCTGCAGGGCCCTCCGTTATCAGTAGCACTACTATAGATAGGGTGGAGTATAGATATATATATAGTATGTATTCATATGGATACCATCATGCAGTAATGGGGCTGCAGGGCCCTCCGTTATGCAATAGCACCACTATAGTTAGAGTGGAGTATATATATATATATAGTATGTATTCATATCATGCAGTAATGGGGCTGCAGGGCCCTCCATTATGCAGTAGCACCACTATAGTTAGGGTGGGGTATAGATATATATACAGTATGTATTCATGTGGATATCATCATGCTGTAATGAGGCTGCAGGGCCCTCCGTTATGCAGTAGCACCACTATAGTTAGGTGGGGTATAGATATATACAGTATGTATTCATGTGGATACCATCATGCTGTAATGGGGCTGCCGGGCCCTCCATTATGCAGTAGCACCACTATAGTCAGGGTGGGGTATAGATATATATACAGTATGTATTCATGTGGATACCATCATGCAGTAATGGGGCTGCCGGGCCTCCATTATGCAGTAGCACCACTATAGTCAGGGTGGAGTATAGATATATATACAGTATGTATTCATGTGGATACCATCATGCAGTAATGGGGCTGCAGGGCCCTCCATTATGCAGTAGCACTACTATAGTTAGGGTGGAGTATAGATATATATATACAGTATGTATTCATATGGATACCATCATGCAGTAATGGGGCTGCAGTGCCTTCCATTATGCAGTAGCACCACTATAGTTCAGGTGGAGTATAGATATATATATACAGTATGTATTCATATGGATATCGTCATGCAGTAATGGTGCTGCAGGGTCCTCCGTTTTGCAGTTGCACCACTATAGTTAGGATGGAGTACACAGTTTAATGTTTATTTAATAATTTATTTATTAGGTCTAGGATTACAATACCTTTGAGCCAGGGCTCTGTTACAAAGGTTCCACTTCAGGTTACAATTCAAAACATACGACATGTAAGTCAGATTACAAATTCAATGCATAGGACAAGGTTGCAAAAGTGTAAGCTAAACAGTTACAAAGCATCTGATTAACAAAACAAGTTTTGGAGGTTAGGTTACAAGGAGATAGCAGATGAGGTGCAGAGAGGATAGAGGACAAGAGAAAAGAAGAGTAGAGGGAGTAGAGAGCTACAGAGGATGAGTGCAGCTAGAGGCATTGTCGTAGACATAACATGGGGAAGTGCGTGCTAAGGGGTAACCAAGTGTTAATAGGAGAGAGAACTGCATAAGGTTAGGGAAAATTTTCATGGGGTCAGTTAGCGGAGGCAGTCACAGGAGCTAGAGGGAGTAAGAGTGAGGCTGAGCCTTGATTTAAATGCACCAAGGTTAGGAGTGGATGAGATGTAACTATTTAGACCATTTAGCCAGCTGGGCGCACTGTAGGCCAAAGATCTTTGACCTTGTGAGATATGACAACATGGGACCTGCAGGAGCTGTAATTCCGACCTCCTGGTTAAGCGGGGGTTATTGCTAGGGTGCAGGAGCTGTGATTCAGACCTCCTGGTTAAGTGGGGGTTATTGCTAGGGTGCAGGAGTGCACACACTCCAGGAGGTGCAAGGCCCATAGTTATTTGTTAAACCTCAACTTTTGCTCTTTAATAACTTTGCAACTGTTGAAAGGATTTGAAAGACATTTGGTATGCACTGTCCTGTGGGGCAAGTCTCTTGATGTACCAAGTTTTGTTTTAATCAGATTTGCATATTTTGTGCTGTGTATAGTGAAAAAACAGTAACAGTCACTTTTTCACCTGTTTTGGTTGTTTTTTCCTCATTGCACTGCAGCCACACCATTTGGAATTTTGGTCTGAAGTTTTTAGGGTAGACAGATCTTACATGGAAGGACAAGCCAGCATTGGTTTGGTGAAAACATATTAATCCATTCCAAAGTTATTAAATTTTGAAATGTGGGGTTCTGAACATACTCATTTCAGTCTTTTGGATAGCAGCAAGGTGCGAAAAGGGACTATGACACCTCGCAAAAAAAGAATTGGCTTGCATAAAGGGATTTTGACACCTCATGAAAAGGGATGTTTAAAGTTTATTGTTTCTTACTTCACTGCAAAGAAACGGTTAGGAATTTTAGGCTGAAATGTTCAGAGTACAAAGGGATTGACCCACAGATGTGACTTTTACTGGTTTGGTAATAATATTTACATTGGTTCCATACCTATGGCATTTCAAAGTTTGAAAATTTCCCGTAGGATAACACTGTGGGGGACGTAGTACCTTTCAATGCCTATATCTCGAAAATGGTTCAAGATACAGATTTTTAGCTAAACGCTTAGATATATCGCCATTTGCAGCATGAAGATTACTTAATATGTCTCTAGGCCTGTGCTGAATCTCTACAATTATATATCTCACATATGGATACCACTGTGCAGTAATTGGACTGCAGGACTCTCCATTATGCAATAGTGGGAGCACGGAGAAGACAGTTCATTTCAATGTCTCTACACTTATGGACAGATGGGAGCACAATGTGATACTATTATGGACTGATGGGAGTGCAGGGCCCTCTGGGAGATGAGGTTAATTACACTGTCTATACACTTATAGTTACATAGGAGTGCAGGGTCAGGAGGTCAGTGCACTTGGGATCCTGTAATCCTGCTACCACAAACATATAAGGGTAAGATTACACCCTCTCATAAAGTAAGGTAATTCATTGCTAAACACTTTGTTAGTGCATCAGTTAGGGTTGAAGCAACAAAAGTAGGGAAATTAGGCATTAGGGCTTTGATCCCTAACTCCCCCACCCCTACCACCCCACCCACACAGCTCTACAATGCTGAGCCAACAACTAACTTGTCGACCGGCATCGCAGCACCAGGCTCCCTGTCAGCCAAGAAGTGCAGTTGGCAGGGAGCCGCGCACAGCAGGGTACTATTTTTTTGGGGGGGGGGGCTTCAGCCTGAGAACCCCCCGTACTTAGAGATACAGACTCCGGGACAGAGTTGATTTAGGGAGGGGGTGCAAGATGGGGGAGAGTGTTGCCGGGTCCCAGGCACATCCCCTAAAGCAACTTGGCGCTGCTGTCAGCAGCAGCATATGTCGCTGTAGGGGTGTCGCTGCAGAAAGTGCATACCCAACCACACCCTCCACACACCAACAGGCACTGGGGTGTGCTTTGGGGTCATTGGGCCTAAGTCTCACCCTGTTCTCTGATACTGTACCATTTCACCTTGCTAAGACATGGAAATGGGTGAGAGTAAAGGTTCATGACCCCAAGGCACAAAATGTGATTCTGCCACTGCAATATCATTCCAAGCCACAGGTGTGAAAACAATGTTTTGGCATGATTTGAAAAATGACAGCTGTCATGTTCATGAGGTGGTGTAAAAACTGTCTATATTGAAATTTTATGGGTCAAAATATTTATAAGGAACAGCATTATGAGTGAGCATAGCAACATTTCAATGGATGCTCATATCTTTGCCATTTTTACACATTTTGGCCTCAAATCTTCAACATACCCTTCTTATGACCCTAGTGCACGAACAATGGCATTAAAAATGTTCAAATCCCATCCAAAAAGTTATCTCACCAGCTGACCATGATCACTTTTAGGGCCAGATTTTTGTAATTCCACCAACATTGTTCATGAGGTGGGGGGCTCAAAAAGGCCATATTGAAACTTTTGTGTAAAAAAATATCAAAATGACAATGTAATGCATAAAAAGTTGAAAATCCTATTGAAATACATTGAAGCTCACTTTCCTTACTTTCTCTGATAGCAGGTGATGGTTCCAGCAGCAAGATGTGTCTTCAGTCTGATCCTGGGACCTGTTCAGGTAAGTGAGTGTGTGTGGGGTTGTGAGGTGCAGGGTGGTGGGTGCTCAGTGGGAGGTCAGGGAGGGTGGTCAGATTCAGAGAAAACATTTTCCTTTATACAGGTTTAAAAAGAAGACATGAAGGAGCAATTTTCTTTATTACAGTTAAGATGGTAATCAGAAGGTGGAGGTGCCACTATACAACAGGAATCAAATGTTAAACCAGGACAGTGATCGGAGGGTTGGAGGTGTCACTAAATGCCAGGGAAGTATAAAAAAAATTAAGGGACAGTGATCAGAAGGTGTGGAGTGGCACTAGACACCAGGGAAATATAATGAAAATGCAGGGACTGTATCGGAGGTTGGGTGGTGCCACTATACACCAGGGAAATTTAAATTAAATTTGTGGCCGGCATCGGAGGGTGAGAGAATGCCAACAGACACCAAGGAAAGATGAAAAACATACAACATTGGCAATCAGAGGGTGGGAATGCCACTAGACATCAGGGAAACATAAGTATGTGTGAAGCAAGCAATCAGAGGGTAGGGGTGCCACTAGACACCAGGGCAACAATATGGAGTCAGAGATCAAAAGGTGGGGTTGTCACTTGACATTAGTGTAACCCCTAGGTAGCGCTCTCCCAAGAGCTACTATCCCTGCCTTCATAACCAGATGCAGTTTGTGGGTCCTAGGTACTGAAAATGGGTGCCTCCACCAGGAGGACGGGGTTAGTGTTAGCATAGCCAGCCAGGGTACAGCCCTCCGGGACACTGTTACTCCCCTCTTTCCCCTCTACTGGCCTAAACAATACACTGAGCACACAGATACAATAGCCCCCAAACAGCAGATGTACCCCTACACTTGTTGCACTTACCACCAGGGCTGGTTCCACCAGTTTGGCCCTGGAGAACCTCTGTAAAATAAGGTTAAACACAGCAAGCAATAGTAATACAGTGCTATTTGTACAGAGATGCACCACAAACAGTTTAAGTGCAAAAGATTCAGATCTGATTCATTTAGGGGAATAAACAAGGAAGGGCATAATCTGGCTGATTGGCTTAGTAGCTGATTAATCAGGCTACAATGCATGCACTTTAGAGTCCCACTACACAGTCACACACACTCTGGGTACCCAGTTGTTGGTAAAGGCTAGCCTGAAGCATTGCCCGGTGTAGGCCAGCATTGCAGCTGGTCGGGGCCCTAATGATGGAAAGAAATAGTAATGCTTAGTAACCCACAATTTGTAATCTGGAGCCAAGAGGCTCAGTTCATGATAATTAGACAAAACAATTAAATCGGATGACACACATTGATTGAGCTGTTGTTGCAGAGAGCTACCCTGGTGTTTACTCACGCTATCCAGTCGAGGACATGGGATGGACGAAATGGAGACTGCAGGATGACTTGCTGGTTTGCCAGGAGAAACAGGGCCCACACGATTCATCATGGTGTCTTTCCTGTTAACAATGTTCAGCAGGGGGCTGATCCCTGAGCTGGTCTCTCATTGATGGTTTTCTCTGTGGCATGAGCAACTGTCTGGGCCAAGGTGGCAGTGCCCAGACTAGGTGAAACAATTCAGATGGCAGTCCGGTATTGCTTGATACAGCTTCCAGCCAGCATGACACAATCAGGCAGTGGGGAACCAAATCGTGACCCACTAACAGCATTCAGCACACTTATAATAAAGGAAAAACAGTTCAGATGACAGTCCGGTTACAGTCACAGTGTCTCTGTGCAAAACTGTACACTTTGCAGTGGTTTCAGACTTCCTGACAGGCCTATCACATGGAAGCAAATCTTCGGTCCTCTTCAGGTAAAAATGCAGTCACAATGTGGAAAATGTGGTCACAAACTTCTTCAAATGCAGTCCGATTTGTTCTAATGAAAGAATTCCCTCATGAGGGAAGATGAGGCAGGCAGGCATAGCACAGCCTTCCCAACAGTTTCTCGCACTACTACGCCTGAGCAGCTGCTCGAGTATCTCAAGCTGTTCACTCTCTCAACTCCAAACTCAGACTGACTCGGCTGCAGGCAGCTTGGGACTTTCCCTCATATCCAAAAGGTTTGATTCATTGATTCATCTGTCTGTCAAAGCAAGGGCTCCCCCCCAGGTCCATTTAGGTGCTAAAGTGGAAAAAACTACAATTCCTACAGAAATCCACTCCCACAAGACCCCTAGGGGCAGGCTCCATTTTAGGGCCTCCAAAGGCACTGATTGGTCCACAATGGCAGTCCAGAACTGAGATGGTGGTGATTAACAGAAATGTCCATGCTGCAAAGAAGACAGGTTAGACAAACTGCAATATTATTATGATTATAGCAGATAATCAGCAAACAAGTACAGTTTCCGACGGAGCTCCCTCTGCGCAATTAGCAATGGCAGAACAGAGTGATTATCTGGCAGCCCAGGTGGGGTTCAAGCATGGAAATACTCAGCCCCCACCCAGATTAATTGTACACTGCATTATAGGCATCTTTTAAAGAGACAGGACACATAGGCTATTAAGGCACTCTCATGCAATAGCTTTTAAATGGTTAAGACACAGGACACCATCCTGGCAATGGGCATTTAGGCACACCCAAGGAAGATTTTTGGGAACCCCCATTTGTAGGGGAGTTATACCCTTCCCTGCCTGGAAAAACTTGGCATTTCGTCAAGTCTACACTACAAGAATATTGAACAGACAATATGCTACACAAGATACTATAAATATCACATTAGCATACTATACAAATAATAGCTGATGCATCAGTAAACATAAACCTATCAGATTACTATACATTTTCGTTACCCTTCACAATACCATATCTTCAATGATAATAATTATGCATGTTTCATACACGTGACACTGATTCCACTATGATTAACATACTGTTAGTATTATAATACTGATTCAGGTTATAACTTCTTGCATAGTGAACAATACAGGAGGGACCCTTCCTATTAGCTAACTTGGGGCTAGATGGGGCAGGGCACCATGTTCTGAAGGTAGAACAATTAACCTAGAAATGGCAGATAGGCTCAGTTTAAGCAGTGAGCTCTTTGAATGTAAACACCCTTATGAACAACATTGAGAGGAAGATCCACAGGCCTCCCAAAGGAGTCATAGCTAAGGCACATCACTGGTTTGACAGCGCTTCCATATTTTTCTGAGGGAACAGACACAGGCTCAGGGCGTTCAACACTGGCATTGGTTTCTTCTCCTGTAGTGAGGGTGGGGCCTTTGCAAGGGTTGAAAAGTCCAGGTCGGGAGCACTGTCAGTTCCTTGCTCTGTAGATTCTGTTTCCACAATACTTTGCTCATTATTATCTTCTGAAGAGGGCCCAGGTTGCTCATCCTGAGGACACTCTGACACATTTGGACCTGGTGGTACAAAGGAGTACTGTCAGCACTGTCATATTGTTCTGCAGGTTCTAGTATGTCACCAGGGAGAATTACTACATTGGATTCTTCCTCAGGTAACTCAAACAGTTCCACTAGACACAAGAAATCTGCTACTCAGTCAGATGTAATACTCTGCACCTCACTTTCAGGGGGCATTGGTACCAAGGAAGAAACTGGGGGTTTACACAGTCCTGAAGGCACAGCCTTGTCCCCATAATTATGCATAGGGTTTCCTTGGAACATTTGACTCTGTTCATTGAAAGGATAATAAGCATTGTCACGCTAACTTTCATCAGAGGTAGGCTGACAGTCACTATCATTCTGGGCCTGCTGGGGGGAAGGCACTGAGTCTGGAACAACTGAGGTAGGTTGGCTCTGTCTCTTTTAGCAGCAGCGTGAGTCAACAGCCAGGTGAGGCATCACTTGTTGGTTCAACATCAATGATCACTTGGCTGATGGGCAGTAGGTGGTTCCTGTACATGATTTTGACAGCTTTAGAGTCATTTTCAGGGCACACTTTGTACACCGGCAGATCGTCCAGTTTGCCAGCTACTATGTGGGGGAGATAGTGCCACCTATCAGTGATTTTACGCTTGCCAGTTAATCCCAAGTTATGTAGTAGCACTTGATCCCCAGGCAACAACTCCTGAGCCTTTACCCTTTGATCATGTCTCTCTTTGATAGCAAGGTTTCATTTGGCAGCCATTGTTTGAGTCAATTGGTATGCATAGTTCAATTGAGCTTCCCGTTTCTGCACATATAGTAAATAGTTCTCTGCTCTGACCCCATCTGGGGAGACTCCAAAGCAGACAGCCACAGGCAACTAGGCTTCTCTCCAGAACATGAGGCGATAGGGAGAAAACCCAGTCGCATCACTTTTGACGCAATTGTAAGCGTGTACCAATGTGCTAATCTGCTGACTCCATTTAGACTTGTCTTTAGGATGAAGAGTGCCCAATATGTCTAGAACAGTTCTGTTGAAGCGTTCAGGCTGGGGGTTCCCCTGCAGGTGATAGGGAGTGGTTCTAGACTTCTGCACCCGCCACATGGACAGCATCTGTTTAATGAGCCTACTTTCAAAGTCTCTACCTTGGTTGCAATGGATACATTGGGCGTACCATAATGGACAAAGAATTTTTCTTAGACTTGGCCACCATAGGGCCTTTTGATCCTTAGTTGGGAAAGCTTGTGCATATCAGGAAAAGTGATCGGTTACAACCAGTACGTTGCCAATGTTCTTTTGATCAGGATCCAGACACGGAAGTCTATGCAAACCATCTCAATCAATCAATCAATTAATCAAAATCTTTATTTATTCAGGTGAACAACGTTGAGCAAGCTCATTTACAAGATGGACCTGGTTAGTCCGGGTCAAATGGTACAATGCATACAGAGATTTTCACAATAGAGCCAAATAACACAAGTAAAAACAATTAATGCAGTTAATGCAAGTAAGTACTCAATGTTACATCAGTCATATCAGTTCAGAGTGCTTCTGTAATATTTAAGGAGGACATAAGATGAGGCTAGTAGGAACTTCAGTAGGAGAAGTGGTCAGCTGCTTGTGTAGGGTGCCGGCGCAAGCAAGGAATTTCAAAAGTAGTTTAATCACACAGTATCCCTAAATGTAATACTCTAAACAGAAGGATAAGGGTCTTAACAGTCAAGGAGAAAAGTAATTACAGCTCTTTTGGCAAAATTTCAGCATGGAAATCAGATTTATGCTTGCTTTAGAACAGGCACAGAAACAGACTGCAGGAACCAATTGGAAGCCAACACAGAGCGCTCACATTCTGATTGGATGGCTGCTAATGCCGTGCTTTGCTAATGGAGTGTCCGAGCTTAGGTTCCCAGGTGGCAGTAGAGGCAGTGCCGACTGCCCTGGTGACGGGTTTCCCATGCCTATGGGCAGGGAGCCCGTGGAGAGCATATCCTTGGTAGGGGATGGAGGAAGGGGTCAGTATTAAGTACTGGGCCATGGACAATGGAACATCTGAACCAGCAGGAGGACCAAAACAGCAGGACAACAGAACTGGGTATTCCTTGATGCCTAAAGACTGGCCCAACCACAGACATTCAGAAAGGAGTGTAATAAAACAGAGTCCCAACTCTTGACACTCTAAACAGGAAAAAAAAGAGGTCGTAACTGTCAGGCAATAAGTAAGTGCAGCTCCTTTTTGTGCAAGTTTTAGACAGAAAATCAGACTTTAGCTTAGTACTGAGGGAGATACAGGAGCAGACTGCAGGAGCCAAGCGGATGCCAAGAGGCCAGTGGGGCACAGGACCCAAGGCAACATGGGTTCACAGTGGGAAGGTCATGTCAGATGAATCTAATAGATTTCTTTGACTGGGTGACCAAAGTAGTAGATCAGGGAGGGGCTGTGGACATGGCCTACCTAGACTTTAACAAGGCATTTGACACAGTCCCACACAAAAGATTAATATACAAGTTAGCCAGCCTGGGAGTGGGTCCCAAGATGACAGCCTGGGTAAAAATTGGCTGGAGAATAGGACACAGAGAGTAATAGTAAATGGAGTCCACTCAGAAGAAAGAGGGTTACTAGTGGGGTACTGCAGGGTTTAGTATTGGGTCCAGTCCATTTTAATGTCTTCATCAGTGACATTGCAGAGGGACTGGAAGGAAAAGTATGCCTCTTTGCAGATGACAGGAAGATCTGCAACAGGGTTGATACACAAGGAGGTGTGGAAAGGATGAGAAGGGACTTGGCAAGGTTGGAGGAATGGTCAGAAGTATGGCAGCTAGGATTCAATGCAAAGAAGTGCAAAATAATGAACATGGAAACAAGAACCAGGGAAGAATACACAACGGGAGGAGGTAGTAAGAACAACAAAAAGGAAAGAGGCCTGGGGTAATCATATCAGATGACCTTAAGGTTAGCAAGCAATGTGAGAAGGCAGTAGGGAGGGCTGGGGGGTATACTGGGATGCATAGGAGAGGCATCAGCAGCAGAAAATGAGAAGTTGTTATCCCTCTGTACAGACAGTTGGTGAGACCTCATCTGGAGTACTGTGTCCAGTTCTGGAGACACCATCTCCGCAAGGACATAGACAGGCTAGAGGCAGTCCAGAGGAGGGCAACTAAAATGGTACAGGGTCTGCAAGAGAAGCCATATGAGGAGAGACTAAAGGAGCTTAATATGTATATGTAACCCCCAAGGGACGTTACCCTTAGGGCTACTACCCCTGCCTGCCTCCACAGAGACAGGATGAGGGGTCCAGATCCATTGACGGGTGCCTCCACCCAGAGGTCGGAGTTAATACTGGTGAGTTGCCTCAGTCACAGCCCTCTAGGTTACTGCAACTCCCCTTTTGACCCACTAGTGGCTCACACAGGGTTCCAACAATAGTCTTCCCCCATACATTTACCCCCCGGATGGTATTTCTCAGCTCACTCCGGGGACCCCCTGTAAAGTAAGGCACAGTTATATCACAGTCACTATGCAGCAGTTCACCAGGGATGCATGAACTAGCCAGGGTGTAGTTGCAACACAGCAATCTGATTTATTAAAGGGAAGCAAATAACAAAGGCAGGGGGAAATCAAGGTGGTTGGCTTATCACTATACCTATCTACCTAGGGCTCTGTGCACAGGCCTAAACCTAATATTTGCTGTCCCTGGGTACCCATGCCCTGATGGCTAGTCCATCATGGCAGCTGGTTGGGGCCCTGACACAAATAGCCTTTGCAGTCCTGAGAAGATCAGGATTAGAAGAAAGTTCAATTAAAACAGTCAGCAGTATAATGAACAACGTGAGGCCACTGAATGCAAACTTAGCAGGGAGCTACCCTGATTCAGTACTCACGACTCCAGCAAGTAATGATTTCTTCACTCCTGGCCAGGCTGAGCCTGAATTTTACCAGCCTCCTCACACATTTTATATGGCAAAACTACAGAGGGGTACCATACCAGGCAGCTGCTTCCAGGCCCCACACGAACTCACAGCAGACTTGGGCACTAAAAGGCAGCTTCAGCATTATAGGTGGCCCGAGCGCGATTTAGCAGGTTCTCCAGTCCTCACAGGTGAAGCCTGGTAGGTAGCTGGGGCTGGCCCCAGCCTCCTTTGATGCACGTAGGTGGGATTAGCCCAAAGACTCGAACAGGCAAATGGCCACCTCAGGCCTTTCACGCGCTTCCCGCGTGAACACTCCACCAGCACAGAAGCACAGAGCTCCTTTCCTCTCCTTAGCCACAACGCATCTGCCCCTAGCAGCATGAGGCACTTCCTACAGTTCGGGCACTACCCGATCCCATTGGCTAGCAGCACCTGGCAATCAATTGCCTCTGCTCTCAGTGGTGCGAAAAAGCGCCAAAGCCCATAATGCCTTTCCAAAATTACCAGCAGTTTCTCTAGTGACCAGCCAACTCTGTAAAGTCCTGAGGTACTGATTGGTCCAATTCAGTAGTTCTGGACCAAAATGGAGGAGATAATCGAAACAGTCTTCTCTGCATAGAAAGCAGGTTATAACAACTACTTTATCATTAGTACTCCATGTTATTATCAATGACCAGTTACAGCTGTCCTAGGGCCCCGCTACACAACTAGCGATGGCAGAATGGAGCGCTTACTCTGCAGCCTGGGCAGGACTCGAGCATAGCAACACTCAAACCCCCTTCTTTTCAGATTAATTATGACTGTGAATTAGGCAACCCTTAAAGAGACAGGCACGGAGACTTTGGAAGTGCTCCTGACAACAGCACTCACTCGGCCTTACGCCGAACACCATGCAGGCGGGGAGCACTTAGGCAAGCTCCAGGAAGCTTCTAGGAACCCCCATTTGTAGGGGGGTTACATATACCTTTGAGGAAAGAAGGGAGAGGGGGACATGATATAAACTTTTAAGTACCTCAGTGGAATCAACAAAGTCCAAAAGGTTAGCATCTTTCAGAAAAAGAGATGAGCAAGAACAAGGGGACACTATTTAAAGATGGGGGGGTGGTTCAGGGGCAATGTGAGGAAGTATTATTTCACAGAGAGGGTAGTGGATGCATGGAACAGCCTTCCTGAGGAGGTTGTGGGGTCTAAAACTGGGAGAATTCAAAATGCATGGGACAGACACAAGGCAATTATTATGGGAGTAGGAAGAAATCGGCTGTTGGTTAACTAGGATCTACGGCCTATCCTGTAGGCAGAGAAATGGGCAGATTAGATGGGCCAAGTGGTCCTTATCTGCTGTCAAAGTCTATGTTTCTATGTTTCTAATCAGACACCAAAGCAGAAAAGTGCTGCATTCCATTGGTTATGGCAAAGTCGCACTCACTAGTAAGGAGTCCAGTCTAGGTGTCTCAGACAGCAACTATGGAGTGACAACTGCCCAGTATCTGCATTTCTCCCACCTGAGGGACAGGGAGCCCCTGAAGGGCTAGTCTAAGGCAAGGAAGAGAGCTAGTGGACAGAGGAAAGAGATAGTAAGAGTGGAATGCAGTGGAAAGGGAATACAAAGATGAACTAGGGCAGTTAAATGGTACAGGGTAGGGGAATAAGAACCACAGATTAAGCAATATGTAAAAGACAGCAGGGTGAGTAAGGTGTAGCAGCTGCAAAAGCCATGAAGAGATAATAACCCTACAGGGATTTCTAGAGGGGAAAAACATTTAAGGCACAAGACGCTCACAGAGTTAAGGTCACCAAAGGTTACATGTGATCATAAATTCAACTACGCTCAGACGGCAGCAGCCTGATGGTCTGAACTAAAATTAGGGGCTGGGGTAGCAATTGCATGGCTCACACACATGCCGAGCATATAAAGATTTAAAGGCATTCATACTGTGGAGGCAGTTTAATTTCAATAATTTTTGTACTTTGTTCACAATGTTGGCAACAGGAAACTAATGGCCACTCTGCCATAGCAAGAGGAAGCCTTGGGGATACACAAGGTGATGTAGGATGCGCTTTTTAGGGCATATGTTCCTGGTTCAGTTAGTGGGAGACAGTCTATTACATATTGTGGAAACCGCTTCAAGAAAACTCTATAAGTTCAAAGGACTGTGTTTCTATTATGCCTAAACATAAGAGAGGACAACTCTATGGCTTTGTATAAGGAACAATGATGGGTAGAGATGGGAAGACCAGTAATAAACCCGATGGCACTGTGGTAAAGCGTATCCAACTTTGCAAGCGAGGCTTTAGGACATTAACTATAAAGGAAATCTGCATAATCGATCAGTGAAAGAAAAGTAGTTTGGACAAGGCGCACTTTTGCATCTCTAGTAAGAAACTGGTTAATTCTAAGGGCTAGCCCCAGCCTCTGCCTTAACTTCTTTTCAAGGTCCTCAACATGCTCAATGAATGATAGTTTATGGTCTTACCACACTCCTCAGTATTTAAACTTTAAGACAAACTCCAGTTTCTCTCCAAGCATTGTGGTAATTTGAAGTAGTGCTCCAGGGCTGTCCAGATTCATCTACAGGGTGAGAACAACATTGTTTTTGTTTTTTTAACATTTAGAAGAAGTTTTTTTAAGGAGGAACTGGTTAAATTCCTCCTGGAGGTCAGCACAAGTGGCTTCAGGTGTCAGACGACTTACATATACAACTGTTTCATCAGTAAACAGGTGTATGTTGGCCTTGTTCTTTCTCTCATCAATGTTATTAACATAGATAGCGAACAGTAAGGACCAAGTATGGATCCTTGCGGTACTCACCTCAGTAGAGGTTTGAGTGGGGACAGCTCACCCTCAGCCTTAATTTGTTGACACCGCCCTACAAGGTAGTCAGTAAACTAATGCAAACAAACTGATTCCAGGCCTATACTCTTCAGAGAAGAGAGAAGCAGACTATGATTCACTGTATCAAAGCCTTACTAAGGTCTAGAAATACAGCACAGTCAAAGTTTCTGCTATCCGGTTCTCGGTACCAATCATTTTTACTTTGGCACAGGCTGAAATAGTGCTGTGTTTAGTTCTAAAGCCAGATTGCATAGGGTTTAGTAGGTTATTGGATTTGAGGTAATCCCTTATTTGGGTGCTGATGATCTTTTCCAGAAGTTTTGATAAACTTGGGAGGAGGAAAATTGGTCTACAATTGTTTAGGTTGCAGGGATCCCCTGATTTAAACAAAGGGATAACATGAGTAATTTTCCAGATCTGAAGAATAAGCCCATGGGACAATGAAAAGATAAATAAGTGGGTGATAGGAACAGCTAGGACATGATAGGCAATTTTAGGTAACTAAGGATCCAAAGAATCCACACTAGCACTTTTCTTAATATCCAACTGGAGCATGAAGTCTTCAACCTCTTTCAGAGAGACCAGGTGGAACAAGAAGCCAGATACCGGGGCAGGAGAATCTGAGCATGGGACATTTAATTGAGAGTAGAACAGGGATGCAGGGGAATAGTCATAAGCAAGACTCCAGATGAGGGGAGTAACCTTCAAACCCGGGGGGGGGGACAGACTGGAGGTGGAGGTTTCAGGAGGAGCAGAGGGAGGATGGAAGTATAAGGAACCTGGGTGGGGTTCGACAAAGGGGATCAGGGATAAGGGGTGGGGGTTGGTGTTAATAAATGCCAGGAGCTTGGGAAACAAATTGCCAGAGTTCCAGGCCATGCTGTTCAAGGGGGGGTTGATGTGGCAGTGGTCACGGAGACGTGGGCCAACAAAAACCATGACTGGGACCTAAACTTGTGGGGTACACTATGCTTAGGAAGGATAGAAAGGAGGGCAGAGGAGGTGGAGTGGCTATGTTCATTACAGATGACATAGAAATTGCTAGGGTAGAAGAGGCAGAGGGAAATGTGGAGGCCTTATGGGTCATCTTACGATTCCCAGCAGGAGATAAGGTCAAGCTGGGTGTATTATATAGGCCCCCTGGGATGGGTGATGTTCTGGATGATGGTTTGCTGGACAACATCATTACCCAGTGTGGACCAAAAGGGGAAGGAGTGGTGTTGATGGGGGACCTTAATATGCCAGGTACAAACCAGGGAACCATGTCTTCTAAGGTGGCCAAGGAGCAGAGGCTGCTGGACAGCTTCCAGGATGTGTTCTAAACACAGCATGTGATGCAGCCCACAAGGGAGGGGCATGTCCTGGACATGGTTCTGGCAGATGGGGATCTGGTAGGGGACTTGGTTGTAGAGGATCCCCTGACTGGGAGTGACCACAATACTGTCTGGTTTTAAATAAGCATGGGGGGAGATCTAGGACACTGGCAGTGGACTTCAGGGAGGAAGACTTTGTGGGCATGGGAAATATTTTCAAGGATCACTTGAAGGGGATTACATCAATGACAAGTGTGGAAAGGAGATGGGAAGTCATAAAATGGGGACTTCATGAGGCAGTCAGGACCTGAGCTAAGGTGAAACGTAAGGGAGCAAGGTCACATAAACCATGCTGGTGGTCCAGTGAGGTACAGGTAGCGGTCAGAGAAAAGAAGGCAGCCTACAAAAAATATAAAACAACAAGGGGGGATAGGGATAAGGAAATGTACCATCTTGCATCTAGAAAAGTCACCCGGATGGTGAGGGGAGAAAAGTCCAGTAAAAAGCAACGGCTGGCACAGGGCATACATGGAGGAGAAAAGGGATTCTTCTGGTACATTGGGGAGTGGAGAAAAACTAAGGGCCATCTCAGCAGATTGAGATCAGAAGGAGGGTGGGTGGAAGAGGCGAGGGACCAGGCAGAGGTATTTAACAAGTACTTTGCCTCTGTGTTCACTAGGGAGGGGGAAGGGATATCTACAAAGCAAGGCATGAAGGGGATAGAAGCGGCAGTAAGTGGGATCAGGGGAGCAACAGAAATGGAGCAAGAGGGAGGGAGAGGTACCCCAGAGGTGTCACATCTGGGTAAGGATAAAAAGGCCAGTAAGGTGGAGGGGACGGATGATGCTATCTCCGCCAAAAGGGTGTGGTTAGCCCTCAAGGCCCTAAAGAAAGACAAATCTCCTGGGCCGGATGGCATTCATCCGAGAGTACTATGAGAATGAGCGGACATACTGGCTGCACCCCTTGGGGACCTCTTCAACAGGTCACTTGAGACAGGGAGGGTACCTAGGGATTGGCGAGAGGCACATGTGGTGCCAATCCATAAAGGGGGGTCGAGGGAAGTACCAGGTAACTATAGACCCATCAGTTTGACCTCGATGGTGGGAAAATTAATGGAGAATATACTAAAGGAACGATTGGGGGTGTACTTGGACGAGGTGGGAGGTCTGAATAGTTGGCAACATGGGTTTGTGCCAGGTAGATCATGTCAAACCAATCTTATGGACTTCTACGAATGGGTAACATCAGAACTGGACAGGGGAAAGCCTGTGGATGTATTATTCTTGGACTTCAGCAAGGCATATGACTCTGTCCCCCCACAATGGGCTGGTGGAGAAACTGATAGGGTTAGGAGTAGGCCCTTAGATGGTCAGATGGATTGAAAACTGGCTAGCTGGACGCACCCAGAGAGTAGTGGTCTATGGGGAGCTCTCGAACCCTACAGAGGTTGGTAATGGGGTACCGCAGGGCTCGTTCCTAGGTCCGATCCTGTTTAATGCATACATATCAGACATCAGGGAGGGTATAGGGTGTGAAATGAGTCTCTTCACTGATGACTCCAAGACGGGAGCAGTAGTTGAGGGAGAAGAGGGGAGGTTGGCCCTGCAAGGGGACCTGGACACCCTGGAAAGCTGGGCTCACACATGGAAATTAAATTTCAATATCTCAAAGTGCAAGGTGTTACATATTAGGCGGGGAAACCCTAAACACAGGTACACCCTCGGAGGGGAGTTGCTGGAGGCCTCAATAGGGGGAAAAAGACCTAGGGGTCATGGTGGATGCATGTATGAATAACTCTGAGCAGTGCAGGAGAGCAGCTAGCAAGGCAAACAGGATGTTGGGATGCATCGTAAGGGGATCACCTCTAGGAGCAAGGAAGTGATTCTGCCGCTGTACAATGGACTGGTTAGACCACATCTTGAGTACTGTGTACAGTACTGGAGACCATACTTGAAGAGGGACATACAGCTCCTGAAGAGGGTACAGAGGAGGGCAACTAAGATGATACGAGGGCTAGGGGATTTGACATATGAGGACAGACTTGAGGAGCTCTGCCTGTTTTCATTGGAGGAGAGGAGAGATGGGAGGACATGCTTGAGGTCTTCAAGTACCTCAAGGGAATAGATAGGGTAAACATGGAGGGGATCTTTAGACTAAAGCAGGGAGGTATTACCAGAGGGCATGGTTTGAAGTTGGAAGGTGGAAGGGTGAGGGCGGGGGGAGAGGAGGAGGTTTTTCACTGAGAGGGTGGTGGACCCTTGGAATGCACTGCCTGGTGAGCTGGTTCAGAGATCCACAGTGGAGGGCTTCAAGAGGGTGGGACAGACACAGAAAGTGGATGTATCAGATGATAAGCCTGTCGGGGGTGGGGATGGATGATAGGGGTTTCTGGAACACAAGGGGGGGAGGGCCTTGGCACCCAACTAGGGATCTGAGGTTCGAGCAGAATCGATATTCCGTAAGGCCTAATCTGCTGGTAAATAGTATGTTAGTAAGACCAGCTGGGGCAAAATGGTTGTTAAATGCATCTAGGATTCTTGGTGTATCATTGATAGTAGTACTCCCAGCTGTAATCTTAGGTGGCAAGGAATTACCAGCCATATATCTGGATATGTCCTTGATTGTCCTCCAGAATTTGGAGGAGCACTTTGCTGCAGAATCCAATTCGGTAAGATAAAATGCTGCTTCGCATCTGACCATTTTCGTATAAGCATTGCATGCCCTTCTGAAATGACACTAGTCTGAGTTGTACTTAGTCCAGCGAGCTTTTTACGCAATGTATCCCTACCAAGCAATGCAACTTTCAACTGGCAGAGAACCAATGACCTGTTTTGTTTTTACATGATTTTTTCCCATAGGGGCATACATATTTACAGCCTCCAACAAGTATATCATGGAAAATATCATATGCGGAGTTAACTGTGTTAGCTAAGTAGAAGTCTTGCTAATGTGGCAAAGTGTTCCAACTCATAGACATGGGCAGCCACATCAAAGTTCCGACGGACCTTTGTAAGAAATTAAGCTGTAGGTTCTGTATGACACAGTGATTTGACAGCAGGAATAAAGCCATGGTCACTGACATCAGCAAAGAAGGTTCCAGCATGTGAGAAGAGATGAGGCTTATCGACTAAAATAACATCCATCAGTGTGCTGTTGCTCATGTTCTTTTGTTTGGACATGTGGGTTAGTGAATTAGTTGCACCAACCCACAGGAATCACAGAAAGTGTTTAAGGGTGAAGCAGTCTTCGATAACCAGTCAAAATGAAAGTCCCCTAGAATGATAGTTTCAAGGTTCTCTTTCTCCATAATAGAGCCAAGGTGTGTAAGAAGGAGTGTACCAGCAGATGGGGGTCTATAGCAACCAATCACTGTGACAGCAAGGGAAGTAGATAAATCCATCTTCAGGGTCAAACACTCAAATTCATTTTTGACAGAAGTAGGATCCAAGCAGGGCTTTGTAAGCCTTTCCTTAATGTACACCACTACACCACCTCCCTAGTAGGCCTGTCCATTCTGAATAACTGGTAGGAAGGAATACTAATCTTCCCTGTCCTGAGAAGCTGGCCTAAGCCAGATTCGGAGATTACCAGAACATCTGGCTGAGTATGGCTGATCCACACCTGAATCATGGAGAAATTTTTAGGAGGCTACAGACATTAACATGCCAGAAACTCATGCCTTTAAGACAAGCAGCATCTGAAGGGGATGTAATGATAGCGATAGGACCAGGGTTTAGCTCAATGTTATCCGAGCATAACAGTAACAGAAGTAATATCTTTGAAAGGGCGGTGATAGTTTGAGAATCATAGATACATAGATACATAGACAGTGTCTGCAGATAAGGGCCTATGGCCCACCCAGTCTGCCCATTTGAGCTTGTAAATTCAGTTTGTTTTCCTAGAAGTCTGTTGCCCCTTACCCCTGACCTCCAGAATTCCTTTATGTCTATACCATGCATTCTTAGATCCCGTGATTGTTTCAGCCTCCACCACTTCCTCTGGCAGGGTGTTCCACTTGTCCACCACCCGTTCTGTGAAGAAATTCTTTCTCATGTTTCCTCTGAATCGTCCTCTCTCCAACTTCATCCCATGCCCTCTAGTCCTGGAACATCTTTTTCGCTTAAAAATAGTGTTTTCCTGCACCCTGTTCCTCCCTATAAGATACTTGTATGTCTCTATCATATCCCCTCTCTCCCTCCTCTCCTCCAGGGAGTACATGTTCAGTTCCTTCAACCTGTCTTCATAGGACTTGTGATGCAATCCATGCACTATCTTGTTGCCCTCCTCTGAACCTTCTCTACCCTGTCTATGTCCTTACGTAGGTATGGTCTCCAGAACTGTACACTGTACTCCAGGTGGGGCCTCACTAATGTCTTGTATAGCGGAATTATGACTCCCCTTTTCCTGCTGGTGATGCCCCTGCCTATACATCCCAGTCCTGGACCTAGTACATCTGTAAGGCTTGCCAGGATCGGTAAGCCAATCACCACCCTTGAAGGTATACCACCAGTGAGCCAGTATGGAGACTGGGAACAGACGAACATACACCACCCTATCATAGTTCTTTCAGTGTTGCCAGCCATCCAAGGAGGAGAATAGGGGAGTTTAGACAAGCTCAGTTGGAAGGGTACCAGAGTGGGTGTAGATAAGGTCAGTCCTGTAGCCTAGCGGAAGAGAGGGGTATCTAGCTCCAGTCAGAAAAAAAAGCAGAAGCAGGGAGACAGAAAGAAAGAATGAGATGAGGCAGAAGGGGCAAAGCCATAGTGCATAGAGGATGTGTAGAGAATAACCGAGAGGGTCAGTAGGGCAAGAGCCAGCCCATGGAGGTGAAGCAAGGAGAGGGAGAGGGAGCTGCATGGGGGGTCCCAAACTAAGTGAGCCCAGTGAGGTTCAAGCAGGGTGGATACCAAGGTCAAGTGGGTGAAGCCAAAGCCTATTTAATAAAGGTAGGAGGTGGGGGTGCGGGGATGGGTGCAAATTTTCAGCAAAAGTCAAATCAAAGCAGTGGGCACTGAAGCCCAGAGACTGAAAATCCAGTAGAGAAAAAGCAGGGCCAATCAGTGTCTGAGTGGAGAGCAATGGTCCAATTAGAGGAGGGTGGCAGCAGGTGGCAGCCTATCAGAGTGCTACCCCAGAGCAGCTAAGACTCTTAGTCGGCTTTGAAGGTGTTCTGGTCATCCGGAGGATGGAGGTGCAGGTGGCTGGTAGGATTAGCTGTGGCTGCTCACTGGGAGCCTGATCGGGGCAGTGGATCAAGTTTAAGATATAAAACGTATGTTAAAGTAGGGCGTTTTAGCTAGGGCAGGGGGTACCAAGGCAACAAGAAGATTATCGGGGCTATGTTGAGCGTAGCAAAGGAGGAAGCTCAGGTATGGAACTGTAAAGCAGGTAGCAGCGCAGGCACAAAACAAAGCTGATAGACAAGCAGGTGGTGAAAATTAAAAGATGTCTTTAAAAGGAAGACAGGACAAGTGTTAGGCCTAATAGCTGTACTCTGCATCTTTAAGTGGAGTTGCAATATTAGTGAGAGAGGAGGATGAAGATTGCCTGAGGGCGGTGCTGATGGGGGAGGGAGAGTATTTAATAATGGCTGGAGGTCCAGGATGGGAAGGTGGGCACAAAAATTCTATCAGGAAGGAGACAGAAGGAGAAAAAGTGAAACAGAAATTGGATTATCTGCAGGGCAAAGTTTACAACTGTGACCCAAATAAAATCTGGTCTAAACAGAAAAAAACTGTATCACTTTAAACTTAGTTTCTGATCCAGGGTAGATAACCACTGGACCTTAAAACAAAGAGAGCTGTAATACTTTAAAATCTAAAAACCTGCAGCCTAAAAGAATTTGCACTTCAAACTACCATTGGTGTGCAAAATTATAAACAGGCTAAGGTTCACATTTAAATTAGGATTCACAGGACAATTTGGAGAGCCTTAACCGGTACCACAATCAGTATGTAACATTAGCTTAAAATCCAGAAGAGGATCAGTGGTAGCAAGAAGTAAAGAACTGCAGCAGCCCATCAGTAGGCAGAGCTGATGGTTCTGGCAAGTCATGTTTCAGCAATGTACCTTCAGTCTGGTGATCAGCAGGAAGTACAGCGAGGAAGGTAGCTGGCAGATAGAAGGGGCCCAACCCGCTGCTTGCAGCAGCAGATGCACCCGTATCAAGGGTGAAGCTTCGGTCTGGTGATCGGCGGGCAGTATAGTGAGGAAGGCAGCCAGTGGACAGAAGGAGCCTACCTGGCTGCTTGCAGCAGCAGCAGAGGTAGCCGTGTCAAGGGTGCCTCTGCTGCTCAAGTATCAGGGCCCCCAAACAGTCCACCAGACAGTCCACTGTATCTACTCCATGGGAGTGCTGGTTGTGATATTAACAAGAGGAGCGGCTTTTTGGGGCTAAGCTTTTCTCTGGAGGCACCTGCTACAGGTTTTGACATGGTTCTCAACATCAGCCCCTGTCTTGGGCCAGTAGAATGTAGACTGCACTAAGTCAAGGGTCCGGTCAATAACGAGGTGTCCCATGTGGTTGTGTAGGGACCTCAGCACCAGCTGCTTGAAGGCTGTGGGTAGTACCAATTACTGTTTTTCTAACTGACACTGCTGATCTACTGTCTCTCGACAGAGTAACTGGTCTTGTAGCTTCAGTTGGGGATCTTCCTTAAACAGTAATGCAGTTCGTAAATAGGTAGAACAAAATTTGGACACATCTTTCCCTGCTCAGAGAGCATCAAGAGTGGGCTGAATCATGGGATCTTGAATACTGTCATTGTCAAACTGGGGCAGGGCACTGATGTCCAATGCAGAAAAATGAAAATATACCACAGGTATGCAAGTATCAGGGGCCCCAAACAGTTCACCAGACAGTCCACTGTATCTACGGATAACTGCTCATCTTTGTCAAATTTTTGGCACAATTCTTTAATAAGTGTTCTGACAGCCTCACCCATTTGTCTTTGGGTGTTGGCTGTGAAAAGAGGTCAGCATCGATATGGTTCAGTCCAGGCCGGTATTCAACTACATAATCATAAGTCAACAGGGCAGAAAGCCACCAGTGCCCAGTGACATCCAGCTTTGCTGAGGTCTGCACATATGTTAGGGGGCTGTTATCAGTTTTTACCAATATTTTGGCCCCATAGAGGCGCTCATGAAATTGGTCGACTACGGCCCCCATTAGGGCAAGGAACTTCAACCTGTGAACAGGATAATTTCATTCAGATGGTATCAAGCTTCGACTGGTGAAGGCCACAGTCAGGCCATCTTCAAAACCTTGATATAACACAGCCCCAAGTCCCTTCAGGCTGCCGTATGCAGGATATATGGCTTGGTAGGGTCAGCATAGGTCAGCACAAGGGCATGAGTGAGCTGATAGATGAGCTAAAAGAATACCGCCTCACACTTAGGGGTCCAACAGGCTCCAAATGGTTCTCCTATTCAGAAATACACCTTTTCTTCTTCCTTGAGGGATCCCTTCTTTTATCTGCAGTTGGTAGGAGGATAGGCTTGAGTGAGACTGAGAAGTGGCTAGAACCACCAGTAATAGCCACAGAACCCCAAGAAATGATGCAGTTCTTTTAAGTTAGTTGGCTTGGGCCAGGTGGTCAGGGACTCTACTTTACTGGGGTCTGTCTGTATCCCCTCGGCTGACACTATATGTCCCACATATTTTACCGATGTTTGGAAAAACTGACACTTGTCTATAGGTAGTTTGAGACCAAATTCTTCCAGGCAGTCAAGAACTCTGAATAATCTGGTCTCATGTTCTTCTAGGGTGCGTCCAAAGATGATGACATCATCCAAGTATATAAGACATTCTAACAGATTCACGTCTCCTACTGCATATTCCATCAACCTCTGGAAAGTAGCAGAGGCACCTGAAATCCCATGAAGCATCCTCAGAAAGTCATAGAACCCCAAAAGACAGATGAAGGCTGTTTTCTCATGGTGCTCCAGGGTGATTGGGATTTGATAATACCTGTTTCATAGATTAAGTGCTGAGAACCACTGGCTCCCATTCAGGCAGTCCAGGGCATCCTGTATGCAGGGCAGGATATATTGATCTAGCACAGTCTGTTGGTTTAGGGTCCGATAATTTACACACACATCCTCATGGACTCATTCTTCTTGCACACAACAATGAGATGAGATGCATAGGGGCTTCTTGACTCTTTAATAATACCGGCAGGTAGCATCTCCTGTAGGTGCCTCTGAACATCGTCTATGTCAGCTGGAGCAAGATGGCGGGACCGCTTTCAGAAAGGTCTGTCATTGAGCAGCCAAATATTATGCTCAGCACCATGGACGCACCCCACATCCCATTCTTTTAGCAAAGACACATGGTCCCTCTGGGCAAGTTTCCTACTAACTCAAGTTTTCCATTCAGCAGACAAGGGGGAATCACCAAAGTCAAGTTGGTCTTGGGTCACCTCCTTCTTTTCGCAAGAATGTTTGTTGTTGGGTAATACTGCAGTGTCCGCGCAATGTACTATAGCTAATGTACACTGTCTGTTCACTTGGACTTCTCAATCTGACACATTTAGAATCTGGACCATCACTCGTCGTGCATAGGCATAGGCACAGGCAGGTAAGATATTGGGATTAACCAATAACTCCTCTGGCAACTTCTCTTCACCAAGGGTGTCTAGCATCAGTATATTATTTTTCACATTCTTCCTAAGACAAACTTCTCCATGGATGGTGTACTGAGCGTTGGGGGCTAGCACTAGAGAGTTGGGGTATTTCTTCCACACTGTCCTCACTGGTTTGTCTCTGTCCACCTCGGTAGTCAGTTTCTGCAGGTCAAAGGCACTCTTGATCAAGGCTGGAATTGTTAGGGCTTGCCCAGTCCATTGCCCTTGTTTCTCTTGGCACAACTACACTAAACATAGAAACATAGAAACATAAAAGTTGACGGCAAATAAGGACCGCAAGGCCCATCCAGTCTGCCCATTTCTTTTTCTACCTTATAAATGTGCCATTGGCCTTTGCTCTGTCAAGGGCCTATCTATTTATACTCATCTGTATTGCTCACTTATGCCTATCCCATGCCTGTTTGAAGCCCTGCACTGTATTCATAGCCGCTACTTCCTGAGGTAGGCCGTTCCATGCATCCACCACCCTTTCTGTGAAAAAGAACTTCCTCACATAACCCTTTAATCAGCCTCCCACTAAGCTCATGCTGTGTCCTCTAGTCCTGCTATTTTTTGAACCTCCCCCCAGGCCACACTGGACAGTAGTAAGGGAACTTCCCCCATCCTGGGAGCACCTGAGCCACCACCACTATCTCAGAGGTTGCAAAGAAAGCACAGCAGTTGAACCACAGTGGGCTCAGGGAGGGTGAGGGTGGTGGAACAGAGGCACACCCAGTCAGTTGTTCCACTCCACAATCCATACACCATTCTGGGGGACCATAGCTCCCCTGTGGATGCACCCGCAGAGGAGACTAAGGAGGTTGTGGACAACTGTCACAAGGGAGGACCACAAGAAGGAGGCAGAGGACACCACAGGAAAAGGAAGCAGCTCCTGGTGGGGGACTCAGTTATCAGGGAATTAGAACTGGGGGAGCAGGGAAAACTAAAGTAAGGTGCCTGCCTGGTGCCATGGTTTGAAGGGACAGGAAGCACTTCCTCAGGATCACGAGAACAGCTGCATAGAAGTCTGAGCTGAACATCATTGTCCACCTAGGGACAAATGACTTGGCTCATCATGAGATTAGAGCAGTGCAGGAGGACTTTGTAGAGTTGGGGAAGGGTCTAAGACAAGTAGCACACATAGTATCCTTCTCAGAAGTGCTGCCTGTCAATGGCATGGGTGAAGCGAGGGTATTTTGCACCATGCGATTTAACGAATGGTTGAAAAATAGTGTGGAGCACAGGGGTTTGGCTTCATTGGGGACTGTGGTTCCACCTGAAGGGACACCAGCCTATACTGGCAAGATGGTCTGCATCTGTCCAGGAAGGGAACAAGTCTTTTAGGCAATTGGTTAAAATGCTTCACTGGCAAGCTTTTAAACTAGTCAAGGGGGGAGGCACTGGTAAGCAGCAGGAAAATCCCAGCCTCCCCCTACAAAACAGGGTACTACATGAGAAAAAGACCATGGTAGAAAGGTCAGTGGGGGATGCTGCTACAGAAGGTAAAGCCATCAAAAAATTGAGAGCAATGAGTGCCAATGCCCGTAGTCTTGGTAAAAAGCTTCCTGAATTAGTGGCCTTGATGAAGGAGGAACATCTGGATATCGTGGCAGTCACAGAAACATGGTACACACAGAACCATGACTGGGATGTAAATATATCAGGATACACCATCTATAGGAGGGACAGGGAGGGTAAAAGAGGAGGAGGAGGAACAGCTCTCTACATAAGGGATGGAATCAAAGCAACAGAACAAAACGGTAAACAGGGAGGAGAAGAAGCACTATGTGTCAGTTTGTAGACAGGCAATGGCACCACAATCTGCGCAGGGGTTGTATACAGACCCCCCTCTAGGGGGAGGAAATGGACAAGGAAGTGACAGAAATTATACTTAGAATGGCAGAAAAAGGGGAGATATTGCTGATGTGTGATCTGAATATGCCAGATGTTAACTGGAGTGCAGTTGCAGCAGCCACTTCTAAGAGTGGGGTTATTCTAGATGCCCTACAGGAGGCATGCCTTAGACAACTAGTATTGGAACCCACTCGAGAGGGAGCAATCTTAGACCTGGTTCTCTCAAATGGAGATGGAGAGAGGATCACAGATGCAGAAGTGGGTCGCCATCTGGGAACTAGTGACCATCGAACATTATGGTTCACAATAAACCCAGCAATAGAGTCAAGCCATACAAAGGCAAAAGTACAGGATTTTAGGAGGGCTAACTTTGCCAAAATGGATGAGTGCCTAAGGAATGCACTAGCAAATGGGCAGGAAGGAGGGTGGAAGAACAATGTGGAATAATAAAACTGCCATCACAGAGGTAGCAAACCTTCATGTGAAGCAAATAAACAAAAAAATGATGTGAAACCACTATGGTTCTCAAAGGAGGTGGCAGTGAAGGTTCAAGAGAAAAGGAAAGCATTCAGGAAGTACAAGTAATCACACAAGGAGCAGGACAGAGAATTGTATCAGTTAAAGCAAAAGGAAGCTGGGAAGGCAGTCAGAACTGCAAAGGCCCAAACCAAGAAAAAGATAGCCAACTCAGTTAAGAAGGGGGATAAAACCTTCTATTGGTACATCAGGGAGCGAAGGAAGATCAAGGGAGGGATAGTGAGGCTTAATAAAGGGGGGGGTGGGCAAAGCGTGACTGTAAAAAGGCAGAGATACTAAACAAATATTTTTGCCCAGTATTTACAAATGAAGAGGGGGAGGTACCTAAAACAAACAATAGAAACACTCTGGATAAGGAAGTTGATACCAGCCCATTTATAAAAGAAAGGGTTCTGAAAGAACTCTTAAAACTGAAGGTGGACAAAGCAATGGGGCCCAATGGGATTCATCCCAGAATTCTAAAAGAATTAAGGGTAGAACTAGTGACACCACTGACTACCTTCCTTAACAAATCATGGGAGGATGGGGTGGTACCTGAGGACTGGAGGAGGGCAGATGTGATTCCCCTTCACAAAAGTGGGAGCAAGGCAGAAGCAGGAAACTACTGACCTGTTAGTTTAGCCTCAGTTATAGGGAAAATGATGGAATCACTTCTGAAGGAAAGAACTGTCCAGTACCTAGAGGCCAGAGGGGCACAGGACCCAAGGCAGCATGGATTCACAGCAGGAAGGTCATGCCAGATGAATCTAATAGATTTATTTGACTGGGTGACCAAGTAGTAGACCAGGGAGGGGCTGTGGACATGGCCAACCTAGACTTTAATAAGGCATTTGACACAGTCCCACACAAAAGATTAATATAAAGTTAGCCAACCTGGGAGTGGGTCCCAAGATGATAGCCTGGGTAAAGAACTGGCTGGAGAATAGGACACAGATGGTAATAGTAAATGGAGTCCACTCTGAAGAAAGTGGGGTTACTAGTGGGGTACCGCAGGGTTCAGTATTAGGACCGGTCCTCTTCAATGTCATTATAAGCGACATTGCAGAGGGACTGGAAGAAAAAGTATGTCTTTGCAGATGACACAAAGATCTGCAACAGAGTTGATGCACAAGGTGGGGTGGAAAGGATGAGAAGGGATTTGGCAAGGTTAGAGGAATGGTCAAATGTATGGCAGCTTAGATTCAATGCTAAGAAGTGCAAGGTAATGCACCTGGGAAACAAAAACCCAAGGGAGGAGTAAACAATGGAGGGTGAGATACTAACAACAACAAAAATGGAAAGGGACCTGGGTGTAGTCATATCAGATGACCTAAAGGTGGGTAAGCAATGTGAGAGTGCAGTAAGGAAGGATGGGGATAGTGGGATGCATAGGAGAGGCATCACCAGTAGAAAACAAGGAAGTTGTTATCCTCTGTACATACAGCGGGTGAGACCCCATCTGGAGTACTGCATGCAGTTCTGGAGACCCCATCTCTGGAAAGACACAGTCAGGATGGAAGCTGTCCAGAGGAGGGCAACTAAAATGGTGCAGAGTCTGCACCAGAAGACATATGAAGAGAGATGTAAGGAGCTTAAAATGTATAGCCTCGAGGAAAGGAGGGAGAGGGAGAGGGTGAACATGATAGAAACTTTCAAGAACCACAAGGGAATCAACAAAGTCCAAGAGGGTAGCATCTTTCAAACAAAGAGGTGTGCAAGAACAAGGGGGCACAATTTGAAGATTGGGGGGGAGGCTCAAAGGTAATGTAAGGAAGTATTTTTTCACAGAGAGGGTGGTGGATGCATGGAACGGCCTTCCGGAGGAGGTTGTGGAGAAAAAACAGTGGTGGAATTCAAGCATGCATGGGACAGTCATAAGGCAATTCTAGGTGGCCGAGGTAGGAAGAAGTAGGCTGCTGGTTAACTATGATCTGCAGCTTATCCATTAGGTAGGGAAATGGGCAGACTGGGATGGCCAAGTGGTCCTTATCTGCTGTCAAGTTCTATGTTTCTATGAAACATGTTATACTCTTTCACCTTGTTAATGCCCTCAAGGTGTTTGAATGTTTTGATCACATCACCTCTCTCCCTCCTTTGTCCTAGGGTACATATACTGAGCTACGTTAATCTGTCCTCATATGTTTTCTGATGCAGTCCCTGCACCATTTTGGTTGCCCTTCTCTGGACTGCCTCAGTTTGGTTAATGTCCTTGTTGAGGTGTGGCCTCCAGTACTACACAGAGTACTCCAGATGAGGCCTAACCAGTGTCTTGTAAAGAGGGATTATTACCTCCCTCTTCTGACTTGTGATACCCCTACTAATACACCAACATCCCTCAAGCCTTACCTACTGCTTAGTGGTCTGCTTGGATGATTTCAGGTCATTGGTGATGATGATGCCCAAATCTCTTTCTTCCTTGTGACTGCCAGCAACTCCCTCCCAGTCTATAGGTGGTTTAGGGTTTCTTCCCTATGTGCATGATACTAATATACTAACATACTAATTGCCAGCAGATTAGGCCTTATGGTCTATCGAGTCTGCTTGAACCTCAGATCCCTAGTTGGGTACCGAGGCCCTCCCCACTTCTGTTTCAGAAACCCCTATCATCCATCCCCACCCCCCTGGGCCAGACCATCATCTGATACATCCACTTTCTGTGTCTGTCCCACCCTCTATTGAAGTCCTCCACTGTGGATCTCTGAACCTGCTCGCCAGGTAGCCCATTCTAAGAATCCACCACCCTCTCTGTGAAAAACATCCTCCTCTTTTCTCCCCTCACCCTTCCACCTTCCAACTTCAAACCATTCCCTCTGGTGATACTTCCTTGCTTTAGTCTAAAGATCCCTTCTGTGTTTACCCTATTTATTGCCTTGAGGTACTTGGAAGACCTCAATCTTGTTCCCCCTGTCTCTCCTCTCCTCCAATGAAAACAGGCAGAGCACCTCAAGTTTGTCCTCATACGTCAAATCCCCTAGTCCTCGTATCATCTTAGTTGCCCTCCTCTGTACCCTCTCCAGGAGCTGTATGTCCCTCTTCAAGTGTGTTCTCCAGTACTGCACACAGTACTCAAGGTGTGGTCTAACCAGTCCATTGTACAGCGGCAGAATAACTTCCCTGCTCCAAGAGGTGATCCCCCTTATGGTGCATCCCAACATCCTGTTTGCTTTGCTAGCTGTTCTCCTGCACTGCTCTGAGTTATTCATACATGCATCCACTATGACCCCTAGGTCTTTTTCCCCTGTTGAGGCCTCCAGCACCTCCCCTCCCGGGGTGTACCTGTGTTTAGGGTTTCCCCGCATAAGATGTAACACCTTGCGGTTGGTGGTATTGAAATTTAATTTTCCATGTGTGAGCCCACCTTTCCAGGGTGTCCAGGTCCCCTTGCAGGGCCAACCTCCCCTCTTCCCCCTCAACTACTTCTCCCATCTTGGAGTCATTAGCAAAGAGACTCATTTCACACCCTATACCCTCCCTGATGTCCGATATGTATGCATTAAACAGGATTGGACCCAGGACCCAACCCCGTCAGTTTCTCCACCAGACCATTGTGGAGGAAAGAGTCAAATGCCTTGCTGAAGTCCAAGAATAATACATCCACAGGCTTTCCCCTGTCCAGTTCTGATGTTACCCATTTTTAGAACTCCACAAGATTGGTTTGACGTGATCTACCTGGCACAAACCCATGTTGTCAACTATCCAGACCTCCCACCTCCTCCAAGTTCACTCCCAATCATTCCTTTATTGTACTCTCCATTAATTTTCCCACCACAGAGGTCAAACTGATGGGTCAATAGTTGCCTGGTACTTCCCTCGAGCCCCCTTTATGGATTGGCACCACATGTGCCTCTTGCATCCCTAGGTACCCTCCCTGTCTCAAGTGACCTGTTGAAGAGTTCCGCCAGAGGTACAGCCAGTATGTCCGCCAATTCCAATATTTCTCTTGGATGAATGCCATCCGGCCCAGGAGATTTATCTTTCTTTAGGGCCTTATGGGCTAACCACACCCTTTTGGAGGAGATAGCATGGTCCGTCCCCCTCCACCTTACTGGTCTTTTTATCCTTATCCTGATGTGACACCCCTGGGGTACCTCTCCCTCCCTCTTGCTCCATTTCTGTTGCTCCCTTGATCCCACTCACTATCGCTTCTATCCCCATCGTGCCTTGCTTTGTAGATATCCCATCCCCCTCCCTAGTGAACACAGAGGCAAAGTACTCGTTTAATATCTCTGCCTGGTCACTCGCCTCTTCTACCCACACTCCTTCTAATCTCAATCTTCCAAAATGACCCTTTGTTTTTCTCCACTCCCCAATGTACCAGAAGAACCCCTTTTCCCCTCCCCATATCCCCTGTGCAAGCTGCTGCTCTTTACTAGACTTTGAACCCCGCACCATCCAGGTGGCTTTTCTAGATGTAAGATGGTTCATTTCCTTTTCTCTATCCCCCTCTTGTTGTTTTATATTTTTTGTGGGCAGCCTTCTTTTCTGTGACTGCTACCTGAACCTCACTGGACAACCAGCATAGTTTATGTGACCTTGTTCCCTTATGCTTCACCTTTGTGCAGGTCCTGACTGCCTCATGAAGTCCCCGTTTTATGACCTCCTCTCTCTTTTCCACATTTGCCATTGTTGTAATCCCCTTCAAGTGATCCTTGAGAATATTTCTCATGCCCACAAAGTCTGCCCCTGAAGTCCACTGCCAGTGTCCTAGATCTCTTCCCCTCCCCCATGCTTATTTGAAACCAGACAGTATTGTGGTCACTTCAAGTCAGGGATCCTCTCAACCAGGTCCCTTACCAGATCTCCATCTGCCAGAACCACGTCCAGGACATGCCCTCCCTTGTGCCATCCAGCAGCCTCTGCTCCTTTGCCACCTTAGAGGACATGATTCCCCAGTTTGTACCTGTCATATTGAGGTCCCCCATCAACACTATTCCCTCCTGTTTTGGTCCACACTGGGCAATGATGTTGTCCAGCAAACCATCATCCAGAACATCACCCATCCGGGGGCCTGTTTACTATACCCAGCTTGACCTATCCTCCTGCTGGGGTTTGTAAGGTGACCCATAAGCCCTCCATGTTTCCCTCTGCCTCTTCTACCCTAGCAATTTCTATGTTATCTCTAATGAAACTAGCCACTCCACCCACTCTGCCCTACTTTCTGTCATTCCTAAGCATAGAGTACACCTGCATGTTTAGGTCCCAGTCATGTTTTTTGTTGGCCCACATTTCTGTGACCACTGCCACATCCACCCCCTCCACTAACAGCATAGCCTGGACCTCTGGCAACTTGATTCCCAAGCTTCTGGCATTCACTAACACCACCCCCCACCCATTATCCCTGATACCCTTTGTTGAACTCTGCCCAGGTTCCTTATACTTCCATCCTCCCTCTGCTCCTCCTGAAACCTCCTCCCCCAGTCTGTTTCCCCTTCCCCCCCTTGGGTTTGAGGCTACTCCCTCATCTGGAGGAAGGCTTCTGGTCAGCCCCTCCTCATCCCTCCACCCTCACCAGTTTAAACCACACTTCTTTCTTGAATGTAGTCAGCCACCCCCTATTTAATGACTTCCTTACCTAATGGGGTAAGATGAAGCCTGTCCTTGGGATACAGTCCCTTATCCTCCCAAACTCCTTTCCAATTCCCTAACAGCCTGACCCACTTTCTTCATCCCACTTCCTGAGTAAGTCATTAACCTCTGTGATCTTCAATTTTTTCTCTACTGAGGCGTTTGGTACTGGCAATATCTCAAAAAAGGAAATTTTGCATCCATTATCCTGACAGACTCTGGCAAGTTCTTGGAACCTTGCTTGGATTTCCAAAATGCTATTTCCTTCTAGACTGTTAGTTCCCAAATGCACCAGGAAATCCAGTTTCCCTCCACAATCCCTAAACAGTTCATACACCATGAACTTTGCTCTGTGCACCGTCAGCCCATAGATACTCACTACCTTCACCTGGCTGTGGCATCCACCCCCTCTCCCAATGGATGCCCCTAATCATCGAGCCTCCCAATAACAGAACCTTAACACTGCCATCATCTTTATTTTTACCTCCACTATGTGCTCTCAACCCCCATCTCCCCTTTTATTCGTGATCTCAATCCCATGGGAGTCTTTCCACCTTATTAGAGACCCCTTGTCACCTTCCTTTCTACCTCCCTTGTTATTTTGCCACTTAACTCAGACCCCCTGAATAGGTGTCCCTTTAACCCTCTCTTATCTGAACCATTTGTCCTGGCCCTGATGGTTTCCCCTTCCCCCACCACTATACTCCCCCTTGTAATGTACCCTACCTCCAGGACTCTCTGTAGGTCCTCTTTACCTAGAGGCCCCATCCTTGGTACAGACCCCCTCCTGAAGGGGGCCCTCCCCTGCTCCTTGTCTCCCAGTTTCTCCAGTCGTGCTCTCCTCCCTCTTGTCTGCAATATGTTGCCTCCCTCCCTCTGCTTAAAAGGGAAGTCTCCCATAGTTTCACACCAATATTTTCACAACTCCTTAGCTGTAAATGTTATGTGCCTCTTCCAGTTACCAGCAGTCCTGTTGCTGTCCAAATCTAGATTCAAAATAAAAATATACAGCCCTTAGAAGTTACCAATGTGTTTGTCCTCCATTTTACCATCAATGCTGCTGAAGGATGATGTCATTAGAGCAACAGATAATGGTGCTGCACTAAATGCAGTTCCACCAGTAAACCAAGCCCACAATGCTTGGTTCCCCACTTGAGTAATGGAGGAACCCTTTAAGTGCTGTGCGCATCCTGAAATGAAGGTCTAATAGGGACTAGAACCATGTGAGTGTGATACAGTACTGATTTGATTTGACGTGTGTATATACAGTATTAATATAAGGAAGTGTCAGTATGTGTTGTGTTACTGTTTCTGTTAGCAAAAAGAGTTTACCCGATAAATTACTCTGGGTACAACAATTGTTTTAAGTTGTATTATACAGCTGTTGTATTATGCTATGTGTGTGTGTGTTAGCATTCTCTGTTTTGATTGACACCAGCAGTGAGAAACAATCTTGCAAATGTGCCCTTTCCATGTGAACTAGGCAGTCAGTGACTGGATGGCTGCTGTAATGCAATAAAGAGTTCAGCTATAGCAAGGAATAGGTTACCAGGACAACATCAGCTGCAGAATATGGAAGAAGGGTAATCTAGTGGTTGAAGCACAGGCACAAGAACTGGGAGAGACTGGTTCAAATGCTACTAAGGTCCCTTACTCTTTAACCCTTAACAAGTTCCCCATACCTCCTTGGGGACTGTGATGGTTCCTCAGGTCCATGACTTTAAAGGTGTCCCCATTCCCATTTTAAATTATTACCAGTGATGTGAGAACTACAGCACTTCACTTTGAAGGTACTGAGGACAAGTTTCAGCAGCCCACCCCCGCTTTGTAATGCCAGCATTTGAAGTAGGATGTCCCTCATAAATCAATGCTACACTTCAGCTGTTGTAGGTAAAGAAACTAATCAGTCTCAGTGTTTGTAGTGCTCTGTATTTGCTTAGCTCATTCCTCCCATGTCATATGTATTCTGTGTCTTGGTATTTCCAGTCAGAAACTCAGATTTATAGAACATTTGAAATGTAAAACAATACACTTTATTCAGTAAGTGCTCTAGCTCTCCACTTTCAGGCTGCTGAAAGGAGGGTGTATCGTTTGTGAAAAGGAGGAATTCAGTCTTGTGTGATCCTTTGGGAAACTGCCTAGACCTACCTTGTAAATTAATCTTTTCAAGGGTGTTCACCTGGTTCAGTACAGATTGACTAATTGACTGCTTGTTTGATTGTCTGCTTGACTGGTTCAGTCTACTGCTCTCCACAACATGTTGCAACTGTCTCACAGAGAGAAATGAGCTGTACACAGACACAGATTATGTTTCCTGGGAATGAAATACTATTAGATGTATTATTTGCTCTACACATACACTATTAAGGCTACAAGAACTACTTCCTGTGTGAGTTGCATGACAGAACTGCCTTAAGCCATTGCAAACTTAAACTAAAATCAGGCTAGACAGCATTGATACCCTTTTGTTTTCTTCCGCACTGTTGCTGCAGTGACATCAGGGAATAGGAGGGGCTGTATTACAAGTGACTCATCTGCATGTAAATGGAGGCTTGCTTGACACTTTATTGACTTGTGTCAGAGCCTCAGACCCTAGATATGTGTTGCAACAGAAGAAATGGCTGATCTCTTATTGACATATGTACAGTACTTGATGTAATATAATAAATACATCAGACATATCCAAATCATAATATATAGGAGTCTTCTCCTTTAACTTTACGTTCCCTTCTCCCTCTGGGACTATTTCTATCCTTTCCATTACTGGTCTGTGATGCCCCTAGGTGTCCAACTCACTGCCCTCGGCCTCTGTATCAGTTTCCTCATTTCCGCCAACCCTTCCTCCCCTCTAGGTTGTAGCTCAAATTTATTGTAACACTCTATGCCAGCCTCCATCAAGTAACCTGAGTCTCCCCCGACTGCCCCTCTAAACTGCCCCTCTTCCTCCCCATTTGCCCTGTTCTCCTTAGGAGCTCCCTTCCCACAGTCTGCTCTTTTAGGCTTCCCCACAACAGCCCCACCTGACACTTACCCCTCCACTCTCTTTATATTCGGAATATCTACCCTGTAAGTTTTCCCCTTAGAGTCAACATTCTTATCTAAGGGTTCTCTATTCCTAATATCTCCCCTGCTGCTTGCTGTAACATAACGTCCTGTAATTTCTGAGTGTTGCCCCAGCCTCCCCTCAGTCCCACCCTTCTGCTGCCCATATCTACACTGCTTATCCTTGGACACACGCCCCAGCTTACTCCTTAACCAATATACTTCACTCCTGATACAAGATAGCTGTCTGGAGAGTGGGCAGCCTCCCACTCTCCATGCCCAATTGAGAGTTATTGCCACCCCACAGCCTGTACAGCCTACAATCCTTCAGAAGATGCCTGCTGTGGTGAAATGTGACCACCCTGTTTGTCCCCCTGTGTTCATAATGGCACGCACCAATTTTCTCAGTCTCTTCCCCCTGGAATACAGTCTCTCTCTATATTGACTGCAGTTGTTTATGAACCCAATTTCAACCCCACCATTAATGTTCCCAAGTCTCACAAACACATACAGTCCAGTGTGTGTCCAGTACCGATAACAGTGTGTGTATGCAGACATCAGGGACTGTATGATGTCACAGGCCCACCAGTTTATGTTGTATCAAATTTCAGTCACTGCAGAAATGTACAGCCCTTCAATCCTAACCATCAGTGGCTTTTCAGTATTTAAGAAAGCCTACAAAACAAGGTGGGTGGGAGGTCTCCCCCACCACCAGGCAAACATCACTTTTAAATTCACTCTAATTATCACTGCCAAACAAGTGTTCCCACAGCCAGCACACAAGCCCCAATTGTTACAATATCACAGCCCAAGTAACAGTTCTAACTCAAAGTAGTAATTTTTAACACACAACTAATTTCTAGTACAAAACTATTCAAATATTTCAGTTAAAACCGAATATAAACCAAACCTCTTTCCTGAACAACCTCCTACTTCTGTTCTTGCACTTCTGTATTTAAACCCCAGTTGCCACTCTTCCGACCATTTTGCTAGTTTATCCAGATCTCTTCTGATTCTGACCACCCAATCTGGATCATCTACTCTGTTGCAGATTTTGGTGTCATCTGCAAACAACAAACCTTACCCTTCAGTTCATCTGCAATGTCACTGATGAAGTTATTGAAGAGGACTGGCCCCAAGACTGATCCCTGAGGTACCCCACTTGTGACTTGCATCTCTTCTGACTGTATACCATTTACCACCACTCTCTGTTTTCTACCCATCAACCAGTTTGCCACCCAGTTGACCAACTTTTGACCCACCCTGAGCCTACCCAGCGTATTAATCAATCTTCTATGTGGAACAGTATTGAAGGCTTTGCTGAAGTCAAGGTAGGCGACATCAACTGCTCCCCCTTGACCCACCACTCTGGTTACCCAGTCAAAGAAATCTATGAGATTAGTTTGACAGGATCTTCCTTTTGTAAGCACATGCTGTCTTGGATCCTGTGCTCCTATGGATTCCAGGTGTTGCACTATTCTTTCCTTAAGGAATGCCTCCATAATCTTGAACACTATTGAGGTAAGACTTGACTGGTCTGTAGTTATCTGCCTCCTCCCTCCTACCACTGTTGTGGAGTGGTATCACATGATCCCTTCTCCAGTCTTCTGGGACTTCGGCTATGCTCAGAGACTCACTAAACAGTTCTGATAATGGCTCTGCTAGTTCCACCCTTAGCTTCTTTAGTACTCTGGAATTTATGCCATTAAGTCCCATTGCCTTGTCCACCCTGAACTTATTGAGCTCTTGTAGGACCCTTTCTTTTGTGAAGGGACTAGTGCACACCTCCCTCCCCCCGTGTCCATGTGCTGAGCTGTGGACCCTGCCTTACCTTCTCTTCAGTAAATACTGAGCAGAAGAATCTATTTAGGACAGATGCTTTTATATGGTCCTCCTTCTCACACACCCCCTTATCTCCTTTGATCTTAGCAATACCCCCCTCTGGACTTTTTCCTTTCATTAATGTATATATAGAAAGTCTTGTCACCTTCTTTTACTGTTTGTGCTAGTGGTTCCTCAGTTTGGGCCTTTGTTTGCCTTGCTGCCTTCCCAGCTTCCCTTAGGGAAGTTTGGTATGCCTCCCTATCTTCATACTGCTATTTTCCCTTATATTTCCTGAAGGTCAGCCTTTTGGCTCTGACCTTTTCTGCTATTGTTTTTGAGAACCAAATTGGTTTCCTTCTTCTTTTGCACTTCCTTTTCTCTCTAACACAGTGGGATGTTTCTTCAAGTATTGCATCCTTAATGCTTGCCCACTTTGCCTGTAACCCCTCACCTGTAATTCTTTTAGCCAGGGCTAGCTTAACTCTGTTGGCCATCTTCTCAAAGTCAGCTCCTCTGAAGTCCCATATTTTTGCTTTGGAATGGGATGATATAGTTGTAGTGGCCAAATTGAATCATACCATGTGATGGTCACTGGCCCCCAGGTGACCTTCTACCTGGAGATCCGTGATCTTTTCCCTGTTAGTCAGTACTAGATCTAGGATAGGTCTGTCTCTTGTGGGTTGTTGTACCAGTTGTTTGAGGCCCTCCCTCTGCAGGGAATCCACTATGTGTCAAGTTCTGGCAGATGTTCCTGCTGGTATTGACCAACCTGTATCTGGCATGTAGAAGTCTCCCATTATCAGAACTTCTCATTTAGATGTCATGTTTTGTATATCTTCAAACAGTAATGTGTCTATGTCCTCCCTCTGGTCTGGGGGCCTGTATACAACCCCAGTTCTTATGGCTGTCCCATTTCCTGTTTCCAAGGTGACAAACAGTTCTTCTGGCTTCTTATGTGTGTTCTGAATTTCTGTAGCTTTGATATTTTCATTTACATGCAGGGCCACTCCACCCCCACCTTCTTGCACCTCGGTCTGAACATTTCATCGCAAGGTACTGAAGTCTCCCAAGTGCGGTTACTGGTAAACCATGTCTCGCTAATTGGTACTATGTCCAGTTTAGCCTCTGTCATTATTGCCTGCTGGTCTGGGATCTTGTTTCCCAGACTGCAAGCATTTGTGTACATGATTTTCCATTGGCCCGATTTTGGTGTGTTAGTTGTTGGGTCATCCAAACATGTGTGCATTTTTTCTGATGAGCAGCAAAACCCCATCATACAATCCGGTAGGAGGGCACACCAGAGCCAGTGTCTCAACCTGTTCATCCACACTGACCACTGCGGTAGGGATTGACAACCAGATCCAAATATATCTCAAGTATGGGTAGGACTTCTTGCTTAACCCCCACATGTGCAGACCCTCCAGCAGCTGCAGAGGCACATCAGACAGATGTTTTTGATATCAATCTTGAAACACTATGGTCACTTGGGATCCCCTGTCAAGCACGGACCATGCAGTTACATCATTTACTGTTACGGTGGTCTCCATTGACGGGCCCACCACCTCGGAGCATTCAGGGGACGAGGACTTAGATGTCTGCCTTATAGCTGTCTAAGAAGAATAACTGTTTCTTGTAGGCCCAGTCTGAGGCCTTCTATTGCTTTGCCGAATTAATGCCAGCAGCCATGCAGTAACCTTTCTCAGACTCTCAGGTGACCTAGCTCTTTGGCAGATTGCCCCCTCAGTGGCTAGAAGTCTAAGCAGTCTGTCTTTAAACCCCTCTACATTTGGGGATCCTCCAGGAGCACCTGGGTCACTATGCAAATTAATGACCCACCACCCTTTCTGAGACCCTTCAGGCAAAATGATAGGGGGCACTCTCTCAGGATCTATGGAAAGGCTACAGGAGAGGAGGGCCCCCATTGTTTGATCAAACAGATCTGCATCCTCCTTTCATCTCAGCCTTCCCAAACACTTAACTTGTTCAGCAGCCTCTATAATAGACAAAACCTCTGTGTGCAAGCACTGAGGCAATGGTTACCCAAAGGGCATTTGGCTGGGAAGCCAAGTTTCAAAGAAATACAAATCACATATGGCCCCACAATGCAAAGCATTATGGGCTGCATATCTGAATCACCACAGAATACTATGCTGGTTCAACTTTAAGCAGAAATGCATGGTGCCTAAGGCATCTCACACAGTTTGCAAAGGGTGCCAACAGATGCCAGTTGCATTAGTGGTCCCTAATGGTATGTCCATTAATAAATGGCTTGTTGGGGGTCTACTCTTCAACCTCACTCCACCCCATCATATGGTGCACTAACAGCTTATGGGGACAATCTTAGACTTGGGAGCAGCAAGCGCTACATTTCGTACACATTTTAAATGTGAGGTTGTATTATCCACTTCTGACCACTAGAAGGTGCAGATCCCAGTGGTGCCTCCAAGATGTAACCATGAGGTGGTGCTCTCTCAATAGCTACTACCCCTGCCTCATGTACTCCAGATGCAGGTTGAGGGGCCTGAGTACTGAAAACGGGTGCTTCCACCAGGAGGACAGGGTTAGTGGTAGCAGAGCTGTCCTGGGTACAGCCCTCTGGGACACTGTTATCCCCTTTCCCTCTAGTGCCTAAACAATGTACTGAGCACACAAAATACAATAGCCCCAAACAGCAGATGTACCCCCACACTTGTTGCACTTACCTCCAGGACTGGTTCCACCAATTTGGCCCTGGAGACCCCCTGTAAAATAAGGTTAGAAAAGGCAAGTAATAGTAATAAAATGCTATTTGTACAGAGATGCACAACAAACAGTTTAAGTGCAAAACGATTCAAATCTGATTCATTTACGGGGAATGAACAAGGAAGGGGTATAATCTGGCTGATTGGCTTAGTGGCTGATTTAATCAGACTACAATGAATGCACTTTAGAGATCCACTACACAGTCACACACACTCTGGGTACCCAGTTGTTGATAAGTTGCCCGGTGTAGCCTGGCATTATAGCTGGTTGGGGCTCTAAAGATGGAAAGAAATAGTAATGCACAGTAACCCACAATTTGTAATCCAGAGCCAGGAGGCTCAGTTCATGATAATTAGACAAAACAATTAAATCAGATGACACACTTTGATTGAGCTGTTGTTGCAGGGAGCTACCCTGGTATTTACTCACACTACCCAGTACAGGAAACAGAATGGATGAAATGGAGACTGCAGGATGACTTGCTGTTTTGCCAGGAGAAGCAGGGCCCGCATGATTCATGGTGGTGTCGTTCCTGTTCATGATGTTGAGCAGGGGGCTGATCCCCGGGCTGGTCTCTTGTTGATGTTTTTTCTTCGGAGTGAGCAGCTGTCTGGGCCGAGGTGGCAGGGCCCAGACTGGGTGCAACAATCCAGATGGCAATCCGGTAGTGCTGGAAATAGCTTCCAGCACAGCGTGACACAATCAGGCAGTGAGGAACCAAATCACGACCCACTAACAGCATTCAGCACACTTATAGTAAAGGAAAACAATACCACAGTTTGGATGACAGTCCAGTTGCAATCAGAGTGTCTCTGCACAAAATCGTACACTCTATGGTGGTTTTAGACTCTCTATCAGGCCTATCACGGGAAGCGAATCTTGGTCCTCTTCAGGGAAAAAGGCAGTCACAATTCAGTAATTGTGGTCACAAACTTCTTCAGATCTTGCCTCCACCCTATCATCCCCACCTACCCCCTCTCACACCCTCAGATCCACTGACCCCAGACTACTATTCATCCCTCACCGTAGGACCACCACCGGCCAGTCCGCATTCTCTTACCTCTTCCCTAAACTCTGGAACGGCCTGCCCACCCAAATTCGTCATTCTTCATTCAAACTCTCCCTATCTATGCCTCTCTAACTTCCTCACACCTAATTGCTACTGCTCTGACCATCCTCCATTAGATTCCCCGCTCCCCTGACCCGACCATTGGCCCGGCTATTGCGGGTGTCTGGCTTATATAATACCCTCATGCACTTATGCCCTCTCCATTACCTATATTCACGACTCTCAATTTCTCCTTCCCTTCCTAATCAACCTAAGCTCCCCAGTCCCTCCCTCCTCCTCCTCACCTAACCCCTCCTTATTCACCCCCTTTCCCACCCTCTTGCTCTCCCAATCCTTCCTTTCTGTTTGATGCTCCTCCTGCAGCTCAACCTCCACTACTGGCACTCAAGCTCTGTATTACTACCTCTGTTCTGTCACGGGCACTTATGTATTTCATGTTTTGCCTCGATGTGTACCCTTGTTTTGTTTACCACCCCCATACATTCTTGTTCCCTACTGCTTCTACCTAGTTGGTTAACCACAATTTGTATAACCTGTACTTGCTGAGCGGCACTGCCTATGTACTTTGTTCTAATGTATCCTTCAACTATGTATATTTTCCACATTGTGCTACTGTAAGTTCAACTTTGTTATGTATATTTGCCTCTCTGTAATCCCCCTAAGGTCGCGCCTGAGAAAAGCATCTTTGCTCCGTGTGCCTTTCCTGGTAAAACATTTTCAATAAACAATAAATAAATAAATAGATGTAGAATCTGATTTGTTTTAATGGAAGAATTCCTCATGAGGAAAGATGAGGCAGGCAGGATTCACAGCCTTCCAACAGTTTCTCCAGCACTATTACACAGAACGCTGCTCGAGTATCTCAAGCTGTTCACTCTCTCTACTCCAAACTCAGACTGACTCTCTGCTGAAGGCTGCTCGGACTTTCCCTATGATCCAAAAGGTTTGATTCATTGATTCATCTGTCTGTAACAGCAAGGGTTACCTCCAGGTCCATTTAGGTGCCAAAGTGGAAAAACTACATTCCTACAGAAATTCACTCCCACAAGACCCCTGGGGCAGGGCTCCATTTTAGGCCTCCAAAGGTCCTGACTGATCCACAATGGCAGTCCAGAACCAAGATGGTGGTGAGTAACAGAAATGTCCTTGCTGCAAAGAAGGCAGGTTAGACAAACTACAATATTATTATGATTATAGCAGATAATCAGCAAACAAGTACGGTTTCCAACAGAGCTCCCTCTGCACAATTAGTGATGGCAGAATAGAGTGATTATCTGGCAGCCCAGGTGGGACTCGAGCATGGAAACACTCAGCCCCCACCCAGATTAATTATACACTGTGTTACAGGCATCTCTTAAAGAGACAGGGCACAGAGGCTATTAAGGCACTCTCATGCAACAGCTTTTAAATGGTTAAGATACAGGACACCAGTCTGGCAGTGAGCATTTAGGCACACCCATGGAAGATTTTTGGGAACCCCCATTTGTAGGGGGTTACACTAGGGAAACATAAAAACAGGCAGAGTGATATGGGAGATTGGGGCTTCGTGGGGGCTGCTGGACTTCAAGTATAATTGAGATATTATAACAGTAGATCAGGGCTTGGGGAACTGCTAGACTATCAGGGATAACTGATACATTATAACAGGGATAGGAACTTGGGAGGCACATTGGTGCATGCTCTCAGATGGCCAAAAAGGAGGGTGGAAGAACAATGGAGAAAATCAAACTGCCATCATAGAAGCAATAAGCCTTGTGTGAAACAAATAAAGAAACAAAGCGAGGAAAAAAACACTATGGTTCTCAAAAGAGGTAGCAGGGAAGGTTAAGAGAAAAGGCTGCATTCAGAAAGTACAAGGAATCACAAAAGGACCACGACAGGGAACTGTATCAATTAAAGCAGAAAGAAGTGGGGAAGACAGTCAGAATAGCAAAGGCCCAAACAGAGGAAACAATAGCCAACTCAGTTAAGAAGGGGGATAAAACCTTTTATAGGTACATTAGGGAGCATATAAAGGTTAAGGGAGGGATAGTGAAGATTAATAAAGGAGAGGGGAGGTGGGCAGAGGGAGACAGTGAAAAGGCAGAGATACTGAATGAATACTTTTGCTCAGTATTCACAAAAGAAGATGAGGAGGAGTTACCTAAACCAGACAATAGAAGCACTCTGGGTAGGGCGGTTGACACCAGTCCATTTACAGAAGAAAGAGTCCTGAAAGAACTCCCAAAACTCAAGGTGGACAAAGCAATGGAGCTGATGGGATTCACCCCAGAATCCTAAAAGAACTAAGGGAGGACCTAGTGACATCACTAACCACACTTTTAACAAATCATGGGAGGATGGGTTCATACCTGAGGACTGGAGGAGGGCAGATGTGATTCCTCTTCACAAAAGTGGGAGCAAGGCAGAAGCAGGAAACTACAGACCTGTAAGTTTGACCTCAGAGGTAGGGAAAATGAAGGAATCACTTCTGAAAGAAAGAATTGTTGAGTACCTGGAGGCCAGCGGGCACAGGACCCAAAGCAGCATGGATTTACAGCAGGAAGGTCATGTCAGATGAATCTAATTGATTTCTTTGACTGGGTGATCAAAGTAATAGACCAGGGGAGGCTGTGGATATAGCGATACCTAGACTTTAGCAAGGCATTTGACACAGTACCACACAAAGATTAATAATCAAGCACAGCCTGGGAGTGGTCTCAGGGTGGTAACCTGGGTAGCAAACTGGCTGCACAACAGGACACAGAAGGTAATAGTGAATGGAAAACATTCCAAAGAAAGGGGGAATACTAGTGGAGTACCTCAGGCCTCAGTACTGGGTCCAGTCCTCTTTAACATCTTTATAGGTGACATTGCAGAGGGTCTGGAGTGAAAGGTATGCCTTTTTGTAGATGACACAAAGATCTGTAACAGAGATGATACACAAGGGGGGTAGAAAGATGAGAAGGGACTTGTCAAGATTGGAGGAATGGTCATACATATGGCAACTTAGATTCAATGCAAAGAAGTGCAAAGTAATGCACCTGGGAAACAAAAACCCAGGAGTAGAGTACACAACAGCAGAGGAGGTACTAACAACAACAAAAATAGAAAGGTAACTGGGGGTAGTCATATCAGATGACCTAAAGGTGGGTAAGCAATGTGAGAAGTCTGTAAGGAAAGCCAGGAGAATACTGGGATGCATAGGAAGGGGCATCACAAGTAGAAAAAGGGAAGTGATTACCCCTCTGTACAGACAGTTGGTGAGACCCCATGTGGAGTACTATGTGCAGTTTTGGAGACCTCATCTACACAATGACATATGCAGGATGGAAGCAGTCCAGATGAGGCAACTAAAATTGTGCAGGGTCTGCATCAGAAACCATATGAAGAGAGTCTGAGAGAGCTTAATATGTATACCCTTGATGAAAGGAGGGAGAGGGGAACATGACAGAAACTTTCAAGTACCTGAAGGATCTGTAAAAGTCCAGGAGGGTAGCATCTTTCAAATAAAGAGATGTGTTAGAACAAGGGGGCACAATTTAAAGATGGAGGTGGGATGGCGCAGGGGTAATGTGAGGACATTTTTTTTTCACAGAGAGAGTGGTGGATGCATGGAACTGCCTTCTTTTGGAGGTTGTTGGGTCTAAAACAGTGGGGGAATTCAAACACCCATGGGACAGACATGAGGCAATTGTAGTGAGGGGTGGCATGAAGTAGGCTGTTGGTTAACTGGAATCTGCAGCTTATCTAGTAGGTAGGGAAATGGGCAGACTGGGTGGGCGAAGTGGTTCTTATCTGCCATCAAAGGCTATGTTTCTATCTATGTTTCTATGATTTCTAAATACCATTTCTCCGGTCAAGGTTGGTCTAACAGTACTTAGTCCATTGCCCTCATGAAGGGTTTGAGAATTCTAAATGAGGGGATAAGGCAGCCTGCATTTACTGCAGGCCCCATAGCACCATGGTGCAGCCCATTTCTGTGGCACAAGGATGGCGCAAGCCCCCTTTGGTGCATGCAGCCTGCATCTGCTGCAGGCCCCTATAGCACCATGCCACAGCCCATTTATGTGGCACATGGATGGTGCAAGACCCTTTGATGCATGCAGCCTGCATTCACTGTGTAGGCTCCATCGCACCATGCAGCAGCCCATTTCTGTGGCACATGGATGGTGCAAGACCCTTTGATGCATGCAGCATGCATCTGCTGCAGGCCCCATAGCATCATGCTGCAGCTCATTTCTGTGGCACAAGGATGGCGAAGCCCTTTGGTTCATGCAGCCTGCATCTGCTGCAGGCCATTTCTGTGGCACAAGGATGGCGCAAGCCCCCTTTGGTGCATGCAGCCTTCATCTGCTGTAGGCCCCATAGCACCATGCCGCAGCTCATTTCTGTGGCACATGGATAGTGCAAGCCCCCTTTGATGCATGAAGCCTGCATCTGCTGCAGGCCCCATAGCACCATGCTGCAGCCCATTTCTGTGGCACAAGGATGGCGCAAGCCCCCTTTGCTTCATGCAGCCTGCATCTGCTGCAGGCCCCTATAGCACCGTGCTCCAGCCAATTCCTTGTGGCACAAGGATGGCGCATGGCCCTTTGTGCATGCAGCCTGTATCTGCTGTAGGCCCCATAGCACCATGCCGCAGCTCATTTCTGTGGCACGAGGATGGCGCAAGACCCCTTTGGTGCATGCAACCTGCTTTTGGCACAGGCTGCTTTTAGGAACAGCTCAGGGTGCATTTTATGATGCAAAGTGCCACTTGTGTGATTTATGCTTGATGCAGGCACCTTGCATCAATCACAGTGCTTTATTTCTAAAGACAGTTTCTCCAAAATTAGATTCCTATCCCTAAGGCATCATCTACCCTGCTGCTTGTCTGTACATGATGTCATGATCCTGTTTATAGAGTGCGGTCAGTCAAGGTGGGAATTCATATGAGTCACAGGCAGGAGGTTATGATGTCATTAACAAAATAGCTGAACATAGGCCGCCCAGTGATGCTGAGGGCTGAGGTGCTGGATGCATCACCTCATGCCACACCTGTGACCCGGTTCGAGAACCAGCCAGGTCTGTGGAGAACAGGCCAGGGAGAAGGGAGGGAGCAGGACTGAGCAGCTATAATGGCACCTCCCCTCTCTCTGAAGGATATGCATCACCCCACCATAGTTCTGTTGCCTTCAGGTGGAGGTCCAATGAACAGTGTAGGCAGGCTAGGCAGCAAGTAGGGAGGTGCCTCGTGCTGTGGCATGCGTGTGTCTCCACATGCACATGTGGCTGAGGTGGGTGGGAGAAAATGGGGAAAATCCTTGGGGTATAAAATGTATACAGGAGAAATAGCTAACTTAGTAACTCAGCAGACCTGGGTATGAAACTCACAACCCACTCTTGCATACTGTGTGACCATACCGAGTCAGTTAAAATCCTCATTTTTAATTCTCGCATGTAGCACTAGAGATCAAACTTCAGCTCTGTGAGCCTTTTGTAACCTAAAATTCTAAATAACATCCACCCATCCATCCATCCATAGATACATACATACATACGTAAGAAACTATCTGACGAACCATACCCAGTGATTACTTGCAAATTAAGTGTCGCTCTGCACATTTTATTTAGAATGGTTATTTTGCATCTGCCTGCAGGTGGGAGGGGAGTTAAACACAGCCTTTGTGTTTGCTGTTTCCAGGGCAGTTTGTAACATGAGGAACCTGACATGGCTAACTTGTCAATGTTTTGCAGATATTATCTCTTTGGTTTAGCATTGCTGTAACATGACATGGCATAGGAAAATGGAGGAAAAGTGTATTATTATGATCTGTCATTTTGACAAGGATTCTTTCTTCCTTTTACAAAACATATCACAGTATGTTTGCCTGCCATAACCACCAGATGTAAATTCAGAATTTGTATGTGTTATGTAAATATATTCATATAATCAAAAATATCTTTACAAAGACTCACTGTTTCTGAAGTATACCTTTGAGACCTGACAGTCTCTTTATACAGTACATAGATATTTCTGATGTCACGTCTGGCAGTTGACTTTGTTTGTAACAGGTCCACAATATATTCAGGGCATAATATGGTGCATATCTCTGCATAATGTTTAATAAGTGACGCTTGTCAGCTATTGATGACTAGCCTGCCACGCTGATTAACCAGAGTAAATAATGTGTTGTGGGGTGTTCTGGGTACAAATCAGTACATTACATTCATCATGCTTTCAGTTTCTTCAGTTGGCAAAAAAGAACATTGCCGTAGTTAAGGTCACCATAATCTGGCATGATTATAGTGCTGACAATTTTTAATCTGACATTCTGTGATAATGAGACCCTGTGTCTGTAAGGAAAGCTCATCTTAGGGCTTGCAAGCCATTTACAAAAATAGAAGAAGGGCCAGCCCTGTGGTGATGAGGGCTGAGGCACTGGACACCATACCGCATGCCATGCTAGCAATCCAGGTTTGAGAACAGACTCGGGTAGCTTGGGGATCCACTGGGGCAAGGAAGGATCAAGTGTCCGCTGACAGCTTTCCTTCCTTGGGGGAGGGGGGAAGAAGCAGCATGCTATAGAAGGATACCCAGCTGAAGCTGGGGGTCAGCACAGGCATGCTGCTCAGAATAGAGTGGGATCACACACAGGGCCCAAGACTGCCTCCATGGAGACAGAGACACTCACCCTGCCCATTACATGTGTGAAGGGTCACGGGAGAAAACTGGAGGAAAAGGAATGGAGCTAGCAGGTTCCCTGGAGACAGAGACACTCACCCTGCCCATCATGTGTGAAGGGTCCAGGGAGAAAACTAGAGGAAAAGAATGGAGCTAGCAGGCTCCAGACAGAGACACTCACCCTGCCCATCACAGGTGCGAAGGATCCAGGGAGAAAACTGGAGGGAAAGGAATGGAGCTAGCAGGCTCCATGGACACAGAGACACTCACACCCATCCATCACATGTGCGAAGGGTCCAGGAGAAAACTGGAGGAAAAGGAATGGAGCTAGCAGACTCCCTGGAGACAGAGACACTCACCCTGCCCATCACATGTGTGAAGGGTCCAGGGAGAAAACTGGAGGAAAAGGAATGGAGCTAGCAGGCTCCATGGAGACAGAGACACTCACCCTGCCCATCACATGTGCGAAGGGTCCAGGGAGAAAACTGGAGGAAAAGGAATGGAGCTAGCAGGCTCCCTGGAGACAGAGACACTCACCCTGCCCATCACATGTGTGAAAGGTCCAGGGAGAAAACTGGAGGAAAAGGAATGGAGCTAGCAGGCTCCCTGGAGACAGAGACACTCACCCTGTCCATCACATGTGCGAAGGGTCCAGGGAGAAAACTGGAGGAAAAAGGAATGGAGCTAGCAGACTCCCTGGAGACAGAGACACTCACCCTGCCCATCACATGTGCGAAGGGTCCAGGGAGAAATCTGGAGAAAAAGGAATGGAGCTAGCAGGCTCCAAGGAGACAGAGACACTCACCCTGCCCATCACATGTGTGAAGGGTCCAGGGAGAAATCTGGAGAAAAAGGAATGGAGCTAGCAGGCTCCAAGGAGACAGAGACACTCACCCTGCCCATCACATGTGCAAAGGGTCCAGGGAGAAAACTGGAGGAAAAAGAATGGCGCTAGCAGGCTCCGTGATGGCCAGCTTTGCCCACACCAACCCCAGTGATCTAGATGTTGACTTCTGGGGTGGGGAGAAAGCCAATGCCCTTCACCACTGGCCCTGTCATGTGGGATTTGCCAGGTGATATTGGTGCAGGAGGCCTGGCCGGAGAGACTAGTCCTTCCGAGGAAGGGCCGAACCCACTTGCCCACCCAAGGCACAAAACGCTCATATAGTAACAAAAAAAATAGAAGAAATGTGCTTTTTCAGTTGTATAATACTGTGATGACAAAAGGGGCTCAGGATCCACCATGTCTGCCCCCTCTGCTTCATGGCAGTGATGACACCCAAACTGAGTGTGGCAGAAGGAGGAGATGATGATGAATTTACATTCAGTGAACACACTGAAGTACACCATTTTGAACACTGGTAAAGCACTGCTAAAGAAACGTGCTTTTCCATTGGCATTTTGCTGGCATGATGAAGCAGCAGCTGATTTTACAGAGGGGAAGACACAGCATGTCTCTGGGCTGAGGGAGAAGGTTGCTAGACATTTAGGCTGAGATGGCTAGGATTCGGTGGTCCTCTTCCCCCACCCAGGGACCACCAAGTCTGCCACTGCAACCTCAAAGGATGCCAAGTTGGAGGACTGGCTAGACTACAGTGGGCTTGAGAAGGGTGAGGGTGGTGGGTCTGAGGCACATTCCCCATATGGTACCACTACAAAATTCCTGTGCCACTCTAGGGGTGGGACTGTCCCAGGGACGCACCAGTAACCAAGGAGGACGTGGGGGTCCTCCGTAGTGGAGACCCCAATGAGGTTGGACGAGGACCCCAGATGAGGAGGAAACAAATCCTGGTGGGGGACTCTGTTGTGAGTTGGATAGCTTTTGGACAGAAAGACAGGGGGAGAGGGAGGTTATGTGCCTATTTTAGAAATGTTGTTGTCTTGCTAGTAAAAGGGTTAGGTATAGTAGGAGGCCCAGTTCAATCAGAACAGGAAAGCTAGGCAAAGATGTGCTGGGATCCTGTCACTGTGTGTGTCACCTACTGTATGCTGCCTCCCAAGTTTGCGATCTCCACCCCTTTACTGACCTCCCAGTCCCTTCCATCACAGCCAGGCATTGCAGGAGGTCAGGATTATGAGGGGGTAAATGGGTCGGCAGTGGCAGGGTGCAGCTGAGGTAGGGGAGGTGAGTGGTACTGAGGTTGTCAGGTGCAGGAGATGCACAGGCCTCTGGCTGCCTCTTCCACCCACCAATCCTCCTCCCTGCCCCCCAGCTCCTAACCTCTACGTTTTAGCTTGACTGGGTCTCGGGCTTCCTCCTCCTCCAGCTTCCCGGTTTCCTTAGTTTTGGCTCCCTCTCTTTTTGACTGGACACAAAATAAAGAAAAGGATAAAAATAAAATAAAAATAAAAGAATACAACTGTATGATTGTATATTTTCAGCTTCTTTTCTGAGATTATGTATTTAATCCTTCTTTGTCTGTACCCATTGCAATCCTGGTAACCAACTGCATCTCAAGCAGCAAATGTAAACCATTTGTTACTAAAGTAGGGTTTTGGGTCCAGACAGCTGACTTCCTGCACTATTGCTTATATGGTAATATAATAATGTTCCCTAAACTGTAGAGAACATATTAGATTTATAAGTTCATAAGATTGTCTATAAATACATTTTTGAGATACAAGTTATTTTGATTTTTGTATTAATACATTCATCCTTGTTGTAATAAATCTTGGCTCTAAACATAGTTTTAGTATGTGGCAATAGAAAAATGAATCTACAAATTGCTTACCCTACTACATGAAATTTAGTTTATGGTGTTATTATCTCCTTTTAAAAAAATCTGTTTACATATACATATAATATTCAAAGAGGGCTGAAATGATCAGGCACTTTGGCTTCACCAAGGGAAGGTCCTGTCAGACTAACCTGATAGAGTTTTTTGAAGGGGTGACACAGATAGTGGACAAGAGAGGAGCAGTGGATGTGGCCTATCTGGATTTCAATAAGGCCTTTGACACCGTACCGCATGGTGGAATGGTGTATAAGCTGGACAGACTAGGAGTGGACCTCAGGATCACCACGTGGGTAGAAAACTGGTTGAAGAGAAGGAGTCAGATGGTGGTGGTAAATGGGACACATTCCAGGGAATGGCAGTGACCAGTGGGGTGCCACAGGGGTCAGTGCTAGGACCAATACTTTTTAACATCTATGTTAGTGACCTAGCGGAGGGTCTGGAGAGATGGGTGTGCCTGTTCACTGATGATACAAAGGTCTGCAATAGGGTGGATTCACCTAGTGGAGTGCAAGCCATGAGGTGGGGCCTGGAGAGGCTGGAGGTGGTCTGACACCTGGAAATTGAAATTTAATACACAAAAGTGCTTGCTGATGCACCTGGGGAGGAGGAATAGGAGGGAAACTTACTCCCTTGGGGGTTTGGTGATTAAGGAGAAGGAAACAGAAAGGGACCTGGGGATTATGGTATCGCGTGACCTCAAGGTGGGCAGCCAGTGTAGCAGGGTGGTAAGAAAGGTAAATGGAATGTTGGTCTCCATTGCGAGGGGTTTAATAGCAGGAAGAGGGAGGTGCTAATGCCGTTATACAGAACCATGGTCAGGCTGCATCTGGAGTATGGGGTGCAGTTTTGGAGGCCTCACCTACGAAGAGATGTTGAATTGATGGAAAGGGTACAGAGAAGGGCAACCAAAATGGTACGAGGGATGCAGGATATACCCTATGACAGAAGACTGAGAGGGCTGAATTTGTACCCTCTGGTGACTAGGAGGGAGAGGGAGGACATGATTGAGACCTTTAAGTATCTGAAGGGAATAAATAAGGTGGAGGGTGATAGCTTGTTCAAATTGAAGAAGGGAGCGAACACGAGGGGACATAGCCTCAAACTGGAAGGTGGGCAATGCAGAGGTAATGTCAGGGGCAGTTTTTCCATGGAGAGGGTGATGGAAGCCTGGAACAAGCTGCTGGAGGAGGTAGTAGCAGCTGAAACAGTGGAGGCTTCAAGAGGGCTTGGGATAGATTTAAGGGGTTGGGAAAGAGGGTGGGAAGCATAACAGAAGGGGAGGTAAAGTGTTGGGTGACTAGATGGGCCGTGAGGCCTTTCTGCCATCACTTTTCTGTGTATCTGGAATCTGTGTATGATAAATAGAAGGCATGAACCAATCAATATGCTGATAATCTATGATGTAATTGATGATGTCACATTTTTGAAATGTATAAAAGCCCAAAATGCCTTGTATGTGGGCCCAGTGAGGCTGAGGGTTGAGGTGCTGGACGCCACACCTCGCGTCATGCCGGCAATCTGTGTTCAGGAATGGCACAGGCCACCAGGGGTCAGCAGGGGAGAAGAAGGATCGAGGCATCTGGAGGACTGCTCTCCTTCTCTGGGGAGGGGGGGTTCCTGGTTCCATCGTCGGTTGTCCCCTGACGGAGGCTGGGGGACAGGGCATCACACCATAATATGGGGTGGAGCTGGCAAGCATGCCTTCCCGCTGGTGTCATTGCATGTTCCCAGCTCCAAGGGGACAGTACAGGAAAAAATTGCCGTCCCCTGCATATGAGCCGCCTCAGTGCCCGACCCTCCAGACACCACAGTTCCACTTCAGTGGCCCCACTCGGTGAAGGGGTTCCCCGGGTGAGGGTTAGGGTCACCAAGGATAGGCAAGCCCATGTGCGGGGCCAGGGGTGCTGGTGGCACAAAAATGAAAAAAAAAAAGAATGTCTTGTATATGATACTCCCTAAGGAAGGAAGCTTGAAAGAGCGAAGTGCAGGAATAACGTTTGGGGTCACAATAATTTGTGGGAAAAGTGAAATAAAAAAGGTATCTAAACCACAGAAAAACTTTCAAAAGTCTACAGATTTTTCTTAAGGGAAATCAATGTTCATAGAACCTGTACAGTAGAGTGCAGAGTTTTCTTGTGTATAAGACTTTTCTGGTGGCAGCCTATCTCTGTACCCATCCTTACATCATTGATGCGCAGCACGTTAAGTCTGATATAGCTGTTTACTTACTCTGTTTGATTGTATTAATTTTCTGTATTTTGAAACAATGTATTTTTTTGCCTCCCCTGTTTTTTTGTATCACACCCTTTTCACGTGGAGCCTTTGTAAAAGCTGTTTGTACTCAAAAGTATTGTAGTCCAAGACTATAAATAAAATAAAATAAAAAATATTCGGAATCTGGAGAGAGGCCAGGCGTGTTTGGTCTTAATACCCAAGTGTCCCACCAGACCGAGTGGGCAAGCAGCTGAAGGGCTGGCAGAGCCCTCTAATCCCCTTCGGATGGTGCTATGCAATGCCAGGTCGATAAGGAACAAGAACACGATTATTGTGGACTTGACATCTTCCGTCAACCTGGCTTGCATCACGGAGACCTGATTGGGTGCCGATGCCAGCCCGGTTTTAGAGGCAGCTGTCCCCACTTAGAATTCCATAGTGCACTGTCTGAGGAAGGATCATGGGGTGGGGGAGTTGCCACCGTTTTTAGATCCAGCCTCGGTTTTAAGGTGCATCTGGTTGGAACTGCCAGGTCTATTGAGTGTGTGGCTGTGCGTGGGGGTCCAGGTGCAGGTTGCAGGATTCTCTTTATCTTCCACCTCCCTAGGTGATAGGGAATTCCTGCAGGAGGTAGTGGACTTCATCTTCAGCCATGTGTTAGAGTCCCCAGGTGTTTAATCTTGGGAGACTTCAATGCCTGGGTTGACAATGAATCCTCGCATTTTGGTTACAACCTCCTCCAATTGATGTCATCTCTGGGCCTAGCACAAGTAATTACTTTTGCGACCCACCAACATGGTCACATGCTTGATCTGGTTATCCAGCTGGATCTTGGGGTGGGTAACCTCAAGATTGATCAGGTCTCTTGGTTGGATCACTGCACATTGAACCTAATGCTTGGGGCCCCCACTGAAAGTCCCTCCCCTGTCAAGATGGTCAGCTACCGCCCTTTAAGGGGTTTGTCCCTAGAGCTAGGTTGTTGAGAAACTTGTAGCACAACAGCTTGATGATCAGCTTGTGTCCTTTGACATCTATGAGCCATTCCAGTTTTAGGGCCAGACACAGCATGAGAACAGCATTCATTAGGGTGCATAATGATCTGTTCATGGCCAGAGATAGAGGAGACAAATCAGTTCCAGTTCTAAGAAACATGGAAACATAGAAACATAGATTTTGATGGCAGATTAGGACCGCTTGGCCCAGCCAGTCTGCCCATTTTCCTACCTAATGGATAAGCTGCAGATCCTAGTTAACCAGCAGCCTACTTCTTCCTACCCCCACCCACTAGAATTGCTTTATGACTGTCCCATGCATGCTTGAATTCCACCACTGTTTTCGACTCCACAACCTTCCTCCGGAAGGCCGCTTCAAGCATCCACAACCCTCTCTGTGAAAAAATACTTCTTAAATTACCTCTGAGCCGCCCCTTCTGTCTTCAAATTGTGCCCTTGTTCTTGCACACCTCTTTTGAAAGATGCTACCTCCTGGACTTTGTTGATTCCTTGAGGTACTTGAAAGTTTCTATCATGTCCCCTCTTCCTCCTTTCCTCGAGGCTATACATATTCAGCTCATAAGTCTCTCTTCATATGTCTTCCGTGCAGACCCTGCACCATTTAGCTTCCCTCCTCTGGACAGCCTCCATCCTGTCTATGTCTTTATGAGATTGGGTCTCTAGAACTGCACGAGTACTCCAGATTGGATCTCACCAACTATCTGTACAGAGGGATAATAACTTCATTTTTCTACTGGTGATGCCTCTCCCTATGCATCCCAGTATCCCCCAACCCTCCTTGCTGCCCTCTCACATTACTTGCCTACCTTTAGGTCATCTGATATGACTACCCCCAGGTGCCTTTCCATTTTTGTTGTTGTTAGAATTTCACCCTCCATTGTGTACTTTTCCTCTGGGTTTTTGTTTCCCAGGTGCATTACCTTGCACTTCTTAGCATTGAATGCATTTGGGTTGCAGGACACAGAGGGTGGTGGTAAATGGCTGTCACTCCACAGAGGGAAGAGTGACCAGTGGGGTACCACAGGGATCAGTGCTGGGACCGGTCCTATTCAACATCTGCATCCGTGACATGGCGCAGGACCTAGAAGGCAGAATTTCACTGTTCCGCTGATGACACAAAGCTCTGTAACAGAGTAGACACACCAGAGGGTGTAGACAGAATGAGAAGTGACCTGCAGAAACTTGAAGAATGGTCAGGGGTTTGGCAGTTGAAATTCAATGCAAAGAAGTGCAAGATAATGCATATGGGGCACAAAAACCCTGGCACAATATATCAGTTGGGGGGTGAGGATATAGCATGCACCAAGCAGGAAAGGGATCTTGGGGTTATCATCTCTGATGACCTCAAGGTAGGGAAACAGTGTGACAAGGCAGCAGGTAAAGCAAATGGGATGCTGGGATGTATAGGCAGGGCATTACCAGCAGGAAAAGGGAGGTCATAATTCCGCTATACAAGACACTAGTGAGGACCCACCTGGAGTACAGTGTACAGTTCTGGAGACCACACCTCACGTAAGGATATAGACAGGGTAGAGAAGGTTCAGAGGAGAGCAACAAAGATGGTGCATGGATTGCATCACAAGTCCTATGAAGACAGGTTGAAGGAACTGAACATGTACTCCCTGGAGGACAGGAGGGAGAGAGGGATATGATAGAGACATACAAGTATCTTACAGGGAGGAACAGGGTGCAGGAAAACACAATTTTTAAGCAAAAGATGTTCCAGGACTAGAGGGCATGGGATGAAGTTGGAGGAGGACGATTCAGAGGAAACATGAGAAAGAATTTCTTCACAGAACGGGTGGTGGACAAGTGGAACACCCTGCCAAAGGAAGTGGTGGGGGCTGAAACAATCACTGGATTTAAGAATGCATGGGATAGACATAAAGGAATTCTGGAGGTCAGGGGTAAGGGGCAACAGACTTCTAGGAAAACAAACTGAACTTACACGCTCAAATGGGTAGGCTGGGTGGGCCATAGGCCCTTATCTGCCGACACTGTCTATGTATCTATGAATCTAAGCTGCCATACATTTGACCATTCCTCTAACCTTGCCAAGTCCCTTCTCATCCTTTCTACCCCACCTTGTGCATCAACTCTGTTGAAGATCTTTGTGTCATCTGCAAAGAGACATACTTTTCCTTCCAGTCCCTCTGCATTGTCGCTTATAAAGACATTGAAGAGGACCGGTCCTAATACTGAACCCTGCGGTACCCCACTAGTAACCCCCCTTTCTTCAGAGTGGACTCCATTTACTATTACTCTCTGTGTCCTATTCTCCAGCCAATTCTTTACCCAGGCTGTCATCTTGGGACCCACTCCCAGGCTGGCTAACTTGATTATTAATCTTTTGTGTGGGACTGTGTCAAATGCCTTGCTAAAGTCTAGGTAGGCCATGTCCACAGGCCCTCCCTGATCTACTACTTTGGTCACCCAGTCAAAGAAATCTATCAGATTTGTCTGGCATGACCTTCCCGCGTGAATCCATGCTGCCCTGGGTCCTGAGCCCCTCTGGCCTCTAGATACTCAACAATTCTTTCCTTCAGAAGTGATTCCATCATTTTCCCTACCACTGAGGTTAAACTAACAGGTCTGTAGTTTCCTGCTTCTGCCTTGCTTTTGTGAATGGGAATCACATCTGTCCTTCTCCAGTCCTCGGGTACCACCCCATCCTCCCATGATTTGTTAAAGAGGGTAGTCAGTGGTGTCACTAGTTCTACCCTTAGTTCTTTAGAATTCTGGGATGAATCCCAACAGCCCCATTGCTTTGTCCACCTTCAGTTTTAAGAGTTCTTCAGAACCCTTTCTTCTGTAAATGGGCTGGTATCAACTTCTGCATCCAGAGTGTTTCTACTGTTTGTTTTAGGTACTCCCCACTTCCTTTGTAAATACTGAGCAAAATATTTGTTTAGTATCTCAGCCTTTTCACAGTCACCTCTGCCCACCCTCCCTCCTCTTTATTAAGCCTCACTAACTCTCCCTTGGTCTTCTTGGCTCCTGATGTACCTATAAAGGTTTTATCCCCTTCTTTACAGAGTTGGCTATCTTTTCCTCGGTTTGGGCTTTTGCTGTTCTGACTGCCTTTCCAGCTTCCTTTTGCTTTAACTAATACAGTTCTCAGTCCTGCTCCTTCTGTGATTCCTTGTACTTCCTGAATGCTTTCTTTTTCTCTTGAACCTTCACTGTCACTTCCTTTGAGAACCATAGTGGTTTCTTACATCGTTTCGTTTTATTTATTTACTTCACACAAAGGCTTGTTACCTCTGAGATGGCAGTTTTTATTATTCCCCATTGTTCTTCCACCCCTCCTTCCTGCCCATTTGCTAGTGCATTCCTTAGGCACTCACCTATTTTGGCAAAGTCAGCCCTCCTAAAGTCCAGTACTTTTGCCTTTGTATGGCTTGACTCTATTGCTGTGTTTATTGTGAACCATACTGTTCGATGGTCGCTAGTTCCCAGATGGCTACCCACTTCTACATCTGTGATCCTCTCTTCATCTCCATTTGAGAGAACCAGGTCTAAGATTGCTCCTCTCGAGTGGGCTCCAATACTAGTTGTCTAAGGCATGCCCCTGTAGGGCATCTAGAATAACCCCACTTTGAAGTGGCTGCTCCAACTGCACTCCAGTTAACATCTGGCATATTCAGATCACCCATCAGCAATATCTCCCCTTTTTCTGCCATTCTAAGTATTCTTTCTATCATTTCCTTGTCCATTTCCTCCCCCTGAGAAGGGGGTCTGTATACAACCCCTGTGCGGATTGTGGTCCCATTGCCGGTCTCCAAATGTACCCACAGTGCTTCTTCTCCTCCCTGTTTTCCCTTTTGTTCTGTTGCTTTGATTCCTTCCCTTATGTAAAGAGCTACTCCTCCTCCTCTTTTACCCTCCCTGTCCCTCCTGTAGATAGTGTATCCTGGTATGTTTATGTCCCAGTCATTGTTTTGTGTGTACCATGTTTCTGTGACTCCACAATATCCAGATGTTCCTCCTCCATCAAGGCCACTAATTCAGGAAGCTTGTTACTCAGACTACGGGCATTGATACTCATTGCTCTCCATTTTTTGATGGCTTTCCCTTCTTTTGCAGCATCCCCCACTGACCTTTCTACCTCGGTCTTTTTCTCATTTAGTACCCTGTTTTGTAGGGAGAGGCTGGGATTTTCCTGCTGCTTATCAATGCCTCCCCCCATGACTAGTTTTAAAGCTTGCCAATGAAGCATTCAAACTGATTACTCAAAAGACTTGTTCCCTTCCTAGACAGATGCAGACCATCCTGCCAGTATAGGCTGGTGTCCCTCCAGGTGTAACCCCAGTCCCCAATGAAGCCAAACCCCTGTGCTCCACACCATTTTTTCTACCATTCGTTAAACTGCATGGTGCAAAGTACCCTCGCCTCAATCATGCCATTGACAGGCAGCACCTCAGAGAAGGATATTGTGTGTGCTACTTGTCATTGGCCCTCCCCAGTTCTACAAAGTCCTTCTGCACTGCTCTAATCTCATGATTAGCCAAGTCATTTGTCCCTAGGTGGACAATGATGTCCAGCTCAGACTCCTGTGCAGCTGTTCTGCGTGATCCTGAGGATGCTTCCTGTCTCTCCAAGCCATGGCACCAGGCAGGCACCTAACTTCAGTTTTCCCTACTTCCCTCAGTTCTATCCCCCTAATAATTGAGTCCCCCACCAGGAGCCGCTTCCTTTCCTTGTGGTGTCCACTGCCTCCTTCCTGTGGGCCTCCCTTGTGACTGTTGTCCTCAGCCTCCTTAGTCTCATCTGCAGGTGCATCCATAGGGGAGCTATGCTCCCCCAGAATGGTGTATGGATTGTGGTGTGGAACAACTGACTGGGTGTGCCTCTGTTCCACCATCCTCACCCTCCCTGAGCCCATTGTGGTCCAACTGCTGTGCTTTCTTCGCAACCTCTGAGGTAGTGGTGGTGGCTCTGGTGCTCCCTGGATGGGAGAGGTTCCCTTCCTACCATCCAGTGTGGCCTGGGGAAAGGTTCCCTTACTACTGTCCTGTGTGGCCTGAAGACAGGCAACTTCCTCCCTCAGGGCAGAGAGTTGTCTGCAGATAGGGCAGCATCTCAGCCTCCAGAAAGACTCCCGGAAGACTGCTGCCCCACGGCCATTACATTGCACTGCTCCCCACATTTTTGTGTGTGTGTGTGTGTGATTGGTTTGTTATATAGAAATATATATATATATATATATATATATATATATATATATATATATATACACACACACATATACACACATACATATATATTATACAATGTGTATGCTTATATTGTCAGTGCAGTGTGCTAGAGAGGATATGACAGTGATATACCTTGCACTCTTGGGAAAGATGTCAGAACCCCAGGTATAAAGGAACTATTTCCAGGGGTGGGTGGGGTGAGGGTAGGAAGGGGTTGGGCCTAAACTGTGCCCTCACAAAACAATCAGCTAAAAGCTCTGACCCACCACTGCGATGAGTGCCTTCTGGTCAGCAAGATGCCCTACACAACAATTTGACAGAGAAAATACCCTGCTAATCAGAGAAAAACCCACACATCCAAGTCAGACACAGGTAAACCTCCCCAGCCCCAAAACAGGCTTGGTGGTTTGTGCTCTGAAAGTTGTCAGCCCCAAAATAAGTCAGCTGTGCTTTAAACTCTTCCTGCACTGAAAATCTTAAGAATTGTAAAAAACAAACATAAACCTAGATCCACCTCCCTCTGTTGCTTGAAAGACTGTCTTTTCCTGTCTCACACTGCAGGTTTTGCTATGACAACTCCTTAACCACAGTAACTTATTTAAAAATAGTTTAACTATCACAAACTCCTACACACCAGTAAATTATTTAAAAATAGTTTCTATCCCAAAATCCTAGTAGTCAATCCAGCTACCCCCAAGGGACAACCAAAATGCAGTATTCAAACACTTGTGAAGTTACTTCCAAGATAAGCAGAGTTTGCAAGCTCCTTTTTCAACTCCTCAGTCACCTGTAATTTATTTAAAAATAGTTTAACTGTCAGAAAATCCTAGTAGACAATCTAGCTACCTCCAAGGATCTACCCAAATGCAGTATTTAAATCCTTCTGAAGTTACTAACAAGATAAACAGAGTTTGCAAGCCCCTTCTTGGTTAAACACTAAATAAATATGTGAATAAAGAGCAATTACCAAGGGTAGTTAGTTTCACCTCCCACAGAATTAAGCAAAAGTGCACGTTTGTTGCAGATATCAAGTGCAATATAGAATTTCTCACACAGCTCACAGCTGAATAAACATGTAGTGTCCTTCCAGGTCAAGAAAATGTGCTTTGTTCTCCTCGATCTCTCTTCAGCTTTCGACAGTGTGGATCACTTCATGTTTCTCAATTGGCTCTGTGAGAACTGTGGAATCTCCATTGTTTTAATCAAGTGGTTTGATTCCTATCTCCCTGACAGGGTGCATCACGTAGTGATGGGGAATTTCTCCTCTTTCCCCAATGCCCCTGTCATGTGGAGTGCCACAGTTCCTCCCTATAAGGTACTTGTATATATCTATCATATCCCCTCTCTCTCCCTCCTCTCCTTCAGGGAGTACATATTCAAGTCCTTCAGCCTGTCCTCATAGGACTTGTGATGCAATTCCTGTACCATCTCTATTGCCCTCCTCTAAACTTTCTCTACTCTGTCTATGTCCTCACATAGGTAAGGTCTCCAGAACTGTACATTATACTCCAGATGGGGCCTCACTAGTGTCTTATATAGTGGAATTATGACTCTCTTTTCCTGCTGGTCATGCCCTGCCTATGCATCCAGCATCCTATGTGCTTTACCTGCTGCCTTGTCACATTGTTTCTGACCTTGAGGTCATCAGAAATGATAACTCCCAAGGTCCCTTTCCTGTTTGGTACATGCTATATCCTCACCCCCCTCCCAACTGATATGTTGTTCCAGGGGGTTTTGTGTCCCGTATGCATTATGTTGAACTTCTTTACATTTGGGAGGCAGTATTGGACATTGGTTTAGGCTCTTACCTGCAAACCTGAGACCTGGGTTTGACTCCAACAGCCCCAACTTGCATACTCTGTGACCCTAAGCTAAGTCACTTAACTCCCTTGTGCTCCCAGGTCAGCTTATTGTGTCTCTCCTGGTTAAAAAAAAAAAGAATTTCAACTGCCAAACCCTTGACCATTCTTCAAGCTTCTGCAGGTCCCTCCTCATTCTGCCCACACCCTCTGGCATGTCTACTCTCTCACAGGGTTTTGTGTCATCAGTGTACATGGATATTCTGCCTTCTAGGTCCTGCCCAATGTCACTGATGAAGATGTTGAATAGGACCGTCTCAGCACTGATCCCTGTGGTATCCCTCTGGTCACTCCTCCCTCTGTGGAGTGACAGCCTTTTCATTCCACCCTGCATGATCCTGGACAGCAGACTGACACTGAAGATCAGGTGTCTTCTGTTGCCAAAGTGGATTTTACCACTTGCTGAACATTGCCAGGATCAAGCCCCTCGTTCTGCCCGAAGATCTGCTGACACTAGTACTGTCCATGCCCTTGTTACCTCTAGGCTCAACTACTGTAATACTTCGGGGTCTCAGGAGGGACAATCTGTAGGTTGCAGTTGGTGCAGAATGCAGTGGCTTGGTTACTGATGGGCCTGCCTAGGTCCAGTCACGTGACCCCAGTCCTGTGTGCTCTGCACTGGCTGACTATCAGGTGGAGGGTCCTTTTAAAGGTGGGCTTGCTCACCTTTAAGACCCTACATGGACTGGGCCAAGGCTACCTAACTGAGCTCCTGTCACCGGCAACCTCTGTCTGCTCCCTCCGCTGCTTGTCCAGGGGCCTCCTGGATGTTCTCAGGGTTCGGTTCAAGACATCGGGTGACTATGCCTTTAGTATCACCAGGCCAGTCCTGTGGATCTCACTACCACCTGCAGTCCAGGAGGCCCCCTCAACTTATGTGTTCAGAGACTAAAAACCCACCTCTTCAGCCTGGCCTATCTGAAATAACTTTCCCTGCCCAACTGTTTGAGTAATTATAAACACTTATGATAATCTGTGATTTGAATTTTAATGTTTTACATTGATTTTAATGTTCTGTGCTGTGTATTACTTACATTATTTTATTGTTAGGTGCCCAGAGCCTCTGGGAATGGGTGCCATAGAAATAAAACCTGCCGTGCCTTGCCTTGCCTACCGAATGCTGTAACACACAGGACTGGGACGTGGATCCTGAGGATCGCTAGGGCAGCAGGACAGGAGGGAGAGCTGGATGTCATTGTCCACAAAGACTCTAATGAGCTGGCTGTGGAGGAGGCTAGGATAGTGCAGGAGGAGTTCAGGGAGTTGGGGTGGAGTCTTAGGCAGGTAACACACTTTGTGGCCTTTTCTGAAGTGCTTCCAGCATACAACAAGGGGAGAGTAATGTACTTATACCAGGAGATTCAACTCATGGTTGAAGGAGTGGTGCAGAGAGGAGGAGTTTGGTTACCTTGAAGACTGGTGTCCCACCATGAGACAAGTAGGTCAGATACATTGAACTGCTTAGTAAAGTAAAGCTATCTCAAATAATCTCCTCCCCAGCTTGACTAAATTCTCCAATCACATGCTCCTCGACTGAATCTTAACAAACATGGAGGATAGGGTTAAATCCATGGGAGTGATGTCTGACTCCATTAGTGACCACTGCCCCACATATTGCACTTGGTCTTGTCGTATCTCCTGTCACTTACCCAAGCTTATATCTTTTAGTGACTTCTCTAAATATGACACAACCAAATTTCATGCTGACATTTTGGGGGTTATCTGGTCCAACCTTTTCTCAATAACCAATGTTAACGAAGCCCTTGGTTTCTTCATGGCTGCTCTGTCTTTAGTACAACACAAGCACTTTCTAGTCACCACACATTGTCTCGGGGTGGGAACTCTAAATGTCTCAATAAAGAACTGCTGTCACTAATGAAGCAGCTGGACACATCTTGGCGCACTTTCAAATCTTTTTTAATGCCCACAAATGGGAACAATTCCTAGAGATTCAGGAATCACTGTAACAGGGAATGCAAACTACTTGAAGCCTCCTTCCTTAAGACCCAGCAGACCTGTAACTTTGGGGACCACCATTTGTTCAGGTCATCTGTAAACTCCTTCATGAAACCTCGTCCTAAGCAGAATGCTATTAACTTGCTCACAGACGCAGGACTCCAAGCTGAGCCTGCAATTGTTGTGGACATCTTAAATAACAAATTTGCTAATCTGAATGCATATCTTGAGAATCTCCCACCCACATCTGCCAATCCTGTGATAGGGAATGTGGGTCCTGTGAGGACAGGGTGCCCTCCATTCTGGTTTAAATCTCCTTCTCCCTCTGAAGTTTGATGTGTTCTCCGGGCCCTATCCAGCTCTGATAGTTCTGGAAATGATGGAGTTTTCCCTAGGTTCCTAAAGTTTTTTTAAATTAATTTGTTATCGAGGTTTGCAAAAGTAAGGTACATAAGTAATACACGTTACATCTCAGAACCATACAATGCAGACTTATCTCCTTACATTACATAATAAAAAGGCTCCTGAGAAAAACATCAAATAACAAAAGATCACGTATGCATAATAAGATGCCAATAAGTGTGTTTGCACACCATCATTGTGAGGACACAACTAAGCACACGCAACTTAACCCCCAAAGGTGCTAGTTCTATGGAAACCCCCCACTAACAATCATATAATCCAACCTTCATACATAAACTATCTAAACTACTTATTCTATAAGAAATAACAATTCAAAAGTACTACAAACAATCACAAGATAAGATAACTATATAACTATATAGTCATAGAATGCTGCAGGCTTTGAGGGGGACAGAGGGCAGCCCTAATCCAGTAGCCATACATCACTAAAGAGGCATTTACTACTAAGGTGTCCAGAAGGGATTAACCGTCCATGCCTAAACATTCTACATTCACTGTGACTTCTAAAAAGGGGCCCCATGCCTGCTGTTACTTCTAAGATTTCCCTGAAGCTTTATAGGCCAGACGTTCATACCCTGCCAATCTGTACATACCTTATAACCATGCAGTCAGAGTTGGCACAACAGTGGCCCTCCAGTACCGTAGAGAACACGCCTCATAGCTTCAATAAGAGCTACCACTAGCCAATCATGCAATGGGTGGTGAATGTCTTGTTGGGTAGTGTCACCAACACTACACAAGAGGCTTCCCTGGCATTTCTCTGCCCATCACTTCCTGAAGTAAAGTGAGAGCCTGACCCACACACCTCAGTCTAGAACAACCCCAAAGTAGGTGAAGGAGTGTACCTTACTCCTTTTCACACTGCCAGCACTGAGCGTGTGGGATAAGCTTCCTTTTATGTAGGAGTATTGGTGTCCTGTGACCACACCTGTGCAAAGACGTAGATAAGGTGGAGACTATCCAGAGAAGGGTAGCAAAGATGGTACAGGGCTTACACCACAAAACATATGAGGAGAGACTAAGGGACCTCCATATAACCTCACTGGTGGAGAAGAGACAGCAGGGGGACATGATTGAAACTTTCAAGTACCTCAAGGGCATAAACAAGGTACAGGTGGGGGACCTTTTCCAGTGTAGAAAAAATACTAGAACAAGGGGGCATGATATGAAATTGGAAGTGGGTAGATTAAGAGGTAATGTGAGGATGTTTTTCTACACAGAAAGGGTTGTCGACACTTGGAATAGTCTGCCACAGGAGGTAGTGGGGACAAGTACAGTGGAGTGGTTTAAGCATGCTTGGGACTGGCACAAGGGAAGCCTGAGATGGGAGGGAGTCATGAAAAGCCATTGATCACATAGGGTCAGTGGCCACATACAATGTATAGGGCCTACAGGCAGACTGGATGGGCCTAGCGGTCCTTATCTGCCAACAATTTCAATGTTTCTATGTTCCTATATCAATGGCAAATAATTTTAAGCTGAATCAGGTGTCCTGAAATATCTCTGCTTACACTATATGCATTAGTCCAAATGTTAAACCATTCCTCATCCGACAACTGGTGACCCAACTGCTTCTCCCAATGGGACCATATCTGTGCAGTGTCAGGAGTATGATCATCTACCCAAGCTTTGTATATGTGACCAATTTTAGGAGAAAGGTATAAAGCCTTCCTAATAGAGGGAACACCTACCAGCTCATCCCATTTAGTAGCCACTGATAACCAAAGCTAGTTTCCACTTAGTTGTGATAACAGATGCTGCAGCTGCAAACACTTCCAGTGATGAGCTGCAGGAAGAGAAAGCTCCCACTGCAGCTCCAAAAAGGATAACTAAATCCTCAATTCTATATAAACCTACTTTAGACCAAGCAGGCCATAAGAAGGTTAAATGGCTATTATTCCACAGCAGCCAACACCTAACTGAACATTCCAAGCAAGGCCAAGAATTCATTTTATAGTTGATGGTACTGTACATGGACAGCATATTCCTGGATTGGAGTAATGTCCAAGGATTCACTAGAAATCCCACTTTACGGAATCCCAAGTTTCAAGGCATCTGATTGCCCAAAACTTAGAGATCCCCCACAGTTGGTAACTGCCCACTATGGAGTGTTTTTACATGTTTTGAGGGGCTTTGCCCCCTCACCCCCATACTATATATTACAAACGCTGCCATGGGCAATTATCAACTGTCAGGATAGTGAGTGTTGGGCAATCAGTGTGGGGCTCCTGAAACTCAGGATTCTGACCGTTGAGATTTCAAAATACTCTCAAATCCAAACGTCTAGACAAATCCCATAATACAGCTTCCAGAGGCAAGTCCCCTGGTAGGCTACATTCCAAGTCCAACCAACGAATAAATATCCTGCTATATTTGGAGTGGAGCCACAGCCATATCTGCCTGAGCCCTGCCACAAGATAATACCCTTTAAACTGTGTGGCTTAAAAAAACCTTTAGCGTAAAGAGCCATCAGGAGCAAAGCAGAGTTCAGTGGTTTCTTCTCCTCCTCCCATAGAAAATTAGACATTATTTGGGCAAATTGTTTCCAGAGAGACAGGAAGTTTAACAAGTAACTATCGTATGACATATAAAACCCTCGGCAGTGCCATCTTCTGTAGAACTTGAATCTTACCCCATAACAACAAGTGAGTATGCTTCCACAGAGCCACAACTTCTTTTAACTGCGTCAGCAGAGGGGTAAAGTTTAAAGAAGGCCATTGTTTCAAATCCAGTGATATAAAAATACCCAGGTATTTAATAAGAGAAGTAACCCATAAAAACCCCATATCAGACATTGATATGCTGCAGCTGACCATATTTAAGGGGAGGAACTCAGTTTTGCCCCAATTATTAGTTAGCACTGAAGGAAAGGAAAACTCCTTCAGGATATGTACTAGAGCAGGAATTGCTGACATTTGGTCCCTCCCAGTCAATAAAATGTCACCTGCAAAGAACATAACTTTATCTGTCCTCCACAATCTATTCTGGGGATGTCAGAGGCCTCCCAAATAAATTGAGCCAGGGGTTTGATAACAAAGACAAACAGAGCAGGAGATAATGGGCAGTCCTGATGGGTGCCTCAGTGCAGCTGAGAAAGGAGTGATAAGGTACCATTTGTTAAAAGATTCCCCTGAATGGAGTAATAAATAAGATGAACCCACCTAATACATGTATCCTAAACCAAATTTGCTAAGGACCGCTTAGTAAGTATGGTCCTTCGACAGAGTTGAAGGCTTTTTCAGTATCTGTAATATCTGCCACTGGTTCTGACATCGCTGCAGAGGCACACATCAAATCCACCAATCTCCAGATATGATCCGCCCCATCTCTGCCCTGCAAAACAGCTTGATCTGAGTGGATCAGAGAAGGCAAGATTGTAAGAAGTCTATTAGCCAAGATTTTGCCAGGATCTTGTAGTCAACATTTAAGAGCGTGTGATGGGGTGGTAATTTGGAATACAGGAAAGGATCTTTCCCAGGTTTGGTAAAACTGCTATAGTGGCCTCATACAGTGATGAAAGGAGGTTTCCATAGTCCAAACCTCATTAATGGTGGTTGTTAACAATGGAGCAACCAAGTCTCCTATGGATAGGTTCCTAAAGTTGAAGGATGATTTCATATCCCAACCTCTCCTCTATCCTTTTCAACCTATCTCTGTCCACCACATCTATCCCCTTACTATCAAATAGGCCAAAGGTGTTCCTTCTTTAAGTCAGGGAACCCCTAAACTCCCAGAAAACTACAGATCGTATCTACTGTCCAATAAGATGAACAAGGTCCTCGAGAAAATAGTGTTCCTTCCAAGTCTCTGACTATTTTCCCAAATACAGTCTATTATCTCCTGACCAGTATGGTTTTAGAATGGTTTTAGCAATACTACAGCACTGGCCCATTTTACCCACCACATTCTCAGGGAAGCGGACAATGGTAGGCTCATCAGGCAATCTTTGTTGATCTCTAAAGCTTCTGACATAGTTGACACTGAAGATCCTCCTCCGTAAATGTTATTCTTATTACTTTTCAACAGGTACCTTGAACTGGTTCAAAACCTACCTATCAACAGATCCCAAATAGTCTGTATTGGAGGGTCTTAAACAGCCCACTACAAGTACATAGTGGGTCACACAAAGATCCATGCTTGACCCATCCTCTTCTCACTCTGCATTAGTCCCCTACTTGAAGATTAATCAGGCTGCCACAAGATCATGTACACAGATGATCTTATCTTATTTAGAGTAACAAAAGCCCTTAAACTATCCCAATCCCTACTCAAAGGTTTTCCTTTATGCTCAGCTGGTTTACAGCAAACAGACTTATCATCAATGTAAAGGAAACTAAAACCATGTTATTTGGCTCAAAACCTTGGTTTATAGATTCACTCATGGGTGAAACGTAAGTGTTTATTTCTTAAGCACCAAACCACAGATGCTCTTGGCCCTTTACAAGTTGATGCAAAAGACATATACAACATCAATAAAACAATGAACAGATCACAATCAGATCAGTAAATACATTAAATAAATATCAATAAATAACAGTGCATCAAAAATATAATAAACTATAGCTGGTTTCCAAAAGCTTCTCTAAATAGATGGGCCTTCAGACCCCCTTTGAAAGCCTCCACCAATGTATCCTCTCTCAGAGATTTTAGTGATGAGTTCCACAGGGCCAGGCCGGCCACCTCAAATGCACAATCTCCTGAGGTTTTCAGTCTGGCCTTGGGAGCCGTTAGGAGGCCCTTGGTGGAGTAGCAGATTGAGCACACAGGGCAGACAGGGGACAGGAGGTCACTGAGGAACCAGGGCCCGAACCATATAGGGCTTTATAGGTGAGCATGCCCACCTTGAAGGCAATCCCCCACCTCACCAGCAGCCAGTGCAGATCATGCAGAACCAGAGTCACATGTCAGATCTTCGGAAGGACTGTCAGCAACCTGACCACTGTGCTGTGCACCAGCTGCAGTTAACAGAGAATCCCCACTAACCCCGAAGTACAAAGCATTACAGTAGTCTAGCCTTGTCATAACAAAGGCACAAAATAAGGAGATGTGGGAAAAAACTGTGGTAAGAATTCAGACTTATAGTAAATCATTGTCTGTGCATTATTTCAGTGTGGTGAAATAAATTTTGTATTTTATTTTTGTTTTTCCCCTTTTTAAATTGTACTAGTTATGTTTTGTATTTGAATGTGTAAAGTTTGCCTTTTAATCGTGTATAGAACTTCAGCCTGTACTTTTGTACCTGGTTGCAATGATAATAAATAAAAAACAATTAATTAATTAATTAAAAAGGTACCCATGAGGGCAGGTCACCAGGGGAATTAAGGCTTTAATCTGGGCAACATTCATCAAGAAATAAAAACCACTTGAACGATGGATGACACCTGAGCCCCAAGTGTCAATCCACTGTCAAGGATGACATCTAGATTGTTCACCTTAGTAGAAGCTACCAACTGGGTGGGGCCCAAGAACAGCTCCATTCCCAGTCTGGCAGCAGCCACATCATGCCACTGACCAGGCTTAATCACTAGTACTCCCATTTTGTCGGGTTAAGTCTCAGCCAGTTAGAGGACATCCAGTCTTGGATCTCAGCCAGATATTTGTTTAGCACCTCCACTGCATCACTCACCCTGGGTGCAAGGACATATACAGCTGGGTATCATCTGCATAGCAGTGACAACCCAAGCTGTAACATCTAATAATCTCACCTGGGGGAAACACGTACACTGCAAACAACACAGGTGACAGGGTTGAATCCCTTGGGAACTCTACAATGCAGGGGCTTTGGGAAGAAGGAGAAATTTTCCATCACTGCCCATTGGATCATGCCCAAGAGAAAGGACTCAACACAGTTTATGACAGTACCAGTGAGTCCACAGAGCTCCCTAAGGTGACCCAAGGGCACTATGTTGTCCACAGTGTCAAATACTGAAGCGAGATCGAGGAGAATGAGAACTAACTAATCTCCTCTATCTCTAACCCTGAGGAGATCATTTTATACCCTGTCTAGTGCAGTCTAATGCAGTTTTGGTGCTATGCCTGACCAAAATCCAGACTGAAATGGCTTGTTGGTGTCATAGACCGCAAGTACTACTGCCACATCCTAGCCCCTGAGTGGATCCCCCCACCCCGATAATGTCTCTTGCTTTAAAGAGCCCCTGACTACATCTGTCTTTGTCTGAGGATCCATTACAGTAATAGAAACTCAGACTGCTGAACTCTCATTCTATTGCAGTAAAAAAACAGCACTGGCAATCTGTGCACTGGCACTTGCTCAGAACAATCTGGGACACAGCACTTGAGATTTTTATCACCATGATCAGAAGCTCAAATGATGAATGAATGTTCATTCAGGTAGGTGAAGAAATAACAAAGCACTGCTAAAAACTGAGCAAACTCCTCAAACAGATCTAGGCAAGCACATGTTCTCTGAGCAGTAAACTAATCTGGAGCACAACAGCTCAGTTTGAGAACGCTCCTTCTACTTCAGATATAAAACAACAAAGACGAAAACTGGAGCACTTGTACTTTGTGCACTTACATTTGCTCCCACTACCCCTCTCCTGATATCTGCTGTTGGTAGCGCGAGCATGGACAAGTAGGCAGGTCAAGACTTATGTGGCATAGCTCAGACAAGTATTGCAGTGTCTTCAAGCAATGTGATCACTGGAGAGAAGTTGCATCATTTTATTAAAAGGTGCTCATACAGTATGTTGGGCTGCGTCAGCTGGCAAGGCAGAAACACGTAATGTAATCAGATAAAGTGCTGTCACTTTCACTGCAGAACGTCATTTATGTGTAATGTTAGGTTGTGAAGTGCTAAATGAAAAGCTCTACTGGAACTTTACTGTTACAAGCCTGCATTTATAGTACAACATAAAGTGACAAAGAAATGAACTAACTAACTAAATAAATAAATAAAAAAAGGGCCTGTGCAAGGGCGATGACCTGCATCCACCCAGGAAGGAACCATAGTCCTCAGAGAACAGTTTCAATGTTACATTGGTGAGCATTTAAACTAGCCAGTGGAGGTGGTGAAAGGAAGCAGAGAGACATAAACTGTCTCCCACAAGAAGCTGAAGTAGTTAGTAGGGGAGAACCCTAAGGGTGAGAAATCCCCAAGGGTACCAAATCTATGTTAGAAAGGAAGAGAGGCAGGAATGAGAGCAGGGGGGTAAGAGGAGAAAACAAAAGGGAAAATGGGGGATTGTCATGCAGGGTGGTAGTAGAATTTGTAAGGCTATGTGGGTAAATGCTTGAAGTCTGGAAACTAAAATCCTGGATCTAGAGGCCATCACGGCAGAGGCTGACCTGGACATTGTTGCCTTCACCGAGTCATGGTGCAATGAAAACCGTGACTGGGATTTAGCCATTCAGGCTCTGTCCTATTCAGGAAGACAGGAAGGAAAAGAAAGGGGAGGAGTGTCTCTTTATATGAGGGATAGCATAAAGGCAATAGTGGTACAGGAAATATGGGGGGGGGCAGAGGTACTGTGAGTCATCCTAAAAATGGGAACTGGAGCAGCAATTCCCACTGGCATGATCTACAGACCTCCAGCATGGGGTGGGGTTGGATAAGATTTTGGTGGAAGCCATCTAAAACATGGCAAATAAGGGGGAGATGCTGCTGGTAGAGAACTTCAGTCTGCCGGATATAGATTGGAGCTTTCCAGCCACAGCTTCAGCTAGCAGCAGGGATATCCTGGACTACCTGCAGTGGGCTTTCCTCAAGCAACTAGTAAAAGAGCCTACTCATGAGGATGCAGTACTGGACCTTGTACTCACCAACGGGGACAGTGGTGTAGATGTCACAGTGAGTGGCCACCTGGGGATCAGTGATCACTGTACAGTGTGGTTTGATATATGCACTATGGCAATATCAAGCCATGCAAAGGTGAGGGACCTGAACTTCTCAGGAAGGCCAGCTTTAAAAGATGGAGAAATTCCTCAGGGAAACCTGGTTGGGAAGTGGAACTTAGCTGGAGGAGGAACAGTGGTGAAACTAAAGAGGGATAGTGAAGGCAATGGACCTCTGTGTCAAAGCATGTAAGCAAAAGCAAGAGGATAAAGAGACCACTATGGTTCTCTAAAGTGGTGGTCAGGAAGGTAAAAACCAAAAAGTTAGCTTTCCAGAGGTATAAGGAGACAGAGGGTGGAGGATAGGGAGGTGCATTAGGAAAAACAGGAGGCAGGAAATGCAATTAGGGATGCAAAGGCACAAATGGAGGAGAAAACAGCACAGGCATAAAAGAATGGTGACAACATGTTTAAAATATGTACTGTAAGTAAAAAGACAAAGACTAGGGGGGAGAGATAGTAAGGCTTAGGAGGGAAGGCAGGGAGTGTGTGGACGTAGACCAGGAAAAAGCAAACATATTTTTGCACAGTGTTCACAGATTAAGTGGAAAGTGAGGGACCAAAGATAAGTGCCAAGAGCATTGAAGGAAGGAAGGCAGATACTAGTCCATTTAGAGAGGAGAGAGTTCAGAAAGAACTCGCTAATCTGAAAGTGGACAATGCAATTGAGCCAGATGGGGAAAATTCAAGGATATTGAGGGAGTTCAGAGGGGTACTAACTGCACCCCTGACTGCCCTGTTCAACCATTCACATGGGAGTGGTTCAAGAGAACTGGAGGAAGCAGATGTAGTCCCACTTCACAAAAGTGGTATTAGGGAAGAGGCTGGCAATTACAGGCCAGTCAGAATGACTTCAGTGGAGGGGAAATTAATGCAAATAATAATAATAACTTTATTTGTTAAGCACCTTTCAGAATCATAAAGGTGCATTACCAAAGAGATAGATAAAACAAGATAAAATATAGAACGCAATATAAAAACAGATACTCAGTAAGAATTCAATATAGTTAAACTGAATATGCTTGGTGCCACAAATATGTTTTTAATGCCTACTTAAATCACTCCTAAAGGAAAGAATTTTGGAATGTCTTGAATCCAGTGGCTTACAAGATCCAACACAGCATGGATTCACTGGGGGAGGTCATGGGTCATGGGAAACAAATCTGATAGATTTTTTTCCTGGTGACCAGGAAATTAGATCAGGGTGGAGGGGTGGATGTGGCCTCTAGAGTTTAGTAAGGCCTGTCACACTGTTATACAATAGAGGACCTCATAACCAAGTTCAGCAGCCTAGAATTGGACCGACAGTGGTAAACTGGGTAAGGAATTGGTTAGGTGACAGGAAAGAGGGTGGTGTTAAACTGAGTTCATTCAGGGAAAAAGGGTGACCAGCAGGATGTCACAGGGATCAGTACTGTGAATGGTCCTCTTTAATGTCGGTATTGATGTTCACAGGGTTCAGTACTGGGAACGGTCCTCTTTAATGTCGGTATTGATGTTCACAGGGTTCAGTACTGGGCACGGTCCTCTTTAATGTCGGTATTGATGTTCACAGGGATCAGTACTGGGCACGGTCCTCTTTAATGTCTGTATTGGTGACATTCACAGGGATCAGTACTGGGCACGGTCCTCTTTAATGTCTGCATTAGTGACGTTCACAGGGATCAGTACTGCGAACGGTCCTCTTTAATGTCTGCATTGGTGACGTTCACAGGGATCAGTACTGGGAACGGTCCTCTTTATTGTCGGCATTAGTGACATTCACAGGGATCAGTAATGGAACGGTCCTCTTAAATGTCGGCATTAGTAACGTTCACAGGGATCAGTACTGCAAACGGTCCTCTTTAATGTCTGCATTGGTGACGTTCACAGGGATCAGTACTGGGAACGGTCCTCTTTATTGTCGGCATTAGTGACATTCACAGGGATCAGTACTGGAACGGTCCTCTTAAATGTTGGCATTAGTGACGTTCACAGGGATCAGTACTGCGAACGGTCCTCTTTAATGTCTGTATTAGTGATGTTGCAGTGGGGCTTGAAGCAAAGGTATGCCTTGTGGACTACACTACAATCTACAATGGGGTAGACACCTGGGGGAATGAATTGAGATCTAAGAAAGCTAGATGAGTGGTCAAGGGTGTGGCAGCTGAGTTTCAGGTGAAGAAGTGCAAAATCATGCACCTGAGGCACAGAAACCCAGGGCTGGAGTACAAAATGGGGGGTGTAGTATTAATGACCACCAATCAAGCAGGTAATCATATCTGATGACTTAAAGGTGGCCAGATACTGTGACAAAGCAGTGGGGAGAGCTAGTGGGATATTTGAGTGCACAGGGAGGGGTATCACCAGCAAAAGGAAAGAGGTGGTGTTCTCACTATATAGATCACTGGTGAGACCTCAGCCAGATTACTGTGCCCAGTTCTGGACACTACATCTCAATAAGGCCATAGACAGGGTATGGAGTGCATCAAAAGCCCAATGAGGAGAGACTAAAGAACCAAAATAAGTACACCCTGGAGGACAGGAGGGAGGGAAGGGATATGATAGAGGCTTTCAAATACCTCATGGGAATAAGGAAGGTTCAAGAAGGGGAAGCATCTTTCAGAAAAAAGATGCTCAAGAACAAGGGCATGCAGTGAAGCTGGAGGGGTTAGACTCAGAGAAGGTGTGAGGAAGTAGTTCTTCATAGAAAGTGAACACAAAGTGTGTTCCTATAGGGTCCCATTTGAAATGGCATACATTTTCACATCAGTAACTGAAAAAATGGTGGTTACGACACTTAGGCCATTTGCAAACTAAAACAGCATTTGCAAAAGTGTTGAACTTTTTCTTAACTTCTCCCATTGACTTATAATGGGAACTTGTTTTTTTAATAACTTTTGAACCGTTCAATATATTTTCGCAAACTCTTCAAAAGGCACATTGGAGACCCTGGACACACACTCTCTGAAGTTTTTGGACTGGTCACGCAAAGTGTGCTACCTGTAGGTGCGAGCAAAGAATTTGCAAAAAAGCGTAATTGTGTACATGGATGTTGCTTAATAACTCTGCGGCTGTATATCCAACTAGTACAAAAGTTGGCAAATCCCAAGACCTATGGTGGTCCTCTGAGCCTGCTAAATTTTAGGCAAATCTATTCAACGGTGGCAAAGTTATTAAGGTGCAAAGTTTCACCCTTTAACCTTAAATGTGCTACTCAACCTAACTATGATAGTACTACTGTGCTACCGTAATATATATATATATATATATATATATATATATATATATATATATATATACACACACACACAGTATGTATTCATATGGACACCATCATGCAGTAATGGGGCTGCAGGGCCCTCCATTATGCAGTTGCACCACTATAGTTAGGGTGGAGTATAGATATATATACAGTATGTATTCATCTGGATACCATCATGCAGTAATGGGGCTGCAGGGCCCTCCATTATGCAGTAGCACTACTATAGCTAGGGTGGAGTATAGATATATATACAGTATGTATTCATCTGGATACCATCATGCAGTAATGGGGCTGCAGGGCCCTCCGTTATGCAGTAGCACTACTATAGATAGGGTGGAGTATAGATATATATATAGTATGTATTCATATGGATACCATCATGCAGTAATGGGGCTGCAGGGCCCTCCGTTATGCAGTAGCACCACTATAGTTAGGGTGGAGTATAGATATATATATAGTATGTATTCATATCATGCAGTAATGGGGCTGCAGGGCCCTCCATTATGCAGTAGCACCACTATAGTTAGGGTGGGGTATAGATATATATACAGTATGTATTCATGTGGATATCATCATGCTGTAATGAGGCTGCAGGGCCCTCCGTTATGCAGTAGCACCACTATAGTTAGGGTGGGGTATAGATATATATACAGTATGTATTCATGTGGATACCATCATGCTGTAATGGGGCTGCCGGGCCCTCCATTATGCAGTAGCACCACTATAGTCAGGGTGGGGTATAGATATATATACAGTATGTATTCATGTGGATACCATCATGCAGTAATGGGGCTGCCGGGCCCTCCATTATGCAGTAGCACCACTATAGTCAGGGTGGAGTATAGATATATATACAGTATGTATTCATGTGGATACCATCATGCAGTAATGGGGCTGCAGGGCCCTCCATTATGCAGTAGCACTACTATAGTTAGGGTGGAGTATAGAATATATATACAGTATGTATTCATATGGATACCATCATGCAGTAATGGGGCTGCAGTGCCTTCCATTATGCAGTAGCACCACTATAGTTCAGGTGGAGTATAGATATATATATACAGTATGTATTCATATGGATATCAATCATGCAGTAATGGTGCTGCAGGGTCCTCCGTTTGCAGTTGCACCACTATAGTTAGGATGGAGTACACAGTTTAATGTTTATTTAATAATTTATTTATTAGGTCTAGGATTACAATACCTTTGAGCCAGGGCTCTGTTACAAAGGTTCCACTTCAGGTTACAATTCAAAACATCGACATATAAGTCAGATTACAAATTCAATGCATAGGACAAGGTTGCAAAAGTGTAAGCTAAACAGTTACAAAGCATCTGATTAACAAAACAAGTTTTGGAGGTTAGTTACAAGGAGATAGCAGATGAGGTGCAGAGAGGATAGAGGACAAGAAAAAGAAGAGTAGAGGGAGTAGAGAGCTACAGAGGATGAGTGCAGCTAGAGGCATTGTCGTAGACATAACATGGGAAGTGCGTGCTAAGGGTAACAAGTGTTAATAGGAGAGAGAACTGCATAAGGTTAGGGAAAATTTTCATGGGGTCAGTTAGCGAGGCAGTCACAGGAGCTAGAGGAGTAAGAGTGAGGCTGAGCCTTGATTTAAATGCACCAAGGTTAGGAGTGGATGAGATGTAACTATTTAGACCATTTAGCCAGCTGGGCGCACTGTGGCAAAAAGATCTTTGACCTTGTGAGATATGACAACATGGGACCTGCAGGAGCTGTAGTCAGACCTCCTGGTTAGCGGGGTTATTGCTAGGGTGCAGGGCTGTGATTCAGACCTCCTGGTTAAGTGGGGGTTATTGCTAGGGTGCAGGGTGCACACACTCCAGGAGGTGCAAGGCCCATAGTTATTTGTTAAACCTCAACTTTTGCTCTTTAATAACTTTGCAACTGTTGAAAGGATTTGAAAGACATTTGGTATGCACTGTCCTGTGGGGCAAAGTCTCTTGATGTACCAAGTTTTGTTTTAATCAGATTTGCATATTTTGTGCTGTGTATAGTGAAAAAACAGTAACAGTCACTTTTTCACCTGTTTTGGTTGTTTTTCCTCATTGCACTGCACCACACCATTGGAATTTTGGTCTGAAGTTTTTAGGGTAGACAGATCTTACATGGAAGGACAAGCCAGCATTGGTTTGGTGAAAACATATTAATCCATTCCAAAGTTATTAAAATTTTGAAATGTGGGTTCTGAACATACTCATTTCAGTCTTTTGGATAACAGCAAGGTGCGAAAGGGACTATGATTTTCATAAAAAATTGCTTGCATAAAGGTTTTGACACCTCATGAAAAGGGATGTTTAAAGTTTATTGTTTCTTACTTCACTGCAAAAGCAGTTAGGAATTTTAGGCTGAAATGTTCAGAGTACAAAGGATTGACCCACAGATGTGACTTTTACTGGTTTGGTAATAATATTTACATTGGTTCCATACCTATGGCATTTCAAAGTTTGAAAATTTCCGTGAGGATAACACTGTGGGGACGTAGTACCTTTCAATCCTATATCTCAGAAAATGGTTCAAGATACAGATTTTAGCTAAACGCTTAGATATATCGCCATTTGCAGCATGAAGATTACTTAATATGTCTCTAGGCCTGTGCTGAATCTCTACAATTATATATCTCACATATGGATACCACTGTGCAGTAATTGGACTGCAGGACTCTCCATTATGCAATAGTGGGAGCACGGAGAAGACAGTTCATTTCAATGTCTCTACACTTATGGACAGATGGGAGCACAATGTGATACTATTATGGACTGATGGGAGTGCAGGGCCCTCTGGGAGATGAGGGTTAATTACACTGTCTATACACTTATAGTTACATAGGAGTGCAGGGTCAGGAGGTCAGTGCACTTGGGATCCTGTGCAATCACAAGCTACCACAAACATATAAGGGTAAGATTACACCCTCTCATAAAGTAAGGAAATTCATTGCTAAACACTTTGTTAGTGCATCAGTTAGGGTTGAAGCAACAAAAGTAGGGAAATTAGGCATTAGGGCTTTGATCCTAACTCCCCCACCTACCCCACCACACAGCTCTACAATGCTGAGCCAACAACTAACTTGTCGACCGGCGCCATCACCCAGGCTCCCTGTCAGCCAAGAAGTGCAGTTGGCAGGGAGCCACAAGCATTGCAGGGTACTATTTTTGGGGCTTCAGCCTGAGAACCCCGTACTTAGAGATACAGACTCCGGGACAGAGTTGATTTAGGGAGGGGTGCAAGATGGGAGAGTGTTGCGGGTCCCAGGCACATCCCTAAAAGCAACTTGGCGCTGCTGTCAGCAGCAGCATATGTCGCTATGGGGGTGTCGCTGCAAGTGCATACCACCACACCCTCCACACACCAACAGGCACTGGGGTGTGCTTTGAATCATGGGCCTAAGTCTCACCCTGTTCTCTGATACTGTACCATTTCACCTTTGCTAAGACATGGAAATGGGTGAGAGTAAAGGTTCATGACCCAAGGCACAAATGTGATTCTGCCACTGCAATATCATTCCAAGCCACAGGTGTGAAAAGAATGTTTTGGCATGATTTGAAAAATGACAGCTGTCATGTTCATGAGGTGGTGTAAAAACTGTCTATATTGAAATTTTATGGGTCAAAATATTTATAAGGAACAGCATTATGAGTGAGCATAGCAACATTTCAATGGATGCTCATATCTTTGCCATTTTTACACATTTTGGCCTCAAATCTTCAACATACCCTTCTTATGACCCTAGTGCACGAACAATGGCATTAAAATGTTCAAATCCCATCCAAAAAGTTATCTCACCAGCTGACCATGATCACTTTTAGGGCCAGATTTTTGTAATTCCACCAACATTGTTCATGAGGTGGGGGGCTCAAAAAGGCCATATTGAAACTTTTGTGTAAAAAAATATCAAAATGACAATGTAATGCATAAAAGTTGAAAATCCTATTGAAATACATTGAAGCTCACTTTCCTTACTTTCTCTGATAGCAGGTGATGGTTCCAGCAGCAAGATGTGTCTTCAGTCTCGATCCTGGGACCTGTTCAGGTAAGTGAGTGTGTGTGGGGTTTGTGAGGGTGCAGGGTGGTGGGTGCTCAGTGGGAGGTCAGGGAGGGTGGTCAGATTCAAGAGAAAACATTTTCCTTTATACAGGTTTAAAAAAGAAGACATGAAGGAGCAATTTTCTTTATTACAGTTAAGATGGTAATCAGAAGGTGGGGGGTGCCACTATACAACAGGGAATCAAATGTTAAACCAGGACAGTGATCGGAGGGTTGGAGGTGTCACTAAATGCCAGGGAAGTATAAAAAAAATAAAGGGACAGTGATCAGAAGGTGTGGAGTGGCACTAGACACCAGGGAAATATAATGAAAATGCAGGGACTGTATCGGAGGTTGGGTGGTGCCACTATACACCAGGGAAATTTAAATTAAATTTGTGGCCGGCATCGGAGGGTGAGAGAATGCCAACAGACACCAAGGAAAGATAAAAACATACAACATTGGCAATCAGAGGTGGGAATGCCACTAGACATCAGGGAAACATAAGTATGTGTGAAGCAAGCAATCAGAGGGTAGGGGTGCCACTAGACACCAGGGCAACAATATGGAGTCAGAGATCAAAAGGTGGGGTTGTCACTTGACATTAGTGTAACCCTAGAGTGGCCAACTCTCCCAAGAGCTACTATCCCTGCCTTCATAACCAGATGCAGTTTGTGGTCCTAGGTACTGAAAATGGGTGCCTCCACCAGGAGGGCGGGGTTAGTGTTAGCATAGCCAGCCAGGTACAGCCCTCCGGGACACTGTTACTCCCTCTTCCCTCTACTGGCCTAAACAATACACTGAGCACACAGATACAATAGCCCCCAAACAGCAGATGTACCCCTACACTTGTTGCACTTACCACCAGGGCTGGTTCCACCAGTTTGGCCCTGGAGAACCTCTGTAAAATAAGGTTAAACACAGCAAGCAATAGTAATACAGTGCTATTTGTACAGAGATGCACCACAAACAGTTTAAGTGCAAAAAGATTCAGATCTGATTCATTTAGGGGGAATAAACAAGGAAGGGGCATAATCTGGCTGATTGGCTTAGTAGCTGATTAATCAGGCTACAATGCATGCACTTTAGAGTCCCACTACACAGTCACACACACTCTGGGTACCCAGTTGTTGGTAAAGGCTAGCCTGAAGCATTGCCCGGTGTAGGCCAGCATTGCAGCTGGTCGGGGCCCTAATGATGGAAAGAAATAGTAATGCTTAGTAACCCACAATTTGTAATCTGGAGCCAAGAGGCTCAGTTCATGATAATTAGACAAAACAATTAAATCGGATGACACACATTGATTGAGCTGTTGTTGCAGAGAGCTACCCTGGTGTTTACTCACGCTATCCAGTCGAGGACATGGGATGGACGAAATGGAGACTGCAGGATGACTTGCTGGTTTGCCAGGAGAAACAGGGCCCACACGATTCATCATGGTGTCTTTCCTGTTAACAATGTTCAGCAGGGGCTGATCCCTGAGCTGGTCTCTCATTGATGGTTTTCTCTGTGGCATGAGCAACTGTCTGGGCCAAGGTGGCAGTGCCCAGACTAGGTGAAACAATTCAGATGGCAGTCCGTATTGCTTGATACAGCTTCCAGCCAGCATGACACAATCAGGCAGTGGGGAACCAAATCGTGACCCACTAACAGCATTCAGCACACTTATAATAAAGGAAAAACAGTTCAGATGACAGTCCGGTTACAGTCACAGTGTCTCTGTGCAAAACTGTACACTTTGCAGTGGTTTCAGACTTCCTGACAGGCCTATCACATGGAAGCAAATCTTCGGTCCTCTTCAGGTAAAAATGCAGTCACAATGTGGAAAATGTGGTCACAAACTTCTTCAAATGCAGTCCGATTTGTTCTAATGAAAGAATTCCCTCATGAGGGAAGATGAGGCAGGCAGGCATAGCACAGCCTTCCCAACAGTTTCTCGCACTACTACGCCTGAGCAGCTGCTCGAGTATCTCAAGCTGTTCACTCTCTCAACTCCAAACTCAGACTGACTCGGCTGCAGGCAGCTTGGGACTTTCCCTCATATCCAAAAGGTTTGATTCATTGATTCATCTGTCTGTCAAAGCAAGGGCTCCCCCCCAGGTCCATTTAGGTGCTAAAGTGGAAAAAACTACAATTCCTACAGAAATCCACTCCCACAAGACCCCTAGGGCAGGCTCCATTTAGGGCCTCCAAAGGCACTGATTGGTCCACAATGGCAGTCCAGAACTGAGATGGTGGTGATTAACAGAAATGTCCATGCTGCAAAGAAGACAGGTTAGACAAACTGCAATATTATTATGATTATAGCAGATAATCAGCAAACAAGTACAGTTTCCGACGGAGCTCCCTCTGCGCAATTAGCAAATGGCAGAACAGAGTGATTATCTGAGCAGCCCAGGTGGGGTTCAAGCATGGAAATACTCAGCCACCCAGATTAATTGTACACTGCATTATAGGCATCTTTTAAAGAGACAGGACACATAGGCTATTAAGGCACTCTCATGCAATAGCTTTTAAATGGTTAAGACACAGGACACCATCCTGGCAATGGGCATTTAGGCACACCCAAGGAAGATTTTTGGGAACCCCCATTTGTAGGGGAGTTATACCCTTCCCTGCCTGGAAAAACTTGGCATTTGCGTCAAGTCTACACTACAAGAATATTGAACAGACAATATGCTACACAAGATACTGTAAATATCACATTAGCATACTATACAAATAATAGCTGATGCATCAGTAAACATAAACCTATCAGATTACTATACATTTTCGTTACCCTTCACAATACCATATCTTCAATGATAATAATTATGCATGTTTCATACACGTGACACTGATTCCACTATGATTAACATACTGTTAGTATTATAATACTGATTCAGGTTATAACTTCTTGCATAGTGAACAATACAGGAGGGGACCCTTCCCTATTAGCTAACTTGGGGCTAGATGGGGCAGGGGCACCATGTTCTGAGGGTAGAACAATTAACCTAGAAATGGCAGATAGGCTCAGTTTAAGCAGTGAGCTCTTTGAAATGTAAACACCCTTATGAACAACATTGAGAGGAAGATCCACAGGCCTCCCAAAGGAGTCATAGCTAAGGCACATCACTGGTTTGACAGCGCTTCCATATTTTTCTGAGGGAACAGACACAGGCTCAGGGCGTTCAACACTGGCATTGGTTTCTTCTCCTGTAGTGAGGGTGGGGCCTTTGCAAGGGTTGAAAAGTCCAGGTCGGGAGCACTGTCAGTTCCTTGCTCTGTAGATTCTGTTTCCACAATACTTTGCTCATTATTATCTTCTGAAGAGGGCCCAGGTTGCTCATCCTGAGGACACTCTGACACATTTGGACCTGGTGGTACAAAGGAGTACTGTCAGCACTGTCATATTGTTCTGCAGGTTCTAGTATGTCACCAGGGAGAATTACTACATTGGATTCTTCCTCAGGTAACTCAAACAGTTCCACTAGACACAAGAAATCTGCTACTCAGTCAGATGTAATACTCTGCACCTCACTTTCAGGGGGCATTGGTACCAAGGAAGAAACTGGGGGTTTACACAGTCCTGAAGGCACAGCCTTGTCCCCATAATTATGCATAGGGTTTCCTTGGAACATTTGACTCTGTTCATTGAAAGGATAATAAGCATTGTCACTCTAACTTTCATCAGAGGTAGGCTGACAGTCACTATCATTCTGGGCCTGCTGGGGGGAAGGCACTGAGTCTGGAACAACTGAGGTAGGTTGGCTCTGTCTCTTTTTAGCAGCAGCGTGAGTCAACAGCCCAGGTGAGGCATCACTTGTTGGTTCAACATCAATGATCACTTGGCTGATGGGCAGTAGGTGGTTCCTGTACATGATTTTGACAGCTTTAGAGTCATTTTCAGGGCACACTTTGTACACCGGAAGATCGTCCAGTTTGCCAGCTACTATGTGGGGGAGATAGTGCCACCTATCAGTGATTTTACTTGCCAGTTAATCCCAAGTTATGTAGTAGCACTTGATCCCCAGGCAACAACTCCTGAGCCTTTACCTTTGATCATGTCTCTTTGATAGCAAGGTTTCATTTGGCAGCCATTGTTTGAGTCAATTGGTATGCATAGTTCAATTGAGCTTCCCGTTTCTGCACATATAGTAAATAGTTCTCTGCTCTGACCCCATCTGGGAGACTCCAAAACAGACAGCCACAGGCAACTAGCTCTCCAGAACATGAGGCGATAGGGAGAAAACCCAGTCGCATCACTTTTGACGCAATTGTAAGCGTGTACCAATGTGCTAATCTGCTGACTCCATTTAGACTTGTCTTTAGGATGAAGAGTGCCCAATATGTCTAGAACAGTTCTGTTGAAGCGTTCAGGCTGGGGGTCCCCCTGCAGGTGATAGGGAGTGGTTCTAGACTTCTGCACCCGCCACATGGACAGCATCTGTTTAATGAGCCTACTTTCAAAGTCTCTACCTTGGTTGCAATGGATACATTGGGGCGTACCATAATGGACAAAGAATTTTTCTATTAGCACCTTGGCCACCATAGAGGCCTTTTGATCCTTGGTTGGGAAAGCTTGTGCATATCAGGAAAAGTGATCGGTTACAACCAGTACGTTGCCAATGTTCTTTTGATCAGGATCCAGACACAGGAAGTCTATGCAAACCATCTCCAATCAATCAATTAATCAAAATCTTTATTTATTCAGGTGAACAACGTTGAGCAAGCTCATTTACAAGATGGACCTGGTTAGCTCCGGGTCAAATGGTACAATGCATACAGAGATTTTCACAATAGAGCCAAATAACACAAGTAAAAAACAATTAATGCAGTTAATGCAAGTAAGTACTCAATGTTACATCAGTCATATCAGTTCAGAGTGCTTCTGTAATATTTAAGGAGGACATAAGATGAGGCTAGTAGGAACTTCAGTAGGGAGAAGTGGTCAGCTGCTTGTGTAGGGTGCCGACGCAAGCAAGGAATTTCAAAAGTAGTTTAATCACACAGTATCCCTAAATGTAATACTCTAAACAGAAGGATAAGGGTCTTAACAGTCAAGGAGAAAAGTAATTACAGCTCTTTTTTGGCAAAAATTTCAGCATGGAAATCAGATTTATGCTTGCTTTAGAACAGGCACAGAAACAGACTGCAGGAACCAATTGGAAGCCAACACCGAAGAGCGCTCACATTCTGATTGGATGGCTGCTAATGCCGTGCTTTGCTAATGGAGTGTCCGAGCTTAGGTTCCCAGGTGGCAGTAGAGGCAGTGCCGACTGCCCGGTGACGGGGTTTCCCATGCCTATGGGCAGGGAGCCCGTGGAGAGCATATCCTTGGTAGGGGATGGAGGAAGGGGTCAGTATTAAGAACTGGGCCATGGACAATGGAACATCTGAACCAGCAGGAGGACCAAAACAGCAGGACAACAGAACTGGGTATTCCTTGATGCCTAAAGACTGGCCCAACCACAGACATTCAGAAAGGAGTGTAATAAAACAGAGTCCCAACTCTTGACACTCTAAACAGGAAAAAAAGAGGTCGTGAATTGTCAGGCAATAAGTAAGTGCAGCTCCTTTGTGCAAGTTTTAGACAGAAAATCAGACTTTAGCTTAGTACTGAGGGAGATACAGGAGCAGACTGCAGGAGCCAAGCGGATGCCAAGAAGCCAGTGGGGCACAGGACCCAAGGCAACATGGGTTCACAGTGGGAAGGTCATGTCAGATGAATCTAATAGATTTCTTTGACTGGGTGACCAAAGTAGTAGATCAGGGAGGGGCTGTGGACATGGCCTACCTAGACTTTAACAAGGCATTTGACACAGTCCCACACAAAAGATTAATATACAAGTTAGCCAGCCTGGGAGTGGGTCCCAAGATGACAGCCTGGGTAAAGAATTGGCTGGAGAATAGGACACAGAGAGTAATAGTAAATGGAGTCCACTCAGAAGAAAGAGGGGTTACTAGTGGGGTACTGCAGGGTTTAGTATTGGGTCCAGTCATTTTTAATGTCTTCATCAGTGACATTGCAGAGGGACTGGAAGGAAAAGTATGCCTCTTTGCAGATGACAGGAAGATCTGCAACAGGGTTGATACACAAGGAGGTGTGGAAAGGATGAGAAGGGACTTGGCAAGGTTGGAGGAATGGTCAGAAGTATGGCAGCTAGGATTCAATGCAAAGAAGTGCAAAATAATGAACCTGGGAAACAAGAACCCAGGGGAAGAATACACAACGGGGAGGAGGTAGTAAGAACAACAAAAAAGGAAAGAGGCCTGGGGGTAATCATATCAGATGACCTTAAGGTTAGCAAGCAATGTGAGAAGGCAGTAGGGAGGGCTGGGGGTATACTGGGATGCATAGGGAGAGGCATCAGCAGCAGAAAATGAGAAGTTGTTATCCCTCTGTACAGACAGTTGGTGAGACCTCATCTGGAGTACTGTGTCCAGTTCTGGAGACACCATCTCCGCAAGGACATAGACAGGCTAGAGGCAGTCCAGAGGAGGGCAACTAAAATGGTACAGGGTCTGCAAGAGAAGCCATATGAGGAGAGACTAAAGGAGCTTAATATGTATATGTAACCCCAAGGGGACGTTACCCTTAGGGCTACTACCCCTGCCTGCCTCCACAGAGACAGGATGAGGGGTCCAGATCCATTGACGGGTGCCTCCACCCAGAGGTCGGAGTTAATACTGGTGAGTTGCCTCAGTCACAGCCCTCTAGGTTACTGCAACTCCTTTTGACCCACATGTGGCTCACACAGGGTTCCAACAATAGTCTTCCCCATACATTTACCCCCGGATGGTATTTCTCAGCTCACTCCGGGGACCCCTGTAAAGTAAGGCACAGTTATATCACAGTCACTATGCAGCAGTTCACCAGGGATGCTGAACATAGCCAGGGTGTAGTTGCACAGCAATCTGATTTATTAAAGGAAGCAAATAACAAAGGCAGGGGAAATCAAGGTGGTTGGCTTATCACTATACCTATCTACCTAGGGCTCTGTACAGGCCTAAACCTAATATTTGCTGTCCCAGTACCTGCCCTGATGGCTAGTCCATCATGGCAGCTGGTTGGGGCCCTGACACAAATAGCCTTTGCAGTCCTGAGAAGATCAGGATTAGAAGAAAGTTCAATTAAAACAGTCAGCAGTATAATGAACAACGTGAGGCCACTGAATGCAAACTTAGCAGGGAGCTACCCTGATTCAGTACTCACGACTCCAGCAAGTAATGATTTCTTCACTCCTGGCCAGGCTGAGCCTGAATTTTACCAGCCTCCTCACACATTTTATATGGCAAAACTACAGAGGGGTACCATACCAGGCAGCTGCTTCCAGGCCCCACACGAACTCACAGCAGACTTGGGCACTAAAAGGCAGCTTCAGCATTATAGGTGGCCCGAGCGCGATTTAGCAGGTTCTCCAGTCCTCACAGGTGAAGCCTGGTAGGTAGCTGGGGCTGGCCCCAGCCTCCTTTGATGCACGTAGGTGGGATTAGCCCAAAGACTCGAACAGGCAAATGGCCACCTCAGGCCTTTCACGCGCTTCCCGCGTGAACACTCCACCAGCACAGAAGCACAGAGCTCCTTTCCTCTCCTTAGCCACAACGCATCTGCCCCTAGCAGCATGAGGCACTTCCTACAGTTCGGGCACTACCCGATCCCATTGGCTAACGGCACCTGGCAATCAATTGCCTCTGCTCTCAGTGGTGCGAAAAAGCGCCAAAGCCCATAATGCCTTTCCAAAATTACCAGCAGTTTCTCTAGTGACCAGCCAACTCTGTAAAGTCCTGAGGTACTGATTGGTCCAATTCAGTAGTTCTGGACCAAAATGGAGGAGATAATCGAAACAGTCTTCTCTGCATAGAAAGCAGGTTATAACAACTACTTTATCATTAGTACTCCATGTTATTATCAATGACCAGTTACAGCTGTCCTGAGGGCCCCCGCTACACAACTAGCGATGGCAGAATGGAGCGCTTACTCTGCAGCCTGGGCAGGACTCGAGCATAGCAACACTCAAACCCCCTTCTTTTCAGATTAATTATGACTGTGAATTAGGCAACCCTTAAAGAGACAGGCATGGAGACTTTAGAAGTGCTCCTGACAACAGCACTCCTCTGGCCTTACGCGTAACACCATGCAGGTATGGGGGAGCACTTAGGCAAGCCCAGGAAGCTTCTAGAACCCCCATTTGTAGGGGGTTACATATACCTTTGAGGAAAGAAGGAGAGGGGACATGATATAAACTTTTAAGTACCTCAGTGGAATCAACAAAGTCCAAAAGGTTAGCATCTTTCAGAAAAAGAGATGAGCAAGAACAAGGGGACACTATTTAAAGATGGGGGGGTGGTTCAGGGGCAATGTGAGGAAGTATTATTTCACAGAGAGGGTAGTGGATGCATGGAACAGCCTTCCTGAGGAGGTTGTGGGGTCTAAAACTGGGAGAATTCAAAAATGCATGGGACAGACACAAGGCAATTATTATGGGGAGTAGGAAGAAATCGGCTGTTGGTTAACTAGGATCTGCGGCCTATCCTGTAGGCAGAGAAATGGGCAGATTAGATGGGCCAAGTGGTCCTTATCTGCTGTCAAAGTCTATGTTTCTATGTTTCTAATCAGACACCAAAGCAGAAAAGTGCTCGCATTCCATTGGTTATTGGCAAAGTCGCACCTCACTAGTAAGGAGTCCAGTCTAGGTGTCTCAGACAGCAACTATGGAAGTGACAACTGCCCAGTATCTGCATTTCTCCCACCTGAGGGACAGGGAGCCCCTGAAGGGCTAGTCTAAGGCAAGGAAGAGAGCTAGTGGACAGAGGAAAGAGATAGTAAGAGTGGAATGCAGTGGAAAGGGAATACAAAGATGAACTAGGGCAGTTAAATGGTACAGGGTAGGGGAATAAGAACCACAGATTAAGCAATATGTAAAAGACAGCAGGGTGAGTAAGGTGTAGCAGCTGCAAAAGCCATGAAGAGATAATAACCCTACAGGGATTTCTAGAGGGGAAAAACATTTAAGGCACAAGACGCTCACAGAGTTAAGGTCACCAAAGGTTACATGTGATCATAAATTCAACTACGCTCAGACGGCAGCAGCCTGATGGTCTGAACTAAAATTAGGGGCTGGGGTAGCAATTGCATGGCTCACACACATGCCGAGCATATAAAGATTTAAAGGCATTCATACTGTGGAGGCAGTTTAATTTCAATAATTTTTGTACTTTGTTCCACAATGTTGGCAACAGGAAACTAATGGCCACTCTGCCATAGCAAGAGGAAGCCTTGGGGATACACAAGGTGATGTAGGATGCGCTTTTTAGGGCATATGTTCCTGGTTCAGTTAGTGGGAGACAGTCTATTACATATTGTGGAAACCGCTTAAGAAAACTCTATAAGTTCAAAGGACTGTGTTTCTATTATGCCTAAACATAAGAGGACAACTCTGAAAGCTTTGTATAAGGAACAATGATGGGTAGAGATGGGAAGACCAGTAATAAAACCTGATGATAATTGTGGTAAAGCGTATCCAACTTTGCAGCGAGGCTTTAGGACATTAACTATAAAGGAAATCTGCATAATCGATCAGTGAAAGAAAAGAGTTTGGACAAGGCGCACTTTGCATCTCTAGTAAGAAACTGGTTAATTCTAGGGCTAGCCCCAGCCTCTGCCTTAACTTCTTTTCAAGGTCCTCAACATGCTCAATGAATGATAGTTTATGGTCTTACCACACTCCTCAGTATTTAAACTTTAAGACAAACTCCAGTTTCTCTCCAAGCATTGTGGTAATTTAGTAGTGCTCCAGGGCTGTCCAGATTCATCTACAGGGTGAGAACAACATTGTTTTGTTTTTTAACATTTAGAAGAAGTTTTTAAGGAGGAACTGGTTAGAATTCCTCCTGGAGGTCATACAAGTGGCTTCAGGTGTCAGACGACTTACATATACAACTGTTTCATCAGTAAACAGGTGTATGTTGGCATGTTCTTTCTCTCATCAATGTTATTAACATAGATAGCGAACAGTAAGGACCAAGTATGGATCCTTGCGGTACTCACCTCAGTAGAGGTTTGAGTGGGGACAGCTCACCCTCAGCCTTAATTTGTTGACACCGCCCTACAAGGTAGTCAGTAAACTAATGCAAACAAACTGATTCCAGGCCTATACTCTTCAGAGAAGAGAGAAGCAGACTATGATTCACTGTATCAAAGCCTTACTAAGGTCTAGAAATACAGCACAGTCAAAGTTTCTGCTATCCGGTTCTCGGTACCAATCATTTCTTACTTTGGCACAGGCTGAAATAGTGCTGTGTTTAGTTCTAAAGCCAGATTGCATAGGGTTTAGTAGGTTATTGGATTTGAGGTAATCCCTTATTTGGGTGCTGATGATCTTTTCCAGAAGTTTTGATAAACTTGGGAGGAGGAAAATTGGTCTACAATTGTTTAGGTTGCAGGGATCCCCTGATTTAAACAAAGGGATAACATGAGTAATTTTCCAGATCTGAAGAATAAGCCCATGGGACAATGAAAAGATAAATAAGTGGGTGATAAGACAGCTAGGACATGATAGGCAATTTTAGGTAACTAAGGATCCAAAGAATCCACACTAGCACTTTTCTTAATATCCAACTGGAGCATGAAGTCTTCAACCTCTTTCAGAGAGACCAGGTGGAACAAGAAGCCAGATACCGGGGCAGGAGAATCTGAGCATGGGACATTTAGTGGGAGTAGAACAGGGATGCAGGGGAATAGTCATAAGCAAGACTCCAGATGAGGGGAGTAACCTTCAAACCCGGGGGGGGGGACAGACTGGAGGTGGAGGTTTCAGGAGGAGCAGAGGGAGGATGGAAGTATAAGGAACCTGGGTGGGGTTCGACAAAGGGGATCAGGGATAAGGGGTGGGGGTTGGTGTTAATAAATGCCAGGAGCTTGGGAAACAAATTGCCAGAGTTCCAGGCCATGCTGTTCAAGGGGGTTGATGTGGCAGTGGTCACGGGATGGGCACAACAAAACCATGACTGGGACCTAAACTTGTGGGGTACACTATGCTTAGGAAGGATAGAAAGGAGGGCAGAGGAGGTGGAGTGGCTATGTTCATTACAGATGACATAAGAAATTGCTAAGTAGAAGAGGCAGAGGAAATGTGGAGGCCTTATGGGTCATCTTACGATTCCCAGCAGGAGATAAGGTCAAGCTGGGTGTATATATAGGCCCCTAGGATGGGTGATGTTCTGGATGATGATTTGCTGGACAACATCATTACCAGTGTGGACAAAAGGGAAGGAGTGGTGTTGATGGGGACCTTAATATGCCAGGTACAAACCAGGAACCATGTCTTCTAAGGTGGCCAGGAGCAGAGGCTGCTGGACAGCTTCAGGATGTGTTCTAAACACAGCATGTGATGCAGCCCACAGGGAGGGGCATGTCCTGGACATGGTTCTGGCAGATGGGGATCTGGTAGGGGACTTGGTTGTAGAGGATCCCTGACTGGGAGTGACCACAATACTGTCTGGTTTTAAATAAGCATGGGGAGATCTAGGACACTGGCAGTGGACTTCAGGGAGGAAGACTTTGTGGGCATGGGAAATATTTTCAGGATCACTTGAAGGGGATTACATCAATGACAAGTGTGGAAGGAGATGGGAAGTCATAAAATGGGGACTTCATGAGGCAGTCAGGACCTGAGCTAAGGTGAACGTAAGGGAGAAGGTCACATAAACCATGCTGGTGGTCCAGTGAGGTACAGGTAGCGGTCAGAGAAAAGAAGGCAGCCTACAAAAATATAAAACAACAAGGGGATAGGGATAAGGAAATGTACCATCTTGCATCTAGAAAAGTCACCCGGATGGTGAGGGAGAAAAGTCAGTAAAAGCAACAGCTGGCTGGGGCATACATGGAGGAAAAGGGATTCTTCTGGTACATTGGGGAGTGGAGAAAACTAAGGGCCATCTCAGCAGATTGAGATCAGAAGGAGGGTGGGTGGAAGAGGCGAGGGACCAGGCAGAGGTATTTAACAAGTACTTTGCCTCTGTGTTCACTAGGGAGGGGAAGGGATATCTACAAAGCAAGGCATGAAGGGGATAGAAGCGGCAGTAAGTGGGATCAGGGGAGCAACAGAAATGGAGCAAGAGGGAGGGAGAGGTACCCCAGAGGTGTCACATCTGGGTAAGGATAAAAAGGCCAGTAAGGTGGAGGGGACGGATGATGCTATCTCCGCCAAAAGGGTGTGGTTAGCCCTCAAGGCCTAAAGAAGACAAATCTCCTGGGCGGATGGCATTCATCCGAGTACTATGAGAATGAGCGGACATCTGGCTGCACCCTGGGAGACCTCTTCAACAGGTCACTTGAGACAGGGAGGGTACCTAGGGATTGGCGAGAGGCACATGTGGTGCCAATCCATAAAGGGGGGTCGAGGGAAGTACCAGGTAACTATAGACCCATCAGTTTGACCTCGATGGTGGGAAAATTAATGGAGAATATACTAAAGGAACGATTGGGGGTGTACTTGGACGAGGTGGGAGGTCTGAATAGTTGGCAACATGGGTTTGTGCCAGGTAGATCATGTCAAACCAATCTTATGGACTTCTACGAATGGGTAACATCAGAACTGGACAGGGGAAAGCCTGTGGATGTATTATTCTTGGACTTCAGCAAGGCATATGACTCTGTCCCCCACAATGGGCTGGTGGAGAAACTGATAGGGTTAGGAGTAGGCCCTTAGATGGTCAGATGGATTGAAAACTGGCTAGCTGGACGCACCCAGAGAGTAGTGGTCTATGGGGAGCTCTTGAACCCTACAGAGGTTGGTAATGGGGTACCCCGTAGGGCCTCGTTCCTAGGTCCGATCCTGTTTAATGCATACATATCAGACATCAGGGAGGGTATAGGGTGTGAAATGAGTCTCTTCACTGATGACTCCAAGACAGAGCAGTAGTTGAGGGGAAGAGGGAGGTTGGCCTGCAAGGGACCTGGACACCCTGGAAGCTGGGCTCACAATGGAAATTAAATTTCAATATCTCAAAGTGCAAGGTGTTACATATTAGGGAAACCCTAAACACAGGTACACCCTCGGAGGGTTGCTGGAGGCCTCAATAGGGAAAAAGACCTAGGGTCATGGTGGATGCATGTATGAATAACTCTGAGCAGTGCAGGAGAGCAGCTAGCAAGGCAAACAGGATGTTGGGATGCATCGTGAGGGGATCACCTCTAGGAGCAAGGAAGTGATTCTGCCGCTGTACAATGGACTGGTTAGACCACATCTTGAGTACTGTGTACAGTACTGGAGACCATACTTGAAGAGGGACATACAGCTCCTGAAGAGGGTACAGAGGAGGGCAACTAAGATGATACGAGGGCTAGGGGATTTGACATATGAGGACAGACTTGAGGAGCTCTGCCTGTTTTCATTGGAGGAGAGGAGAGATGGGAGGACATGCTTGAGGTCTTCAAGTACCTCAAGGGAATAGATAGGGTAAACATGGAGGGGATCTTTAGACTAAAGCAGGGAGGTATTACCAGAGGGCATGGTTTGAAGTTGGAAGGTGGAAGGGTGAGGGCGGGGGGAGAGGAGGAGGTTTTTCACTGAGAGGGTGGTGGACCCTTGGAATGCACTGCCTGGTGAGCTGGTTCAGAGATCCACAGTGGAGGGCTTCAAGAGAGGGTGGGACAGACACAGAAAGTGGATGTATCAGATGATAGCCTGTCCCGGGGGTGGGGATGGATGATAGGGGTTTCTGGAACACAAGGGGAGGGCCTTGGCACCCAACTAGGGATCTGAGGTTCGAGCAGAATCGATATTCCGTAGGCCTAATCTGCTGGTAAATAGTATGTTAGTAAGACCAGCTGGGGCAAAATGGTTGTTAAATGCATCTAGGACTCTTGGTGTATCATTGATAGTAGTACTCCCAGCTGTAATCTTAGGTGGCAAGGAATTACCAGCCATATATCTGGATATGTCCTTGATTGTCCTCCAGAATTTGGAGGAGCACTTTGCTGCAGAATCCAATTCGGTAAGATAAAATGCTGCCTTCGCATCCCTGACCATTTTCGTATAAGCATTGCATGCCCTTCTGAAATGACACTAGTCTGAGTTGTACTTAGTCCAGCGAGCTTTTTACCGCAATGTATCCCTACCAAGCAATGCAACTTTCAGCTTGGCAGAGAACCAATGACCTGTTTTGTTTTTTACATGATTTTTTCCCATAGGGGCATACATATTTACAGCCTCAACAAGTATATCATGGAAAATATCATATGCCGAGTTAACTGTGTTAGCTAAGTAGAAGTCTTGCTAATGTGGCAAGTGTTCCAACTCATAGACATGGGCAGCCACATCAAAGTTACGACGGGACCTTTTTGTAAGAAATTAAGCTGTAGGTTCTGTATGACACAGTGATTTGACAGCAGGAATAAAGCCATGGTCACTGACATCAGCAAAGAAGGTTCCAGCATGTGAGAAGAGATGAGGCTTATCGACTAAAATAACATCCATCAGTGTGCTGTTGCTCATGTTCTTTTTGTTTGGACATGTGGGTTAGTGAATTAGTTGCACCAACCCACAGGAATCACAGAAAGTGTTTAAGGGTGAAGCAGTCTTCGATAACCAGTCAAAATGAAAGTCCCCTAGAATGATAGTTTCAAGGTTCTCTTTCTCCATAATAGAGCCAAGGTGTGTAAGAAGGAGTGTACCAGCAGATGGGGGTCTATAGCAACCAATCACTGTGACAGCAAGGGAAGTAGATAAATCCATCTTCAGGGTCAAACACTCAAATTCATTTTTGACAGAAGTAGGATCCAAGCAGGGCTTTGTAAGCCTTTCCTTAATGTACACCACTACACCACCTCCCCTAGTAGGCCTGTCCATTCTGAATAACTGGTAGGAAGGAATACTAATCTTCCTGTCCTGAGAAGCTGGCCTAAGCCAAGATTCGGAGATTACCAGAACATCTGGCTGAGTATGGCTGATCCACACCTGAATCATGGAGAAATTTTTAGGAGGCTACAGACATTAACATGCCAGAAACTCATGCCTTTAAGACAAGCAGCATCTGAAGGGGATGTAATGATAGCGATAGGACCAGGGTTTAGCTCAATGTTATCCGAGCATAACAGTAACAGAAGTAATATCTTTGAAAGGGCGGTGATAGTTTGAGAATCATAGATACATAGATACATAGACAGTGTCTGCAAGATAAGGGGCCTATGGCCCACCCAGTCTGCCCATTTGAGCTTGTAAATTCAGTTTGTTTTCCTAGAAGTCTGTTGCCCTACCCCTGACCTCCAGAATTCCTTTATGTCTATACCATGCATTCTTAGATCCCGTGATTGTTTCAGCCTCCACCACTTCCTCTGGCAGGGTGTTCCACTTGTCCACCAACTCGCTCTGTGAAGAAATTCTTTCTCATGTTTCCTCTGAATCGTCCCTCTCTCCAACTTCATCCCATGCCCTCTAGTCCTGGAACATCTTTTCGCTTAAAAATAGTGTTTTCCTGCACCCTGTTCCTCCCTATAAGATACTTGTATGTCTCTATCATATCCCTCTCTCCTCCTCTCCTCCAGGGAGTACATGTTCAATTCCTTCAACCTGTCTTCATAGGACTTGTGATGCAATCCATGCACTATCTTTGTTGCCCTCCTCTGAACCTTCTCTACCCTGTCTATGTCCTTACGTAGGTATGGTCTCCAGAACTGTACACTGTACTCCAGGTGAGGCCTCACTAGTGTCTTGTATAGCGGAATTATGACCTCCCTTTTCCTGCTGGTGATGCCCCTGCCTATACATCCCAGTCCTGGACCTAGTACATCTGTAAGGCTTGCCAGGATCGGTAAGCCAATCACCACCCTTGAAGGTATACCACCAGTGAGCCAGTATGGAGACTGGGAACAGACATCATATATGTTCTTTCAGTGTTGCCAGCCATCCAAGGAGGAGAATAGGGGAGTTTAGACAAGCTCAGTTGGAAGGGTACCAGAGTGGGTGTAGATAAGGTCAGTCCTGTAGCCTAGCGGAAGAGAGGTATCTAGTCCAGTCAGAAAAAAAAGCAGAAGCAGGGAGACAGAAAGAAAGAATGAGATGAGGCAGAAGGGGCAAAGCCATAGTGCATAGAGGATGTGTAGAGACAACCGAGAGGGTCAGTAGGGCAAGAGCCAGCCCATGGAGGTGAAGCAAGAGAGGAGAGGGAGCTGCATGGGGGTCCCAAACTAAGTGAGCCCAGTGAGGTTCAAGCAGGGTGGATACCAAGGTCAAGTGGGTGAAGCCAAAGCCTATTTAATAAAGTGGGAGGTGGGGTGCGGGGATGGGTGCAAATTTTCAGCAAAGTCAAATCAAAGCAGTGGGCACTGAAGCCCAGAGACTGAAAATCCAGTAGAGAAAAAGCAGGGCCAATCAGTGTCTGAGTGGAGAGCAATGGTCCAATTAGAGGAGGGTGGCAGCGTGGCAGCCTATCAGAGTGCTACCCCAGAGCAGCTAAGACTCTTAGTCGGCTTTGAAGGTGTTCTGGTCATCCGGAGGATGGAGGTGCAGGTGGCTGGTAGGATTAGCTGTGGCTGCTCACTGGGAGCCTGATCGGGCAGTGGATCAAGTTTAAGATATAAAACGTATGTTAAAGTAGGCGTTTTAGCTAGGGCAGGGGGTACCAAGGCAACAAGAAGATTATCGGGGCTATGTTGAGCGTAGCAAAGGAGGAAGCTCAGGTATGGAACTGTAAAGCAGGTAGCAGCGCAGGCACAAAACAAAGCTGATAGACAAGCAGGTGGTGAAAATTAAAAGATGTCTTTAAAAGGAAGACAGGACAAGTGTTAGGCCTAATAGCTGTACTCTGCATCTTTAAGTGGAGTTGCAATATTAGTGAGAGAGGAGGATGAAGATTGCCTGAGGGCGGTGCTGATGGGGAGGAGAGTATTTAATAATGGCTGGAGGTCCAGGATGGGAAGGTGGGCACAAAAATTCTATCAGGAAGGAGACAGAAGGAGAAAAGTGAAACAGAAATTGGATTATCTGCAGGGCAAAGTTTACAACTGTGACCCAAATAAAATCTGGTCTAAACAGAAAAAAACTGTATCACTTTAAACTTAGTTTCTGATCCAGGGTAGATAACCACTGGACCTTAAAACAAAGAGAGCTGTAATACTTTAAAATCTAAAAACCTGCAGCCTAAAAGAATTTGCACTTCAAACTACCATTGGTGTGCAAAATTGCCATAAACAGGCTAAGGTTCACATTTAAATTAGGATTCACAGGACAATTTGGAGAGCCTTAACCGGTACCACAATCAGTATGTAACATTAGCTTAAAATCCAGAAGGATCAGTGGTAGCAAAGAAGTAAAGAACTGCAGCAGCCCATCAGTAGGCAGAGCTGATGGTTCTGGCAAGTCATGTTTCAGCAATGTACCTTCAGTCTGGTGATCGGCAGGAAGTACAGCGAGGAAGGTAGCTGGCAGATAGAAGGGGCCCAACCCGCTGCTTGCAGCAGCAGATGCACCCGTATCAAGGGTGAAGCTTCGGTCTGGTGATCGGCGGGCAGTATAGTGAGGAAGGCAGCCAGTGGACAGAAGGAGCCTACCTGGCTGCTTGCAGCAGCAGAGGTAGCCGTGTCAAGGGTGCCTCTGCTGCTGCAAGTATCAGGGGGCCCCCAAACAGTCCACCAGACAGTCCACTGTATCTACTCCATGGGAGTGCTGGTTGTGATATTAACAAGAGGAGCGGCTTTTTTGGGGCTAAGCTTTTCTCTGGAGGCACCTGCTACAGGTTTTGACATGGTTCTCAACATCAGCCCCTGTCTTGGGCCAGTAGAATGTAGACTGCACTAAGTCAAGGGTCCGGTCAATAACGAGGTGTCCCATGTGGTTGTGTAGGGACCTCAGCACCAGCTGCTTGAAGGCTGTGGGTAGTACCAATTACTGTTTTTCTAACTGACACTGCTGATCTACTGTCTCTCGACAGAGTAACTGGTCTTGTAGCTTCAGTTGGGGATCTTCCTTAAACAGTAATGCAGTTCGTAAATAGGTAGAACAAAATTTGGACACATCTTTCCCTGCTCAGAGAGCATCAAGAGTGGGCTGAATCATGGGATCTTGAATACTGTCATTGTCAAACTGGGGCAGGGCACTGATGTCCAATGCAGAAAAATGAAAATATGCCACAGGTATGCAAGTATCAGGGGGCCCCAAACAGTTCACCAGACAGTCCACTGTATCTACGGATAACTGCTCATCTTTGTCAAATTTTTGGCACAATGCTTTAATAGAGTGTTCTGACAGCCTCACCCATTTGTCTTTGGGTGTTGGCTGCTGTGAAAGAGGTCAGCATCGATATGGTTCAGTCCAGGCCGGTATTCAACTACATAATCATAAGTCAACAGGGCAGAAAGCCACCAGTGCCCAGTGACATCCAGCTTTGCTGAGGTCTGCACATATGTTAGGGGTCTGTTATCAGTTTTACCAATATTTTGGCCCCATAGAGGCGCTCATGAAATTGGTCTACACTGCCCCCCATTAGGGCAAGGAACTTCAACCTGTGAACAGGATAATTTCATTCAGATGGTATCAAGCTTCGACTGGTGAAGGCCACAGTCAGGCCATCTTCAAAACCTTGATATAACACAGCCCCAAGTCCCTTCAGGCTGCCGTATGCAGGATATATGGCTTGGTAGGGTCAGCATAGGTCAGCACAAGGGCATGAGTGAGCTGATAGATGAGCTAAAAGAATGCCGCCTCACACTTAGGGGTCCAACAGGCTCCAAATGGTTCTCCTATTCAGAAATACACCTTTTCTTCTTCCTTGAGGGATCCCTTCTTTATCTGCAGTTGGTAGGAGGATAGGCTTGAGTGAGACTGAGAAGTGGCTAGAACCACCAGTAATAGCCACAGAACCCCAAGAAATGATGCAGTTCTTTTAAGTTAGTTGGCTTGGGCCAGGTGGTCAGGGACTCTACTTTACTGGGTCTGTCTGTATCCCCTCGGCTGACACTATATGTCCCACATATTTTACCGATGTTTGGAAAAACTGACACTTGTCTATAGGTAGTTTGAGACCAAATTCTTCCAGGCAGTCAAGAACCTGAATAATCTGGTCTCATGTTCTTCTAGGGTGCGTCCAAAGATGATGACATCATCCAAGTATATAAGACATTCTAACAGATTCACGCCTCCTACTGCATATTCCATCAACCTCTGGAAAGTAGCAGAGGCACCTGAAATCCCATGAAGCATCCTCAGAAAGTCATAGAACCCCAAAAGACAGATGAAGGCTGTTTTCTCATGGTGCTCCAGGGTGATTGGGATTTGATAATACCTGTTTCATAGATTAAGTGCTGAGAACCACTGGCTCCATTCAGGCAGTCCAGGGCATCCTGTATGCAGGGCAGGATATATTGATCTAGCACAGTCTGTTGGTTTAGGGTCCGATAATTTACACACACATCCTCATGGACTCATTCTTCTTGCACACAACAATGAGATGAGATGCATAGGGCTTCTTGACTCTTTAATAATACCGCAGGTAGCATCTCCTGTAGGTGCCTCTGAACATCGTCTATGTCAGCTGGAGCAAGATGGCGGACCGTTCCAGAAAGGTCTGTCATTGAGCAGCCAAATATTATGCTCAGCACCATGGACGCACCCCACATCCCATTCTTTTAGCAAAGACACATGGTCCCTCTGGGCAAGTTTCCTACTAACTCAAGTTTTCCATTCAGCAGACAAGGGGGAATCACCAAAGTCAAGTTGGTCTTGGGTCACCTCCTTCTTTTCGCAAGAATGTTTGTTGTTGGGTAATACTGCAGTGTCCGCGCAATGTACTATAGCTAATGTACACTGTCTGTTCACTTGGACTTCTCAATCTGACACATTTAGAATCTGGACCATCACTCGTCGTGCATAGGCATAGGCACAGGCAGGTAAGATATTGGGATTAACCAATAACCCTCTGGCAACTTTCTTCACCAAGGGTGTCTAGCATCAGTATATTATTTTTCACATTCTTCCTAAGACAAACTTCTCCATGGATGGTGTACTGAGCGTTGGGGCTAGCACTAGAGAGTTAGGTATTTCTTCCACACTGTCCTCACTGGTTTGTCTCTGTCCACCTCGGTAGTCAGTTTCTGCAGGTCAAAGGCACTCTTGATCAAGGCTGGAATTGTTAGGGCTTGCCTTGTCCATTGCCCTTGTTCTCTTGGCACAACTACACCAAACATAGAAACATAGAAACATAAAAGTTGACGGCAAATGGACATAAGGCCCATCCAGTCTGCCCATTTCTTTTCTCTACCTTATAAATGTGCCATTGGCCTTTGCTCTGTCAAGGGCCTATCTATTTATATACTCATCTGTATTGCTCACTTATGCCTATCCCATGCCTGTTTGAAGCCCTGCACTGTATTCATAGCCGCTACTTCCTGAGGTAGGCCGCTCCATGCATCCACCACCCTTTCTGTGAAAAGAACTTCTCACATAACCCTTTAATCAGCCTCCCACTAAGCTCATGCTGTGTCCTCTAGTCCTGCTATTTTTGAACCTCCCCCAGGCCACACTGGAAGTAGTAGGAACTTCCCCATCCTGGGAGCACCTGAGCCACCACCACTATCTCAGAGGTTGCAAAGAAAGCACAGCAGTTGAACCACAGTGGGCTCAGGGAGGGTGAGGGTGGTGGAACAGAGGCACACTCAGTCAGTTGTTCCACTCCACAATCCATACACCATTCTGGGGGACCATAGCTCCCCTGTGGATGCACCCGCAGAGGAGACTAAGGAGGTTGTGGACAACTGTCACAAGGGAGGACCACAAGAAGGAGGCAGAGGACACCACAGGAAAAGGAAGCAGCTCCTGGTGGGGGACTCAGTTATCAGGGAATTAGAACTGGGGGAGCAGGGAAAACTAAAGTAAGGTGCCTGCCTGGTGCCATGGTTTGAAGGGACAGGAAGCACTTCCTCAGGATCACGAGAACAGCTGCATAGAAGTCTGAGCTGAACATCATTGTCCACCTAGGGACAAATGACTTGCTCATCATGAGATTAGAGCAGTGCAGGAGGACTTTGTAGAGTTGGGAAGGGGTCTAAGACAAGTAGCACACATAGTATCCTTCTCAGAAGTGCTGCCTGTCAATGGCATGGGTGAAGCGAGGGTATTTTGCACCATGCGATTTAACGAATGGTTGAAAAATAGTGTGGAGCACAGGGGTTTGGCTTCATTGGGGACTGTGGTTCCACCTGAAGGGACACCAGCCTATACTGGCAAGATGGTCTGCATCTGTCCAGGAAGGGAACAAGTCTTTTAGGCAATTGGTTAAAATGCTTCACTGGCAAGCTTTTAAACTAGTCAAGGGGGGAGGCACTGGTAAGCAGCAGGAAGATCCCAGCCTCCCCCTACAAAACAGGGTACTACATGAGAAAAGACCATGGTAGAAAGGTCAGTGGGGGATGCTGCTACAGAAGGTAAAGCCATCAAAAAATGGAGAGCAATGAGTGCCAATGCCCGTAGTCTTGGTAAAAAGCTTCCTGAATTAGTGGCCTTGATGAAGGAGGAACATCTGGATATCGTGGCAGTCACAGAAACATGGTACACACAGAACCAATGACTGGGATGTAAATATATCAGGATACACCATCTATAGGAGGGACAGGGAGGGTAAAAGAGGAGGAGGAGGAACAGCTCTCTACATAAGGGATGGAATCAAAAGCAACAGAACAAAGCGGTAAACAGGGAGGAGAAAGAAGCACTATGTGTCAGTTTGTAGACAAGGCAATGGCACCACAATCTGCTCAGGGGTTGTATACAGACCCCCCTCTAGGGGGAGGAAATGGACAAGGAAGTGACAGAAATTATACTTAGAATGGCAGAAAAAGGGGAGATATTGCTGATGTGTGATCTGAATATGCCAGATGTTAACTGGAGTGCAGTTGCAGCAGCCACTTCTAAGAGTGGGGTTATTCTAGATGCCCTACAGGAGGCATGCCTTAGACAACTAGTATTGGAACCCACTCGAGAGGGAGCAATCTTAGACCTGGTTCTCTCAAATGGAGATGGAGAGAGGATCACAGATGCAGAAGTGGGTAGCCATCTGGGAACTAGTGACCATCGAACATTATGGTTCACAATAAACCCAGCAATAGAGTCAAGCCATACAAAGGCAAAAGTACAGGATTTTAGGAGGGCTAACTTTGCCAAAATGGATGAGTGCCTAAGGAATGCACTAGCAAATGGGCAGGAAGGAGGGGTGGAAGAACAATGTGGAATAATAAAAACTGCCATCACAGAGGTAGCAAACCTTCATGTGAAGCAAATAAACAAAACAAAATGATGTAAGAAACCACTATGGTTCTCAAAGGAGGTGGCAGTGAAGGTTCAAGAGAAAAGGAAAGCATTCAGGAAGTACAAGTAATCACACAAGGAGCAGGACAGAGAATTGTATCAGTTAAAGCAAAAGGAAGCTGGGAAGGCAGTCAGAACTGCAAAGGCCCAAACCAAGAAAAAGATAGCCAACTCAGTTAAGAAGGGGGATAAAACCTTCTATTGGTACATCAGGGAGCGAAGGAAGATCAAGGGAGGGATAGTGAGGCTTAATAAAGGGGAGGGGTTGGGCAAAGCGTGACTGTAAAAAGGCAGAGATATTAAACAAATATTTTTGCCCAGTATTTACAAATGAAGAGGGGGAGGTACCTAAAACAAACAATAGAAACACTCTGGATAAGGAAGTTGATACCAGCCCATTTATAAAAGAAAGGGTTCTGAAAGAACTCTTAAAACTGAAGGTGGACAAAGCAATAGGGCCCAATAGATTCATCCCAGAATTCTAAAAATTAAAAGTAGAACTAGTGACACCACTGACTACCTTCCTTAACAAATCATGGGAGGATGGGGTGGTACCTGAGGACTGGAGGAGGGCAGATGTGATTCCCCTTCACAAAAGTGGGAGCAAGGCAGAAGCAGGAAACTACTGACCTGTTAGTTTAGCCTCAGTTATAGGGAAAATGATGGAATCACTTCTGAAGGAAAGAACTGTCCAGTACCTAGAGGCCAGAGGGGCACAGGACCCAAGGCAGCATGGATTCACAGCAGGAAGGTCATGCCAGATGAATCTAATAGATTTATTTGACTGGGTGACCAAGTAGTAGACCAGGGAGGGGCTGTGGACATGGCCAACCTAGACTTTTGCATTTGACACAGTCCACACAAAGATTAATATAAAGTTAGCCAACCTGGGAGTGGGTCCCAAGATGATAGCCTGGGTAAAGAACTGGCTGGAGAATAGGACACAGATGGTAATAGTAAATGGAGTCCACTCTGAAGAAAGTGGGGTTACTAGTGGGGTACCGCAGGGTTCAGTATTAGGACCGGTCCTCTTCAATGTCATTATAAGCGACATTGCAGAGGGACTGGAAGAAAAAGTATGTCTTTGCAGATGACACAAAGATCTGCAACAGAGTTGATGCACAAGGTGGGGTGGAAAGGATGAGAAGGGATTTGGCAAGGTTAGAGGAATGGTCAAATGTATGGCAGCTTAGATTCAATGCTAAGAAGTGCAAGGTAATGCACCTGGGAAACAAAAACCCAGGGGAGGAGTAAACAATGGAGGGTGAGATACTAACAACAACAAAAATGGAAAGGGACCTGGGTGTAGTCATATCAGATGACCTAAAGGTGGGTAAGCAATGTGAGAGTGCAGTAAGGAAGGATGGGGGGATAGTGGGATGCATAGGGAGAGGCATCACCAGTAGAAAACAGGAAGTTGTTATCCCTCTGTACATACAGCGGGTGAGACCCCATCTGGAGTACTGCATGCAGTTCTGGAGACCCCATCTCTGGAAAGACACAGTCAGGATGGAAGCTGTCCAGAGGAGGGCAACTAAAATGGTGCAGAGTCTGCACCAGAAGACATATGAAGAGAGATGTAAGGAGCTTAAAATGTATAGCCTCGAGGAAAGGAGGAGAGGAGAGGTGAACATGATAGAAACTTTCAAGAACCACAAGGGAATCAACAAAGTCCAAGGGTAGCATCTTTCAAACAAAGAGGGTGTGCAAGAACAAGGGGCACAATTTGAAGATTGGGGAGGCTCAAAAGGTAATGTAAGGAAGTATTTTTCACAGAGAGGGTGGTGGATGCATGGAACAGCCTTCCGGAGGAGGTTGTGGAGAAAAACAGTGGTGGAATTCAAGCATGCATGGGACAGTCATAAGGCAATTCTAGGTGGCGGTAGGAAGAAGTAGGCTGCTGGTTAACTATGATCTGCAGCTTATCCATTAGGTAGGGAAATGGGCAGACTGGGATGGCCAAGTGGTCCTTATCTGCTGTCAAGTTCTATGTTTCTATGAAACATGTTATACTCTTTCACCTTGTTAATGCCCTCAAGGTGTTTGGAATGTTTTGATCACATCACCTCTCCTCCTTTGTCCTAGGGTACATATACTGAGCTACGTTAATCTGTCCTCATATGTTTTCTGATGCAGTCCCTGCACCATTTTGGTTGCCCTTCTCTGGACTGCCTCAGTTTGGTTAATGTCCTTGTTGAGGTGTGGCCTCCAGTACTACACAGAGTACTCCAGATGAGGCCTAACCAGTGTCTTGTAAAGAGGGATTATTACCTCCCTCTTCTGACTTGTGATACCCCTACTAATACACCCCAACATCCCTCAAGCCTTACCTACTGCTTTAGTGGTCTGCTTGGATGATTTCAGGTCATTGGTGATGATGATGCCCAAATCTCTTTCTTCCCTTGTGACTGCCAGCAACTCCCCTCCCAGTCTATAGGTGGTTTAGGGGTTTCTCTTCCCTATGTGCATGATACTAATATACTAACATACTAATTGCCAGCAGATTAGGCCTTATGGTCTATCGAGTCTGCTTGAACCTCAGATCCCTAGTTGGGTACCGAGGCCCTCCCCACTTCTGTTTCAGAAACCCCTATCATCCATCCCCACCCCCCTGGGCCAGACCATCATCTGATACATCCACTTTCTGTGTCTGTCCCACCCTCTATTGAAGTCCTCCACTGTGGATCTCTGAACCTGCTCGCCAGGTAGCCCATTCTAAGAATCCACCCTCTCTGTGAAAACATCCTCCTCTTTTCCCCTCACCCTTCCACCTTCCAACTTCAAACCATTCCTCTGGTGATACTTCCTTGCTTTAGTCTAAAGATCCCTCTGTGTTTACCCTATTTATTGCCTTGAGGTACTTGGAAGACCTCAATCTTGTTCCCTGTCTCTCCTCTCCTCCAATGAAAACAGGCAGAGCACCTCAAGTTTGTCCTCATACGTCAAATCCCCTAGTCCTCGTATCATCTTAGTTGCCCTCCTCTGTACCCTCTCCAGGAGCTGTATGTCCCTCTTCAAGTGTGTTCTCCAGTACTGCACACAGTACTCAAGGTGTGGTCTAACCAGTCCATTGTACAGCGGCAGAATAACTTCCTTGCTCCAAGAGGTGATCCCCTCTATGGTGCATCCCAACATCCTGTTTGCTTTGCTAGCTGTTCTCCTGCACTGCTCTGAGTTATTCATACATGCATCCACTATGACCCCTAGGTCTTTTCCCTATTGAGGCCTCCAGCACCTCCTCCCAGGGTGTACCTGTGTTTAGGGTTTCCCCACCCAGATGTAACACCTTGCACTTGGTGATATTGAAATTTAATTTCCATGTGTGAGCCCACCTTTCCAGGGTGTCCAGGTCCCCTTGCAGGGCCAACCTCCCCTCTTCCCCCTCAACTACTTCTCCCATCTTGGAGTCATTAGCAAAGAGACTCATTTCACACCCTATACCCTCCCTGATGTCCGATATGTATGCATTAAACAGGATTGGACCCAGGACCCAACCCCGTCAGTTTCTCCACCAGACCATTGTGGAGGGAAAGAGTCAAATGCCTTGCTGAAGTCCAAGAATAATACATCCACAGGCTTTCCCCTGTCCAGTTCTGATGTTACCCATTTTTAGAACTCCACAAGATTGGTTTGACGTGATCTACCTGGCACAAACCCATGTTGTCAACTATCCAGACCTCCCACCTCCTCCAAGTTCACTCCCAATCATTCCTTTATTGTACTCTCCATTAATTTTCCCACCACAGAGGTCAAACTGATGGGTCAATAGTTGCCTGGTACTTCCCTCGAGCCCCCTTTATGGATTGGCACCACATGTGCCTCTTGCATCCCTAGGTACCCTCCCTGTCTCAAGTGACCTGTTGAAGAGTTCCGCCAGAGGTACAGCCAGTATGTCCGCCAATTCCAATATTTCTCTTGGATGAATGCCATCCGGCCCAGGAGATTTATCTTTCTTTAGGGCCTTATGGGCTAACCACACCCTTTTGGAGGAGATAGCATGGTCCGTCCCCTCCACCTTACTGGTCTTTTTATCCTTATCCTGATGTGACACCCCTGGGGTACCTCTCCCTCCCTCTTGCTCCATTTCTGTTGCTCCCCTGATCCCACTCACTATCGCTTCTATCCCCATCGTGCCTTGCTTTGTAGATATCCCATCCCTCCCTAGTGAACACAGAGGCAAAGTACTGCTTTAATATCTCTGCCTGGTCACTCGCCTCTTCTACCCACACTCCTTCTAATCTCAATCTTCCAAAATGACCCTTTGTTTTCTCCACTCCCCAATGTACCAGAAGAACCCTTTTCCCTCCCCATATCCCTGTGCAAGCTGCTGCTCTTTACTAGACTTTGAACCCGCACCATCCAGGTGGCTTTTCTAGATGTAAGATGGTTCATTTCCTTTCTCTATCCTCTTGTTTTTATATTTTTGTGGGCAGCCTTCTTTCTGTGACTGCTACCTGAACCTCACTGGACAACCAGCATAGTTTATGTGACCTTGTTCCCTTATGCTTCACCTTTGTGCAGGTCCTGACTGCCTCATGAAGTCCCCGTTTTATGACCTCCCCTCTCTTTTCCACATTTGCCATTGTTGTAATCCCCTTCAAGTGATCCTTGAGAATATTTCTCATGCCCACAAAGTCTGCCCCCCTGAAGTCCACTGCCAGTGTCCTAGATCTCTTCCCCTTCCCCCCATGCTTATTTGAAACCAGACAGTATTGTGGTCACTTCAAGTCAGGGGATCCTCTACAACCAGGTCCCTTACCAGATCTCCATCTGCCAGAACCACGTCCAGGACATGCCCCTCCCTTGTGCCATCCAGCAGCCTCTGCTCCTTTGCCACCTTAGAGGACATGATTCCCCAGTTTGTACCTGTCATATTGAGGTCCCCCATCAACACTACTCCCTCCTGTTTTGGTCCACACTGGGCAATGATGTTGTCCAGCAAACCATCATCCAGAACATCACCCATCCGGGGGCCTGTTTACTATACCCAGCTTGACCTATCCTCCTGCTGGGGTTCGTAAGGTGACCCATAAGCCCTCCATGTTTCCCTCTGCCTCTTCTACCCTAGCAATTTCTATGTTATCTCTAATGAAACTAGCCACTCCACCCACTCTGCCCTACTTTCTGTCATTCCTAAGCATAGAGTACACCTGCATGTTTAGGTCCCAGTCATGTTTTTTGTTGGCCCACATTTCTGTGACCACTGCCACATCCACCCCCTCCACTAACAGCATAGCCTGGACCTCTGGCAACTTGATTCCCAAGCTTCTGGCATTCACTAACACCACCCCCCACCCATTATCCCTGATACCCTTTGTTGAACTCTGCCCAGGTTCCTTATACTTCCATCCTCCCTCTGCTCCTCCTGAAACCTCCTCCCCCAGTCTGTTTCCCTTTCCCCCCCTTGGGTTTGAAGGCTACTCCCCTCATCTGGAGGAGAAGGCTTCTGGTCAGCCCCTCCCTCATCCCTCCAACCCCTCACCAGTTTAAACCACACCTTTCTTGAATGTAGTCAGCCACCCCTTATTTAATGACTTCCTCACCTAATGGGGTAAGATGAAGCCTGTCCTTGGGATACAGTCCCTTATCCTCCCAAACTCCTTTCCAATTCCCTAACAGCCTGACCCACTTTCTTCATCCCACTTCCTGAGTAAGTCATTAACCTCTGTGATCTTCAATTTTTTCTCTACTGAGGCGTTTGGTACTGGCAATATCTCAAAAAAGGAAATTTTGCATCCATTATCCTGACAGACTCTGGCAAGTTCTTGGAACCTTGCTTGGATTTCCAAAATGCTATTTCCTTCTAGACTGTTAGTTCCCAAATGCACCAGGAAATCCAGTTTCCCTCCACAATCCCTAAACAGTTCATACACCATGAACTTTGCTCTGTGCACCGTCAGCCCATAGATACTCACTACCTTCACCTGGCTGTGGCATCCACCCCCTCTCCCAATGGATGCCCCTAATCATCGAGCCTCCCAATAACAGAACCTTAACACTGCCATCATCTTTATTTTTACCTCCACTATGTGCTCTCAACCCCCATCTCCCCTTTTATTCGTGATCTCAATCCCATGGGAGTCTTTCCACCTTATTAGAGACCCCCTTGTCACCCTTCCCTTTCTACCTCCCTTGTTATTTTGCCACTTAACTCAGACCCCCCTGAATAGGTGTCCCCTTTAACCCTCTCTTATCTGAACCATTTGTCCTGGCCCTGATGGTTTCCCCTTCCCCCACACCACTATACTCCCCCCTTGTAATAGTACCCCTACCTCCGGACTCTCTGTAGGTCCTCTTTACCTAGGGCCCCATCCTTGGTACAGACCCCCCTCCTGAAGGGGGGCCCCTCCCCTGCTCCTTGTCTCCCAGTTTCTCTCCAGTCGTGCTCTCCTCCCTCTTGTCTGCAATATGTTGCCTCCCTCCCCTCTGCTTAAAAGGGAAGTCTCCCATAGTTTCACACCAATATTTTCACAACTCCTTAGCTGTAAATGTTATGTGCCTCTTCCAGTTACCAGCAGTCCTGTTGCTGTCCAAATCTAGATTCAAAATAAAAATATACAGCCCTTAGAAGTTACCAATGTGTTTGTCCTCCATTTTACCATCAATGCTGCTGAAGGATGATGTCATTAGAGCAACAGATAATGGTGCTGCACTAAATGCAGTTCCACCAGTAAACCAAGCCCACAATGCTTGGTTCCCCATGAGTAATGGAGGAACCCTTTAAGTGCTAAAGTATCCTGAAATGAAGGTCTAATAGGGACTAGAACCATGTGAGTGTGATACAGTACTGATTTGATTTGACATGTGTGTATATACAGTATTAATATAAGGAAGTGTCAGTATGTGTTGTGTTACTGTTTCTGTTAGCAAAAAGAGTTTACCCGATAAATTACTCTGGGTACAACAATTGTTTTAAGTTGTATTATACAGCTGTTGTATTATGCTATGTGTGTGTGTGTTAGCATTCTCTGTTTTGATTGACACCAGCAGTGAGAAACAATCTTGCAAATGTGCCCCTTTCCATGTGTAACTAGGCAGTCAGTGACTGGATGGCTGCTGTAATGCAATAAAGAGTTCAGCTATAGCAAGGAATAGGTTACCAGGACAACATCAGCTGCAGAATATGGAAGAAGGGTAATCTAGTGGTTGAAGCACAGGCACAAGAACTGGGAGAGACTGGTTCAAATGCTACTAAGGTCCCTTACTCTTTAACCCTTAACAAGTTCCCCATACCTCCTTGGGGACTGTGATGGTTCCTCAGGTCCATGACTTTAAAGGTGTCCCCATTCCCATTTTAAATTATTACCAGTGATGTGAGAACTACAGCACTTCACTTTGAAGGTACTGAGGACAAGTTTCGCAGCCCACCCCCGCTTTGTAATGCCAGCATTTGAAGTAGGATGTCCCTCATAAATCAATGCTACACTTCAGCTGTTGTAGGTAAAGAAACTAATCAGTCTCAGTGTTTGTAGTGCTCTGTATTTGCTTAGCTCATTCCTCCCATGTCATATGTATTCTGTGTCTTGGTATTTCCAGTCAGAAACTCAGATTTATAGAACATTTGAAATGTAAAACAATACACTTTATTCAGTAAGTGCTCTAGCTCTCCACTTTCAGGCTGCTGAAAGGAGGGTGTATCGTTTGTGAAAAGGAGGAATTCAGTCTTGTGTGATCCTTTGGGAAACTGCCTAGACCTACCTTGTAAATTAATCTTTTCAAGGGTGTTCACCGTTCAGTACAGATTGACTAATTGACTGCTTGTTTGATTGTCTGCTTGACTGGTTCAGTCTACTGCTCTCCACAACATGTTGCAACTGTCTCACAGAGAGAAATGAGCTGTACACAGACACAGATTATGTTTCCTGGGAATGAAATACTATTAGATGTATTATTTGCTCTACACATACACTATTAGGCTACAAGAACTACTTCCTGTGTAGTTGCATGACAGAACTGCCTTAAGCCATTGCAAACTTAAACTAAAATCAGGCTAGACAGCATTGATACCCTTTTGTTTTCTTCCGCACTGTTGCTGCAGTGACATCAGGGAATAGGAGGGGCTGTATTACAAGTGACTCATCTGCATGTAAATGGAGGCTTGCTTGACACTTTATTGACTTGTGTCAGAGCCTCAGACCCTAGATATGTGTTGCAACAGAAGAAATGGCTGATCTCTTATTGACATATGTACAGTACTTGATGTAATGTATAATAAATACATCAGACATATCCAAATCATAAATATATAGGAGTCTTCTCCTTTAACTTTTACGTTTCCCCTTCTCCCTCTGGGACTATTTCTATCCTTTCCATTACTGGTCTGTGATGCCCTATGGGTGTCCAACTCACTGCCCTCGGCCTCTGTATCAGTTTCCTCATTTCCGCCAACCCCTTCCTCCCCCTCTAGGTTGCTTAGCTCAAATTTATTGTAACACTCTATGCCAGCCTCCATCAAGTAACCTGAGTCTCCCCCGACTGCCCCTCTAAACTGCCCCTCTTCCTCCCCATTTGCCCTGTTCTCCTTAGGAGCTCCCTTCCCACAGTCTGCTCTTTTAGGCTTCCCCACAACAGCCCCACCTGACACTTACCCTCCACTCTCTTTATATTGAATATCTACCCTGTAGTTTTCCCTTAGAGTCAACATTCTTATCTAAGGGTTCTCTATTCTAATATCTCCCCTGCTGCTTGCTGTAACATAACGTCCTGTAATTTTCTGAGTGTTGCCCCAGCCTCCTCAGTCCCACCCTTCTGCTGCCCATATCTACACTGCTTATCCTTGACACGCCCCAGCTTACTTCCTTAACCAATATACTTCACTCCTGATACAAGATAGCTGTCTGGAGAGTGGGCAGCCTCCCACTCTCCATGCCCAATTGAGAGTTATTGCCACCCCACAGCCTGTACAGCCTACAATCCTTCAGAAGATGCCTGCTGTGGTGAAATGTGACCACCCTGTTTGTCCCCCTGTGTTCATAATGGCACGCACCAATTTTCTCAGTCTCTTCCCCCTGGAATACAGTCTCTCTATATTGACTGCAGTTGTTTATGAACCCAATTTCAACCCACCATTAATGTTCCCAAGTCTCACAAACACATACAGTCCAGTGTGTGTCCAGTACCTAACAGTTGTGTGTATGCAGACATCAGGGACTGTATGATGTCACAGCCCACCAGTTTATGTTGTATCAAATTTCAGTCACTGCAGAAATGTACAGCCTTCAATCCTAACCATCAGTGGCTTTTCAGTATTTAAGAAAGCTACAAAACAAAGGTGGGTGGGAGGTCCCCCCACCACCAGGCAAACATCACTTTTAAATTCACTCTAATTATCACTGCCAAACAAGTGTTCCCACAGCCAGCACACAAGCCCCAATTGTTACAATATCACAGCCCAAGTAACAGTTCTAACTCAAAGTAGTAATTTTTAACACACAACTAATTTCTAGTACAAAACTATTCAAATATTTCAGTTAAAACCGAATATAAACCAAACCTCTTTCCTGAACAACCTCCTACTTCTGTTCTTGCACTTCTTTGTGTTAAACCCCAGTTGCCACTCTTCCGACCATTTTGCTAGTTTATCCAGATCTCTTCTGATTCTGACCACCCAATCTGGATCATCTACTCTGTTGCAGATTTTGGTGTCATCTGCAAACAACAAACCTTACCCTTCAGTTCATCTGCAATGTCACTGATGAAGTTATTGAAGAGGACTGGCCCCAAGACTGATCCCTGAGGTACCCCACTTGTGACTTGCATCTCTTCTGACTGTATACCATTTACCACCACTCTCTGTTTTCTACCCATCAACCAGTTTGCACCCAGTTGACCAACTTTTGACCACCTGAGCCTACCCAAGCGTATTAATCAATCTTCTATTGGAACAGTATTGAAGGCTTTGCTGAAGTCAAGGTAGGGCATCAACTGCTCCCCTTGACCCACACTCTGGTTACCCAGTCAAAGAAATCTATGAGATTAGTTTGACAGGATCTTCCTTTTGTAAGCACATGCTGTCTTGGATCCTGTGCTCCTATGGATTCCAGGTGTTGCACTATTCTTTCCTTAAGGAGTGCCTCCATAATCTTGAACACTATTGAGGTAAGACTTGACTGGTCTGTAGTTATCTGCCTCCTCCCTCCTACCACTGTTGTGGAGTGGTATCACATGATCCCTTCTCCAGTCTTCTGGGACTTCGGCTATGCTCAGAGACTCACTAAACAGTTCTGATAATGGCTCTGCTAGTTCCACCCTTAGCTTCTTTAGTACTCTGGAATTTATGCCATTAAGTCCCATTGCCTTGTCCACCCTGAACTTATTGAGCTCTTGTAGGACCCTTTCTTTTTGTGAAGGGACTAGTGCACCTCCCTCCCCCGTGTCCATGTGCTGAGCTGTGGACCCTGCCTTACTTCTCTCAGTAAATACTGAGCAGAAGAATCTATTTAGGACAGATGCTTATATGGTCCTCCTTCTCACACACCCCCTTATCTCCTTTGATCTTAGCAATACCCCCCTCTGGACTTTTTCCTTTCATTAATGTATATATAGAAAGTCTTGTCACCTTCTTTTACTGTTTGTGCTAGTGGTTCCTCAGTTTGGGCCTTTGTTTGCCTTGCTGCCTTCCCAGCTTCCCTTAGGGAAGTTTGGTATGCCTCCCTATCTTCATCCTGCTATTTTCCCTTATATTTCCTGAAGGTCAGCCTTTTGGCTCTGACCTTTTCTGCTATTGTTTTTGAGAACCAAATTGGTTTCCTTCTTCTTTTGCACTTCCTTTTCTCTCTAACACAGTGGGATGTTTCTTCAAGTATTGCATCCTTAATGCTTGCCACTTTGCCTAACCCCTCACCTGTAATTCTTTAGCCAGGCTAGCTTAACTCTGTTGGCCATCTTCTCAAAGTCAGCTCCTCTGAAGTCCCATATTTTTGCTTTGGAATGGGATGATATAGTTGTAGTGGCCAAATTGAATCATACCATGTGATGGTCACTGGCCCCCAGGTGACCTTCTACCTGGAGATCCGTGATCCTTTCCCTGTTAGTCAGTACTAGATCTAGGATAGGTCTGTCTCTTGTGGGTTGTTGTACCAGTTGTTTGAGGCCCTCCCTCTGCAGGGAATCCACTATGTGTCAAGTTCTGGCAGATGTTCCTGCTGGTATTGACCAACCTGTATCTGGCATGTAGAAGTCTCCCATTATCAGAACCTCTCATTTAGATGTCATGTTTTGTATATCTTCAAACAGTAATGTGTCTATGTCCTCCCTCTGGTCTGGGGGCCTGTATACAACCCCAGTTCTTATAGCTGTCCCATTTCCTGTTTCAAGGTGACAAACAGTTCTTCCAGCTTCTTATGTGTGTTCTGAATTTCTGTAGCTTTGATATTTTCATTTACATGCAGAGCCACTCCACCCCACCTTCTTGCACCTCGGTCTGAACATTTCATCGCAAGGTACTGAAGTCTCCCAAGTGCGGTTACTGGTAAACCATGTCTCGCTAATTGGTACTATGTCCAGTTTAGCCTCTGTCATTATTGCCTGCTGGTCTGGGATCTTGTTTCCCAGACTGCAAGCATTAGTGTACATGATTTTCCATTGGCCCGATTTTGGTGTGTTAGTTGTTGGGTCATCCAAACATGTGTGCATTTTTTCTGATGAGCAGCAAAACCCCATCATACAATCCGGTAGGAGGGCACACCAGAGCCAGTGTCTCAACCTGTTCATCCACACTGACCACTGCGGTAGGGATTGACAACCAGATCCAAATATATCTCAAGTATGGGTAGGACTTCTTGCTTAACCCCCACATGTGCAGACCCTCCAGCAGCTGCAGAGGCACATCAGACAGATGTTTTTGATATCAATCTTGAAACACTATGGTCACTTGGGATCCCCTGTCAAGCACGGACCATGCAGTTACATCATTTACTGTTACGGTGGTCTCCATTGACGGGCCCCACCACCTCGGAGCATTCAGGGACGAGGACTTAGATGTCTGCCTTATAGCTGTCTAAGAAGAATAACTGTTTCTTGTAGGCCCAGTCTGAGGCCTTCTATTGCTTTGTGAATTAATGCCAGCAGCCATGCAGTAACCTTTCTCAGACTCTCAGGTGACCTAGCTCTTTGGCAGATTGCCCCCTCAGTGGCTAGAAGTCTAAGCAGTCTGTCTTTAAACCCCTCTACATTTGGGGATCCTCCAGGAGCACCTGGGTCACTATGCAAATTAATGACCCACCACCCTTTCTGAGACCCTTCAGGCAAAATGATAGGGGGCACTCTCTCAGGATCTATGGAAAGGCTACAGGAGAGGAGGGCCCCCATTGTTTGATCAAACAGATCTGCATCCCTCCCTTTCATCTCAGCCTTCCCCAAACACTTAACTTGTTCAGCAGCCTCTATAATAGACAAAAAACCTCTGTGTGCAAGCACTGAGGCAATGGTTACCCCAAAGGGCATTTGGCTGGGAAGCCAAGTTTCAAAGAAATACAAAATCACATATGGCCCCACAATGCAAAGCATTATGGGCTGCATATGCAGATCACCACAGAATACTATGCTGGTTCAACTTTAAGCAGAAATGCATGGTGCCTAAAGGCATCTCACACAGTTTGCAAAGGGTGCCAACAGATGCCAGTTGCATTAGTGGTCCCTAATGGTATGTCCATTAATAAAATGGCTTGTTGGGGGTCTACCTCTTCAACCTCACTCCACCCCATCATATGGTGCACTAACAGCTTATGGGGGACAATCTTAGACTTGGGAGCAGCAAGCGCCTACATTTTCGTACACATTTTAAATGTGAGGTTGTATTATCCACTTCTGACCACTAGAAGGTGCAGATCCCAGTGGTGCCTCCAAGATGTAACCATGAGGTGGTGCTCTCTCAATAGCTACTACCCCTGCCTGCGTACCCAGATGCAGGTTGAGGGGCCTGAGTACTGAAAACGGGTGCCTCCACCAGGAGGACAGGGTTAGTGGTAGCGTAGCTGTCCTGGGTACAGCCCTCTGGGACACTGTTATCCCCCCTTTCCCCTCTAGTGCCCTAAACAATGTACTGAGCACACAAATACAATAGCCCCCAAACAGCAGATGTACCCCCACACTTGTTGCACTTACCTCCAGGACTGGTTCCACCAATTTGGCCCTGGAGACCCCCTGTAAAATAAGGTTAGAAAAGGCAAGTAATAGTAATAAAATGCTATTTGTACAGAGATGCACAACAAACAGTTTAAGTGCAAAACGATTCAAATCTGATTCATTTACGGGAATGAACAAGGAAGGGTATAATCTGGCTGATTGGCTTAGTGGCTGATTTAATCAGACTACAATGAATGCACTTTAGAGTCCACTACACAGTCACACACACTCTGGGTACCCAGTTGTTGATAAGTTGCCCGTGTAGCCTGGCATTATAGCTGGTTGGGGCTCTAAAGATGGAAAGAATAGTAATGCACAGTAACCCACAATTTGTAATCCAGAGCCAGGAGGCTCAGTTCATGATAATTAGACAAAACAATTAAATCAGATGACACACTTTGATTGAGCTGTTGTTGCAGGGAGCTACCCTGGTATTTACTCACACTACCCAGTACAGGAAACAGAATGGATGAAATGGAGACTGCAGGATGACTTGCTGTTTTGCCAGGAGAAGCAGGGCCCGCATGATTCATGGTGGTGTCGTTCCTGTTCATGATGTTGAGCAGGGGCTGATCCCCGGCTGGTCTCTTGTTGATGTTTTTCTTGGAGTGAGCAGCTGTCTGGGCCGAGGTGGCAGGGCCCAGACTGGGTGCAACAACCAGATGGCAATCCGTAGTGCTGGAAATAGCTTCCAGCACAGCGTGACACAATCAGGCAGTGAGGAACCAAATCACGACCCACTAACAGCATTCAGCACACTTATAGTAAAGGAAAAACAATACCACAGTTTGGATGACAGTCCAGTTGCAATCAGAGTGTCTCTGCACAAAATCGTACACTCTGCGGTGGTTTTAGACTTCCTATCAGGCCTATCACGTGGAAGCGAATCTTCGGTCCTCTTCAGGGAAAAAGGCAGTCACAATTCAGTAATTGTGGTCACAAACTTCTTCAGATCTTGCCTCCACCCTATCATCCCACCTACCCCTCTCACACCCTCAGATCCACTGACCCCAGACTACTATTCATCCTCACGTGGGACCACCACGGCCAGTCCGCATTCTCTTACCTCTTCCCTAAACTCTGGAGCGGCCTGCCCACCAAATTAGTCATTCTTCTCAACTCTCCCTATCTATGCCTCTCTAACTTCCTCACACCTAATTGCTACTGCTCTGACCATCCTCCATTAGATTCCCCGCTCCCCTGACCCGACCATTGGCCCGGCTATTGCAATTGTCTGGCTTATATAATACCCTCATGCACTTATGCCCTCTCCATTACCTAATTCAAGACCTCACCCTCCCTTCCCTTCCTAATCAACCTAAGCTCCCAGTCCCTCCCTCCCTCCCTCCTCACCTAACCCCTCCCTTATTCACCCCCTTCCCACCCTCTTGCTCTCCAATCCTTCCTTTCTGTTTGATGCTCCTCCTGCAGCTCAACCTCCACTACTGGCACTCAAGCTCTGTATTACTACCTCTGTTCTGTCACGGGCACTTATGTATTTCATGTTTTGCCTCGATGTGTACCCTTGTTTTGTTTACCACCCCCATACATTCTTGTTCCCTACTGCTTCTACCTAGTTGGTTAACCACAATTTGTATAACCTGTACTTGCTGAGCGGCACTGCCTATGTACTTTGTTCTAATGTATCCTTCCCAACTATGTATATTTTCCACATTGTGCTACTGTAAGTTCAACTTTGTTATGTATATTTGCCTCCTCTGTAATCCCCCACCCAAGGTCGCGCCGTGAGAAAAGCATCTTTTTGCTCCGTGTGCCTTTCCTGGTAAAACATTTTCAATAAACAATAAATAAATAAATAGATGTAGAATCTGATTTGTTTTAATGGAAGAATTCCCTCATGAGGAAAGATGAGGCAGGCAGGATTAGCACAGCCTTCCCAACAGTTTCTCGCACTATTACACAGGAGCAGCTGCTCGAGTATCTCAAGCTGTTCACTCTCTCTACTCCAAACTCAGACTGACTCTCTGCTGAAGGCTGCTCGGGACTTTCCCTATGATCCAAAAGGTTTGATTCATTGATTCATCTGTCTGTAACAGCAAGGGTTACCCCTCCAGGTCCATTTAGGTGCCAAAGTGGAAAAACTACAATTCCTACAGAAATTCACTCCCACAAGACCCCTGGGGGCAGGCTCCATTTTAGGGCCTCCAAAGGCCCTGACTGATCCACAATGGCAGTCCAGAACCAAGATGGTGGTGAGTAACAGAAATGTCCTTGCTGCAAAGAAGGCAGGTTAGACAAACTACAATATTATTATGATTATAGCAGATAATCAGCAAACAAGTACGGTTTCCAACAGAGCTCCCTCTGCACAATTAGTGATGGCAGAATAGAGTGATTATCTGGCAGCCAGGTGGGACTCGAGCATGAAACATCAGCCCCACCAGATTAATTATACACTGTTTTGACAGGCATCTCTTAAAGAGACAGGGCACAGAGGCTATTAAGGCACTCTCATGCAACAGCTTTTAAATGGTTAAGATACAGGACACCAGTCTGGCAGTGAGCATTTAGGCACACCCATGGAAGATTTTTGGGAACCCCCATTTGTAGGGGGTTACACTAGGGAAACATAAAAACAGGCAGAGTGATATGGGAGATTGGGGCTTCGTGGGGGCTGCTGGACTTCCAAGTATAATTGAGATATTATAACAGTAGATCAGGGCTTGGGGAACTGCTAGACTATCAGGGATAACTGATACATTATAACAGGGGATAGGAACTTGGGGAGGCACATTGGTGCATGCTCTCAGATGGCCAAAAAGGAGGGGTGGAAGAACAATGGAGAAAAATCAAAACTGCCATCATAGAAGCAATAAGCCTTTGTGTGAAACAAATAAAGAAAACAAAGCGTAGGAAAAAAAAACACTATGGTTCTCAAAAGAGGTAGCAGGGAAGGTTAAAGAGAAAAAGGCTGCATTCAGAAAGTACAAGGAATCACAAAAGGACCACGACAGGGAACTGTATCAATTAAAGCAGAAAGAAGTGGGGAAGACAGTCAGAATAGCAAAGGCCCAAACAGAGGAAACAATAGCCAACTCAGTTAAGAAGGGGGATAAAACCTTTTATAGGTACATTAGGGAGCATATAAAGGTTAAGGGAGGGATAGTGAAGATTAATAAAGGAGAGGGGAGGTGGGCAGAGGGAGACAGTGAAAAGGCAGAGATACTGAATGAATACTTTTGCTCAGTATTCACAAAAGAAGATGAGGAGGAGTTACCTAAACCAGACAATAGAAGCACTCTGGGTAGGGCGGTTGACACCAGTCCATTTACAGAAGAAAGAGTCCTGAAAGAACTCCCAAAACTCAAGGTGGACAAAGCAATGGAGCCTGATGGGATTCACCCCAGAATCCTAAAAGAACTAAGGGAGGACCTAGTGACATCACTAACCACACTTTTTAACAAATCATGGGAGGATGGGTTCATACCTGAGGACTGGAGGAGGGCAGATGTGATTCCTCTTCACAAAAGTGGGAGCAAGGCAGAAGCAGGAAACTACAGACCTGTAAGTTTGACCTCAGAGGTAGGGAAAATGAAGGAATCACTTCTGAAAGAAAGAATTGTTGAGTACCTGGAGGCCAGCGGGGCACAGGACCCAAAGCAGCATGGATTTACAGCAGGAAGGTCATGTCAGATGAATCTAATTGATTTCTTTGACTGGGTGATCAAAGTAATAGACCAGGGAGGGGCTGTGGATATGACGTACCTAGACTTTAGCAAGGCATTTGACACAGTACCACACAAAAGATTAATAATCAAGTTAGCCAGCCTGGGAGTGGGTCTCAGGGTGGTAACCTGGGTAGCAAACTGGCTGCACAACAGGACACAGAAGGTAATAGTGAATGGAAAACATTCCAAAGAAAGGGGGAATACTAGTGGAGTACCTCAGGCCTCAGTACTGGGTCCAGTCCTCTTTAACATCTTTATAGGTGACATTGCAGAGGGTCTGGAGTGAAAGGTATGCCTTTTTGTAGATGACACAAAGATCTGTAACAGAGATGATACACAAGGGGGGTAGAAAGATGAGAAGGGACTTGTCAAGATTGGAGGAATGGTCATACATATGGCAACTTAGATTCAATGCAAAGAAGTGCAAAGTAATGCACCTGGGAAACAAAACCCAGGAGTAGAGCACACAACAGCAGAGAGAGGTACTAACAACAACAAAAATAGAAAGGTAACTGGGGGTAGTCATATCAGATGACCTAAAGGTGGGTAAGCAATGTGAGAAGTCTGTAAGGAAAGCCAGGAGAATACTGGGATGCATAGGAAGGGGCATCACAAGTAGAAAAAGGGAAGTGATTACCCCTCTGTACAGACAGTTGGTGAGACCCCATGTGGAGTACTATGTGCAGTTTTGGAGACCTCATCTACACAATGACATATGCAGGATGGAAGCAGTCCAGATGAGGCAACTAAAATGGTGCAGGGTCTGCATCAGAAACCATATGAAGAGAGTCTGAGAGAGCTTAATATGTATACCCTTGATGAAAGGAGGGAGAGGGGAACATGACAGAAACTTTCAAGTACCTGAAGGGATCTGTAAAAGTCCAGGAGGGTAGCATCTTTCAAATAAAGAGATGTGTTAGAACAAGGGGGCACAATTTAAAGATGGAGGTGGGATGGCGCAGGGGTAATGTGAGGACATTTTTTTTTCACAGAGAGAGTGGTGGATGCATGGAACTGCCTTCTTTTGGAGGTTGTTGGGTCTAAAACAGTGGGGGAATTCAAACACCCATGGGACAGACATGAGGCAATTGTAGTGAGGGGTGGCATGAAGTAGGCTGTTGGTTAACTGGAATCTGCAGCTTATCTAGTAGGTAGGGAAATGGGCAGACTGGGTGGGCGAAGTGGTTCTTATCTGCCATCAAAGGCTATGTTTCTATCTATGTTTCTATGATTTCTAAATACCATTTCTCCGGTCAAGGTTGGTCTAACAGTACTTAGTCCATTGCCCTCATGAAGGGTTTGAGAATTCTAAATGAGGGGATAAGGCAGCCTGCATTTACTGCAGGCCCCATAGCACCATGGTGCAGCCCATTTCTGTGGCACAAGGATGGCGCAAGCCCCCTTTGGTGCATGCAGCCTGCATCTGCTGCAGGCCCCATAGCACCATGCCACAGCCCATTTATGTGGCACATGGATGGTGCAAGACCCCTTTGATGCATGCAGCCTGCATCTGCTGCAGGCCCCATCGCACCATGCAGCAGCCCATTTCTGTGGCACATGGATGGTGCAAGACCCCTTTGATGCATGCAGCATGCATCTGCTGCAGGCCCCATAGCATCATGCTGCAGCTCATTTCTGTGGCACAAGGATGGCGCAAGCCCTTGTCTATGCAGCCTGCTGCATCTGCTGTGGCCATTTCTGTGGCACAAGGATGGCGAAGCCCTTTGGTGCATGCAGCCTTCATCTGCTGTAGGCCCCATAGCACCATGCCGCAGCTCATTTCTGTGGCACATGGATAGTGCAAGCCCCCTTTGATGCATGAAGCCTGCATCTGCTGCAGGCCCCATAGCACCATGCTGCAGCCCATTTCTGTGGCACAAGGATGGCGCAAGCCCCCTTTGCTTCATGCAGCCTGCATCTGCTGCAGGCCCCATAGCACCGTGCTCCAGCCAATTTCTGTGGCACAAGGATGGCGCAAGGCCCCTTTGGTGCATGCAGCCTGCATCTGCTGTAGGCCCCATAGCACCATGCCGCAGCTCATTTCTGTGGCACGAGGATGGCGCAAGACCCCTTTGGTGCATGCAACCTGCTTTTGGCACAGGCTGCTTTTAGGAACAGCTCAGGGTGCATTTTATGATGCAAAGTGCCACTTGTGTGATTTATGCTTGATGCAGGCACCTTGCATCAATCACAGTCTTTATTTCTAAAGACAGTTTCTCAAAATTAGATTCCTATCCCTAAGGCATCATCTACCCTGCTGCTTGTCTGTACATGATGTCATGATCCTGTTTATAGAGTGCGGTCAGTCAAGGTGGGAATTCATATGAGTCACAGGCAGGAGGTTATGATGTCATTAACAAAGAAATAGCTGAACATAGGCCGGCCCAGTGATGCTGAGGGCTGAGGTGCTGGATGCATCACCTCATGCCACACCTGTGACCCGGGTTCGAGAACCAGCCAGGGTCATTGGAGAACAGGCCAGGGGAGAAGGGAGGGAGCAGGACTGAGCAGCTATAATGGCACCTCCCCTCTCTCTGGAAGGATATGCATCACCCCACCATAGTTCTGTTGCCTTCAGGTGGAGGTCCAATGAACAGTGTAGGCAGGCTAGGGCAGCAAGTAGGGGGAGGGTGCCTCGGTGCTGTGGCATGCGTGTGTCTCCACACATGCACATGTGGCTGAGGTGGGGTGGGAGAAAATGGGGAAAATCCTTGGGGTATAAAAATGTATACAGGAGAAATAGCTTAACTTAGCGACCCAGCAGACCTGGGTATGAAACTCACAACCCACTCTTGCATACTGTGTGACCATACCGAGTCAGTTAAAATCCTCATTTTTAATTCTCTCGCATGTAGCACTAGAGATCAAACTTCAGCTCTGTGAGCCTTTTGTAACCTAAAATTCTAAATAACATCCACCCATCCATCCATCCATAGATACATACATACATACGTAAGAAACTATCTGACGAACCATACCCAGTGATTACTTGCAAATTAAGTGTCGCTCTGCACATTTTTATTTAGAATGGTTATTTTGCATCTGCCTGCAGGTGGGAGGGGGGAGTTAAAACACAGCCTTTGTGTTTGCTGTTTCCAGGGCAGTTTGTAACACATGATGGGAACCTGACATGGCTAACTTGTCAATGTTTTGCAGATATTATCTCTTTGGTTTAGCATTGCTGTAACATGACATGGCATAGGAAAATGGAGGAAAAGTGTATTATTATGATCTGTCATTTTGACAAGGGATTCTTTCCTTCCTTTTACAAAACATATCACAGTATGTTTGCCTGCCATAACCACCAGATGTAAATTCAGAATTTGTATGTGTTATGTAAATATATTCATATAATCAAAAATATCTTTACAAAGACTCACTGTTTCTGAAGTATACCTTTGAGACCTGACAGTCTCTTTATACAGTACACTTAGATATTTCTGATGTCACGTCTGGCAGTTGACTTTGTTTGTAACAGGTCCACAATATATTCAGGGGCATAATATGGTGCATATCTCTGCATAATGTTTAATAAGTGACGTTTGCTCCAGCTATTGATGACTAGCCTGCCACGCTGATTAACCAGAGTGAAATAATGTGTTGGGTGGGGTGTTCTGGGTACAAATCAGTACATTACATTCATCATGCTTTCAGTTTCTTCAGTTGGCAAAAAAGAACATTGCCGTAGTTAAGGTCACCATAATCTGGCATGATTATAGTGCTGACAATTTTTAATCTGACATTCTGTGATAATGAGACCCTGTGTCTGTAAGGAAAGCTCATCTTAGGGCTTGCAAGCCATTTACAAAAATAGAAGAAGGGCCAGCCCTGTGGTGATGAGGGCTGAGGCACTGGACACCATACCGCATGCCATGCTAGCAATCCAGGTTTGAGAACAGACTCGGGTAGCTTGGGGATCCACTGGGGCAAGGAAGGATCAAGTGTCCGCTGACAGCTTTCCTTCCTTGGGGAAGGGGGGAAGAAGCAGCATGCTATAGAAGGATACCCAGCTGAAGCTGGGGGTCAGCACAGGCATGCTGCTCAGAATAGGGTGGGATCACACACAGGGCCCAAGACTGCCTCCATGGAGACAGAGACACTCACCCTGCCCATTACATGTGTGAAGGGTCACGGGAGAAAACTGGAGGAAAAGGAATGGAGCTAGCAGGTTCCCTGGAGACAGAGACACTCACCCTGCCCATCATGTGTGAAGGGTCCAGGGAGAAAACTAGAGGAAAAAGAATGGAGCTAGCAGGCTCCATGGAGACAGAGACACTCACCCTGCCCATCACAGGTGCGAAGGATCCAGGGAGAAAACTGGAGGGAAAAGGAATGGAGCTAGCAGGCTCCATGGACACAGAGACACTCACCCTATCCATCACATGTGCGAAGGGTCCAGGGAGAAAACTGGAGGAAAAAGGAATGGAGCTAGCAGACTCCCTGGAGACAGAGACACTCACCCTGCCCATCACATGTGTGAAGGGTCCAGGGAGAAAACTGGAGGAAAAGGAATGGAGCTAGCAGGCTCCATGGAGACAGAGACACTCACCCTGCCCATCACATGTGCGAAGGGTCCAGGAGAAAACTGGAGGAAAAGGAATGGAGCTAGCAGGCTCCCTGGAGACAGAGACACTCACCCTGCCCATCACATGTGAAAGGTCCAGGAGAAACTGGAGGAAAAGGAATGGAGCTAGCAGGCTCCCTGGAGACAGAGACACTCACCCTGTCCATCACATGTGCGAAGGGTCCAGGGAGAAAACTGGAGAAAAAGGAATGGAGCTAGCAGACTCCCTGGAGACAGAGACACTCACCCTGCCCATCACATGTGCGAAGGGTCCAGGAGAAATCTGAGAAAAAGGAATGGAGCTAGCAGGCTCCAAGGAGACAGAGACACTCACCCTGCCCATCACATGTGTGAAGGGTCCAGGGAGAAATCTGGAGAAAAAGGAATGGAGCTAGCAGGCTCCAAGGAGACAGAGACACTCACCCTGCCCATCACATGTGCAAAGGGTCCAGGGAGAAAACTGGAGGAAAAAGAATGGCGCTAGCAGGCTCCGTGATGGCCAGCTCTGCCCACACCAACCCCCAGTGATCTAGATGTTGACTTCTGGGGGTGGGGAGAAAGCCAATGCCCTTCACCACTGGCCCTGTCATGTGGGATTTGCCAGGTGATATTGGTGCAGGGAGGCCTGGCCGGAGAGACTAGTCCCTTCCGAGGGAAGGGCCGAACCCACTTGCCCACTCCAAGGCACAAAACGTTCATATAGTAACAAAAAAAAAATAGAAGAAATGTGCTTTTTCAGTTGTATAATACTGTGATGACAAAAGGGGCTCAGGATCCACCATGTCTGCCCCCTCTGCTTCATGGCAGTGATGACACCCAAACTGAGTGTGGCAGAAGGAGGAGATGATGATGAATTTACATTCAGTGAACACACTGAAGTACACCATTTTGAACACTGGTAAAGCACTGCTAAAGAAACGTGCTTTTCCATTGGCATTTTGCTGGCATGATGAAGCAGCAGCTGATTTTACAGAGGGGAAGACACAGCATGTCTCTGGGCTGAGGGAGAAGGTTGCTAGACATTTAGGCTGAGATGGCTAGGATTCGGTGGTCCTCTTCCCCCACCCAGGGACCACCAAGTCTGCCACTGCAACCTCAAAGGATGCCAAGTTGGAGGACTGGCTAGACTACAGTGGGCTTGAGAAGGGTGAGGGTGGTGGGTCTGAGGCACATTCCCCATATGGTACCACTACAAAATTCCTGTGCCACTCTGGGGGTGGGACTGTCCCAGGGACGCACCCATAGTAGTAACCAAGGAGGACGTGGGGGTCCTCCGTAGTGGAGACCCCAATGAGGTTGGGACGAGACCCCAGATGAGGAGGAAACAATCCTGGTGGGGACTCTGTTGTGAGTTGGATAGCTTTTGGACAGAAAGACAGGGGGAGAGGGAGGTTATGTGCCTATTTTAGAAATGTTGTTGTCTTGCTAGTAAAAGGGTTAGGTATAGTAGGAGGCCCAGTTCAATCAGAACAGGAAAGCTAGGCAAAGATGTGCTGGGACCGTGTCACTGTGTGTGTCACCTACTGTATGCTGCCTCCCAAGTTTGCGATCTCCACCCCTTTACTGACCTCCCAGTCCCTTCCATCACAGCTAGGCATTGCAGGGAGGTCAGGATTATGAGGGGGTAAATGGGTCGGCAGTGGCAGGGTGCAGCTGAGGTAGGGGAGGTGAGTGGTACTGAGGTTGTCAGGTGCAGGAGATGCACAGGCCTCTGGCTGCCTCTTCCACCCACCAATCCTCCTCCCTGCCCCCCAGCTCCTAACCTCTACGTTTTAGCTTGACTGGGTCTCGGGCTTCCTCCTCCTCCAGCTTCCCGGTTTCCTTAGTTTTGGCTCCCTCTCTTTTTGACTGGACACAAAATAAAGAAAAGGATAAAAAATAAAATAAAAAATAAAAAGAATACAACTGTATGATTGTATATTTTCAGCTTCTTTTCTGAGATTATGTATTTAATCCTTCTTTGTCTGTACCCATTGCAATCCTGGTAACCAACTGCATCTCAAGCAGCAAAATGTAAACCATTTGTTACCAAAGTAGTGGGTTTTGGTCCAGACAGCTGACTTCCTGCACTATTGCTTATATGGTAATATAATAATGTTCCCTAAACTGTAGAGAACATATTAGATTTATAAGTTCATAAGATTGTCTATAAATACATTTTTGAGATACAAGTTATTTTGATTTTTGTATTAATACATTCATCCTTGTTGTAATAAATCTTGGCTCTAAACATAGTTTTAGTATGTGGCAATAGAAAAATGAATCTACAAATTGCTTACCCTACTACATGAAATTTAGTTTATGGTGTTATTATCTCCTTTTAAAAAAATCTGTTTACATATACATATAATATTCAAAGAGGGCTGAAATGATCAGGCACTTTGGCTTCACCAAGGGAAGGTCCTGTCAGACTAACCTGATAGAGTTTTTTGAAGGGGTGACACAGATAGTGGACAAGAGAGGAGCAGTGGATGTGGCCTATCTGGATTTCAATAAGGCCTTTGACACCGTGCCATGGTGGAATGGTGTATAAGCTGGACAGACTGGGAGTGACCTCAGGATCACCACGTGGGTGAAAACTGGTTGAAGAGAAGGAGTCAGATGGTGGTGGTAAATGGGACACATTCAGGGAATGGCAGTGACCAGTGGGGTGCCACAGGGTCAGTGCTAGGACCAATACTTTTTAACATCTATGTTAGTGACCTAGCGGAGGGTCTGGAGAGATGGGTGTGCCTGTTCATAGATGATACAAAGGTCTGCAATAGGGTGGATTCACCTAGTGGAGTGCAAGCCATGAGGTGGGGCCTGGAGAGGCTGGAGAGGTGGTCTGACACCTGGAAATTGAAATTTAATACACAAAAGTGCTTGCTGATGCACCTGGGGAGGAGGAATAGGAGGGAAACTTACTCCCTTGGGGGTTTGGTGATTAAGGAGAAGGAAACAGAAAGGGACCTGGGGATTATGGTATCGCGTGACCTCAAGGTGGGCAGCCAGTGTAGCAGGGTGGTAAGAAAGGTAAATGGAATGTTGGTCTCCATTGCGGGGTTTAATAGCAGGAAGAGGAGGTGCTAATGCCGTTATACAGAACCATGGTCAGCTGCATCTGGAGTGCAAGGTGCAGTTTGGAGGCCTCACCTACGAAGAGATGTTGAATTGATGGAAAGGGTACAGAGAAGGGCAACAAAATGGTACGAGGGATGCAGGATATACCCTATGACAGAAGACTGAGAGGGCTGAATTTGTACCCTCTGGTGACTAGGAGGGAGAGGGAGGACATGATTGAGACCTTTAAGTATCTGAAGGGAATAAATAAGGTGGAGGGTGATAGCTTGTTCAAATTGAAGAAGGGAGCGAACACGAGGGGACATAGCCTCAAACTGGAAGGTGGGCAATGCAGAGGTAATGTCAGGGGGCAGTTTTTTCATGGAGAGGGTGATGGAAGCCTGGAACAAGCTGCTGGAGGAGGTAGTGGCAGCTGAAACGGTGGAGGGCTTCAAGAGGGCTTGGGATAGATTTAAGGGGTTGGGAAAAGAGGGTGGAAGCATAACAGAAGGGGGGGAGGTAAAGTGTTGGGCAGACTAGATGGGCCGTGAGGCCTTTCTCTGCCATCACTTTTCTGTGTATCTGGAATCTGTGTATGATAAATAGAAGGCATGAACCAATCAATATGCTGATAATCTATGATGTAATTGATGATGTCACATTTTTGAAATGTATAAAAGCCCAAAATGCCTTGTATGTGGGCCCAGTGAGGCTGAGGGTTGAGGTGCTGGACGCCACACCTCGCGTCATGCCGGCAATCTGTGTTCAGGAATGGCACAGGCCACCAGGGGTCAGCAGGGGAGAAGAAGGATCGAGCATCTGGAGGACTGCTCTCCTTCTCTGGGGAGGGGGGGTTCCTGGTTCCATCGTCGGTTGTCCCCTGACGGAGGCTGGGGGACAGGGCATCACACCATAATATGGGGTGGAGCTGGCAAGCATGCCTTCCCGCTGGTGTCATTGCATGTTCCCAGCTCCAAGGGGACAGTACAGGAAAAAATTGCCGTCCCCCTGCATATGAGCACGCCTCAGTGCCAGCCCTCCAGACACCACAGTTCCACTTCAGTGGCCCCACTCAGTGAAGGGGGTTCCGGTGAGGAATTAGGGTCTGGGATAGGCAAGCCCATGTGCGGGGCCAGGGAGTGCTGGTGGCACAAAAATGAAAAAAAAAAAGAATGTCTTGTATATGATACTCCCTAAGGAAGGAAGCTTGAAAGAGCGAAGTGCAGGAATAACGTTTGGGGTCACAATAATTTGTGGGAAAAGTGAAATAAAAAGGTATCTAAACCACAGAAAAACTTTCAAAGTCTACAGATTTTCTTAGAAATCAATGTTCATAGAACCTGTACAGTAGAGTGCAGAGTTTTCTTTGTATAAGACTTTTCTGGTGGCAGCCTATCTCTGTACCCATCCTTACATCATTGATGCCAGCACGTTAAGTCTGATATAGCTGTTTACTTACTCTGTTTGATTGTATTAATTTTCTGTATTTTGAAACAATGTATTTTTGCCTCCCTGTTTTTGTATCACACCCTTTTCACGTGGAGCCTTTGTAAAAGCTGTTTGTACTCAAAAGTATTGTAGTCCAAGACTATAAATAAAATAAAATAAAAATATCGGAATCTGAGAGAGGCCAGGCGTGTTTGGTCTTAATACCCAAGTGTCCCACCAGACCAGTGGGCAAGCAGCTGAAGGGCTGGCAGAGCCTCTAATCCCCTCCGGATGGTGCTATGCAATGCCAGGTCGATAAGGAACAAGAACACGATTATTGTGGACTTGACATCTTCAAATCAACCTGAGCGCATCACGAGAGACCTGATTGGGTGCCGATGCCAGCCCGGTTTTAGAGGCAGCTGTCCCCACTTAGAATTCCATAGTGCACTGTCTGAGGAAGGATCATGGGGTGGGGGAGTTGCCACCGTTTTTAGATCCAGCCTCGGTTTTAAGGTGCATCTGGTTGGAACTGCCAGGTCTATTGAGTGTGTGGCTGTGCGTGGGGGTCCAGGTGCAGGTTGCAGGATTCTCTTTATCTTCCACCTCCCTAGGTGATAGGGGAATTCCTGCAGGAGGTAGTGGACTTCATCTTCAGCCATGTGTTAGAGTCCCCCAGGTGTTTAATCTTGGGAGACTTCAATGCCTGGGTTGACAATGAATCCTCGCATTTTGGTTACAACCTCCTCCAATTGATGTCATCTCTGGGCCTAGCACAAGTAATTACTTTTGCGACCCACCAACATGGTCACATGCTTGATCTGGTTATCCAGCTGGATCTTGGGGTGGGTAACCTCAAGATTGATCAGGTCTCTTGGTTGGATCACTGCACATTGAACCTAATGCTTGGGGCCCCCACTGAAAGTCCCTCCCCTGTCAAGATGGTCAGCTACAGCCCTTTAAGGGTTTGTCCTAGAGCTAGGTTGTTGAGAAACTTGTAGCACAACAGCTTGATGATCAGCTTGTGTCCTTTGACATCTATGAGCCATTCCAGTTTTAGGGCCAGACACAGCATGAGAACAGCATTCATTAGGGTGCATAATGATCTGTTCATGGCCAGAGATAGAGGAGACAAATCAGTTCCAGTTCTAAGAAACATGGAAACATAGAAACATAGATTTTGATGGCAGATTAGGACCGCTTGGCCCACCCAGTCTGCCCATTTTCCTACCTAATGGATAAGCTGCAGATCCTAGTTAACCAGCAGCCTACTTCTTCCTACCCCCACCCACTAGAATTGCTTTATGACTGTCCCATGCATGCTTGAATTCCACCACTGTTTTCGACTCCACAACCTCCTCCGGAAGGCCGTTTCAAGCATCCACAACCCTCTCTGTGAAAAAATACTTCCTTAAATTACCTCTGAGCCGCCCCCCCCTTCTGTCTTCAAATTGTGCCCCCTTGTTCTTGCACACCTCTTTTTGAAAGATGCTACCTCTGGACTTTGTTGATTCCTTGAGGTACTTGAAAGTTTCTATCATGTCCCCCCTCTTCCTCCTTTCCTCGAGGCTATACATATTCAGCTCATTAAGTCTCTCTTCATATGTCTTCCGGTGCAGACCCTGCACCATTTTAGCTTCCCTCCTCTGGACAGCCTCCATCCTGTCTATGTCTTTTCGGAGATTGGGTCTCTAGAACTGCACGCAGTACTCCAGATTGGATCTCACCAACTATCTGTACAGAGGGATAATAACTTCATTTTTTCTACTGGTGATGCCTCTCCCTATGCATCCCAGTATCCCCCCAGCCCTCCTTGCTGCCCTCTCACATTACTTGCCTACCTTTAGGTCATCTGATATGACTACCCCCAGGTGCCTTTCCATTTTTGTTGTTGTTAGAATTTCACCCTCCATTGTGTACTTTTCCTCTGGGTTTTTGTTTCCCAGGTGCATTACCTTGCACTTCTTAGCATTGAATGATTTGGGTTGCAGGACACAGAGGGTGGTAGCAAATGGCTGTCACTCCACAGAGGGAAGAGTGACCAGTGGGGTACCACAGGGATCAGTGCTGGGACCGGTCCTATTCAACATCTGCATCCGTGACATGGCGCAGGACCTAGAAGGCAGAATTTCACTGTTCCTGATGACACAAAGCTCTGTAACAGAGTAGACACACAGAGGGTGTAGACAGAATGAGAAGTGACCTGCAGAAACTTGAAGAATGGTCAGGGGTTTGGCAGTTGAAATTCAATGCAAAGAAGTGCAAGATAATGCATATAGGGCACAAAAACCCTGGCACAATATATCAGTTGGGGGTGAGGATATAGCATGCACCACAAGCAGGAAAGGGATCTTGGGGTTATCATCTCTGATGACCTCAAGGTAGGAAAGTGTGACAAGGCAGCAGGTAAAGCAAATAGGATGCTGGGATGTATAGGCAGGGGCATTACCAGCAGGAAAAGGAGGTCATAATTCCGCTATACAAGACACTAGTGAGGACCCACCTGGAGTACAGTGTACAGTTCTGGAGACCACACCTACGTAAGGATATAGACAGGGTAGAGAAGGTTCAGAGGAGAGCAACAAAGATGGTGCATGGATTGCATCACAAGTCCTATGAAGACAGGTTGAAGGAACTGAACATGTACTCCCTGGAGGACAGGAGGGAGAGAGGGGATATGATAGAGACATACAAGTATCTTACAGGGAGGAACAGGGTGCAGGAAAACACAATTTTTAAGCAAAAAAGATGTTCCAGGACTAGAGGGCATGGGATGAAGTTGGAGGGAGGACGATTCAGAGGAAACATGAGAAAGAATTTCTTCACAGAACGGGTGGTGGACAAGTGGAACACCCTGCCAAAGGAAGTGGTGGGGGCTGAAACAATCACTGGATTTAAGAATGCATGGGATAGACATAAAGGAATTCTGGAGGTCAGGGGTAAGGGGCAACAGACTTCTAGGAAAACAAACTGAACTTACACGCTCAAATGGGTAGGCTGGGTGGGCCATAGGCCCTTATCTGCCGACACTGTCTATGTATATCTATGAATCTAAGCTGCCATACATTTGACCATTCCTCTAACCTTGCCAAGTCCCTTCTCATCCTTTCTACCCCACCTTGTGCATCAACTCTGTTGCAGATCTTTGTGTCATCTGCAAAGAGACATACTTTTCCTTCCAGTCCCTCTGCATTGTCGCTTATAAAGACATTGAAGAGGACCAGTCCTAATACTGAACCCTGCGGTACCCCACTAGTAACCCCACTTTCTTCAGAGTGGACTCCATTTACTATTACCTCTGTGTCCTATTCTCCAGCCAATTCTTTACCCAGGCTGTCATCTTGGGACCCACTCCCAGGCTGGCTAACTTGATTATTAATCTTTTGTGTGGGACTGTGTCAAATGCCTTGCTAAAGTCTAGGTAGGCCATGTCCACAGGCCCTCCCTGATCTACTACTTTGGTCACCCAGTCAAAGAAATCTATCAGATTTGTCTGGCATGACCTTCAGCACGTGAATCCATGCTGCCCTGGGTCCTGAGCCCCTCTGGCCTCTAGATACTCAACAATTCTTTCCTTCAGAAGTGATTCCATCATTTTCCCTACCACTGAGGTTAAACTAACAGGTCTGTAGTTTCCTGCTTCTGCCTTGCTTTTGTGAATGGGAATCACATCTGTCCTTCTCCAGTCCTCGGGTACCACCCCATCCTCCCATGATTTGTTAAAGAGGGTAGTCAGTGGTGTCACTAGTTCTACCCTTAGTTCTTTTAGAATTCTGGATGAATCCCAACAGCCCCATTGCTTTGTCCACTTTCAGTTTTAAGAGTTCTTTCAGAACCCTTTCTTCTGTAAATGGGCTGGTATCAACTTCTGCATCCAGAGTGTTTCTACTGTTTGTTTTAGGTACCTCCCCACTTCCTTTGTAAATACTGAGCAAAATATTTGTTTAGTATCTCAGCCTTTTCACAGTCACCTCTGCCCACCCTCCCTCCTCTTTATTAAGCCTCACTAACTCTCCCTTGGTCTTCTTGGCTCCCTGATGTACCTATAAAAGGTTTTATCCCCCTTCTTTACAGAGTTGGCTATCTTTTCCTCGGTTTGGGCTTTTGCTGTTCTGACTGCCTTTCCAGCTTCCTTTTGCTTTAACTAATACAGTTCTCAGTCCTGCTCCTTCTGTGATTCCTTGTACTTCCTGAATGCTTTCTTTTTCTCTTGAACCTTCACTGTCACTTCCTTTGAGAACCATAGTGGTTTCTTACATCGTTCGTTTATTTATTTACTTCACACAAAGGCTTGTTACCTCTGAGATGGCAGTTTTTATTATTCCCCATTGTTCTTCCACCCCTCCTTCCTGCCCATTTGCTAGTGCATTCCTTAGGCACTCACCCATTTTGGCAAAGTCAGCCCTCCTAAAGTCCAGTACTTTTGCCTTTGTATGGCTTGACTCTATTGCTGTGTTTATTGTGAACCATACTGTTCGATGGTCGCTAGTTCCCAGATGGCTACCCACTTCTACATCTGTGATCCTCTCTCATCTCCATTTGAGAGAACCAGGTCTAAGATTGCTCCCTCTCGAGTGGGCTCCAATACTAGTTGTCTAAGGCATGCCCCCTGTAGGGCATCTAGAATAACCCCACTCTTTGAAGTGGCTGCTCCAACTGCACTCCAGTTAACATCTGGCATATTCAGATCACCCATCAGCAATATCTCCCCTTTTTCTGCCATTCTAAGTATTCTTTCTATCATTTCCTTGTCCATTTCCTCCCCCTGAGAGGGGGGTCTGTATACAACCCCTGTGCGGATTGTGGTCCCATTGCCGGTCTCCAAATGTACCCACAGTGCTTCTTCTCCTCCCTGTTTTCCCTTTTGTTCTGTTGCTTTGATTCCTTCCCTTATGTAAAGAGCTACTCCTCCTCCTCTTTTACCCTCCCTGTCCCTCCTGTAGATAGTGTATCCTGGTATGTTTATGTCCCAGTCATTGTTTTGTGTGTACCATGTTTCTGTGACTGCCACAATATCCAGATGTTCCTCCTCCATCAAGGCCACTAATTCAGGAAGCTTGTTACTCAGACTACGGGCATTGATACTCATTGCTCTCCATTTTTTGATGGCTTTCCCTTCTTTTGCAGCATCCCCCACTGACCTTTCTACCTCGGTCTTTTTCTCATTTAGTACCCTGTTTTGTAGGGAGAGGCTGGGATTTTCCTGCTGCTTATCAATGCCTCCCCCATGACTAGTTTTAAAGCTTGCCAATGAAGCATTCAAACTGATTACTCAAAGACTTGTCCCTTCCTAGACAGATGCAGACCATCCTGCCAGTATAGGCTGGTGTCCCTCCAGGTGTAACCCCAGTCCCCAATGAAGCCAAACCCCTGTGCTCCACACCATTTTTTCTACCATTCGTTAAACTGCATGGTGCAAAGTACCCTCGCCTCAATCATGCCATTGACAGGCAGCACCTCAGAGAAGGATATTGTGTGTGCTACTTGTCATTGGCCCCTCCCCAGTTCTACAAAGTCCTTCTGCACTGCTCTAATCTCATGATTAGCCAAGTCATTTGTCCCTAGGTGGACAATGATGTCCAGCTCAGACTCCTGTGCAGCTGTTCTGCGTGATCCTGAGGATGCTTCCTGTCTCTCAAGCCATGGCACCAGGCAGGCACTAACTTCAGTTTTCCCTACTCCCTCAGTTCTATCCCCCTAATAATTGAGTCCCCCACCAGGGCCGCTTCCTTTCCTTGTGGTGTCCTGCCCTCCTTCCTGTGGGCCTCCCTTGTGACTGTTGTCCTCAGCCTCCTTAGTCTCATCTGCAGGTGCATCCATGGGAGCTATGCTCCCCAGAATGAGTGTATGGATTGTGGTGTGGAACAACTGACTGGGTGCCTCTGTTCCACCATCCTCACCCTCCCTGAGCCCATTGTGGTCCAACTGCTGTGCTTTCTTCAGCAACCTCTGAGGTAGTGGTGGTGGCTCTGGTGCTCCCTGGATGGGAGAGTTCCTTCCTACCATCCAGTGTGGCCTGGGAAAGGTTCCCTACTACTGTCCTGTGTGGCCTGAAGACAGGCAACTTCCTCCCTCAGGGCAGAGAGTTGTCTGCAGATGGGGCAGCATCTCAGCCTCAGAAAGACTCGGAAGACTGCTGCCCCCGGCCATTACATTGCACTGCTCCCCATTTTTGTGTGTGTGTGTGTGTGATTGGTTTGTTATATAGAAATATATATATATATATATATATATATATATATATATATATATATACACACACACATACACACACATACATATATATTATACAATGTGTATGCTTATATTGTCAGTGCAGTGTGCTAGAGAGGATATGACAGTGATATGCACCTTGCACTCTTGGGAAAGATGTCAGAACCCCAGGTATAAAGGAACTATTTCCAGGGGTGGGTGGGGTGAGGGTAGGAAGGGGTTGAGCCTAAACTGTGCCCTCACAAAACAATCAGCTAAAAGCTCTGACCCACCACTCGATGAGTGCCTTCTGGTCAGCAAGATGCCCTACACAACAATTTGACAGAGAAAATACCCTGCTAATCAGAGAAAACCCACACATCCAAGTCAGACACAGGTAAACCTCCCAGCCCCAAAACAGGCTTGGTGGTTTGTGCTCTGAAAGTTGTCAGCCCAAAATAAGTCAGCTGTGCTTTAAACTCTTCCTGCACTGAAAATCTTAAGAATTGTAAAAACAAACATAAACCTAGATCCACCTCCTCTGTTGCTTGAAAGACTGTCTTTTCCTGTCTCACACTGCAGGTTTTGCTATGACAACTCCTTAACCACAGTAACTTATTTAAAAATAGTTTAACTATCACAAACTCCTACACACCAGTAAATTATTTAAAAATAGTTTCTATCCCAAAATCCTAGTAGTCAATCCAGCTACCCCCAAGGGACAACCAAAATGCAGTATTCAAACACTTGTGAAGTTACTTCCAAGATAAGCAGAGTTTGCAAGCTCCTTTTTCAACTCCTCAGTCACCTGTAATTTATTTAAAAATAGTTTAACTGTCAGAAAATCCTAGTAGACAATCTAGCTACCTCCAAGGATCTACCCAAATGCAGTATTTAAATCCTTCTAAGTTACTAACAAGATAAACAGAGTTTGCAAGCCCCTTCTTGGTTAAACACTAAATAAATATGTGAATAAAGAGCAATTACCAAGGGTAGTTAGTTTCACCTCCACAGAATTAAGCAAAAGTGCACGTTTGTTGCAGATATCAAGTGCAATATAGAATTTCTCACACAGCTCACAGCTGAATAAACATGTAGTGTCCTTCCAGGTCAAGAAAATGTGCTTTGTTCTCCTCGATCTCTCTTCAGCTTTCGACAGTGTGGATCACTTCATGTTTCTCAATTGGCTCTGTGAGAACTGTGGAATCTCCATTGTTTTAATCAAGTGGTTTGATTCCTATCTCCCTGACAGGGTGCATCACGTAGTGATGGGGAATTTCTCCTCTTTCCCCAATGCCCCTGTCATGTGGAGTGCCACAGTTCCTCCCTATAAGGTACTTGTATATATCTATCATATCCCCTCTCTCTCCCTCCTCTCCTTCAGGGAGTACATATTCAAGTCCTTCAGCCTGTCCTCATAGGACTTGTGATGCAATTCCTGTACCATCTCTGTTGCCCTCCTCTAAACTTTCTCTACTCTGTCTATGTCCTCACATAGGTAAGGTCTCCAGAACTGTACATTATACTCCAGATGGGGCCTCACTAGTGTCTTATATAGTGGAATTATGACCTCTCTTTTCCTGCTGGTCATGCCCCTGCCTATGCATCCAGCATCCTATGTGCTTTACCTGCTGCCTTGTCACACTGTTTCTGACCTTGAGGTCATCAGAAATGATAACTCCCAAGGTCCCTTTCCTGTTTGGTACATGCTATATCCTCACCCCCCTCCCAACTGATATGTTGTTCCAGGGGGTTTTGTGTCCCGTATGCATTATGTTGAACTTCTTTACATTTGGGAGGCAGTATTGGACATTGGTTTAAGGCTCTTACCTGCAAACCTGGAGACCTGGGTTTGACTCCAACAGCCCCAACTTGCATACTCTGTGACCCTAAGCAAGTCACTTAACTCCCTTGTGCTCCCAGGTCAGCTTATTGTGTCTCTCCTGGTTAAAAAAAAAAAAGAATTTCAACTGCCAAACCCTTGACCATTCTTCAAGCTTCTGCAGGTCCCTCCTCATTCTGCCCACACCCTCTGGCATGTCTACTCTCTCACAGGGCTTTGTGTCATCAGTGTACATGGATATTCTGCCTTCTAGGTCCTGCCCAATGTCACTGATGAAGATGTTGAATAGGACCGGTCTCAGCACTGATCCCTGTGGTATCCCTCTGGTCACTCCTCCCTCTGTGGAGTGACAGCCTTTTAGCACCACCCTCTGTGATCCTGGACAGCAGACTGACACTCGAAGATCAGGTGTCTTCTGTTGCCAAAAGTGGATTTTACCACTTGCTGAACATTGCCAGGATCAAGCCCCTCGTTCTGCCGGAAGATCTGCTGACACTAGTACTGTCCATGCCCTTGTTACCTCTAGGCTCAACTACTGTAATACTTCGGGGTCTCAGGAGGGACAATCTGTAGGTTGCAGTTGGTGCAGAATGCAGTGGCTTGGTTACTGATGGGCCTGCCTAGGTCCAGTCCGTGACCCCAGTCCTGTGTGCTCTGCACTGGCTGACTATCAGGTGGAGGTCCTTTTAAAGGTGGGCTTGCTCACCTTTAAGACCCCTACATGGACTGGGCCAAGGCTACCTAACTGAGCTCCTGTCACCGGCAACCTCTGTCTGCTCCCTCCGCTGCTTGTCCAGGGGCCTCCTGGATGTTCTCAGGGTTCGGTTCAAGACATCGGTGACTATGCCTTTAGTATCACCAGGCCAGTCCTGTGGATCTCACTACCACCTGCAGTCCAGGAGGCCCCTCAACTTATGTGTTCAGAGACTAAAACCCACCTCTTCAGCCTGGCCTATCTGAAATAACTTTCCGCCCAACTGTTTGAGTAATTATAAACACTTATGATAATCTGTGATTTGAATTTTAATGTTTACATTGATTTTAATGTTCTGTGCTGTGTATTACTTACATTTATTTTATTGTTAGGTGCCCAGAGCCTCTGGGAATGGGTGCCATAGAAAAAAACCTGCCGTGCCTTGCCTTGCCTACCTAATGCTGTAACACACAGGACTGGGACGTGGATCCTGAGGATCGCTAGGGCAGCAGGACAGGAGGGAGAGCTGGATGTCATTGTCCACAAAGACTCTAATGAGCTGGCTGTGGAGGAGGCTAGGATAGTGCAGGAGGAGTTCAGGGAGTTGGGGTGGAGTCTTAGGCAGGTAACACACTTTGTGGCCTTTTCTGAAGTGCTTCCAGCATACAACAAGGGGAGAGTAATGTACTTCATACCAGGAGATTCAACTCATGGTTGAAGGAGTGGTGCAGAGAGGAGGAGTTTGGTTACCTTGAAGACTGGTGTCCCACCTGGCGAGACAAGTAGGTCAGATACATTGAACTGCTTAGTAAAGTAAAGCTATCTCAAATAATCTCCTCCCCAGCTTGACTAAATGCCAAATTCTCCAATCACATGCTCCTCGACTGAATCTTAACAAACATGGAGGATAGGGTTAAATCCATGGGAGTGATGTCTGACTCCATTAGTGACCACTGCCCCACATATTGCACTTGGTCTTGTCGTATCTCCTGTCACTTACCCAAGCTTATATCTTTTAGTGACTTCTCTAAATATGACACAACCAAATTTCATGCTGACATTTTGGGGGTTATCTGGTCCAACCTTTTCTCAATAACCAATGTTAACGAAGCCCTTGGTTTCTTCATGGCTGCTCTGTCTTTAGTACAACACAAGCACTTTCTAGTCACCACACATTGTCTCGGGGTGGGAACTCTAAATGTCTCAATAAAGAACTGCTGTCACTAATGAAGCAGCTGGACACATCTTGGCGCACTTTCAAATCTTTTTTAATGCCCACAAATGGGAACAATTCCTAGAGATTCAGGAATCACTGTAACAGGGAATGCAAACTACTTGAAGCCTCCTTCCTTAAGACCCAGCAGACCTGTAACTTTGGGGACCACCATTTGTTCAGGTCATCTGTAAACTCCTTCATGAAACCTCGTCCTAAGCAGAATGCTATTAACTTGCTCACAGACGCAGGACTCCAAGCTGAGCCTGCAATTGTTGTGGACATCTTAAATAACAAATTTGCTAATCTGAATGCATATCTTGTGAATCTCCCACCCACATCTGCCAATCCTGTGATAGGGAATGTGGGTCCTGTGAGGACAGGGTGCCCTCCATTCTGGTTTAAATCTCCTTCTCCCTCTGAAGTTTGATGTGTTCTCCGGGCCCTATCCAGCTCTGATAGTTCTGGAAATGATGGAGTTTTCCCTAGGTTCCTAAAGTTTTTTTAAATTAATTTGTTATCGAGGTTTGCAAAAGTAAGGTACATAAGTAATACACGTTACATCTCAGAACCATACAATGCAGACTTATCTCCTTACATTACATAATAAAAAGGCTCCTGAGAAAAACATCAAATAACAAAGATCACGTATGCATAATAAGATGCCAATAAGTGTGTTTTACACCATCATTGTGAGACACAACAAGCACACGCAACTTAACCCCCAAAGGTGCTAGTTCTATGGAAACCCCCACTAACAATCATATAATCCAACCTTCATACATAAACTATCTAAACTACTTATTCTATAAGAAATAACAATTCAAAAGTACTACAAACAATCACAAGATAAGATAACTATATAACTATATAGTCATAGAATGCTGCAGGCTTTGAGGGGGACAGAGGGCAGCCCTAATCCAGTAGCCATACATCACTAAAGAGGCATTTACTACTAAGGTGTCCAGAAGGGATTAACCGTCCATGCCTAAACATTCTACATTCACTGTGACTTCTAAAAAGGGGCCCCATGCCTGCTGTTACTTCTAAGATTTCCCTGAAGCTTTATAGGCCAGACGTTCATACCCTGCCAATCTGTACATACCTTATAACCATGCAGTCAGAGTTGGCACAACAGTGGCCCTCCAGTACCGTAGAACACGCCTCATAGCTTCAATAAGAGCTACCACTAGCCAATCATGCAATGGGTGGTGAAATGCCCTAAGTTGGGTAGTGTCACCTAACACTACACAAGAGGCTTCCCTTGGCATTTCTCTGCCCATCACTTCCTGAAGTAAAGTGAGAGCCTGACCCACACACCCTCAGTCTAGAACAACCCCAAAGTAGGTGAAGGAGTGTACCTTACTCCTTTTCACACTGCCAGCACTGAGCGTGTGGGATAAGCTTCCTTTTATGTAGGAGTATTGGTGTCCTGTGACCACACCTGTGCAAAGACGTAGATAAGGTGGAGACTATCCAGAGAAGGGTAGCAAAGATGGTACAGGGCTTACACCACAAAACATATGAGGAGAGACTAAGGGACCTCCATATAACCTCACTGGTGGAAAAGAGACAGCAGGGGACATAGTTGAAACTTTCAAGTACCTCAGGGCATAAACAAGGTACAGGTGGGGACCTTTTCCAGTGTAGAAAAATACTAGAACAAGGGGCATGATATGAAATTGGAAGTGGGTAGATTAAGAGGTAATGTGAGGATGTTTTTCACACAGAAAAGGGTTGTCGACACTTGGAATAGTCTGCCACAGGAGGTAGTGGGGACAAGTACAGTGGAGTGGTTTAAGCATGCTTGGGACTGGCACAAGGGAAGCCTGAGATGGGAGGGAGTCATGAAAAGCCATTGATCACATAGGGTCAGTGGCCACATACAATGTATAGGGCCTACAGGCAGACTGGATGGGCCTAGCGGTCCTTATCTGCCAACAATTTCAATGTTTCTATGTTCCTATATCAATGGCAAATAATTTTAAGCTGAATCAGGTGTCCTGAAATATCTCTGCTTACACTATATGCATTAGTCCAAATGTTAAACCATTCCTCATCCGACAACTGGTGACCCAACTGCTTCTCCCAATGGGACCATATCTGTGCAGTGTCAGGAGTATGATCATCTACCCAAGCTTTGTATATGTGACCAATTTTAGGAGAAAGGTATAAAGCCTTCCTAATAGAGGGAACACCTACCAGCTCATCCCATTTAGTAGCCACTGATAACCAAAGCTAGTTTCCACTTAGTTGTGATAACAGATGCTGCAGCTGCAAACACTTCCAGTGATGAGCTGCAGGAAGAGAAAGCTCCCACTGCAGCTCCAAAAAGGATAACTAAATCCTCAATTCTATATAAACCTACTTTAGACCAAGCAGGCCATAAGAAGGTTAAATGGCTATTATTCCACAGCAGCCAACACCTAACTGAACATTCCAAGCAAGGCCAAGAATTCATTTTATAGTTGATGGTACTGTACATGGACAGCATATTCCTGGATTGGAGTAATGTCCAAGGATTCACTATGAAATCCTGACTGTCGGAATCCCAAGTTTCAGGAGCCTGACTCTGATTGCCCAAAACTTGAGATCCCCACAGTTGGTAACTGCCCACTATGGAGTGTTTTTACATGTTTTGAGGGGCTTTGCCCCCTCACCCCCATACTATATATTACAAACGCTGCCATGGGCAATTATCAACTGTCAGGATAGTGAGTGTTGGGCAATCAGTGTGGGGCTCCTGAAACTCAGGATTCTGACCGTTGAGATTTCAAAATACTCTCAAATCCAAACGTCTAGACAAATCCCATAATACAGCTCTCCAGAGGCAAGTCCCCTGGTAGGCTACAGCATTCCAAGTCCAACTAACGAATAAATATCCTGCTATATTTGGAGTGGAGCCACAGCCATATCTGCCTGAGCCCTGCCACAAGATAATACCCTTTAAACTGTGTGGCTTAAAAAAACCTTTAGCGTAAAGAGCCATCAGGAGCAAAGCAGAGTTCAGTGGTTTCTTCTCCTCCTCCCATAGAAAATTAGACATTATTTGGGCAAATTGTTTCCAGAGAGAGACAGGAAGTTTAACAAGTAACTATCGTATGACATATAAAACCCTCGGCAGTGCCATCTTCTGTAGAACTTGAATCTTACCCCATAACAACAAGTGAGTATGCTTCCACAGAGCCACAACTTCTTTTAACTGCGTCAGCAGAGGGGTAAAGTTTAAAGAAGGCCATTGTTTCAAATCCAGTGATATAAAATACCCAGGTATTTAATAAGAGAAGTAACCCATAAAACCCATATCAGACATTGATATGCTGCAGCTGACCATATTTAAGGGAGGAACTCAGTTTTGCCCCAATTATTAGTTAGCACTGAAGGAAAGGAAAACCCTTCAGGATATGTACTAGAGCAGGAATTGCTGACATTTGGTCCCTCCCAGTCAATAAAATGTCACCTGCAAAGAACATAACTTTATCTGTCCTCCACAATCTATTCTGGGGATGTCAGAGGCCTCCCAAATAAATTGAGCCAGGGGTTTGATAACAAAGACAAACAGAGCAGGAGATAATGGGCAGTCCTGATGGGTGCCTCAGTGCAGCTGAGAAAGGAGTGATAAGGTACCATTTGTTAAAAGATTCCCCTGAATGGAGTAATAAATAAGATGAACCCACCTAATACATGTATCCCAAACCAAATTTGCTAAGGACCGCTAGTAAGTATGGTCCTTCGACAGAGTTGAAGGCTTTTTCAGTATCTGTGGCAATATCTGCCACTGGTTCTGACATCGCTGCAGAGGCACACATCAAATCCACCAATCTCCAGATATGATCCGCCCCATCTCTGCCCTGCAAAAAAACAGCTTGATCTGAGTGGATCAGAGAAGGCAAGATTGTAAGAAGTCTATTAGCCAAGATTTTTGCCAGGATCTTGTAGTCAACATTTAAGAGCGTGTGATGGGGTGGCAATTTGAACACAGGAAAGGATCTTTCCCAGGTTTGGGTAAAACTGCTATAGTGGCCTCATACAGTGATGAAAGGAGGTTTCCCATAGTCCAAACCTCATTAATGGTGGTTGTTAACAATGGAGCAACCAAGTCTCCTATGGATAGGTTCCTAAAGTTGAAGGATGATTTCATATCCCAACCTCTCTCTATCCTTTTCAACCTATCTCTGTCCACCACATCTATCCCCTTACTATCAAAATAGGCCAAAGGTGTTCCTTCTTTAAGTCAGGGAACCCCAAACTCCCAGAAAACTACAGATCGGTATCTATACTGTCCAACATGAACAAGGTCCTCGAGAAAATAGTGTTCCTTCAAGTCTCTGACTATTTTCCCAAATACAGTCTATTATCTCCTGACCAGTATGGTTTTTAGAATGGTTTTAGCAATACTACAGCACTGGCCCATTTTACCCACCACATTCTCAGGGAAGCGGACAATGGTAGGCTCATCAGGGCAATCTTTGTTGATCTCTCTAAAGCTTCTGACATAGTTGACACTGACATCCTCCTCCGTAAATGTTATTCTTATTACTTTTCAACAGGTACCTTGAACTGGTTCAAAAACTACCTATCAACAGATCCCAAATAGTCTGTATTGGAGAGGTCTTAAACAGCCCACTACAAGTACATAGTGGGGTCACACAAAGATCCATGCTTGGACCCATCCTCTTCTCACTCTGCATTAGTCCCCTACTTGAAGATTAATCAGGCTGCCACAAGATCATGTACACAGATGATCTTATCTTATTTAGGAGTAACAAAAGCCCTCTTAAACTATCCCAATCCCTACTCAAAGGTTTTCCTTTATGCTCAGCTGGTTTACAGCAAACAGACTTATCATCAATGTAAAGGAAACTAAAACCATGTTATTTGGCTCAAAACCTTGGCTTGTGAGATTCACCATGGGTGAAACGTAAGTAAGTGTTTATTTCTTAAGCACCAAACCACAGATGCTCTTGGCCCTTTACAAGTTGATGCAAAAGACATATACAACATCAATAAAACAATGAACAGATCACAATCAGATCAGTAAATACATTAAATAAATATCAATAAATAACAGTGCATCAAAATATAATAAACTATAGCTGGTTTCCAAAAGCTTCTCTAAATAGATGGGCCTTCAGACCCCTTTGAAAGCCTCCACCAATGTATCCTCTCTCAGAGATTTTAGTGATGAGTTCCACAGGCCAGGCCGCCACCTCAAATGCACAATCTTGAGGTTTTCAGTCTGGCCTTGGGAGCCGTTAGGAGGCCCTTGGTGGAGTAGCAGATTGAGCACACAGGGCAGACAGGGGACAGGAGGTCACTGAGGAACCAGGGCCCGAACCATATAGGGCTTTATAGGTGAGCATGCCCACCTTGAAGGCAATCCCCCACCTCACCAGCAGCCAGTGCAGATCATGCAGAACCAGAGTCACATGTCAGATCTTCGGAAGGACTGTCAGCAACCTGACCACTGTGCTGTGCACCAGCTGCAGTTAACAGAGAATCCCCCCACTAACCCCGAAGTACAAAGCATTACAGTAGTCTAGCCTTGTCATAACAAAGGCACAAAATAAGGAGATGTGGGAAAAAACTGTGGTAAGAATTCAGACTTATAGTAAATCATTGTCTGTGCATTATTTCAGTGTGGTGAAATAAATTTTGTATTTTATTTTGGTTTTTCCCCTTTTTAAATTGTACTAGTTATGTTTTGTATTTGAATGTGTAAAGTTTGCCTTTTAATCGTATAGAACTTCAGCCTGTACTTTTGTACCTGGTTGCAATGATAATAAATAAAAACAATTAATTAATTAATTAAAAGGTACCCATGAGGGCAGGTCACCAGGGGAATTAAGGCTTTAATCTGGGCAACATTCATCAAGAAATAAAAACCACTTGAACGATGGATGACACCTGAGCCCCAAGTGTCAATCCACTGTCAAGGATGACATCTAGATTGTTCACCTTAGTAGAAGCTACCAACTGGGTGGGGCCCAAGAACAGCTCCATTCCCAGTCTGGCAGCAGCCACATCATGCCACTGACCAGGCTTAATCACTAGTACTCCCATTTTGTCGGGGTTAAGTCTCAGCCAGTTAGAGGACATCCAGTCTTGGATCTCAGCCAGATATTTGTTTAGCACCTCCACTGCATCACTCACCCTGGGTGCAAAGGACATATACAGCTGGGTATCATCTGCATAGCAGTGACAACCCAAGCTGTAACATCTAATAATCTCACCTGGGGGAAACACGTACACTGCAAACAACACAGGTGACAGGGTTGAATCCCTTGGGAACTCTACAATGCAGGGGCTTTGGGAAGAAGGAGAAATTTTCCATCACTGCCCATTGGATCATGCCCAAGAGAAAGGACTCAACACAGTTTATGACAGTACCAGTGAGTCCACAGAGCTCCCTTAAGGACCTAAGGGCACTATGTTGTCCACAGTGTCAAATACTGAAGCGAGATCGAGAGAATGAGAACTAACTAATCTCCTCTATCTCTAACCCTGAGGAGATCATTTTATACCCTGTCTAGTGCAGTCTAATGCAGTTTTGGTGCTATGCCTGACCAAAATCCAGACTGAAATGGCTTGTTGGTGTCATAGACCGCCAGTACTACTGCCACATCCTAGCCCCTGATGGATCCCCCCACCCCGATAATGTCTCTTGCTTTAAAGAGCCCCTGACTACATCTGTCTTTGTCTGAGGATCCATTACAGTAATAGAAACTCAGACTGCTGAACTCTCATTCTATTGCAGTTAAAAAAAAACAGCACTGGCAATCTGTGCACTGGCACTTGCTCAGAACAATCTGGGACACAGCACTTGAGATTTTTTATCACCATGATCAGAAGCTCAAATGATGAATGAATGTTCATTCAGGTAGGTGAAGAAATAACAAAGCACTGCTAAAAACTGAGCAAACTCCTCAAACAGATCTAGGGCACAGCACATGTTCTCTGAGCAGTAAACTAATCTGGAGCACAACAGCTCAGTTTGTGAACGCTCCTTCTACTTCAGATATAAAACAACAAAGACGAAAACTGGAGCACTTGTACTTTGTGCACTTACATTTGCTCCCACTACCCCTCTCCTGATATCTGCTGTTGGTAGCGCGAGCATGGACAAGTAGGCAGGTCAAGACTTATGTGGCATAGCTCAGACAAGTATTGCAGTGTCTTCAAGCAATGTGATCACTGAGAGAAGTTGCATCATTTTATTAAAAGGTGCTCATACAGTATGTTGGGCTCGACGCCAGCTGGCAAGGCAGAAACACACGTAATGTAATCAGATAAAGTGCTGTCACTTTCACTGCAGAACGCCATTTATGTGTAATGTTAGGTTGTGAAGTGCTAAATGAAAAGCTCTACTGGAACTTTACTGTTACAAGCCTGCATTTATAGTACAACATAAAGTGACAAAGAAATGAACTAACTAACTAAATAAATAAATAAAAAAGGGCTCTGTAAGGCGATGACCTGCATCCACCCAGGAAGGAACCATAGTCCTCAGAGAACAGTTTCAATGTTACATTGGTGAGCATTTAAACTAGCCAGTGGAGGTGGTGAAAGGAAGCAGAGAGACATAAACTGTCTCCACAAGAAGCTAAGTAGTTAGTGAGGAGAACCCTAAGGTGAGAAATCCCAAGGGTACCAAATCTATGTTAGAAAGGAAGAGAGGCAGGAATGAGAGCAGGGGGTAAGAGGAGAAACAAAAGGAAAATGGGGGATTGTCATGCAGGGTGGTAGTAGAATTTGTAAGGCTATGTGGGTAAATGCTTGAAGTCTGGAAACTAAAATCCTGGATCTAGAGGCCATCACGGCAGAGGCTGACCTGGACATTGTTGCCTTCACCGAGTCATGGTGCAATGAAAACCGTGACTGGGATTTAGCCATTCCAGGCTCTGCTCTATTCAGGGAAGACAGGAAGGGAAAGAAAGGGGGAGGAGTGTCTCTTTATATGAGGGATAGCATAAAGGCAATAGTGGTACAGGAAATATGGGGGGGGGCAGAGGTACTGTGAGTCATCCTAAAAATGGGAACTGGAGCAGCAATTCCACTGGCATGATCTACAGACCTCCAGCATGGGGTGGGTTGGATAAGATTTTGGTGAAGCCATCTAAAACATGGCAAATAAGGGGAGATGCTGCTGGTAGAGAACTTCAGTCTGCGGATATAGATTGGAGCTTTCCAGCCACAGCTTCAGCTACAAGCAGGGATATCCTGGACTACCTGCAGTGGGCTTTCCTCAAGCAACTAGTAAGAGCCTACTCCATGAGGATGCAGTACTGGACCTTGTACTCACCAACGGGGACAGTGGTGTAGATGTCACAGTGAGTGGCCACCTGGGGATCAGTGATCACTGTACAGTGTGGTTTGATATATGCACTATGGCAATATCAAGCCATGCAAAGGTGAGGGACCTGAACTTCAGGAAGGCCAGCTTTAAAAAGATGGAGAAATTCCTCAGGGAAACCTGGTTGGGAAGTGGAACTTAGCTGGAGTGGAGGAACAGTGGGTGAAACTAAAGAGGGGATAGTGAAGGCAATGGACCTCTGTGTCAAGCATGTAAGCAAAAGCAAGAGGATAAAGAGACCACTATGGTTCTCTAAAGTGGTGGTCAGGAAGGTAAAACCAAAAAAGTTAGCTTTCCAGAGGTATAAGGAGACAGAGGGTGGAGGATAGGGAGGTGCATTAGGAAAAACAGGAGGCAGGAAATGCAATTAGGGATGCAAAGGCACAAATGGAGGAGAAAACAGCACAGGCATAAAAGAATGGTGACAACATGTTTAAAATATGTACTGTAAGTAAAAAGACAAAGACTAGGGGGGAGAGATAGTAAGGCTTAGGAGGGAAGGCAGGGAGTGTGTGGACGTAGACCAGGAAAAAGCAAACATATTTTTGCACAGTGTTCACAGATTAAGTGGAAAGTGAGGGACCAAAGATAAGTGCCAAGAGCATTGAAGGAAGGAAGGCAGATACTAGTCCATTTAGAGAGGAGAGAGTTCAGAAAGAACTCGCTAATCTGAAAGTGGACAATGCAATTGAGCCAGATGGGGAAAATTCAAGGATATTGAGGGAGTTCAGAGGGGTACTAACTGCACCCCTGACTGCCCTGTTCAACCATTCACATGGGAGTGGTTCAAGAGAACTGGAGGAAGCAGATGTAGTCCCACTTCACAAAAGTGGTATTAGGGAAGAGGCTGGCAATTACAGGCCAGTCAGAATGACTTCAGTGGAGGGAAATTAATGCAAATAATAATAATAACTTATTTGTTAAGCACCTTTCAGAATCATAAAGGTGCATTACCAAAGAGATAGATAAAACAAGATAAAATATAGAACGCAATATAAAAAACAGATACTCAGTAAGAATTCAATATAGTTAAACTGAATATGCTTGGTGCCACAAATATGTTTTTAATGCCTACTTAAATCACTCCTAAAGGAAAGAATTTTGGAATGTCTTGAATCCAGTGGCTTACAAGATCCAACACAGCATGGATTCACTGGGGGGAGGTCATGGGTCATGGGAAACAAATCTGATAGATTTTTTTTCCTGGGTGACCAGGAAATTAGATCAGGGTGGAGGGGTGGATGTGGCCTACTTAGAGTTTAGTAAGGCCTGTCACACTGTTATACATAGAGGACTCATAACCAAGTTCAGCAGCCTAGGAATTGGACCGACAGTGGTAAACTGGGTAAGGAATTGGTTAGGTGACAGGAAAAAGAGGGTGGTGTTAAACTGAGTTCATTCAGGGGAAAAAGGGTGACCAGCAGGATGTCACAGGGATCAGTACTGTGAATGGTCCTCTTTAATGTCGGTATTGATGTTCACAGGGTTCAGTACTGGGAACGGTCCTCTTTAATGTCGGTATTGATGTTCACAGGGTTCAGTACTGGGCACGGTCCTCTTTAATGTCGGTATTGATGTTCACAGGGATCAGTACTGGGCACGGTCCTCTTTAATGTCTGTATTGGTGACATTCACAGGGATCAGTACTGGGCACGGTCCTCTTTAATGTCTGCATTAGTGGCGTTCTGCAGGATCAGTATACCAAGCGGTCCTCTTTAATGTCTGCATTAGTGACGTTCACAGGATCAGTACTGGGAACGGTCCCTTTATTGTCGGCATTAGTGACATTCACAGGATCAGTAATGGAACGGTCCTTAAATGTCGGCATTAGTAACGTTCACAGGGATCAGTACTGCAAACGGTCCTCTTTAATGTCTGCATTGGTGACGTTCACAGGGATCAGTACTGGGAACGGTCCTCTTTATTGTCGGCATTAGTGACATTCACAGGGATCAGTACTGGAACGGTCCTCTTAAATGTTGGCATTAGTGACGTTCACAGGGATCAGTACTGCGAACGGTCCTCTTTAATGTCTGTATTAGTGATGTTGCAGTGGGGCTTGAAGCAAAGGTATGCCTTTTTGTGGACTACACTACAATCTACAATGGGGTAGACACTCTGGGGGGGAATGAATTGAGATCTAAGAAAGCTAGATGAGTGGTCAAGGGTGTGGCAGCTGAGTTTCAGGTGAAGAAGTGCAAAATCATGCACCTGAGGCACAGAAACCCAGGGCTGGAGTACAAAATGGGGGGTGTAGTATTAATGACCACCAATCAAGCAGGTAATCATATCTGATGACTTAAAGGTGGCCAGATACTGTGACAAAGCAGTGGGGAGAGCTAGTGGGATATTTGGAGTGCACAGGGAGGGTATCACCAGCAAAGGAAAGAGGTGGTGTTCTCACTATATAGATCACTGGTGAGACCTCAGCCAGATTACTGTGCCCAGTTCTGGACACTACATCTCAATAAGGCCATAGACAGGGTATGGAGTGCATCAAAAGCCCAATGAGGAGAGACTAAAGAACCAAAATAAGTACACCCTGGAGGACAGGAGGGAGGGAAGGGATATGATAGAGGCTTTCAAATACCTCATGGGAATAAGGAAGGTTCAAGAAGGGGAAGCATCTTTCAGAAAAAAAGATGCTCAAGAACAAGGGGCATGCAGTGAAGCTGGAGGGGGTTAGACTCAGAGAAGGTGTGAGGAAGTAGTTCTTCATAGAAAGAGTAGTGGATGCCTGGAGCACCCTCCCACCAGAAGTGACGGAGCACAAAAGTAATGGGATTCAAGAAAACATGTGATAGGCATAAGGGGACCATAGTAGTAAGGAAAGAGGGGTAAAACTGGAGATCAGGTAGGGTTTGTGGGGTAAAGTTGGTAGGGTACATGGGCAGACTAGTTGGGCCAAGCAGTTCTTATCTGCCATCAAGCTGTGTATGTTTCAATGTCCACATTTTTGTCAAGTCACATGACCTGCAGCAGCCATCAGCAACACTGGAGATTGAGAACTCTTCAGGCTCAACATAGAAACATAGAATCTGACAGCAGATAAGGACCGCTTGGCCCACCTAGTCTGCCCATGTCCTTACCTAATGGATAAGCTGCAGATCCTAGTTAACCAACAGCTCATTTCCTTCTACCCCCCCCACTAGGACTGCCTTATGTCTGTCCCATGCATGCTTGATTTCCCCCACTGTTCTTGACTCCACAACCTCCTCAGGAAGGCTGTTCCATGCATCCACAACCCTTTCCATGAAAAATACTTCTTCACATTACCTCTGAGCCATGCCCCTTGTTCTTGCACATATCTTTTCTGAAAATACTACCCTCTTGGACTTTGCTGATTCCTTGAGGTACTTGAAAGTTTCTATCATGTCCCCCTCTCCCTTCTTTCCTCAAGGGTATACATATTAAGATCCTTTAGTCTCTCTTCGTATGTCTTCTGGTGCAGACCCTGCACCATTTTGGTTGCCCTCCTCTGAACAGCCTCCACTCTGTCTATGTCTTTGCGGAGATGGGGTCTCCAGAATTGCACACAGTACTCCAGATGGGGTCTCACCAACTGTCTGTACAGAGGAATAACAACTTCCTGTTTTCTACTGTTAATGCCTCTCCCTATGCATCCCAGTATCCCCCCAGGCTTCCTTACTGCCTTCTCACGTTGCTTGCCCACCTTTAGGTCATCAGATATAGTTACCCCTAGGTCCTATCTCAATGCAATTTGCAGCTCTCCTGCACAAGTGGAAGGGTCAGTGGCAGCAGTAGCTACTAATAGAGCTCCTTTCATATCTAAAGTAATTACTTTTGATCAGAAACTTCAGAAATCCTCAGAGAATTATGCATTATCATTCCAGTTAGCTAAGTCTCACTATATATAACAACATTGTCAGACAGGCTATGAGATTATACTGCAGTTAGGAGAGGCAAATGTGCACAATGCAGGCAGGCAGGCTTTGAGTTTATACTGTAGTTAGGAGAGGTGAGTGTCCACAATGCAGGCAGGCAGGCTTTGAGTTTATACTGTAGTTAGGAGAGGTGAATGTCCACAATGCAGGCAGGCAGGCTTTGAGATTATACTGTAGTTAGGAGAAGTGAATGTTCACAATGCAGGCAGGCAGGCTTTGAGGTTATATTGTGGTTAGGAGAGGCAAATGTGCACAGTGCAGGCAGGCTTTGAGATTATACTGTAGTTAGGAGAGCTGAATGTGCACATTGCAGGCAGGTGAGTTTTGAGATTATACTGTAGTTAGGACAGGTGAATGAATGTGCACAATGCAGGCACTATATAATGCAGGTGGGCGGACTATGAGATTATACTGCAGTTGGGAGAGGCGAATGTGCACAATGCAGGCAGGTGGGCTATGAGATTATATTGTAGTTATGAGAGGAGAATGTGTACAATGCAGGCAGGCAAGTTATGAGATTATACTGTAGTTATGGGATGCAAATGTGCACAATGCAGACAAGCGGGCAATGAGATTGTACTGCAGTTAGGAGAGGCAAATGTGCACAATGCAGGCAGATGGGCTATGAGATTATACTGCAGTTAGGAAAGGAAGATGTGTACAATGCAGGCAGGTAGGCTAAGATATTATACTGTAGTTAGGAGAGTTTATGTGCACAGTGCAGGCAGGTGGACTATGAGATTATACTGCAGTTAAGAGAGGCGAATGTGCACAATGCAGGCAGGCGAGCTATAAGATTATATTGCTGTTAGGAGTGGCAAATGTGCACAGTGTAGGCAGGCAGGCTAGGAGATTATACTGCAGTTAGGACAGGTGAATGTGCACAATGCAGGCAGCTGCAGACCCTGCTGCAGGAGCAGGGAAGAGGGAATGCAGTAGACTGAGAAAGGAGCTGGGGGTATTTTAACAAAAAATGTTCTGCTGAGTGTTGATGGTGTAGCAGGTGCAAAAATCCATATCTGATTTTATCCCCCCCAACATACACTGCAGGAGCAGGACAAATTGATTTGAGCAGACAGGCAAAGGTGCAGGGGGAGATTTTCTTTAGTTACTACTGATGGTCTATCATCCAAGGCACAGAAAGTCATACTTTTCTTTCTTTGCCTCTGTGTGTGAGCTTGATAGCCAGTCAGTGTGAGTGACAGGTAAGGCAGACTGCTGCGGGATACACATGGAGTCTCAGTTGGGTGAGATATGATCTATCAGTGTGTGTGGTAGAGTGGCCTGCTAGTGTCTCTTTTTCCTATCTTGCATGACTTACATGGCATTGTGCCTTGTCTGTGCATGTCACCTGGGCACTCAAGACTCAACTATGACTATTATGAGTCATCATTGTTAGTGTCCACAGGTGGTTACATTATGTCATCACCACTTGTGTGTTTCATAGGTTTCATAGGTTTTCCAAGCTAGAGAACATAGTCCATAATGCTTGCCTCATATTTTGGTGTATTAGTTATATTTGTCATCATCTGTCATTACTGAATCCAAGTTTATTTTGAATGCATCCATGTTAGTACTTTCCACTACAATTGTAGGAAGATTATTCCATATTGAGATTGATCTTAAGCTAAACCAATTTTTTCTCCTTAGCAAATTCCATTTCCCAATCAATAGTTTATTTTGTCTACGATTACTTAGTCTGAATTTAGATTTGAACAAACCTGTTCCATTTAGGAGTATAGAATCTTGTAGTAAACCATATATAAGACATAAGTCTCCCCCTAAGCCTTCTATATTTTAAGGAATACAATTTCAGATCCTTAAGCCTATTTTCATAGTCCTTTCCCTTCATTCCTATTATTGTTCTGCTAAATCGTCTTTGGACTCTTTCAATTTTACTAATTTCTTCCTTTGCATATGGGGACCACACTTGGACACAATACTCAAGGTGGGGTCTCACCAGAGCACTATACAATGGCAACATAACCTCTCTAGTCCTACTTGCCATGTGTCTAAATATACAATTTAGATTCTGGTTTGCCCTATTGATTTGTTTGGAACAATGTAATTTGAATTTCATATCTGGGGTAATGATAAGCCCAAGATCCTTTTCTTCAATGGTCTGATGTAATGATTGGTTCACCAGTTTATATGTAAATTTAGGATTATGTTTGCCCAAAGGCATCACCTTACACTTATCGCTGTTTAATACCAATTTCTTTTCTTGTGCCCAGTTAGAAACTTTATCTAAGAAGTTTTGCAGGATACTGCTTTCCTTACTGTTATTAATAATAGACCCTATACGGCAATTGTCTGCAAATTTGAGTAGCCAAATATCATTAATGTTTGACTCTAGTGAGGAAATATAAATATTAAATAAACATGGTCCCAACACTGATCCCTGGCGGATACCACTAGTCGCGCTAGCCCATTCTGACAACTCTCCATTTATAGCCACTCTCTGCTTCCTGTTACTAAGCCACATCTTTATCCAGTTTATTATATTATGGTTTAATTTAACCTCTTTTAAGGCATGTATAAGTTCAAAGTGAGGGATTTTGTCAAATGCTTTAGCAAAATCTATAAACACTAAGTCAACTGAGTTGCCATCATCCATTTCTTCTGTAACTTTATTATAAAAGGTCAAGAGTTTAGTTAAACATGATCTTGATTTTGTAAATCCATGTTGATTTTTGTCACTAAGTTTATTATTATTAAGATGTTCCAAAATAATTTCCTTTACAAACTGTTCAAATATTTTGCCAATCAATGATGTAAGACTTATAGGTCTAAAATATTCTGGCTTGTTGGTAGGTCCTTTTTTGTGAATAGGTACGACTGTTGCTATTCTCCAATCATTTGGGACTTCACCAATATCTAGTGAATGTTGAAATATATTAGTTAGGGGCATGTAAATTTCATTAGCGAGTTCTTTTATTACCTTTGGATGAATATCATCCGGACGCGGGGACTTGTTGATATTTATTTTATTGAGTTTATCTAAAACTTATTTGGGGTTAATTATAAAAGTACCAGGTATAGAGCTATCTGATTCAATTATTTTATCATATGAATTATCATTAAATACAGATGAAAAATATTGATTCTGTATATTAGCTATTTCATGTTTATCAGTTACACAACCAAATAGTGTGGTAAATGGGCCTATAGTCATAGAATTGCTTCTGGTTTTATTTATATAGGAAAAAAAGGATTTCTTGTTGTCTTTTACCCTCAATGCTAATTTGAGTTCAAATTGTTTTTTTTCTAATCTTATTTTAGTTTTTATTGTTTTTAATAAGTCCCTACATTTGGATTTAAGATGTGTAAGACCCTTTTGAATTTGTTTATTAAGTTTATTTTTTTTATTAATTAGGGATTTGATTTTAGAGGACATCCATCATTGAGTAGGTTTATCCTTTGGTTCATATTTACTTTTAGTTGGAATATTGGTCTTAATAAGGTCCTTCAATTTGTTAGCTAATAATAACCATTTACCCTCCACTGATAAATTTATGAACGATGCTTGCCAATCCCAACAACTAATAGTATGTTTCATATTTTCAAAATTAGCTTTGGTGAAATTTAAGATTTTGGTTGTACCTGTAGCTAGTGTGGGTTTACTATTTGATATTTGAAATTGAACAGTATTATGATCGCTATTAGCTAAAGGTGCATTAACATCAATCCTAGTTATACAATGTGCAACATTAGTTACCTGTAGTATAAGGTCCAATATTCTGTTACCTGTAGTATTTATTTTAACTAGTTGTTCCAAACCTATTTCATGAAATATTTTCATGTAACTTCTATCAATTCTGTCTATTGCAGTTACATATTCCCAATTAACCCTGTTCAAATTAAAGTCTCCCATAATTATATAATTTTTTGATGTATCAAGATGACTAAGAAAATGTAATAATTTTGTATCATTCTCGGGACTTATAGAAGGAGGTCTGTATACTAAAGCCAAAATAAATGATGGACCTATCAGTGGTTTTATTCTAATCCATAATGTTTCAAGAGCAATATCATCCATGATTTCTTCACTATTGATTGATTGGTGGATGTATATAGCTACCCCTCCCCCTTTCCTATACTTCCCATTTTTATAATATAATTTATATCCCTGTATATTTTTATCCCAAGAATCATTGTCACCCCACCAAGTCTCAGTGATGAGGGCAATAAGTATATCATTTGTCCCAAGGTACAATTTAAACTCATCAAATTTGTTAGTTAGGGTCCGTGCATTTAAAAGGACCCCATTCCAACCATGATCTTCAGTTTTATCACAATTACGCATATAATCTATTGTTAAAGGGGTAAAGTATTGAGCTTCACCATCTTTATTCAGTTTAAATGAAACACTATTACCTTGTTAAATTTTTTAGCCAATATCCTGATACCAATCTGACTGAGATGCATGCCACCATTCTTATAACATTTTATGTTTTTAAAGGTCTGGGTCTTATCCATAAATCCTATATTCTCCACCATACAAAAGTATCTTAACCAGGAATTTAATTGTTTAACTTGCTCATTCTTATGGGTTTGGTTTCCTAAAAGTGGTAGTGTACCGGACAGTATAATGTCTCCCCCTCTAATTCTTGCAACAATTTTACCATAGTCTTCCTGGATATCTGTCAGTGCCCTTTTAGTTAAGTCATTAACTCCCACATGTAGAATGACTAGTGGTTTATATGTGTTTTCAAGTAACCCCTCAAGAAGGCTAATTATGTCGTTAGTTTTAACCCCTGATAATGCACTCACAGTTGTGTGTTACTTTCTTCCTTCACAGACAATAGTGTCGATTCCTTTCAATATTGAATCTCCTACTACTACAACATCTCTTTGTGGGATCTTATTTTTTCTTGCTTCTTCTGGATTTGAGATACTGCTATTTGAAGTACATTCTCCAAGGGTTTGTTTTTTAATTTTTTGGGGTACAATGTATTCATCCGCTAATATTTCAAATTTGTTATACAAACTAATAGGTTGTATAACATTTTTAAACACTTCATATGGAGTGGATGTAATGGCTGCTTGAGTTTTATAGGCATCAGGTAGATTTTATTTGTGGATTTTGCAAGGGTATCCTCACTGTTCACATTTGGCTGATAAGATGTTTGGGCTTGGGGGGATATGTTACTGGGTATTTTTTTATTCTGTGTTTCAAAATGCTTAATACTTGCTTCTTCAACTGCATCATCAATAAATTGCTCAAGAAGCATTATTTCTTTATATGTTTCTAACTTTTCTTTTAAATTACAAATTTCTTCTTGTAAAGTTGCAATCATTTTACATTTATTACAAACAAATTCTAGATTTGGAGTATCCTCTACATACATTAGACATTGTATACATACTCTTTTCTTTATACTTCTACCTTTTTTAGGCTTTACATGTGCCATGTTTGTGAATATAATCACACTATTTACGTTTTTGATTTACCCCGCTAGCTTGCCCTGTCAAGGTCACAGCGTCTCAGCGGACACAGCAGACATGTGCAGAAGTGTGGTCTCTAGAAAGATTCTCCTCACATCGCCAAGCACACGTACTCTCTCTGCTGTCTGGCCACAGCAGGGATCACTTATATAGTCCAGATACCCCGGAAGTAAGTAACAGGTTAGGGCTGTATTGCAGAGTTATTTTATTGCAAAATGCCCAGAAAAAGTCTAAAATGGACAATATTAAGTGCTGAGATCTGGTAGAGCTGCAGTGTGTCTGAAGGCAAGTGTTTAGATGAAATGCGATGCGAATAAAAATAGACCTGATTCGGGGTCTCTCTTCCTGGATACCTCACATGGTAGCAACCAGGGCTCCACTAGTAACTAGTATAAATATTTAAAAAAAAAACAGTTTCATTCACAGTTTTCCCTTCTTAAGGTATATTCCCCCTTCACATTCATATGCAGCTCCCTATGTTGTCAGTAGCTTATCTAGTATTTGTGTATCAGTCACCCCGCTCGCAGCAGGGATCACTTATATAGTCCAGATACCCCGGAAGTAAAGAACAGGTTAGGGCTGTTGATGTACTGCATGTAGAAAATCTGAGGAAAAGAATGAGAGGAAAGGAATGCATACTGAAGGAATGGAGCTTCTGGGCCATCTGGTGGCCATGAGGGCTCCTCGCAAACTGCCCTCCCCCCAAAGCATGCAAACTCCTGCCCCATCTGCTGGCCATGAGGGCCCCTCGCAAACTGCCCTCCCCCAAAGCATGCAAGCTCCTGCCCCATCTGCTGACCACGAGGGCCCCTCATAAACTGCCCTCCCCCAAAGCATGCAGGCTTCTGCCGCATCTGGTGGCCATGAGGCCACCCACCATGAAGTTGCCCTCCCCCAAAGCATTCAAGCTCCTAGCCCATCTGGTGGTGATGAGGGCCCCCGTGAAGCTGCCCTCCCCCAAAGCATTCAAGTTCCTGGCCCATCTTGTGGTTGTGAGGGACCCAGCGAAGCTGTCCTCCCCTGAAGCATTCAAGCTCCTGGCCCATCTGGTGGTCATGAGGGCCCCTTGCAAAGCTACCCTCCCCCAAAGCATTCAAGGAAATGTCAGTATTCCTGCGCAGCAGCCTGAGCTGCAGATGGATGTTTTCAGCCAGACCTGGATTTGGCACCTTTTTCAACTTGAATCCCAAACTGTCTCAGACTTTAAAAAACTCAGCTTAGACACTGCAGAACTATAAAAGTTGGTGTAGATGTATCATTTTTTTTTTTTACTGTTATTTTCTGCTTTTTACTGCTGGATTGTGAGTAATTTAATGTTGCCTTAAGAGTTCTGAGTGGGTCACAACTTAACCTCAGTTCCTGCTATTTTGGTGGTAACCTTAATGCTTATTTATGTGTGCTTTTAGCACACCCATAGGAGTTTAGCTGCCTAAAGGATTCTGACCTGTAATTTTTACTGGGGGTTGCTACTTCATTCACTTGATTTCAATTATTTTGTTACTCAATTCACTAAAGTTTAAGAATCAATTCAGACAATTCGATTTAGGCGGATTCGTTTCAGGCTGCACCCTACTTCACCAGCTGTACCCTAGCTCTGCTAAATCCCTCTGCCCTAGCCCTGCCCCTGTACCTTGTATATCTTGCTAACCTCAAATTTTCTTTTCCCCACAGCTCCTGGCCCATCTGGTGGTCATAAAGGCCCCCTAAAGCTGCCCTCCCCCAAAAAATTCAAGGTAATTTCAGTATTCCTGGGCAGCAGCCTAAGCCGCAGACGGATGTTATCAGCCAGACCTGGATTACCTTGCCACCCCCACCACCACCCTTGCTGATTGAAAATATATATATATATATATATATGTGGTCACATGTCTGTAAAAAAACAATCAGTTGATTTTTCCATAAGCAAATTATCTTCTCCCCCCACTACCGGCCACTACACACGTAATGTCTAAACCAGCCAGCATCTTATACCACTAAACGCCATGCTGCCACTTTATCTGGCTATTCTTGCTTCCCTGCTACCTGTAGTAACACTCCCTGCATCCTTCTGCCCCGAGCAGCCAGAGGGAAGATTGGCACATTGTATCATATCAGTCTGGCCACCTAGCACTACTATCTCCTCCACTGTTCCACACCTTGCTTCATAACTACTCCAAGTGCTGTTTGGCCCATCAATCCTTCCCCCTTATTCCATGCCGGACTCATAGCTCTAACATCCACCTCCCAGCAAATCCCTGGGAAAAGCTTGCATCATCTACCCTTATCCCAAAAGCCTCAGCAGTACTTGCCACCCACCAAATTTCTAGTGACACTCCTGCTCCTACTCTCGGGAGACATTGAGCCTAATCCAGAGCCAACCACCATAACACTTTTACTACCATGAGACCTAAAACTGATGCACCTAAACATCTGCATAAAATAACCATCCTGCAGCCAACTACTGCCTCCCTTAAGCCAGACATCCTGATTATTTCTGAAAGCTGGCTAAAGCCCCATAATGATGAGTCTGAAATCACTATCCTAGGCTACTCCCCAGTCAGCATACCCTTGCCCTCACAGGCCATTGATGCCTTGCTGATCAAACTCTCCCATCCCATACTACCCCCCCTATTCATAGCTGGGTCATACTGTGCCCCTGACTCCCCAACCTCGGCTATCATGGCCTATCTGGGCTCTTTGAAATCCTGTGAGCTGGGCGCGAGCTATACATCCTAGGGGATTTCAATTTAAACAGGCTTTCCAGATAGCTTCTCTTAACCTGACACAGCTGATCTCTGACTCTACATGGCTGAACCCGAAATCAAATAATCACTCTCTCCTAGACTGGTCCCTTACCACTCATCAGCATTGCATAATTGCTGCAGGTCTATTGCCTGACTCATTAAGTGACCGCCATATGATATTTATGATTCGGAAAGTTTTCATGCCCAATTCCCCTTCCCCCTGAACCATTCTCACAATGTAATATAAATCCTTGGACCTTGCTTTGCTACTAAGCAACCTAGCAGCCACAGACTGGTCCTTTATCCCCCAAGCAACATCAACTGATGCCCCACTGGAGCTTTTCAAGCTCAAGTTCTTGACAGTATGAGACTACCATGCCCCTCATAGATGGACTCGAGTGAGGGACACTCAGCTGCCTTGGATCTCTGCTGACATCATGTCTCTTATTAGAGCCAGATACCAGGCTTGGAAGTCCTTCAAAGCCTCCTGCTCCCCAGCTTTTCACACAACGTATAGCTCCCTATGCAATGCTTGCACTAGGCAAAGCAGGCAAGCAAAAGCTAAGTACTTCAAAGCTTCCCTCCAGTCCAATCTAAAACAGCCATCTAAATTCTGGAAGGTGGTCAAATACCTCTTCTCCCCTCCCTTTCAGCCCCCCCACCCCTGTGTAAAATGTAGGAGGCACTGCTGTATCTGACCCCATAGTTGCCTCAGAATTTAACTCCTTTTTACAAGTTGCACCTTGGCACTGCTCTCCACTGCCCCTTCCAGCCCAACCCCTGCCCCCCCCAGCCCAGGTCCCTTCCTCTGCCCCATCTTTCTCTTTCAATAAGGTAACCACATTGGAAGTTTACAAGGCCTTGATCTCCCTAAACCCATCTAAGGGTAAATACCCTTTTGTGCTGGACTCCAAGATACTCCACCTGGCACCCCCTGCCATCGCTGTCCCCTTGGTGGCTCTTTTCAATCACTCCTTCTCCCTAGCAGCAATCCCCTCAATTTGGAAGCATGCAACAGTTTTCCTGCTCCCCAAGGGTAGTGACCCCTTGGACCCCAGATCCTATCTTCCTAACTCCCTCCTCCCTATTCTGGCTCAGCTTCAGGAGTACCTAGTCCTCTCCCAACTTTCATCCTTTCTCAACACCTCCTCCTTCTTCTCTCCCTGCCAGTCTGGCTTCCAAAATGCTCATTCAACTGCCACCTCTCTTCTATGACTCACAGACTTCATTCTCAATGGCATGGACAAAGGTAACATTACCTCTGCAATGTTTGTCAACCTGGCCCAAAGTATTCAGCATGGTCTCCCATGCTCTCCTCCTAGACAAGCTCTCTTGTGCTGGGCTCACTGCGATGGCTATCAGTTGGTTTCACTCCTACCTGATAGGCCAATCCTAGTCACAGAGAATAGGTGACTCCTCCTCCTCCCTTCCATTCACCACAAGTGTCTCCAAAGGCTCTGTCCTTGGTCACCTACTATTCTCCATCTTCCTTAATGACCTGCCTGCCACTTGCCCACACATATCCATACATATGTAAGCAAACAACTGATTCTGTATGCATCTGGCCCCTTGATTGCTGCTGTCATGACCAGGTTACAGCATGACTTCAATGATGTCCAGCTCTAGTTTTGCACTAACGAGCTTATCCTCAATGCCAAGAAGACTGTCTTGATAACCTTTCGGTATGAGGGAGAAAATCTCCCAGTTTTACACCATGCCCTCCTTCCACACACTGGATGGGATTACTCTTCAGGCTTGCTCCTTCTTTAGATACCTCGGGGTCTGGCTTGACCAGCACCTCAACTTTTTTGTACATGTCAATGCCATCCACAAGAAGCTTCACCCCAAGCTGGGTGCCCTCTATCACAACTGTGGAAGCATCCCACTGCCTGCCTACTGTGAACCAGTACAGAAAATGATTCTCCCTATATTTGACTATGGGGATGCAGTCTACAGTGCAGCTCCCAAGTCCACCCTAGCCAGACTAGATCCCCTTTTCCACTCTTTCTGCCATTTCACCCTTGATTGCCCACCCTCCACTCACCACTGAGAGCTCTGTCAGACTCTTAAACTTCCGTTGCTCCATGCCTGCTGTCAGTCCCACTGCGCTAAGTTAACATCTAGGTACTGGTCTCAGTCACTGCTGCCATATCTTGCCTCCACTCGAGCTGCACCTTTCCCCACTGGATACTCCCTCAGAAAGGCAGATACTTGCCTGTTGGTCATTCTGTGCATGTCCTCATCGGTTGGTCAAGTAACATTCCACCATCACATGCCTAAATTAAGTAACTCCTTCCCTGCAGTCATCTGACTCACATCTTCCTCCCCACAGCATCTAAGCTCTCTCATTAATGCACACTTTTCCTCAACCTGTTCTTGTGACATGGTTGTAGCTGTTTCTGCTAACACCTGACCTAGGTACCCTCACCTTGACCTGGATCTTGACCCTTGTTGTTCACATCCTCACAGTCTTGATGATGTTTGAGTTGCTTAGTTCTACATTGCTATTTGTACACAATACCCACTTCTGAATGTCCATTGTTGCACTATTGTACCCTGCAATTATTTGTTCCTCACTATTTTCTTTTCCTGTTTGATCCTTTTTATGTTTGCTAGTGCATGTGCAACAAACATGTTATGACAGCTTGCTGGAGTAGCAGGTTGTGGAGGTGTGGCAGTGTTGTGGCCAATGTTGCCACTGCATTTTGGGTCTCATCTCTGTGGCAGAAATGAATGAGCACACCATTTAAGACAGCAACTCAGAAGTGTGCCATCGGCTTGAAAGAAATTTACCGCTGCATCGAGGGAACACCCCCTCATTGCAGGGTGTGCTTTGTCTGGTGTAAAATTTCAACTCTCAGAGCTGATGTAGGGGGTGCCCACTCCCTCTGTCAGCATGCCTTCCCAGTTCATTTGCTGATGGGGGAGCCAAATCCCTGTTGATTTAATGTCCTCTTGTTGGAATTTGTCTGCTGAGGGGGGTGCCTAATTCCCCTTGGCATCATGCCAAAACACAGACACACTTTCATTGCCGATGGGGGGGCTGAATCCCTATTGGCCTCAGTCCCTCCTCCCCCAAAACACAGGTGGCACACTGGGAGCCCACTACAGTTTGCCCAATATTTGTCAGAATTCACATGTAGTAAAGAAAACAGTCCTGCAAGGTCTGATGTTTTGGTTTTTACTACCTGAAACAAGAAAACAGTCCCTCGTTGTCTGCGGTGCCCCCCATACACCCCACCTCCCCCTTACCCCATACTTACATCCGGAGCCTAGCACGATGATCTTCAGTGGAGTGAGAACATGTTTGCACTCTTCAAAACCAACTGCAAACTGAATAATTGCTGGTAAGCTGTGTAGTACATACTAGCATACTATTTGCCAGCAGATTAGGCTTTACAGTCTATCGAGTCTGCTCGAACCTCAGATCCCTAGTTGGGTGCCAAGGCCCTCCCCTCCCTTGTGTTCCAGAAACCCCTATCATCCCTCCCCACCCCCCTGGGACAGGCCATCATCTGATACATCCACTTTCTGTGTCTGCCTCACCCTCTCTTGAAGCCCTCCACTGTGAATCTCTGAACCAGCTCACCAGGCAGTGCATTACAAGGGTCCACCACCCTCTCAGTGAAAAACCTTCTTCTCTTTTCACCCCTCACCCTTCCACCTTCCAACTTCGAACCATGCCCTGTGGTGATACCTCCCTGCTTTAGTCTAAAGATCCCCTCTATGTTTACCCTATTTATTCCCTTGAGGTACTTGAAGACCTCAATCATGTCCCCCCTGTCTCTCCTCTCCTCTCCTCCAATGAAAACAGGCAGAGCTTCTCAAGTCTGTCCTCATATGTCAAATCCCCTAGCCCTCGTATCATCTTAGTTGCCCTGCTCTGTACCTTCTCCAGGAGCTGTATGTCCCTCTTCAAGTGTGGTCTCCAGTGCTGTACACAGTACTCAAGGTGTGGTCTAACCAGTCCATTGTACAGCGGCAGAATCACTTCCTTGCTCCTAGAGGTGATCCCCCTTATGATGCATTCCAACATCCTGTTTGCCTTGCTAGCCACTCTCCTGCACTGCTCAGAATTATTCATACATGCATCCACCATGACCCCTAGTTCTTTTCCCTATTGGGGCCTCAGCACCTCCCTCCCAGGGTGTACCTGTGTTTGGGGTTCCCACCCAAGATGCAACACCTTGCACTTGGTGATATTGAAATCTAATTTCCATGTGTGAGCCCAGCTTTCCAGGGTGTCCAGGTCCCCTTGCAGGGCCAACCTCCCCTCTTCTCCCTCAACTACTGCTCCCATCTTGGAGTCATCAGTGAAGAGACTCATTTCACACCCTATACCCTCCCTGATGGCATAAATGGGGGACTTAGGCGGATATCGCTACCATTTTTGTGACTTTTGGCTGCAAATTTTCAACATGGGGTTCTTGGGACCCCACCTCATGAACCCAGTCACTGTCATTTTGTTATTCTGACCCGAAAGGTAATTTCGCAGTCACTGCATGGAATCACCTTACGGGACAGATTAATGAAATGACAGTGTCACTGTTCATGAGGTGGGCTCCCAAAAATCCTATGTTGCTCTTTTGGTGAAAACATTCCAAAAAATGAATGTGTTATGAGCATACATTGTGCATTTCCCACACACATTTGTAACTTCAAGAATTGTTAGTATTTTCACTCCAGATTTTCAGAATTGCCATTTTTCCAAACCTACTTATTGTGACAGGGTAGAATAGGACCGTGTCTCATTTGTTTTGAAGAGAGTGTGTAAATGCAATGATTTGTATTATTTCCTTTTCTGTCTCTTCTGTCTGGTTGTGCAACCAAATCATCCTGTGAGACCTTCGTACTTGATCAACCCAAACAGTCTCACAATCCTTTGCCTCTCACTGTTCTCTCTTTTTTCTTGCTGTCTTTCCTGCCTTGCATATCTACAGTATATCTGCTAATATAAAATATATGAGAATCAATATATGGAAATGGAGCTGATATTGGGATCCCTTTTATTTAGAGAATTGTGTTACTGTTGGAATGCATATATTTATAATCTGAGATAACTGTAAAAAGTCAGTGGTTGTTTGAGTTCAAATGCCTGAGCCTTCTGCAAAGCTGAGTTGCAGGATAGATTTTTTTACAAGAGATTTTTTTATGCTACTGTACATAGTTATTCTGAATAGGTTTGTTTTATTTTATGTTACTGCAACTACAAATTAACAGTTTTGTGGAATTTTACAACTATTCCTGGGTTTTCTCTATGTTTCCTGACCTGTGCCTTGACAACAGATGTGAAATAAGTGGAGTTTAAGCCATGCATATCCTAAGACAGGAGATTTGTGCATGGGTACTGGACCTAGTACCAGGAAAGCACAGAGGAAGGTATGGATTCAGCAGCAACAAGTCCAGGAGTGGTTACCAGGAGAATGGCAGCCAAACTGTCAGTAACAGAAGTCCAGTCTGAGACTGTACAGCCAGTACACATTATGGAAGGAGAACAGGCAGTGGTAGAGCCTGGAGGCCTGGTGGACTTTTGGAAATGGTGGGCTATTCAACAGAGAGAGACTGAGATGCAGAGAAAAAAAGAAATTCAATGGTTAGAAGCACAAAGGAGAGAAGAAATGCAGCTACAGGAGCAGCAGATGACAGAAAAGATGCAGCAACAGGAGCAGTGATGGCTGGATGCCTTGCAAGCTATTAAAGGCAGAGGATCTGGCACAGATCCAGAAGAGCAACAAAACACAAGCAACTTAAAGACAATTAAACTTACTAAATGGTGTCTCTCAGATGATATTGAGGCATTCCTGACAACCTTTGAAAGCAGCAATGGACAATCAGACTGGTACCCTACCTGACAGGGAAAGCCCAGCTTGCCTACAGTGGTATGGACATTGCACAGTCAGAAAACTATTACCTGGTGAAAAGTGAAATCCTGAAAAGGTACGACAGATACCAGAGAGACCTACAGGCAGAGATTTTGATCTCTGAGGTATAAATTGGTTGAGAAGCCTTCACTTGAGAAGTTCTAATGAAGTGGGACCAACCAGTGACCAAAACAGTCCCACAGATCATTGACACATTTGACATGGAGCAATTCATCAACATCTTGCCTACAGATGTGCTCCTGTGGGTAAAGAAACACCAACCAGAGGAAGGGGAAAAAGCTGTTTCTTTGGTTGAGGACTACCAGCTTGCCAGACAGATGCCACAGCAGCGAGGTACCAGCCAAGCACTGGTAAGAAACTCTTGCCTATTTAATTTTTATTACTGCCAAGAACTCTGGTGGGAATAGCAAATCTGTGTCAAAGGACATTATCTGCTATAACTGTAATAAGAAAGGCCATTTTGCAAGAAACTGCAGTAATAAAGAGAGTGGCACTGGAGCAGATCTGTCCTTGGCAAATTGGAGCAAGAACCTAACAGAAGTGAAAGTGGGGCATAAGACTGTAAAGGGACTCATTGATTCATGAAGCAGACACAACCTAGTGCATGTTAAAGTGCTGGAAAAACACTGTGCAAAGGGACCAGGTACTGGTGTCATCTGCATTCATGGGGACACTCGATACTATCCCACCACCCAAGTGACTCTGACTATTAAGGGTGTGTCACACCAAATGAGAGTGAGGGTATTTCAGATATCTGTACCTGTGATTATTGGAAATGACTTTCCAGGATTTACTGAACTGATCAAAGAGGGAGTAAGTCCTGGTATTTCAACAGCTCGAGCAGATCTTTGGAGGTCATGAGGGCAGTGTGGATGTCCTCCCCAGAACTGGAGTGTGGCCCCCTCCCAACCGACACATGCAGCAAACAGCTTTGGGCAGATCTTTGGAGGTCATGAGGGCAGTGTGGAAGCCTTCCCCAGAAATGGAGTGTGGACCCCCCCAAACCGACACATGCAGCAAACTACTTTGGGCAGATCTTTCGAGGTCGTGAGGACAGTGTGGAAGCCCTCCCCAAAACTGGAGTGCGGACCCCCCCCAACCGACACTCACAGAAAACAGCTTTGGGCAGATCTTTGGAGGTCATGAGGGCAGTGTGGAAGCACTCCCCAGAACTGGATTACGGACTCCTCCAACCGACACATGCAACAAACAGCTTCGGGCAGATCTTTGGTGGTCGTTGGGGGAGTGTGGAAGCTGTCCTCAGAACCAGAGTGCAGACCCCCCCAACAAACACATGCAGCAAACAGCTTCAGGCAGATCTTTGGAGGTCGTGTGGAAGCCCATACCAGAACTGGAGTGCGGACCCCCCCCAATCAACACACGCAGCAAACAGGTACGGCTCATCAGCACAGCACTGCAGCTCAACAAAGCGGAGCGCGGAAAAAAGGAGCCAATTTCAAATTCCATTCCAGTCGGCAGATGAATGGAGATAGTTTTTATGTCTACTCATAGCCTAAAAGTTCTGTTATTATTTATTTATTTAGCTTTTGTTGACCGGGTAAGTGCACTAGACAAATCCTGCCTATTTTCAGGCACGACCCGGGGGAGGGGGATACAGATGAATGCCAACTGACTTTGAAACCAGATTAAGCTGTTGGTGGTATTTATAGTGAATGAGGGAAATTTGGCCAGGACACCGGGGAAATTCCCCTGCTCTTTTCGATAAGTGCCATGGGATCTTTAACATCCACCTGAACTACCACCAATCCAGGCAGATGGGACCTCGGTTTAACGTCTCATCCGAAAGACGGCACCTCAGAAGTGCAGCACCCCTCTCATGCTGCACTACAGTGTCAGTACTGGGATATTAACCCAAGTGCCAGATGTGGGAACTGAACGCACAGCCCTCTGATCTCCCGGCCTCAGAGGCGAGTGTGCTACCTACTGAGCCACTGACACTGACTTATTGTCCTGCAGCAGGGAGCTTTAATACTTGCCTTAAACTATAGTAGGTAGATTTTCCAGCTTCTGCAGTAAGCCTTAAAGTCTCAATGTTTTAGTAAGCTGCTTATCTACTAAATACCTGTTACCAACAGCTGCAGAGCACCTTCAAGTCTTGATGTATAGTAAGCTGTTAAAATGAACTAATTATTATCTACCAGCTGCTGCAGTTCACTTAAAGTCTCGATGTATAGCAAGTTGTTTAGAACTAAATAGTATTTACCAGCTGCTGCAGGGCACTTAAAGTTTAGATCCTGTGCAGCCAATGGAAGCTAGCCCTTCCCCGCTCTTACCTATTTAATCTGTTCTCCCCACAACAGCTTCAGGCAGATCTTTGGAGGTTGTGAGGGCAGTGTGGAAGCCCTCCCCAGAACCGGAGTGTGGACCCCCAAACCGACACACGCAGCAAACAGGTACAGCTCGTCAGCACAGCACTGGAGCTCAACAAAGCAGAGCCTGCTGATGCTTCACGTCAGCTCCCTACTGCTCCCACCACCACCCTTGGCAAACTCTCACCTGTATAGGCGAGATCACATCTGTTTTTAACCAATCAGCTCACTTTCCCATTTGCAGGCTATACTAGGCATCCACAAGTGGCCACTACACTAAGGTCTTAGCATTAAAAGACCATTCTAACCCTTGCACTGCAGCCTCTCCATTATGTCTCAACTGTACCTAATAACCTTCTTTACCCTTATCTCCTGGGTGTCCCTCCCGCCGTCTAATTACCCTACCTTGCCAGCCTGCCTCATACCATGTGTCAGGCTGCACACAAACATTCCTACCTCTACTTTCATAGCTGATTCACACCATGGCCACCTCTACCATACACTATCTACCAGCCCCTGGCTAATCCCATCTACCTTCCATACCAGTCTCCTAGTCCTTCTGCCACACACTCAGAGACCAAAAGTTTCCATAGCCATACCTTACACCACCTCTAGAAAGCTTCAGTGGGTGGCACATCACACCAAACTCCTGGTCACCCTGCTACTTCTCCTTGTAGATGATATCGAGCTTAACCCTGGACCTACCCCCCCACCACACCCCTAACCATTCCATTCCACTCCAACTCCCCAAAGGCCTTAAACTGATTCACTTAAATATTTGTAGCCTTTTGCATGAAATAACCTTGCTTCAAGCCCTCGCCTTGTCCCTTAGCCCAGATATACTGATTATCTTTGAAATCTGGCTAAAACTATGTAACACTGATACAGAATTTGCTATACCCGGCTACACACTTCTCCAGCATTACCGTATGTGCAAAAAAGGAGGTGGCATAGTTATGTACGTCACCTCCGCCATCCAGTTTTCCATGATTGCCCTATCCCTACCTTCAGAGTCAATTAACGCCTTAATGGTAAAACTCACCATCCCCCACTCAATTCCAATTTAAATAGCAGGGTCATACTGTGCTCCCGACACCAACACACCTGCCATACTGGACTACTTGAGTTCCTTAAACTTTCTGGCAGCAGGTGGTGAGATTCACATACTAGGGGATTTTAACCTGAACCGGCTCACTGAGTCTCATTCTAAATTTCGAGACAAGGTGACAGCCCTAATCCTAACTCAACTAATCTCCGAACCCACTCAGTTAAACCACAAAACACAGAACCACACACTTCTAGATTGGTCCCTCACATCACACCCGCACAGGTTCTTATCCTCAGGACTCCTTCTGGATGACCTTAGTGACCACCAAGGAATCTACTCCATATGTAAAATTCACAACCCTAAAGTTCCCCCAACCAGAATCATAATGACCAGATCCTACAAATCTCTGGACCTCCCATCATTATTAAATGATTTGGGCAATTCTGGCTGGTCGTGCACTAGTCAATTCACCTCCATAGATGAGGCACTGCTGTTCTTTAAGTCCAAGTTCATTGCCATCTGGGACGGATATGCCACCCTCAGACATACCAGAGTCTGAGGTGCTCATCTCCCATGGATCTTTCCTGAAATACTAACCCACCTCCGAATCTGAGACAAGGCCTGGAAAATCTTTAAGATCTCCAATTCTCAGGCTGACCTCCAGACTTACCGTGAGCTTCACAATACTTGTACCAAAAGAATCCGCCAAGCAAAAGCCAACTATTTCCTAGGCGCATTCAGTTCCTCCTCCCATCTCCCGTCAAGATTCTGGAATGTGGTCAAATCATTTCTCAGCCCTCCATCGCAGCCCCCACCCCTTCCCTGCAACTTGGCAGACTCTCCATCACTGACCCCTCAGCAGTGGCCACTTTGCTTAACACTCTCTTCACAGCCAGCCATGCTACTCCCCTGTCCACCCCTCACCCTGCTCAGCACACCTCCCCCACCACCCCAACTTGTGGCACACCTGCAACTCACTCCTTCTCCTTCCTGCAAGTCACATCTGATGAGGTATACAATGCACTGGTTGACCTTAACCCAGATAAGGGCAAATGTCCCACCGGTTGGGACTCCAAAATGCTCCACCTACTGGCTCCTGCCATAGCACAACCTCTGGACTCCCTTTTTTAACTTATCCTTCTACCTAGCCGAAGTCCCCTCTGAGTGGAAACATGTCATTGTAATTCCACTTCCCAAGAGTGGTGATGCCTCAAACCCAGACAACTATTGTCCCATCTCCCTCCTATCGAACCTGGCCAAACTACAGGAGCACCTGGTTCTCTCTTGCCTATCCACCTTTTTGGATTCTGCCTCCTTTTTTTCCCCCTACCGGTCTGGTTTTAGGAAATCCCATTCCACCACTGCATCCCTTCTCAGAAATACCGATTCCTTCCTCACAGGGATGGATGCTGGCCACGTCACTGCTGCCATCTTTATCGACCTGGCCAAGGTATTCGATACAGTGTCACACTGTCTCCTCCTGACCAAACTCGTCAATGCTGGACTATTCAACTGGGCCACATCTTGGTTCCAGTTATACCTCACTGGCAGATCCCAAGCTGTCCACATCAGTTCTTCCACTTTGGCACCCCACCCACTCACCTCAGGAGTACTGTAAGGCTCTGTCCTAGGCCCTCTCTTGTTCTCGGTCTTCCTGAATGACCTGCCCTCTGCCTGCCCACGCACCTCCATCCACCTGAACACATGACCAGACTGCAACAAGACTATCTCGGTCCAGCACTGGCTCCACTCAAATCACCTCCTCCTCAATGCCAATAAAACAGTCTCACTAACCTTTGGCACAAGGTAGAAAATTTCTAGGCTCCCCTCCTCGATCTTATTCCACACCCTGGAAGGGTCCCTCCTGGAGTCCTGCACCTCCTTCAGATACCTTGGTGTCTGGCTTGACCAACACCTCTACGTTTCCTCACATATTGACTCCTTACTGAAGAAGCTGCACCCTAGGCTTGGTGCACTTCACCAGAATTGTGACATCATCCCCCTTCCAACCAGAATGGCCATTATGAAAAAAATGATCCTCCCTGTCCTCAACTATGGGGACGTAGTCTACAGTGCCGGCCCCAAGACCACATTAGCTGGGCTTAACCCTCTTTTCCACTCTTTCTGTTGTTTTGCCCTGAACTGTCCCTACGCCACACACCACTGTGCCCTATATCAATCAATGAACCTCACTTCTCTTGACAATCGCAGACTGACCCACTGTGCCAAGATCTCAGCCAAGATTTGGTCATAGCGTCTCCCCTCCTACCTCACTGATGCCCTAACCAACCCCAGCACCAATGCACATGCTCTCAGAAACTCAGACTCTCAGTCCCTAGCTGTCCCATACCGGTCTACTACCGGCGGTCAGTCAGCATTCAGCTACCGCATTCCCACACTGTGGAACTCCCTCCCAGCTAATGTTCATCACTTTTCCTCCCTCTCGCACCTTAACTCTATGCTCCAAGCTCATTTTGCCCCTACCTGTGCTTGTGTCTAGGTGTTTCCCAGTCTCTAAGTAAAATATCAATGTATGTCCGCACTTAGTAACTGCAATTAATTGGTGGCTAACTATTGTTCTCTTGCCCTATGCTGTTTCTCACAAGGTCCAATTTTGCTAGTGGCCTGCACTATTTATTTATTGTACTCATGCTGTATTAACTGTGGCTACCTACTGATTCTCTCGACCCACTACTGTCTAGTAATCAGGTCCAAATGTTAGTGTTTTCCCACTATGTATTCACTTGGTTTACTGTCTTCAACTGTCTACCTATGTTCCCCCCTCCCCAGGACACGTCTGGAATTGAGCAGTAGACTGCTCAGCATGCCTTTCCTGGTAAATTAAATAAATAAATAAATAAGAGCTCAGACAAAGAAAATTCCAGACAGTGGGGACACTTTTCCTTTCACTGATTTTGATTCGTACTTGTTAGAGCACAGCTCCAAGATCCGGAAATCCAGGAAAGAAAGACAAAGCCTGAAAAAACTGTGGCAATAAAAAACTGATGGACATGAAGGGTTAAAATGTGACAATGCTGAAAGTAAATTGATAACTGATGGTGATTTTCATTCAGAGCAAGCTAACGATATTTCTCTCTAGAGTTATTTAAAGCAGCTGGGGGTGAAACCAAAACAGCGTGGACCAATGTTTAAAAAATGTAATGGGCTACTGTATAGAGTTTGGGTTAAACCTCAGACACAGGAACAAACAGAACAACTGGCTATCCCACAGAAGTATAGAACAGATCTGTAACAAATAGCACATGATACTCTTATGGCTGGTCATTTGAGGAGGGATCACACCCTTGCCAGATTGTTGTATAGATTTTACTGGCAAGGAATTCATGAAGATCTTGCTACCCATTGTAATTCCTGTACTGAGTGTCAGAAAGTAGCCCCAGTCTCTAGAAAAGACAAGGTACCCCTGGTACCCCTACCCTAAATAGGTGTGCCTTTTGAGAGAATTGCAATGGATACGGTTGGCCCTTTAGACAAATATAAAAAGGCAATATATTTATCCTGGTAGTATGCTACTATGCTACTTGATACCCTGAAACAGTTCCAAGCATACTGTCACAGCCCCAAAGGTTGCAGCAGAGCTAGCCAAAAGTTTCAGCACAGTGGGCATACCTAAAGAGATTATTACTGATCAGTGTAGTAATTTTGGTGCTGCACTGTTAAGGAGCTGTACAGACTGCCAGGTATCACTGCCATAAGAACCTCCCCCATCACCTTCAGACAAATAGCCTTGTTGAGCGTTTTAACCAAACCCTAAAATGCATGTTAAAAAGGTTTATAAAAGGAGAAGGGAAAGACTGGAACCAATACTTGCCTTACCTACTTTTTGCTTACAGGGAACTGCCACAGGCATCAACAGGGTTTTTGCCATTTGAAATGCTGTATGGTAGGCAGCCAAGAGGGCCACTGGATTTTGTAAAGGAAATGTGGGAAGATAACCCCACTCTGAAAAAATCTATATCTGTTATGTGTGGGCCCTAAGAAAGAAACTGGCAAAATATGTTGAAATTGCCCCTAGTAATCAGGAAGAGGCTCAAAACCAGCAGAAGGTATATTATGACCATGGTGTAAAAGAAAAGGTTTTTGAGCCAGGTGAACAGGTTTTGCTACTGTTACCCACAACAGAAAATAAACTGCTAATGAAGTGGCAAGGGCTATACAAGGTTCTTAGACAAACTGGCACTGTTAACTATGAGATTGAGACCCCTGACAGGAAAAGTTTTTCTAAGATACACCATACTAACCTCCTCAAGAAATGGATTGAAAAAATGCCAAAAGGTACTTTGTTATTTTAGAAACTCATAAGGAAGATACAGATGTAGCTTGGGATAGACTGGAACAAATCATAAATGTTGGTTCTGTAAAGGTGAATGTTTCCTTAACCTCAGAACAAACTGCAGACATTCGAAATGTGCTAAAGACATTTAACAGTACTTTTACCATGGTACCAGGCTGAGCAAAAGGGGTTGAGCACATAATAGTGACAAATAATACTTGTCCTGTTATGCAAAAGTCATACAGGTTGCCAGAGTGGTTCAAAGATGATGTGGTTAAGCAAATACATAAAAATGAAAGAACTGGGTATCATAGAGGAGTCAAGAAGTGCTTGGTCATCTCCCATGGTTATTGTAAACAAAAAAGGAGGGGGTGTTAGAATCTGCCTTGATTTCAGGAAACTTAATCAAGTGTCAGAATTCGACAGTTATCCTATGCCCAGGATAGATGATTTGGTGGACAGACTAGGGAGTGCAAAGTATATCAGTATCCTTGATCTCACCAAGGGTTACTGGCAAATACCTTTAGCTAAAGAATCCAGAGATAAAATTGCATTTGCCACCCCTATAGGATTCTATCTGTTCACCACCATGCCCTTTGGTTTACATGGTGCACCAGCTACATTCCAATGGTACATGGATGTAATTTCCCTCACACTGGTTGTTGTGCTGCGTACCTGGATGATGTTGTGGTGTACAACCCAGACTGGAAAAGTCATGTGGAACACCTATGAGCAGTTATCCAGGCTATCAGAAATGCAGGTTTGACAATAAATCTTACTAAATGTGCACTGGGCATATAGAAAACAAGATATTTGAGCTACGTGCTGGGAAATGGAGACATGAAACCAGAGAGTTCTAAAATAGAAGCTGTAGCTAACAGCCCTGTACCTAAAACAAAGAAACATGTCAGGTCATTTTTAGGGCTGACTGGTTATTATCAGAGATTTGTTCCTGACGTTGCTGAGTTAGCAACTCCCTTCACTGAACTCACTAAGAAAAGGTACCCAAATAATGTGAAATGGACCCCAGAGTGTGATGAAGCTTTTCAATCCAGAAAAGGCTGCATTATGATCAGCTCCTGTTTTAAGAAGCCCAGACTTTGAAAAACTATTTATGTTACAGACAGATGCATCTGAGGTAGGCCTAGGTGCTGTCCGAAGTCCAAATATAGATGGGAAGCTGGCCCGGTGGTGTTGAGGGCTGAGGCACTGGACACCTTACATCAAACCAAGCTGGTCGACCAGTGTTCGGGAACAAGCATGGGCCGACGGGGGTTGGCAGGGAGGAGAAGGATTGACTGTCCGTGGGAGTGCTCTCCTTCTCTGGGGTGGGGGATATCAGTTGTCGGTGCTCCACTGGCCTCTAGCAGTTGGCGGGGCAGCGCATGCTGCAGCTAAGGGGAGATGGGGCTGACACTTGAGGCGCTTGCGTAAGCATGTGACTGTTACCACAGGTGTCATTGCATGTCCCACCTCCACACACAAGGGATAAAGCGGAAAAAGAGCCCCAGAAGAGTGAAGTTGTCCCCTCAGCGCCATCCCAGAAGGCACCTCCTGGCATGGATCCAGTGGGGTTGGTCGAGTCGCTCCTCACCACCCTGCCATGAAGGGTAAGTCATGGGTGCATAAGGAGGGGTCTGACCTTCAGGGGTTGGTGCTGGGCTGACAACTGATAGCAGGCTTGCAGCTGGAAGCTCCAGAAGAAATATGTATAAAAATAAAAATATAGATGGAAAAACATCCAATTCTGTTTATAAGTAGAAAATTGCATGACAGAGAAAAAGGTCTCCACTGTCGAGAAAGCTTGTTTAGTAGCAGAGTGGTCCATGGAGTCCCTTAAATTTTATTTACTAGGAACTGAATTTGTTCTTGTAACTGATCACAATCATCTCTTTTGCTTAACCAGATAAAAGATAAAATTCCAGAATCACACGGGTACCTGGCACCTTAGCCATTTAAATTATCTGTGATTCATAAATCTGGCAAAGAGACTAGCAACGCTGATTTTTGTCAAGATATGGATCAGAATTGAGGGTTCTGATGGTTAAAAAATGTATGATTGTAACTGTAATTGTTGCTGTACTGTTAAATAAAAATGGATGGAAATGTGCTTAATTTCTGAAAGTAGAAAATACTAGTAGGGAATACAAAGTTTTGGAAACCTATTTTTGCAAAACAGGTTCCCTCTTAAGGAGGGGGATATATGTGAAAGGGTAGAATAGAAGCCTGCCCCATTTGTTTTGGAGGAAGAGTATAAATGCAAGGATCTGTATTATTTCCTTTTCTGTTTCTTCTGTCTGGTTGTGCACCAAATCTTCCTGTGAGACTTAAGACTTCATCAACCCTGTAATAGGGGCTTGTGTATCCTGGAATGAGCACACTTTCTCTTCAAATCAAATCTGTTGCAACAGTGGTTCTTTGTCTTGTACTATTCTAATTCTTTTCCCTATGTTCTCCAACTATCAGGAAGGCCACCTGTAGTTGTTCTGTGTATCCCTATTTTCTTTCCTCCTTTCATTTCTTCTTGCTCTTCCACATTTGCACCGTGCCCCTGATTACACATTTAAATCATTTAGCTAGGACAAACCCAGTGAAAGTTTCCCTTATTTGTCTTCTTGTGTGGCTTAGGGGTTGAAACTACAGGGTGAAATGAAAGGCAAGCTGAGTGTCTTTCTGGCTGCTTCTGTCACCCTCCTAGCAAAATAAACTGCAGAGATGATTTCTTAAACAAAATCGAATGTGTGCACAAGGTAACCTGTAGTTTGGTTCTTCAGTTACTGTTACCTGCAGTTTAAAGTTCAGTGCTAAAATGAGGCTGCTTGTTGCTTGCTGTTTTCTGTATGATAGACTGAAAATGAGCATGCTTGTCTCCTCAGGCTTTTGCAGCCCATTTTGTTTTGTTTCTGTTTAAAACTTTTCTTTCTGAAAAGAGACTCTTGTATGTTAACAGACTTGTGCTTTGTATGCTATGTTTTAGGTAAAAAAACTTGTACTGCTGTGCTAGAAAATATTGCTTTACCTATTTTAGCCTTTCTTGCAGCCAGGATTTTCCTTCATCCCTCCGACTCTGCTATAGGGCCAGGCGGCCATCTTCTCAGTTAGTTTATAGTCAGTCGTGATGGGAGGAGCATGACTGTTTGGAACTGCACACACAGAAAGGATTTGCCTTATTATTATTACTTGTAGATTATGTTACTGTGTTTCTAACAACCTAGTGTAGATTTGCTTTCATTCTGAAGTAAAAACAAATATTCTGCAAGATTTTAGTCTTTAGTTATAAAAAGGGGCGGGGCCTAATTGATCACCTGATCCTACTCCTGTATTAAAGGACCAGGTGTGGGAGCATTGTTTTTAGTTGGTGATAGGGTGCTGACCCTATCAGACCCCTAGCTCTTTTCTAGGTGGGATTTTGTTTCTGTTTGAAGCTATACTGAACCGTTATGCCTTTATTTGATGTCTTCTTGTTTATTATTATTTTCTTTTAATGAAATCAGTCTGCTTTTGTTTATTTCCGTTGTATGAATAAATACTTCTTTTATTTGGCATCCTGACACTGTGTTGGACTTCCTTACTACCCACGTTTACAAACCCAAACAGTCTCGCAATCCTTTGCCTCTCACTGTCTCTTGCTGTCTGTTTTCCTCCCTTGCATATCTATATCTGCTGATATAAAATTTATGAGAATCAATATATGGAAATGTAGCTGATATTGGGATCCCTTTTATTTAGAGAATTGTGTTACTGTTGAAATGTATATATATGAACATACGAACATACAAAATTTGCCAGCAGATAAAGGCCTAGAGGTCTATCAAGTCTGCTCGAATGTGCAGCTAACACCCCTTATTCTGCAGCTGCCCCTCCCTTCCACCCTTCCCCTTCATTAACCCTCCCCCTTGTCCTGTCCCATCCTCATTTAAAGCAGTCCACTGTTCTACTGCATACCACTTCTGCAGGTAATGCATTCCACCCAGCCACCACCCTCTCTGTAAAAAAGTGTCTCCTCATCTCCCTCCTGAACCTTCCTCCTTCCACTCTCATATCATGGCCCCTGGTGGCCCTCCCCTCTCATACTTTGAACAGCCGCTCTGTACCCATCTTGTTTATTCCTTTCATGTATTTAAAGGTTTCAATCATGTCACCCCTGTCTCTCCTCTCCTCCAGTGAGTACATATTCAACTCCTTCAACCTCCTCTCATATGATAAGTCCCCCAGCCCCTTGATCATCTTTGTCGCCCTGCGCTGCACCCCCTCCAGTAACTTAATGTCCCTCTTCAGATACGGACACCAGTACTGCACGCAGTACTCCAGGTGTGGTCTAACTAATGACCTATACAGTGCAGAATCACCTCCTCCCTCCTCAAGGATATACCAGTTGCAATACAACCCAGCATTTTGTTGGCCTTTGCAGCTGCCTTCCTACATTGTGCTGAGTTGTTCATTGACCCTGTAATGAGAACACCCAGATCCTTCTCCTCCTCTGTCTGGGCTAGCTGCACTCCCCCTAGCTGGTAACTCCTCCTTGGATTCTTCATCCCAAAATGCAGCACCTTGCACTTTTTGGCATTAAAGTCCAGTTGCCAGGTGTCTGACCAGGTTTCAAGCTTTGCCAGATCATTCTGCAACCCCTGCCATCCCCCAGGTTATCCACCACCGCGCCTACCTTGATATCATCAGCAAACAGACTGATCTTGCTCTTGATGTCCCATGATATGTCTGCAATGAATATCCCAAACATCACTGGTCCCAACACCGAGCCCTGTGGAACACTGCTCGTCACTGCCCTTGGGTGTGAGAGCTCCCCACCCACCACCACCCTCTGTTGCCTTCCCTGCAGCCAGTTTCCTACCCATCTCACCAGCTTTGCACCTGCCCCGTGCCTACTAACTTCCTTCCTAGCCTTCCATGTGGCACTGAGTCAAATGCCTTACTGAAGTCCAGATACAGGACATCCACTGCATGGCCCCTGTCCAGTTGCCTAGTTACCCAGTCATAGAACTCTACCAGGTTGATTTGGCAGGATCTGCCATGTATGAAGCCATGCTGTCTGCTGTCCTGTAGTCCTTTGGCCTCTAGGATGGCCACCAGCCTCTCCTTCAGGATAGTCTCCATTAGCTTAACCACGATGGATGTGAGGCTCACTGGTCTGTAGTTTCCTGGTTCATCCTTGGGACCACTCTTGTGGAGGGGCACCACATGAGCCATCCTCCAGTCCTGAGGTACATATTTATAATCTGAGAAAACTGTAAAAAGCCAGAGTTTATTTGAGTTCAAATGTCTGAACCTTTTGCAAAGGCTGGAGGTACCTCAGGAAGTTCACAGTGTTCTAGCAGCTCCTGAAATTGACAAAGAACGGGATGCTTGCAGAGGATGGGGGTTGTAAAAGCGATAAGAACAGCTAAGCTGAGCTGCAAGGTAGATTTTTTTTTGCCAGAGATTTTGTTATGCTACTGTACATAGTTATTCTGAATAGGTTTATTTCATTTTATGTTACTGCAACTACAAATAAACAGTTTTGTGAAATTTTATAACTGCTCCTGGGTTTTCTCTATGCTTCCTGACCTGTGCCTCGACAACACATGAACAGTACAGCTGTCATTTTTCACATCCTGCTGAAATGTGTTTCTGCATATCTGGTGCACAATGGCACATTTGCAGTGCAAAATACACATTCGGGACAGATGAAGAAAATCACAGTGACAGTGTTCCTAAGGAGAGGTCCCAAAAAGCCCATGCTGCAAATCTGATAAAAAAATTCCAAAAAATGACTGCGTTACCAGTGTGCATTGTGCAGTTTCTACTTCTGCTCATAACTTTGCCAATTTTTTATATTTTTACTCCAGATTTTCACCATTTTCATTTTTGTACACAGCCTTATGAACAGTACAGCTGTCATTTTTTACATGCTGCCTGAAACATGTTTTCATACCTGTGGCACACAATGGGTGAGGTCGCTGTGAGAAATTAACGTTCGGACAAATTAAGAAAATTACAGTGCCACTGTTCATGAGCAGAGGTCCCAAAATGCCTATGTTTTCAAGTTTCAAGTTTCAAGTTTATTGCAGGAAAACTCTGTTGAGTAAGCTCATTCACAAGGAGGTCCTAAGACATTTACACATACATATCATTATTACTCATTCACAAGGAGTTCCTGAGACATTTACACATACATATCATTACATAGATAGGAGCAATTGTATATTGGTAAACACAATGAGTACATATAGTCCAAGAGTTATACAATTTGGCAATCTACCTAATAGCTACAACATAGCAGTGCAGGGTGCAGTTGAGTCATATCTTATGTCAATTGGAGAGAAATAGAAAGAAAAACTTATTCCAGATAGGCAATTACATTCTGGTTAAGGGAGTACAAGGGGGTCAGCACACAAAATCTTGGTTTGGAGTTAGAGGGAGGCCTAGTAGCAGCTACAGATAGCTTTTATTTTAGAGACTGCTAGTGTTTTGCAGGAACTGATTGAGACAGTACTGGTTAGCGTCAGCAAGGATTGTAGTTGATTCCAAATGTTGCGGAGGGCATATGAGACAGCCCATCAGCCAAATGTAGTATGAGTCCTAGGAACATCTAATAGGATGAAGTCAGATTTCCTTATGGAGTAAGCACTATGGGAGATGCGTAGTAGAGATGTTAAATAGTCCGGTAATTTGTGCAGAAGTATCTTGAGGGTCCAGATACCAGCATGTACCATGAATCTGGTGGCAAGTGAGGTCCAGCAAACCACTGCATATAGATTGCAATGGTGGGTCTTGAAAGTGGAGCTAGTGATGAATCATAGAGCATGGTGAAAGAGAACATCCAGCTTGGTAAGGTTAGAGGCTGTGGAAGAGATGTATGTAAAATCCCCATAATCAAGTAGGGGAAGGAAAGTTGCTTGGACAGGCCGTGTGCAGGTCGCAAGAGAGAAGAGGGACCTATTTCTAAATAAGAATCTTAGTCGTGCTTTGAGCCTCTTGGATAGGTCCTCAATATCTCAACACTATCTACAGGAGGGACAGGGAGGGTAAAAGAGGAGGAAGAGTAGCTCTTTACATAAGGGGAGGAATCAAAGCAACAGAACAAAAGGGAAAACAGGGAGGAGGAGAAGAAGCACTGTGGGTACATTTGGAGACCAGCAATGGCACCACAATCCACACAGGGGTTGTATACAGATCCCCCTCTCAGGGGGAGGAAATGGACAAGGAAATGATAGAAAGTATACTTACAATGGCAGAAAAAGGGGAGATATTGCTGATGGGTGATCTGAATATGCCAGATGTTAACTGGAGTGCAGCTGCAGCAGCCACTTTGAAGAGTGGGATTATTCTAGATGACCTACAGGGGGCATGCCTTAGACAACTAGTATTGGAGTACAATCGCAGACTGACCCACTGTGCCAAGACCTCAGCCAAGATTTGGTCATAGCGTCTCCCCTCCTACCTCACTGATGCCCTAACCAACCCCAGCACCAATGCACATGCTCTCAGAAACTCAGACTCTCAGTCCCTAGCTGTCCCATACCGGTCTACTACCATCGGTCAGTCAGCATTCAGCTACCGCATTCCCACACTGTGGAACTCCCTCCCAGCTAATGTTCATCACTTTTCCTCCCTCTCGCACCTTAACTCTATGCTCCAAGCTCATTTTGCCCCTACCTGTGCTTGTGTCTAGGTGTTTCCCAGTCTCTAAGTAAAATATCAATGTATGTCCGCACTTAGTAACTGCAATTAATTGGTGGCTAACTATTGTTCTCTTGCCCTATGCTGTTTCTCACAAGGTCCAATTTTGCTAGTGGCCTGCACTATTTATTTATTGTACTCATGCTGTATTAATTGTGGCTACCTACTGATTCTCTCGACCCACTACTGTCTAGTAATCAGGTCCAAATGTTAGTGTTTTCCCACTATGTATTCACTTGGTTTACTGTCTTCAACTGTCTACCTATGTTCCCCCCTCCCCAGGACACGTCTGGAATTGAGCAGTAGACTGCTCAGCATGCCTATCCTAGTAAATTAAATAAATAAATAAATAAGAGCTCAGACAAAGAAAATTCCAGACAGTGGGGACACTTTTCCTTTCACTGATTTTGATTCGTACTTGTTAGAGCACAGCTCCAAGATCCGGAAATCCAGGAAAGAAAGACAAAGCCTGAAAAAACTGTGGCAATAAAAAACTGATGGACATGAAGGGTTAAAATGTGACAATGCTGAAAGTAAATTGATAACTGATGGTGATTTTCATTCAGAGCAAGCTAATGATATTTCTCTCTAGAGTTATTTAAAGCAGCTGGGGGTGAAACCAAAACAGCGTGGACCAATGTTTAAAAAATGTAATGGGCTACTGTATAGAGTTTGGGTTAAACCTCAGACACAGGAACAAACAGAACAACTGGCTATCCCACAAGTATAGAACAGATCTGTAACAAATAGCACATGATACTCTTATGGCTGGTCATTTGAGGAGGGATCACACCCTTGCCAGATTGTTGTATAGATTTTACTGGCAAGGAATTCATGAAGATCTTGCTACCCATTGTAATTCCTGTACTGAGTGTCAGAAAGTAGCCCCAGTCTCTAGAAAAGACAAGGTACCCCTGGTACCCCTACCCTAAATAGGTGTGCCTTTTGAGAGAATTGCAATGGATACGGTTGGCCCTTTAGACAAATATAAAAAGGGCAATATATTTATCCTGGTAGTATGCTACTATGCTACTTGATACCCTGAAACAGTTCCAATGCATACTGTCACAGCCCCAAAGGTTGCAGCAGAGCTAGCCAAAAGTTTCAGCACAGTGGGCATACCTAAAGAAATTATTACTGATCAGTGTAGTAATTTTGGTGCTGCACTGCTTAAGGAGCTGTACAGACTGCTAGGTATCACTGCCATAAGAACCTCCCCCATCACCTTCAGACAAATAGCCTTGTTGAGCGTTTTAACCAAACCCTAAAATGCATGTTAAAAAGGTTTATAAAAGGAGAAGGGAAAGACTGGAACCAATACTTGCCTTACCTACTTTTTGCTTACAGGGAACTGCCACAGGCATCAACAGGGTTTTTGTCATTTGAAATGCTGTATGGTAGGCAGCCAAGAGGGCCACTGGATTTTGTAAAGGAAATGTGGGAAGATAACCCCACTCTGAAAAAATCTATATCTGTTATGTGTGGGCCCTAAGAAAGAAACTGGCAAAATATGTTGAAATTGCCCCTAGTAATCAGGAAGAGGCTCAAAACCAGCAGAAGGTATATTATGACCATGGTGTAAAAGAAAAAGTTTTTGAGCCAGGTGAACAGGTTTTGCTACTGTTACCCACAACAGAAAATAAACTGCTAATGAAGTGGCAAGGGCTATACAAGGTTCTTAGACAAACTGGCACTGTTAACTATGAGATTGAGACCCCTGACAGGAAAAGTTTTTCTAAGATACACCATACTAACCTCCTCAAGAAATGGATTGAAAAAATGCCAAAAGGTACTTTGTTATTTTAGAAACTCATAAGGAAGATACAGATGTAGCTTGGGATAGACTGGAACAAATCATAAATGTTGGTTCTGTAAAGGTGAATGTTTCCTTAACCTCAGAACAAACTGCAGACATTCGAAATGTGCTAAAGACATTTAACAGTACTTTTACCATGGTACCAGGCTGAGAAAAAGGGGTTGAGCACATAATAGTGACAAATAATACTTGTCCTGTTATGCAAAAGTCATACAGGTTGCCAGAGTGGTTCAAAGATGATGTGGTTAAGCAAATACATAAAAATGAAAGAACTGGGTATCATAGAGGAGTCAAGAAGTGCTTGGTCATCTCCCATGGTTATTGTAAACAAAAAGGAGGGTGTTAGAATCTGCCTTGATTTCAGGAAACTTAATCAAGTGTCAGAATTCGACAGTTATCCTATGCCCAGGATAGATGATTTGGTGGACAGACTAGGGAGTGCAATGTATATCAGTACCCTTGATCTCACCAAGGGTTACTGGCAAATACCTTTAGCTAAAGAATCCAGAGATAAAATTGCATTTGCCACCCCTATAGGATTCTATCTGTTCACCACCATGCCCTTTGGTTTACATGGTGCACCAGCTACATTCCAATGGTACATGGATGTAATTTTATCCCCTCACACTGGTTGTTGTGCTGCGTACCTGGATGATGTTGTGGTGTACAACCCAGACTGGAAAAGTCATGTGGAACACCTATGAGCAGTTATCCAGGCTATCAGAAATGCAGGTTTGACAATAAATCTTACTAAATGTGCACTGGGCATATAGAAAACAAGATATTTGAGCTACGTGCTGGGAAATGGAGACATGAAACCAGAGAGTTCTAAAATAGAAGCTGTAGCTAACAGCCCTGTACCTAAAACAAAGAAACATGTGTCAGGTCATTTTAGGGCTGACTGGTTATTATCAGATTTGTTCTGCACGTTGCTGAGTTAGCAACTCCCTTCACTGAACTCACTAAGAAAAGGTACCCAAATAATGTGAAATGGACCCCAGAGTGTGATGAAGCTTTTCAATCCAGAAAAGGCTGCATTATGATCAGCTCCTGTTTTAAGAAGCCCAGACTTTGAAAAACTATATGTTACAGACAGATGCATCTGAGGTAGGCCTAGGTGCTGTCCAAGTCCAAATATAGATGGGAAGCTGGCCCGGTGGTGTTGAGGGCTGAGGCACTGGACACCTTACATCAAACCAAGCTGGTCGACCAGTGTTCGGGAACAAGCATGGGCCGACGGGGGTTGGCAGGGAGGAGAAGGATTGACTGTCCGTGGGAGTGCTCTCCTTCTCTGGGGTGGGGGGGATATCAGTTGTCGGTGCTCCACTGGCCTCTAGCAGTTGGCGGGGGGCAGCGCGCCGATGCTGCAGCTAAGGGGAGGAGATGGGGCTGACACTTCGAGAGAGCGCTTGCGTAAGCATGCGAGCTGTTACCACAGGTGTCATTGCATGTCCCACCTCCACACACAAGGGGAGTAAAGCGGAAAAAGAGCCCCAGAAGAGTGAAGTTGTCCCCTCAGCGCCATCCCCGAGAAGGCACCTCCCTGGCATGGATCCAGTGGGGTTGGTCGAGTCGCTCCTCACCACCCTGCCATGAAGGGTAAGTCATGGGGTGCATAAGGAAGGGGGTCTGACCTTCAGGGGTTGGTGCTGGGCTGACAACTGATAGCAGGCTTGCAGCTGGAAGCTCCAGAAGAAATATGTATAAAAAAATAAAAATATAGATGGGAAAAACATCCAATTCTGTTTATAAGTAGAAAATTGCATGACAGAGAGAAAAGGTACTCCACTGTCGAGAAAGCTTGTTTAGTAGCAGAGTGGTCCATGGAGTCCCTTAAATTTTATTTACTAGGAACTGAATTTGTTCTTGTAACTGATCACAATCATCTCTTTTGGCTTAACCAGATAAAAGATAAAAATTCCAGAATCACACGGGGTACCTGGCACTGTAGCCATTTAAATTATCTGTGATTCATAAATCTGGCAAAGAGACTAGCAACGCTGATTTTTTGTCAAGATATGGATCAGGAATTGAGGGTTCTGATGGTTAAAAAAATGTATGATTGTAACTGTAATTGTTGCTGTACTGTTAAATAAAAATGGATGGAAATGTGCTTAATTTCTGAAAGTAGAAAATACTAGTAGGGAATACAAAGTTTTGGAAACCTATTTTTGCAAAACAGGTTCCCTCTTAAGGAGGGGGATATATGTGAAAGGGTAGAATAGGAGCCTGCCCCATTTGTTTTGGAGGAAGAGTATAAATGCAAGGATCTGTATTATTTCCTTTTCTGTTTCTTCTGTCTGGTTGTGCAACCAAATCTTCCTGTGAGACTTAAGACTTCATCAACCCTGTAATAGGGGCTGTGTGTATCCTGGAATGAGCACACTTTCTCTTCAAATCAAATCTGTTGCAACAGTGGTTCTTTGTCTTGTACTATTCTAATTCTTTTCCCTATGTTCTCCAACTATCAGGAAGGCCACCTGTAGTTGTTCTGTGTATCCCTATTTTCTTTCCTCCTTTCATTTCTTCTTGCTCTTCCACATTTGCACCGTGCCCCTGATTACACATTTAAATCATTTAGCTAGGACAAACCCAGTGAAAGTTTCCCTTATTTGTCTTCTTGTGTGGCTTAGGGGTTGAAACTACAGGGTGAAATGAAAGGCAAGCTGAGTGTCTTTCTGGCTGCTTCTGTCACCCTCCTAGCAAAATAAACTGCAGAGATGATTTCTTAAACAAAATCGAATGTGTGCACAAGGTAACCTGTAGTTTGGTTCTTCAGTTACTGTTACCTGCAGTTTAAAGTTCAGTGCTAAAATGAGGCTGCTTGTTGCTTGCTGTTTTCTGTATGATAGACTGAAAATGAGCATGCTTGTCTCCTCAGGCTTTTGCAGCCCATTTTGTTTTGTTTCTGTTTAAAACAACACTTTTCTTTCTGAAAAGAGACTCTTGTATGTTAACAGACTTGTGCTTTGTATGCTATGTTTTAGGTAAAAGAAAACTTGTACTGCTGTGCTAGAAAATATTGCTTTACCTATTTTAGCCTTTCTTGCAGCCAGGATTTTCCTTCATCCCTCCGACTCTGCTATAGGGCCAGGCGGCCATCTTCTCAGTTAGTTTATAGTCAGTCGTGATGGGAGGAGCATGACTGTTTGGAACTGCACACACAGAAAGGATTTGCCTTATTATTATTACTTGTAGATTATGTTACTGTGTTTCTAACAACCTAGTGTAGATTTGCTTTCATTCTGAAGTAAAACAAATATTCTGCAAGATTTTAGTCTTTAGTTATAAAAGGGGCGGGGCCTAATTGATCACCTGATCCTACTCCTGTATTAAAGGACCAGGTGTGGGAGCATTGTTTTTAGTTGGTGATAGGGTGCTGACCCTATCAGACCTAGCTCTTTTCTAGGTGGGATTTTGTTTCTGTTTGAAGCTATACTGAACCGTTATGCCTTTATTTGATGTCTTCTTGTTTATTATTATTTTCTTTTAATGAAATCAGTCTGCTTTTGTTTATTTCCGTTGTATGAATAAATACTTCTTTTATTTGGCATCCTGACACTGTGTTGGACTTCCTTACTACCCACGTTTACAAACCCAAACAGTCTCGCAATCCTTTGCCTCTCACTGTCTCTTGCTGTCTGTTTTTCCTCCCTTGCATATCTATATCTGCTGATATAAAATTTATGAGAATCAATATATGGAAATGTAGCTGATATTGGGATCCCTTTTATTTAGAGAATTGTGTTACTGTTGAAATGTATATATATGAACATACGAACATACAAAATTTGCCAGCAGATAAAGGCCTAGAGGTCTATCAAGTCTGCTCAAATGTGCAGCTAACACCCCTTATTCTGCAGCTGCCCCTCCCTTCCACCCTTCCCCTTCATTAACCCCTCCCCCTTGTCCTGTCCCATCCTCATTTAAAGCAGTCCACTGTTCTACTGCATACCACTTCTGCAGGTAATGCATTCCACCCAGCCACCACCCTCTCTGTAAAAAAGTGTCTCCTCATCTCCCTCCTGAACCTTCCTCCTTCCACTCTCATATCATGGCCCCTGGTGGCCCTCCCCTCTCATACTTTGAACAGCCGCTCTGTACCCATCTTGTTTATTCCTTTCATGTATTTAAAGGTTTCAATCATGTCACCCCTGTCTCTCCTCTCCTCCAGTGAGTACATATTCAACTCCTTCAACCTCCTCTCATATGATAAGTCCCCCAGCCCCTTGATCATCTTTGTCGCCCTGCACTCACCCCCTCCAGTAACTTAATGTCCCTCTTCAGATACGGACACCAGTACTGCACGCAGTACTCCAGGTGTGGTCTAACTAATGACCTATACAGTGCAGAATCACCTCCTCCCTCCTCAAGGATATACCAGTTGCAATACAACCCAGCATTTTGTTGGCCTTTGCAGCTGCCTTCCTACATTGTGCTGAGTTGTTCATTGACCCTGTAATGAGAACACCCAGATCCTTCTCCTCCTCTGTCTGGGCTAGCTGCACTCCCCCTAGCTGGTAACTCCTCCTTGGATTCTTCATCCCAAAATGCAGCACCTTGCACTTTTGGCATTAAAGTCCAGTTGCCAGGTGTCTGACCAGGTTTCAAGCTTTGCCAGATCATTCTGCAACCCCTGCCATCCCCAGGTTATCCACCACCGCGCCTACCTTGATATCATCAGCAAACAGACTGATCTTGCTCTTGATGTCCCATGATATGTCTGCAATGAATATCCCAAACATCACTGGTCCCAACACCGAGCCCTGTGGAACACTGCTCGTCACTGCCCTTGGGTGTGAGAGCTCCCCACCCACCACCACCCTCTGTTGCCTTCCCTGCAGCCAGTTTCCTACCCATCTCACCAGCTTTGCACCTGCCCCGTGCCTACTAACTTCCTTCCTAGCCTTCCATGTGGCACTGAGTCAAATGCCTTACTGAAGTCCAGATACAGGACATCCACTGCATGGCCCCTGTCCAGTTGCCTAGTTACCCAGTCATAGAACTCTACCAGGTTGATTTGGCAGGATCTGCCATGTATGAAGCCATGCTGTCTGCTGTCCTGTAGTCCTTTGGCCTCTAGGATGGCCACCAGCCTCTCCTTCAGGATAGTCTCCATTAGCTTAACCACGATGGATGTGAGGCTCACTGGTCTGTAGTTTCCTGGTTCATCCTTGGGACCACTCTTGTGGAGGGGCACCACATGAGCCATCCTCCAGTCCTGAGGTACATATTTATAATCTGAGAAAACTGTAAAAGCCAGAGTTTATTTGAGTTCAAATGTCTGAACCTTTGCAAAGGCTGGAGGTACCTCAGAAGTTCACAGTGTTCTAGCAGCTCCTGAAATTGACAAAGAACGGGATGCTTGCAGAGGATGGGGGTTGTAAAAGCGATAAGAACAGCTAAGCTGAGCTGCAAGGTAGATTTTTTTTTGCCAGAGATTTTGTTATGCTACTGTACATAGTTATTCTGAATAGGTTTATTTCATTTTATGTTACTGCAACTACAAATAAACAGTTTTGTGAAATTTTATAACTGCTCCTGGGTTTTCTCTATGCTTCCTGACCTGTGCCTCGACAACACATGAACAGTACAGCTGTCATTTTTCACATCCTGCTGAAATGTGTTTCTGCATATCTGGTGCACAATGGCACATTTGCAGTGCAAAATACACATTCGGGACAGATGAAGAAAATCACAGTGACAGTGTTCCTAAGGAGAGGTCCCAAAAAGCCCATGCTGCAAATCTGATAAAAAAATTCCAAAAAATGACTGCGTTACCAGTGTGCATTGTGCAGTTTCTACTTCTGCTCATAACTTTGCCAATTTTTATATTTTACTCAGATTTTCACCATTTTCATTTTGTACACGCATTATGAACAGTACAGCTGTCATTTTCATGCTGCCTGAAACATGTTTTCATACCTGTGGCACACAATGGGTGAGGTGCTGTGAGAAATTAACGCTCGGACAAATTAAGAAAATTACAGTCTGTTCATGAGCAGAGGTCCCAAAATGCCTATGTTTTCAAGTTTCAAGTTTCAAGTTTATTGCAGGAAAACTCTGTTGAGTAAGCTCATTCACAAGGAGGTCCTAAGACATTTACACATACATATCATTATTACTCATTCACAAGGAGTTCCTGAGACATTTACACATACATATCATTACATAGATAGGAGCAATTGTATATTGGTAAACACAATGAGTACATATAGTCCAAGAGTTATACAATTTGGCAATCTACCTAATAGCTACAACATAGCAGTGCAGGGTGCAGTTGAGTCATATCTTATGTCAATTGGAGAGAAATAGAAAGAAAAACTTATTCCAGATAGGCAATTACATTCTGGTTAAGGGAGTACAAGGGGGTCAGCACACAAAATCTTGGTTTGGAGTTAGAGGGAGGCCTAGTAGCAGCTACAGATAGCTTTTATTTTAGAGACTGCTAGTGTTTTGCAGGAACTGATTGAGACAGTACTGGTTAGCGTCAGCAAGGATTGTAGTTGATTCCAAATGTTGCGGAGGGCATATGAGACAGCCCATCAGCCAAATGTAGTATGAGTCCTAGGAACATCTAATAGGATGAAGTCAGATTTCCTTATGGAGTAAGCACTATGGGAGATGCGTAGTAGAGATGTTAAATAGTCCGCTAATTTGTGCAGAAGTATCTTGAGGGTCCAGATACCAGCATGTACCATGAATCTGGTGGCAAGTGAGGTCCAGCAAACCACTGCATATAGATTGCAATGGTGGGTCTTGAAAGTGGAGCTAGTGATGAATCATAGAGCATGGTGAAAGAGAACATCCAGCTTGGTAAGGTTAGAGGCTGTGGAAGAGATGTATGTAAAATCCCCATAATCAAGTAGGGAAGGAAAGTTGCTTGGACAGGCCGTGTGCAGGTCATAAGAGAAGAGGGACCTATTTCTAAATAAGAATCTTAGTCGTGCTTTGAGCCTCTTGGATAGGTCCTCAATATCTCAACACTATCTACAGGAGGGACGGGAGGGTAAAGAGGAGGAAGAGTAGCTCTTTACATAAGGGGAGGAATCAAAGCAACAGAACAAAAGGGAAAACAGGGAGGAGGAGAAGAAGCACTGTGGGTACATTTGGAGACCAGCAATGGCACCACAATCCACACAGGGGTTGTATACAGATCCCCCTCTCAGGGGGAGGAAATGGACAAGGAAATGATAGAAAGTATACTTACAATGGCAGAAAAAGGGGAGATATTGCTGATGGGTGATCTGAATATGCCAGATGTTAACTGGAGTGCAGCTGCAGCAGCCACTTTGAAGAGTGGGATTATTCTAGATGACCTACAGGGGGCATGCCTTAGACAACTAGTATTGGAGCCCACTTGAGAGGGAGCAATCTTAGACTTGGTTCTCTCAAATGGAGATGAAGAGAGGATCACAGATGTAGAAATGGGTAGCCATCTGGGAACTAGCAACCATCAAACAGTATGGTTCACAATAAACACAGCAATAGAGTCAAGCCATACAAAGGCAAAAGTACTGGACTTTAGGAGGGCTGACTTTTCCAAAATGGGTGAGTGCCTAAGGAATGCACTAGCAAATGGGCAGGAAGGAGGTGTGCAAGAACAAGGGGGCACAATTTGAAGATAGAGGGGGGCAGCTCAGAGGTAATTTAAGGAAGTATTTTTTCACAGAGAGGGTTGTGGATGCATGGAATGGCCTTCCAGAGGAGGCTGTGGAGTCAAAAACAGTGGTGGAATTCAAGCATGCATGGGACAGTCATGAGGCAATTCTAGGGGTGAGGATAGGAAGAAGTAGGCTGCTTGTTAACTAGGATCTGCAGCTTATCCACTAGGTAAGGAAATGGGCAGACTGGGTGGGCCAAGCGGTCCTTATCTGCCATCAAATTCTATGTTTCTATATGGTCATTGAAAGATAGCTTGTTATCTATCCACATGCCTAGGTATTTGAATTTGGGCATGATTTCCAAGGGTTCACCCAGTGAGGTTACTATAAAATCCTGCTTTAGGACAGGTAAGGCACCAGGTGAGAGATATCGTGTAAAAATAATTGCCTTGTTTTTTTTTTTGGCATTTAGGAGAAGTTTGGCTTTTGATGAGATTGTTTTCTGATTAAAGTCAGCTTGCAACACTTCCCTGACTTCAGATAAGGTTGTTCCTGAGGTGTATAATACTGTGTCATCTGCACAGAAATGTATGTTGTATTTTTTTATGTAGGAGTTAAGATCATTGATATATAGGGAGAAAATGATCAGGCCTAGGATGGAGCCTTGGGGGACTCCCCTGGCAATCGAGAGGGGGGCTGATAGTAGGCCATCAGCTTTGACTTTTTGTATCCTTCCAGAGAGATAACTGTTGAACCACTGGGCGGTATGTGGAGTGGCACCTATTTTGGTAAGGCAGGTAATTAGGAAGTGATGGTCAACAGTATCAAAAACCTTACTGAAAATCTGTTGAAAAACTGGTCTAAAAAATCCCCAAAATAATTGCATTATGGGTGTGCATTGCACAGTTTTTATGCAAGCTGAAGACTTCACCAATTTTTTTATATTTTCACTCCAAATTTTCAATATTATTTTTTTTTACATCTCCTCATGAACAATACAGCTGTAATTTTTCACATCCTGTTCAAAATGTGTTTTTGCACCTGTGGTGCCAAATGGCGCAGTCACTGTGCAAAATCACCTTCCGGCTAACAAACTGATAGTGTCACTGTTCATGCAGTGGGGTCACAAAAAGTCCATGTTGAAAACTTGGAGGGAAAATATCAAGAAATGCCCAGTGAATTAGGGTTTCTGGCCATAACGCCCTATCCTGTAGGGACTGACAGGTGTCAGGGGTGTGGCTTGGGAATGTCAATGATAATGCTCACACCATTCCACCCCCCCACCCTGCAGCCAGTGACAGGCATTGAGGTGTGCTTTGGACTCTTTGGCCCCAAAGTTCATCTCTTTCTTCGATACTGCACCCATTTCAGTGTATTTCCTTATGGAATGGGGTGAGATGGGGAATTTCCTCAATGTCCTGGCCAAATTTCTCCCTCCACTAAAAATACCACCAACAGCTTAATCTGGTTCAGTTTCAATTGGTTACCATCTGTATCCCCTTCCCCCCAGTCACCCCTGAAAAAGGGACTTCTAGTCTCAGTGGGCCTACCAGGTCAAGCAAATTCAATAAATAAAGCCCAAACACCTCAAGGCACATCAAGACTTGTTGGTGTCTGCAGGGTAGGATGAGGTGAAATGGCATGAGTGTTATGTGCGATGACCCAAAGGCACACCCCAATGCCTGTCCATCTCTGCAGGGTGGGGTTGGTGTCAGATCAATACTCCACTGCCACTCCTATTCTGCATCTGTCTAACTCCTGCACTTCCAATGCTAATGACAGCAAGCAAACATTCGGCATTGACAAATGCTTGTTACTTATTGTACTCTGTAGATAATTGCACCTTGCTTTTGTCTCCTCTTTCCCCCTCCCCCAGGACACACCTGGAATCTAGCAGTTCTCTGCTCATTGTACCCTCCTGGTAAAACTTATAAATAAATAAATATAAATAGATGTGAGCTTCATTTCGTGTACTCTCTGCACTGGGCCTCACCTTGATATAAATAAACGTGAGCTTCATTTCTTGTACTCCCTGCACTGGGCCTTACCTTGATATAAATAAATTTGAGATTCATTTCTTGTACTCCCTGCACTTGGCCTCACCTTGATATAAATAAACATGAGCTTCATTTCTTGTACTCCCTGAACTGGGCCTTACCTTGATATAAATAAACGTGAGCTTCATTTCTTGTACTCCCTGCACTGGGCCTTACCTTGATATAAATAAATTTGAGATTCATTTCTTGTACTCCCTGCACTGGGCCTTACCTTGATATAAATAAACATGAGCTTCATTTCCTGAGCCCCCTGCACTGGGCCTTACCTTGCACTTGAAACTTTGTTATGTCTAGCTATACATACTGTACAATGCCTTCTTAGTGGCACAGTGTGTCTAGCGACATCTATGTCTGCAACATGTTCACATGTCTTAAAAAGTGTTGCCTTAACAAGACACCATTGTAAATAAGCTATGTTCAATAGAGTTTACCCTGAATAAAACTGAACTGAATTAAATTGAAATGTTCTGCTATGCCATTTCCACCAGTACAAGTTCAGTAAGCAGTGGTGATGCAGAAGCTGATTATGGTGGAACTGGGACATGGAGTCATGATCATGCATCTGTGAGGACAAAGGCTGGGTACAGCCAAGAAAACCAGGGTGCATTAGTCCACAGAAATCCACTGGATCTACTACCACTGCAGTGTAAACAGCCTTTGCTGTCAGTCATTCAGTGCATCAGTGAGGACAAGGGCTTCATGAAATCTGCAAGAAAGCGAGTTGTGCTTACAACAGAGGAAGGGGAACCTTTCAATTGTCTTTGCTTTGTAGCAGATATACTGCAGGTGGAGGCTGCTTCTAACAGAAAGGTGAAATAAGGAATTTACAATTCTCAGGAAAAGACAGTCTTGTTACAATTCTTAAGATTTTCAGTGCAGGAAGATTTTAAACTCTGGACGAAACATTTGTCACAAATCCTGAAATAAGTGCAGGTGCAGGCTGTGTATTTGACCCAGACAGTAAACTGTTTTCTGCGTTTATCTTTGTTTGCCTTAAAAGGCAATTCCAAACTTTCTCAGGAAGTGATTACATCACTGAGACTTAATCAGCCAATAGCTTGGGTAACAGACCTGAGAACAGTATTATAAGCAAGTGTTTATAGCAAACTCATCAGAACCGCTAATATTTTTCCTAGTCAAACTATCTCTTGTTGGGAGCTGCAATACTGAACATAGGATTTGCAAGAAAGCGAGTTGTGCTCACAACAGAGGAGGGAACCTTTCAATTGTCTTTGCTTTGTAGCAGATATATACTGCAGGTGGAGGCTGCTTCTAACTGAAAAGTGAAATAAGAATTTACAATTCTCAGGAAAAGACAGTCTTGTTACAATTCTTAAGATTTTCAGTGCAGGAAGATTTTAAACTCTGGGTGAAACATTTGTCACAAATCCTGAAATAAGTGCAGGTACAGGTTGTGTATTTGACCCAGACAGTAAACTGTTTTCTGTGTTTATCTTTGTTTGCCTTAAAAGGCAATTCCAAACTTTCATAGGAAGTGATTACATCACAGAGACTTAATCAGCCAATAGCTTGAGTAACAGACCTGAGAACAGTATTATAAGCAAGTGTTTATAGCAAACTCATCAGAACCGCTAATATTTTTCCTAGTCAAACTTTCTCTTGTTGGGAGCTGCAATACTGAACATAGGATTTGCAAGAAAGTGAGTTGTGCTCACAACAGAGGAAGGGGAACCTTTCAATTGTCTTTGCATTGTTAGGAAGGTATAACTGGGCAAGGAAGGGGAGAGGGAGGTAAGGTGCCTGCCTGGCTCCATGGCTCAGATGGACAGGGAGCGAATCCTCAGGATTGCCAGAGCAGCTGCACAGGGAAGGGAGCTGGATGTCATTGTCCACCTAGGGACAAATGACCGCTAGAAACGGATTAAGAAGTGCAGGAAGAGTTTGTGGAATTGGGAGGGCCTTAGTCAAGTAGCACATACGGTAACCTTCTCCGGAAGTGCTACCCATCTATGGCATAGGAGAGGCTAGGGTGTTCGTGCCATGGGTTCAATCAGTGGTTGAAAAACTGGTGTGGAGCCCAGGGATTTGGCTTCATTGGGACTGGGGTCCACCTGGAGTGATGCAAGCCTATACTGGCATGATGGGCTGCATCTGTCCAGGAGGGGAACCAGGATCCTAGGTGATAGGTTTAAATGCTTCATTGGCAAGCTTTTAAACTAGCCAAGGGGGAGACACTGGAAAGGAGCAGGAAAATCCTAGCCCCCAAACAATCACGTAGTAAGTGTGGCAAACACCAACATAGAGGTGTTTATAGGGAGAAGGGCAGGGAAATGGAGAAAGTGACAAAGGCAAGAAGGACAGGGATGGGGCAAAAGGGGTAAGGCCATCAGGAAATGGGGGTAATGAATACCAATGCCTGTGGTCTGGGCAACAAGCTCCTGAGCTGGTGGCCTTAATGGAAGAGGGATGCCTGATATCGTGAGCAGTCACAGAAACATGGTACACAGAAAAATCATGACTGGGATGTTAACATACCAGGGTACATAACCTACAGGAGAGACAGGCAGGGAGAAGAGGGGAGGAGTAGCTCTCATGTAAAGGAAGGGATAAAAGCAACTGAACAAAAAGAGTAAACAGGGAGGAGAGGAGGCACTGTGGGTCACCTTGGAGACTGGAAAGGCACCACAATCCGCACAGGGTTGTATACAGACCTCCATGTCAGGGGAAGGAATGGACAAGGATATGATGGAAGGCATTCTTAGAATGGCAGAGAAAGGGAAATACTGTTGATGGAGACCTGAATATGCCAGATGTTAACTGGAGCACATTTGCTGCAGCAACATCCAAGAGCAGGGCCATTCTTGATGCCCTACAGGTGGCAGGCATTAGACAGCTAGTTTTGGAACCCACTCGTGAGGGAGCAATCTTAGACCTCATACTCTGAAACGGGGGCAGTGAGAGGATCTCAGATCTAGAAGTGGGTTGCCATCTGGAGACAAGTGACCATCAAACAGTGTGGTTCACGTTAAACTCAGCTACAGAGTCAAGCCATACAAAAGTGAGGATACGGGACTTTAGGAGGGCTGACTTTGGCAAGATGGGAGAGTGCCTCAGAAAAGCACTAGCAAACAGGCTAGAAGGAGGTGTGGAGCAACAATGGGGAATTATCAAAACTGCCATCACAGAGGCAAGAAGCCTTTGTGTGAAGCAAATAAACAAATCAAAATGAAAGAAAAAGCCACTAAGGTTCTCAAGAGAGGTGGCTGTGAAAGTCAGGAAGAAAAAGATAGCATTCCGGAAGTATAAGAAAACACAGAAGGAGCAGGACAGAGAGCTGTACCAGTTAAGGCAGAAAGAAGCAGGTAGGAAGTCAGAATAGCAAAGGCCCAAACTGGAGGAAAAGATAGCCAACCCAGTTAAGAAGGGATAAAACCTTTATAGGTACATCAGCGAGCATAGAAAGACAAAGGAGGGATAGTGAGGCTGAATAGAATGAACGGTGGGTGGGCGGGGACAGTGAAAAGCAGGAATACTGAACAAATATTTCTGCTCAGTATTCACAAAGAGGGAGGGAGTGCCTAATCCAATTAACAGAAGCACTCTTGATAGGGGGTCGATCCCAGTCCTTTCACAGAAGAAAGTGTCTTCAAGAACTCCTAAAACTGAAGGTGGACAAAGCAATGGGTCCTGATGGAATTCACCCAGAATCTCAAAAGAATTAAGGAAGGAACTAGTGAAACCACTGGCTACTCTTTTTAATAAATCATGGGAGGATGGTGTGGTACCCGAGGACTGGAGGAAGGTGGATGTGATTCTCCTTCACAAAAGTGGGACCAAGACAGAGGCAGGAAACTACAGACCTGTCAGTCTGACCTCTGTGGTAGGGAAAGAGATGGAGTCACTTCTGAAGGAAAGAATAGTTGAGTACCTAGAGGTCAGTGGAGCACAGGATCCAAGGCAGCATGGGTTCACAGTGGGACGGTCATGTCAGACGAATCTAATAGATTTCTTTGACTGGGTGACCAAAGTAGTAGATCAGGGAGGGGCTGTGGACATGGCCTACCTAGACTTTAGCAAGGCATTTGACACAGTCCCACACAAAAGATTATTAGTCAAATTAACCAGCCTGGGAGTGGGTCCCAGGGTGGTAGCCTGGGTAAAACATTGGCTGGACAACAGGACACAGAAGGTAATTGTAAATGGAGTCCACTCTGAAGAAAGGGCGGTTACTAGTGGGTACTGCAGGGTTCAGTATTGGGTCCAGTCCTTTTAATGTCTTCATCAGTGACACTGCAGATGGACTGAAGGAAAAGTATGCCTTTTGCAGATGACACAAAGATCTGCAACAGGGTTGATACACAAGGAGGCGGAAAGGATGAAAAGGGACTTGGCAAGGTTAGAGGAATGGTCAGACATATGGCAGCTAGGATTCAATGCAAAAGTGCAAAATAATGCACCTGGGAAACAAGAACCCAGGGAAGAATACACAATGGGTGGGGAGGTAGTAACAACAACAAAACAGGAAAGGGACCTGGAGGTAATCATATCAGATGACCTTAAGGTTAGCAAGCAATGTGAGAAGGCAATAGGGAGGCCGGGGTATACTGGGATGTATAGGGAGAGGCATCAGCAGCAGAAAACAGGAAGTTGTTATCCTCTGTACAGACAGTTGGTGAGACCCCATCTGGAATACTGTGTCCAGTTCTGGAGCCCCATCTCCGCAAGGACATAGACAGGATAGAGGCAGACCAGAGGAGGGCAACTAAAATGGTGCAGGGTCTGCAAGAGAAGCCGATGAGGAGAGACTAAAGGAGCTTAATATGTATACCCTTGAGGAAATAAGGAGAGGGGGACATGATAGAAACTTTCAAGTACCTCAAGGAATCAACAAAGTCCAAGAGGGTAGCATCTTTCAGAAAAAGAGACTTGCAAAGAACAAGGGGACACAATTTAAAGATAGAAGGAGGGTGGTTCAGGGGCATTGTGAGGAAGTATTATTTCACAGAGAGGGTAGGATGCATGGAACAGCCTTCCTGAGGAAGTTGTGGGGTCTAAAACTGTGGAAGATTTCAAGAATGCATGGGACAGACATAAGGCAATTCTTGTTGGGGGCAGGAAGATATAGGCTGTTGGTTAACTAGGATCTGCGGCCTATCCTGTAGGTAGGGAAATGGGCAGACTAGATGGGCCTAATGGTCCTTATCTGCCATCAAAGTCTATGTTTCTATGTCTATGTTGTAGTAGATATACTGCAGGTGGAGGCTGCTTCTAACTGAAAGGTGAAATAAGGAATTTACAATTCTCAGGAAAAGACAGTCTTGTTACAATTCTTAAGATTTTCAGTGCAGGAAGATTTTAAACTCTGGGTGAAACATTTGTCACAAATCCTGAAATAAGTGCAGGTACAGGTTGTGTATTTGACCCAGACAGTAAACTGTTTTCTGTGTTTATCTTTGTTTGCCTTAAAAGGCAATACCAAACTTTCTCAGGAAGTGATTACATCACAGAGACTTAATCGGCTAATAGCTTGGGTAACAGACCTGAGAACAGTATTATAAGCAAGTGTTTATAGCAAACTCATCAGAACAGCTAATATTTTTCCTAGTCAAACTATCTCTTGTTGGGAGCTGCAATACTGAACTATAGGATTTGGTAAGAAAGCGAGTTGTGCTCACAACAGAGGGAGGGAACCTTTCAATTGTCTTTGCGTTGTAGCAGATATACTGCAAGTGGAGGCTACTTCTAACTGAAAGGTGAAATAAGGAGTTTACAATTCTCAGGAAAAGACAGTCTTGTTACAATTCTTGAGATTTTCAGTGCCGGAAGAGTTCAAAAGCACAGCTGACTTATTTTGGGGCTGACTGCTTTCAGAGCACAAACCACCAGGCTGTTTTGGGGCTGGGGAGGTTTTCCTGTGTCTGACTTGGATGTCTGGATTTTTCTGTTTGATTAGCAGGGGATTTTCTCTGTCAAATTTTTGTGTATAGTATCTTGCAGACAGGAAGGCACTCATCGCAGTGGTGGGTCAGAGCTCTTAGCTGATTGTTTTGTGAGGGCACAGTTTAGGCCCAACCCTGGAAATTGTTCCTTTATACCTGGGGTTCTGACATCATTTCCTCAAGAGTGCAAGGCGCATACCAATGTCATATCCTCCGTAGCACACAGCACTGAAAATATATGCATACACATTGTATAATATATATATATATATATATCTATATAACAAACCAATCACTCACACAAGCACACACACACACACAAAAAAAAAAAGTACATAGTCATGTGGGGAGTAGGGCAATGTAATAGCTGTGGGGCAGCAGTCTTCCGGGAGTCTTTCTGGAGGCTGAGATGCTGCCCTTTTTGCAGACAACTCTCTGCCCTGAGGGAGGAAGTTGCCCATCTTCAGGCCACACTGGACAGCTGTAAGAGAACCTTCCCCCAGGCCAGACTGGATGGTAGGAAGGGAACCCCCCAATCCAAGGAGTACCAGAGCCACCACCACTACCTCAGAGGTTGCAAAGAAAGCACAGCAGTTGGATCACAGTGGGCTCAGGGAGGGAGAGGAGGGTGGAACAGAGGCAAACCCAGTCAGTTGTTCCACTCCACAATCCATACACCATTCTGGGGGAGCACAGCTCCCCTATGGATGCACCCACAGAGGAGATTAAGGAGGCTGAGGACACCTGTCACAAGGGAGGCCCACAGGAAGAAGGCAGAGGATGCCACAAGGAAAGGAAGCAGCTCCTGGTGGGGACCCAATTATTAGGGATAGAACTGGGGAGCAGGTAAAACTGAAGTAAAGTGCCTGCCTGGTGCCATGGCTTGTAGGGACAGGAAGCGATCCTCAGGATCACGGTGAACAGCTGCACGGGAGTCTGAGCTGATGTCATTGTCCACCTAGGGGCAAATGACTTGGTTCAACATGAGCTTAGAGCAGTGCAGAAGGACTTTGTAGAACTGGGAAGGGGCCTAAGACAAGTAGCACACGCAGTATCCTTCTCAGAGGTGCTGCCTGTAAATGGCATGAGTGAGGCAAGGGTACTTTGCACCATGCAGTTTAATGAGTGATTGAAAAAATGGTGTGGAGCACAGGGTTTGGCTTCATTGGGACTGGGTTCCACCTGGAGGACACCAGCCCATACTGGCAGGATGGTCTGCATCTGTCCAGGAAGGGAACAAGTCTTTGAGCAATCGGTTTAAATGCTTCATTGGCAAGCTTTTAAACTAGTCAAGGGGGAGGCACTGATAAGCAGCAGAAAATCCCAGCCTCTCCTACAAAACAGGGTACTAAATGGGAAAAAGACCAAGGTAGAAAGGTCAGTGAGGGATGCTGCAACAGAAAGTAAAGCCATCAAAAATGGAAAGCAATGAGTACCAATGCACGTAGTCTGAGTAACAAGCTTCCTGAATTAGTGGCCTTGATGGAGGAGGAACATCTGGATATCGTGGCAGTCACAGAAACATGGTTCACACAAAACCATGACTGGGACGTAAACATACCAGGATACACTATGTACAGGAGAGACAGAGACGGTAAAAGAGGAGGAGGAGTAGCTCTTTACATAAGGGAAGGAATCAAAGTAACAGAACAAAAGAGAAATCATGGAGGAGAAGAAGCACTGTGGGTAAATTTGGAGACCGGCAATGGCACCACAATCCACACAGGGGTTGTATACAGACCCCCTTCTCAGGGGAGGAAATGGACAAGGAAATGATAGAAAGTATACTTAGTATGGCAAAAAAAGGGGAGATATTGCTGATGGATGATCTGAACATACCAGATGTTAACTGGAGTGCAGTTGCCGCAGCCACTTCGAAGAGTGGGGTTATTCTAGATGCCCTACAGGGGGCATGCCTTAGACAACTAGTATTGGAGCCCACCGAGAGGGAGCAATCTTAGACCTGGTTCTCTCAAATGGAGATGAAGAGAGGATCACAGATGTAGAAGTGGGTAGCCATCTGGGAACTAGCCACCATCGAACAGTATGGTTCACAATAAACACAGCAATAGAGTCAAGCCATACAAAGGCAAAGGTACTGGATTTTAGGAGGGCTGACTTTGCCAAAATGGGTAAGTGCCTAAAGAATGCACTAGCAAATGGGCAGGAAGGAGAGGTGGAAGAACAATGGGGAATAATAAAAACTGCCATCACAGAGGCAACAAGCCTGTGTGTGAAGCAAATAAACAGAACTAAATGATGTAAGAAACCACTATGGTTCTAAAAAGGAAGTGGGAGTGAAGGTTCAAGAGAAAAAGAAAGCTTTCAGGAAGTACAAGGAATCACAGAAGGAGCAGGACAGAGAACTGTATCAGTTAAAGCAAAAGGAAGCTGGGAAGGCAGTCAGAACAGCAAAGGCCCAAACCGAGGAAAAGATAGCCAACTCAGTTAAGAAGGGGGATAAAACCTTTTATAGGTACATCAGGGAGCGCAAGTAAGACCAAGGGAGGGATAGTGAGGCTTAATAAAGGGGAGGGGGCAGAGGGAGACTGTGAAAGGCAGAGATACTAAACAAATATTTTTGCTCAGTATTTACAAAGGAAGAGGGGGGGTACCTAGAACAAACAGTAGAAACACACTGGATACAGAACTTGATACCAGCCCATTTACAGAAGAAAGGGTTCTGAAAGAACTCCTAAAACTGAAGGTGGACAAAGCAATGGGGCCTGATGGGATTCATCCCAGAATTCTAAAAGAACTAAGGGTAGAATTAGTGACACCACTGACTACCCTGTTTAACAAATCATGGGAGGATGGGGTGGTACCCGAGGACTGGAGGAGGGCAGATGTGATTCCCCCTTCACAAAAGTGGGAGCAAGGCAGAAGCAGGAAACTACAGACCTGTTAGTTTAACCTCAGTGGTAGGGAAAATGATGGAATCACTTCTGAAGGAAAGAATTGTCGAGTATCTAGAGGCCAGAGGGGTACAGGACCCAAGGCAGCATGGATTCACAGCAGGAAGGTCATGCCAGACAAATCTGATAGATTTCTTTGACTGGGTGACCAAAGTAATAGATCAGGGAGGGGCTGTGGACATGGTCTACCTAGACTTTAGCAAGGCATTTGACACAGTCCCACACAAAAGATTAATGTACAAGTTAGCTAGCCTTGGAGTAGGTCCCAAGATGACAGCCTTGGTAAAAAATTGGCTGGAAAATAGGACAAAGAGAGTAATAGTAAATGGAGTCCACTCTGATGAAAGGGGAGTTACTAGTGGTGTACCGCAGGGTTCAGTATTACGACCAGTCCTCTTCAATGTCTTTATAAGCGACATTGCAGAGGGACTGGAAGGGAAAAGTATGTCTCTTTGCAGATGACACATAAATCTGTGACAGAGTTGATGCACAAGGTGGGGTGGAAAGGATGAAAAGGGACTTGGCAAGGTTAGAGGAATGGTCAGTTGTATGGCAGCTTAGATTCAATGCTAAGAAGTGCAAGTTAATGCACCTGGGAAACAAAAACCCAGGGGAAGAGTACACAATGGGGGGTGAGATACTAACAACAACAAAAATGGATAGGGACCTGGGGGTAGTCATATCAGATGACCTAAACGTGGGCAAGCAATGTGAGAGGGCAGCAATGAGGGCTGGGGGGATATTGGGATGTATAGGGAGAGGCATCACCAGTAGAAAACAGGAAGTTATTATCCCTCTGTACAGACAGCTGGTCAGACCCCATCTGGAGTACTGCATGCAGTTCTGGAGACCCATTCTTCGCAAAGACATAGACAGGATGGAAGCTGTCCAGAGGAGGGCACTAAATGGTGCAGGGTCTGCACCAGAAGACATATGAAGAGAGACTAAAGGAGCTTAATATGTATAGCCTCGAGGAAAGGAGGGAGAGAGGGGACATAATAGAAACTTTCAAGTACCTCAAGGGAATCAACAAAGTCCAAGAGGGTAGCATCTTTCAAAAAAAGAGGTGTGCAAGAACAAGGGGGCACAATTTGAAGATAGAGGGGGCAGCTCAGAAGTAATTTAAGGAAGCATTTTTTCACAAAGAGGGTTGTGGATGCATGGAACAGCCTTCCAGAGGAGGTCGTGGAGTCAAAAACAGTGGTGGAATTCAAGCATGCATGGGACAGTCATAAGGCAATTCTAGGGGATGGGGGTAGGAAGAAGTAGACTGCTGGTTAACTAAGATCTGCAGCATATCCAGTAGGCAGAGAAATGGGCAGACTGGGTGGGCCAAGTGGTCCTTATCTGCCGTCAAATTCTATGTTTCTATTTTTCATGCCCTCACAGCTGACTGTGGCAAGAGCTCAAACATGGCCAGGCTTTAAAAACCAAGAGGCAGGCCACAGAGTTCAGGAGCTGTTGCAGAAAGGAGGTTTTTCATCCCTCCCACCCTCCCCAGCCTCGATCCTGACCTCTATTAAATGCTGGAGAGAGGAGAAGCTTACAACAAGGAGGACCTGGGGATTGGTCAGAAGGTTGGACTAACAAACGGTGTTTCACAAGAAGATTTTGCTTGGCCTGAGGATCAAAATCAACTGAGCAGAGAACTGGAATTCTATCACAAAAGGGCTGATGTTGCTTGATCTTTGGGCTGGAAAATTCTTGACTGGAATTTTTACTGGGCAGTGGACTGTACTCTCCGTAAAATTGCAGCAAGGTTAAGGATTGTAAGCTGTAAGAGGTTTAAAGCAATATCACAGCAAGGTTAAGAACTGTAAGCTGTAAGAGGTGTAAAGCAATATCACAGCAAGGTTAAAGATTGTAAGCTGTAAGAGGTTTAAAGCAATACCACAGCAAGGTTAAGGATTGTAAGCTGTAAGAGGCTTACTGAAGACTGCTGTTTTTAACTGTATCATGGTTAAAAATTGTAGCAAGGTATAAAAATTGTAGGCTGCAAGAGGTTATTGGGGTTTAGTAAAAAGTTAATATTTAAGTATTCTCAGCAAGGTTAAAGTTTGTAAGCCATAAGAGGTAAATAGGGGGTTTATTGAAAATTGGGGCTTATTGAGAATTGAGGTTTAAGTGTCACATGGTTGAAGGTTGCAGGCAATAGCTGATTAAATAAATAAAAAAATAAACAAAAAATATATAAATAAATAAAGATGTTTTTATAGCGCCTCAAGGTTTAAAGTCCCTAGAGATGGTTGGATTGCTGTAGGAAACTATTTTACCAGGGAACTGGCCTTAGATCCAATCTGATTGGCTCAGCAGACATTAAGGTGTTAACTAGGGAGCTAAGAGGCTGCCTACCAGGGAACATGGCATACAAGAGGCACAGGGGACAAGGATGGGATTGGGTCACGAAAGGATAAAGTGTCAGGTGGTGGAATGGTCAGTGGGTGGAGGACCACATCAGAGGCAGGTGCAAAATAAGGTTGGAGGGGGACAGGGCAGAAGGGGAACCATGGGGGGAAGATCATGGGGTGTATAACTGTGGAGCAGCAGTGTTCATGGGCAGGTTGTGGGAATGCCCAGTTTGTCAGAGGCTAAGGAGGCTGGAAACTGAGCTGGCAAGGCTAAGAATGGAACTATATTGGGTTACGAGGGAGAAGAAAACCACTGGAAGTGAACAGGAGGAAGGTAGGAGGCATGAAGACAGAGAGATGAAGGGGTGGAGAGAGCAGGTCACCCTGAGGGCAGAGGTTACCAGGATAGGTGGCAGGGGTACAGTGGAAAAGAGTGCAACTGAATGGGGGGGATAGATACACATCAGGCTCAAATAGGTATTGGATCTTCACGGAGATGATGGAACAGGAGGATGAAGTTGTAGGGAATACTGAGAGGGAATGTGGTGGGAGGTTCATGGCTGGAGGGAGCCTGGACAAAAGAGCACAAAAAGAGAGTAACAGTGGAAGAGCTCTGGAGCTAAGTAAGAGAAATGTGGGGAGACCATTGGAAACAGGAAAAGGTGGAATACTGCACGTGGCGAAGGAAGAAGGAAGGGTCCATCTAGGTATGGAGGTAGCATAGGGTAGCTATAGGGGAGAAAATAGCGAAAACAGGGGAGGGAGGAGGATACTTATGCCGCAAGGGCAAAGAAGGAGATGCATGGTGGGGGAGGCATGCTGAGAGGCTGATTTCAGGGGAAGGGAGGTACTGAGCTGGGTAAGCATAGGAGAAGGCACTGGGGACACTGTGGCTGAGGTGAAATCAAAGGGGATGCAGGGAGGTGAAGGTATGCAAGGAGTAGGTGAAGGAAAGGACAAGGAGGCTCAGGGGAACGTGGTAAGGACAAGGGGCCAGGGGAAGGGAAGAATGATCAGCGTAGTGGCCAGGGGGAACTGCTATGACTGAGTGAGTAGACGACACAAGTGTGACTAGAGGAAGGGGAGTACTGCCACAGGTAAACAAGAACTTGGAGGGGGACAAGGTGCTACTGGTAGGTGACTCAGTCTTAAAGGAGGTCAAGTGGTGTGGCAGGAAAAGAGGAATATGGGTCAAATGCTTGCCTGGGAAGACTTTATCAGAAGTTGTGCATCATATTCACTCTTGGGGTGGGGACCAGGACAGGAATTCACATCTTGTGTTACACCTGGGGACTAATAATCTGGCAGGTAATAGTCTCATGGAGATGCAAACAAGATTTAGGACCCTAGCTAGATTCTGCAGAAGGCTGAACTTCAGATCTCTAACCTTCTCACAGGTTTTGCAAGTATCGAGGGCTAGCACTGAGAGGAAGCAAAGGATACAGGAGCTTAACAGCTGGTTAACAGAATTGTGTGTGCAGATGGGGTATGGAATGATAGAGGGCTGTGGGGCAACTTGGGAGGATGAAAGCCTCTTTTCTGTGGACAGGTTACACCTCAACAGAGAGGGGAAGCTGTTCTGAAGTGTTGGCTGGAGGAGTTTTTTGAAAAACGAATGTAAGTAAAGTTTAAAAGGAGCAAGGGGGGTGGTCTGGACACAGATCCACACTGTACCAAGAACAAGTCAGCGGACCCTAGGTCCCCCTCTTGGAAAGATTGATGCATGAGGTGCATCCACAAAGGGGGGGAACAAGGGAGGGGGTAAGGTGGTGGAAGGGGTTGGCAGTGAACACCAGGAGCCTGGCGTACAAGATGGAGGAACTGATGGCCACCATCGTGCATGATCAGTTAGACATCATAGCAGTAACAGAGACTTGGTGGACGGACCACCACATGTGAGAGACAGCTATACCAGGCTTCAGGCTGTTTAGGAGACACAGGAAGGGGGTAGCCATTTACGTCAAAGAGGACATACAGGTGTCAGAGAAACAAGAGGAGGATGATGGGGATATAGAACTTCTATCAGTGAAGCTATGCAGGTGGGGAGGGGAATACCTGAAACTGGGAGTTGTATCTAGACCACCATCACAGGGAGAAGACCAGAACAGGGTGATACTGCAGGACATTGAGAGAATGGCTTTCAAGGGGGGACACTACTGGTAGGAGACCTCAACTTACCAGATGTGGACTGGACCATCACAGACGCAGCTTCAGTAAGAAGTAGGCAGATAGTGAAAGGGGTGAATGGGGTGTTCCTGAAACAACTGGTTGTGGAGCATACCAGGGGAAGCAATCTGCTAGATGTGGTCTTGATGAATGGGGAGAATATGGAGGAGGAGGTGGTGGTAGGAGAAAAACTAGGTAAAAGTAACCATAGGACTGTTGGGTTCAAGGTGAGGGTGGGGAGGACAGGGACCCGAACCAGCACAGTGGTGCAGGACTTTAGGAAGGCAGACTTTAACAAATTAAGAAGGCTGGTGAGGGAGTCATTGAAAGGTTTAGGGGATATAAGCAATGCAGATGACCTATGGGCAGCTTTCGGGGACCAGATCTGGGAGACCACACAGGCATCCATCAAAAGTGTTGGGAAAGAGGCTAGAAGAAGGAAGCTGCTTTGGATCAGTAGAGATGTAGTGCCCCTTCACAAAAGCGGTCCTAAGGATGATCCAGGGAATTACAGACCAGTCAGTCTGACTTCCGTTGTGAGCAATCTCATGGAGACCATACTAAAGGAAAGGTTGGTGGAATATCTAGAGGAACGTGGTCTCCAGGATGAGAGGCAGCATGAGTTCATGGGGGGGAGATCATGTCAACAAATCTGATTGACTTCTTTGACTGTGTCACTAAGACAGTAGATGGGTGACGTCTTTGACAGTGTCACTAAGACAGTAGACGGGCCAAGCAGTAGACATCCTCTATCTTGAGTTCAGCAAGGCCTTTGACTCTGTGTCCCACAAAAGGTTGATCAGGAAGTTGGGGGATCTTGGAGTTGGGGAAAAATGGTCAGATAGGTGGAAAACTGGCTGAGGGACAGATCCCAGAGGGTGGTGGTGGTGGGGGAGTTATCTGGCACCAGAGAGGTAACTAGTGGGGTCCCACAAGGCTCTGTGCTGGGGCCGGTGTTGTTCAATGTCTTCATCAATGACATTGGGGATGATACTAAAGGCAAAATGTGCCTATAAGCAGATGACACCAAGCTCTGTGGAAGAGTGGACACAGCTGAAGGGATACGGGACCTACAGAAAGATCTGGAAAAGCTGGGGAGGTGGTCCAGAATCTGGCAGCTTGGTTTCAATGCCATAAAATGCAAAGTTATGCATATTGTAGCCAAGAATCCCAGGACAGAGTATTACCTGGGTGGAGTCTGAGTAGCTGCATCAGAGGAGAAGACGGACCTGGGAGTAATGATCTAGTGACCTGAAGCACTCCACACAGTGCAAGAAAGCAGCAGCAAAGGCAAACAAGATGCTGGATGCATAGTTAGGGGGCTCAGTAGTAGGAGAGAGAAGGTTATACTGTCCTTGTACAGGTCACTGATAAGGCCGCATCTAGAATATGGAGTTCAGTACTGGTGCCCACACCTCAAAAAGGAACTTAACCTGCTGAAGAAGGTACAGAGGAGGGCTACAAAGATGATAGCCAGTCAGCAGGGCAGGGCATATGAGGAGAGATTGAGGGCACTGAACATGTACTCCCTGGAAGACAGGAGAGAGAGGGGGGACATGATTGGAACATTCAAGTACTTGAAAGGGATAAATAAGATTGATAAGGAGAGTTTCTTTAAGCTGAGTGGTAACCATATCACAAGGGGATACAGTCTTAAGCTGGAGGGTAGGAGGTTTAGGAGGGTGGTCAGGAAGCACTTCTTCACAGAGAGGTGGTGAGAGTGGCCATGCTGATCTGTCATGGTGGGAAGAGTGGCTATGCTTGGTCATCTGGGTGGGGAGAGTGGATGTGCTAGTCTGTTAGAGTGGGGAGAGTAGCTGTTCAGGTTCATCAGGATGGGGAGAGTGGTCATGCCAGTCTGCTAGGGTGGGGAGAGTGGCTGTGCTGGACTCTGGTCATCTGGGTGGAGAGAGTAGCTGTTCAGGTTCATCAGGGTGGGGAGAGTGACCATGCTGGTTTGCCAGGATGGGGAGAGTGGTTGTGCCCATCCATTGGGGTGGGTAGGGTGGCCGTGCCTGTCTGCTGGGGTGGGGAGAGTGGTTGTGCTGGTCTGTTGGGGTGGGGATGGTGGCCGGGCCAGTCCATCAGAGTGGGGAGAGTGGAAGGGCCAGTCCAAAGGGTGGGGACAGTGACTGTGCTGGTTCCTGGTCATTGTAGATTGTATGTACTGGTCCAGTGGGGTGGGGAGAGTGACTATGCCAGTCCATCAGAGTGGGGAGGGTGGCCATGCCAGTCCATCAGGGTGGGTAGAGTGGTCATGCCAGTCCATCAGAGTGGGGAGAGTGGCTGTGCCAGTCTGTATGGGAGTGGAGAGTGGTTGTGCTGGTCTGTCAGAGTGGGGAGAGTGGCTGTGCCAGTATGTCAGAGTGGGGAAAGTGGCTGTTCAGGTTCATCGGGGTGGTGAGAGTGGCCATGCAAGCTTGTCAGAGTGGGGACAGTGGCTCTTCAGGTTCATTGGGGTGGGGGCAATGGCCTTGCCAGTCTGTCTGGGAGTGAAGAGTGGTTGTGTCAGTCTGTCTGGGAGTGAAGAGTGGTTGTGTCAGTCTGTCTGGGTGGGAAGATTGGCCGTACCAGTCCATCAGAGTGGGGAGAGTGGCCATGCAGGTCTGTCAGGGTGGGTTTATTTTTTATTTTATTTTATTTAAACAGCAGTTTGGAAAACCTTTGAGCCATAGGCTCATTTACAAAGGTACCTTGTCACAGTAAGACAAACCAAAATACACAGTATAGCAGTACAACACATAAGTATAACAGTAAATTAAGACATAGATACAAACAAGCTGGTACAGGTAGGATGGATGCAAACAATGCCAGAGTTATGTTGTCCTTAGCAGCTTAGTAATAAAGCTTTGTCATAAGCATTGAGTACGGCTTTGACTAGTGGCAGTTACAGCATCGGGTGTTAATAAGGTGGTTACGCAAAGGAAGTTTTGAAGCACAATAGTTGGAGCTCGGAGATGGAGGGGGCAGTGTGTTGAACCAGGAGGGGCCCTAAAGCTGAAGGCTCTTTGGCCATGAGAGGTCCTAGCTCTAGGGATAACAAGAGAGGTTTCCCAGAGGTCCAGTATGAACTAGTGGGACAGAGTGGCGATGGTGGTGGTCAGTCCTGGTGGGGAAAGCCCAAGGAGGGTCTTTTGTAAGGGTACAGGTAAGATATTTGAAGCCCCGTCGAGATCAAGTACCAGTGCTTTAGCATACAGTAGACAGGTGTGTGTCATCCTAGGTGCTCCAGTAATTAACCTGCAGGCCTTATTCAGAGTAGTGTGAATTTTATGGAGTGCGGTCTGATCAGCAGCACCATACACACCGCAGTCCATAGTCCACTAGGGACAGGATAGAGGAGGTGACTGTGAGTCGAAGAGCTCCGGGGCAGGCAGTGTTTATACGGCGTAAGATGCCCAATCGGATATTAGTGGCAGTGGCTAGGGCAGCGATGTGTCCATGGAAGGAGAGGGAGGGGTCAAAATGGATCCGTAGGTATTTATAGGAGCAAACTTGTTCGAGTGGGAATGAGGACCCAGAGTGAATGAGGAGTTTGAAGTTGCAGGACTTGTTTTGGGGATGAGAGAAGAACATGGTTTTTGTTTTTTTAAGATTTATCACCAATCTACGTTCCTTGAACCAGCCCTCGGCTTCAGTGAAGGACTTCTGCAGCGAGTCCTGGAGGGCAATAGGGTTATGACTTGAGGCAAAGAAGACTGCATCATCAGCATACAATAGAATGTTCCCAGAGCAAGAGCGTGGAAGGGTGTTAAGGTAAACGGAGAATAGTAAGGGGCCCAGAATGGAGCCCTGGGGAACCCCAGAAAAGATGGGACAGATGTCTGAGTAGGTCCCATTAATTTTTACATGCTGTGAGCGGTCAGACAGATAACTGGTGCACCAGGAGATAGGCCCAGCAGCAAAACCAGAGAGACTAAGGGCATCAAGAAGGAGGGGTTGGGAGACAGTGTCGAAAGCTTTCAAAAGGTCAATGAAGACAGCACCATCCAGAGAACCAGTGTCTAAGGAGGAGTGGAGAAAGTTGGAGAACTCTAGGGGGGCTGTGTTGATACTGTGGCCCGCTCGGAAGCCATGCTGCTCAGGACAAAGGACATTGTAGGTGGAGAGGAAGTCAGAGATTTGAGAGGCCACCACTTTTTCCAAGGTCTTGGAGAGAGGAGAGAGAATGGAGATCAGTCGATAGTTTCCAGCCACAGTCCTATCACCACCTTTAAAGATAGGGGTGACAGTGGCGACTTTCCAGGCAGTTGGAACCTTCCCTAGGCAAAGAGTGTGGTTGATGAGGCATGTGATCAGGGTAAGGACTGTGTCTAAGACCAGCCGTAGGATATACGGATCAAGGGTGTCACTGCCTGTACTATTACTCTTGAGGGCAGTGACAAGGTGTGGCCTAAGTTCTTGGGCAGAAACACGGTGGAGGAGAAAATAAGGGTGAGAAAGATTTACGGCAGGTGCTGGGGGAGGAGGGTCAAAAAAATTTGCAGGGAGGATAGGGCTAAGGTCAGTGAATGAGGTGTTGAGGTGGTTGGCTATGAGGGCTGGGTCTGAGGAGATCACACCATTAATATTGATCTGGGTGGGTGGGGAGTGTGCATCCCATTTAACTGTTTAATGTTATCCCAGAAGGTTCTGGGATTCCCCATGAGGCAGTGAGTGAGGACCGATGGTGCTCAGACTTGGCTGGCCTTTCCGATGGCCCGAGTGCACTTGTTTGAGGCGGCAGTATAACCGCCTGTCATTGGGCCAGCCAGTCTCAATGGCATGGTGCCATAGGTTGTCCCTATGTTTGAGCTGGTGGATCAAAGCTGGGGTAACCCAGGGGGCATTCTTCCTTTTAGAACGGCGGGTCAACACTGGGGCAAAGATATCACAGGCATTATTAAAAGTTTGGGTAAAGAAGGAGAGAGCTGTGTTGATGTCAGGAGTTGCCAGTATAGGAGACCGGTCAATTTGGGACAGAAGTTCCTTAAGTTTTATCAGTCCACCAGGTATTAGGCCCGCCCGGCATGTGGACTGTGCTATGGGTTTAGGGACTGAGGTTGACCAGTGGAATAGAATGGGGAGTGATCTGAGAGAGTCTGGGAGGACGTGTACATTGGGGATCCGATTAGGGCAGTTGGTGAGTCCCACATCAAGCGGGTACTGGAGCCTCTTGGGGTTAGTCCTGGTAGGGTGGGTAACTAGTTGCGTTAGGTCTATTGCAGAAAAGGAGTCTCGGGTAGAGGAGGAGGAGGGGCTGAGGCAGTTGACATTTAAGTCACCCACCAGAATTTGATCAGTGGAAAGAGGTAGAGAGGTAAGGTATTCTGTAAGAGAGGCAATGGCCTGCGTTTGGTCCCTAGGGGGCACGTATGCAGTAGTCAGATAAAGGGGTCCCTTTAAAGGGTCAGGGGTTAGTTTCAGCGTAAGCGCCTGGGCCCTGGAGTCAAGGATGGGAGTGGGCAGGGCTAGTACAGGGAGAGATTCCTTGACATAAATAGCGCAGCCGCCGCCCCGCCTCCCAACACGGTCGGACGGAAAAGGTGAAACCAGGAAGGAGACTAGGAGTCAGGGAGGATTTTGACAGCCAAGTCTCAACCAGGGTGATGACATCAGGGTTAATTGATGTGACCAGGCATTGTAGTGAGTCAAACTTTTTTAGGAGGCTACAGATATTCATGGAGACCATGCATAGGCCTGTGGTGCGAGTTGGGGAGCTCCTGGGAACCGGGCCAGGGTTTGGATGAATGTTCCCTGCAGAAGTAGTAGCATGACTAACACCCTGGCTGGGAGATGGTGAGAGATTTTCCTACGATTGACATGGGGGGGGAGGCTAAGGGAGCAGGGGGTGGGCAGGGATGTACAGGAGGGGAAAGCAAGAATTTTTTTTTTTGAAATTTAAGTTTATTGGGTTTTAACAGCAAAATCAAAACAACAAAACAAACATATTTCATAAGGTACAGAATAAAAGAAACTGGTACAACCAAAACCCCCACCTAAAACCCTCCTCCCACCCCCAACCCCAAAAACACCACCCCACCCTCCCAACGAAAAGGAAAAGAAACCCCAGCCCCTCCCCACTGACATATAAGTAAAGCAAGGTTCAACTCTAACAGAACCACCCCACCCTCAACCTCCCTCCTCCTCCCCCCCTCTATGGGTGCGCCATCTCATATAGTAAAATATTCTGGGTCAAACAGTCAATCATCTTGATACTACCAATCTCCAGTACCAGCAAGATTACAAAATGACATACATAACCAAAGTTGAAATATTTATGTGGACTATAGAGATCAGGTCCCAAATTAATTAATTAATGCAGACATAATGCTTGAAGTTTACCCCATCTCTTCCGAAACAGATCCATACGACCATGCAGACTGGCAATCAAACTCTCCGACTGTAAGTACGAAGTAAGTTCAATCAGCCAGTCAGCATATGACAAGGCCAGCTGGTCTGTCCAATGTCTCAAAACTAATTTCTTGACTGCCATGGACACCAAGGCCATATGGTATCGACGTTCAACACTATCTATATGGGAATATTCACCCAGAATACAAATCTCAGGGGAAAAGAAGCCAGACAGACCCAGAAGGGGATCTAGGTTATCCCGGACAAGGGACCACAAAGGGGCAACCTTAGGACAGTCCCAGAACATATGAATTAGGTTACCTTCTCCTCGTGAGCACCTGGAGCAAGTTGAGTGGGAAGTTTCTGAGCTGGAAAAGTTTGGAGGGTATAATAAAGGTTATTAACAACATATATTGGTTAGCCGTAGTCTGTCCTGGGTATGATATCTATGTAAGTCCTTCCATATACAAGGCCAGTTCAGGGAGGCATCAGGTAGCAGGTATGCCCAGACACTGAACCATCAACAGTCTCAGGAATTTGTAGTTCAAAAGGAAAGAATAAATCAAAGAAATAGAATGAGATTGAGAAGCAAGATTTATAATTTATGAAAGAAAGGGTAGGCCACAGAGTCTCTAAAATGGTACTGAATTTCCGGCATAAGATGTCTTAGTTGATACACCTTAAAGACCCCCTACTAGGGATACCGAATTTATCCAGTATGTCACCGAAGAAAGAAGGGATCCTGGTTATAGAAATGCTCCACCTTGGCCTCTCTAATCTGTGGGAGCCAGTCCGCATAAGCCAAGAACTACCCAACTTTATATTAGGATTGAGAATTACCGCTGACCCAAACCGAGACACTAGAAATGTGAAAGACACTAAACATTGAGCCAGAGATTTAAGGGCGACTAAAATTGTGCTATCAGTCACCCAGTGTGAGAGTGCTGCTGGAGGAGTATAAAGTATAGCATAACTATCGAGTTTAGATTCAGAAAGAAGTGAACGCTCAAGCTGGAGCCAAATTGGACAAGGTAGCATGGAATTTGGGGAAAACCATCTCCCCAATTTGGAAAGATGGGCTGCCCAATGATAAACTAAAAGATTAGGTAACCGAAGACCGCCTTTTTCTTTAGGAAGAGATAGTTTAGCATATGAGTGTCTAAAACCCTTCCCACGCCAGATAAAATTAGAGAACATAGTATGGAGTTGCTGAAAGTATGTGATAGGGAGCCAAAGATTTAACAGATTCAACGGGTAAAATATCCGGGGAAGGACATTCATTTTAATAATATTGATCCGACCCCAAAGAGAAATAGGAAGGGCAGACCATCGCTGCAGATCCTGATAAACCAGATTTTTAATTCTATCCAAATTTAGCTTTTTCAAAAGAGAGGGTTTGGTCGAAAAATGAATCCCCAAATACTTAATGGATCTAGGGGTCCACCTCATCCCAAAAGAAGTAAACTCCTGTTTATTGGTATGGACGTTTAACGGGAAAATTTCGGACTTAGAAATATTCAGTTTGTATTGAGAGAAGGAACCAAACTGCTCAATAATATCAATCACTGCCTTTAAGGACTCTGCCGGGTATATTAGATGCAGAAGTATGTCATCTGCATAAGCAGAGAGCACCAGATCCTGCTGTTGTAACATAAAGCCTCTAACCTGGGGGGATGTTTTAAGTCTGATAAGTAGCGGTTCCAAATACAAATTAAACAGCAAAGGTGAAAGGGGGCACCCCTGTCTTGTACCAGTATATAAACGGAAGAGGGGGGAGAAAACCCCATTACAATGAATTTTAGCTGAGGGGGAACCATAGAACATCCGAACTCTTTTTAGGAAAGTAGACAGGAAGCCCATCCTCTCCATTACGGTCCAAAGGAAGGTCCAATCCACTCGGTCAAAGGCCTTTTCTGCATCGAGAGAAACCAAAGCTGCCAGATAAGGGGCTGATTGGGCATGCTGGGAAATATGGGACAAGATTCTTAAGTGATCCGCAGCAGACCTGCCAGACACAAAGCCTACTTGCTCAGGACTCAGTAAACCAGACCAGACTTTCTTAATTCTTTTCGGCTAGTATCTTAGCGAGGATTTTCATTGTCATAGTTTTGAAGGGAGATAGGTCTATAGTTTGCGGATCCGTGGGGACTTTGTCAGGTTTAGGAATCAAAATAATTGCTGCCTCAAACAAGGTGGGATCTACTTCGATAGAAACCAATAGATACTCATATAACTTAAGAAGAATTGGTACCAGCTCTTTAACGAAAACCTTGTAGAAACTAGCGGGGAAGCCATCAGGACCAGGTGCTCTGTCAGGGGCCATAGAGGTAATAGTCCTTTCTATCTCCTCCGGTGAAATAGGAGCCAAAAGAATTTCTTGTTGGGCCACTGACAAACAAGGAATGTCGACGTCCCCCAAATACGTATTGATATTTGAGATAGAGGGAGATAAAGAAGGTTTACTGTAAAGGTCCAAATAGTATCTCTCAAAGATATGGGCAATACCTCTAGGGGAGGATACAGTAGAGCCGGATGGGGAAAGCAGAGAAGGAATTATCCTAGAGCCTTCCAGTGCCCGCAGTCGCAAGGCCAAGAGTTTCCCAGCTTTTTCACCATGGTCAAGATATTTAGCTTGAGTTCTTATCAAACAGTATTCCGTTTTCTCCTTCAAAAGATCCATATACTCACGCTTGGCTAACAAAAGGTCTTTAAGAGCCGGTAAAGAAGAAGTTGAAGAGTATTTAGCTTCCAGATCTCTAATTTTATTCATTAAAGACAGAGATTTAGCAAGCCAAGCTTTCTTCCTGGAGGAGGCCATCTTAATTAACTCACCCCTGAGATAGCACTTCAAAGAGCACCAAACTATATCAAGTCTCGGGGTAGAATTCAGGTTCTCCTCCAGGAAGAAAGAAATCAGAGACTTAATACTCGAGACGTTTTGAGGATCCTTCAACAACTGAGTATTTAACCTCCAAACGGAATCCCGACAAAACTCAGGATCTAAAGAAAGTCTGATCCAAACTATGGCATGATCCGAGAGGATGATTGGATCAATACTGGATTGAAGAAGACTGGGAAGAAAGGATTTACTAATTAAAACAAAATCTATCCTCGATTTGGAACCATGCGACTGAGAAAGAAAAGAGAAAGCACGAAAAGAGGGATTGGAGAGTATCCATGGGTCACATAAACCTAACATTAACAATAACTCCTGAAGAGCTCTCTGGGCAGGAGAAGGGGGACGCTTATCCTGGGGTTCTTTGTCCAATATAGATGAGAGGGGGACATTCCAGTCCCCTCCCAATATAAACTGGGAAGGAAGGAAATTAGATAGCTTGTCTGCAAGAGACATAAAAAATTCTGGACTCCCCCACCGGTCCAAATACAGAACCCAGAACTACACTGCCGCCATTAAGAGTACCTTTAACCAGAATAAACCTCCCCTCTGGGTCTGATACAATCAATTCCTTCATGAATAACACATGCTTTTTAATAAGAACAGCAACACCTTTACTAAGACTGGAATTCCCAGCAAGATAAGTCTGGGAAAAACCAGAACGAGATAGGAATTTGGTGTCAACATGGCTTAAATGCGTTTCTTGCAGAAAAAGAATATCAACCTGCAACAGTGAGCAGTGGTTAAAAATCTGAGACCGTTTGACCCGATCTCTAAGTCCGCACACATTCCAAGAGATTATTTTAATCGTGTTTGTAGCCATTTTAAATACCGTATAGAGAGAACATGCACCCAGACAAAATCAATAATAAAAGGAGAGAAAAGGCGCACCAAAACCAAATAAGCCCAACGTTCAATAGTCTGCCAGAGCACCCCAGAACAGAATACCCACAAAAGGAACCCCAGCAATCTAGCCACACTAAAACAGTACCCCACTCTAAGCTGGCAGACTAGACCAGACCTCCCATAACCCCCCCACCACCCGCTATTGTCCCCAAAAAAACCATCCCCCCCAACCTGCCTCCAATAAACATTACCATCTAAATAACACAGTATATATAGTACAACCACACTTGGCAAGAGACCATGCAAAACACAGTAATATACCCACCTCCCACCCCACCCACCCCACCCAAATACCCCACAAATGACTTAAACCAAAGGAGTAAACATCCCAACCCATCCACCCACCCCCTCCACTATAAAACACAAACCCGGAGAACAACTATTTACACAGGGAGCCAGGGCAAAAACCAAAGCCGATTCAGGCAAGGAAAGGGAAGCCCTGACCGCCCGACCCCAATTGTGAACCTCTGAGACCCCAGTGGTGATTGGCCAGGCCAACGGAGGGAAGTACAACCCAGAAACATATTACCATGGACATAAGACCCAGCCGCCCATAAAGTGACCAACTGTATCCCGACCACCGGGGTGAGGTTAGCCAAACCCCCAACCCTAGGCTTGTGATTCCACATCCAGCAAGCCACTAAACTTCAGGCCCTGGCACCCCCCTGCACCCCAAACACCAGCAAACGGAAGAAACTGCTACAATTAGGGGGAAGAGAAACCCCCCCCATAATACCTCCCCCCTGGCTGCCAGTGCCAACATAACCATGACCGAGTCTTCCACCAGAACGAATAAATATCTCACTCACCCTCCAGGAACCCCGACCGCCCGTAGAGGTAGCTTAGCTGAGAAACATACCTTTGATCCATGAGAGTTCACCGCTTAGGCCCGATGTTTCCGGAGGGAACCATATCAGCACGGGACCAACCGGGTCCCACCGCCAGGAAGTTACCCCCCAAGGAACCACAACCCAGCAGAAAGGTTCCGGAAATGGAAGACACACCGGGCCCAGCAGAGGAGCTCCCACCCCGGCCTCTGGGATAGCACCCATCCACCTAAACCAGCCGTCGAGGAACCACCAGGTAGGAGATAAATCAAGGATTAGGAAGCCTGTGAAGCCCAAAACTGCCAATGAGGAGAAACAGGAGGAGTTTGGGCAAAAGCTTAATCTGGTTCAAGGTCAGTTGGCATTCATCTGTATCCCCCTCCCCCGGGTCATGCATGACCATTACCATTAGACCAAAAAATAATAGCGGCAATGTAATGGCATACAAAAAAAAAGCAAAGTGTCTTTCAGCCAGAGTTCTTAAATAGGTCCGGTAGCTTAATAGCCAAATCCTTCAGAGCTGCCTTGGGGGAGCTGAAGCTATAGGTAGAGCCCCCAACTGTAACCTTTAAGCGTCCCGGATAGATCATTCTGAAGGGATGGGGCAGCAATTAATTTCTGGACTGCAGGATGGAAGGCCGCCTCTTCTCCCTAGTTTCCTTCGAAGGTCCTGCGTGATCCAATTCTGGCGATCCCACAACACCTCTTTTTAACTCTCGAGATTTGCTGTAAACATGTTGCCTCTCTATGTAGGCTTAAAATTTATAATAATGGGACGCTGGAGGCAATCCAGACGGGGCCCGAGGCCTCAGTAGCGGTGGTCTGCTCCAGATGGTACGAAGGTACAATAGGTGATGGGCCTACCACTTTTATCAGGAACCTCTGGAGGAAGGCTAATAGATCTGGGCCCTCTTCCATCTCAGGTAGGCCCAGAATCAGAAGATTATTCCGACGATTGCACCCCTCTAGATCTTCAGTTTTTGCTTGAAGCTTCTTAATCTGCTGTTTAAGCTCGGAGATTTCCACTTCAGACTTAGATCTCCATTGCTCTACAGAGAACACTCTAACCTCCGTGTCAGACACTCGGGTCGAAACCAATGACAGGTTGCTCCGAAGCGATTTAAGCTCTCCAGCCAGCTCCTGTAAAATTTCTTTCACCGGAGACAATTCTTGGAGAAATCTGTCCTCCTTAAGGGGGTTGGATAGCTGAAGTTTGTCTCCACTCCACTCCGGTTTCACACCACTCTGGTTACGTTGCTTCTTAGCTGCCTTTTCAGGAGATGTAGGTGGTGTGTGTCTGACAGAGGCCTGTTTCCCATCTACCTCCATCTTGTTAAATTAGGCGATCTTCTGCGGTCAGACTTCAAACCTACTTAGTAGAAGGCTTATCAAAACCCCCTCAATGCCGATTTCAACAAATTAATGCACCGGGGAGTTTGAAAACTGGCGATTAGAGCAGCAGGAGGGAAGAGCTCAAGGCCTCAGCTGCTGCCTAGCTGGCTGCCATCACATGACCTCCATCGGAAAGCAAGAATAAGAAGACACCCAGATGTGCCTGAGGTGAAGAGAAAGCTATGGGGAGGGCAGGGAGGACGGGGACACACAGAGGTCCCAAGGGGCAGGAGAGGAGGTTCAGGAGCAAGGGGAGGGAGGGGTGCCAAGGCACAGTGTGGACTAGCAGATGGGTAAGTGGGTAAGTGCACAGCTAGTGGGGATAGGCACAGGAAGAGCGTGATGCAGGGCCAATACATTGTGGTGAGCAAGATCCCAGAGGAAGTAGTGCTGTACAGGTAGGAGTAGGAAGTAGTGAGGGATCATAGGTCCCTCTAGTGGCCAGCAGGTATAACCTGCAAATGGGAAAGTGGGGAGATAGGTTCTGGGCAACAGGACGTGATGTCACTGGATGTGATGTCACGGGGTGGATCCTTAAATTGACAGCCACCCCTGGGTGGGAGGTGGTTGGGGTGGGAGGGGCAGACGGCGCGAAGCGCCGTCGGGCTAGCACCCCTCTGCAGGCATCCAGATGAAGAGAAGAGGCTCTGTTTACCTCTAAAGTTATCAGGCTGGAGATTTGGCTTCCTCAGCTACTCAGGTGAGCTGCTTGTTGCTTCAGTTGCTTGATTGTCCCGAGTGCCTAGCTTGGGGGAGCTGCCTATGTAGTGGAGAAAACAAAGCCTCTCATTACTATGCAGCGGGAGAATATGTTGTGACTTACACAAAGGAGCTCCACTCTAAGCAAACAGGGCTATTCCAAAATGAGGTCACACTAGGACCCAGCTAACCTAATGCCTTCAGTTACAAGCACAATTCGCTCAATACCACCATATTAAACAAGTCTGATCTATATTAGCTGATTGGTATATCTTGCTTTAAAATGTAATCAGCAATTAGCTCCAAATACCACTATATTAAACAAGTCTGATCTATATTAGCTGCTTGGTATATCTGGCTTTAAAATGTAATCAGCAATTAGCTCCAAATACCACCATATTAAACAAGTCTGATCTATATTAGCTGCTTGGTATATCCGGCTTTAAGATGAAATCAGCAAGGCAATGCTAAAAAAAACAGTGAGTCCCTAGCTTTACACTTCAGCATTACTAGCACAAAGAGAGGCAAATAACAAACCCACCTAGTGGTGAACAGGAACAAAGTTCATTAAATATAAGTGTTCATCAGGTAGCACCCCTCTGCAGGCATCCAGATGAAGAGAAGAGGCTCTCTTTACCTCAAAAGTTATCAGGCTGGAGATCTGGCTTCCTTAGCTACTCAGATGAGCTGCTTGTTGAGTGGCAGTGCCAATTTGTAGGGGTGGATACAGTGGCCGTGCCAGTCTGTCATGTTGGGGAGGGAGGCCTTGCTGATCTGTTGGGGTTTGGAGAGTGGGCATGCCTGTCTGTGAGGGTGGGGAAAGTGTGATATGCTGGTCAGTCAGAGTGAGGAGAGTGGCTGTGCTGATCCGTCATAGTGGGGAGAGTGACTGTTCATATTAATTGGGGTAGGGTGAGTGGCTGTGCCAGTCTGTCTGGGAGGGGACAGTGGCCCTTCCAGTCTGTCAGGGAGGGGAGAGTGGCCTTGCCAGTCCATCGGGGTGGGGAGGGTGCTTGTGCCAGTCTGTCAGGGTAGGGAAAGTGGCCGTGCCAATCTGTCTGGGTAGGAATAGTGGCCGTGCTTGTCCATCAGAGAGGGAGAGAGGCCAAGCTGGTCTTTTAGAGTCAATCAATCAATAAATCAATCAAGTCTTTATTTATACAGGCTGTCACCATTGAGCACAGCACATGGATACAGGTTATACATGCAACATACATTAGTTGCAGCATACAGTATGGGCAGTACCCAACCACTGAGTTTATATACAAATATACATAAATATATAAGACTTAGAATACCGTTTAGGATTGTTCAGCAAAGGATAAATGCATAACAACATTTGTGGGCTACAAACCTCATGTATGCTTACGGTTGTACTCCGGCTGGTGCTAAGAGGCAAGGATAATTTCATAAAAGCATGTATGGATTATAGACCCCTACTGCACTAGAAGGCTTAGCTAAATGAAAGGAGTACGGCAGCGCACTTAAGTGGAGCAGAATAAGGGGTGTGGAGTAAGTGGGTGTAACATTGAAGCTTAAGTTAGAATATTTTCTCGACATACAGGTGATAGGGTGGTAGCAACAATTGTAGATTAGAGGTGGCTGTGATCATGGTTCAGACCCGGTGGTGAGCCACAAGTGGTTTAGGAGCTGTTTGTGGATGAGCAAAGCAGTTGCAGACTTCGCTTATTGCACGTGAATATAAAACCTTAAAGATGAGCAGAGGGACACAGGCATCTAATTTAAGAGACTTTTGTAAGTTATTCCAAAGGGTCAGGAGCGTGAAGCTAATTGCTGCTCTTCTGAAGCGCAAGTTTACTTTAGGTATTGCAAGGGAGATGAAGGAATGGCTTCAGAGCACATATTTTCTTATTGTGCATGGGGGTAGGCATTGGGAGATATATTGGGGTAGTTTGTTTGTGAGGGCACAATAGGTCCAAAGAACAGCATTTTTGTGGTGCCAAAGTTTCAGGGATGTCCATCCCATGGTTTCATACAGAATGCAGTAGTGAGTAGAATTTGGGATACCTGTGATAAACCTTAGCGCACGGTGATACAGCGTGTCAAGTTTGGCTATCTGGGAGATGGGACACTGGCTGTACAAGAAATCCACGTAATCCACCAGAGATAGGAAAGTAGATTGGACCAGTCTTGTTTTGGCATCAATATTGAGGAAGTGGCTTAGCCTGTAGAAAAGTCCAAGCCTTTTCGGAAGTTTTTTCAATAAGTCTTTGATGTGTTCTGCGAAGGAGAGTCTGTTGTCAATCCATACTCCCAGGTATTTAAATTTGGTTACAAATTCTAGTTTTTCACCTAGTATTGTAGTGATTTCTGGAGTGAGTCCACCGGCTCTCGGACTAAGTGAGTGGGCAAGCGGAGAAAAGAGCATTGCTTTTGTTTTTTGGGGGGTTCAGTAGCAGTTTTTTGTGGATTAGCTGAATTTGCAGGAAGTCGAACTCACTTTGAAGGTCGTTACAGGCTGCCTCTGGTGTGGGTCAGATTAGGTATAGGACAGCAACATCTGCAAACAGGTGGATATTGGCATTTTTTCTGTGGTGATCTATGCCATTTATATATATTGCGAATAAGAGCGGGCCTTGTATAGAACCCTGAGGGACCCTTTTAGGAGCGGTTTAAGAGGGGACAGCTCGCCTTCTGCTTTAACCTGCTGAAGACGTCCTGAGAGGTAGTCAGTGAACCAGAGCAGTGAGGTAGGGTCTACTCCTATGGTTTGAAGTGAGGGAAGGGGAAGGCTGTGATCAACGGTGTCTAAAGCTTTTCCTAGGTCCAAAAAGACCACACAGGTGAAGTTCCTTGTGTCAAGGGCTCTCAGCCACACATCTGTGACTTTGGACAGTGCTGTGATAGTGTTATGCTTGGCTCTGAATCCTGACTGCATCGAATTCAATTGACTGTGTCTTCAAGGTAGTTCCTTAGTTATGTATTCACAATTTTCTCCAGTAATTTATATAGGACCGGGAGTAGAGAAATGAGTCTATAATTGTTGAGGTCCCTTGGGTCACCTGATTTAAAAAGTGGTATGACACGGGCAGTCTTCTGGACGGGTGGTAGGGTGCCCTGTGAGAGGGACAAGTTGAATAGGTGAGTGATGGTGATGGCGAGGACATGGTATGCGATTTAAAAAAAGTAGGGGGTCCAACGAGTCAGCACCTGTGCTTTTCTTAATATCTATCTGTAGTAATAGGTCTTCTACTTCTTTTAGTGAAGTGGGTTGTAACTTGAAGAGGTTGGGGGAAGCTGGTGGTATTTGATGGGTGTAGTTTGATGTAGAGCGTATCTTGCAAGCTGTGGAGTTGTCAAACGCCAAACCTGCATTTGTGAAGTAGTTATTGAAGGAATCTAAGATCTCTGCCTTGTCATTAATGATATTATTTCCTGAGATAACTTTGTTCAGGAGGGAGTTACCTGTAGGGCGACCCATCAGAATCTTGATAGTGCTCCAGAATTTGCATGGGTTCTTGGAAGAAGCATCGAGTTCTGTGCGGTAGAAAGAAGCTTTTGCATCTTTAATAGATTTGGTGCACAGGTTACGTGCCTTTCTGAATAGGTTCCAGTCATTAAAGCTTGAGTAAGATTTGCGTGCCCTTTTCCATAGTTTGTTTCTTTGAAACAGCAGTGCTCTAACCTCTGGGGTGAACCATTTGTTGGTTATAATCTTTGTATGGACTTTGGTCAGTGGGGCATGTTTGTTGAGAGCTCCTGATAGTATATCATGAAAGATGTCATAGGAAGTGGTGACTCTTTTAGTAAGGTAGAACTCCTGCCAGCGCAAGGAGAAATTCAGGTCAGCAATGTAGGCAGCTATGTTAAAGTTTCATCCTGATCTCTTCTGGTGAAAGTTAGAGGGAGCAGAAGGCTTGCTGTTAGTTCTTACCCCTCCAATGAAGCAATGATTTATTTATTTATTTATTTAGCTTTTGTTGACCTGGTAAGTGCACTAGACAAATCCTGCCTATTTTCATGCATGACCCGGGGGAGGGGGATACAGATGAATGCCAACTGACCTTGAACCAGATTAAGCTTTTGGTGGTATTTTTAGTGAATGAGGGAAATTTGGCCAGGACACCGGGGAAATTCCCCGACTCTTTTCAATAAGTGCCATGGGATCATTAACATCTACCTGAACTACCACCAATCCAGGCAGATGGGACCTCGGTTTAATGTCTCGTCTGAAAAACGGCACCTCAGAAGTGCAGCACCCCTCTCATGCTGCACTACAGTGTCAGTACTGGGATATTAACCCAAGTGCCAGATGTGGGAACTGAACCCACAGCCCTCTGATCTCCTGACCTCAGAAGCGAGTGTGCTACCTACTGAACCACTGACACTGCTGAACGCACAGCCCTCTGATCTCCCGGCCTCATAGGTGAGTGTGCTACCTACTGAGCCACTGACACTGCTACTGCTAATGATCACTGACATCCGAGAAGAAGGTGCCAGCATGGGAAAAAAGGTGGGGTTTGCTCACAATCAGTACATCCAGAATGGCACTCTTGGCAGGATTTTTTGTATTTGGGCATGTCTGATGGTTGATGAGCTGGGTTAGGCCATGGTCATCACAAAAAGAAACACCCAGAGTGGGGAGAGTGGCCTTGCCCATCTGTCAAAGAGAAGAGAGTGGCCTTGCCAGTCCTTCAAAGAGAGGGCAGTGGCCATGCCAGTTTGTCAGAGTGGGGACAGTGGCCATACTGGTTCATTGGGGTACAGAGAGTGGCCGTTCTGGTCCATCGGGGTGGAGAGAGTGGCTGTGCTTGTCTCTAGTCATCTGGGTTGGGAGAGTGGCTGTGCAGGTCTGCAGACTATGGAGAGTGAACATGCTGGTCCATTGGTGTGGGTGGAGAGGCTGGTCCATCAGGGTGGGGAGAGTAGCCAAGGCAGTCCATCATGGGGAGAATATCCATGCCAGTCAGTCGGGGTGGGGAGAGTGACCATGCCAGTCCATTAGGGTGGGGATGGTGGCTGTGTCGGTCAGTCAGGCTGGGGAGAGCTGCCATGCCAGTCTGTTGGGGTGGGGAGAATGGCCGTGTTGGTCCATCGGGGTGAGGAGAGTGGCTGTTCAAGTTCGGTACAGAATATGCAAACAATGTGTCATTTATTCTTGGTGCCTGTAATTGGGATTTGGAGACACTGATCAGGATGCCTGTCATTGGTGGGGAAGGGGGGCATTGATAGTGGCCAGGCTGGTAGAGAGTGTGGTCATGCTGGTAGGGATGACATGGAAGAGTGGCTGTGCTGGTGGGGTTGGGTGGAGAGAGTGGCTGTGTTGGTGGGGTTGGGTGGAGAGAGTGGCTGTGCTGGTGGGGTGGGGAGAGTAGTTGTGCCAGTCCATCATGGAGGGGAGCATTCATCTGGGTGGGGACAGAGGCACTGCAGGTCTGTCAGGATGGGGAGAGTGGCTGTGCCTGTCCTTTGGGGTGGGTAGAGTGGCCATGCCTGTCTGTTGGGGTGGGTAGAGTGGCCATGCCTGTCTGTTGGGGTGGGGAGAGTGGCCATGCTGGTCTGTCTGGGTGGGGAGAATGTGCCGTGGTGGTCCATCAGTGAGGGGAGAGTGGCCATACTGGTCCATCAGATTAAGGAAAGTGGCTATTCAGGTTCATTGGGGTGGTAAGTGGGACCATGCCAGTCCATCAGGGTGGGGTGAGTGGACATGCCAGTCCATCGGGGTGGTGAGGGTGGCCATGCCAGTCTGTCTGGGTGGGGAGAGTAGCCATGTTGGTCTGTCAGAGTGGGGAGGGTAGCCTACCAGTCTGTCGGAGTGGGAAGAGTGGCCGTGCCAGTCAGTCGGTGTGGGGATAGTGGATGTGCCAGTCCTTTGGGGATGGGAGAGTGGTCATGCTGGTCCATCAGGGTGGGGAGAGTGGCTGTTCAGGTTCATTGGGGTGGGGACAGTGGCCATACTGGTCTGTCTGGGTAGGGAAACTGACCATGCCATTCTGTCGGGGGGAGAGTGGACATACTGGTCTGTCGGGGTGGGGAGAGTGGCTCTGCTGGTCCTTCATGGTGGTTGGAGTGGCCATGCTGGTCTATTAAGGTAGGGAGAGTGCCCATGCTGGTGTGTCTGGGTGGGAAGAGTGGCTGTGCTAGACCGTCAGAGTGGGGAGAATAGCCAAGCTGTTCCATCAGAGTTAAGAGAGTGTCCATGCCTGTCTGTTGAGGTGGCGAGGATGGTCATGCCGGTCTGTCTGGGTGGGGATAGTGGCTGTGCTGGTCCATCAGAGTGGGGAGAGTGGCCGAGATGGTCTGTCGGGGTGGGGAGAGTGGCTGTGCTTGTCCCTGGTCATCTGGGTGGGCAGAGTGGCCATGCAGTACTGTCAGGGCAGGGATAGTGGATGTGCCGGTCCATCGGGGTAGGTAGAGTGGCTGTGCCAGTCTGTTGGGGTGAAGAGGGTGGCCCTGCTGGTCAATCGCTGTGGGGAGAGTGGCCATGCAGGTCCATCAGGGTAGGAAGAGTGGCTTTTTGGGTTCATCGAGGTGGTGAGAGTGGGTGTGCTGGTCTGTCTGGGTGGGGAGAGTGACCTTGCCAATCTGTTGTGGTGGGAAGAATAGTCATTCCAGTCTTTTAGGGTGGGGAGAGTGGCCATGCTGGTCTGTCAGTTTGGAGCAAGGCCATGCTAGTTTATTGGAGTGGGGAGGATGGCCGTGCTGGTCTGTCATTTTGGGGAGAGTGGCCATGCCAGTCAGTTAGAGTGAGGAGAGTGGGTGTTCAGGTTCATCAGGGTGGGGTGAATGACCATGCTGGTTCATCAGGGTGAGGAGATTAGACATGCCTGTCTATCAGAGTGGGGATGGTGGCTGTGCTGGTGTGTCAGGTTGGGGAGAGTGGCCGTGCTGGTCTGTTGGAGTGGGAAGAGTGGCTGTGCTGGTCCATCAGAGTGGGGAAAGTGGCCATGCCAGTCCATCAGAGTGGAGACAGTGGCTGTTCATGTTCATCGGGTTGGGGACAGTGGCCATGCCAGTCTATCAGGCTGGGGAGGATGGCTGTGCTCATTTTTTGGGCTGGGGAGAGTGGCCGTGCTGGTTTGTTGGAGTCAGGAGGGTGGCTGTGCCAGTCTGTCATGGTGGGGAGAGTGGCCGTACTTGTCTGTCAGAGTGTGGATAGTGGCCATGCTGGTCTGTCTGGGTGGGGAGAGTGGACATGCCAGTTTGTTGGGGTGGGGAGTGTAGCCGTATTGGTCTTTTTAAGTTTGGAGAGAGGCTGTGCTAGTCCATCAGAGTGAGGATAGTAGCCGCGCTGGTCTGTCAGCATTGGGAGAGTGGCTGTTCAGCTTCATCGGGGTCAGGAGAGTGGCCATGTCAGTCCGTCAAAGTGGGGAGTGTGGCTGTGCTGGTCCATCAGATTGGGGAGGGTGGCTGTGCCCATCTGTTCTGGTGGGGAAAGTGGCCATGCTGGTGTGTCTGGGTGGGGAGACTGGCCGTGCTGGTGCCTCAGAGTGGGGACAATGGCCATGTTGGTCCATTAGAGTGGGGAGAGTGGTCTTGCAGATCCATCAGAATGGGAAGAGTGGATGCTCAGGTTCAAGGGTTGGGGAGAGTGGCCATAACGGTCCATCAGACTGGAGAGAGTGGCCGTGCTGGTCTGTTGGGGTGGGGAGGTTAGCCGTGCCAGTCTGTTTGGGCGGGAAAAGTAGCCATGCTTGCCTGTTGGAGTAGGGAGAGTTGTCTTGCTGGTTTGTCGTGGTGGAGAGAGTGGCTGTGCCAGTCTGTCAGGATAGGGAGAGTTGCCATGTTGGTCCATCAGATTGGGGAGAGTGGCCTTGCTTTTACATCAGTGTGGGGGAGAGTTGCTGTGCTGGTCCCCGTGCATCTAGGTGGGGAGAGTGACCATGTAGGTCTGTCAGGGTGGGGAGATTGGCTGTGCCAGTCCATCGGGGTGATAGGATGGCCATACCAGACAGTTGGGGTGGGGAAGGTGGCCATGCCAATCTGTTTGGGTGAAGACAGTGGCCGTGCCAGTCTGTCGGGTGGGAGAGTGGCTGTACCAGTCCATCAAGATGGGTAGAGTGGCTGTGCCTTTCTGTCTGGGTGGAGAGAGTGACCATGCAAGTCTGTCAGGGTTGGGAGAGTGACTGTGCCTGTCCATCAGGGTGGGGAGTGTGGCAGTTCTGATCTGTCGGGGTGGGGAGAGTGGCCCTGCCAGTCCATCAGGGTGGGAAGAATGGCTGTTCAGGTTCATCGTTGCTGGCAGTGTGGCCTTGCTGGTCTGACTGAGTGGGTAGAGTGGCTGTGCCTTTCTGTCTGGGTGGAGAGTGTGGCCGTGCTGGTCTTTCGAGGTGGGGAGAGTGGCTGTGCCAGTCTGTCAGAGTGGGGAGAGTGTCCGTGCTGGTCTGTCAGAGTGGGGAGAATGGCCATGCCAGTCCATCAGAGTGATGAGAGTGGCTGTTCAGGTTCATCAGGGTGGGGAGAGTGGTTGTGCTGGTCTGTGAGAGTGGGAAGATTGGCCTTGCCAGTCTGGTAGGGGTAGGGTATGTGGCAGTGCCAGTCTATGAGGGTGGGTAGAGTGGTTGTGCTGGTCTGTTAGAGTGGGTAGAGTTGCTGTGGCGGTCCTTCAGAGTGGGAAGAGTGTCCGTGCTGGTCCATGGTTATCTGGGTTGGGAGAGTGGCCATGCAGGTCTGTCATGGTGGAGAGAGTGCCCGTACCGGTCAGTCAGGGTGGGTAGAGTGGCTGTTCTGGTCCATTTGGGTGGTCTGTCTAGGTGGGGGAGGGTAACCATACCGGTATGTCAAGGTGCAGAGAGTGGCCATGCTGGTCTGTCTGGGTAGGGAGATGACGTGCTAGTCCATCCATGTGGGGAGAGTGGCTGAGCTGGTCCATCTGAGTGGTGAGAGTGGCTGTGCTGGTCCATCAGAGTGGGGATAGTGGCCTAACTGGTCCCTCTTCATCTGCATGGGGAGAGTGGCCATGCAGGTCTGTCAGGGTGGGAGAGTTTCTGTGCCGGTCCATTGAGCTCAGTAGAGTTTCCTTGCCTGTCTATCGGGTTGGGGATGCTGGTCATGCCTGTCTCTCCAGGTGGGGAGAGTGGCCGTGCTGGTCTGTCAGGGTGGAGAGAGTGGCTGTTCAGGTTCATCGGGGTGGAGAGAGTGTTCGTGCCGGTCCATCAGGGTGGGAAGAGTGGCCGTGCTGGTTAATCGTGGAGGGGGAATGGCCATGCCAGTCTGTCAGTGTAAGGAGAGTGGCCATGCTGGTCAGTCAAGGTGGGGGCAGTGGTTGTGCTGAGTTGCCCTGCAAACTTTTTGCTGCTCACCTGCCCTACTAGGAGCCTTATGCTGCTTATCTGCACTTTCTACTGTCTTGTGCTGTACCTGCCCTGCCTTGCCATTTGCTGCCACAGGAGTACTGCCTTTCTATGTGCCTACCGCACTCTGGAAAGTTTATATGTTTCTGATAGCCCTGTTGCTTTCCTTTGAATGGGAAAGCAAGGAAGGCAAGGTGTTGGGCTGGGGATGGGAAGCATGAGCTGGTATACTTAATGTTAAAAAAAAAGAATATATATGACATCTGACAGACATGCTAAAAAATGGTTATGGCCTCGGAGGGAGGGGTGGATGGGCAGAGTGGCACAGAACCATTTCTCCCAGCATGTATGCCAGCCTGCTGGAGCCATGCAATGCTCCAGTGGTTGATTGTTAGTGGTCGGCAGGGGGATGGGCTGGGTCAACTGGTATTCATGCTGAAAAAATGGATCTGAGGAGTGGATGGGAACAGTGGCACAGAACCATTTTTCCCAGCATGTATGTCAGTCTCCCGGGTCCATGCCATGCTCTGGTGGTTGGTCATTGATGGTCGGTAGAGAGACGGGCAGGGTGGACTGGTACACTTGCTGAAAAAATTGGTTCTGACCTCAGAGGGAGGGGTGTATGGGTTGAGCGGCATATAACCATTTTTCCAGCTTGTATGCCAGTCTGCCAGGTCTGTACCACATGCTGGTGGTTAATCATTGATGGTTAGCAGAGGGACTGGTACACATGCTGGAAAAATGGTTCTGGCTTCTGGTGCATGGAAGGGAAGGGTGGATGGGCATACTGGTGCAGAACCATGTTTTGCGATATGTATGCCAGTCTGCTGGGTCTGTGCCATGCTCTAGTAGCAAACATTTGCAATGTATGCTTATATATTTTTTTCACATTACTGTGTGGTTTGACGAGATGTTATGTGGACTGTCCTCCTCATTTAGTACCCTGGATATCCAAGGGGGACTGGCTGGGTCACAGGCCAGAGTCCTGGCCTGTGACTCCAGCCAGTCCCACCCTGGAGTGGGGGAAGGTGCATTGATTGGTTGTTTTTTGTTTTATTTATTTATACTGATAGGACCATGGGCCAAAAATGACCCATTTTCATGGTGATCAGTGTACAAATGACAATTGAATACAATATAAAAATGCAAAAATCTAAAAATAAATAACTAAATGTCAACAAAGTAAACACAAACCAAATTCAGTGAAACAAGTCTTAACACCATCATTCAATAACATTTACATTTGCACTCAGTAAAAAGATACTCTTTTAACCTATGCCTAAAAGAGCAAAATGAAGTGTTCACACAGTCAAAAACAGACTGTATAGTATTAAAAAAAGTAGGTAACATGTAAGATAAAGCCTTCTGTCCTAAAGACGTACACATTCTTGGAATGCAAAGAGAAAAATTATCTGATGACCGTGTATTAATACTAAAGTCTGTTTTTTAAAAAATGGAAGAAAAACAGTCTAGGACTCTATTAAGTATCACCTTTTTGCCAAAATACCCAACTGAAGTTTATATCTTCCTACCAAAGGAAGCCAACCCACATGCTGTAGAAAACTACAATGATGAACCTGAATTAAGTAACACTTTCACCTTAGATAACAACTCCTCCCTTGGGGTAAAATAAAACAAAACCCCAAAGTCAATTAACGGTGATAAGAAATTTTGAGCCAGCAAAAGTTGTGTGCAATCAGAGAGTAAAGCCAAAGGAGATAACCTGTATAGGGCCCCAAAACACTGGTGAGTCACTTTCACCATATGAAGTATCTGAGGTTCATAGGAAAGAACCTCATCAATCAACAGATCCAAATACTGAAATTGTTTAATGTGTTCAATCAATGTGCCAGAAACAGTATGTGACAACAATAAAGGATCCAAATTCAGTTTTTTTTGTATTTGCAAAAACCATAGATTTAGAAGAAATACAAAATCACACATTTCCCCACAATACAAAGCATCATGAGCTGCATATGCAAATCACCACAGAATATTGTGCTAGTTCAACTTCTGGGACTCGGACACTCCCCCTCCATGACAGACCGGCACGAACACTCTCCCCACCCCGATGAACCTGAACAGCCACTCTCCACACCTCAAAAATAGATTTAGGTTTTTTTCTCATTTAAAACCAATCCATGAACTCTGAATCAATTCAGTACCTCCAGAAAATCATCAGCTAAGTCCTCCTGAGCTTTATCAAATTGGGAACCACTTTTGAGGACCACTGCATCATCAGCATATAAGAAAATCTGAGATCTAGTGCAAACAGAGGAAAGGGTATTAAGAAAAAGACTAAACAAAAGGGGACCCAAAATAGAACCTTGATTAACACCCAGTGTAACCTTGGCAGGAGAAGAAAATTGACCACTTACCCTTGTAACCTGTATACGATCCACCAGATAATTTCCTAGCCAATCCCTTGCCTTTTTAGATACTCCCAGATTATCCAAAGAGGACAGCAAAAGGGAATGATTGATAACATCAAATGCCTTGGTAAGGTCCATGAACATGGCTCCCCAAAAATGACCCTTATCAAGGGCCTCATGAACCATGCTCGTGAACCCCACCAAGGCAGTCATGGTACTATGTCCTGGCCTAAAGCCATGTTGTGCAGATGTTAATACATTATATTTAGACAAGTACTCCATAATCTGGTCAAAAATTACCCTCTTCAAAACTTTTGAAAGTGGAGCCAATCGAGAAATAGGACAATAATTAGATTGGGGGTGACTCCCAAGGTGGGAGAAATGGCAGAAGCGGGGGGGAAGTGGTGACAGATGGGGAAATCATGGACAGCAGAGTTCGAGAGGATTTGAAGGCACTGAGGGTGGACAAGGCGCCAGGCCCAGATGGCATCCACCCCAGGGTACTGAAGGATCTGGCAGAGGTCCTTGCAGGACTTTTGGCAGACCTATTTAATGCCTCACTACATTTGGGGTGTGTACCCAGGACTGGAGGATGGCTCATGTGGTGCCCTCCACAAGAGTGGCCCCAAGGATGAACTGGGAAACTACAGACCAGTGAGCCTCACATCCATCGTGGGTAAGCTAATGGAGACTATCCTGAAGGAGAGGCTGGTGGCCCCTTAGAGGCCAAAGGACTCAGGACAGCAGACAGCATGGCTTCATATGTGGCAGATCCTGCCAAACCAACCTGGTCAAGTTCTATGACTGGGTAACTAGGCAACTGGACAGGGCCATGCAGTGGATGTCCTGTATCTGGACTTCAGTAAGGCATTCGACTCAGTGCTGCCATGGAAGGCTGGGAAGGAAGTTAGTAGGCACAGGGGTGGGTGCAACGCTGGTGAGATGGGTAGGAAACTGGCTGCAGGGAAGGCAACAGAGGGTGGTGGTGGGTGGGGAGCTCTCACACCCAAGGGCAGTGATGAGCGGTGTTTCACAGGGCTCAGTGTTGGGACCAGTGTTGTTTGGGATATTCATTGCAGACATATCATTGGACATCAAGAGCAAGATCAGTCTGTTTGCTAATGATACCAAGGCAGGCGTGGTGGTGGATGACCTAGGGGGATGGCAGAGGTTGCAGGATGATCTGGCAAAGCTTGAAACCTGGTCAGACACCTGGCAACTGGGCTTTAATGCCAAAAATGCAAGGTGCTGCATTTTGGGATGAAGAACCCAAGGAGGAGTTACCAGCTAGGGGGAGTGCAGCTAGCCCAGACAGAGAAGGAGAAGGATCTGGGTGTTCTCATTACAGGGTCAATGAACAACTCGGCACAATGTAGGAAGGCAGCTGTAAAGGCCAACAAAATGCTGGGTTGTATTGCAAGGGGTATATCCTCGAGGAGGGAGGAGGTGATTCTGCCACTGTATAGGTCATTAGTTAGACCCACTGCGAGTACTTCATGCAGTACTGGCATCTGTATCTGAAGAGGGACATTAAGTTACTGGAGGGGTGCAGCAGAGCACAAAGATGATCAAGGGGCTGGGGACTTATCATACGAGAGGAGGTTGAAGGAGTTGAACATGTACTCACTGGAAGAGAGGAGACAGGGTGACATGATTGAAACCTTTAAATACATGAAAGGAATAAACAAGATGGGTACAGAGGGGCTGTTCAAAGTAAGGGAGGGAAGGGCCACCAGGGCCCATGATATGAGAGTGGAGGGAGGAAGGTTCAGGAGGGAGATGAGGAGACACTTTTTTACAGAGAGGGTGGTGGCTGGGTGGAATGCATTACCTGCTGAAGTGGTATGCAGTAGAACAGTGGACTGCTTCAAATGAAGGTGGGATAGAACAAGGGGGAGGGTCAATGAAGGGGAAGGGTGGAAGGGAGGGGCAGCTGCAGAATAAGGGGTGCTAGCTGCACATTCAAGCAGACTTGATAGACCTCTAGGCCTTTATCTGCTGGCAAATTTTGTATGTTCGTATGTTCGCATGTTCATATTTATCAGATATATCACCAGCTTTAAAGACAGAAACAATAGTAGAATCTTTCCAAATAATAGGACAACTAGACTCACATAGTGAAAGATTCAGAATAACAGAGAGGAAGACAAAGAAAATCAGCAATGGTCCTCACAAGTCGGTAATCTGTACCACCCTTACCCACAGATGGATGAGGGTCCATAGAAAGGAGGTATTTCAAAACATCACCTGGAGAAAAAGACTGAAAGTAAAACATTGGAATATTCAAGGCAATATTCTCCTGAGACACACTAACATGAGGCATTGAATTCCCAGATGAATACTTAGAATAATCAGGAAAATGATCATTTAGTTCCTGTGCTATTTCAAATGGATCTGTAATAGTACCATTCTTAGTTTGTAAACACTGGATAGCTGAAGTTTGCTTTTTCTCAGTAAGTTCATGTATTAACTTCCAGGTTTCTGTAACATTCCTTCCCATAAAGTCCTTCTACCTTTCAAGAAAGTAATTCCTTTTTAATCGTCCAGCCATGGCTTTGCATTTGTTTCTTACCTGTTTATATAAAACTAAACTAGTGTGACAAGGGATCTTCCTATAAGCCTTCCAAAGTCTATATCAAATTCTAATTTGATCTGTTAATTCAGATGAAACCCAGGTATGTTTATCACCTCTAAGCCTAAGCTTCTTTATAGGTGCAAATTTATCACAAACTAAATTAAATAAGTCAATAAAATTGCCTAATGCTATTTTCACTTTCTGGCTCTGTGTAACCCTAAACCCACCGCACCACCACTAGCAACTGTGATTGCGCTAGATAAAGACTACTACTCCTCATGTCCATCCTCACATCTGAGGCCTCTTCCTCCCTGACTAATGAACCCTCTGGTACCTCTACTACTTCCTGTCTCCCACCCAAACTCACTCCCCCTCTTTTTTCCTGTCCCCTCTCACTTACTCTCCTGCTCACCACCTTTCCCTCCTCTCTAGCCTCCTTTTGGCACCTAATGATCACCCTCTCCTGAAGTTTCCTTAACCTCGAATTGTCTACTCGCTTGAACCTGTTATAGCTTGTTTTTCTATGAAACTTAAAAACGTTACTGCCTTAAACTGTTAATAGCAAATTTATGATGTAACTTTCCTGTCTGGTTTTACCTGTAATGTGTATTGTGCTTTGTTAAATGTTCTTTGTGACATGGAACCTTTGTAAAAGAGCCCTGGCTCAAAGGTATTAATTCCTAGACTAATAAACTAAACTAAACTAAACTAAACTAAACCTGTCAATATTAACAACTGCCTGCCTAAATCCAGCTAAATCTAGGGACTTCATAGTATGTGAAAACACAAAAACAGGAGGAACAGATTTTCTCTTTGCAGACTACTTACAATAGACTGGGCTGTGGTCACTGACACCATTGGGGAGAACGCCATGTTGTACGCTTTTATTAGTGTCAGAGACCAGTACCCAGCCTATCAATGAAAAAGTTCTGGATTTATAATTAGTCCATGTTGAAACATCAATTATCTGTGTTAATCCTTGATTAATAACTGTATCTCTAAATTTTGTATTGACCTTCCCCAGCCAATTAATATTCATATCACCCATAATAATGAGTTCTCTATTCCTTGGCAGGGACCCACGTATAATCTCTAACAATCAAAGTCCATCCCCCTGGAAACTGGGTGGTACATAAATAACCACCACGGACAGCATTTTTTGGTTACCTAAGACAATTGACCAAAGGTAAATACGCACAGGTGGGGGGTCCTTCGATAGCACCTGGCAGAACTTTTAAATGGTCTTTCACATGGAAAAGACACCCCCTTCCTCTTCTTAATTTTCTGTCATGTCTAAAAATCCTATAATCCTCAATAGAAATAGATTAATCAGAGACCCTATCAGTAAGCCAGGTCTCCGATACCCCAGCCACATCAAATTGATGAGAGGCAATTGAAACAGTAAAATCATCCCCTTTTGCAAGTGGGCTGTGAACATTCAAATGAGCAAAATTCAAAGCATGTTTGGCAATAAAGGTGAATTCAGATTACCCACAGGCTCTGGGTTAGGATGGACTGAGCCAGATATTAATAATAATAACAATATCAAACTTCTCTTAAGCAAAAAATCATAAAGTCACTGTCTAGTACAAATGCTCCTGTCATATACCACTGACTGAGAAATGTTAGAAAACAAGCTTTATAAAATCTGTAATGTAATACACCATTGTAATTCCCTATAAATATATGCCATTCTATCCTTGACACAGTCATTAGATGTTGACAGGCAAAAATAAATCTAAACAAAAAACTTTTGTATAAAACCCAATTACTTGAACTAGATTATTAATATCATAAGACATTTCATCCCCTGTGTTAATAAACACAACAGGGGTGATGGTGATTTGCTGGGCATGTGTCTTTATTGAAAAATGCATTATTTAATTTATCATTTACTGTGTTGTACTGCCCAGGACCTACTGCCTCTATCGAATCCTGAATGTAAACATGGTATAAAAAAAATATTTTTGGGTGGTATATGTGTGCATGTGTGTGTGTGCGTCTGCGTAGAAGAATAGACACAGACTCAGACAAAAAACTTTATTAAACCTCATCGGACTGAATCAACCATATTTCATCAGTGCCCCTCAAAACTGTTGGATGAGACAACTTTGAAGTAGTTGGTGGGGCCACGGATTAATTTGCACTGAAAGGACACGGTAGACAAAACCCAGAGGGCATTATCCATGCAGATGAAAATACAGATTTTCCTTCTCAGTTCCCTTCATCATTTTTGGAGGATGCAGGCATCAGATTACCTAGGGGGTGAACAAAGACAAGCTGATAAACTGTCGAACTGCATGTTAATAAATTTACCACTTTTATTAAATAAGTGTTCTATGTTGAATCTTTTGCTGGAATGTTTAATGGAATATGTTGATTTTTGCTTATAAAATTAAAATTTCAGAATAAAGAAGTAGTTGGTGGGGGGGTGTTAGTGGCAACCTGGGCTACCACAACCAGGCCCACCACCCACTGTCATAGGTGATGCTAATTAAAGCTCCAATCAAGTCCTTGCCTTTCAGGGGGTACTGTGTGGCAGTGCATGGGTATCTGGAGGTGTCATTCACACAAACATCTTGTGGTGGCTTTTCTCCTAGGTGGTGTGGTGTAACTGCCTTGGCACCAGGGCAGTCTGTGTTTGCTTGCATGGAGTTGGGGAACTAGAGAGATGGTGAGTTCTAAAAGGAGAACTACTGGCCGAGGTGAAGCCCCGACCACTGTACAGATCATCTATCTTGTCCCCCCTGCAGGCACTATATCAAATAAATAATCTTTGTACTTAATCACTCAAGCTGGTAAAATCTCTCCGGTGCACCCAGCTCTTTAATTTAGCAGCTCATGAACATCTCGCACTCTCACTTATGAACTGATGACGCTGCCTTGCACTTTCTTCAATAGTGCCCTTATGCTTGGATATTGAAGTTCTGTGCCCTTTTATTATGAATCATATCAGTGCATCACGTTCAGTAGCACCATAGTTAAAATTACAGGTACTCCAGAGGATGTACCAATTTGTACTAGTGATCAGGTGCAAATATTAATTTATCTATGCTAACTGCAGGAGGGATAGGAGAGACAAAACCCTGATCATGGTTTCACCACTGCCAGTAGAACTCCTTTCATGAGTTTGAGCTCCGACATGAAAACTAAGAGGCTCCATTTTCATGAAGACCAAGTCTGAAAGTGCCCAATTTACTGTTTTTGCAATTCTGGATAGGTTTATTCTTTGGCAGAATTTGTGTTTGTGTAGCTCTCCATTAGCATTCTCATTAATCACATGTGGATTATTTAAGTTGGATGCACTTTGTTTACAAATAAGCCAATTCAGGCATCTAAATATTAGATAGGGACTGAACCGACAGAGTCCACCTTGGCATCTGATGGTTCAGCTTACTTCACGTCTGAGCTTGGACAGATTGATATATGGCATTGGGCTGCAGTGCTGCACATGCTGCTGTCATACCTGGAGGGGCTACAGTGCTGCCACTGTTGCTGTCACACCTGAGGGGTGTGGGCTGCAGTGCTGCTACATGTTGCTGTCACACCTGAGGGGTGGGGGCTGCAGTGCTGCCACCGTTGCTGTCACACCTGAGGGGTGGGGGCTACAGTGCTGCCACTGTTGCTGTCACACCTGAGGGGTGTGGGCTGCAGTGCTGCTACATGTTGCTGTCACACCTGAGAGGTGGGGGCTGCAGTGCTGCCACTGTTGCTGTCACAGCTGAGGGGTGGGGACTGCAGTGCTGCTACATGTTGCTGTCACACCTGAGGGGTGGGGGCTGCAGTGCTGCCACTGTTGCTGTCACACCTGAGGGGTGGGGGCTGCAGTGCTGCCACTGTTGCTGTCACACCTGAGGGATGGGGCTGCAGTGTTGCCACATGCTGCTACACACCTGAGAGGTGGAGGCTGCAGTGTTGTCACTGTTGCTGTCACATCTGAGGGGTGGGGGCTGCAGTGCTGCCACATGCTGCTGTCACACCTGAGGGGTGGGGGCTGCAGTGATGCACATGCTGCCATCACATCTGAGGGTTGGGGGCTGCAGTACTGCCACTGTTGCTGTCACACCTGAGTGGTGGGTGCTGCAGTGCTGCCACTGTTTCTGTCACACCAGAGGGGTGGGGGCTGCAGTGCTGCACATGCTGCAGTCACACCTGAGGGGTGGGGACTGCAGGGCTGTCACTGTGTACCATCACACCTGGGGTGGGGGGTGCAGTGCTGCCATATGCTGCTGTCACACCTGAGAGGTTGGGGTTGCAGTGTTGTCACTGTTGCTGTCACACCTGAGGGTTGGGGGCTGCAGTGCTGCACATGCTGCTGTCCCACCTGAGGGATGGGGGCTGCAGTGATGCACATGCTGCCATCACATCTGAGGGGTGGGGGCTGCAGTACTGCCACTGTTGCTGTCACACCTGAGGGGTGGGGGCTGCAGTACTGCCACTGTTGCCGTCACAACTGAGTGGTGGGGGTTGCAGTACTGCCACTGTTGCTGTCACACCTGAGTGGTGGGGGCTGCAGTGCTGCACATGCTACAGTCACACCTGAGGGATGGGGGCTGCAGGGCTGTCACTGTTACCATCACACCTAGGGGGTGGGGACTGCAGTGCTGCCACATACTGCTGTCACACCTGAGAAGTGGGGACTGCAGTGTTGTCACTGTTGCTGTCACACCTGAGGGGTGGCGGCTGCAGTGCTGCACATGCTGCTGTCACACCTGAGGGGTGGGGCTGCAGTGATGCACATGCTGCAGTCACACCTGAGGGTTGGGGGCTGCAGTGCTGCTGTCAAACATTGATTGAGGAAAGACCACTGTTGCCATTTTGCCTGGAGATGGAAGTTGAAGTCACTTCTCAGTGCCTTCAAGGCTGTGCTCTGCTATCGACTGTACTGCTGTTCATCTCCCACCCAACCCTAGCCTGTTGACTGATGTGGATGCCTGAACTCCAGACCTGCTAACACCAACATGTCCTGTGATTGTGTCACTGCTCCACTGAAAAAGTAAGTTTGGTGGATGTATCACGGTTCATTTCTTTTGGTCAGGGTCATGGCCAAGAATGTCTGGTCTAGTTTCTTGACTGGGTTTGGATGCAACAGTAGCTATTCCTGGTAGTGTTTATTTTCAGGTGGTTAGCGACTGAATGGTCTGGAGTGTTGGTGGCAAGTTGGGCTACCATGTAACTGCTCCACCATCAACCACAATTAAGAAAATTTAAAAGACTTGCAGGGATACTGACACCAATCCTGGCTGGACATTTTGTCAATGATGGCCCTGGTGGCAGTCACTGAGAGCACCACATCCCCGTCAGTGAGAAGTTGCCCATGAGTGACTTGAATGAATGGAGGGTGTCTGCATCAACATCCTCCATGGAAGTGGGTTTTGTTAGTACACACTGCCATGTTGACCCAGAGTCCTTGCCCCAAATGCAAATATGTGGGGGTCTGCTGTTTTTAAGTTTTATACACCCTTGGTGGTTTGGCATACAGGTGTGTTTCCCATGGGTGGTGATAACTAGAGACTGGGGAGTGTGGGTGGCAAGCTGGGCTATCCAAATAAGACCCTAACTCTATGGACTCCTGCTTATGTACTTGGCTTTCAGGGTAGGTGGCTGCAGCTATGGCTATCAGTAACAATTTAGTCCTGGTGACTCACAGCCGAACTTTTAGGTTCTGTCTTCTGGCAGAAAAGGTAGATGGCATGTCTGACTAGGTGTCATTTACTTGTGCATGTGGGGGTGAGGGTGTGTGTGAGTGTCTTTATTTAGACAATGATTGTGTCTGTTTGTTTTCTGATTTTAGGCTTCAACATTCCTGCTTGGTATGAATTTCAACTGCAAATAATCATCATCTCTAAAAGGTATGGTCTTCATTGTCATATGTTTTATCAAGTTTTGGTTTGGTTTTGCTGCCAGCTGATGTTTCTGGGATGGGTCTGGGCAGGGCTCATTATGAAATGCCGACATTTCTCTTGAACTCAATAAGCCCAAGCTGGGGAGACTAACAAGGTTTTACTGCAAAGTGGGGGGCAAATCTGTTCCAAGGTGGAGTGGACTTCCGAGTAGGTGATGAATGTTACAGGGGGTAAACAAGGGTGGCAAAAAAGTTTCCCCTCCAGGGAACAGAACCTGTGTTGGGGCACTATGCTAGTCAAGCAGCCAGTTTCCAAGCCCTCCATGCCATGGAAGCAGCTCTGCCAGCTTCTGCATCACCCTTGCTGTTTTCCTGGCTGACTATGGGTAGGGTAGTAGTTCCTCACATCTGCTACCTTACTCCTGTCGGGTGAGCTATTGCACATGGGATCCTGTATGTCAGGATCCAGAGTGTCTGTATTTCATTCTACTCTCATTTGGCCATATTGCTGTGATAGGGGAACTGCAGTCTAAGCTGTAGAAATGAGTAGGATGAAGCCCACACTGAAAATGAGATGTATAAGTGTAATCCCCCCTACAAATGGGGGTTCCTAAAATGTCTTCTGGGGCTTGCCTAATGCCCACTGCCAAGCTGGTGTTCTGTGTCTGAACAATAAAAAGTGCTTGCATGCGGGTGTCCTGTTAACCTCCGTGACTGTCACTTTAAGAGGTGTCATATTCATGGTTTATAATTGATCTGGGTGGGGGCCAAGTGGTTTCAGACTCAAGTCCCAACCGGGCTGCAATACAGCCACTTCATACTGCCATTGCTAATTGCACAGAGGTAGCTTTACTAGGATCTGTGACCTTTGCTGATTATCTATTTAGTAATAATGACATTGTAGCTTGTCTAACCCGCCTTCCTTTGCAGCATGGACTTTCTGCTAAGCACCACCAGTTTGGTTCTGGGTAGCCAGTTTGAGCCAATCGGTACCTTTGGGGATCCTAAAATGGAGATTGTCCCCAGAGGTCTTGTGGGAGTGAATTTCTATAGGAATTGTAGTTTTTACTGTTTGGCACCTAAATGGACCTGGAGGGGGAGCCCTTGCTGTGACAGACAGATGGATCAACCTACTGAACCTTTTGGATCACTGGGAAAGTCCCAAGCTGCCTGCAGCAGAGAGACAGTGTGTAGCTGGAGTTGAGATAGTGAACACCGTGAGAAATTCAAGCAGCTGCTCCTGCATAGTAGTGTGGGGGAATCATCAGGAAGGTTGTGTCTGGTCTGCCTGCTACCATCTTCTCAAGTGAAGAAGTCTGAAATCTAACATCGGACATTATCCAAGATTGCAGTTACCACAATCAGAATTCTGAATTGTGGAAGAATGAATTTCACCTGGTGTGGACCGAAGACTTGCACCTGGATCGATCGGCCTGTCAGGACTTAAAATAACTGCAGACCGTATAGTTTGCTCAGAGATGCTGTTTAATTGCAACCATACTGTCATCTGAACTGTGGTATTTACTTATCCTTACTATAGTTGTGCTGAATGTGTAGTGTGGGTCGCGATTTGGTTCCCCACATTGTTGCATGTGTCACGCTAGCTGGAAGCTGCATCCAGCAACTTACCGAAGTGTAATCAAAATCATTCACCAGGTATGGGCCTCACCATCTCGGCCTAGATTGCTGCTCATGCTGCAGAGATCCATCCGACAAAAGACCCGCTTGGGGATTCAGCTCCCTGCTCAACATCATCGAACAGGAATGACCATCACGGTGCATCTTGTGGGCTTTGCTTTCTCTGGCAAACCAGAAAACCATCCTGAGGTCTTCATCTCATCAATCCTGCATCCTGGTCTGGGTAGCGTGAGTAAAGAGCAGGGTTGCTCCCAGCAACAGAGCTCAAATCACAGTGTGTCATCTGATTTAATTGTTTTGGTTGATCATTATAAACAGCCTCCCGGCTCCAGAATACAAACTGTGGGTTACAGGGCATGTTGTATTTTTCTTTCCTAAGGGCTCCAACAACAGCTGCAATGCTGGCCTACCTTGGGCAATGCTTCAGGCTAGCCTGCATAACAACTTGGTACTCAGACTGTGTGTGACTGAGCTAGAGGGACTCTTAGGCCTGCATGTTTAACCTGATTAAATCAGTTCTAAAATCAAATGCCAGATTACTGCCCCTTCCTTGTTCACATCCCCCGAATAAATCAGATCTAAATCTTTTTGCTATTGTGTACCTTTGTGGTGGGGACACTGTGTTGCTATTGCTTCTCTCCATTGCAGGTGTTTTTCTTTTTACAGGGGGTCTCCATGGCCAGTGCAGCTGATCCAGCCCTGGTGGTAAGTGTGGCAAGTCGAGTATACCATTGCATTATGGTGTTAATTGTGACTGTCTAATTGCTGACCAGTATAGGCCACGAGAGGGGTTAGAGGGGGGTATCAGTGTCCCAGAGGGCTGTACCCAGAGCAACTACACTACCCTTCAACCAACTCTCTGGGTGGAGGCACCCATTCACAGAACTCAGGCCCCTCAACCTGCACCTAGTCATGCAGGCAGGGGTAGTATCCCTTGGGATAGTGCCACCTGGGGGTTATAAATACACATCTCAGCTTGGTTGTCCAGAGTAAATTGTTAAAGGAAAGAAAGACAGACCTGCGTGGGGAAAATACTGTACATTATTGGACCTCATCAAACTGAATCGGCAATGTTACATCTGTCTCTGGGATGCTGGAGGTGGTTGTGCTGTCACTGCAGCCATCCTTCTGGAAGGATGGGGGCTGTAGTTTCCCTGCTGCCATCACACCTGAGGAACGTAGGCTGTAGAGTTGCTGTTGTTACACCTGAGGGGTGGAACAAATGTTAAATGCACAGTAATACAAATTTTGTTTGGAAATGGAGTACATTCTTTTCGTTGCCCTTGCTGCCCCCCCATCCCCACCCCATCACTGGCTCAACTGTCTTTCTCTTACTGTTGTAAACCATTGAACTGGGTGGGCTACAAATGTCTGTAATCTTTTTCAAATTCTGTGTTTGTGCCCCAGATTTTGGCCTTATAGTGTTTTTTTCTTTTGTTCTTTTTTTTGTTTTAGGACATTCTACCTTCAACTCTTGAAAGGTTTGTCTAGTGCACTTACCTGGTCAAAAAAGCTAAATAAATAAATAAAATAAAGTGCTGCTTAGCTGTCTGCTGAGTTGCATCCTTGTTGTTTTGAAGAGGTACAGTTCTATGCAATAGTATTGTGGTTCACATTGCTAATATAAATAGGGGATACCAACCTGTGCAATAAAGGAATAAAATATTTATTTTCACTATTTTCACTATTGCTGTTTGACTTTGGGTCACCTCACGAGCTGCGTAAGCTACAAGTGGTGTGTCCAAGAACAAACAGCATGTGTGAAAATAAATCCTTTTTGCCATAAGGTCCCTTGTTGTCTGTCACTTGTGCAATAGAGGTAAAGGAGGCGTGGGTGTCATCAGGAGAAAGTGCAAGAGTTAGAGGACTAGTATGGCAGGTCCAGGATTTGTTGTGATTTGGCATGCATTTTATGATAACCTCTTTTAGGACATGAGTTTGACCTTGAAAATCCCTGGTGTCCCATACTGCCGTACTGTAATTTGATAGCTTATCCATTGCCACATGCACATGGATAGCAGTGCACCAGACTTCAGAGGGTTTCTGAGGTCCACATGTTTTATGTTGCTGCTGCTCCTGACTCAACTGTGAGCAGGAATTAGCATGGATATATTTTGTTGCTGATATTGTAGTCTGGATTGTGAGTGGTGAGTGGCTGATGTCTTCAATTTAGAAATGAGATTCTGTGCTGGTATTCCTCTCTTTATATTTTTGTATGGACTGCGAGTGACTGAGGTCAGCATGTTTACGGTAGCTGCTCCTCACAACTCCCAGCTGTGACAAGGAAATATAAGCAGGGATATATTTTGATGCCAATGCTAGACTCGTGATGGTGTAATCTGCATTGTGATGGCGACTGCGGTCATTCGCATTTCTCATCAGCTGTGACCGGGGCTATATTCTGATGTCAGTATTCTCCTTTTGCATTCTAGTCAAGCCTGTAACAGTTTCAGCTTGATATCTGTAGCTGCTCCTCACGACTGTCATCCATGGATTGACCACGGATTAACAGTGAGATTCTGATTCTGATATTCTTCTCTTGTTTTTTGTATAGATTGTAAGCTGCTGAGCTCAGCGTGTTTTCTGTAGCTGTTGTTCCAGACTCTCATCCATGGGAAGGAATTATCTCTCAGATTTTGATCCTTAGTGTAGTAGTTCTGAAGCTTTAAAAAGTAGTTCTAAAGCTCGTTTTAATATCTCTCCAACTTGTGGTCCACTTTTTAGTTCTTTGGAGTCATCTGCAGGGACACTGGTTTACCAGGATTGAGAAAGGGTAAATTCCATTTTGCACATTGTAAAAAACAATATTGTCACTGGTGTCTGCTAAGACAAAATCTAGGTTTACCAGTGTTTGGTTTTGTGTACTTTATTTAACAATTTTTAACTCTGCTAACATGCATTTTAGCTAGCAATTTTGACCTCCACTATTGCACATCCTTCCATCCTTATAACCAATAAAAGTTCTTTTAGGTACAAGATGTGATGACAGCAGCAGCACTACAGCCCCCATCCCTCAGGTGTGACAGAAGCAGCAACACTGCAGCCCCAATCCCTTAGGTGTGATGGCAGCAGTACTATGGCTCTCATCCCTCAGGTGTGATGGCAGCAGTACTGCATTCCCCATCCCTCAGGTGTGATGTCAGTATCAGTACTATGGCTCCCATCCCCTCAGGTGTGATGGCAGCAGTACTGCATTTCCCATCCCTCAGGTCTGATGTCAGTATCAGTACTATGGTCCCGATCCCTCAGGTGGGGCATCAGCAGTACTACATTCCCCATCCACCAGTGGTAATGGCAGAAGCACTATTGCCATCGCCCCTCAGGTGAGCTGGCAGTAGCAACACTGCAGTCCACATCTCTCAAGGGTGATGGCAGTAGTGACAGCATTATGATCCCCTTTCTTCAACACCCACACCCCACATACACAAGTTGCAAATTACTTGGTTTGTTTGCTTCTTAGAACTCAGATGTGAATTAATCTGAACCACCACCACTGAGGTGGACCACCTTTGTCTTTTCCTATTGTTTAACTGCCTGTATTGGATTTCTGCCTGTGACACTGCTAAACAGGGTTTGAGAACAGACTTTGGTGTTGGAGTGCCGGCCGTGGGGGGCAAAGACTTGAGTGTCTAATGACCACACACCTTCACTTGGGAGGGAGGGAGGGTGGGGTCATGGCTTAGCATTTGCTGGCTCCTAGTGGAGGCCAAAGGCATGGAAACAGATTGGCCCTTACTGTGGAAGGGAGCATGATGGATGTCGGCTTGTGCCTTGACATCATGTGGCCTGTCATGCTCTCAAGAAAATGGGAAAATACCCACTGGCCAACTAAAGGATGGCTGCTGGTCCCTCCATAAGCCCAAAGCCCCAGACACATGTCTATTCTGACCCCTGCCATGCCCAGGATGCACAGGAAGCTTTTTGGGGTGATTCTTCTCCCCTGGTAGCCTCTCACAGGGGTAAGGGCCCACCTGTTCAAGGGTTACTTCCTGTTACCTGGTAGCACAGCAATAAGGGGCAGTGGATGGTGGATGGGACTCAGCAGCAGTGGTAGGGGGTCTTGGCAGGCCTGAAGGATTGGATGACCAGGTGGTAGGAGGAGCGGAAAAAAAACTGCCTGAATTTGCTTCTTTGAAAATAAGTGTCTTCACCTAAAAAGTCCACATGTGATTAGTGGAGGACATTCAAATGGAAAATCATGCTTCTCTCAAACATGTGGATGCTTTTTTTTTATTTGGTGTCCACAAAATGGGTGTCTCTCAGTTTTCGTGTCTGAGTTCAGATGTGAATTGAGCACCACTCTGCCCACCAGCATCATACAGCCCCTGGGGTCTTACCTTCCATGTGTCATTGAATGTGTTTTCAAAATCCACTGGTCGAGCATTAGTACACTTAAACACTTAACATTTGCTTTTTGTTGAAGCAGTCTATCAGAAATGTTTTTCTTGTCACAGAGATGGAAACAGCAGGTGGGATAAAAGGTGAAAATGATCCAATTCACCTAAGTGGGGTGCTAACTGTGAAGTCTTTCTGCAAGTAGTAAGGCAGTTTCTTCCTTGTGAACATACTTTTATTCAGACTAGTTTTCATTCAAACAACTGAAGATTTTGGATGCCCCTGCTGATTATAAACTTGAGTACGCTAGTTGGTAACAGTGATCCTGCATTTAGCAATCTACAACCTAGATGCTCACATGCAAAGAATACAATACAAAACTGACAAAAGTCTGAAAACAAGCTTATAAAACACATAAAATGTATCTGAACATTCATCTTTACCTATACAAAATCATTGCAGCCTGTGTAAAACTCAGGTAAATTACAGGGTACTCTGACTACTGTATGATGTTGTAAACATATATTGGTATTTTTTTCATATTCTTTGTAAACCAGGTAAGGCCCACTAGGCAGAACTGCCTGTTTTCAGGGGTGACCCAGGAGCACTGGGGAGGTTAAGTGACTTGCTCAGAGTCACACAGTATGCAAGTAGAGGTTGTGAGAATCAAACCCAAATCTGCTGGATGTACCCAGTTCAGTCATTGTTTGTTACTCCAACTCCTAGGCTATACTACTAACCATAATAACACCCATATATAATTTTCAATATATGATTTCAATAATAGTGCACAGTATCTGCAGTGCAGATTATGAACACTAAACACTTTACAGCATTTTACTAAAACTTGATTATTTGCCACTCCATCTACTTATTTTTTCTTCCACCAATGTGGGTGAATAGTTGACAGAGTACTGTAAATAGCTTTTGATCAGGCTTCATTGTTCTACATCAGAAACATATACTTTTTTATTCTGGATTTATTTAATATTGATTTCCTGTGTCTCACTAAATAGAATCCATTTAGCACTGTATGAGGCAGATGTTTTTACATTTTGGAAGACAGGCAACATGTCTTATCTGTGTAGGATCCATGTTAGGAACATAAGTTTTTCTTCATATTTAAAACATATTCGACTGTCATTTAGTAGTTTATGCTGACTAATATTTGCTGCAGAAAACAGAAAAGGATTAAGTGTGAAGCACTTAGGGCCTATAGTAGAACTCCCACAATTTCCCAGCAAGTTTGGAAAAATATCTTTGCAATTTCAGGTTACTTTTCCCACAATTTTCCAGTAACCCTGTTCATGTGTGCTAATACTTGTTTTTTTTTTGTATTATCCAGTGTACTATAAATAGTAAAAGATGTTTAGACACATGCAAAATGAAAACTGGTTTCAGGAAGGAAAGCAGTCCTCAACTGATGGAGAGGTTGGTGGGAAGCATGGGTGGTTAAACTGAATGACTGGTTGCAACAAAGCAGCATGGGTGGTTTCCTTACTGATTCAATATGCAGAAAAGCAGAAAGAATACAAAGTGCAACAGCATTCATTTTAAGATGTGGAAATCTGGGCTGACACTGCGGTAGCACTACTGCTTACAATGCCAGTGACCAGGGTCAGAAGTGAGCTTGGGTTGCTGGAGTCTGGCCTAGGGAGCAGGACCGAGCACCTGGCAGGCTGCTGTCCTCCTCCAGGGAGGGTGGGCTGCAGGTCATGCTGTTTTACCACCACCTTGGTGACCACAGGTGGTAGTGCAATGGGGCTGCAGAGCAATCAGGAGGGAGTGCACTGGCCGGGATCTGGAGTAGTGGTATGTCTATGTTCCCTACCTCCTTGGATCCCCTTGAGTTCCAGTTCCCTCAGGGACAGAGACCAGAAAACCAGGAACAATCACCCCACATTGGCCACTGGTAGAAGGGATACAGCTGCCCCAGACTTCATAAACAGGATACACCAGGGACCCACTGGGCTGTCCAACACACAAAGGAACTGTGGAGGGGTGACCTTGGGTTCCCTCCCTTCCCACCTGGTACAACCCAGGCAGGCCCACAGGAGCTCCTGAGCATTACCTGGGGTGAAGCTAGGGGATACCCAGCCTAGAGATCTCTGAAAAGTGGAGACTAATGCTGTGAGAAGGGGGCATAGAAAGAGAAAATAAAAAAAATTAAAAAGATGCTGAAATCATATTCTGTGCAGTGACATGCAATTTCTGTGAGGCACTGGTGTAAGAATTCAAAATCCACAAACCAAGCAGGATTCCATGATTTTTACCTGTGTTACTGGTGAAAATGGAAAATCAGGATCCTTGGTCACCTGCACTACACATCATGATGGCAACACCAAGCAAAATGGCTGAACTTTCCAGTGTCACTGTTAAGAATCGTGCATTGCAATTGAAGTTGAACAGCATGTATGAGGATGGAGGGAAAATGTTTTGTCACCTTTGTGATCACCCAGTTGATTATGTGAGGAAGGATACAGTGGTGGATCACTGCAAAAGTAAAAAACACACAAAGAATGAAAGCCAGAAAAATAGCAGCAGATAGGTGACTCTTCACACCAGCTTTACTGCTACAACCTCTGCAGCTAAGCACAGGAAAATACTGTATTGGATGTATTGAGGGCTTGGAGTGGTGCAAACATACCCGTTGAAAAGTTGGATCAACTGTGCTTAACAGACTCGTTGGGGCATGTTAAAGGACTTGGTGGTCTCCCAAAAGTATCCACCTTAAGGCAGAACTACTTGTCCAAATTGAAAAGGGAACTGAAGGAAGAAATTTCACGGCTTGTGAAAGGGAAGACACTCTCTATAATGTGTGATGAGATGACTGATGCAGATGTCCGCTGTTTAATGAACATAATTTTTGTCATGCAGGGTGGAAATTCTCTAATTGCAGAGACAACAGAGTTGACAGTGGTGAACCACACCAATGTCGCACAAAGCGTTATAAAGACATTGCAGAAATATTATGTTGAGATGGACCAAGTAGTCTCCTTCATCAGTAACAATGTGTGGTATATGCTGAAGTGCTTTAAAGATGTTTTATGTGGCCTTATTGGTGCCCATGTGATCAATGTTGGTTGCTGGGCATATGTGTTATTCTTGATGGGAGACACATGGCTTGACCATTTCGAACTGGTCAGTAAACTTGTAGCACTTGTGAAATATGCATTCTAGTAGTTGACCAAATGTGAGAGAGAGTACTTAGCATTCGTGGAGGGGCAAGATGTAGAAAGGAAAATATTGCCTCCTGTTCCTGTCTTAACTCATTGGAACACTTGGTTTGAAACAGTTAAGTACCATTCACTTTACCGTCAGCACTTAAGAGACTTCTTCCAGGAGGAAATAAGCAACTGCAACTCCATGAATTCTTTGAGAAAACATTTCCAAGAATGGTTTACAGAGCTGCAGATTTACACAACCTTCAACGTCTAAAACTGCAGTGACTTCATCAGCACAATAAGGCTTCTTCAAAGCAAAGACAAACCCTTGGCTGTTTCTATACATGATACACTGCAAGAATAAAACAGAGGTTTCAGATGAGTGTATCAAAAACAGAAACAGTGTTCCAAAAGGCATATGAAATAGTCTTAAACAAAATGGCAAAACACATGGAAACAAACCCAGCCACATAGTTCTTGAAAGCCTGCTGTATTTTGAACCTCTACAACTATCCCAAACTGAGTAGGAACTTCACGCACTACTCCAGTGAAATTTGTGTATTTGGACTGCACAACCAAACTGCACTAAGAAAGGACTGGGAGATGTACAGTGGCTGCTACAGATAAGTTGATTGGTACTGTGGTACTACTGACCAGTGCTGCTCTTTGCCACTCAGTGTACCACTCGGTATGGCACATATTGTAATTCTGCGGTATGTTATATTTAGTGGCACGGTGTAATTTTTCCTTAATCCAGCAGGTGGTGTCAGCAACTCATCAGTAGCCCTTGAGTGTCAGATTTTTTTCTCTGCTTTTAGTAAAGGTGCTCCAGCAGGTGGCACAGGTAACCGATTGCTAAATCAGGACGAGAAATGCAGAACAGCAGCTCTACAGACTACAATAAAACCCTTGCATTTTAGGCAGCCCGCATTTTTGTAAGCATTTGTTGTTGACTTTGTTGTGCCTTACTAAGCCCTGTTGTGTAGAGCTCCCCGATTGTCATGCAGTAAATACTTATTTTTTCCCATTGTTGATCCTGATCCCCAATATCCCCAATATCACCCCAAGTATTGTATGTAACTGTTACAAAATTATTTCTGTCCAGAACTGCTCAGTAATCAATGGATTAACATCTTCAGCATCAGGGTCAGGTGATATCAAAGTTTGAGAGGGTTTCAAACAATAAACATTTTACATCTTGAAACTCCAATTGTGTTGTCTGAGCTTTTTTAATAAAGGTTGAGAGGTTTTCAAATATTAAAAATGTTACATGTTAAAACTTCTATTGTGTTTTCGTATTTTTTTCATATTTTCCGACAGTAACAGATGTAGTACAGCCCGTTTTTTATTCCAGCTCAGTTTCAGATTATTGTGCTGTCCCCTGATGCTAGCGCTGAATCTGACTTTCAGAATTCTGTGAAGAGACGGATACTTTATCAAACTGTGTCACACTCTGTCGAAAGCATTGAAGGTAATTTATTACACTCCTTAGGCATTATTATGTTCAATGGTCTTACAATGACAAGTTGTTTCTTTTCTTTTTTATGCCTGTAGACATTTTGTATGGCAATTTGATACTGATTGCCATTAAAAAAACAGCAATCAATCTGATGTTAAATGAGCGGAAGGCTGAGTCTACCTGAGTGTTTTGTTTTCTCTGTATGTTTTTTTTTTTGTAGCACACCATGTATTTGTGAAAGAGAAAGGGGTGTGTGTGAGCAGGTGTGTGTGCTGTCTGTCGCTGTGCTCCTTTCCACTTTCCTTGCACACTGCGACCATGTAAACACTATTAACATTTATTATATGTACACTATTCCCACCTAGCGGGTAAATTTGTGTGTGCTCTCTCTCTCTGTGCTCCTTTCCACTTTCCTTGCACACTGTTACCATGTAAATGCTATTAATATACATTATACACTATTCCCACCTAGCGAGTAAATTTGTGTGTGCTCTCTCTCTCTCTGTGCTCTTTTCCACTTTCTTTGCAAACTGTGACCATGTAAAAGCTATTACTGTTCATTATACACTATTCCCACCTAGCGATTAAATGCTGCCCATGGAGAGGTTCCTCCTACTCTATCTGCTCAGCATTGCCATCTCCCTGCTCTTCTCTTGTCATCCCACCCTGGCATGGTACTAGTAGGGTACCGGTCCCAGCTGCTACTCAGTGTGCCTAGCCTCGGGCCTGCTGTCTGGTATCCACAGGTCACCCTTCATGTGCAGATCCGAGACCACTCACATGGAGTTTATACCAACCAACATCTGCATTTGCATGGCCGTGTCTGTATGGCACAGCATCAGTCATCAGGTGCACAGTGTGGCAGAGGTGTTACAGCCCGAGTAGTGCCCCCATTGCAACTTGTGCCCTGAAGTTTGCTTGAAAGCCACACTTTATTATTATTCCATGCCCCCCTCACTGGTCATTCATGATGCTGGCCTTTTGGAAGTGTAAGCGTGGTTGTGATATATTGTTGCTCAGACTTCTGCTGACGGGTTCTGAAGTTTTAAGTGTCTGAGTTTTCATCTAAAACCAGACTAATCATTGCAGTTTCACCACAAAGCTAACACCTTATGCTTTTGGAAGCATCTGTCCAATAAGGTCACACTGTAATCTAGCATTATTATAGCTTAATTAGTATCTGTCAGTGGTCACGCCCTTGATATCATACCCCTCACATAGACAGTTACTGATACATTTCAATGAAAGTATTTTGTACTGGACCTGTGTCTGACCATATATAAAGCATCCAAATAAAAGCTCTATGTTTCTTTTATTCTTTCAATACTGTAATTAATGTTGATGGTAGGGTGCTGGTGGGAGGTGTGGTTGGGAGGCTAGAGTGTTCCTTCACTGCCACCCAGCTTTGCAATGCAAATGTCCTGATGGAAAACATTTAAGTACTGTATTACAGTATGAACTCTGTTGCCTTGTTGTAAATGTTGGCCACTGGCAAAATGCTAGCAGTCCTGTATCTGAATTTCTGAAACTGTACAATACATTTTTTTTCCAATTGTTTAACCAGGAGTGGCACACTTAGTGAAAGCTTGTTTACAGGTGTGATCTGGGAGCACAGGGAAGTTAAGTGACTTGCTCATGGTCACACAGTACACAAGTGGGGGCTGTGGGATTCAAACCCATGTCTTCCTGTTTGCAGCTCGGAGCCATAAACCACTGTGCTATACTGCCTCCAATTTATACATCTAAATATTAACTTTCTTTCTCATTGCTAAATGATTTACTCAGCTTAGTTTACGCAACTAGAAAATGTCAAATGTTGAAAAGCAGTCAGTGACAGGACAATGTGTGCAAATACCTATCTTTTTTAAAGGGTATGAATAAATGCTAATAGAAAAATACTAATGTTTAAATGTTACCTTTTTTTCATTAACTTTATGCCATTTTTGTCCTGTTCATGTTCCACTTGTTGTTAGTTGTGGTGTTAGTTGGGGGTTGGGGCATTTGGATAGGAGCAAATGGTTTAGTAATGCTGACATGAGAACCATAAAAAGAAAGAAGAGAATGTGATGGTTTGTAATGAACAATTAGCCTATCCATTTTGTCCAGTACTCCCTATCCTCAGCACATCATCAGTCTGTTTCAGATCTACAGTACATACTGCATCTCTCTCCCATCCACCTTTCCTTTTTATGTTGCTTGCACGCATGTGCAAGAAACATAGTGCCATCATCGGAGATTTCGGAGGTGTGTCACCTCCTCCTCCAGTTCAGTCAGTGTGCTGGCAGGTGCAGCCCCTGTAAGCCAATGCATTTTGGAGCTATCTATGACACGCTCCAAATGCAGTGCATCAGTTGAAAGGGGAGCTATGCTTCAGTGAGCAGCGACAGAAGCCGAGGCCCCCCACAGGCAGGTGTGCATGCTCGACGTACTGTATAGCTGATGGGGTGCCCAATCCCCATCAGCTGAGCTGCATCTCTCTCCCCCCCAGTTGTAGGTGCCACTCTGGGAGCCCACCCCAGCGTGGCAATCAGTCCTTTAGCCGACGGGGGTGCCCAATCCCCCATTGGCTGAATGCCCCCCCAACATCCTTGTGCCACACTGGGGGCCCACCCTAGCAAGGCAAACATCCCTCGTAGTCTTTTTTTAACCTGAAAAATGAAAACGGTCCCTCGGCGCATCTCCCGACCCCCCTCCCACAACCTGCACCCACCCACTGCGCATCCAGCCTCCCCACACCCCCCTCACCCCATACTTACCTCCAGACTCTGGCGTGATGATCTTCGGTGGACTGGGAACACGTCTGCACTCTTTAAAGCCGACTGCTAACTGAGGAAATGCCAGTAAGCTGTATAATGGGCTAGATAGGGGGGTTTCAACTTTGTTGCATATCTCAGGCATTTTTGGGAATTTTTGCACTAAATTTTCAACATGGGGTTTTTGGTACTCCTTCTCATGAATGATCTCACTGTCATGGCATTATTCAGGCCCGAAGGGTGATTTCGCACAGTGACTGCGCAGTGAGTGCGAAATCACCCTTCAGGCCTGAATACCACCATGACAGTGACATCATTCATTAGAAGGGGCCCCAAAAACCCCATGTTGAAAATTTGCTGCCAAAATTCCAAAAAATGACTGTTTTATGAGCGTGCATTGCGCAGTTCCTACGCAGGCTCGTAAGTTTGCAAAATTTCAATATTTTCACTTCAGATTTTCAACATTGCCATTTTATCACACCTTCTTATGAGTAATACAGCTGTAATTTTCCACATCTCACCCAAAATGTGTTTCTGCCCATGGAGTGCAGAATGGTGCAGTCGGTGTGCAAACTCAATGTATGGGACACATTAACAAAATCACAGTGACACTGTTCATGAGCAGAGGTCTTAAAATGGCTATGTTGAAAATTTGGTGAAAAAATTCCTAAAAATGACTGTTTTACGAGCGTGCATTGCGCAGTTCCTACGCACACTCTTAAGTTCGCAAATTTTCAATATTTGCACTCCAATGACTTCCAAATACCTAAACAGCACATAGAAGCAAGCAACATTTGGCATTGACAAATGCTTGTTAGTTTCAGTCACTTTTGTTTATCCCATATAATTGCTGAACCTCACCACCCTATGTGTACCCAGAAAAAATTATGAAATATCAACTGATCAAGGCAAACATGGGCACAACTCTACTCTCACACAGTCACACAACCAGTACTGTGGATGGCAGGTTTTATCTGTTTGTGTAAGTACAGTGCTGTCTGCGTTTGCTTTTTTTTTGTTCTTGTTTGTTCTTTATTCATTACATCTAGGCCATTGCATGGATTCAACAAAATAAATCAGTACTGACTGTCAATGTCCATTCAGCACCATTTACTTATGACTGCCAGTGCCCTGGCTAAATCCACTGCTCATTCTGCCCTAGCTCACACAATGTAGATTTTGGCTGCCATCTATTGGTAAATATAGAATTGAGATGGGAAATTCATATACTCCCTCCCATACAGTGCATATTATTATTCTGCTCTAATCTGTAACAGATGTAACAGGTGTATTGATACATTGCTCTCTACTGTTCTGTTTGCACTGGTAAAAATCTGGTTTGGTCAACAAAAACTCTGCCTCCCACCCACTGTTCAATCCCAAACAACCAATATCAGAAAGACCCCCCCCTTCACTCCAACAGCAATAATTTGGTGTCTTATCTAATATAATTACAGCATGATTCCCACCCAGTGTGTGATCACATCTCTCCCCATGTAAATAGAACATTTTACTTTTAACAATGAGTGAAGTGTGACTGGAATAGATAGAGAGGGAGAATTAATTAATAAATACTCTGCCTGTAGTCAGTTGGTGAGGGGGCGTGTGGCTCAGATCTTTTAATGTCATTTAGGGAAACCCTTGGTGTGCACCATGGCTGTGATATGTTGTATTCCCATGTGTTGTCCTCCTGCACTGATTTTGTAAACTACAGGTAGACAATGAGGGAAAACACCTCATCCCCTTGCTCAGCCACACAATAAGGGTTTCCCACAATGAGTTTAGAAAAGCTGATCTGAGTGCCTCGTCTCCCCCTCTCTATCCATTCTTGCCATAAAACAAACAAAACAGGGTAGGTACAGTATAATGTGCATGCTCATGAATGGAGGTATGTATACAAATGTAAACAGGCTCCTGATCTCTAGTGGTATATAACTGATACAGGACAGAGGTGCCCTACATGGTATTCCATCAACAGTGTTTCCTCAGCAATATATTTACATAGAGACTTCTGTCATTATGATATAGAGACTACTGTCATTATGATATAGAGACTACTGTCATTATGATATGGACTTCTGTCATTATGATATAGAGATTTCTGTCATTATGGTATAGAGACTACTGTCATTAATTAAACATTTAATTACATTTATTTTTGTGTAGGTTCATTCATAGAGACTTGTACTGTAACAGAACACTGAAAAAACAGGCTCACACCACTATCACCAGCTCGGACATACAGTACAGTGTATCAGCAACCAGCCAAGCTTTACTCAAATTTTAAGCTTTACTGGTTTCATTTTTCTTGAGTTCTTAGTTATTTTGTGCAATGCATCTTCACATTAATTTTGAAAGAGGTTGTTACTAAATGACATCAGACTTTCCAAAAAGCCTCATTCCTTGTAACTGTATATTAACACAGCTGTGCTTTTCAGATATAAAGGACATGTGCAAGTAAATATACAGTATATGTGCAGAAATGTTTCTTAAAAGTGAAACTTCACTGAGCTATTAAAACTATTTCAGAGCTGATTGCCATAATTAAAAATAATAGGCCAGTAGTTCACATTGAATTTTGAAAGTATAGTGATGGATGCTAAGGGTGAAATTTTGACATGCAAAGTTATTTTAAAAACTGTTAATGGGAAATTTACCACAATCAAATACGAAATTTGCTTACGCCCTTTTGCATTTTACAAGCTTTAAAATTAATTATTCAAGGGGATGTAATTCTCAGTCGCCTATTTTATTTTATAATTACTGGTTTTATCTGATTCAGGCATGGTTCTCAAGAGAGGTGGCTGTGAAAGTCAGGAAGAAAAAGATAGCATTCCGGAAGTATAAGGCAACACAGAAGGAGCAGGACAGAGAGCTGTACCAGTTAAGGCAGAAAGAAGCAGGGAGGGAAGTCAGAATAGCAAAGGCCCAAACTGAGGAAAAGATAGCCAACTCAGTTAAGAAGGGGGATAAAACCTTTTTATAGGTACATCAGCGAGCGTAGAAAGACAAAGGGAGGGAAAGTGAGGCTGAATAGAATGAACGGTGGGTGGGCAGAGAGGGACAGTGAAAAAGCAGGAATACTGAACGAATATTTCTGCTCAGTATTCACAAAAGAGGAGGGGGAAGTGCCTAATCCAATTAACAGAAGCACTCTTGATAGGGGGGTCGATCCCAGTCCTTTCACAGAATAAAGGGTTCTGCAAGAACTCCTAAAACTAAAGGTGGACAAAGGAATAGGTCCTGATGGAATTCACCCCAGAATTCTAAAAGAATTAAGGAAGGAACTAGTGAAACCACTGGCTACTCTTTTTAATAAATCAGGGGAGGATGGTGTGGTACCTGAGGACTGGAGGAAAGCAGATGTGATTCCCCTTCACAAAAGTGGGACCAAGACAGAGGCAGGAAACTACAGACCTGTCAGTCTGACCTCTGTGGTAGGGAAAGTGATGGAGTCACTTCTGAAGGAAAGAATAATTGAGTACCTAGAGGTCAGTGGAGCACAGGATCCAAGGCAGCATGGGTTCATAGTGGGAAGGTCATGTCAGACAAATCTAATAGATTTCTTTGACTGGGTGACCAAAGTAGTAGACCAGGGAGGGGCTGTGGACATGGCCTACCTAGACTTTAGCAAGGCATTTGACACAGTCCCACACAAAAGATTATTAGTCAAATTAACTAGCGTGGGAGTGGGTCCCAGGGTGGTAGCCTGGGTAAAACATTGGCTGGGCAACAGGACACAGAAGGTAATTGTAAATGGAGTCCACTCTGAAGAAAGGGCGGTTACTAGTGGGGTACCGCAGGGTTCAGTATTGGGTCCAGTCCTTTTTAATGTCTTCATCAGTGACATTGCAGAGGTACTGGAAGGAAAAGTATGCCTTTTTGCAGATGACACAAAGATCTGCAACAGGGTTGATACACAAGGAGGCGTGGAAAGGATGAAAAGGGACTTGGCAAGGCTGGAGGAATGGTCAGACGTGATGGCAGCTAGGATTCAATGCAAAAGTGCAAAATAATGCACCTGGGAAACAAGAACCCAGGGGAAGAATACACAATGGGTGGTGAGGTAGTAACAACAACAAAACAGGAAAGGGACCTGGGGTAATCATATCAGATGACCTTAAGGTTAGCAAGCAATGTGAGAAGGCAGTAGGGAGGGCTGGGGGTGTACTGGGATGTATAGGGAGAGGCATCAGCAGCAGAAAACAGGAAGTTGTTATCCCTCTGTACAGACAGTTGGTGAGACCCCATCTGGAATACTGTGTCCAGTTCTGGAGACCCCATCTACTCAAGGACATAGACAGGATAGAGGCAGTCCAGAGGAGGGCAACTAAAATGGTGCAGGGTCTGCAAGAGAAGCTGTATGAGGAGATACTAAAGGAGCTTAATATGTATACCCTTGAGGAAAGAAGGGAGAGGAGGGACATGATAGAAACTTTCAAGTACCTCAAGGGAATCAACAAAGTCCAAGAGGGTAGCATCTTTCAGAAAAAGAGACTTGCAAGAACAAGGGACACAATTTGAAGATAGAAGGAGGGCAGTTCAGGGCAATGTGAGAAAGTATTATTTCACAGAGAGGGTAGTGGATGGATGGAACAGCCTTCCTGAGGAAGTTGTGGGCTCAAAACTGTGGAGAATTCAAGAGTGCATGGGACAGACATAAGGCAATTCTTGTGGGGGGCAGGAAGATATAGGCTGTTGGTTAACTAGGATCTGCGGCCTATCCTGTAGGTAAGGAAATGGGCAGACTAGATGGGCCTAGCAGTCCTTATCTGCCGTCAAAGTCTATGTTTCTATGTTTCTATGTTATTGCATTGTATTTTAGAAGTGATTCACCACACTATCTTCCACTACAACAAGCTGAAAAAAAACAGAGTGGCATACTAAAAACCTGGTGAATTTGGACATTCTTAACAAATGGTCTCAGTAATGCTGGCCCACCAAATAATCATACAGTTTCATCTGTATGTTCCTGCCAAGACATCAAGACAGCACATTCTACCCTGTACCACATATAAACAAAAGGACATATCTTTAACAATTACACTTGCACTCCTCTGCAATGTGTAGTATCTTAAAAAAAAACATTCTGTCCTAACAGCCTCAGTCAGTGTTGCTATACTATACAGGCTGTCCATAACTGCCATTACTTTTTGGAAGGAGCCATAGTTAAAGAACAGTCAAAGTCATTAGTATTTATTACGTAAAAAGGCACCACCTACCCAGGAAAAATAAACAAATGAATAAACAATGACTTTGCCTATAGTGCAACCTGATTGACTGGGGCACCAGATTCTGGCCAATCATGTTTTACCATAGCAAAGACATCATTTATTTATTTATTCATGTGATACATACTCTTTACTATACTTTCATAGTGACTAACTTTTACTTATTTATTGGGATCTCGGATAACACCTTTGAACTAAAAGCTCATTTACAAAGGTTCTACATCGTAAGGCAATAGACAAGGTATGTGGACATTACAAAACAGATAGGGGTATATACAACAGGCAAGTACATTATGGTACATACAGATACAGATTCAAGCAAGTATAGTTAAAATACATCAGGAAGGAGAAGTCAACTGTATTGCAACAGTACTAAGAGCATAGGTGGACAAGCAATTTACAGTGGTAGCTAAACTTTAGAGCATGCAGGTAGAGTTAGGGAAGGTCAAAAGTGGTTGTGACCAAAGGAGAGGGAGGACAGAAGATATGAGAGCGGGGGGGGGGTCAGAGACAAGGAGTGACAGACTAAGGAGGTTGATAGGGAGCTGATGCTAGCCATCCAAAGGATGGCAGATAAGGGTGAGGTAGTACTGGTTGGAGACTTCAGTATTCCAGAAGTGGACTGGAGCATCCCAGCAGCAGCATCAACTAGGAGCAGATTTATCCTGGACTCCCTCCAGGGTGCCTTCCTCAAGCAACTGGTCATGGAACCAACTCAGCAGAAGGCAATACTGGACCTTGTGCTGACAAACAGGGACAGTGTGATGGGGGTAACAGTGGGGAAGCACCTGGGAACAGTGACCACCAGTCATTGTGGTTTGAAATCACAGAAGAGAACAGAACCAAACCACACAAAAACACGTATCCTGGATTTAGGGGCAGACTTTGGGAAAATGGGGAGATACTTGAAAGAGGCATTAAGGGAATGGGACAGGAATCAGGGTTGAGGAACAGTGGGCAGTATTTAAAATGGGGTTACAAGAACAACAGAATTATGCATTAAGCAGGTTAGCAAGAGGAAAGGAAGAGGAGACCATTATGGTTTTCCAAAGAGGTAGTAAAGAAAGTGAAAGCCAAAAGATTGCATTCAGGCAATACAAAAGGACACAGGCAGAAGGGATAGGGAGAAGTACCAGGAGAAGCAAAGGAGGCAGGGAGGTCAGTAAGTGAAGCCAAAGCTCAGACAGAAGAACACATTGCAAAATCAGTGAGTAGAGCGACAAAACCTTTACAGGTACATAAGCGAAAAAAAGAAAAACAAAGGGAGGATAGTGAGACTGAAGGGGAGGATGGGGCTGCGTGAGGATGACAACAGTAAAGCTGACATATTGAACAGGTATTTCTGCTCAGTCTTTACTGAGGAAGAGGAGGGTAATGGGTCTGAAGGGAGTACAAGGGGTGAGAATGGTGCAGAAATGGACACAAGTCCTTTTACATGAGAAAGGGTCCTGAAGGAACTGGAAGTAATAAGAGTTGATAAAGCAATGGGGCCAGATGGGGTGCACCCCAGGGTCCTTAAAGAACTAAGAGAGGTGGTGGCTGAACCTCTGGCTATCCTGTTTAGCCAATCACTGGAAACAGGGGAGGTACCCAAAGACTGGAGGACAGCAGATGTAGTCCTCTTATACAAAAACAGGAACAAAGAGGAAGCAGGGAACTACAGACCAGTCAGCCTCACCTCGGTAGTGGGGAAGATCATGGAAGCACTACTGAAGGAGAGATTGGTGGAACATGTGGTTGTCAATGGACTACAGGACCCAAGGCAGCATGGTTTCACCTGGGGGAGATCATGTCAGACCAACCTCGTTGAATTTTTTGACTGGGTGACTAGGGAGGTTGATCAGGGAAGGGCAGTGGACATGGCCTATCTGGACTTCAGCAAGGCCTTTGACACTGTGCCACATCAGTGGTGCAAGTGGTAGACAAGAACTACAGGAACTCAGACACTGGCAAATATGAAATGCAGAATGGCAATCCTCAATATCTAGCTGATCCAAAACTAGTAGATTCCGTTAGGGATATCAAAGTATTTCTAGGAAAGTAGCATTGTTGTACAAGTCAAATATTGTTATGGAAACCCTGATTTTGGATCAGAGGCCCAGAAACTGTCATTATGTTGCTGGTTTAAGAATTACACTGCCAGTATCAGTGGAATGAAGTACAGGAACTCCGTTCCTGCTGCAAAAAAGGTACAGGAACTGAGTTCCTGTTCACTTTCATCACTGTGCCACATAGAAGACTACTACTACACAAACTGGGGAATATGGGTGTGGGCAGGACAGTAGTGTGGTGGGTAGGTAACTGGCTGGGTGGCAGGACACAGAGGGTGGTGATAAATAGCTGTCACTCTACAGAGGGAAGAGTGACCAGTGGGGTACCACAGGGATCAGTGCTGGGACCGGTCCTATTCAACATCTTCATCAGTGACATTGCGCAGGACCTAGAAGGCAGAATTTCACTGTTCTCTGATGACACAAAGCTCTGTAACAGAGTAGACACACCAGAGGGTGTAGACAGAATGAGAAGAGACCTGCAGAAACTTGAAGCATGGTCAGGGGTTTGACAGCTGAAATTCAATGTAAAAAAAGTGCAAGATAATGCATATGGGGCACAAAAACCCTGGCACAATATATCAGTTGAGGGGTGAGGATATAGCATGCACCAAACAGGAAAGCGATCTTGGGGTTATCATCTCTGATGACCTCAAGGTAGGGAAACAGTGTGACAAGGCAGCAGGTATAGCAAATAAGATGCTGGGATGTATAGGCAGGGGCATCACCAGCTGGAAAAGGGAGGTCATAATTCCGCTATACAAGACACTAGTGAGGCCCCACCTGGAGTACAGTGTACAGTTCAGGAGAACATACCTACATAAGGACAGAGACAGGGTAGAGAAGGTTCAGAGGCGGGCAACAAAGATGGTGCATGGATTGCATCACAAGTCCTATGAAGACAGGTTGAAGGAACTGAACATGTACTCCCTGGAGTAGAGGAGGGAGAGAGGGGATATGATATACATAGTATCTCACATGGAGGAACAGGGTGCAGGAATACACTATTTTTAAGTGAAAAAGATGTACTAGGACTAGAGGTCATGGGATGAAGTTGAAGGGAGGATGATTCAGAGGAAACGTGAGGAAGAATTTCTTCACAGAACGGGTGGTGGACAAGTGGAACACCCTGCCAGAGGAAGTGGTGGGGGCTGAAACAATCACGGGATTTAAGAATGCATGGGATAGACATAAAGGAATTCTGGAGGTCAGGGGTAAGGGGCAACTGACTTCTAGGAAAACATAAACTGAACTTACAAGCTCAAATGGGCAGACTGGGTGGGCCATAGGCCCTTATCTGCTGACACCGTCTATGTATCTATGAGTAGTCAGAGGGGTGGGAGTGGATTGGAATCTACCCATGGTTACATAAATAGGTGATAAGGCAGGGCTGGGTGATGTGGGGGGAGAGAGGGGTAAGGGAAAAGGTTTTAAAGTAGGGGGTGAGGTGAGGGGAAACTGGGGAAGGGGGTGAACATTGGGGGGATTAACATTTGTGAAGAGAAAGCAGGAAGGCGGGGGGATAAAGAGGGGACAAACTGCATTAGTTCTAAGATGATGGCAGTTCTTTCAGTAACTAGTTTTGGAAACAGACTGCAGGCTTTGATAGCATCCTGCAATAATTCCCAGTTTTCCACAAAGCAAGAATACCCATTTAACCTACTGTAGGATAATTATTGTTAAAGATAATGATTGGTCAGCTTCAAATAAAGCTTTTGATTTTTATTTCTGATAACAGTCAGACAGTGTTTTTACTTACATTGTCATCCTGCATTTCAGAAAAATAAACTTTACATTGGTGTATGTATTCAGAAGCCAGAAAGTGTTCATAAGTGGGGCAGTGTATCTATTATAGCTTTTCAAACATACTTATTGTGTACCAATAAATATATCATGATAAGAGACAATGTAAATAATATTTAGTGCCTCAAATGTCTGTATAATCTATTAACCAGACAGTCATTGCCAAAGATTTTAAAAGATGCTTAGCCAAACACATAAAACACAATTAAATGAATATTCTTTAGATTTTAATGCACACATGACTAAGTAAAAATATAACTACTTTTTTACCTACACATTTTTCCACCTGTAACTTGTGGGCACTGTATTAGGTTTATTTTTGCTAATATTTTAAAGACTAATGTTTCAACAGCAAAGATGAAATAATGTATATTAATAATGCATATGGGGGAATGTTGTGACTGAATTAATGGGGTGTCAGTTTGGAAACATCTTCAGTGTGACACATCATTATCAGAAACCAAAGGAATTACCTCAGCAGGCAATGTGGTGGGGGGGAGGTTAGCAGCACAGACATCGATCAGTTGACAAGAAGCAGTAATTAAGGACAATCTACAGGGTTTTATGTGATATGAGTGCCTCCTGAATGGCATGGCCAGAATTTGCGAGTGATACCCGGTGACCGCCACGTGGGTGACCATACCAAAGCACCAAACAATGCAATGAGTGACCGCAGTAGGAGGTGGGCTGAAGAGCACCATGCACACAGCGAGAGCTGCATGGGAGAGGGGGATATGCATGCTGCAGCAAGGGCGACATTAGAAGGATGCCACAGACAGAGCTAGTGGCAGGAGAAGCAGGATATGGGCAGGGCACAGCAACAGCCTTAGTGCAGCAGTGGAGGTACAGGGCAGCAGTACCACAGGACCAGGAGATGCACAGCAGAGTGGCATGTGCACTGGGCATGTGTGGGTGGAAGGCATACAAAAGGGCTTGGCCAAGGGTAAACCCTATGGGGTGGCAATGGCAAAAGTGCTGAGCCATCAGCATGAAGGGGGTGCATGTGCAGGTAGACAGCCCCAATGGATAGGGACCGGCAATGGCATGTGAGCCTGGGTTAAAAGGGTGACTTCAGGGATGTGGTGGTTGAGCGGGCACCATGGCAGGGTGAACCCACACAGGGTAGGGAGGAGGGCGTACACTGCATGCGATCATGCAGACATGCGATGGTACAGCCCCACTAGGTGGATGGTCACACATGGAATGTGAAGTTGTGTGCCAGTTCACACAGGTAGGCATAGCGGCTCCTGGTGCTGTACTCTGCCACAATAGCATGGATCCAAGCATCCAGGTCACAGTAAAGACATCGGGGCTGAGGTGCCTCTGCCCCTGACACCAGCATCTCTGACTGGATGGCAGTCAGATGTTCCTCCTCCTAGAGGCACTCCAGAAGGTGCCAGATGCTGGGGTGGCATACACTGACCTGGGTGTTAAAGGCCCAGTGCTACCCCTCCACTGCATTGTTGGTATGTGCCAGGCCCTGGACAGTCACCTCATAGCAGTTCCACTGCTCAGTGGGGAAGCTGGCATATCGGCACCCCACGCGCCCGGTGGGTCAACCAATCCAGTTGTCTTCCAAATAGTCCAGCATGGGCTGGAAGTCCTCTTCATTGGTGGTCACGTACTCCCACTTCCACAGCTCATCAAATACCACTGGCATGTCCACTGGTGGGAGGAATGCCAGTGGCAGCATCCGCACATGCAGGGCAAAGTTGGGGTCTGTAGAGTACTGTGCCAGGATGTCAGGCAGCTGTTGCACCCTCCACCACAGGGCCTGGGAGTAGTGAAAGAAACATCCCCTGATGCAGGCCTCCAGGAAGATGGTGCCAACTCTGTGCCAGCTGGCATGCTCATTGTCCATCAGGACTGTGGTAGATGCAATGCCTGGGTTGTGCAGCTTGAGCTGGCCAGTAAGCTGGACATAGGTCTGTGCCCGCCAGACTGAATGACGTGGACAGCGTAGATTTGTCTGAACAGGGTGGGGCATGCCCTGAATGTGCCATCCATGAACCAGTCCATACTGGTGGCCAGCTGCTTCAGACCACAGTCTGTGGTATATACCACAATGTGATCCTGTTCCCTCCCAGTGTCATACAGGAGGAAGCATGTTCCGTCGGAGGCAAGGGTGTACTCCTCTGGGATTATGAGGTCCTATACCAATTGTGAGGTGGTAGGCCAGCTCCATGCCACATGACAAACCTGTTGCACTGTCCACTGAGGTAGCCACACTCCCAGAAGGTGACCGGCCACAGCCGAAGGGGTGCCTGACATGCTTGCCATGATGACCTGGGATGCACTGTCTATTGACCACTGTGCCCTGTCCTGTAGCATTCCAAGGACCCACTGCACACCCACATTGGCTGCATCAGGAGTGTGATTGTGGTCCCTGATGGTGGCTACCACCGTATCCTCGACTATGTGCAGGCAGGCTAGGTAGTGGTACCTGCATGCCTCTGCACACCTCCAATAGGCTTTTTCAGGCCTTTCCTTGACTCATTTATATATGAATCCATTGTGGACAGCCATTGGCTTGCCCTTCTGACTTTGGACATAATGCACGTCCATGGCTACCGATGCAGTCCAAACTGACATGGCTGCTGGGGCTGGCTATCATATAGGTGCTGTCTGCCCCACCCTGTGTGCACTTGGCCACACCCCCTTCCTACCTGGGGCCAATAACTGCACCCCACCCCTCTCGGTCCCTGTGGCCTGTGAGTCTCACTCGCTGTTGTCCATCATCAATGGCCATGGTGTGTCCTCTGCCTGTGTGCTGGCCAATGGCCCCTGCCAGTCGTGTGCCTATTCAGATGAGTGTATGCTTCAATTGTGGGCCTTTGTGGGGGGGGTTCTTCACCTGTTCTGTGGATTTGGTCATCTGTGCACTCAGGTCTTCCCTGTGTGGTGTGGGGGTGGTGTGGTCTGCCACTGTTGCCCTGTGTTCCTGTCTGTGCCCTCCTTCCCTGTGTTCCCCAGTGCTGCCATCTGTGCTGGCCCCCTCGGTTGCCCATTGCCACTGCCTGCCATGGCCTACTGTTTAGACTGTCCCAGGCTCACCCTTCCATGTGGCCTGTTTTACGTACTCGCTCCCTCTGGGTGCAGGCCTGCTGGTGCTCAGGGTCTTGCCGACGGTTTGTCCTGGTGGCACCCTTACTGTGTGCGAGAGCTTTTTGCTCTTCCACTGTGTGTCGGCTTTTTTTTTTCCTTACTTTTTCAGCAGTGGCGCTTTCAGGATCACCCCCAGAGTCCGCGCCATTGAGTAGGTGCTCAACCTGGCTGCTACCCTCTACAGACATAGGAAAGGCATACACCAGTGAGAAACCTTAAATGGGGGGCAGTCAAAGGAGACCTGAACAAAAGAAAAAAGAGTTCTCCCACAATATGGACTTGCTCGTGGTCACACAATATGCAGGAGTGGGCTTTGGGATTCAAACCCAGTTCTCCAGGTCTACAGCTCAGTGCCATAAGCCCCAATGCTACATTATCCTAATCAAGCAATCAAGCAAGTACTCAATCTGAAATAAAAAGAATTGGCATAGAAAAATAGACTACACATGGACCATCTAAAATAACCTGATGTATATTCTTCAATGAATTAAATGTTCAGGGATAATTTTAGGTATTCACATATATTCCAAAGCTGTAACAATGTGATTTAAAGTTTGAGATTCAGTAAAAAATTATTAACTGAAAATATATATAAGTAAATATCATGCCTGTGTTATTGCTGCTTTTTATTGGAGGCTTGGGGCACTGAACTGTAACCCTATGAGACCTGTGTTTGAATCCCACAGGCCCCACTTCCATTTCCTGATTAAACATGACCATTGTAATATGAAGGGATGTAATTGCCTTTCATAGATGTTGACTGCAGATAAGTGCACCCATCCCCCAAGCAATAAAAGCTTGACTTTGTTTCTACTTCTTTTGGGGGATGGGTGTCTCCTGAAAACATTGGGTGGCATTCTAACTAATGCTGAAGAGGAAGGTCGGGGATCTGCATTTTACGCTAAGCAACAATATTTACTCAGCTACACTATGCTATGTTTTCTGGTTGGGTTCCCCACTTAATATTACCATTTTATAAAGATGTGTCCCTGCCTTTTAAAATCATGTCCCTAATCTGTTAGGCAAGAAGTTTGAAGTGCTGTATACTGCTCAATAAAGTTATACACTACTGTGTGTGTTTATTTATTTAGAAAGTGTATGAACTAAGCAGCCATTTCCTATTTGCTGTGACTGTGTGTGAAGCTGGCACTGTCAGAGTAAACCTTACTGACAAAATTGGCTTTTAGTTCAGTTCCTTATTTTTAATTTTTTTTATTAAATATTTCTGCATCTCTTTTTTGTGTCAAGAACAACCATACACATCTTCCATCCATTGAGTGAGTTTTATAAGCAACAGTGATACAATATTTAATTTACTAGACATTATATGAGCAAATCTACTAGACGTCTGTCATATGAATAGTAGAAAAAAATAAGGGACTATCTAGCCTATGTACATAACCTACATACAGATTAAACAGTGGAAACTTTGTGATCTCAATAGTGCCCAGATCAAACACAGGCAGAGGGAATATTGTAACTATGCTCTGTGGTAAAATTAAAGCCAGTTTGGAGAAATAATAAAGTAAGATTCAGCAATGCAGTGTATAAAGTTTAAAGTACAAAAACATCTTAATTAACAAAGCCATGATGTCTATATAGATGTTTAATGCTATATGCAGTAGACACTGAATGTCTATGTAAAACAAAAATATTTATAGGGATTATCAAGCCAAAGGAAATAACCAACATGCTAATAAAATAGTGGAAACTCTGTGATCTGAAATTGTTCCCAGATCAAAGGTAACATTTAAGCTAGCAGGGAGAAATAGTAATGAAAAATTCTGGAAGGCTGTGTGTAATGTTTAAAGTACAAAAGAAATGCACCAGCCAAATACAATTTCAATACTGTTCTTTGTCCAGTACAATTGTTTCATCTTTTTCATTCTGATTTGTCATTCATTATTTATATTCCGATTTTTGGGGGGGGGGGGTTCCAGTCCTTCATCTTCTAGTGGCATTCCCTTGGGTGTTATAGGCAACAGACTCTTTTGCAGTGTTAGGGTGATGGTAAAATAGTAATAAAATTGATGACATCAAAAAACAGTGGGCTGGATATTCAAAAGGGTTGCGCAATGCGCAATAGCGGTGTGCCAGCGCAAGTTAGAAAATGCGCCATTCTGTGATATTCAGCAGGATGCAGTTGCACCACTGAAAACATGCTGAGCAACAGCTGAATGATAATGAAGGCATGTGCAACCAAAGGGGGAGGAACCATGCATAAAGGGCGCAGTGCGATGTTTAAAGACTTTCGCAATGTGCAACAGTGGAGCAGGCAGAAGTTGTGCCATAGCGGAAAAGAGCCAAAATAAAAAGGAGCAAGGAAGAGGTGCAAGAATGCTACAGGGAAGCCACATGAGACAGAGACAGACACAGGGAAACAGGGAGAAAGAGGGCAGGCCAGGCAAACCACACCACACAAGAGGGGCAAGGGAAGGTGTGTGGGGCCATAGAAAGCAGAGGCCAGTAGGTGTACCCGGTGCAGGGGAGGTAGCAGTCAGGACAGCAGGGGGAACAAAGCAACAGCTGTGGGGGGGGTGAACACAAGCCAGGGACATGGACAGTGCCACCTTCCACATAGATGCCATAATGAGGGGTGTGAGAAGGCATGCTGCAGGGGGACGTGGCCATGGAAGGGCCTGTCAGTGGTATGCCCCCAACAGGTAGTACCGAGCCCACACCAGCTTTGAGCTGTACACAGATATTGAGATTGTGGGCCGGTACCACCTGAACAGGGCAATACTGAGGTGGCTCTGTGAGCTGTGCAGTGATGTGATGCAGGCACCCACACGACGGAGTCATGCTCTGTCAATGGAGACAAAGGTAACAGCCTGCATGTGCTTGCTTGCCACGGGTACCTTCCAGAGACCAACAGGGGACACCACAGGCATAACACAGTTGGCCACGTCATGCATCCTCATCCAATTCCTCAGTGCACTGCTGCCACATGGTGCAGAGTACATCCATTTCCCCAGCACTGCGTTGGTGTGCACAGCAAACATACAGGAGTTCCACAGGGTAGCACGTATGCCTGGCGTGCTAGGGGTGATAGACTGCACCCATGTGGCCACACGCACACCACCTCACCCCGATGGAACCACCTACATGAATCATAAGGGATATGCCAGTGTCAACTGCCAGGTGGTGTGTGATGCCAGTGGGTGCATCATCAATGTCTGTGCCACGCACCCTGGGGGAGCACATGATTCCTTCATCTGGCACCAGTCAGCATTGTGCCACTGATTTGAGAGTGGGGACATCCCCACAGGTCATCTAGTGGGTGAGTATGCATGTAGAACTGACATATCATGGGCAAGGTGAGGTATGGCCAGAGGTGCCATGGGTGTGGCCCACAGGGCTTGGGGCAGTCTGACCCTGAACAAGACACTAACCTCCACTATCTCCACACAAGTGACAGAGGATACCCATTCCGTCCATGGCTGCTCACACCCTACCGGTGGCCCACGACCCCATCACAGCAACGCTTCAATGAAGCACATGCCACCACATGCAATGTCATTGAGTGGGTGTTTGGGATGCTGAAGGTGTATTTCCATTGCCTGGACACCTCTTTCAGTGCCCTACAGTATAGCGCCTCAAAGGCCTGTGGGATATTCCTGGCCTGTTGCATCCTGCACAACATGGCCAAAGACTGTGGGATAGCCTTACAAGTTGAAGAGGGTGACAGTGATGGGGATGATGGTGATGCCGGTGATGATGGGGATGGGCAGCCCCACCCTTGGCTGACGGGACCCCCAACTGATCCGGCTGGCACAGCTGCACCGGGACACCATCACAGAGAAGCACTTCAGCCAACACAGGTAAGTCATGGTGCCATGTGCAACCACCAGTGGCTAGGTCACAACCCACATACACACATCGAAACACACTAGGGGTGCATGCTGGCAAGGGATGTGGCAGGGCACAGAAGCACACACGTACAACCAGGGAGGGGTGAACAGTAACATGCCACATGGACGGACACACACATGCACGCACAATAGGCACAAAGTGCGCAGGGGTCAGGTGCAAAACAGAGCCGGAATGCAAACACTAGTAACACACATGTCCACAGGCCACCACGTCCACTGACTGTCCATGCACATGTGTCAGATGCTGGGCACCATCACATTTTGTTGTACAGTGCAATGCAGGCATCATCATGCACACGTACCTGTGGACAGCAGCTAGGAGGGTGTGCAGGTGGACTATGTGTCTGCGTGCAGGGTCGGGCATCCACCCATGCACTGCCCAATGAAACACAGAATGCACACAGGGCAGCACCAGACAGTGCCAGTGCTGGAAGACAGTTCAGTCTTGCAGCACAGTGCCATGTCCACCTCGGCTGCATGAGCGGCCCCGCTAAGACCCAGAAGCACTGGCAGGCTGACCATGGGCCTCATGGGGTGGCACCAATGGTACACCGGGGGTTCCACTGTGCGAACATGACTGTGCCTGCACAGGGGTCTGCAGCACACCGAACATACCTGCACCAGGAGTGCTCAGGATGCCCACAGCTGAAATGGGCATCGCCAGGGTGGGTGCCATACAACGCTGGGAACAGGGAGTGGATAGCGAACTGTGTGGTGTGAGCAACACATGGGCATTTGACTGTGTGCCCATTGTGGCTATGACAGTGATTAACATCTGTGTTTGCCTGTCAATCGCAGTGGTCACATCCTCCTGCAAATGGTCAGTCTGTGACAGGATCCTATAGGTGTCCCTGCTGTGTCACTCCTCGACCCGCTCCACAGCCACACACAGTGCTTCCACGGACGTTGCAAGCTGCATCTGCTGCTGTACTGATGCCTGCAGTAGGTGGGTGTGCTCGTCAAAGAGGTTGTCTTCCACCTCGGTATCCCATCCCTCAGGGTATGCAAGGGCCTGATGTTCAGCACCCCTTGAGGATGGGCACTGCTCACCATAACCAGGTATGGGTAAGTCCACAGGTGGTGCACAGATGCCACCACTGAACCCTGAACCCCCAGTCCCGGTGGGCGACTGCAGCTGCCACCCCTCCACCTGCTGTGCCCAAGGGATCAGTTGTTCCACCGCTGTGGCCGCAACAGTCCCACTGTCCTGACCAGCCACCGGTGCTGCCCCACTGGTGCTGACAGACACAGCCTGGGACTGTGCTGACACACTGACACACACATTGGAACCAGCCAGGTCCATAGGCATGAGCTGGACTGCTGTGTGTCCATTCCATGGCACTCACATGTCACTGCCCATGACGGTCATGTCTTCATCATTGGTGCAGGTCTCTGCCACAGCCACAGTGTGCTGGCATCCTTGGATGCCAGAATGCTGAGACACAGGAAGGTCCTCCCCCCACACCTGTCTCAACGACATCAGTGTGGACAGCCAGGCGGACCCACTGTTGCAATGCTCAACGGATACCTGTGGAGGTGGATGGTCACTCCTCCAACTCCAGATGACTGTCCGTAGTGGACAGGCCCTTCACTGCTGACCCATGCAGATGCACAGGATCTGTAACAGAAAGTAAGGTCATGTTACTGCATGTGATCTACCCTGCCCCCCCGACAGACCATGACTTACCATGCAGTGATGGGCTACCACATGTCTGGAAGCCACCTCCTGGAATGCCCTCTATGGCACTGAGCTGCATGCTTGCAGCAAGCCTGTCCTCTGCCGGTGTCAGCTGCACCACCTCTGGCTGGTCCCCGCCTGTTGCAGCACGTGCTGCCCTGATGGCAGCCACCTTCTCCTTCACCCTCCTCCTGTCAGTACCCATCTTCTTCTTACACTCCTGCACAGAGTGCTGGTGGCTGCTGTGCAGGTTGACGGCATGTGCCACCCCCTCCCAAGCAGCAGCACAGGCCTGAGGGGTGCCCCGCCATCCACTGAGCAGTGGCTCCTGATCAAGGTAGGCCTCGAAGAGTGCCTCTGTCTCACCATGGGTGAAGTTGGGCATCCTCTTCTGCCCACCATCGTAGTCCTTCTCACCCAGATCTCGCTCGGTCATTATTCAGCCTGTAAGGATGACAGTGGTTACCTGTGACTGTGCAGTACAAAGCAAGTCCCTGATACCACAGTCCAGACCCCCACACAGCATGCAACTTACCAATAAACTGCAGTAACCGAATATGGCCACTGCAGAAGTTTGGCGCATCTATATAGCGCAATCCATGCAAATTAGGTGAGAAGCAACTTTAATTAGATGCAAATCACACTGCTGCACCCTTGAATGGCAGATCGGATGATTAGCATATGACGGCTGAATATCACGCCGTTGCGCTTTGTGCAATTGTATTGAACGTGCTGAGCCAATGGTGCAGTTCTGTGGCATGCGTACTACACCTCACTGTGCGTGCCCAGGTAGCTTATGCAGGTGTCTGCTGAGCTGATGACGTGCTGTGTGCGGTAGGCAATGCAGGGCACAGCCACCATTGTGCCAGTGGTGCTGTGGTGAGGGTCACTACATGGCGCTGTGGCACAACTGTGCGTTAGTTTGCTATGGTGCTGGCACACAGGCAACCAATCGCGCTAGACGCATACATGTCTGATGGCACTGTGCATGGCCTTGTGTCAGAGACCCATGACCCTGTGCCCGACCTTTGCTCCCTTGGCACCATACGTCCGGCATGGCTGCACCTCTATCGTGCTGTTTGGTAACAGTGCGATAGGGAATGTTGGCGCTGCACCACGCAGCATTTCCATGTGGGTTACCGCACTGCAGAGCACCATATTGCTTACTATAGCGGTTGAGATGGCACGCAGGAGAGCCCCACAATGGAGTGCCTTTGAGCTGGCAAACCTTATGGCCATTGTGGAGCCACACTATGGCCCACTGTTTGGAGTAGAGGCACTGGGCAGGGCCAGGACCCAGGTCTGGCAGGAGGTGGCCACTGACCTGGAGGTGGCCACTGGATGCAGAAGGACAGTGGAGCAGTGCAGGCACCATTATGGGGACCTCAGGAGGAGGGAGCAGGAGCTACTTGCCCATCGGAGGTCGCATGCCAGGAGGGGCATGGTGCCTCATCCAGGTGGGTGATATGTCTACACACTTGTATTGTCCATATGGGTAACACTGTCTTATGTGTTCAACACATAGGGGAGGGATAGTCTAGGGTTGGCTGTGGCAGTGTTTACAGGGTATGGGGTGGGTGGATCTGGCTGGGTGGGTTGGTACACACATTGGAGCAGAGGGACTTTGCTTTGGGATTGTACTGAAGTTTTTCTCTCCTTTTTTCTCCCACAGGTGTGGACGAGCGGCAGCAGATGGGGGATGGGCAGCAGAGGGAGGAGGACACAGTACACAGGTGTGTCGGGGACCACCACCACCAACAACAATGGCCCGATGAGGGTGAGTGTCATGACACCATGATTACTATTGCATGCTGTGTTACAGGGTGGGAAGCAGGGCATGGCCACCATCCATGGACACCACTGCCATGTACGTGACTTGTGACAGTCAGCACTGTCCAGTGGCACTGCATGTCTGGGAGTGCATCAATGGTGGTCCATGTGTGCACTGGGCACATGGCTGTGGCATTGCCTGCACACCACATAGCCATGTTACTGTATGGCCTTGGTTGTGCTGTACTGGACATGGGCGGAGGTGTGTGCAGTGGTCCACATGGCTGTTGCTGCCTGGTTGGGCATGTCTTGTGGACACAGTCACTGTGGGTGGGCGCACACCATCACAGGAGCGTGGCACATGGCTGTATGCCATGCATAATGGGTGAGTTGCAGGGGGATGGACAGTCACACCTATTGACTCTGATCCCTCATCCTAGGTGAATGGCTACTCCTGCAGATCCAGCAGGCTGTGCAGGAGCTGCTGCAGGTGGCACGGGAGTCCCTGAACATCCTGAGGGACATACACCAGCATGGGGTCATGAGGAGGAGGAGACGGGCCAGACAACAGCCCCAAGCGGAGGAGGACCAGGCTGGCTGCTAATGTCCACATGAACCTGCCTTCCCCCCTTTGACCAACCCTCACACCCCACCTTCCCTCTCTCATACGTTCACCCCTGCCCCTTAACCACCCCTACCTTGTTTCTGTCCCTCACCCCCATTTTTACATAGTTTTCTGTATATAGTTGTGTTTTACATATTGCAATAGAAATATTTTGATATGAATACTGTGGTGGTCTCTGATTTGTAGCTGGCTATAGGTGCTCAGCTGCAGTGGTGTGCATGGCATCTGGGTTGGTTCAGTCATGGGTATGTGTGTGTGTGTGTGTGTGCGTGGGGAAGTGTCTATGGTGTGGGAGTGGCTATCAGTTGGTGACTGTGGTGTGAGTGTTGCTCCCTGTGCATTGCATTACTGTGAGCAGTGGTCCATGGTGCATGCTCTGTGTCCATTGTGCCCCTGTCAATCCATCATTGGCCTGTGCAGCTGACACCCTTGCATGTCTGTGGCCTGCAAGGTCTACTGCCTTATCAGTGGTGGCTGTCCATGCAGGTCATCCACTGTGACTGTCACAATGCTGGGTTGCCTCTTGTCACTGGTGTGGTGCATGTTTGCCTCGGGTGACACTGTGGCCTCCACAGTCGATGTCCCACCTCCATGCTGTGGCTTGTGTGTGTTGCAGGGGCTGTGCACCACTGGCTGTGACTTGTTCTCCAGGCATATGATAGTGGCGTACAGGACCACAGTGCATGCACAGGGTGGGTGTCACCCCTATGCCATGGAGGACTGCAGGCTGTGTGTGCTCAGTTTTCATGGGCCCACCCTGGGGGCTTGGTTGCCACACTACTGCATCCCTGTGTTATTGTCCCCATGGGTATGGGTGTGTGTTTGCCCCTGCACTGTGTTGCATCCAGTGTGATGCATGCTTCCACGCACCACTGTGGGTGTCTGTGCTGGCTGCATTGGCTAGGTGGTGGGTCGGGATGTGTCACTTGTCTACTGTGCAGGGTGCTGTATCAATGGTGGTGGTGTCAGGGGCATGCCCTTTCCCGTGTGGGGTACCTCTTGTGTCGATGCATAGTCGGTCTCTCAACTATGCCTCAGGGGGATTGTGCATGTTGGCACTGTGTCTGCTGTTGTTACATTGCCGTGTGCTGCCACCCACTGCTGGGTGCTCATGGTGGAGCTGGCTTGTATGGTTCTGTGGTACATGAGGTTGCAGTGTGACAGTGGGGGTGGTGGTATGCATGGGGTTTCCTGCAGTGGTGGTCAATGCTCATGGGGTGTATCTGGGGGTCACAGTGCAGGGTGTGCTGTGCACTGGGGGGCTGGTGTGGCATGAGGTGATCTGCCCTCCTTGAGTGGCAGTCTCAGCTTGCCGGTGGGTGTGCTGGGGCACTATGGCCCAGCCATGCTTTGTTTGCTTGTCCCCATGGGCCGGTGGATATTCCAGCACTCCCCCAGTTGTGCTGTGCTTGGGGTGTGGGGGTGCATTGTCAGTTCTGCAGTGTGTTCCTTTGCTCATCTGTGGCATAGGTGGTGGGCCCCTACCTACCTCCCTAGTTGTGCAGTTACATTGCTCTGCTGCTGGGGAGTGCCCTGCTTGCACTGTGGCACCTCTGGGCAGCTCAGCTGGGCAGCCCTTGTTGCACTATAGCTCATCATATCTGCTTAGCTTCCCCTTCCTAGTTGTGCTATGGCTCAGGTTGTGCGATATTCAGACATTAGCTGTTGGCGCAATTTGGCTTGCTCCTTTTTTGAATATCGCGTCTATTGAACATGGGCACAATGGACTTGTGCTTGCTCCTGCTATTGCGCACTTTTTTGATGCAGTTTGAATATCCAGCCCAGTGTATGAAAATCAATGAATATAATAAAATGCTGTCCTAATAACACAGTGATTTGCAGAAATACTTTGCTGCACCACACTACAAGGCAACAATGGCAGTAATGGTAGCATCAGAAATATATACAGTAGGCAGAATCTATACCTGTGTATAATACAGTATGTGGAACATTTTACACTACATACAAAGCAATTTTTAAACATATTTTACAAATGGCTACAAGCCTCCTTATTTTGTCTAAAACAGACATTCACACAGTGCTCTATTTTATCAGCTGGGGCAGTCTTCAAATAATGCATAGAAGAAATTATTTATGAGTGATTTCTAAAGATTGTACCAGTAGTCAGGAAGGTGTATGCTACAGAGACCACAGGGCAACCATCAGTAAACAGTGATACAAAATCAGCACTGTAAATAGTCACATTGTAACTGGTTTTCTGTTCCAAAATAAGACTGCATGCAGGGAATGGGGGAAAACACAGTACAGAACTTGTGTAGTTTCTGTCATGAAATCACTGGCTTAATGAAAATGTGATGATGTAGTGTGACTGATGGGCAGATAGAACAAATGGACACAGTGGCACACTATGGGTGACTGTACACAGCCATTTCACTTAACACTGCCATTGTACATTGTCAAATACAGTACATTGAGTAGAAGATGAGCTACTGTCTCTGTCAGTAGCTTGGTGGATTGTGTGCATGCCTATAATGTTGGGTGTTAATAAGGCCTGGATTTCAGTCCCTGTTACAGCAGTTTCTTTTTGTCTTTTCCCCAACGTGTGCTCAGTAAGATTGTAGGTCACTTTTCCTTTCAGAATTTGATGTGGCTCCCTGACTTTGCAAGGCAGCATTGATGGCAGTAGGCTAACATGGCTAGTCTAAGGTAAAATGCTTCTGTACATTCAGCAGTAGTGTGCCACTGTTTCCATCTGCTCACTACATTTTGCCATTTTCATTCAGCCTGGCATTTTGTGATAGCAGCCACACAAGTTCTGTTTTTTAATTATTTAGTTGTTTGAATTGGATGGTGGGGGGTGGGAAATACTGCTGGTGACAACCTCTTCTCCTGAACACCTTAAGTAAGCAATTCTCTGTGATGCAGGTGTGAAGGGCTTGATAATGTGGGATGATGCATCTGTGCTAGTTTTCTTGTCTGTTCTTTGCAAAGTAAATGAGGTGAAAAGCATTGAATGGGAGCCAAAAAACAAAGAAAACCAAGACCTAGCATGCCTCTCAAAATAAAATGCATGTCATTTGGTAGGAAAATCAGATCACATGCTCCATATTCCACTTGCAATGCAAAAAAAAAAAATAAGTAACTGCAATGGGAAAAAATAATAACTGAAGCATGGTCAAGACTTCTTACAGGAAATTTTTTTTGTGGCAATGTGTGTAAATGTAAGGGCTTTTCCTTGCACTAAAAGAGGTAGCACACAATGGCTGCATTGGTTAAGCCTACCGAGTATGTAACCTGCTTCTAATGCAAATTTTTGCTTGATTTCTGCCACTACAACTTTTCAGAATATCCTGAACTTAGCATTAGACAATACACACAGACTACAGCAGTTGTAAATTACAACATTTGTTTATTTATTTATTTATTTAGTTTTTGTTGACCAGGTAAGTGCACTAGACAAAGCCTGCCTATTTTCAGGCACGACCCGGGGGGAGGGGGATACAGATGAATGCCAACTGATCTTGAACCAGATTAAGCTGTTGGTGGTATTTTTAGTGAATGAGGGAAATTTGGCCAGGACACCGGGGAAATTCCCTTCTAACATGGTAACAAAGTGCTTTGGTACTGGACAAAATCTCAAGAACCAGCATGTTTGCTTATCTGGAGGCACAGAGGTGACCATTCCCCAGACTGAGTACTGATACACTGAACTGTACAAGCAAACTTTAGTATCAGAATGTTTTCCAAATTCATGCTGTTTAACCCTCAGTGCAGGTTGTTCCAGGAATCTGTCCAGTTCCATATTAAAAGCCTGAATCGCATCAGCCTTCTATATCCTGACTAGGAAAGTGTCCCACATTCTAATAACCCTGTATGTGAAGTAATACTGTTTGAGTTTCCCCTTATCCTGACCAATCTCATTTTTGAATATAGCGCAGTGTTTTAAGGCTCTGAGCAGCAAATCTTGAAACCTGGGTTTGAATCTCATAGCCCCCACTTGCATACTGTGTGACCCTCAGCAAGTCACTTAACTTCTCTGTGCTCCCAGGTCACACCTGTAAAGAAGATCTCAGCTTAGTGTGCCACTCCTGGTTAAACAACTGAATACATGCCACCTGATTTTGTTCTGCTGTGTCTATCCCTATTAGTCTTTAGAATAATGTGACTATTGTGGATTATTGTGAGGCAGTTTTGCACAGTGATTACAGCACTGAGCTGTGAACCTGGAGACTCAGATGACTTGAGTTTGAATCCTAGGATTGCCACTCGCACATTGTGTGTCCTTGAGTTACTCACTTAAAGCAACAGTGCAGTGGAAAATGTTTTCTCAGACACAAAGTTTCCAGCTTCATCTTAAAATGTGTTGGAATGCATATGAAATATTGTATTTTAGGTGATTTCTTGTCTGTTCACTATTTTTTTATCCTTACTGTGTGTAATTTTAAAATATTATTTTATTGTCAATGAAGCATCAGCATTTTTCTTCTTGAGAAATAAGTAATTTACTGTAGAACATTTATAAAATACCTAAATTCAGACAGAATTGAGAATTGTACCAGCCAGATAAGGCACTCTGGGCAGAACTGCCTGTTTTCAAGGGTAACCCGGGAGTACTGAGGTCAAGTGACTTGCTTAAAGTCAACAGTATGCTAATGGAGGTTGTGGGAATTAAACCAAGGTCTGCCAGATGCACCAAACTCATTCTTAGCTCATTACTCTAACCTCTCAGTTATTCTGTGATATGCTTGGAGAGGTATGAGAAACCTGAAGAAGTGGGCTAGGTAGTTGGTAAGCCTGAAGTGGAATTGAGCCTAACAGGCAACAGAGAAAAAGAGCATAAAAAAAGAAGTGATTACCATGTTGCTATAGTTTTTGTAGGCTCATAAAAATATGTTAACCCAAAATCAGCAGAAGTGTACATTCAACATTGCAAGCATAATTTATCGGTTTATAGTCTGTCCCATGCAAACTGTATACTACCAGTCCACACAGACTTTTAATTATTACTGGTGGGACTTTAACATGCACAACATGCATGTTGGCAAGCATCAAGGTCCCTATTGTGGTGTTTCTTTAGTCAAGACATATTTTATGATTATCTAACTTGTTTGAATGGTCAGACAGCTTTACCTGCAGTCTTATTCAAACTCACTGTCTTGCCCAAGTCTGCATGGATTCACAGCAGGAAGGTCATGTCAGACAAATCAAATAGATTTCTTTGACTAGGTGACCAAAGTAGTAGACCAGGGAGGGGTTGTGGATATGGCCTACCTAAATTGTAGAAAGTCATTTGATACAGTCCCACAAAAAAGATTAATATACAAGTTAGCCAGCCTTGGAGTGGGTCACAAGTGGTAGCCTGGATAAAAAATTGGCTGGACAACAGGACACAGAAGGTAATAGTAAACAGAGTCCACAGTGAAGAAAGGAGGGTAACTAATAGGGTTCCACAGGGTTCAGTACTGGAATGAGTCCTCTTTAATGTCTTTATAAGTGATATTGGAGAGCACCTGAAAATAAAAATATGTCTCTTTGCAGACAACACAAAGATCTGCATCAGGGTTGATACACGAGGTGAGGTAGAAAGAATGAAAAGGGACTTGGCAAAGTTGGAGGAATGGTTAAATGTATAGCAGCTCATATTCAATGTAAAGAAGTGCAAGGTAATGCACTTGGGAAACAAAAACCCAGGGGAAGAGTACACAATGGGAGGTGAGATACTAAAAACAACACAAATTGAAAGGGACCTGGAAGTAATTATATCAAATGACCTAAAGGTGGGCAAGCAATGTGAGAAGGCAGTAAGGATGGCTGGGGGGATACTGGGAGGTATAGGGAGAGGCATCAACAGTAGATAACAGGAAGTTGTTATCCTCTGTACAGACAGTTGGTGAGACCCCAGCTGGAGAACTGCATGCAGTTCTGGAGACCCCATCTCCGCAAAGACATAGACAGAGTGGAGGCTGTTCAGAGGAGGGCAATCAAAATGGTGCAGGGTCTACTTTAGAAACATATGAAGAGAAACTAATGCAGCTTAATATGTATACCCTCGAGGAAAGGGGGGGCATGATAGAAACTTTCAAGTACCTCAAGGGAATTAACAAAGTCCAAGAGGGTAGCGTCTTTCAAAATAAGAGATGTGCAAGAACAGGGAGGCACAATTTGAAGCTAGAGGGGGACAGCTCAGAGGTAATGTTAGAAAATATTTTTTCATGGAGAGGGCTGTGGATGCATGGAACAGTCTTCCTAAGGAGGCTGTGGGGTCAAGAACAGTGGGAGAATTCAAGAATGCATGGGACAGACATAAGTCAATTCTAGTTCAGGGTAGGAGGAAGTAAGCTGTTGGTTAACTAGAATCTGCAGCTTATCCATCAGGTAGGGAAATGGACAGACTAGGTGGATCAAGCAGTCCTTATTTGCCATCCAATTCTATGTTTCTATGCCCACTAGATGACAGAGATGTGCTCCATTTAAGATCAGACATATAGTACAGTACTTTGCATTTGCAATGGTGCAATCTCACTGATAAAAGGAGTTTACATTTGCTAAGTTATAGAACTTGTTCTTTAATTTTTTTTGTGTGCTTTGAACATCAATATGACATGGGTTATATATACAATACTGATCAGAAAAGTTTCCAGCATTTAGTAATCTGAAATTTGGATGATAAATGTGGAGACAGAGCATACAGTTATTTACAATAAACACAAATGCAGAGGATGACAGTCCGGGAAGAAAAATATAGGGAAAAAATAAAAATCAATCTTGGTCAGTTGAATAATTATAATTTCTTGTGGAGCAGCAGGGAGTTATAAATTATTTATTATATATGGGGATGTTTTTATATTAACTGTGGATGCTTTTCTTTTTTTATGCTTGTGTATAGAGTGCCGTATAGCATTTATAAATCATGGTGCGTCACTAAAGCAAAATGTACAATATACTCAGCATTGTTACAGTTTTCAAAAAGAAAATCATGTTCATTCGGCAGCTACTGATCAAGACACTGATTCTGTTGATCAGTATTGCACCTCTGATTCCACTCCCAACTCCAAACTTAACAGAATGATACTGGATACTTTCAGGAACAAATACAATTATAGTTCCTGAACCATTACTGCTTCAACCTTTTTATTTGTCATTCTGCTAACCTTGTCAGGAGGGTCTATGATACAGGTTCAAGTCGGTGGTCATATTGGGAGCTAAGACAGACCTTTCATAGTCTCTATCTCGGCTGTGCTGTTTGCTTGACATTGCTAACATGCAGTGGTGTACAGTATAAACTGTAATACTATATTTGCATCTGAAAATGTTTAATTTTATAAACAGGGGGATCTTGGCTTGTGTGCAGGGGTCCACTAAACCAACAGGGGAAAATGTTTAATTTGAAACAGGGGAATCAGGGCTTGTGGGCAGGGTGCACAAAAAGAACTGGGGGAAGTGTTTAATTTGAAACAGGGGGAGCGGAGCTTGCAGGCAGTGATACACTTAAACAATTGGGGAAATACTTTTTAATTTGAAATAGGGGACCATGGCTTGAGGACAGAAATCTACTAAAACAAATGGGGAACATTTTTTAATGTTAAACAGGGGGATTGGGGCTTGCGGGAGGGATCCATTAAAACAACTGCAGAAAAATGTTTAATTTTAAACAAAGGGATTGGGGCTTGCAGGCGGGGTTCCACTAAACATGGCTATGGATGATGGGAGATGAGCACATACAGTACGAAGAAATGACTTCACTTACACAAAAGTGTTTTGCACATAGGAATGCTACACTGTGCCCAGAGACCCACAGAATAAAAATACAACTGATTAACTGGAGGGGAGCTATTTAGTGGGGAAACAACACAGTGAAGTTGAGTTGCACCTCAACATATGGAATGAAGTGGCAACTGTTTCAAAGGGCAGTTAGGATGAGGTACTGCATAAAAGCTGTATAATTACATATGCATACTGTATAGTATATCAGACAAAACACATAGTGACAGCATAAGCTTGTAGTGAACAGATAAGCTTCAAATTTCTACAACTACTTTACTGGTAGGGAACTTTCTATTTGTAAAAAAAAATTTAAAAAATACACATGTGTACCCAACAGTGAGGGAGAAAAGGACAATATTAGGGGGGGCAGTTGTGGACTGTGGGGACACCTGCAGGAGAACTGAAACTAATTATGATAAATTAAACTGCAAACAGCACCACCTGGTGCAATTCAGCTGCTGCTGAAGAGGATTACTTAATTTACTGGATTAACAATACACTTACCACATTCCTGAGTGGTAATGAATTATTTCTAGGCACCGGTTTGTGTACCGCACCCTCCGTGGAATACCTCATTACCATTAAACTTTTCTGTAACAGGCACTGTATGCTGTGCAGTACATAGGAGATCTTCCAGACATAATGGACTTTAATGTTTGCCAGTAATGGATTTCAGTGCAGCCACAAATACCAGTACTAGTCAGAGCTGCTCTGCAAGTGATTTGGATACCGGTGTTGAGTGCAAATGTGGAGAGAGCCTTCTTGGTCTATGGACAGATCCACACAGACCAAAGATGCAACTTGCTAGTAGACAATATGAAATTACTATCCAGGATTATGTACAATAAGTCTAAGGATTAGATTTTTGGATGTTTTCCACAGAAGTTTTGCACACAAGGCTGAAGCTTGGCTAGTCGAGGATGGTCTGGTCCTTAACCCCAATAAGACCAAAGCACTCCTGTTTGTTCCAAAATTCCTGGGTCCTTCCTTGGCACACCTTCTCCCACTGGTCATTGTATCTGGCTCTACAATCAAGGTGGTCCTGTCCTTCAGATACCTAGGCCTTACACTAGATCGGGGCTCACTCTAAAACCACATGTGGATTTGGGGACAAAAATCATTCACTAAAAACTTGGCCTGCTCTACCATGTTAGCGCTAACATGATTCTGGATGCAAGACTGGCAATTGCAGTGTTTCCTCCTACCAACTCTTATCTATGCTGCCCCAACACTACTCGGCATTGCAAAACTTGACCAATGTAGACTACAAACTCTGTACCACAAAATCACATGATTCTCCACTAAAGCCCATCCAAGGACCCACCACTGTGAAGCCCTTAACACACTCAACTGGCCCACCCTTAACCATAGGCTCCAGTACCCCCTGTTAAGCTGGACATATAAACTTCTTGTTGATGATCCTCCTGCAGGGCTGATCAGGCTACTTGCCCCAAAGTAGTCTGGCAGACCAAACCACACTTCATGCAAAAAACTCCTGGAATTTCCCAGGACTAGACCCATAGCTGGCACTAAATCCTTTGCTCATATAGCCCCTATGCTATGGAATAAATTCCCCGATCACCTTCAGGAATCCCTCTCCCTAGTGACATTTTAGAAAGGACTGCATGCTCACTAGAAGCACCAAGTTTGGTTGACAGTAAATCTGTTGACCACCTACACAGTGATGGCACAATACCGATGCAGGTATTGTGCCACCCCAGCCTCCAGTGTTTTCTGTGGGGGGCTCTGCCCCCTGCACCCTCCGGACTTTAGGATTCTCAACTCAAGGTCAGATTTGGTCCAGGGAGGGGGAAGGGCACTGGGGAAAAGTGAAATATGGAAACAGACCATTACAGCTACCGTCGCTATAGTGGTCATTTTCTGTGTTTTGCCGACAGGGTGTCAGGCTAAGGGGGGCCACCCTGCTCACCACCTAAACCCTAGCCCCTGCTCCTGTACTGAAGGCTAGCTAATCTTCTGCCTGCAGTTTAGCTTCTAAAAGTTTAATGCCCCAAGTCCATCAGCTGCCACTACTGAATTGTGCAATTGTGCTGCATGTAGCTGCTCTCTCCCATGATAACTGTACAGTCTCATTGTAATCCTGTACTCTATGTCCTATGCTGTATTACTTGAATGTATCTTAAATGGCTACTGCACTGTATTGCTCATATGTATCTAAAAAGACTGAAGCCCTATGGTTATCAGCTGCCACTGTTGATTTGTGTAAACGTGCTCTATATCTCCACTTTCTTACATGAAAATTGTATACTGTCATTACATTTCTGTACGCTATGTCCTACACTGTATTAATTGCCTCTATATGCTCATCTCTATGTAACTAACTCTGGGTCGCCAATGAAAAGGGGACTTTCAGGGCCCAGTGGACTTACATGGTCAACAAAATGTAATAAATAATTAAATAAAGTTTGATTAAGTTATATAGGGTTTAAACATTTTCAATTGTATTGGCTATTTTTCACATTAATTTGTATAACATGTGTGCATATAATGTAGGTTTTGGACATTTTCCACATATTTATGATTTACTGTTTTCCACATATTTTACTTCCTTCAACAGTTTTCACAATGTGTGCACTGTTTTTCATTTGATAGAAGTTTTGCACATTTGATGTAATTGCAGAGGGTTTAAACATTTGCAATAATTATGTAGACTGATTTTTCATATTCCTTGGCATATCATGTATTTATATACTATAGGTTTTAGTTTACCTGTTTTTCACTGTATATTCTGTCACACTGTATTGTGTGATATGGGCAGACAGTTCTGAGTGCTGTATGATCATTTTTTGCAATATAATACAAATGTGTATGGACTGTCTCCCATGAGAAAGGCTGAAACAGCATGTGAGATCACACACACACACACACACACACACACACACACACACACACACATATATATACACAGGTTTTAGAGACAAGGTGTGACGTGGAAGGCCTGAAGCTAATTACAGAGTAGAACAGGCCTTGATCAAGAATGTCCTGTTTTATCTAAGTTAATTATAGAAAGGAAGAAGCTTGAGTTGAACATATCCATTTTATGACATTTGGAGGGAAATGCAGGTTATTACACATGGGTGCAAAGTTGTAAATGTTAATTGATGTCTGTGTGAGAGAGGAAGCTTATCATAGATCAAAGAAATGTCATTTGAATAACAACATGCATTTTGCTGAGGTTGCAGAATTTAATACTTGGAAAAGACATCCTGTTTTTATACAGATTTTTTTTTATATATTCTAACAGGCAAGAGCTGGGTGACCTCACACAAATAGGTGTGGAAAACCAGCTTTTAAACATTATTCTGTTTTCCTACAGTGACACAAATGTTTAGACTCTGACAAAGAAACTTCTACAGCACTGTGAGATAAGAATACCTTAGAACAGACAACTCTAAGTGTATTAGTGGTAGGAATCTGCACTTTTAAACCTGTTTTATTTAAGTGATTTGTATGTCTTGTGATATAATAGTTCTGTATTTTATGTGTTACATATGTTTTATCTATTTTAGTAAAACTCTATTTTTAGAGCTTACTTGATCTGTCTTTGATTTCTTTCCTTTACAAGTAGAGTATATATGGTTAAGGCAGATACTGTGCATCAGCTTGAATGGTGATACCAAACTGGAAAAAGGTAAGAATAATCTGAGGTCTTTATTAAAGTTTAAGAGTTCATTTCTGTACACCTGGTTAGGTGCCATTAGGCAAAGATATCTGCCCCCCCAAAACAGAATTATCTGAGCCTGTGCATTGGGTATGCTACCAAGAGGTTCACAGTTTGAATCCTTCCAAGACTTGAGATCAAAGGTTAATTCAAACCCACAAAGCAGACAAGAGGGTTATCTTGTTCTGTTAACTGTTCACAAGACTGTGCTCAGAGGTTGGCACTTTGGGAGTAGAGGGCTGACCTGCTGAGTGGGTTTGTGACAGATTGGGTGGCAGTGGTGGACTAATTTTGGTATTATAAGCTTTTATTGTTCAGTGTGTCAGCTGAGACCTTAAGCTCATTTGCAAAGAAAAAAAGGCAGTGATTTATTTTTTAAAAGGAAACAGAACTATCTCACTTGGCGTATAGTCAAGTTCCTACCTGTTTTATTTTTTTTCTGAAAGTGGATGACAGAGTAGCAGTAGTGAGGGAGGAAGATGACTTCCAACTACAGCAGGCACACTGTAGACTCCTTAAAGCAGTTGTGCGGGGACAGAGGAGTCCCATTTGTGGTGAAAGCCAGCAAGCAGAACCTCATAGATGCCCTGATGGTAGCAGATACCCAGAGCAGCTAGTCACAGACCTTGACTTAAAAGTACCAAACCTCGAGTGTGGCAGTACTAGTGGTCAGTGCAGTGTCCAGATCTGATGAGGAGGGCACCAGGGCCACTGTCAATGAAGGGCCACAGCAGCAGAGGAAGGTCACCAGTATCCTGGATCCAGAAGTACTCAGGCTGCATATTGAGTTGTGCAGGCTAGATCTGAATTTCCAGGAGAAGAGGGAGTGAGAGAAATGAGAAGCAGACTGTTAGGAGCATGAGTGCCAGCAAGCTACAGAAGAGAAGGCAGACAGAGAACACTGTGAGGCAGAGCAAGAATGCAGAGAGACAGGGCATGTGGAGCGTGAGTGCCAGTGAGCTGCAGAGGAGAAGAAGAGAGAGTGAGAATGCTGAGATGCAGACTGTGAGGAGCAGGAGCTCCAGAGGCAACATGAACTGGAGAAGCTACTACTCCGACCAGTGGCACCAGAGCACGTAAGTGGCTAGGGTTTAACTGAGACTGCAGGACTGGGTTACAAATTAAACTCCAAATTAATAGCCGAGTTTAAAGAGAGGGAAAATATGGATGCCTTTTTAAATTCTTTTGAAAAAGTTTGTATTCAGGCTAAAATTCCTAGAGAGTCCTGGAGCTTCCAGCTATCTCCGCTACTTACCGGGAAAGCTCAGGATACATTGGGTCAAATGGACAATGAGGATAGTGATGATTACAGCAAACTTAAAGCTGCACTGTTAAAAAACTTGAATTAACTGCTGAATCATACAGAACTAAATTCTGTAAGCTCAGGAGAAGCCCTGACATGAGATATGAGGAGCTAGCCTCGAAACAATGTCAGTTTTTAAAATGTTGGTGGGAAGGAATTTAGGCAAACTCTGTTGATAAAATTGAAAATGTAATTTTATTAGAACAGTTTTATTGGGCATGCCCAGCCAAACTAAAAACCTGGTTAGAGGACCGAGATCCCAAAACACTGCAAGAGGCTGCTGAACTCTCAGACTGCTATGCCAAGAGCAGACCTGCTCTGAGTGTGAATGGGGCAGATGGGGCAGCACAGAAAGGGAAAAGTGCACCTTCAGGGCAGCTAAAACCCTCACTGCCTCCACCAAAACCAGTTAGCCCCAGGTTTCAGAGAAAAGATTTCTCTGAAAGGAGAAGTGAATGTTGGTTATGTAAAGACTTTGGGCATATTGCCAGACAGTGTCCCAAAAAGGCAAGCAATAATACACAACTGGGTGCTAGAAAAGCAGTGGTTTGTTTGTGTGTCCCTGGAAGCATGCCTTTGAACATGAGGGAACACATGCACCCAGTCATGGTGAATGGTGTACAGACGCAGGGGTTAAGGACACAGTGACATCCCTGACATTGGTGAAAGAGGATCTAGTAGAGCCTGGTCAGCTTATACCCAATAAATATGTCACTGTACAGAATTTTAGGGGTAAAGAGAAAACATTATCACTGGCTAGTGTACTCCTGCACTGGGGTGAAACAGGGGTAACTGTGCAACAGGTAGCAGTAGCCAAAACCTTAGCAGTGGATGTGATCCTGGGCAACAATCTAAAACAGGGAATGCTAAGTGCAGTTACCAGTAGCCAAGTGGCAAAAGGAAATTGTAGTTCTCTGAATCCCACAGAAGCCATTGTGGAAACCAGTGAGAGGTTGATTCCCCAGCCTGTGTCTCCTGATATGGAAATTAATGAAGAAGGGGAAGAACATTCCCCAGTAGCAAGTAACCACACAGCTACAGAGGGTTACTCTGAAGAGGGAGGGGTGACCCCTTTGCCAGAGGGTTGGGATTGACAGTGATCCTGAGACCGCTGACGCTAGTACTAGGGACCCTAGATTAGCGACTGAAGGGGACCTGTCCCATGCTTTGGGAATGTGTGAGGGGTTCGCAGCTGCTCAGAGCAGCGACCCTAGTTTAGAGAAGCTGATGGCTTGGGCAGACTCAGATGGAGCACAGGAAGGTGACAGCAGACATAAGGTTTATTGGGAAAATGGGCTTATGTATACTTTGGCTGTGCAGACAGAGGGAGGGATGCTAGGCAGGCAGCTTGTCATTCCCCAGGGGTTTCATAAGCAGTTGCTCAAGATTGCCCATGATATTCCCTTGTCTGGTCCTCTGGAAATCACATGCACTATGCAGCTGTTTGCCCAGAGTTTCTATTGGCCAAACTTCACCCAGCAGGTGAAAAAGTATTGGAGGTCCTGTCACTGGTGCCAAGAAAAAGGGAAGGTGGGCAAGAAAACCCAAACCACCATGATTCCATTGCCTATAATGGAGGAACAATTCAATAGGGTGGGAATGGATATTGTGGGGTCTTTAAATACCCCCAGCTCCTCAGGGAAGAGATTCATCCTAACAGTGGTAGATTATGCCACCCGGTACCCAGAGACAGTCACCTTATTCTCACTAAGGATGGACAAAGTGGCAGATGCCTTACTTGGGATTTTCTCCCATGTTGGGTTTCTGCAGGAAGTAATCACTGATTGAGGGGGTTCCTTCATGTCAGACCTGATGAAATGTTTATGGGAGAAGTGTGGGATGGTGCAGAGTTGCACAACACTGTATCATCCACAAGCCAATGGATGTACCATATCAACATGATGAAGCTATATGCAAATAGGGCTGACATGGTGTTTGCTGTGTGTTGTCCTGGGGTGGGGACAGACAACAGAGACCCCTTCTGGACTTGCTGGAAGTAAGTATGTGGGAGTCCTCTGTGGAGACAGTAATATTGTCTCCTCAGCTGGCCTTGGACTATATCCAGAAAGTAAGGGAGGTTTTAGCGGACTTTGCCCCATTGTTTACGACCAAGCCTGGACTAACCACCTTAGCAATGCACGATGTGGAGACAGGGACACAGATGCCCATACCGCAGACAGCATTTTGGGTGTAAGAGGCTGTCCAAAAGGACATTAGGAGGGAAGTGGAGGAGATGCTGGATTTATGGGTAATCCAGAGATCCCACAGCCGCTGAACCTCACCTGTAGTCCTTGTGCCTAAGCCAGATGGCTCTACTCATTTCTGTGTGGACTATCATGGACTGAATGCAGTCATGAAGTCCGACGCCCACCCGATGCCCTGGATGGATGAACTATTGGACAAGTTGGAGGGGGGGTGACCTACCTTACATCCATTGACCTGACAAAGGGGTATTGGCAGGTAGAGTTGACAGACAGAGCTAGGGAGAGGTCACCTTCATCACTCCAATTGGCTTATTTGAGTTTAAAGTAATACCTTTCAGAATCAAGAATGCCCTGGCCACTTTCCAAAGGTTGGTGAACCAGGTGTTAAATGGTGCTGAGGAGTACACTGTGGCATACCTGGATGACATTGCCATCTTTAGTACCAGCTGGGAGGAACACCTATCCCACCTTAGGGAAGTGCTGGGCAGGATGTGGAGGACCAGGCTCACTGTCAAAGCTGAGAAGTGCCAGGTGGCCATGGGAGAAGTCGCATACCTCAGGCATATGGTAGGCCAGGGACAGCTCTGTCCTAACCAAATCAAAAAAAAAATGTAATCCAGGTGTGGCCCAGACCTGAAATGCAGACGCAGGTCAGGAGTTTCCTAGGGACAGCAAGGTACTATAGAAATTTTGTACCTAATTACAGTACCCTGGCTGCACCCCTATCTGACCTGACAAAGAAAAGCATGCCAAAGAAAATTACCTGGGGCCCAGCCTGTGAGGAAGCCTTTTCCAAACTAAAGGAGGCACTGTGCAGTGCTTCTGTTTTGACAAATCCTGACTATAGCAAAACCTTTATAGTTCAGACTGATGCCTCAGCCATGGGTATTGGGACAGTACTGAGTCAGACATCCAGCCAAGGGAGGGATCACCCAATAGCATAAGGGTATGTTCATGAAAATGTTGTACCAAATTGTGACATGAGGGGTTAGTTTTCAAATGCAGAGTAGATAACTTTTTTTCTAGCACTGTGTTGCAAGATAATTGACTTTTAAATGACCAAGAAAAATAAGCTTCAGTGTTCTGAATGTACCAGTGGACACCAACCTTGTGTTCTGAATGTACCAGTGGACACCGACCTTGTGTTCTGAATGTATAGTGGACACCAACCTTGTGTTCTGAATGAATAGCGGACACCAAACGTGCATTGTCAATGTGGCAAAGACCAGCAAACAACAATGTAGATTCATAAAAGTTTACCAGTTGTGATCCATGTTGTCAAGAATTACATATTTGTGTACTGAAGTGCACTGAAATAAGAAAAAAAAACAACAATAAGATGTAAAATTAAAAACATCATAGACAAGATTGTGTATAGCAAATGATCATATTGCCCAACACTTTAAATGCTGTCAATTCCAGCGATTCCTGAGTTTTTCATATTTTGTGGCGACAGTTTGCAGTTCATCCTGTGCAATTGCAAAGCTTCCATTTCCTGATAGATGAACAGGTATATGGAAAAGTCTCTTCTGTCTCACCATATCAGCATCCTGCTGTTGTGGCCATGTGAAACACTGATTTGCATGCTGATCCTGGAAATTGACAGTGAAAGTATGTTGTAGTTCATTAAATGCAAACACTTGCCTAATAAAAAAACTGTTTGGAATAGTACACTGCATAGAATTTTTCCAGTAGTATCTTGTCTGGGTTTAATTTTTTTTTTTTAGCAGGTGGACAGTCATCAAGCACACTAAGGACAGAAGCAGTGGAGAAGGCCATTGCAGAAGTTTAGTGAGTAGAATTGTCCATTGCTACAGTGCCTGAAGCAGCAATCAAGTTGGTTGATGAAGTGCTAGTTACAGCAGAGGGGGTCTGTTAGTAGAGTGGCAAGAGTAGAGGAGGGGTCAGTCACTGGAGTGCTGGAAACAGCAGAAGTGTCTGTATCTGCAGTGCTGTACTCACGGGCACTCTTTTTTTGTGCACCGAGTTGTAGAGGAGTATGTCACTGGCATTACTGGACAGTGTTATTCCTGAGTTCAAGCATTTGAGTTGTCTGAGAAGTACTGGTGCTGCAGTGTTTCAGTCTGAGCCTCTTTGAAGTCCACTGATCCACACGCTCCATGTTCGCACATGGGCCATCATCATTTTGGCACTTGTGGCAGACACAAGACAGTGGTCTGGTGTTAATCACACCACCTTCCACCGATCTTGCATTCTGGACAAGTTTTATCCCAGGAAAAGCTATAACATCTACTTATTTTGGCCTTCTTATGGATGTGTCAGACACTCAGAACAAATTTCTCTTGTTATGCACACACCCATCACTTGGAAGTTGTCTTGTCAGATTATCATGGCATTATGTGAACATCTCTTCTGCTGTTGAAATGATAGCAATTTGTGATTTCATGGCCCTGGTTGCTGACCATTTCACCACACCATTCTCCCGATCAGAGGGGTGCTTACCATGTTGTGATCCAAAAATTAGCACATTCAACAGGGAATTCACACTCTGATGAAGCCTTTGAAATTTCATAGAAGGACAGTTTTGATTTGTATTGACTGGCACAGCCATCTGTGAAATGTAAGTTCTTCATAATGTTTATGTGCTGAGTGTTCATGATGTGTTCACTGGCCATCTTAACAAAATGTCGAACAGCATGGTGGTAATGTGTGAGGTAATCTGAGAAGAATACCAGGTATTCCATGACAAGGTCATTACAATGTGAGCACCTGTAATATCCAACTATCTGGTACACTGTAGCCTGCTCTTGATGCCAGTGGCAGGACTGGATCTCATCCTGGTACTTTCAGGCATAGTTTTTGGCAAAGTCCAACACCCTGATGACCCAGCCTTGTGGTAGATTTGTCTTGAGTAGTGCAACTTGCATTATTTGCCACAATGCCACGTGTAGATGGTGACCGAGAAACTGTAGGCCTTCCAATAAGTTGTAATGTGGTCTTCTTGCTGACCAACACTTTGTGAGATGTTTGTGTGTTAATGCCATCATTTGTCTTCTTCACTGTGATGGTTTCCCACTGGTACTATCTCAATATTTCGAACCCATGTTGATTCAATACAGCCTCTGCATGTTTTACAATTGCCTTCACTGCACAAGCCCCACATATCTTCTCCAGACAGTCTTTTCTGAAAAACATGGAACCTTCATTTGCACACATTGTCAGCTCCAGTTTTGTAAATATTGGTGACCTTGCACTACAGCAGGGAGGAACAGGGTGCAGGAAAACACTATTTTTAAGCGAAAAAGATGTTTCAGGACTAGAGGGCATGGGATGAAGTTGGAGGGAGGACGATTCAGAGGAAACATGAGAAAGAATTTCTTCACAGAACGGGGTGGTGGACAAGTGGAACACCCTGCCAGAGGAAGTGGTGGGGGCTGAAACAATCACGGGATTTAAGAATGCATGGGATAGACATAAAGGAATTCTAGAGGTCAGGGGTAAGGGGAAATAGACTTCTAGGAAAACAAACTGAACTTACAAGCTCAAATGGGCAGACTAGGTGGGCCATGGGCCCTTATCTGCCGACACTGTCTATGTATCTATGTGTCTATGTAGCAGTTTGTAAAAATCTGCCATGTGGTTTAATGATCACAGTTTTAATGTGCCATTTTCACAGTACTCGCATAGGCACTTGTCAGGTTTCTGTGGTCTGGCAAGTTTTATATGCTTGGGGCACAAACTGTTGAACTTGATGGCACTAATTTGATACTCTGGGTGTTGCTTCAGAAATTCTGCATGTAGTAAATGAAGGCATTTTGATAGGAACAATTTGAACATTGACTTATTTTTAAGAATGTCTTCTTGTATGGCAGAGGGGTTGCTGACTGTTCAAAAAAGCATTTTACTTTGTCATTTTCTGAGGCAGTGCAGAATTGTGTATGCTTTTTACATGCTTCTGTTTACTATGAGATGCATTTACGAGTGTTGTCCAGCTAATTCCAAGGGTTGTGCTTACGTACATAGCATCTTGTGTTTTTTCAGCACCAAAACTGCTCTGACCCACTCCCGTTCCTCTTGTCTATTCTTCACATTTTCCTTTATGACATCCATAATGTTTGCCTCCGAATTGTGACATCATTTTATGTTTAGTCCTCTTCTTGACACTGCTGTCTGCTTTGCAGGTGAACTTGATATTATCGCGTATCACTTTATTGTTGATGCAAACCATGAAGATGACTTAGGCAGTCCTGCTTGAGTCCTTTGACTTGCCTCTTGGCTGGCGGTGTCTAATCGGGTGTCCCCAACTGAAGCTGTATCACTGAAATTTACTTGCACTGCTACTGGTGTGGCTGTGTTAATTTGTTTCATAGTGGAGGAAAGGAAGAAACAAAGAGATTGTCCGTGACTTACTTTACAGCAGATAAAGCAACAGAACAGAATGTGGAAAATTACTTCATAGCAGAGGAAAGGATGAAACAAAGATCATCCATCAGTTGTTTCATAGCAGATGAAACAGTGGAACATAAAGTGGACAGTTACTTCATAACGGGGGAAAGGAAGAAACAAAGATTGCCCATCAGTTGCTTCACAGCAGATGAAATGGCAGAACAGAAAGTGGGCAATTACTTCACAGCGGAAACAAGAAATAAAGAGATAGGCTATCAGTTACTTCACAGCACATAAAACAATGGAATGCAGAAGGTGGGAAATTACATCATGGCTGGTGGAAGAAGATCACCCATCAGTTGCTACACAACACAGTGTGATGAATGTAAGGTGAATGGTGCACTGCAACAGCAGCTACATTTCAGTATAGCTATCATTTGTATCCCACCACCACCATCACACATGGTCTTAAAGTGAATTTCTGACTAGTTGGTATAAGGTATTGGGCTTCATATCCCAATACCTTATAGCAGCATGAGCTCACCCCAGCCAAAAATATAAATTTAAAGTTCATAGTTTTAGCAGGGGAAGAGATTGTAACTGGCACCAAACACTCAGGCAGTTGATCTCTTCAAGCTTCCTGGTGCTCCCGCTCTGCCCCAACTCTGCCTCTATGCTCTCTGAAACTGTGGCTTGTGGCCAGGGAGAATGTGTGGGTGAGCCCTATACAAGTCTAGAGAGGCTATTTTTAAAGCCATAGTTTAGTAATTTTTAACAGTCCTAGAGGAAAATTAAAGCCATCACTTAACTAGTATGGTGCCTACTAGTTAAGTGACTGCCTTGATTTTCCTCAAGGACTGTTAAAAAATACTAACAGCTGGCTTTAAAAATAGCCCCCATAGACTTTTATGGGGCTGACCCTCACATTCGCTGTGGCCACACATCACAGTTTCAAAGAGCACATGGATTGAGCTGGGGTACAGCGGGAGCACTAGGAAGCTGGAAAGGATCGGCTGCCTGAGGGGTTGGTGCCAGTTACAGTCCCTTCCCATTTTAAAATTATAACTTTAAAATTTAACTTTTTGCAGGGTGAGCTCAGGATGACATAAGGTATTGGGCGATGAAGCCCAATACCTTTTATCTGAAACTTCCTTTAAAATGGCTGTACACTGAGGCCCAGATATTCAAAAGGGTTGTGCCATGCGCAACAGGGTTGCGCATGTGCAAGTCCTACATTGCGCCATTCTGCGATATTCAGTAGGAGGCAGTTGCGCCACTGAAAACAGGTTGAGCAACAGCACAATGCAAATGAATGCATGCTCAACAGGAGGAGGAGGAACCATGCATAAACTGCGTAACCCAATATTCAGTCGGGTTGTGCAGAGTTGTGCAGGTGCAACCCCCAACCTGCGCCTGCACAACTTTGAGCCAAAAAAAAAAGGATCAAGTTGAGGGCCACCCACAGGTGAGATGCTGTGCAGCATCTCACCTGTGGATGCTGTATTGCAGGGTGCAACACAGCAGCTGCCACCCGTGGCTGGCTCCACCAGCCCGGATCGCGGGCAGAACATAAAACAACCCCCGCCCAAACATCTCCCAATGCCCGATTGCGGGCAGAGCGTAAAACAACCCCGCCAACATCTTCAGCGTCCATCACGGGCAGAATGTAAAACAACCTCCCTGCCTAAACATCTCCCAATGCCCAATTGCTGGCAGAACGTATCATGACAACCTCTAGTAGCCATTCTGCGGGCAGAATAAGACTTTCACCGGTTTTGTGGTCCAGTGACCGTATGTTGTTGCAGAATGTCTGCTACTGGTAAGGATTTTCACTCACCACGGTTTCACCACGCCTCTGCAATTGGCGGTAGTGCCTTCACACCGCGACTGTTGAGAGTCAGTGCCAGTTGCGCAGAGCCCGTGTCCCATGACAGTCCAGATTTGTGAATACCACGACAATGTCCATTCACAAATCTGGAACTGTCATGATGGTATGGGCTGCATGCCCATTGGCTCTAGCTCTGCACCAATGTGCATGCAGCCCCACCGACAGTCAGCCGGTGGGTGGCGGGTGCAGGCAGGGGTGGGATGCTGCCGCCACTGGCTGTCAGGGGGAACGGGTAGTGGGGCTTCCTGGGTGGGTGGGGTGGGGGACACTAGACACCAGGAGATGTTTGGGGTTGTCACTGACATTCTGCCCGTGATCAGGCATTACAGTCCACTGGACCACCAGGGAGATATTCAGGTTGGGGGTCTTTTACATTCTGCCCACGATCGGGCATTGGGAGATGTGTGGTGGGGGATTGTTTTTACGCGAGCCCGTGGATCAGGCACTGGGAGGGTATCCACATTCTGCCCACGATTGGGCATTGGGAGATGTTGGGGTTGTCATTATACATACTGCCCGTGATCGGGCATTGGGAGATGTTGGGGGTTGTCATTATACACACTGCCCGCAATCGGGCATTGGAGATGTTGGGGTTGTCATTATATATACCGCCCGCGATCGGGCATTGGGAGATGTTGGGGGGGTTGTCATTATACATACTGCCCGCGATCGGGCATTGGGAGATGTTTGGGTGGGGGGGTTGTTTTCACGTTCTGCCCACGATCAGGCTGCAGGGTGCATCGGCCCCCAATGGCTGCTGCCTGGCAGGGTGGCCAGGCGCAAGTCCTCAGGGATCGGCACACCTACATGCTAATGGCATGCAAATGGGGCCATAATCAGATGCAAATGGCCCCCCCTGCGCCTTGCATGAATTATGGCCCCATTTGCATGTCACCTTTTGAATATCAGACATTTTGCGCATGGCACAATGGTACTTGTGCCTCTGCAAGTTTAATGCTCAACTCTGACAACTTGCGGTGGTGCAAGTTCCACTGAGCCATGCACAGTGGCTGTGGCTGGGGGTGATATTCAAAGGAGTTGCTCAATTGCGCAACTCCTTTAAATATCACCACGGCCACACCCCTGTGCAACTCTTTTGAGCTGCATAAGGGCTTGCACCTCAGAATGACGCAGTTTGAATATCCAGGCCTGAGTGCCTAACAAAAGAGGACTGTATTCAGCATGCAGCCACGTTAAGACCATGCAGGACACATTAGGAAGCACATTTCAGCAAAACATTGAGAAGCATTTTAAAAACAATGCATATCCTTATTCTGAGCCCCAAATTACCCAGGCACCTCCCCCCATTCCCACAACTACATGGTCTAAAAATGGATGAGGGTTGAGAAGCAAACAAAGGCCTGCTCAGCACCCAGCCATGTGGTTGGTGGTTACACAAAAGCAGATGGACATAAGGTCCCAGTACCACAGAAATGGACACAACAGGCAAACCATTTCACAGAAAAACATTTAGTATCAGTGAGACAATACTTTGCACTCCCTCTCCCACAAATGACCACAGACTGCAAGGTGTCAAAATGACAGACGGTTGAGCAGCAAACAATGGCTTGCTCAGCATCTAGCCATGTGGAGACCATGCGATGGATGGTTACACAAAATTCTGTCACACATGATTAAGCTGGGGGGATTCTGGGATGTATAGGGAGAGACATCACCAGTTGAAAACAGGAGGTTGTTTTCCCTCTCTACAGACAGTTGGTGAGACCCCATCTGGAGTACTGTGTGCAGTTCTGGAGACCCCATTTCCACAAGGACATAGACAGGATGGAGGCAGTCAAGAGGAGGGCAAAAATGATGCAGGGTCTGCACCATCAGCTATATGAGGAGGAACTAAAGGAGCTTAATATGTATACCCTAGAGGAAAATAGGGAGAGGGGAAACATGATAGAGACCTTTAAGTACCTCAAGGAAATCAACAATTTCCAAGATGGTAGTATATTTCAGAAAAACAGATGTGCAAGAACAAGGGGCACAATTTGAAGATAGAAGGGGAAGGCTCAGGAGCAACAGGAGAAAGTATTTTTTCACAGAGAGGGTAGTGGATGCATGGAACAGCCTTCCTAAGGAGGCTGTGGGATCAAAAACAGTGGAGCAATTCAAGAATGCATGGGACAAACATAAGGCAATTCTGGTGAGGGGCAGGAGGAAGTCGGCTGTTTGTTAACTAGAATCTGCAGCTTATCCAATAGGTAGGGAAATGGGCAGACTGGGTGGGCCAGGCGATCCTTATCTGCCATCAAAGTCTATGTTTCCATGTTAAACATCAACAAATCAAAGCATGGATTTAAAAAAAAATACAATGGACATTACAAAAATTCATGGAGACTATTATTACCCATTGACAATGTGAAATGCAACAGAAATAGCATTTTTGGACCAGCCCAAACAATACTTTGCCCTCCCCCACCAACAACCACAGATTGCATGGTCTGCTCAGCAACCAGCCATGTGGAGACCATACAGTGGGTGGTTTTAAAAATTGCATACAATGAACCATGGATTTAAACAAGCATTTTGGTAGTAGGAAGGCCGCGCATAAGTACTAAATCACCCTCCAGCCATAGAAGCAAACATTGGAGGGAAGTAAACAGTAAATAAATCACACTGCTGGAGTCAAATTAAGCTGCACAATGATCCCCTGCCCCTAAAACTTGCAGACCTGGTCAGAACCTTACCTTTTGGTGGTCTGAGTGCACTTCAGATGACTGGGGCTCTTCCTCATTCTGAATGCACAACGGTGGACACCGACATTTTTTGCTGTACAAAAAAGAGCAAGAAAGGGGGCAAGCACTTGTGTAGCAGATTGTACACCTCCCACTGGCCACCTATGTCACAGGGGAAAACTGGAATCCTGAAACAATTGAGTAACCAATTGGGGGGGGCGTTCTGAATGTACCTAAGAGGAGCATGGACATCACTGGTTGGAAGGGCTGAAAAAGATGACCAGACAAGGGCAGCACTGGTAACACACAGGAGAATTAAAAAAAGGGATGTGCATGTCAAAAAGTAATTAATTGGCCATGTTCTGAATGTACTAGCTGAGGACACCAACTAGTACATTCAGAACATATTATGGAGGTGTTTCAAGCTATAAAAATAATGGTTTAACTAACATAGGTATGGTAAAAGAACTACAGGACAGCATCTAGATTGTTAAAAGCATATTTTATTTAAACAGAAAAATGGCAGAATTGAATGAAAGCATTCAACTGAAACCTAAAGACTTTACAAGTCACAATTTAGGACCAATAAAACAGCAGGAAAATTGGGTTGGACAACAACAACAATTCCAGACAGCTGTGGACCGCAATTTTATTATACGTATCTCTACATATACAAAGCATTAAAGCAGCATTTCAAATATTATTTTTAATTTTTTTCCTTACTTTATATCACACTCTTAACATTTCCATTCCATTGGTACAAGATTTTCATGAACATAGCCATACCTGAGTAAAAAGTTACTTCTCAGGGAGCAAGCATACTCCACAGTGGAAAAGGAATGTCTTGACATAGTGTGGGCCCTAATGAAATTAGAGGCATACTTATATGGGCAGCATTTTGTAGTGTAGACTGACCACAACCCCCTGGTTTGGCTGACACAGATGGGAAAGACAATAGTAGATTGCAAAGATGGAGTCTATCTTTGCAAGGCTATGATCTGACAATCATACATAGGGCTGAAGCAAATAAAACAGAACTCAAATTGGCTGTCTAGGGTCTATGAGGAGTGAACGATTTGGTAAGCTCATCCCATGTAGGGGATAGAGCCCCCAAATTCAGCCTAGGTGGGGAGGATTGTGACGTGGACAGCCAGTTCAGAGTGCTGTATGATCATTTTTTGTAATATAATAAAAATGTGTATGGACTGTCTCCCATGAGAAAGGCTGAAACAGCATGTGAGATCTCTCACACACACACACACACACACACACACACACACACAGGTTCTAGAGACAAGATGTGACATGAAATGCCAGAAACTAATCATAGGGTAGAAGAGGCCTTGATCAAGAATGTCCTGTTTTATCTAAGTTAATTACAAGCTGGAAGAGGCTTGAGTTGAGTATACCCATTTTATGACACTTGGGAAACTCAGGTTATTACACATGGGGTGAAGTTGTAAATGTTTTTAGATGCCCTGATGGTAGCAGATACCCAGAGCAGCTAGTCACAGATCGTGACTGAAAAGGACCAAACCTCGAGTGTGGCAGTGCTAGTGGTCAGTGCAGTGTCCAGGTCTGATGAGGAGGGCACCAGGGCCACTGTCAGTGAAGGGCCACAGCAGCAGGGGAAGGTCACCAGTATCCTGGATCCAGAAGTACTCAGGCTGCAAACTGAGTTGCGCAGGATGGAGCTGGAGTTTCAGGAGAAGAGGGAGTGAGAGAAGTGAGAAGCAGAAGAGAAGGCAGAGTGAGAACACTGTGAGGCAGAGTGAGAGTAGCGTGAGTGCCAGTGAGCTGCAGAGAAGACGAGAGAGTGAGAACGCTGAGATGCAGACTGTGAGGAGCAGGAGCTCCAGAAGCAACATGAACTGGAGAAGCTATGACTCCGACCAATGGCACCAGAGCACGTAAGTGGCTAGGGTTTAACTGGGACTGCAGGACTGGGTTACAAATTGAACTCCAAATTAATAGCTGAGTTTAAAGAGGGGGAGGATATGGATGCCTTTTTAAATTCTTTTGAAAAGGTTTGTATTCAGGCTAAAATTCCTAGAGAGTCCTGGAGCTTCCAGCTATCCTCGCTATTTACCCAGAAAGCTTGGAATGCATTGGGTCAAATGAACAATGAGGACAGTGTTGACTACAGCAAACTTAAAGCTGCACTGTTAAAAAAGTTTGAATTAATTGCTGAATCATGCAGAACTAAATTCTTTATGCTCAGGAGAAGCCCTGACATGAGCTACGAGGAGCTAGTCATGAAACAACGTCAGTTTTTAAAATGTTGTTGGGAAGGAATTGAGGCAAACTCTGTTGATAAAATTTAAAATGTGATTTTATTAGAACAGTTTTATTGAGCATGCCCAGCCAAACTAAAAACCTGGCTAGAGGACCAAGATCCCAAAGCACTGCAAGAGGCTGCTGAACTCTCAGACTGCTATACCAAGAGCAGACCTTCTCTGAGTGCAAATGGGGCAGGCGGGGCAGTGCAGAAATAGAAAAGTGCACCTTCAGGGCAGCAAAAACCCTCACTGCCTCCACCAAAACCAGTTAGTCCCAGGTTTCAGAGAAAAGATTTCTCTGAAAGGTGAAGTGAATGTTGGTTCTGTAAAGACATTATGCATATTGCCAGACTGTGTCCTAAAAAGGCAAGCAATAATACACAACCGGGTGCTAGAAAAGAAGTGTGTTGTTTGTGTGTCCCTGGAATCATGCCTTTGAACATGAGGGAACACATGCACCCAGTCATGGTGAATGGTGTACAGACGCAGGGGTTAAGGGACACAGGGGCATCCCTGATATTGGTGAAAGAGGATCTAGTAGAGCCTGGTCAGCTTATATCCAATAAATATGCCACTGTACAGAATTTTAGTGGTGAAGAGAAAACATTATCACTGGCTAGTGTACTCCTGCACTGGGGTGAAACGGGGTAACTGTGCAACAGGTAGCGGTAGCCAAAACCTTAGCAGTGGATGTGATCCTGGGCAACAATCTAAAACAGGGGATGCTATGTGCAGTTACCCATAGCCAAGTGGCAAGGGAAAATTGTAGTTCTCTGAACCCCACAGAAGCCATTCTGGAAATCAGTGAGAGGCAGGTTCCCCAGCCTGTGTCTCCTGATATGGAGATTAATGAAGAGGGGGTATGAAATTCCCCAGTAGCAAGTAGCCACACAGCTACAGAAGGTTATTCTTAAGAGGGAGGGGTGACCCCTTGTCAGAGGGTTGGGACAGTGATCCTGAGTGCCCTGATGCTAGTACTAGGGACCCTAGTTTAGCGACTGAAGGGGACCTGTCCCATGCCTTAGGAATGTGTGAGGGGTAGCAGTGACCCTAGTTTAGAGAAGCTGAGGGCTTGGGCAGACTTGGAAGGGGCACAGGAAGGTGACAGTAGACATAAGGTTTATTGGGAAAATGGGCTTATGTATACACAGGCTGTGCAGACAGAGGGAGGGATGCTAGGCAGGCAGCTTGTCATTCCCCAGGGGTATCGTGAGCAGTTGCTCAAGATTGCCCATGATATTCCCTTGTCTGACCCTCTGGGAATTGCGTGCACTATGCAGTGGTTGGCCCAGAATTTCTATTGGCCAAACTTCACCCAGCAGGTGAAGGAGCATTGCAGGTCCTGTCACCAGTGCCAAGAAATAGGGAAGGTGGGCAAGAAATCCCAAGCCACCCTGATTCCACTGCCCATATTGGAGAAACCATCCAAGTGGGTGGGAATGGATGTTGTGGGGCCTTTAAATACCACCAGCTCTTCAGGGAAGAGATGCATCCTAACTGTGGTGGATTATGCCACCCAGTACCCAGAGGCAGTCACCCTAGTCTGACTAAGGACAGACAAAGTGGCAGATGCTATACTTGGGATTTTCTCTCATGTTGGGTTTTTACAGGAGGTAATCACCAATCAAGGGGATTCCTTCATGTCAGACCTGATGAAATGTTTATGAGAGAAGTGTGGGGTGGTACAGAGTTGCACGACACCATATCACCCACAAGTCAATGGATGTACCATGTCAACATGATGAAGCTATATGCAAATAGGGCTAACATGGTGTTTGCAATGTGTAGTCCTGGGGAGGGGATGGACGAATGAGATCCCTTCTGGATTTGCTGCAAGAAAGTAAGTGGGAGTCCTCTGTGGAGGCAGTAAAATTGCCTCCCAAGCTTGCCACAGACCAGATCTAGAAAGTAAGGAAGATTTTAGCAGACTTTTACCCTATTGTTTACCACCAAGCCTGGACTAACCCCCTTAGCAATGCACGATGTGCAGACAGGGACACAGATGCCCATACTGCGGACAGCATATCGGGTGTCAGAGGCTGTCCAAAAGGACATTAGGAGGGAAGTGGAGGAGACGCTGGATTTATGGGTAATCCACAGATCCCACAGCCGCTGAACCTCACCTGTAGTCCTTGTGCCTAAGCCAGATGGCTCTACTCATTTCTGTGTGGACTATCATGGACTGAATGCAGTCACAAAGTCTGACACCCACCCGATGCCCTGGAAGGATGAACTCCTGGACAAGTTGGATGGAGGAACCTACCTTACATCCATTGACCTGACAAAGGGGTATTGGCAGGTAGAGTTGACAGACAGAGCTAGGGAGAGGTCAGCCTTCATCACTCCAATTGGCTTATTTGAGTTTAAAGTAATGCCTTTTGGAATCAAGAATGCCCCGGCCACTTTCCAAAGGTTGGTGAACCAGGTGTTAAATGGTGCTGAGGAGTATGCCATGGAATACCTGTATGACATTGCCATCTTTAGTATCAGCTGGGAGGAACACCTATCCCTCCTTAGGGAAGTGCTAGGCAGGATACAGAGGGCAGGGCTCACTTTCAAAGCCAAGATGTGCCAGGTGGCCATGGGAGAAGTGGCATACCTCAGACATATAGTAGGCTAGGGACAGCTCCATCCTAACCAAATCAAAATAGAGGTAATCCAGGCATGGCCCAGACCAGAAATGAAGAAGCAGGTCAGGAGTTTCCTAGGGACAGCAGGGTACTATAGAAAGTTTGTACCTAATTACAGTGCCCTGGTAGCACCCTCTATCTGACCTGACAAAGAAAAGGATGCCAAAGAAAATTACCTGGGGCCCAGCCTGTGAGGAAGCCTTTTCCAAACTAAAGGAGGCACTGTGCAGTGCTCCTGTTTTGACAAGTTCTGACTATAGTAAAACCTTTATAGTTCAGACTGATGCCTCAGCCATGGGTATTGGGGCAGTACTGAGTCAGACATCCAGCCAAGGGAGGGATCACCCAATAGCATACCTGCAAGCATATTCCACAGTGGAAAAGGAATGTCTTGCATTAGTGTGGGCCCTAAAGAAATTAGAACCATACTTATATGGGCAGCATTTTGTGGTGCAGACTGACCACAACCCCCTGGTTTGGCTGACACAGATGGGAAAGGACAATGGTAGATGTCAAAGATGGAGTCTTGCTTTGAAAATGTATGATCTGACAATTGTACATAGGGCTGGAGTGAAAAACCAGAACTCAAATGGGCTGTCTAGGGTCTATGAAGAGAGAACTGATTTGGGAAGCTCATCCCATGCAGGGGATAGAGCCCCCAAATTCAGTCTAGGTGGGGAGGATTGTGACATGGATCGCCAGTTCTGAGTGCTGTATGATCATTTTTTTGTAATATAATAAAAATGTGTATGGACTGTCTCCCATGAGAAAGGCTGAAACAGCATGTGAGATTACACACACACACACACACACACACACACACACACACACAGTTTTAGAGACAAGGTGAGACGTGGAAGGTCAGAAGCTAATTATAGAGTAGAACAGGCCTTGATCAAGGATCTCCTGTTTTATCTAAGTTAATTACAGGCTGGAAGAGGCTTGAGTTGAGCATACCCATTTTATGACATTTGGAGGGAAACCCAGGTTATTACACAGGGGTGCGAAGTTGTAAATGTTTCTTGATGTCTGTGCGAGAGAGGAAGCTTATCATAGATCAAAGAAATGTCATTTGAATAAGAACATGAGTTATGCTGAGGTTGCAGAATTTAATACTTGGAAAAGACATCCTGTTTTTATATAGATATTTTTTATATATATATATTCTGACAGGGAAGAGATAGGTGACCTCATGCAAATAGGTGGGAAAAAACAGCTTTTAAACATTATTGTTTTCCTTCAATGACACAAATGTTTGGACTCTGACAAAGAAACTTCTACAGCGCTGTGAGATGAGAATACCTTAGAACAGACAAGTCTAAGTGTATTAGTGGTAGGAATCTACACTTTTAAACCTGTTTTGTTTAAGTGATTTGTATGTCTTGTGATATAATAGTTCTGTATTGTATGTGTTGCATATGTTTTATCTATTTTAGTAAAACTCTATTTTTAGAGCTTAATTGGTCTGTCTTTGATTTCTTTCCTTTACAAGTAGAGTATATATGGTTAAGGCAGACACTGTGCATAAGCTTGAATGGTGATACCAAACTGGAAAAAGGTAAGAATAATCTGAGGTCTTTATTAAAGTTTAAGGGTTCATTTCTGTACACCTAGTTAGGTGCCCATAGGCAGATACCTGGCCCCCTGAAGACAGAATTATCTGAGCCTATGCATTGGGTACTCTAGCAAGAGGTTCATAGTTTGAATCCCTCCAAGACTTGAGACCCAAGGTTGATTTGAACCCCCAAAGCAGACAAGAGGGTTACCTTGTTCTGTTAACTGTTCACAAGACTGCGCTCAGAGGTTGGCACTTTGGGAGTAGAAGGCTGACCTGCTGAGTGGGTTTGTGACAGATTGGTGGTTTAGGTTTTGTTTTTGCACAGTTTTTCACATGTCATGTACCTTTACACATTTGACATTTCAAGTGCTTGTATTTAGGTTATAGTTCACTTGTGTTTCATTATATATTCACTGTTTTCTACATTCTGCACATTTTCACTTAGATTTTGTTTTTGTTCACATTTTTCTACTGTTGTACTTTTATATGTTTTTGATTTGCAATCTTTTGCAGACTTCATAAACTACTTTTCTTAAAATGCTGTACTTGATTTATTATTGACTTCATTTGCATTTCTTGGGATGAAGGCTTATGAGAAAGGCCATGTGGGTGGGAACTTAGTCTGCATTGTGTGGTGACTGGTGGCAATTTCCAGGGGCAATGGCTAGTTCTTTTAATTTATCCAAGTGTCCTGCAAGCCAGTGTTCTGTATTGTCACACCTGAGGGATATGGTCTGCAGAGCTTTACCACCATGTTACTGACAACACCCCAGAAGGATGGAGGCCACAGTGCTGTTGCCATCCCATTTGAGGGGTGGCAGCCACAGTGCTTCTACCAGAGCACAGGAGGGATAGGGGCTACAGTGCTTCCACCATCACACAGGAGGGGTTGAGGCCACAGTGCTAAGGGCCACAGTGCTGCTGCTGCCATCACACTGGATGGATGGGGGCCACAGTGCTGCTGCTGCCATCACACCAGAGGTATGGGGCATACAGTGCTGCTGCCAATCACATTTAAGGGAGGGATCCACAGTGCTGCCACCATAGCACAGGAGGGATGAGGGCCACAGTACTACCACCATCACACAGGAGGGATGGGGGCCACAGTGCTGCCACCATCACGCAGGAGGGATGGGGACCACAGTGCTCTGGGCTGCAAGTGCTGCTGCTGCCATCACACCAGAGGGATGGGGGCCACAGTGCTGCTGCTGCCATCACACCGGAGGTATGGGGCATGCAGCACTGCTGCCAGTCACACTTGCAGGGGTCCACAGCGCTGCCACCATAGCACAGGAGGGATGGGGGCTGCAGTGCTTCCACCATCACGCAGGAAGGATGGGGGCCACTGTGCTCTGGGCTGCAAGTGCTGCTGCTGCCATCACACCAGAGTGATGGGGGCAGCAGTGCTGCTGCTGCCATCACACCAGAGATATGGGGCATGCAGTGCTGCTGCCAATCACATTTAAGGGAGGAGTCCACAGTGCTGCCACCATAGCACAGGATGGATGAGGGCCACAGCACTGCTGCCAATCACACTTGATGGAGGGGTCCACAGTGCTGTTGTTCCCGTTGCACTGGAAGGATAGGGGGAAATAGTGGTGCTGTAATTATATGGGAGGGATAGGGGATGTAGTGCATTTGCTGCCTTCACACATTGTAGCTATTAAAGTAACTTAATAGCTACAAATGTAGAGATTCAACAGCAGTGGTTGAAATGTGAAAATGCATGCTAGCAGAGCAAAAAAAAAATGGTTAAATACAGGTCACAAAGCAAACACTGGTAAAAAACAATTTTGGCCTTGCAGTCACCGGTAACAATACCGGTTTTGTTAATCTACAAAATGAAATTTGCCATTTCTCAATCATGGTAAACCACTGTCCCTGCCCATAGGAAACTGATCAATAAATTGGATAGCACGGGGGTAGGGGCCTGAATAAGAAGATAGATGGAGAACTGGTTTGCAAGTAATAGTCAGAGGGTGGTGGTGAATAGGGGTGCACTCATGGATTGGGCTGGTGAGGAGTGGAGTTCCTCAGGGATCAGTGCTGGGACCACTCCTGTTAAATATCTATGTACAGGACATCACAGAAGGCCTGAATGGGAGTGTGGCCCTCTTTGCAGATAACATGAAAATCTGTAATAGAGTTGTCTCCTTTGGGGGGTGGAGGACATGAGAAGGGACCTGAGAGTACTGAAGAAGTGAGCTGAGACCTGGCACCTAAAATTCAACATCAAGAAGAGTGCTGTTATGCATCTAGGGCACAGGAATCAAATGGAGGGGAGAGAATCAGGGTGACATAGGGTGAGAGGGATCTGGGAACAACAGTCTCCAGTAACATCTAGGTAGAGAAGCAATGCTCAAGGGTGGTGGGGAGGACATATGGGATGCTGGCAAGCATCAGCAGAGGGATCACCAGCAGGTGTAGGGAGGTTCTGGTGCCCCTATATCAAGCCCTGTTGAAGCCACTGCTTTAGTATGGGGTTCAGTTTTGGAGGCCTTACCTGCACAAGGATATAGAGTCGATTGAAAATGATACAAGAAGGGCAACCAAGAAGGTGCCAGGGATGAAGGGAACACCATATGAATAGAGATGCAAGGAGTTAGGGCTGTATACATTGGAAATCACAAGATAGAGGGGGTGACATGATTGAGACCTTTAAATACATCAAAGGGATGAACAAGGGAGGGACAGGGAAGTTATTCCACAGGAAGAAAGAAAGGAAGGAATCATAACAAGGGGGCACGGACTGAGACTCCAGGGTGGGCACATCAGGAGGAATGTGAGAGGTCCATTTTTCACAGAGAGGGTGGTGAACTGGAATGGGCTTCCAGAGGAGGATGTGATCTTAGAGACCATAGAAGGATTCAAGACCACATGAGACAGACACATGGAGCTAAGGGGAAGGGTAGGGTGGCTTAAGTCGCAGTAGGTTGGGTTAGTGGGGTAAGGGGCAGACTAGAAGGGCTGTGAAATCCTTCTCTGCTGTCACCTTCTAAGATTCTATGATTCTATGATTACTCATCAGAAATCCACTGGTTCCTCTACTACTGTGGTCCAAACAGTCTTTTCTGGGCAGCCATTCAGTGCATCTGTGAGAATAAGGACTGGGTACAGCCAAGGAAACCTTTTTCTTCCTGACTTTCACAGCCACCTCGCTTGAGAACCATAGTGGCTTTTTCTTTCATTTTGATTTGTTTATTTGCTTCACACAAAGGCTTGTTGCCTCTGTGATGGCAGTTTTGATAATTCCCCATTGTTGCTCCACACCTCCTTCTAGCCTGTTTGCTAGTGCTTTTCTGTGGCACTCTCCCATCTTGCCAAAGTCAGCCCTCCTAAAGTCCAGTACCCTCACTTTTGTATGGCTTGACTCTGTAGCTGAGTTTAACATGAACCACACTGTTTGATGGTCACTTGTCCCCAGATGGCAACCCACTTCTAGATCTGAGATCCTCTCACTGCCCCCATTTGAGAGTATGAGGTCTAATATTGCTCCCTCATGAGTGGGTTCCAAAACTAGCTGTCTAATGCCTGCCACCTGTAGAGCATCAAGAATGGCCCTGCTCTTGGATGTGGCTGCAGTAAATGTGCTCCAGTTAACATCTGGCATATTCAGGTCTCCCATCAACAGTATCTCCCCTTTCTCTGCCATTCTAAGAATGCCTTCCATCATATCCTTGTCCATTCCTTCCCCCTGACATGGGGGTCTGTACACAACCCCTGTGCAGATTGTGGTGCCTTTCCAGTCTCCAAGGTGACCCACAGTGCCTCCTCTCCTCCCTGTTTACTCTTTTGTTCAGTTGCTTTTATCCCTTCCTTTACATGAGAGCTACTCTCTCTCTCTCTCCTGCCTGTCTCTCCTATAGTTATGTACCCTGGTATGTTAACATCCCAGTCATGGTTCTCTGTGTACCATGTTTCTGTGACTGCTACGATATCCAGGCATCCCTCTTCCATTAAGGCCACCAGCTCAGGGAGCTTGTTGCCCAGACTACGGGCATTGGTACTCATTACCCTCCATTTCCTGATGGCCTTACCCCCCTTTTGCCCCATCCCTGTCCTTCTTGCCTTTGTCACTTTCTCCATTTACCCCTGCCCTTCTCCCTATCGACACCTCCATGTTGGTGTTTGCCACACTTACTACCGTGATTGTTTGGGGGCTAGGATTTTCCTGCTCCTTTCCAGTGCCTCCCCCCTTGGCTAGTTTAAAAGCTTGCCAATGAAGCATTTAAACCATCACCTAGGATCCTGGTTCCCCTCCCGGACAGATGCAGCCCATCATGCCAGTATAGGCTTGCATCACTCCAGGTGGACCCCCAGTCCCCAATGAAGCCAAATCCCTGAGCTCCACACCAGTTTTTCAACCACTGATTGAATCCCATGGTACGGAACACCCTAGCTTCTCATATGCCATAGATGGGTAGCACCTCTGAGTAAGGTCACCGTGCATGCTACCTGACTAAGGCCCCCTCCCCAATTCCACAAACTCTTTCTGCACTTCTCTAATCCCTTTCTTAGCCAGGTCATTTGTCCCTAGGTGGACAATGACATCCAGCTCCCTCCCCTGTGTGGCTGCTCCGGCAATCCTGAGGATTCGCTCCCTGTCCCTCCAAGCCATGGCGCCAGGCAGGAACCTTATCTCCCTCTCCCCTTTCTTGCCCAGTTCTACCTTCCTAACAATGGAGTCCCCATTCATTCTGTGCATCTGTGAGGATGAAGACTGGGGTACAGCCAAGGAAAGTAGGGTGCATTAGTGCCCAGAAATCCACTGGTTCCTCTACCAGTGCAGTGCAAACAGCCTTTCCTGTCAGTCATTCTGTGCATCTGTGAGGATAATGGCTGGGTACAGCCAAGGAAACCAGGGTGCTGTAATCCCCAGAAATCCACTGGTTCCTCTACCACTGCAGTGCAAATTGCCTTTCCTGTCATTCAGTCATCTGGTGATGGAAACCATTCTGAGTAATCCAGAAGCAGACCAGTTTCCTAGCCTCTCCCCATTTACACTGGTGTGCCTCAAGGCTCCAGTTTGGAACCTATAGTTTTCATTTTATTTTACATTTTGTTTTGTATATTTGTTGGCTGAATAGCAATTTGCCCATTTTCACAAGCAACAAATACATCAGTGCAACAAACTCAAAACAAATGCAAAATACATTTTAGTCATCAAGACAACATACACAGTATAATCTTCACCATTTTTCTCAACAACGTCCCCATAAGTTTTTTTCTCAGAACATATTCACATATATGCTGACCACATATTGTATGCAACTGGAGCCTCTTCCACCCTGTTGGAGCAGGCATTTCAGTGAGAATTTGACCGTCTTCAGCACTGGTACTGTGCACACCAACTCACACTGAATGCCAAGAAAAATGGCTCTTACCAATGACTCAGTAGGCTGAGTATGTAAAGAAAGGGATAAAAGCACCTGAACAAAAGAGTAAACAAGGAGGAGAGGAGGCACTGTGGGTCACCTTGGAGACTGGAAAGGGCACCGCAATCTGCACAAGGGTTGTATACAGACCCCCATATCAGGGGGAGGGAATGGACAAGGATATGATAGAAGGCATTCTTAGGATGGCAACGAAAGGGGAGATACTGTTGATGGGAGACCTGAATATGACAGATGCTAACTGCAGCACATTTGCTGCAGCAACATCTAAAAGCAGGGCCATTCTTGATGCCCTACAGGTGGCAGGCCTCAGACAGCTAGTTTCAGAACCCACTCATGAGGGAGCAATCTTAGACCTGATACTCTCAAGTGGGGGGCAGTGAGAGGATCTCAGATCTAGAAGTGGGTTGCCACCTGGGAACAAGTGACCATCAAACAGTGTGGTTTACATTAAACTCAGCTATAGAGTCATGCCATACAAAAGTGAGGGTACTGGACTTCAGGAGGGCTGACTTTGTCAAGATGGGAAAGTGCCTCAGAAAAGCACTAGCAAACAGGCTAGAAGGAGGGGTGGAGCAACAATGGGGAATCATCAAAACTGCCATCAAAGAGGCAACAAGCCTTTGTGTGAAGCAAATAAATAAATCAAAATGAAAGAAAAAACCACTATGGTTCTCAAAAGAGGTGGCTGGGAAAGTAAGGGAGAAAAAGATAGCATTCAGGAAGTATAAGGAAACACAGAAGGAGCAGGACAGAGAGCTACACCAGTTAAGGCAGAAGAAAGCAGTGAAGGAAGTCAGAATAGCAAAGTCCCAAACTGAGGAAAAGATAGCCAACTCGATTAAGAAGGGGGAAAAAACCTTTTACAGGTACATCAGAGAGCATAGAAATACAAAGGGAGGGATAGTGAGGCTGAATAGAATGAATGGTGGGAGGGCAGAGGGGGACAGTGTAAAAGCAGGAATACTGAATGAATATTTCTGCTCAGTATTCACAAAAGAGGAGGGGGAAGTGCCTAATCCAATTAACTGAAGCACTCTTGATAGGGAGGTCGATCCCAGCCCTTTCACAGAAGAAAGGGTTCTGCAAGAATTCCTAAAACTGAAGATGGACAAAGCAATGGGGGCTGATGGAATTCATCCCAGAATTCTAAAAGAATTAAGGGGGGAACTAGTGAAACCACTGACTACTCTTTTTAATAAATCATGGGACGATGGTGTGGTACCCAAGGACCGGAGGAAAGTAGATGTGATTCCCCTTCATAAAAGTGGGACCAAGACAGAGGCAGGAAACTACAGACCTGTCAGTTTGACCTCTGTGGTAGGGAAAGTGATGGAGTCACTTCTGAAGGAAAGAATAGTTGAGTACCTAGAGGCCAGTGGGGCACAGGACCCAAGGCAGCATGGGTTTACAGCGGGAAGGTCATGTCAGATGAATCTAATGGATTTCTTTGACTGGGTGACAAAGGTAGTAGACCAGGAAGGGGCTGTGGACATGGCCTGCCTAGACTTTAGCAAGGCATTTGACACAGTCCCACACAAGAGATTAATAGTCAAATTAACCAGCCTTGGAGTGGGTCCCAGGGTGGTAGCCTGGGTAAAACATTGGCTGGTCAACAGGACACAGAAGGTAATTGTAGATGGAGTCCGCTCTGAAGAAAGAGGGGTTACTAGTGGGGTACCACCGGGTTCAGTACTGGGTCCAGTCCTTTTTAATGTCTTTATAAGTGACATTGCAGAGGGACTGGAAGGAAAAGTATGCCTCTTTGCAGATGACACATAGCTCTGCAACAGGGTTGATACACAAGGAGGAGGTGTGGAAAGGATGAGAAGGGACTTGGCAAGGTTGCAGGAATGGTCAGAAGTATGGCAGCTAGGATTCAATGCAAAGAAGTGCAAAATAATGCACCTGGGAAACAAGAACCCAGGGGAAGATTATACAATGGGGGAGGATAGCAACAACAACAAAAAAGGAAAGGAACCTGAAGGTAATCATATCAGATGACTTTAAGGTCAGCAAGCAATGTGAGAAGGCAGTAAGGAGGGCTGGGGGTATACTGGGATGCATAGGGAGAGGCGTCACCAGCAGAAAACAGGAAGTTGTTATCCCTCTGTACAGACAGTTGGTGAGACCCCATCTGGAGTACTGCGTCCAGTTCTTGAGACCCCATCTCCACATGGACATAGACAGGATAGAGGCAGTCCAGAGGAGGGCAACTAAAATGGTGCAGGGTCTGCAAGAGAAGCTGTATGAGGCAAGGCTAAAGGAGCTTAATATGTATACCCTTGAGGAAAGAAGGGAGAAGGGGGACATGAGAGAAACTTTTAAGTACCTCAGTGGAATCAACAAAGTACAATAGGGTAGCATCTTTCAGAAAAAGAGACATGCAAGAACAAGGGGACACAATTTAAGATGGAGGGGCGGTTCCAGGGCAATGTGAAGAAGTATGTTTTCACAGAGAGGGTAGTGGATGCATGGAGCAGCCTTCCTGAGGAGGTTGTGGGGTCTAAAACTGTGGGAGAATTCAAGAATGCATGGGACAAACATAAGACAATTTTTGTTGGGGTAGAAAGAAATAGGCTGTTGGTTAACTAGGATCTGCAGCCTATACTGTAGGTAGGGAAATGGGCAGACTAGGTGGGCCAAACAGTCCTTATCTGCTGTCAAAGTCCATGTTTCTATGTTTCTAAGTTGGTCCTCTGCTTTTACAGCTCCTGATGGTGCTCCCTTTAATGTCATCCCCTCCTTCACAAATCTAGGAATGTGTCCTTATAGTAATCTAGATGTTTTAGCAAAGGCCAATGCTACCATCAAGAAGCTAGAACCTATACCCTCAGATCCTCAACTCCCTTGTCAAGCACCTTCCCCCCTTCCTGTAGCTGTGTTTGATTCTCCCTCTCCATTGTTGCCTCTGCACTCGATTGTTGGTTATCACGTATCCTGTATTAGTCATGGTACTTACAGTTCTTATTGTTTTATAGTTTCCTAGCACTTTTTATCTTCATGTTGTTAAATGGCCATTGCAATGTAATGCTATCTATTTTGTCATCCTGTTTGATGTTTGTATTCTATTTCCATTATTTGCTGTTTTGACTTTTGTTGCTGTATATACTGTGTATCCCATGTCATCTTGTTTGATGTTTGTATTCGATTTCCATCATTCGCTGTTTTGACATTTGCTGCTGTACATACTATATATCCCAATCTCCTCTCCCCAGGACACATCTGGAAATGAACATTTCTGCTCAGTGTGCCTTTCCTGGGGAAACTTTTAAATAAATATACTATATATATATATATATATATATATATATATACACACACACAGTGCCTTCAGAAAGTATTCACCCCCCTCCTTGGATTTTGTCACATTTTGTTGTGTTACTACCAGAATTTTTAATGCATTGAAAATATTTTTCCCACTTGATTCACACAGCATACTCAACAATTTAAAGGGCCAAAAATATTTATATTGTGTAACACAAAATTTATGAGACATTAAAAACTGAAATATCTTGTTTACTTAAGTATTCACCCCCCTGAGTCAATACTTTGTAGAACCACCTTTGGCAGCAATTACAGCTTTGAGTCTTCTTGGATATGTCTGTACCAGCTTTGCACATCTGGATTTGAGGATTTTCACCCATTCTTCCTTGCACATTTGCTCAAGCTCTGTCGAGTTGGATGGGGAGTGTCGATGAACCACAATCTTTAAGTCTTTCCATAGATTCTCAATGGGATTCAAGTCAGGACTTTGGCTGGGCCACTCAAGGACATTCACCTTCTTGTTCTGAAGCCACTCCAGTGTTGCTTTGGCTGTATGCTTGGGGTCATTGTCCTGCTGGAACGTAAATCTTCACCCCAGTCCAAGGTCTATTGCAGACTGATGCAGGTTCTCCTCGAGGATGTGCCTGTATTTGGCTCCATTCATTGTTCCTTCTATCCTGACAAGTGCCCCAGTCCCTGCTGCTGAAAAGCATCCCCATAACATGATGCTGCCACCACCATGCTTCATGGTAGGCATGGTGTTACATGGGTGATGAGCTGTGTTTAGTTTGCACCAGGAATAACGCTTTGCATGCAGGCCAAAGAGTTCAATTTTTGTTTCATCAGACCAGCGAATCTTTTGCCACATGGTCTCAGAGTCTTCCATGTGCCTTCTTGCAAACTTCAGGCATGCTATTATGTGGCCTTTTCTCGGGAGTGGCTTCCATCTAGCCACTCTCCCATAGAGGCTACATCTGTGAAGTGCTGCAGAGATTGTTGTCCTCTGGACAGGTTCTCCCATCTCAGCCATGGAACTCTGTAGTTCTGTCAGGGTGGTCATTGGGTTCTTGGTCATTTCCCTGACCAAGGTCCTTCGTGCCCGGTTGCTCAGTTTGGGAGGACGGCCTGCTCTAGGAAGAATATGGGTGGTTCCGTAATCTTTCCATTTTCTAATGATGGACTTGACTGTGCTTCTGGGAACTTTCAACACCCTAGAAATGTTTTTATACCCCTCCCCAGATCTATGACTCCTTGCAATTCTAACATGGAGTTCTACGGACAGATCCTTGGTCTTCATGGTTTCCTCTGAAATCAGGTCAGCCATTTGAACTGACCACAGGTGGACTCCATTCAAGTTTTAGAGTGATCTCACAAGGAAATTGGATGCACCTGAGCTCAATTTGGAGTGTCATAGCAAAGAGGGTGAATACTTATCAAATCAAGACATTTCAGGTTTTTATTTTAAATTACATGCACAAGAAATTCCAGAAGTTTCATTCCACTTTGACATTATAGAGTAATTTGTGTAGATATGTGACAAAAAAACCCATATAAATGTATTTTGAGTTTGCAACATCACAAAATGTGACAAAATCCAAGGGGGCGAATACTTTCTGAAGGCACTGTATATACATACATATATATTTTCATGGCAAAAACCTCCATTTAATGCATCAGTTGGGGTTGTTCCACAGTGACAAAAGCAAGGAAATTCGATGTTAGGGTTGCCACCTCTTGCACCCCACCCCCACCCTTCCCCCATCAACAGGCATTGAGGTGTGCGTTGGGGTCATTGGTCCTAATTCTCACCCACCCCATGTATAAACAAGCTAAGGTAGTGCAGTATAGGAGAATAGGTTGAGATTTAGGACCGACGACCCCGATGCACACCCCGATGCCTGTTGGTGGGGCAGGGTAGGGGTGGGGAGCAAGGGGTGGCAACCCTAACATCAAATTTCTTCACTTTTGTCACTGTGGAACAACCCTAACTGATGCATTAAACAGAGTTTTTTGCCATGAATTTTCCTTCTTTTTGAGAATGTGCACTATAAATAGTGAAGTAACGGTAACGCAAGTGCAAACGGTAATGCACATCATGATGAAAACATTAACAGTAACACAAATGGTAATAGAAACACAAGCACAAATGTTACTGAAAACAGAAATGCAAACGCAAATCAAAATGAGCACAATCATGGTAATGCAATTGGAAACGCAAACACTGATGGTAACAGCAATGATGATGACAAAGGAAACACAAATGCAAATGCAAATGGAAGTGCATAAGCAAACACAAATGGTAATGCACATGGTGATGCAAATGTAAAAGATAATGCAAATGATAATAGAAACAGAAACGCAAATGCAAGTGGGTACAGAAATGCAAACTGTAATGCAAATGGTCACGGTAACCAATTGGAAATGCAAAATGGTGACAGTTACAGCAACGATGATGTCAAAGGAAAGACAAACGCAAATGGAAACTCATATGCAAATGCAATTGGTAATGCACACAGTGATGCAAAATGAAATGCAAATAGAAACAGTAGTGGAAACGCAAATGGTAAGAATAACACATACTCAAGAGCACATGAAAATGCAAAGCGAAATGCACATGGTGCATACACCAGAACACTTGTGCAAAGAGATACGGAAATGCAAGTGGATACACTAACTGTAACAGTAACGGAAGTGCACACCCTGTTTTTGCCCAACATCTGCATAGAGAAACACAGTGTGTACAAAGAATGTATCCATAATAGTGGCCCTCGGAACAGAAAATGAGCACTTGGAATACTAAATTGCTTATATCTCAGAAACCGTACAACATAGAAAAAAATTAATTTTATATGATTTATGACTTTCCTGGCTAGTTTTGCACTTAGCCTCTTAGTGGGGGATAAGCATTTTTCAGATGAAAAGTCTGTATCTAGACACATTTCCGAGATATGGGCCCAGAAAGGCACAGCAGATGCCACAATGTTAGTCTATGGGAAAACTCATCAACTTCAGAGTACTGTAACTTTGCATCCCTGCAATATTTTGTTATCAAACCACCAAAAGACACATCTGTGGGATGTTGGCTTTTTTCACTCAAAATGTCAGCCCAAAAGACTAAACTTTTCTTTTTCAGCAGGGTGGCAAAGAATTCCTGTTATTTTAACCATGGTGTCGCAAAGTAGTGTTGTAAATCACACTTTCGCAAAAATAAATCACTGAAGTATCGCAAGTTTGACACTACTTTGTGACACTACAGATTACAAAAATTTGAAAAATATATTTCTAGGGTGTTTAACCCCCCCCCCAAAAAAAAGATATGGCTAGCATCCTCAGGGATCGATTAGGTGAACACAAAAAGAATTGTGTCCCTAGAGCACTAGTTCTCACACTTTGTGATAGTGAGCCTCCCCCAAGCCAGGAAAAAGATTTTGAGCCTCCCTCAAATTCAGAAAAAAATCATGGGCCTCCCCACAGAAAAAAAATAAATCCTACTTTGCACAATACACCAGGAGTAAAGTGAAACTAATAAAGCTGACTGAGTATATTCTCTTTTTATTCAACTTATTGCTCCCCACCCCTGACCGGCACCCCAGGTTATACTTGTTCCTTTTTTTTCTGACTCCTGTGCCCTTGTTACTCTGTTTCCTCTCTATCTGGAACAACCAAACCTAGCCACTTCATCTCTCCCTCTCTTACCCTGTTGTTAAGCAACTTCCTGTACGCTTCCTTCAGGTCACACCTGAAAACATGCTGCGGATCACTGTGCCTTACCCAGTCATTCATTTACATATAAATACCTTCTATAGAAATGAGCCTTGACTCAGTGTGCCTTTCCAAGTCACTAATTTGCATATAAGTACCTATTGTAGAAACAAGCCTTGACTCAGCATGTGTTCCCCAGGCATCAATTTACAAAAAAATACATACCTATAAACAAGCTTTGGCTCAATGGGAACTTCCTGGTTACAAATGTGTGCATAGGTAAAGAAATTCACCTGCAGTTATCCATATTTAATTTGTTTTATCCTTTCACAGAAAACAGCCAAAACTTACAATTTAAATACTGTACATTCTCAGACTTGACTGGGCCTCCCCTGGAACAATTTGGGGCCTCCCTTGGGAGGCTGGCCTCACCATTTGAGAACCACTGCCCTAGAGGGTCCCAGATTTAAATGCCAAGCATTTCTGTGATCAGTAACTGAAAAACAAATGCTGACTCATGACACTACAGGAGTCATTTGTGACACTAAAAACTGCATTTGTGACACTGTCGAACTTTTTAACTTTTCCCTTTGACTATAATGGGAAACTTGTTTTTTGAATAACTTTTGAACCATTTAATATTTTTTCACAAAATCTTCAAAAGGCACATTAGGGACCATTGACTGCATGTTCCCGGAAGGTTTCAGACTGGTCGCGCAAACCATGCAACCTATAGGCACAAGCAAAGAATGAGCAAAAAAGCATAAATGTGCTACAGAATGTTGCTTTATAACTCTGCAGCCTTATAAGCGACTGGTATGAAACTTGGCAGATCCAGAGATCTATAGCACCACTCAATGCCTGTCAAATTTCAGGCAAACCTGTCATATGGTGGCAAAGTTATTAAGCTGCAAAATTTCACACTTTAACCTTAAAGGGGGTACACAACCCAAACTATAGTGGCACTACTGCCATTATTATTATTATATATATATATATACTGTATATATATATATATATATATATATATATATATATATACTATACACATATATATACACACACACACACACACACACATATATATATATATATATATATATATATAGTATATATATTATAGAGGCACGGTAGTGCCGCTATAGTTAGGGTTGAATACCCCATTTAAGGTGACATTTTGCAGCTTAATAACTTTGCCACCATATGACAGATTTGCTGGAAATTTGTCAGGCATGGAGTGGTATCATAGTTCTCTGGATCTGCCAAGTTTCATAATGGTCAGATATACAGTTGCAGAATTATAAAGCACAATAAAAAGTAATATTTACGCTTTTTTGTGCATTCTTTGCTTGCACCTACAGGTCGCACAGTTTGCACGACCGGTCTGAAAATTTCAGTGAACATACGACCAGGGTCCTTGATGTGCCTGTCAAAGATTTTGTGAAAAAATATTAAACAGTTCAAAAGTTATTTAAAGAACATGTTTCCAGTTATAGTCAATGGGAAAAGTTAACAAAAAGTTTGACAGTGTGGCAAATGCAGCTTTTAGTGTCACAAATGACCCCTGTAGTGTTGCAAATATGACATTTTGTTTTTAGTTGCTGGTCACAGAAATGTTTGGCATTTAAATTTGGGATCTTTAAGGGACACAATTCTTTTTGTGTTCACCTAGTTGAGCCCTGAGGATGCTAGCAATGTCTCTTTTTTGGGGTTAAACACTCCAGAAATATGTTTTTAAGATTTTTGTAAACTGCAGTGTTGCAAAGTACTCTAGCACTTGTGACATGTTTGTGATTTTCTTTGTGAAAGTGTTGTGATTTGCTACACTACTTTACGACACTATGCCCAAAATAATAAGAAATCTTTGAAACTCTGCTGCAAAAGAATGGTTTGGTGTTTTGGGATGAAATTAAAAGGGAAGACAGCCAAGATCCCACAGATGTGCATTTTGGTGGTTTGATGATGAAATATTACAGGACTGTAAAGTCACACTTCTCTGAATTTGACAATTTTTCCCATAGGCTAACATTACGGAGTTCTCCGCGCATTTTGGGGCCTGTATCTCAGAAAAGCCTCGAGATATGAACTTTTCATAGGAAAAATACTTAGCCCTCAGGGCAAAGTGGAAAACTAGCCACTAGAGTCATAAACTATTTGACATTTAAATTTGTTTCTATGTCATAAGGTTCCTGAGATATAAGCAATTTAGTATTCCAAGTGTTCATTTTCTGCTCTGAGGCCCATTATTATGCATGCATTCTTTGTATTCACTGTGTTTCTTTATGCAGCTTTTGGGGAAAAAAGGCTGTGCATTTTTGTTACTGTTACAGTTAGCGTTTCCACTTGCGTTTCCATTGCCATTTGCGTTAGTGTTCCTGTCTACGCCACTGAGTGCATTACCCTTTGCATTTTCATTTGTGCTTGTGTTTGCATTACTGTTAACATTTGTGTTTCCATTACTGTTTTTGTTTGCATTTCCTTTTGCATCACCGTGGGAATTTCCATTTGCATTTGCGTACTCACTTCAACTTACATTTATGTTTCTATTTGTGTTTCCTTTGGCATCATCATTGCTGTTACCATGTCTGCATTTCCAATTGCGTTATTGTGATTGTGCACATTACAGTTTGCATTTCTGTACACTTGCATTTGCTTTTCTGTTTTCATTAACGTTTGTGCTTGCGTTTTTATTACCGCTTGCATTAGTGTTTCCGCTTGTGTTTGCGTTGCTGTTACTTCACTATTTATAGTGCACATTCTCAAAAGGAAGGGAAATTCATGGCAAAAAACTCCATTTAATGCATCAGTCAGGGTTGTTCCACAGTGATAAAAGTGAGGAAATTCAATGTTAGGGTTCCCACCCCCCTTGCAGCCCACCCCCACCAACAGGCATTGGGGTGTGCGTTGGGGTTGTTGGTCCTAACTCTCACCCCATTCTCCTACACTGCACCACCTCAGCTTGTCTGCACATGGGATGGGGTGATAGTTAGGACCAATGACCCCAATGCACACCCCAATGCCTATGCCTATAAATAGTGAATGGAATGTGGTGGTGGGAAGTGCCCTGCACTGCCACCATTTGAATTTTTGTCAGCTTGCTGCATAAAAACTGTATGACCAACTGAAACTAAAATTGGTAAATGAAGACATATACCATACCACAACACGTATCACAAATGTTATCTGAATCTGTTCAACAGTTACACAGCGTCACACTGCAAAAACTGTGCAGGAGTGCTGAAAAGAAAATGTTTTCCACTTCACTACAGAAGAACCATATATCCAACAGAACCAAATATTGTTAAAAGAAGACATGTACCATAGCACACTGTGTGGCCAAAATTGTGTGCACATCCATTCAACAGTCACACAGTGGCATGAGCAAACAATGTAACATGCATAATTCAGCAACCATATGTGCCAGTAACCCAAAAATTGCCACAGTCAAAGATCTATTATTAATCTTTGTGCATTCCAAATGGGAGAGAAATCTGAAACATGGTTTAGAAGTTTTTTGAAGCACAATGAACCAAATTTTCATTTGTCAAAGTGGCATAATTCCATGCCTGTTAATGTTTTGGACACCAAACCATTGCAAGACACCTCCGCATCAGTAGGGCTATCTACATTATAAATTTCAAGCCAGTAGCACAATATAGAATGCTATGCACAAAATGGTAGCTGCATCATGCAGTATATCTGCAGCAAATTATTTTTCCAACATGTAGACAGCATAATTCTCATTTCCAGGACATCCACTCAACACCCTCCAAATTTCTTGTGAAAAGACCAAACCATTCCAGAGATATTTAATGTTTACATTTCTGCACCTTTAAGATGTCTTCCACCACAAAATGGCAGAAATTGCAGCTGAAAAAGCACTAAAATGGTGGACCTGGTGGCCAAAAAAATCTTTAACCATGAGGGAGGCCAACTTTAAATTGCAATAATTCTGGAACAGAACATCATTTTTTTCACCAAACAAACACTGGCATGTTCCTTGAACAAAGCTATTTCTCTGTGCCAAGATTCAGATAAATCAACCACACACTGTATGTACCAGTGAAATATGAATTTGTAAATCAATAGATGTACCATTCAACTCCACATATACCAAATCTTATCCAAATCTCTTTAATGGGTGCAGAGCAGCATGAGGTTAAAATAGCGTACGAGTGCCGAAAAATACATTTTTGGTGCTTCATTGTCCAAAAAAGTATGCAGATGTCAAATGAAAATTGGTAAATGCACAGAAATACCATAGTAGACCAAGCATTGCAAATGTCACATGAATCTGTTCAACAGGTGTAAAGTTATAATCACACAAAAAAAACACAAACTGGAATGCTAACAGTGACACAAATGGAAATAATAAAGAAAATGGTAACATAAATGCAAGCAGAAACGTAAACACAAACAGTAATGAAAAAGCAAATGTTGATGATGACAGAAGCGCAAACGCAAATGAAAAAGGATATCAGGCTGCTGGAGGTGATGCATCACAGGGTGTTGAGAATGGTCCAGGGGCTGGAGATCATGACCTACAAAGACAGACTGAACGTGTTGGGACTGTACACTCTAGAGGAGAGGTGATTGATATGATTGAGACCTTCGAATACTTGAAGGGATAAACAGAATGGACAAAGAAGGGTTGTTGACATGGATGAGAGGAAGGGAGAAAAGAGGGCATGGGCTCAAGTTGGAGATGATTTTGGAGAGAGATGAAGAAGCATTATTTCAGAGAGAGGGTGGTGGCTAAATGGAACACACTGCCAGAGGAGGTGGTCTCCTGCAGGATACTGAGCAGCTTCAAAAGGGCATGGGACAGGATGCATGTGGGGTGGTCAAGGTAAAGGGGGAAGAGGGTGGGGTAGCTGCAGCTTAGTGATGCTAGCTGAACAACTGAGCAGACTAGATAGACCTAGTGGCCTGTTTCTGCTGGTATATTCATAAGTTTGTATGACTGGTATGCATTGCAATAGTTCCAAGTCAGAATGGTGACTGCTTGACGGTGACTGGTCAGAACAGCATTGAAACCACATAGGCGCTGATTCTTGAAAACATTTTTTCTTGTGGGGGGCTTCACCCCACATCCCCCCTTGTGGGGAGGCTGTGCCCCGCACCCCACTTAAGGATTCTAACTCCAGGGGGGAATACCTCGGGGATGGGGGGACCCACCAGTCACTGAACAGTGCTGGCACTGTAATTCGGTAGCCATTCGGACCAGTCGCCATTGTCACAGTATACCCATTACAATAGGAGATGATATTGTGCACTGCATAGATGATACAGTAGGACTGGTATCCATTATCATAGGAGGTGGTACTGTGCACTGCATAGATGATACAATAAGTTTGGTATCTTTTACTATAGGAACTGGTATTGTGCACTGCATGGATGATACAATAGGTCTGGTATTCATTATCACAGGAGCTGGTATTGTGCACTGCACTGATGATACAGTAAGACTGGTATCCATTACCAAAGGAGCTAGCATTGTGCACTGCATGGATGATACAGTAGGTCTGGTATCCATTACCAGATTAGGTAGTATTGTGCACTGCATGGATGATACAATAAGACTGGTATCCATTATCATAGGAGGTGGTACTGTGCACTGCATAGATGATACAGTAAGTCTCGTATCCTTTACTATAGGAACTGATATTGTGCACTGCATGGATGATACAATAGGTCTGGTATCCATTACCACAGGAGCTGGTATTGTGCACTGCACTGATGATACAGTAGTACTGGTATCCATTACCAAAGGAGCTAGCATTGTGCACTGCATGGATCATACAGTAGGTCTGGTATCCATTATCAAATTAGATAGTATTGTGCACTGCATGGATGATACAGTAAGACTGGTATCCATTATCATAGGAGGTAGTACTGTGCACTGCATAGATGATACAGTAAGTCTGGTATCCTTTACTATAGGAACTGGTATTGTGCACTGCATGGATGGTACAGTAGGACTGGTATTCATTACCATAGGAGGTGGTACTGTGTACTGCATAGACGATACAGTACATCTGGTATCCTTTACTATAGGAACCAGTATTGTGCACTGCATGGATGATACAATAGGTCTGGTATCCATTACCACAGGAGCTGGTATTGTACACTGCACTGATGATACAGTAGGACTGGTATCCATTACCAGATTCAGTAGTATGGTGCACTGCATGGATGATACAGTAGAAACATAGACTTTGATGGCAGATAAGGACCCCTTGGCCCACCTAGTCTGCCCATTTCCCTACCTAGAGGATAAGCTACATATCCTATTTAACCAATAGCCTATTTCTTCCTATCCCCCACAACAATTGTCTTATGTATGTCCCATGCATTCTTGAATTCTCCCACAGTTTTAGACCCCACAACCTCCTCAGGAAGGCTGTTATATGCATCCACAACCCTCTCTGTGAAAAAATACATCCTCACATTGCCCCTGAGCTGTCCCCCTCTATCTTCAAATTGTGTTCCCTTGTTCTTGCACATCTCTTTTTCTGAAAGATGCTACCCTCTTGGACTTTGTTGATTCCACTGAGATACTTAAATGTTTCTATCATGTCCCCCTCTCCCTCCTTTCCTCCAAGATATACATATTAAACTCCTTTAGCATCTCCTTGTATGGCTTCTCTTGCAGACCCTGCACCATTTTGGTTGCCCTCCTCTGAACTGCCTCCATCTTGTCTATGTCCTTGAGGAGATGGGGTCTCCAGAACTGGACACAGTACTCCAGATGGGGTCTCAACAACTGTCTGTACAGGGGGATAACAACTTCCTGTTTTCTGCGGGTGATGCCTCTCCCTATACATCCCAGTATCCCCCCAGTCCTCTCTACCACCTTCTTACATTGCTTGCCAACCTTAAGGTCATCTGATATGATTACCCCCAGGTCTCTTTCCATTTTTGTTGTTACTGCCTCCCCCCCATTGTGTACTCTTCCCCTGGGTTTTTGTTTCCCAGAATCATTACTTTGCACTTCTTTGCATTGAATCCAAGCTGCCATACTTCTGACCATTCCTCCAACCTTGCCAAGTCTCTTCTCATCCTTTTGTCATGTATCAGCCCTGTTGCAGATCTTTCTGTCATCTGCAAAGGGGCATACTTTTCCTTCCAGTCCCTCTGCAATGTCACTTATAAAGACATTAAAAAGGACTGGACCCAGTACTGAATAGTGTCAGTGACTCAGTAGGTAGCACACTTGCCTCTGAGGCCAGGAGATCAGAAGGTCATAGGTTCAGTTCCCACACCTGGCACTTGGGTTAATATCCCAGTACTGACACTGTAGTGCAGCATGAGAGGGGTGCTGCACTTCTGAGGTGCCATCTTTCAGATGAGATGATAAACCAAGGTCCCATCTTCCTGGATTGGTGGTAGTTCAGGTGGATGTTAAAGATCCCATGGCACTTATCGAAAAGAGTAGAATTTCCTCAGCGTCCTGGCCAAATTTCCCTCATTCACTAAAAATACCACCAACAGCTTAATCTGGTTCAAGGTCAGTTGGCATTCATCTGCATCCCCCTCCCCCGGGTCGTGCCTGGAAATTATGCAGGATTTGTCTAATGCACTTACCCAGTCAACAAAAATGAAATAAATAAAAAGGACTGAACCCTGCGGTACCCCACTAGTAACCATCCTTTCTTCACTGTGGACTCCATTTACTATTACCCACTGTGTTCTGTTGTCCAACCAGTGTTTTACCCAGGCTACCACCCTGGGACCCACTCCTAGGCTGGCTAATTTCTTTATTAATCTTTTGTGCAGGACTGTGTCAAATGCCTTGCTAAAGTCTAGGTAGGCCATGTCCACAGCCCTTCCCTAGTCTGCAGCTTTGGTCACCCAGGCAAAGAAATCAATTAGATTCATCTGACATGACCTTCCCACTGTGAGCCCATACTGCCTTGGGTCCTGTGCCCCACTGGCCTCTAGGTACTCAACAATTCTTTCCTTCAGAAGTGATTCCATCATTTTCCCTACCACTGAGGTCAAACTGACAGGTCTGTAGTTTTCTGTCTTGGTCTTGCTCCCACTTTTGTGGAGGGGAACCACATCCACCCTCCTCCAGTTCTCAGGAACCACACCATCCTCCCAAGATTTATTAAAAAGGGTAGTCAGTTGTGTTACTAGTTCTTCCCTTAGTTCTTTTAGAATTCTGAGGTGAATCCCATCAGGCCCCATTGCTTTATCCACCTTGAGTTAAAAGGCTTAGAATTTTGCAATTCGTTAGTCATGTGAATATTTTTGAAAATGTTACTATGTTTACAAAATAGACACCTTTGGAGATAGATAACTGAACATCTATATGCATGCTTTCTTAGAAGAGACTTACAAACTGCTAGATAGAGAGGTAGTTTATGTAACTCGTAAGTTACAGGCGTTCAAAAATTCACAATTTATTTGTAAAGTTGTTTAACATTTTTCAAAATATTTGGATGTTTATAGCTCCACTGCTATTTCAGGTTTACACACAAGATTTGGCATGGTACTGCATTAAATATGTCCTGGAATCTAATTAGCTGAATACATGTTTAGTCTGTTAACATTTATTGTGGATACTTCAGAAACTGCTAAGTGGGAAAATTTGCTCACAAATTCATGGACACGTAATGCTGTAGGTAATGGCAGAAGAATTCCACTTGTGGAATTTAACTTTTTACAAAGCACTTACCATCCCTGAATTGCCTACCTGCACAAGCGTTATAGCCCTGCAATGCCACTCCAACACTTCTCTGAAAGTAATGCCCCGCATCATGCTCGTCCGTGACTGAAGATATCCAGTTACTTCTGTCTCAGTGCCCTCAGCTGCAACTAGTTGGTGCCACTAGGTGCCGCTGTGTTCCAATAGCAAAAATGTACATTGTTATCTACAGGGTTGTTAAAGAGTCAGCAGGTGGCATGGTACAGAATCAATGCTGCATGTATGGGTGCTTCCACAAGTCATTAAATTGGTGCGCTCTAGTGGTTATCTAATATATTGCAAGAAGACAGGCTAGGTCACAGTGGTGTCCATGACTATTGTTCAGGGCTCATCATTTAGGATTGAGACCTGACACTTGGCACCACTATACTCTTACTATGAAGCCTACTATGAATGCTACCACATTGCCATTTTAGCTAGCATTTACCTTCTTTAATAATGAAGAAACCAAAATCAGGTGTGCACTGTGGAGCAGTCCTAGTGTTGAGAAAGGGTTGACACAGGCACTTTGTCTGTCTGGTTGGACTTTGATCAGGTAGCTGTAGTACATGTCATGGGGGTCACCCACAAGTTACGGACAATCTATTGTAGTTTGGACCCATGACCAACACACCTACTTGTGGGGTGCATTGATGCAATTGGCCTGGTCCTAGCCAAGATAGTCTGATATTCTCTGGTGTCAGGGGTCTTTCTGGGGCCCCTGAAGGAGGCAGTTGTAAGGTCTCTCCTAAAAAAATATCTTCACTAGGCAGGGACTGTTAGAAAGCTACAGACCTGTCTAAAACCTTTACTTTGCAAAGAAGGTTATTGAGAAGGTGGTGGCCTTTAAAGAGTAATGGACACCATCTGGCCAAAAGTGCTACATCACAGAATTAGAATAAGCATACTCCCAGTAAATCTCATACCAAAAACTAGATTTCTATATTACTTCATTTTAAAATTATGAAATATTTTGTAACCCTGATTTCACTACCTGATCAAAAAATCCTGTTTCAGTGAAGAGCTGCTGGTGATGTAATCTCAGGAACTCACAGTCTAGTACTCCCCGTCAGCAAGCTTATAGGACCTGTTTCTCCAAAGGTGAAAAGATCATGTGGAGTGGTTTCCACAAGTAAAACAGGCAGCACCAGTCAGTAAACATTACTTTAAAAACTATGTGTGTTTCAGGTTTTGTAACAAAGCTGACAATATTTTGTTTGGATGTCATTTTGGTATCCTTTTTCCCAGGGCTGCTGGATGCTGGGTCACAACACACACTGTTGTGAGGTTTGCAGACTGAATAAGTGTCTGATGTGGAGAAAGACTGAGATCATTCACACCTATCATTCAACTAAGGTGATTTCTGAGAATGGCACTTTAAAACATTTATTCTATCTTTTTGTAAATGGAGGTGGGAGAGGTAATGCTGTTTTGAAACCTTATTAGTAGTTTCTAATTTAGCCAGCACATTTTTTTCTCCCTGTTGGGCTGTTTTGACCTGCATTCAGGCTCATCTACATTATGTTCTACTCTAAATTAAAATCATCATCTTACCAGAGCGAACACTTTCACCCCTAGTATGAATTAACGCATGTAAGGCCCCTATTAAAACCGATTGTAATGCAGTCACTGACAAAGAGCAGTGAAATTACCAATATTACAATACTAGCAGCAACACTACTAGCAGTACTAGCAGTAACTAGGGAGGCAGTATAGCTCAGTGGTTTAAGGCTCTGAGCTGAAAATCTGGAGACCTGGGTTTGAATCCCACAACCCACACTTGCATACTGTGTGACCCTAAACAAGTTATTTAACTTCCCTGTGTTCTCAGGTTGTACTTGTAAACACGATTTCAGCTTAGTGTGTCTCACCTGGTTAAACAATTGGGGGAAAAACACATACAAATTCCTAACAGGCACAGTAGAGTAGCTCTCCAAATGGCTCCACTAGCATGGAGGCATGCTGACTCAGCCATCCAGCAACCCTGGAGAAATGGACCACGCCAAAAAGACATTAAGCAATACAATTTTGTCAACTTTGCTACAAAGCCAGAAACACATTGGGCAGGATGCACAAAACAGATGCACCCAGCGCATCTCAGATGTGCCGGTGCAAGACAAAAATGCACCATAAAATGATTCACAAACAGGATGAATGCACCAGCACAATCAAGATGCCCTGCACCAAATGACATGTGCCATAGGCACAATTTAATGACATGCAGTGCATATACAGGGGACATACCCATGCATACACAGTGCAACCCGATTCACAGTGCATATTCATGGTGCTCCTATGGGCCATATCCAGTGCAAAGCCAAGAAGCACCATAGAAGTATAAGTACAAAGGAAGGAGACTTAAGTCTAGCCCACCTGCAGGTTATTGACTGAATTGCTGCAGCAGCACACTGCCAGAGCCAGAGGGAGAGAGGAAGACAGAGAGAGAGAGAAATAGAGACAGCAAGCAAGCCAGCCAGCACACCAAGCCAGAGGGTCATACAGATAACCCAACAGCAAAATGAACACAGCAGCAGTTGTCATCGCAGGTGCACCAATGAGGAGGAGGAGGAGGCATAGCGCTGGAAGGCACCATAGGCAGCCTACTCCATGGTGGTATCATGCCAGGCTGTCCTTTGAGCAGCTCCCTGAGGTGGAGACACTAGGCTGATACTGCCTGAACAGGGCCATGCTGAGGCAGCTCTGTGAGCTGTGTCATGACGCGATGCAGGTGCCCACTGCACGAGGTCTTACCATCTTGGTGGAGACCAAGGTGACAACGGTCATCCGCTTGCTCACCACAGGAACCATCCAGAGGCCTTCTGGGGACACCACTGGCATTTCACAGGCCTCTATGTCCGCCTCCTCACACAGTTCCTCACTGCACTGCTATCACATGCTTTGGAATGAAACCATTTCTGCAGCACCCAGGTGGAGTGGACAGATGCCATGCAGGGGTTCTACAGGGTGGCATGCATGCCAGGTGTCATAAGGGCTATTGATTACACCCATGTGGTAATCTGCGCACCACCTGGCAAGGATGCCATCGCATACATCAACTGGAAGGGGTACTGTTCCATGAATTGCCAGGTGGGGTGCGATGACACAGGGTGCATCACAATTGTCTGCACCAGACACCCTGGGAGTGCACATGATGCATTCATATGGCATCAGTCGACACTGTGTATGAGGTTTGAGGATGGGGACATACCAAGTGGCCATCTGTTAGGTACATGTGACAGGATCCCAACAGCACAGGAGGGCATCAAGGCCTGGACACATGGGGTGGGCTGTGGGCAACCCACACAGTGTGATGCAGGTGCATGGGGCCTGGGACATCAGGGATGTGCAAGGGTACAGAGGCAGACACAGGGTAGCACACAAGCACCGTGCACCACACAACAGACAGGGGCATGCAGGTGCAGCTGGGGTAGGGATGCAGGACTGCCAGGAATGGGGATGCATGGGCGGTAGAACAGGACAGGTGTATATACCACTGAGGCCAGGATTGAGGACAGGACACATGCCACAGTAGTACCCAATGTACTAATGGACACAAGTCTACCCCCACAGGAGACGCTGCATATCCACTGAGGCCCTGGCTCCTCACCCCCTTCTGATGACCCAGAACAGTGGCAGAGGAATGCTACAATGAGGCACACATCACGACATGTGCCATCTTAGAGCATGTCTTCAGCATGTTGAAGATGTGATTCCGGTGCTTATGTTGGTCAGGTGGTGCCCTACAGCATAGCTCTGAGAAGTCCTGTGGCATATTCCTGACCTGTTGTATGCTACACAACATGGCCCTAGACTGTGGGATACCTATCAAGGCCAGTGAGGGCAACAGTTCTGGGGAGGAAGAGGGTTGGGGGAGCACAGAGCACCCCCTGAGGGTCAGGGAGGTGAAGCCGGGCAGGGCTGGAGGGACCTAAGGTTGGCGGCCAGAGCAAGGGACCACCACAGGTGTGTGGTGGAGGAACACTTTGGGCCATGCAGGTGAGTATGCAAGTATATATGCATGCAGGTGTGTGCATCAAGGTGTAGAGAATGCATGTCATGGGCACAGTGGGCACTAGACACCGCACAGTTGCACACACAGGCACACACATGGTGGGAGACACACAGACACAACACACACACACACACCAGGCATGCAACAACCATGCACCACCCAGGCCAAGTCACAGATGTCATGGGTCAGTGTGCACTGCAGCCTGCACATGGGCACAGCAGACACTAGAATGCACTCATCATACCCATGACACATGGCACAACAGTGGTGCACAGAAACACACAGGTTGTCCTGCACAGAGAGCACAGAGTGTGCTAGGATGGCAGTGGGGTAGGCAACCATGACACACACCGCCACCGGCACCACCTGCAGGGCATTCAGTACACACAGGCATGCCATCCTGCCACCTCAGGCCCAAGGACATGGGCATCACAGGGCAGCTCCCCATCTACCAAGGACACGGGGGTGGCCTCTGCCATTGCTGGTGGTGGCTAGTGTACCACCACCGGCCAAAGGGAGTGTCACCTGCAACCCTGCAGGGGTGCTGCACTGAGACTGTGAATGGGTGTCCAGTGGAGTGGCTAACCCACAGCCACCACCCGAGCCAGGAACGGTGGGCATGGAGGCCAGTGGCGATGGAGTCAGCAGCAGGGGGTTCACCTGGCTCCACTGCCGAGGTGTGTGTGACATGCTTCTGGGCATCTGACTGGATACACAATGCCCACAGCATGTTGTGGAGGCAGTCACCGCATCTTCAGCAGCTGCATTCTGCTCCAGAGCTGTGGTCATGCCCACCCACATGATGCCTTCCTCTGCCAGCATCTGTGCATGCCAAACAGCTGCTGACTTATGTTCCTTGACCATCACAGCCCTGTGGCTATGGAACTCCACATGGAGGGCCTCCTGCCACTCCACAGTTGCCCACAGGAGTGCAAGGTAGGCCTCCATGTCATCAGCGGGTGATGTGTCACAGTGGTGTAGCTGATGAGCAGGGGTGTATCAGCCTGTCCTGGTGCATCCACGGGCGGTGATTGCACCCTGGAAGACTGACATGAGCAGAGCTTGGTTGGGCACTGCCACTAACTGCCCATGGGTGGTGTCCTCCAGAGTCAATGGAGCCAGTGTGTGCACCAAAGCACCCTGCCCAGATGACACCGACATTGCCTACACTGAATTTAGCAGTGGTGCAGGGGGCACGGCACCCACAGCTGTGGGCAGCTGTGCTGCATCTGTAGCAGCACCTTGCACAGTGGGAATATCAGTGGCACCCAGGGCCATGTGCACAGGGAACCCTGTAATGTGTGCACAACCATCTGCCTTAACTGTGCTGGTGGTGTCAGTGATGCACGTGGTGGAGTCAAGGCCTTCCCCCTGCACACCACTAATGAGCACAAGGAGGGCATCAGCAATGTCCACCGCATCATTTGGGTCGGCATCAGACAACCCAGACAGGCTCCCCAACCATGCGATGTGCCCACCAGCTGTCCCACCAGTACTAGCTGAGGGGCCCACAGGGCCCTCCTGCACCAGGGCCATGACTGGTGATGCTCGGGATGTGGATAGTGCTGGAGCAGAGTTGTCCATGGTGGTGTCATTGGCCCCGTGAGACGGGCTGCATCATCGCCCATGAGGGCATCGTGTAGTTGTGGCCATGTTCACACCCTGGAGGTGTGATGGTGCTGTGGAGAGAAGAATGGAGAACATGGTTAATGCAAGTACATATACGTCACGTTGGTGATGCACAACAGTACACGGCCATCTACATGGTGCCAAGGCTACATGCCTGACCACCCCAGGTCCGTGGCATGACATCGCTATACAGGCCATGGAATGGTCACGCTTGTCACTGTCCCATTATGCACACTGCACAGAAGTGGTGGCACATGTCACATGGATGTACAGCAGACACATGCCCCCTGGTGCAGTGGCATGGCAGCTGCAGCACCATGGGGCATGTTGTGTCTGGCCAGGGGCGACCATCCCTGGGTAGCTGTGCCTGGGTATACAGTGACAGTGCATGCCACATAGGGATAGGAGTGGTGACTGTGGCACATGGGTGGGTGGGCCTGTCTAGGACACACAGCTACTCATCATGCTGTGATGGGCTGACACTGTGGTGGAATTTTTATATATCCTAAAGTATAATAACTTTATGTCCTAAAGCTTATTGTACCAGAGCTTATAACTGTTATATGTGATTATAGCCATATAGATCTGTTGCTTCTCATATGCTCTAAAACTATCTGCTTTGTTATAGCCATATAGCCATGTTGCCTTTCATATGCTTTAAAACTATCTGCTTTGTAAAACAGCCATAATCAATGTGCAGTTCTGTGCTAACTAAAACAAAGGAGGTTGTTTGACAGAGATAAGAAAACCTTGAAAAATTAAATGAAGTGAAATACAGCTGGTTGTAACTAAGATAAAGGGGAGACACATAGTAAGTATAAAAAAACAACTCCTTATACAGAAAGTGCTGAATCTAAGGTTTTTGCTAAAGATAAGGAAAAGCTGTTGTTAAGCATGAGATCACTGTTAGACTGTGAAACTAAAAAAGGTATATAAGCTTCTGTGAACAATGATCGAGGAGCTCTCTCCTTTAGCTGAGGCTCCCACATATATGTGTGCAGACAATAAACTGAGCTTTATTGGAATAACCATTGGGTGTGGTTATTAAGTACATAGAAATTAAGGTAAAGTATAGACAGTAAAGAGAATCTGCGACCACAGTTTTGGCGTAGTGCGGCAGGATAGCCCGCTTCTCTGTGTCGCACTGTGATCAGACTGCCAAGTCCCGGTCTCAGGGAGGTGGCCCGGAGGTTCAAGTCCCACCTATGTGTGACACCTTTGGGCGGTGACAGCCATCATTTACTGTCTTAGGTGCTGGAGTGGCACCAAGAGTGCTGGGTGGGTACTCGGCGTCAGGGACAGCCTGTAAGAGTTAGAAGTGCTGGGTGGGCACTCGGCATCAGGGGACGCCCGAAAAGTAGGAGTGTTGGGTGGGCACTCCAAGACCGGTTAGGCGCCTTTTAGGGACTACAATGGGAAATACGGGGGACCTCTACCAGATGGATCTCAACCTAGTACTGTTAAAGATTTTTTGGTTTTGTTTTGTTTTTAAACTGCAACCCAGAGCTCTGGAAAAAGACTTGGTTTGGTTACTAAAATGGCCAAAAGAAAACCTTTGAAAGGGTTAATAGCTGCAGTGTTTGGAAATTATCATAAAGGTCTTGCAGTCAGTTTTCTTACTCAGACTTGTGTATCGGAAAAGAAGAAGAAAATACCTTGGCACCGGGTAAGTCTGAATTTTTTATTTAAAGTTGTTTTATGTCTGTCTGTTTTATTTCTGTAATACATATACTAAACAAGGTAATGTTCCTTCTTTCTTGTGCATATTTTCTAGCTTATATCTATGTTCTGTAATTATGTTCTGTTGTCAAGGTTGCGAGATAGGAGTGACTGCCTTCAGTGCACAACATGTTACAGTAAAAAAAAAAAAGGAAGCTTCTTTGCCTCATAGCTGACTGTTTTAATTGGTTTTATTTTTAATAAAACATTTGTGCTGCCTAGATAGGGTCAGTGAAGAACTTTTGTATGTAGTTGTTGGTCGAAGCAGGTAGTGTTGAAGGTAAAGAGATATGACGTCATATAGATTGCAATGTGCAGAAAGATTTGTAGTTTGCAAGCAATGTGCCAAGCCACTGCTAGGTAAAAATGTAATGTGTTAACAGCTATAAATGGCTTTATCATACTTCTAGTTATAACCAGAAACTTTTTTGCAAAATGGCAGGGTGCCATATTTTGGCTATGCGCCAAAAGGTGTAACCATGTTATACAAAATGTGTTCACTTACAGATAATATGTTGTGCTGTGTTTTAACGGAGTTAAAATGTGTTTAAAAAGTGTTTTGTTCTGGAAAGATTTGGCATGGCGATATGTATAAATGTGTTGATTTAAAAATTGTCAGTGTTACAAGACAGGGAGGCAGCACATATATCTAAAACACATACAGTTTTCTAATGAAACTATGGGCATTACCTCAGCAAACTGGTGTGAAACAATGTCAGTCTTATTTTGTGTTAAGTATTTCTTTTGTGTATGTGTATGTGTGTGTACTGTCTTGGTCACAGTGTTTTATTGTGTAATCTATTATTATTTAAAGATATTTAATATTAGTAGTGTTCAAGGACACTACAAAAATAACTGGGTTTGAACGACCCTTGCATGCACACTGTGACCTTTTGCACATTATTTGACCTTCTTGTGTTTCAACATTTTATGTTACTACCAGTTCAAACTTGATGTGTATTCCATACCTAAAGCACAACTTTTCACACAAAATGTATGTTTTCATGAAAGCACACCAAGAGTGAACTATGTAATTTGACTTTTTATTGCAAAACTAGTATTCTAAGTGAAGAGGAACAAACTTTTCTTCTCCTCTCATGGCTTCTGACTTGCAGCCAACACAGGCAATACTCCAGCTGGAAGGGGAGAATTATTCATCATCTCCCCATATTTTTATTATATATATACAGTACGCTTTTGAAAAAAGGACTATTACAGCTGTTTTTGAGAGTTTACCATCTACAGTTAAAAACAATGGCTTTTGTTTTTATGTGTGACCATGGTGTAATCATTTTTTTGTCTTTTTGAAATGCATTCTAAGAGATACGTACGTACGGTATTACCATCAATCTGGATTTTTTATAAACTCAGCTGACATTTTGTCATGCTTAGGATAAGGGAACCCAGGGACGCTTGGCTTCTTTTATCCTATGGAAATAATCTTGTTTTATGTTTAAACTTGTGTAGGTTTAGTATTTTGTTGTTTGTCTGTGTTTCTTCTCTTTCTTCTAGAGAAAAAGAAGTTCCCCATCTTTATAGTAAGGTATGAAACTTACTAAACTAATTGTAATATTATCTTGTTATAATTTAAAGTGTAGTAGGTGGGGATCATGTCACCATCCACAGCTAACCTTTTTATTGCTACAGTATTCGAGCTGTCTCTTTCACTTCGAGCTGTCTCTTCCACCAGTAGGAGCTTGGGGGGAGGGGGTAAGCTACCCTTCCTCCATCCCTTCCAGTGTAGTACCCACAGAGGTTGCAAGGTACATCACTGTTCCCCCAAAGGGGTAAATAAAGAAAATGTATATTTGCCAATAATTGTTTCTTATTTACAGGTTTTAAAAAAGACCCACGGTATTTTAACAGCATAACCCAGCCCAAGCCCTTCTGTTTTTCTAGCAAACAGTTAAATCTCACACCTATTATTGGTACAAGGGTTTCTGCCCTCAGCAAGTAATCAGTTACGCTGGAGGGTGAAGTTGTGTATGTATGTCCACACATATTCATTCTTTTGATTGTCTTTTCAGCTTTCTTATCCAGTCAAAACAAATGTAAAACAACTTTTGTCATAGCCGTACAGCAATAAATGCATTTTTTTTCAACCAGTAAATTCACAGTACTCTAACATTTCTGGACTCTAAGCTAAGTTTACAGTCTATATGTGTTGTTTAAAATGTATTTTATGCATTATGCTCAATACTAAAATTGTTCTATTACAAACATGCTTATGTTTCACGTTTATGTTATAATGTTTTGATATACATCTTGCTACACTGTATCATGTGTGTATTCAGAAAAGTGCTCCACATGTATAATGTTTTAATGCTCATAACAAACCTAAATACTGGGGCCAGCATTGCTGACCACCCTACAATATGTTCCAAAGCAAAACCAAAAGTAAAATTAATGCTCCGTTTGTCTTATTACTCACAGGTACCCCTGAAAAATGAGTGTACTCTATGTAGGTTTTTGTCATTTTAAATTTTAACAATTATAATATGCAAAATGTAGATTGTACTCCAAACCTATGCTTCAAGCCTTACCTCACTCAGTACTTTGGAGTATTTCACTATACAGGGTAAAAAAAAAAAAAAGAGGTAGAACTTTTCACTTGTCACAGGTGCAATAGGTACTGTTATTAAATTGGCATAGGCCAACAACATATGTATTTGTCCCACTAATTGCATTGTGTAAAGGCATATTGTTATGAACAATATGTTTAAAGCGTGTTATTGTAACATTACAAGATTTTATAACTCAGGTCTCAGTCAGGCCTGCTTACAACAGACAGGGAAATAATGTTCATCACTGTCATAACTGCTTCTGTGATTTAAAAGCAGGAGGAAATCATAACATTGTCATAATTTACAGATGGTCAAATGGTATAATTAAACCTTGGCCTGCACCCCCAGGTGTGCGGCTAATGTCCCATTTTTAATTTTTTCTCTTTCTAATTGCCAGAATTTAGGCTCTGTCACACCACTCTTTACAAAACAAGGAGTTAATAGTTTAAAAGATTGTTATTTATGTGTTTTAACTCAGTGTCTAACACACTTTGCAAGTTTGCAGGTTTCACGGTGTGGCACATAAGATCTCCACGTTCAACAGCAGTAATACTTTCATCTAAGTTGCCAAGACCTTCATCTTTTTCCATAAAAAAGAAAAACAACTGCCACAGTTTTGATGTTATCACCATCTTTGTGCCTGACTGGTTCCTTATAAGGACTATTGCATGAATCCAGTTATTATTACTTCTGCAAGTGTAATGTTTTCAAACAAAATTACACCTATTTGTAGAACTTTAAATCAACTAAAGAAGGTCCAGTCAGTTCAGACTCTGCAATCAAGCTTATTGTTTCTGCTTACTATGAAGTTAAGTCTGGGAAGGGCACTCCCAACTCAGCGAGAAGATTCTGCTTCAATTGACCTTCAAGCAATACATCCATTTTCTTCACTGCCGCTTGTTCCAAACATGGCTGGTACTTTCTACAACCCTATTGCTCTGTTATGGACTGTGTTCTTAATGGTTTATTACCTTTTATGGACTGTTAATCTTTATGCCGGGTGTAATCAACTACCACAACACAAATGTCATGCCAGTGAGTTGTGTGTGGCTACCAATGCACAATCTAATGCACCCTGGCCAGTGTGCTCGCCATCCCAACCTGCAGCCAGCAAAATAAACACTGACTTTCTACTATGCTGGTGTTTTGTTTTTAAATTACTGTCTGCATTGCCCCATATGCCTTGTGGGGTTACCATCATTCTGCAAATGACATTTCATCTGTACTGTAACTACATCAACCTGTAGATACTTATATGAACTTATGAACTGTTAATTTCATGGACTGTTATGTTTTATAAGGACTTATCTGTCAAGAGACATTATCAACAGATTCTTCAATCAAGCTCCAAGGGTGTGCCACACCTCAACACAAGGTAGCATCTACCTTATTCACTCTCAAAGTGGATTCCATAAACTCTTTTTCATCAACAAAATTGTTATGTTATATTGTGTTATATGTGGTGTCACATGTTAGCATTTTTTTCACATATTTCAATTGTGGTGTTGACATCCCTCAATTCTGTATTATGTTTTACAAACTCACCATTGTGTTCCATCTGTAACTCCATGCCTTAACTATCTGTATGCTGGGAACCAGTTTTAAATCATATAAATAAAAAGGGGGGTGGTTAGTTGATACAGAGTATCAAAAGGGGGGAGTGTGGTGGAATTTTTATATATCCTAAAGTATAATAACTTTATGTCCTAAAGCTTATTGTACCAGAGCATATAACTGTTATATGTGATTATAGCCATATAGATATGTTGCTTCTCATATGTTCTAAAACTATCTGCTTTGTTATAGCCATATATAGCCATGTTGCCTTCATATGCTTTTAAAACTATCTGCTTTGTAAAACAGCCATAATCAATGTGCAGTTCTGTGCTAACTAAAACAAAGGAGGTTGTTTGACAGAGATAAGAAAACCTTGAAAAATTAAATGAAGTGAAATACAGCTGGTTGTAACTAAGATAAAGGGGAGACACATAGTAAGTGTAAAAAAAACTCCTTATACGGAAAGTGCTGAATCTAAGGTTTTTGCTAAAGATAAGGAAAAGCTGTTGTTAAGCATGAGATCACTGTTAGACTGTGAAACTAAAAAAGGTATATAAGCTTCTGTGAACAATGATCGAGGAGCTCTCTCCTTTAGCTGAGGCTCCCACATATATGTGTGCAGACAATAAACTGAGCTTTATTGGAATAACCATTGGGTGTGGTTATTAAGTACATAGAAATTAAGGTAAAGTATAGACAGTAAAGAGAATCTGCGACCACAACACCAGTCAGGAATCCACCACCAGGGGGTACCCTGCATGACTGTCCAGAACACACTGGAGGCCAGGAGGGCCTCATTAGGGCTGAGCTGTTCCACCATGATCAGGCTACCCCCTGTCTGCCATAGGGAGGCCTGGATGTTGGCCACCTTCTCCTTGGCCCTCCTGCACCCATCGTTACAGTGTTTTCAGCACTGTAGGACCATGCGGTTGTATGGTGCCTTGGCTTTCACCTGCTGGGCCACCTCCTTCCAGCCCACTGCCTGTGCCATCCAGCTGCCTCCCCTGCTAGTGAAGATGTCCAGGTGTAGGTGGCAGGATTCAGTGAAAGCCCTCTCCTCATCCTTGGTCATGCCTGGTGGCAGCACCTGCATCCTCTGACATACTGGCTACTGTGGGGGGAAGCATCCAGGTGTTAGTCATGCCTGTGGGTAGACATGTTCCTGCACCCACCTACCTCTGTCTGTTGATCCCACCAGGTTCCCTGCAGCTGGTGTTCTTGGTGGTGGTCTGAGGTGGGTGACCTGGCACAGGGGTCTATGCCTCATGGTATATGGTCCACTGGGGATGGTGCACTTGCCATGTATGACCACTGGTCCTTGGCTGGGGCAACATTGCAGCCAGCCTGGGGGGGGGCACATGGTGCAGTCTGCCATGGACATGACCTGGTACCTCAGTAGCATGTGTGTAGCTGCCGTGGTACACCATCTGCCCTGGGTAACACCTTGCTATGCCTGTGGGGTGGGGGCACAGGACATGTAGCTAAAGCCATAGTGCAGCTGGCTGCAGAATGCAGCATGGCGACACTGTCATTGTGCCTGCACAGGTGCTGCTGTGTGCCTCAGACAGACCTGTAGCACATTGCTGCGTCCACCACACATGGCCAGTGACACGCATTCACACATACTTCTCAACTGTTCCACTATACAGGGAACAGTTCTTCTGCTTATTTCGCATAACCTCCCCATTCCACATTGCAAGGCCTTGTCCCACTGACAACCGTAACATTGTACAGCATTACTGTATCATAAATACTGCCATGCGTACATCATGGTTCACTAACAGCCTTTCTGGACATGACTGCAAACTGTCTATCAATGTTCTGTGCTTCCTATGTACTGATTTGATTGAGTGCTCCACATTATGACCATTTGTTTCACATATTGGGATGTGATGTTCCACACATGGGGGACATAATCATTGAGAGGTATGCTTGCACATGTACAATCCCCCCACTAAATTCTGTAGACCTTGTAAATATTGCTGTGTACTCACCTTCAAGGCTCTGTCTTCTCTCAGTCACCTGGTCTCATCCTTCTGAATTGGGATCATTTATGGCTCAGGGTATGCAAATGAGGCCTGGGCCTCTGGTAATGAGATGCTAATCAGCTGAGATGCCCATGCATGTGGAAAGAGGCAGTTTTAGGCACATTATGTGTGAATTGCAAAATTGCTCCCAGCTTATCTCACTTTACAAGGAGCATCTCAGATTTGCATCAGTGACATTACAGCACATCTGTGGTGCATGCGCGTAGCATTGGGTGGATGTTCCTGAATCTGGGGCAGTCTACATGGTGCATTTGTCATGCATGCATGGTCACCGTGTTCAATGGCTATCTTCCATTATGCGCCACTACACTGCTTACCTGATGCGCTGCTGCAGGGCCACTGTTCATTATGCTGTACATTCTGTCACACAGTGTAAACCCACATGCATGGTACATGCTGCACTGAATGTTCATAGTGGCCATGGATCATGCGCTGTGCATGATAGGTGTACGTAGCGCATGCCATGCACAACATGGTGGCCGCATGCGTGACTCTGCCATGGCCTTGCCATGCATTTGTGGTCAATATTGCACATGCGCAGCCATGTTACCTTTGACCTATTGTGCTTCAAGCACAGTGCACGCTGTGCAGTATGTGCCTCAGTGTTTTGTGTGGTCCATTTCAGATACTCAACTGCACATTGCTGCAATGCTTCATAACACTGTTTCTTGCAGTTACAATATGCCTAGAACAGGGAGACAGACACCCAGGGCCATGAACTGGTCCCAGGTGGAGCTGCTACATCTGGTGGCTCTTGTCATGTCAGTGGAGGGGCAGCTGTTTTGGCAGGATGACCTCCATGTGCCCATGGCTGAGGTGTGGGCCTCCGTTGCCCAAAGTTTGGTGACCTCCAGAGGTGGGACCCAGAGAGACTAGCACAGCTGTGTCACTGTGCATGCAGGGGTGCACTGACTGCCAAGGCCAAGTAGGTGTTGCTCTTCTGGCTCCTTTTGTAGTGTGTACTGGGTGTGTGTGTGTTGAGGCCCCCATGGGGCACCCACATGGGTCACAGTCTTCCTGCACACACGGCAGTGGCTACACCCGCCCAGTGCAGCCATATCATGTGTGCCATGGGGGGACACTAGGCACTGCTGTGTCTGTGTGGAGGCCACTGGGGGCTGTACGGCTGGTTACCACTGTATGCTGAATGCACACAGGCCAGTGAGGGGGCACTGTGGCAGTGCATCCTGCACAGTGGCAGTGTCTGGCTGTCCATACACCACCAGTGCATGTTAATGTTGTGGTGTGTTTCTGGCACTGCTGTTTTGACTCATGGTGCTGTCTGTTGTGTTTTGCAGGACCAGGAGCCAGATAGAGGGCCATGGACACCGTGGCGGCAAGGAGGAGGAGGATCATGGGTGCCAGTCCTGGTGCCCTTGCAGTGGCTGGTGAGCATTGCATTCTGCTACTGCTGCATTTCAGCTGCTCTGGGTTACTGCATTGTGGGGGTGTTGTCCACATTCAGGCTCTCAGTGTGTGTTCTCTCTGTTGTTGCTGTAGGTCTCCAGGATTGCCATGCTGTGGCTGGGGGAGATGCACCATTGGACTTGGACTGAAGGGTCCATGTGGCCATCCAGGTGGCCCTGAGGCCAGTGTCATGGACTGTGCAGTGTCTGTCTACTGCCCTGCAGAGAGTCCTACAATGACTCCCATTATGTGGCCATGCTAGGGTGCAGTGTGGTGGGGCACGGTGATGATAGTGGCCCCCCGCCTCTTCTCGAGGCTGTCCCATGTATATAGTTTCTGTACATAGACCCCTGTTACTGTCACCTTCCTGCCCTCCTTCCCTTCCCTGCCATTCCCATCCTTCCCCTTTCTCTGTGTGTTGTTGCTCCAGTTGTTTGTTGTTCTACTTTTGTGTTGTACAGTTTTTATCTGATTTTTCACTTTTATACACATGTTGCTCTCAGCACCTGTGTCCGTGGGTTTCATTGTTCCAGTTTCGTGGTCGCTCCCTATTGCCCTGCTGGCTTGCTTCACTTGCTCTGAATTGCTCCCCTGTGTGACCCAGGGCATCCAGGATGCCCTGGCGCATCTCCAGTTGCACCAGCACATCTTCAGTTGTGCTGTACTGTTTCTGGGCAATTCACAGAGGGGCTGTGCTTGGCACATCCCATTGTACACGCTTCTGTGAAACACGCTGTCTGTGCTTGGTGCATCTGAGATGTGCTCAGTGCAACTTCTTTGTGAATCCTGCCCCTATAGCTTTTAAAGCAATATTTTGTGCATGGTGCTGCCTGTTTTACTTTTGATGACTATTTCATATGACTTTTAACACTTTGGAGAAAGAGGTCCTATAAGCTTGCTGACAGGGAATAATGGACTGTGAGTCCCCTTGATGACATCCGCAGCAGTTCTTCACTGAAATAGGCTGTTTTGAATGGGTAGTGAAATCAGGGTTACAAAATGGCTAATAAGTTTAAAATGAAGTAACATCGAAATCTAGTTTTTGGTATGAGATTTACTGGGGTATGCTTATTCGGATTCTGCAATGTAGCACTTTTCACATCAGTGGCTCTTTAAACTGGAGACCTATTTAATAGCCCATAATATCTATGAGTCTCTCTGGTTGGGTTTCAGTAAGAGACATAATACTGCCTGGTCTGGGTGCTAAATGATCTCCTGGCAGCGAAGGATCAGGGAAGATGTTCCCCTTGTTCTCTTGGGAGCTTTTGCCACCGTGGATGGTGGGGTGCTGTTGGAGTGCCTTTGGTTAAGTTGTGGACTGGTGGGAACAGTCCACAATGGGTTTAGATCTTACCTGGGTGGCAGGTGGCAATGTGTAGTGTCGAGTCTATTCCTCAGTCCCCATGCCCCTGACATGTGGGGGCCAGCAGGGCTCCATTTTCCCCCGTGTTGTTTGCAGTGTATATGCTGCCACTAGGCAACATTATAAGGCAGTATGGCCTAAGTTTTCACTGCCATGCAGATGATACTCATCTCTACATGTCCTTTGCACCTGAGCAGCAGGAGATGCTCTCAATACTGAACACCTGCTTGGATGAGATCCAAGACTGGATGAGGGTGAACTGGTTGAGGTTGAACCCAGAAAAGACTGAGGTACTAGTGCTGGAACTTGGGCACCAAAGGGTGAGGGTACAATGAGGTCGAGTCTCAGGTCTTAGGCTCATGGACTCCCAGTTGCTCACCTCTGATCAAGTGAGGAATCTTGGCGTTGTTTTGAACTGTGGCCTGATAGTTAGACCACAGGTGTTGGCCATGGTCAAGACCTCTTTTTAACATCTGAGAAACATTGCCAGGGTGAAACACCTGATATCCCTGGCTGATCTGCCAGCACTGGTCCATGCTTTTGTGACCTTGTGCCTGGATTAGTGCAATGTACTGTACCTGGGGCTAGTGGGGGTAGATCTATGCTGCTGTAGTTGATACAGAATGCAGCAGCCAGCTTGTTGACCAGCCTAACCAGATGATGCCATATTACCCCTGTGCTGCACTCTGTACACAGGCTGATGGTTAGGTGGTGGAGCTTCTCCAAAGTCAGTTTGCTGACCTATGAGGCCCTACATGGTCAGGGGCCCAGTTACCTGCAAGATCTCCTGTATACCTACTGGCCCGCTCCCTCCCTTTGTTCTGTGGATGAGAGTTTGTTGGGAGTTCCCAGGATCTACCTAAAGACATCGGGGGCTCATGCCTTTTCTTTTGCAGCCCCAGCCAAGTGAAACTCCCTCCCTCATGAGATTTGAGATGGTCCAACAGTCGACGTTTTTAAATGGGAGCTATAGACCTTTTTATTTAAATAAGCTTTTACAGCTAGCTAGTGAAGTTTTACTGAAATTAATGTTTGTATTAATTTGGATGTTTGTATGTTCATGTACTGTATTTTAATAATTTTTTAAGAATAATTTTAAAGTGCATTGAGTGACAATTAAGAAATCACTTCATTAAAAAAGTTTGATTGATTGATTTACTTTAATTTGGGAATCTTTGGCTGCTGATAACTTGGCCAGCCTTTGAGCAAAAGATTAGAAAGTTGACATACAAACTCTTTTTTTTTTCCATACAGTTTCTTTTTCTCCTGACCAGCAAGGTCACATCCTTCAGAGATAGGTGTACCAACAGGAAGTTGACACCATCACTACCTCAAAAACCAGCAGAGTGACAGATTTCACTTGAAAGTAGTGAGTTGCTGTGCTGGTCCATGCAGTCACCAGAGGTGTGGCTCCCAGTGTTGCACCCCCTCCCCGATCCAACTCATACTTGGTGTTGGATATTTAGAGACTGGGAGGGTGGGGCGGAGCCCCCTATATGGGGGGTTGTGGGTGCAGCCACCTGATAGTAACACACTGGCATCCCCGACAGTACAGTGCTGATCCTCAGCATTGTGTCTGTTGCTGTTTTTGATGTCGGCATGAGCACTGTCACAGTACTATAGTAAAACCCAGATATACACCGTCTTTACAGATTTACACCCTGATAAGGTTCAACCCAGCAATCATTCATCTGGCTACTGGGTTTTTCACCCACATTTTTCCTTCCCACCTCTCCTGGAGGGTGATTCCTCAGTCAGCCATGCACAGCCATGGCTTCCCCTACAACACAAGCAAACTCCATAGCTCAGCTGCAGGGGTCACTGTGTTGGAGGACCCCAGAAGCAACCCTTCTCAACCGAGATACACTGCTGCGCAGCAGATGTCTTGGTCATGGCCTTCCTCGAAACTTGACATTTTGGTGTCACTTTGGATTCTAGATCATCAGAATGGTAGTGCAACACTCTGCTGCTTGGCCATGGGGGTGGTCTTAAAGATTAATAGTTGGGGTCAAAGAACATAAGAAAATTAATGAAATTCAGTTCTCTAGTTTTAAAGTTATGGGGATTAAAATTCTTCAGCTTACATAATTGCAAAATGAAAATTTAGAATTTCTGAATATTTGGAAGCTTATACCTCAGTCACCATTAAAGACATAAATCTTCTTTATTCAATTAAAATTTTATTAAGATTTATAACAGAATACCATTACATAATGAACGTTGATCAAATACGTAAGATGTTGCAGGAAACAGTTTATAAAAAGATATTGCTGAACTAATCATTCATTTTTTGCAATCAATAGATGCTTAAACATCTAATAAAAGAAAGTCAGGATTTTGTGTATCTATGCTCTGTATGTAAAACACAATCTGAACTACAGACATAACTTCCAAAATGGACTCCAGATATCATTAAAAGTTTCGTTTTGATTAAGCACAGAGTAACTGACTCTCTTTCATTGTTTACTCAATGTGCAAGAGAATCGAACCATTGCTTAAGTGAAGGGATAGTTGGATCTTTCCAACTCTTTAGTATTAGTCTTTTAAAGGCAAGGGCAACCAAAAGTATCCATATTTTCTTGTGTTTTTGTAGACCATAAATACTAGAAATATCCCTAAAACAAAAACCAGGGGAGAAAATGGAATGGGGGGATCCCAGAAGTGCTTGACAGATTGAATGTATTTGTTTCCACATATTTAAGACTCCTTTCCAATGCCAAAATTAATGACCCAGGCCAGCATTTGCTCTTTCACATCTCCAACATAAGACATTTTGGATCAGGCCTAAACTATACAGCTGTCTAGGAGAATAATAAAAATAGTGAAGTATTTTAAATTGGATAAGCCTTCCTTGAGTTTCCCTACAGCACTTAATTGCATTATCCCAAGTCTTATCCCAGACTGTGTCTGGAATTTTTGACGGTAGATCAAATTCTCATTTTGCTTTAGCCGAACATATTAGGGATGAATTTATTTCATTTAATTTCATATATATATAAGGCTGAAGGCTTTGGGCAAGTAAGCTATTTTAGAGAAGTTTTCCCAAGCTGAATAAATTTTGAGAGTATAATCTTCCAGGAATCTGACTTTCAAAAATGCCTTAATTGTAGGTAGAAACTAAAGTTGCGTCTGTTTAAATGAAATTTAAGTTTTAAATCTTCAAAGGAAAGCACTCTGTTGTGCCTGTCTAATAAATCACCTACAGTTTGTATGCCTTTAATCATGCATCCTTTATATCCTTCTCCTGCTGTTGGTCAAATAAAATCACACCCAGCCATCTTAAAATCTCCATCCAAAGGCACCTCAAAAAAGCTACCCTCTCTCGCCTTAAACTCTATACCTCCTCCTGTGACTGGGTACCTGTTCACCCTGCACAGTCCGTTGACGCTGCCCTGACCTCCTTTATTAAAATTTTTAACACTGCCTGGACATATTTGCTCCTTTCTCAAAACTGGTTATAAAAAACAGGGACAGACCATGGATCTCAAAGACCCTGCTTGAACAGATGCACCACAGAGACAACCTCTGGCATACGGCACTGAACTCCCAGCTTCCCCATGGCAGACAACTCTATAGAGAGGCAAGAAACAAGTGCAACTGGGCTACCCAGCTAGCTAAGTAAAACTACTATAAGCAAGCACTTACCTCCACATGGGGCTCTAGGAACAACTTCTGGAACAATGTCAAGGAGCTCTGTGGGAAAACTGTTTCCCCAACCCCATCACAAATACCTGACCATGGAGCCCTCTCCCAAGACCCTACCACCATATCCAATACCCTGAACAACTCCTTCTCTGATCTCAGTCACATCCTACCACTAAACTTATTTGACCCTATTCACAATGGCCCTGCTATCGCTTCCCCTCCCTCCCTTCCAGCTGAGAATCATCTCCTGTAACAATGCTAAACACTACCTATCCAAAGCCTTGTGCAACTCGAGGTACAGTAGTAACTCCCTAGACCTTCAAATTATCCGTCTAACTCTTCAAGAGACCCTCCCTCACCTCACCAAAATATTAAACTGCTCCCTGCACCAAGGTCAATTCCCTATGCTCTGGAAAAGGGGAATTTTCACTCCCATCCTCAAAAAGGGTGATCCAACCGACCCTGGTAACAATAGGCCCATCACTATCCCCCTCCAAAGCACTCAGAAGAATTGTATCAGACCAGCTCACCGAATACCTGGCCAACCACAATCTGCTTTGCCCCGAACAACATGGGTTCAGAGCAGGTCACAGCACTACCACTGCCCTTCTCGAATTTACCTCTTACATACATGAGGTGCTGGAACAGGGGTCAATAGCAGGAGTAATCTTTGTTGATCTGACCAAAGCATTCGACATCATCAGTCACCCACTACTTATCCACTTTCTCCCCTCCTTCTATCTCGCCCCTCATGCAATTGCCTGGTTTAAAAACTATCTCACTGACCAGACACAAGTTAAAATCAACACCACCCTATCTACCAAGCAACCAGTTCTTGTGGGTGTCCCCCAAGGGTTGATTTTAGGCCCTCTACTTTTCATCCTCTTTCTGAACTTCATCCCAAAGGCCTGCAGTGGTAAACTATTGATCTATGCAGATGATGTTGTAGTATACTGGAAAAATATCAATCCTAACTCTCTTCAAAATATCCTGCAAGGCTACATAGATACATCTATACATAGACAGTGTCGGCAGATAAGGACCTATGGCCCACCCAATCTGCCCATTTGAGCTTGTAAGTTCAGTTTATGTATTCCTAGAAGTCTGTTGCCCCTTACCGCTGACCTCCAGAATTCCTTTATGTCTATCCCATGCATTCTTAAATCCTGTGATTGTTTCAGCCCCCACCACTTCCTCTGGCAGGGTGTTCCACTTGTCCACCACCCGTTCTGTGATGAAATTCTTCCTCATGTTTCCTCTGAATGGTCCTCCTTCCAACTTCATTCCATGCCCTCTAGTCCTGGAACATCTTTTTTGCTTAAAAATAGTGTATTTCTGCACCCTGTTTCTCTCTGTAAGATACTTCTATGTCTCTATCATATACCCTCTCTCCCTCCTCTCTTCCAGGGAGTACATGTTCAGTTCCTTCAACCTGTCTCCATAGGACTTGTGATGCGATCCATGCACCATCTTTGTTGCCCTCCTCTGAACCTTCTCTACCATGTCTATGTCCTTACATAGGTATGGTCTCCAGAACTGTACACTGTACTCCAGATGGGGCCTCACTAGTGTCTTGTATAGCGTAATTATGACCTCCCTTTTCCTGCTGGTGATGCCCCTACCTATACATCCCAGCATCCTATTTGCTTTACCTGCTGCCTTGTCACACTGTTTCCCTACCTTGAGGTCATCAGAGATGATAACCCCAAGATCCCTTTCCTGCTTGGTGCATGCTATATCCCCACCCTCAACTGATATACGTATTGTGCCAGGGTTTTTGTGCCCCATATAAATTATCTTGCACTTCCTTGCATTGAATTTCAACTGCCAAACCCCTGACCATTCTTCAAGTTTCTGCAGATCCCTTCTCATTCTGTCTACACCCTCTGATGTATCTACTCCATTACAGAGCTTTGTGTCATCAGTGAACAGTGAAATTCTGCCTTCTAGGTCCTGCGCAATGTCACTGATGAAGATGTTGAATAGGACCGGTCCCAGCACTGATCCCTGTGGTACCCCACTGGTCACTCTTCCCTCTGTGGAGTGATAGCCATTTACCACCACCCTCTGTGTCCTGCCACCCAGCCAGTTACCTACGCATCACACTACTGTCCTGCCCATACCCATATTCCCCAGGTTGTGTAATAGTCTTCTATGTGGCACAGTGTCAAAGGCCTTGCTGAAGTCCAGATAGGCCATGTCCACTGCCCTCCCCTGATCCACCTCCCAGTCACCCAGTCAAAAAATTCAACAAGGTTGGTCTGACATGACCTCCCCCAGGTGAAATCATGCTGCCTTGGGTCCTGTAGTCCATTGACAACCAGATGTTCCACCAATCTCTCCTTCAGAAATGCTTCCATGATCTTCCCCACTACTGAGGTGAGGCTGACTGGTCTGTAGTTCCCTGCTTCTTCTTTGTTTCCACGTTTGTATAAGGGAACTACATCTGCTGTCCTCCAGTCTTTGGGTACCTCCCCTGTTTCCAGTGATCGGCTAAACAGGATAGCCAGAGGTTCAGCCACCACCTCTTTTAGTTCTTTAAGGACCCTGGGGTGCACCCCATCTGGCCCCATTGCTTTATCAACTCTTATTGCTTCCAGTTCCTTCAGGGCACTTTCTCGTGTAAAGGGACTTGTGTCCATTTCTGCACCATTCTCACCCCTTGTACTCCCTTCAGACCCATTACCCTCCTCTTCCTCAGTAAAGACTGAGCAGAAATACCTGTTCAATATGTCAGCTTTACTGTTGTCATCCACCACGCGGACCCCATCCTCCCCCTTCAGTCTCACTATCCCTCCCTTTGTCTTTCTTTTTTCGCTTATGTATCTGTAAAATGTTTTGTCCCCTCTGCCCACTGATTTTGCAATGTGTGCTTCTGTCTGAGCTTTGGTTTCCCTTACTGACCTCCCTGCCTCCCTTTGCTTCTCCTGGTACTTCTCCCTATCCCCTTCTGCCTGTGTCTTTTTGTATTGCCTGAATGCAATCTTTTTTGCTTTCACTTTCAAGGCTGCCTTAGAGAACTAGAGTTCTGGTTCACTGATCATTGATTAACATTAAATTACAGCAAAACTAAATCTATGATCTTTGCCCACTGCCAAAACCCCAACAGTAATGCCCTGCTTACTATCTCAAATTCTCAGGGCATCCATATTGAATAGGTCCCTAACTTCAAATATCTAGGCATCACACTGGACACATCCCTCACCTACCACATACACATTAACCACCTCTCCTCCTCGCTAAATGCCCAGCTTGGGATTCTCTACAGACACAAACATTGCCTTCCCCCCCAGGAACTACAGCTGGCAGTAACCAGCTCAGTCCTATGATTGGTCGATTATGGGATAATAAATTAGGGTATGGCTGACCACACAGCCCTTAACACTATCAATCTAGCCCTCAACAAAGCCTGCCAACTAGTCACAAGCAGTGGTAGATTAACACATATGTGCGAACTCTATGCGCGAGCAGACTGGCTGACCTTTGAAGGGAGACTAAAATACCACATGTTCCTCCAAGCCAAAAAGATCCTAATGAATCTTGCACCCACCAGCCTTCATCCCTTATCCAACTAACCCCTCCCAGAAGCACCCCTAGGCACCTGGCAAGCCCCCCCTCTTAGTACCCCACTGTAGGACTACTTTAGGGCAAAGGTCTTTCCACTATCGTGCTCCCCTCTGACTTAATAACCTTCCCTCTTCCATCTCCGTGGCCTCTAGCCTTGGTCTATTTAAAAATGGCATGAAGAGACATCTCCTTGACTCGGAGTCATGTGGCTGTTACGAACAATCCTCCCTAATTCGGTATGCGATAGAGAAATATCATCTCTCATTACCCAAAACTAGGTCTACAATCCCGACGGGACTTTAAACCACAAACTCAAGGCCTGGGTAGGCCTACAGCATCGATAACCTGTCTCACTTCACCTCAACAACCCAGGGTCCTTTAAAAACCCTAGTGATACTAACCAAGCATTGTAAATTATCCAGTATGATGTAACCATGTAAAAGTGTGATGTTCTGCTTAGTGTGGTATGTTCAAAATTGTCTAAAGTAATGTGTCCATTTTGTAACGATGGGGAGTCTTTACAAAAGAGTCTTCGACTCAAAGGATTGTGATTCCAAAGCTTCAATAAAATGAAATAAATGAAATCAAAATATGAAAGACCTTTTCCATTCGATGCTAATAATTTATTTTGCCAAAGAGGCACGAATTGGAGACGAGCAAGGTCCATTTTTTAGAAGATTAAACTTTCTACATACTATTACTGATGTTTGAAGAGCTGGATGCGTTTTTAGATTTGGAGGTATCTGTCTAAATAGTAAGTTAGCCAGATTTAAAGATCAATGGCAACCATTTTACACATTGTAAAAAAAAGCCTAAATTCTGGTCCCTGTGTTGTAAGCAGTGTTTCCTGAAAGTTACATGCTATTTGGTTCTGTGGTTTGCTTTAAAGGAGCACTTGTTAACTTGCTCTGCCCTAACTGAAAACAGTCAGGCTGTTTCTGTCCCTCTGACTGAGCCTGGGAGAGTGATGACATCATATGGGACGAGGCTACAGCTTTAGCAGTGTAAGTACCTGCTTGACTGACGAGCTGTTAACTTCCCAATTGGAACAATCTGTGAGGTGATTGTTTGCTGTCCAGGATTTGTGCTAAATCATTCTCTGGTGTTTGTACAGATGAATTAGCTGAAAATTCCCACTTTGCTCTTCAAAAGAGCTGATCATTTGAGTTTCAGTGCTAAATTGAAATTATATACATTTGAGAAATCAGCTTATCTGTATCACAGCTGCTGCCAGTTCTATCTGATCAAAACGCTTGTGTTTTTCTCTAGCTGTAACACTGTGCTGTTTATTTAATGGATATAAAATGATTCAAAAGTGTGTTAGTTCATACTAGCAGTTCGTCTTTTTAATGTAGCCTCTATAAATAGGTTCATGTAAGAACATTATTTTCCTCTCAGATTGACAGACAGGTGCCTGCAACAGTCTGCTTTTTAAGGCACATGCACTATATGAAGTCACACATTTCAGTCCTTTGATGGTTTATGAGTTAAAATACATCATGCATATGTATAATTAGAAAGACTATATGGAATTCTGATGCCCCCATCTCCTACCTACAGTTGAGGCAGCAGCACACTGCTGCCCCATGTCACCTGCCCCATATGCACCTTGTCTACTTCACCAAATTCATGGATTCTGCACTCTGCTGCCCACTCTCCTGTCCCATAGAGTCAGGGCTGCTGCAACCTGTTGCCCCATGTCCTGTCTGAACAGTCAGGGCCTCAGCACCCTGCTGCCACCTGCCTGAACAGTTAAAGTTACTGCACCCTACTGTGGTCCTTTGTCCCCCATCCCCTCAATCAAAGCCACTGCACCCTATTCCCCCTGTTTCTGTCACCATAGTTGGGGCTGCTGTGCACTTCTATACCCTAGAATCCCATGCCCCCTGCTTCCACATTTGGGGCTGCTGCACCATGATGCCCATGCCACCAGAGGTGGGGCTTTAACTGCATCCTGCTACCTACATCCATGTCCCCAAATGGGTGGGGCTGATGCATCATTCACATCCCATCCCACAATCAGGGCTGCTGTGCCTTGCTGCTCCCCCCATGTTTTGCCCCACAATCAAGGCTTTACTAAGTTGTAGTCTGTCTCCTGCCACCATAGCTTGAGTTGCTGTACCCTGTTCCTGTCTACACAGTTAGGGCTGATGTACACTCTTGCACCCTACAACCAAATTCCTCCACAGCTCCATGACTGCAATTAGGGTTGCTACACCAAGCTGCCCCCTGCCAGCAAAGTCAGATTTGTTTGCTGCTCTGCTCAAAAGAAAAAGAAAAACAGAAAAATGCTTTCATCTTGTATTATGGGGTGAAGGACAGAGGGCATTAGGGTACAGAAGTCCCAGCTGTTTGATCAAGAGACAAGGGTGGCATTAGGGTACAGCAGCCCAACCTGTTGGGCAAAATGTGGTAGTTACACCTGGGTGGAACAGATACAACTATTGGAGTAGAGGACAGGGGGCATCAAATGCCCTAACCCTTGTAACAAGTGGCAGCATGGTACACCAGCCCTAACTGTAGAGGCAAGGGGCCCTAGGCACAGCAGGCCACAGCAGCCTTGCCTGAGTAGTCCAGAGCAGGGTGAAACAGCCCTGGCTATGGCTGTAGGGAACTGTGGACAGCATGGTACAGAGGTCTTGACTGTGGGGCAGGACACAGGGGGCATCAGGGTACAGCAGCCCTGACTGTGGGATGGGGTTCTCATGGTGCAGCAGCCCAGCTCATTTCTGACATTTGATATGGATAGCTGGGTGAAGCAAAAGCCTCACCTCTGGTGGCATTGGGCAGCATAGTGCTGCAGCCCCAACTGTAGAGGCAAGATACAATGTATCCTAGGGTGTATCAGAGCTCAGCAGCCCTGACTGTGGAGACAGGAACAAGGGGCAATAGGGTGCAATGTGCCCAACTGTGGGTTTGGGGGACAGTGGATAACAGGTTGCAACAACCCTAACTGTTCTGGCATGGGGAAGCACAGTGCAGCAGCCCTGACTGTTTAGACTGATGGTGGGCAACAGGGTGCAGCAACCCCAATTGTGTGGGAGAAGACAGTGGGCAGCAGGGTGCAGTGGCCTCAAATGTGGTGCAAGAGACAAAAGGCATCAGGCTGCTATACACTGTCTCTTGTTATACATGATGTATTTTCACACAGATACCGTCAAAGAACTGAAATTTGTGAGTTCATATTGTACACATGCCTGAAACTGCAGAGTGTGGAAGGCAGCAGTTTGTCAATCTGAGAAGAAGAAAAATTGTTCTTACATGTACCTATTTATTGAGGCTACATCAAACTACTTGTATGGATTAACAAACTTTAGATTTATTTTACTGTATATCCATGAAATAAACAACCCAGTGTTATATAGCTAGAAAAAGCAGTTTTAATGAGAAAGAACCCGGTGGCAGCTGTGATACAGATAAGCTGATTACTCAAATGCATATCACTTCAGTTCAGCACTGAAACTCAAATGATTAGCTCTTTAGAAGGACAAATTGTGGATTGTCAACTAATTCATCTAAACAAACCCCAGAGACCGAGGGCAGAAGTCTCAAAACTGTTGAGACTGATGTCCCACTCCGCAACTGCAGTTGCAGGCTGAAATCTCCCAAAGCTGCGCTGGTTGCAATTCTCAGCCACAGCAGTTGCTGAGGATGTTACAGCTGCTCCTCCCAGCCATAGCATCTTTTTTTTTTCCATTAACATTTTATTTATTTTAAGCAGAGATAAGACATCACAGAGAAGGCGTTACAAAGTATAAATACAGGATGCAAATATCTCATTACAAACAGAGTGGAAATTTCTCTGCTAGCGCCCCCCTAAATCCTACAAAGGCTATAAACCCTAGAAACCCTCCACCCCTATCCCCCCCTATCTATCCTCTCTTCCCTCCCCTACGAGGCACACAAAACAATTTATAACCAGACAGGGTGAGAACAAGAATTACACTGAAAAACAAGTATAGAACAGGGCCCAAATCCTGTCAAAAAGGGGTAGTTGATTATGCAGGGTAGCTATAATTTTCTCAACTCTTAGAAAAGCAAGAAGCTCTGTTAGCCATTCGGAGTAAGAAAGTCATATTTTGTCCTTCCAGTGGCGTAGAACTAATTTTTTGACTATGACTGAGATCAAGGCCATGTGATATTTTCTATTTCTGACCGGGAAGGCCGTCATTTCCCCTAATAGACAAACATCGGGTCTGAACATATCATCCAGCCCCAATAGGGGATCTAGTTTATTTTTGATTTCCAACCATAAAGGAGCAACCTCAGGGCACTCCCAAAAAATATGTAGGAGATCCCCTACATCTGCCTCACATCTATAACATTTAGGATCCTTTAACAATTCCAAATCAGTCAGTTTCTGGGGGGGAATAATAAATATTGTGCAATACCTTAAATTGTATAAGCCTCAATTGGTCATGCCTAATGTACTTGTGGCATGCTTGCCAAATCCCAGTCCAGTCTAAGGTAATATTATGAAAGACACCAGCCCAATAAGAACAAGGGGCAAGGTTTACCGGTTACGCCCAATGAAATAAGACTAAGTAAATCTTTGAGATTGTCTGAGGGATTCCTACCAATTGGCGTACGTTTGCCAAGAACGAAATCTGTGGGGACCGAACGACCCTCCCTCCTAGCTTCTGAAGCAGTACATGACGCAGCTGATATACCTTGAAAATATCCTTGGTAATTAGGTTAAATCTATTTATTATTGTCAGAGCTGAATTAGATCTCCTTCCTCACTAAGAAGATCCTTGAGGAACAATCCTCCGACAGCTTCAACCAATCCGCTTTGATGGTGTTGTTATCTATCAAAAACCGTGGATTACCCCAAATCGGCTGGTCCCAATCTTTGACGTGATCGTATTTAATAAACCCACAAAGCTGACTATGAACTTTCAGCACCACCCCTACTGGGGATTTTTCAGCAAGGAGGGAAGTGTTTTGAGAGTTAAATAAAAAAGAGCTTCAGGGTTAATGGCACATTTTTTGATTAGACCTATTTCTAATTTCACCCATAAAGGAACATAACAAGATGCGGACACCGGATCCTTATATAAGGCCCACCTACCATACTTGCTCAACTGGGCAGACCAAAAGTAGAGGCCAAAATGGGCTAACCTTAACCCACCAACTGATTTAGGGGCCGCTAATTTTGTGTAGGCCATTCTAGATTTTTTATGACTCCAAACAAAATCAGCTATCATGGCATGGAGTTTTTTGAACCAGGACATGGGAAGGGAGATATTCAACCTACTCAACGGATAAAAAAGCCTTGGGAATATATTCATTTTAATTATATTTATTCTCCCCCAAAGTGATAGTGGGAGTTGAGCCCACCTTTTGAGATCTTACTCAATGGTGTGGACCAGGGAGTCTAAGTTCGATTGACGCATACGGGCAGGACTCCTTGTCAAAAAGAGACCCAAATATTTGAGAGAATCAGAGCTCCACCCCAACCCCAGTTCAGTTATTTCCTGTTTAAATATCTTATTATTACGGGGATAAACCACTGTTTTGTCCTGATTTAACTTATAATTGGATACCAGACTAAAATAACTTATTAGTTTAAACAAATTTGGAATAGACTTAGTAGGCCTCGAAACGTAGACCAAGAGGTCATCTGCATACGCAATGACTTTAATAGGTAAACCCAGAATCTTAATACCCTCTATCTCATTGGTATGAACTATTCCCCTTATAAGGGGCTCCATATATAAATTAAATAAAAGAGGGGATAAAGGACACCCCTGTCTAGTACCAACATAGAGCTGAAAAGGATTGGAAATAGCTCCATTACAGGTGACCCTAGCTGAAGGGTTAGAATAGAGCGCCTTGAGCCAATCCAAGAACGTGTCCGGGAAGCCAAACTTCCTCATAGTCGTGAATAAAAATCCCCAATAGACCCTATCAAAGGCCTTCTCGTCATCCAAGCATACCAACGCCATCGGAAGGCTAACCTCCTCGGAAGCCGAGAAGACATGTGCTAACATCCTGAAATGATTTGCCGAGGACCTACCCTTCATAAACCCTACCTGTTCATTTCCTATTAATTTAGGTAATATTCTATTGATTTGATCTGCTAACAATTTGGCCAAAATTTTTAAATCGCAATTCAACAATGAAATAGGCCTATAACTAGCCGGGTCTACTGCAGGTCTATTTGGTTTAAGAATTAGAACTATAAGCGCTTCTGAAAATGATTTATCAACCTCCTGCCCTGAAAGAATATAACGAAATAATCTGAGAAGCAGAGGAGCCAACTTTGGAGAGAACTTTTTATAGAAGTTGGACGAAAACCCATCGGGACCCGGTGTTTTATCTAGGGAAAGATTCCTAATGACCAACTCTATTTCATCTTGGGTTATATCTGCTGTGAGAAAATTCTGGTCAGATTCGTCCAGTGCAGGAAGGTCTATACCTTCCAAAAAAGAAGAAATCTGAGAATTAGTGGGTGGGACCTCCCAGCCATAGCATCTTGCCGTAGCTGCAGAGATCTCCTGGGCAAAACCTCCTGCAAGCAGCCATATATCGTGGAGCCAATCGTAATCCGGCTCTAACTTTGAGAATAGCCGCCACTGCAGGACTCCTGCAGCTCCATAAGTGGCCACCCTTTGGGGCCAATATTTTGCCACAGCTGCAGGAGTTTTTGGATCTATGTGAATCCTGCCCTGAGTTTGTAAAAACCCTGGAGAGTAAACAATTGCCTCACAGATTGTTCTAATTGGGAGTTAACAGTTCATTAGTCAAGCAGGTACTTATACTGCTGAAGCTAAAGCCTAGTCCCATATGATGTCATCACTCTCCCAGGCTCAGTCAGAGGGACAGAAACAGTCTGTTTTCAGTTAGTGCAGAACAGGTTATTAAATGCTGATTTAAAGAAAACCACAAAACCAAATAGCATGACATTTTTGTGAAACAGTACTCATAACATAGGGACTTGAATTCACATGTTTTTAGCCTTTTTTAAACAATGTGTAAAATGTTTGCCATTGATCTTTAAGGGGGAAATCATTTTTTTTCTATTTTGAGCCATAGAGGGGTAGCACCTCTGTTAGGGGATTTAAACCATAGAGCAGTTTGCCTGATCTTGAAGACCCAAAAGCATCCCTGCCACCAATGGAGAGCAAACCCTCCATTTTTATAGGGGCTCTTACTTTGTTTTTAGCTAAGCGGGTTGGGGGGGTTCCTGTCCCATACAAAATTTGAAATAACTCTGTCAATTTTGCTGAACCATTCAGGGGAAATGTTGGCAGGGAGGTTATTCATGAAATAGAAGAATTCTGGAGCTATAATCATTTTTATTGCATTCATTTTCCCCCAAAGGGATAAATGCAACTTGGTCCATTTATCTGCTGTCTGCCCTTGAACAGGGCTGCTTCAGCTCCCCCAAGGTCGGCCAGCACCCAGCCAGCCACCAACTGAAACCAGGATGCCTGCCTGCAGCTCCTTGGAAGCTGTCTGCCCTTGAACAGGGCTGCTTCAGCTCCCCCATGGTCAGCCAGCACCCAACCAGCCACCAACCGAGACCAGGACACCTACCTGCAGCTCCTTGGAAGCTGTCTTCCCTTGAGCAGGGTTGCTTCAGCTCCCCCATGGTCGGCCGGCACCCAGCCAGCCACTGACCGAGACCAGGACGCCTGCCTGCAGCTCCTTGGAAGCTGTCTGCTCTTGAACAGGGCTGCTTCAGCTCCCCCACGGTCGGCTGGCACCCAGCCAGCCACTGACCAAGACCAAGATGCCTGCCTACAGCTCCTTGGAAGGTTCGGGACAGCGCAGCCAATTGGGACATGGGTGCTTCCAGCAAACCTGCTCTGATTGGCCAGGATTTTTTCCCCGCTTCAGACATCTGGCACTTTTAACAAGTAGATTTTCGATAGAACTGAGCACATTTCTACTGTGTAATTGAATTTTTTCAACTGTATTAGCTGGATTGTAATTTCTACTAGAGTTTTAAAGTGCTTATACCTCTTGAGTGCTCTTCCTGCAGCCCCCCCATCCAAGCACTCTGCCTTGGTGCTGAAAAGTCTAACTACCTTTTGTCTTACTAAACTGCTCAGATCTAACCCATCCTAACCTCTATGCTATTTAAGACCTGCTCTTTTTTCTTCTCTCCAGCTGACTGCCCATGAACAGGGCTGCTTCAGCTCCCCCACGGTCGGCCAGCACCCAGCTAGCCACCGACCAAGACCAGGATGCTCGCCTGAAGCTCCTTTGAAGGTACAGGACAGCACAGCCAATTGGGACACAGGTGCTTCCAGCAAACCCACTCTGATTGGCCAGGACTTTTTCCCTGCTTCAGACATCTGGCACTTTTAACAAGTAGATTTTTGATAGAACTGAGCACATTTCAACTGTGTAATTTAATTTTTTTTTAGTGGCTAGTTTTCCATTAGCAGGTTATACAGACCTGCCACTAGAGGGATTCTTGGTCTTTCTATACAAATCACTGTACCAAGCCTAACCCCACTTGCACTGCTTGGTTGTTGGCTGTCTAAACCCTGTCCTCGTATAACTGTCAACAGGTGGTAAGTGTGCTTACAAAGCGCTAGGGCAGAAACTCCTTCCCAGAAATAAACCCCAGCCCCTGCGTCCATAGCTGGTAGCCTTGAATTGCACTGTGCAGGCCTTATTTTATTTACTTGGCACATACCAATAACAAATCTCACTAACTTTCTTCCAGCCTTAGTACATCCATTTCTCCTTCCTTCACAGCAGTTCTTGTTAGCTGACTGATAATTACCTCACAGGCTAGTGCTATACCTCCAGCCAAGATGTGGACATGGTTCCCCTTCCATCCATCTAGTGAGGATAGGGATACTTAAATATTAAAGGTAGAGAGGGTGCTGGCTGTCATCCGCAGGGATATAGGCCTTGTAGGTCTTATAGTGGGACTCTTCTTGTTGCATATGGTCATCTCCCCCCCAATAACACTGGGTGATAACTGGGGATGGTCGTCCACCTATGAGGTCCCCGACTACACCTTCTCTAATATTCTTGTGATCTCTGAAGCACACTGCAGTTTTACTTGCTGTCTAGATCTTCAGTGCCTTATGTATACAAGCAGGGTAAAGCATACCTGTGCTAAAAAACTCCCAGGTTATCAAGTGCATGGGAGGTGGTATCTCTCCTAGCTTCTCCTACTTGCACTACTACTGGCCAGTGATATTGAAACCAACCCCGGCCCATTAAATCTGACCCACAAAATCCCTCCCATATGGGGCATGGGTAAGGGGATAAAAATAGCTCATCTTAACATTAGGAGCCTGCTACCTAATCGTGATGAGCTATTGACATGGGTCGCACTCTACAAACCCGACATCCTAGGAGTGACGGAGACCTGGCTGAAACCCTCTACCCCTGACTCGGCCAATGAACTCACTGGGTATGAATTCACCCAACTGGACAGAGCTGGGGGCAACGGGGGGTGGCATACTAGTCTGCCATAAGAGCCACTTAAAAATCTCCCAAATTGCCCACCAGGATTCAAACGTGTCCCCCTGTGAGTTGCTGCATGTGCTACTGCTACTTGGGGACACAAAGAAACTGCACCTGGTGTGCACCTATAATCCTCCAAGAGGTGGGCTACCTGGATTAACTCACCTCATGGACAAAATTGTTCCCAGAGTAGGGGATAACGAACTCATAATCCTGGGGGGATGTAAACCTTAACTGGGATAGTGGTAATGTTAAGCAGCTTGAGCCACTGCTTGCTAAACTTGCCCTGACACAGCTCATCCAGGAACCGACTAGGCAGACAGCAAATGGATCTTCCAGCACTTTACTGGACTGGATCATGTCTAACCATCCTGACAGGATCTCCTCAGCGGGTACATTATCTGACTCCATCTCTGACCACTCACCAGTTTTCTGTGTATGGAAAATTCCCACCCTTAAAATTCCACACAAAATTATGCATGTCAGAAACTACTCTAGATTCAATACTGGGGAGTTCCTGGAAGACCTAAGAGTTACTGACTGGTCTGGGGTGTATGGTGCCACTGACACCTCGGCAGCAACTTCTAACTTCCTCTCCACCTTTGGGGCCTTGCAAGACAAGCATGCTCCCAAGGTCACCCATAGGGGGAGGGGGTCCACTACCCTCTGGTTAAATGGGAATCTCCTAGCCCAGATGCGGGAGAGAGATAAGTGTTGGGCTCATTCCAAAGGTACCATTGATCCCATGATTATTCAAAGGTACAAACACCTCAGGAACAAGTGCAAAAAGTCCATTAGGGCAGCAAAGAGTGACTTCTGCAAGTCTGCTCTACTAAGCTCTACCAGTAATGGCAAGGCAAGGCAAAATTTATTTAAAAGACGCCCAATCCCAGAGGCTCTGGGCACCGTACAAAATTTAAAACAGGCATTTAAAATATAATAAATATGAAAATTACACATGATAAGTACAAGGCTTACAAAAATCAAACCATAGCTATAAATATACATCTAGACATTAAAAGCTTTAGAAAAGAGAAAAACTTTAAGCTGGGCCTTAAAAACATCGACTGAAGAAGCTTCTCTGACCATGGTTGTTAAAGAATTCCACAGAACAGGAGCCACTGTGCTAAATGCTCTATCGCCAGCGGATTTCAACCTAGTTCTGGGAATGGTCAGGAAGCATTCACTAGAAGAGAGAAGAGGATGCGAGGAAAAGGCAGGTAACAGAAGGTTTAACAGGTAACCAGGGCCCTGCCCGTGTCGGGCCTTTTAGGTGAGAAGGCCCACCTTAAAGAGGACTCTCCACCTGACTGGCAGCCAGTGCAACTCGCGCAAAACCGGTGTAATATGGCAAAACCTTTGCTGCCCGGTCAACAACCAGGCAGCTGGTTTTGCACCAGCTGAAATCTGCGGAGAGATCCTCCTGTGACCCCGAGATAGAGCGAATTACAGTAATCAAGCCTAGATGTGACTAAGGCATGTATCAAAGTAGGGAGGTCCAGAGGTGGAACAAGGGACTCAATCTTGGCAATGTTTCTGAGATGGTAAAAACAAGTACGAACCACGGATGATATTTGGGCTTCCATGGTTAAATCTCTATCCAGAATCATGCCAAGATTTTGCACCCAAGAGGAGGCCTTCAATGGCACAGAACCTTGGACAAGCCCAGTTCCCGTGTCAGAGGCCATCCTATCACGAACTCTATTCGACTCCACTACTAATACCTCCATCTTATCGGGGTTCAGCCACAACCAGCTGGAGGCCTTCCAGTCATTTATTTCTGCCAGACAGGTATTAAGCACATCTACTGCATTGGATGTTCCTGGGGCAAAGGAAAAATACAGCTGAGTATCATCGGCATAACAATGAAAACTCAAGCCGTACTTCCTAATGATCCCACCCAGAGGCAGCATATACACTGCGAACAGCATCAGAGCCAATACTGATCCCTGAGAAACTCCACAAAGAAGTAGTCTGGGTGTAGATGAGAAATTTCCCATTATAACCCACTGCCACCTGTTGGTAAGAAAGGACTCAAACCATTTTATAACATTACCGGTGAGTCCACATAGGTCCCCAAGGCACGCAAGCAGCACACAATGGTCCACAGTGTCAAAAGCTGAGGAGAGATCGAGAAGAACAAGAATTGTCTTGTCTCCCCGATCTCTAGCCCTGAGAAGGTCATTCTGCACCCGGACAAGTGGTTTCACTGCTATGTCTGGCACGAAAAGCCAACTGGAAGGGTTCATACAACTCATGAGATATGAGGTGCTCTTCCAACTGAAGCACTACCACCTTCTCAATAACCTTTCCCAAAAATGGAAGGTTAGAGATTGGATGGTAATTTGCCTTGACCTCTGGGTCCAAAGATGGCTTCTTTAGGAGGGGTCTCACCAGAGCCTCCTTCAAGGCATCTGGGAAGAAGCCCTCAGAAAGGGAACACTGTATAATCAAGGCAAACACCGGGCCAACAGAGTCAGCGCATCTCATTAAGAAACGCGTTGGCAAAGGGTCCAGTTCACTGAAGGTATGCTTCATATTGGTTGCTACCTCAATAACCTCACTAACTTTCACTGGTCTAAACTCTCCCCAACCAGATGGAGTGCTCTCAGAACACATCAAGCGATCACTGCCAGCTATATCACTGCTGACTGAAGGAGCCACCCGCCAGATCGCGGACACCCTGTCTGAGAAGAACCGAGTGAAATCCTCACAATCAGTATTAGAAAAAACCCTCCCGGGCCGTAGACAGACTGGATGTAAAAGTTTATCAACAGTCCAGAAAAGTGAGGCTGGTCGGTTCCTACCAGCAGCAATCATCTTAGACAGGAAAACTATCTTCTTATGGTTGATTGCCTCCTGGTACCCAGCATAATAGGCACGCAGGGCCAGTTTGTCCGCATCCAGATGAGATCTCCTCCAGCAGTGCTCCAATCTCTGACCCATCTTCTTCATCTCCTTGAGATCACCATCAAACCATGGCGATCTCAGGTACGAAGTTCTGGGTCGTACACGGACAGGTGCGAGGGAGTTAATAGTGTTGGATAACACCCTGTTATAGGCATTAACCCCATCCACAACACCTCCCGCGCATGCATCACCCACTCTAAACAAATTTTCTGCTGCCAGAAAACTCTCAGGGGTCAAACCCCATAAAGGGCAACAGCAAATTGTCTCAACAGGGGAAGGGCTTATGGCAGGAGCCCCAAGCGTGAACTTCACCGTGCAATGATCAGACCAAAGAACTGGATTTATCTCAAGATCATTGATATCAAGTCCAAGTGAGAACACCAGGTCTAGTATATGGCCATCGCAATGGGTTGATGAAGTAACTGCCTGCATCAGACCCAAGGATGACATAATTTGGGAGAATTCATAACTATGTCTATGGCTCACGTCGTAGAACCAAACATTGAAATCCCCCAGAAAAACACATCTGGGGGATTCCAATGATGCAACGGTGACGAAATCAGCAATCTCCTGCAGGAAATTTCCCATCGACCCAGGAGGGTGATAGATGAGAAAGATCCTGCAGCCCGCATCAGGTCCTCCCCGGATGGCCACACATTCAAAAGAACCCGGAGCACTCACCAGAGGCACGGTGAAGGTCAGGCTGGATCTAAAACAGATGGCTACACCGCCACCCCTGCTTTCCACTCTGGGGCAGTGCACCACAGTATACCCAGGGGGGGACTGCGGCCTCAAAAATTGGGCCAGCATCGTCTCCAACCCCAAGTCTCCGTGATAAAAGCCAGATCAACCGACGAAAGAAAAGCAGCAATAATTGCTGTCTTATTTCTGATCGATCTGGCATTACAAAGCAATGCCGTCAGGGGATTTAGGGGTGATACAGCCCCACAGGTTACCTGGCCACTTGATCTAGTGGGCTCCCTAGGGATGGGCACCAACCATGTCTGGCCTCTCCCATATGCCCATCGAAACCTAGGTTGCCTTCTGGACCTGACAACCTCAATCCTCCCACCCATACATGAGTTACTCAATAAGCCATGATCAACACCATCCCAGGAGGTTCTGGAGAGATATTAAATCCCTTGTCAGCGGATCCTTCCATCCGGGGGTTACGGACATGGTCATAAATGGAGTCTCCTGCAATAATCCCCATACTATTGCTAACTCCCTAAATAATCACTTCTCTGACCTCTCTGCCTTGACAACCCTCTTCTCACCTGATGAGGCTTTGTCCCACCCCCTTCCCTCCACTCTGCTGGAGGGTCACCCTCCTCGTCAAATGTTTCAGCTCAGGGCTGTATCAGTTCAGGACTTGCAGAAATGCCTAGCTGGCCTCTCCCAGTACTCCAGTCCTGGCCTAGACAACCTGAAGGCTAAACTCCTTAAGCTTGGTGCTACACACATTGCCTCACCAGTAGCCTTTATCTACAACCTATACCTTGGTTTGGGAACCATCCCAGACATCAGGAAAGATGCGAGGATTGTCCCTGTACTGAAGCAAGGAAATCCCAAACTACCTGACAATTATCGACTGATTGCCATTCTCCCAACCCTCAGCAAGCTCCTTGAAAAGGTAGTGGCTGAGCAGCTTTCAGAATATATCCACTCTCATGAACTTCTGTCCCCAGCCCAGCATGGCTTTTGTAAGGGACACAGCACCACCACAGCCTTAATCTCAGTTACATCAAGTATCCAGAGAGCCATGGACCAGGGCAAACTCTCTGGTGCAATATTTATTAACCAGTCCAAAGCCTTTGATTTTGCTGACCACAAACTGCTTGGTGCACAGTTGTGGTCACTTGGCCTCTCCCCCCATGCCATGAAATGGCTAATGGGTTATCTACATGGCAGAAAGCAGGGTATCTGCTTCAATAAAGTTCTCTCTGAGCCCCTACCAGTGACCTCCGGAGTGCCTCAAGGCTCGGTACTGGATCCCCTCCTCTTCTCTCTCTTCATCAATCAACTACCCATGGTTACTACCAGCTGTAGCACCATCATGTATGCAAATGATCTGGTAATCCTGGCTCACTCCAAGAATGCCACTACCTTAAACCAGAACCTGACTGATGACTTTAACAGGGTATTGTCATGGGTTACTAGTCACTAGCTGGTCCTGAACCTGAAAAAGACACAGGCTATGCTCTTTGGCTCAATGGCTAAAATCAAAGCCTCATTGGCCTGCTTACATGTCACCAGCACAGATGGATCCTCACTACCCATAGTGAGCTCCATCAAATATCTGGGGGTAACACCTGACCCCCAACTTGACATGGGTAATCATATCCTTAACATCTGCAGGATGGAAAACTGCAAACTGGGTCTGGCCTATAGGGCCAAGTATAACCTTACACTGGCAGCCAGGCTTGCCCTAGCAAAGGGTGTGCTCCTTCCCTCCCTCAGCTATGGGCTGCACCTATTTGCTCACTCTCCAAAGACACATCTCACCCGGTGGTACACTGCTTACAATAACATTTGTTGTTTTGCCTTGGCTGCCCCCCAACCCACCCACCATTGTGAGCTATATGAGAAACTCTGCTGGCTCTCACCAGCTAGATACCTTGATTTTGGTTTGGGATGCCTCTCTGGGAAAGTGATCAGAACTAGCCCCCACCCAGGGGCTGGCCCAGCTTCTGCCTAAACTGAATCCCACCCCCTACCAACTTAGGTCTATCACATCAGGGATGCTCAAAGTCCCTCCTACCCGGACCTTCATGGGGGATCGGGACTTTGCCATAAGTGCGCCCAGACTCTGGAATTCGTTGCCTGTGGATATCTGAGCTGCCCCTCCTATCTGAGTTTTCAAAATTCCCTGTGGGGTTTCCTAAAACTAGCATCAGAGTGTGACTGCCACAAACCTCCCTAGAGTAAAGTGTCAAATTGTTTTGTCTGAACCTCCTCAGGGTGTCTCCATTGAATTCCTGGAGATATTTTCCCCACTGTATCAATGACTTCTGACTACTCCTGCCTAAAAAAGCCTTGGGCATTTTTACACCCATTATTGCTCCATGTTCATAGGCTAACCATGACATATTGCACCTTGGCCACTTGGTAGAAACTTGTACCACCAAGTGTTTAGGTTTCTGTCTAACATGTGCATATTTAGAAAAATGTGATGAGCTGTATATACCTATCTGCAATCCAACTAGCCTAGGGGGTGTATACGACAATGTTATAAGTTTTATTATGACCAATCCAGTCCTTGAGCTATGCTCCACTCCTGTGTATGATGACCTGTATATATCTGTCAGTTGAACTAGCTAGTCTAGAGTGTATAATCTGAAATGTGCTTACTACTGCATGTTCCCCTAGCGTCAGATGATGTATTTCCCACATGTTTGTTTACTGTGACAAAAAACTGTATTCTCTTTGCCATGTCTCCTTGACTGTTGTTCCTTATGTTGTACTCTCCCGGGTCATTCCTGAAAATAGGCATAATACTTGTCTAGTGTATTTACCCAGTAAACAAAAGCTAAATAAATAAATACATCTAGATCTACTTTCATAATGTTTATTAATTTTGAGAGGTTATGATGGAGAATTTTGTCTACTGAGTCTAACACTTTCATTCCTAAGTATGACAATCCTGTAGATGACCCAGAAATATCCAGTTCCTTTCTTAAACTCTCTGGGCTCGATTGTCAAACGAGGCTACGTTCAGGGCAAGCTGCAGCAAACAGCAGCTTGTGCCAAAGTCCCATGTGCCAGGGACCCTGTAACAGATTCTGGTTCAGGAGGGGTCCTGGTGCCTAAGACCCAATGCTTGTGGCAACCTCAGCCGTGCATCAACCCCATGGTACACAGTAGGGATCAGCGCAAGCCCCTTGGACCGTCTGCTGCATGGTCCATCCATGTAGGGACCAGCCACGGAGTTGTGTGGAGAGCTGTGCCTGTCCCCTGCTCTGTCTGGGGATGGGGAGGGGCACTACCTGCATGGGTGGGGGGCACGGGGCACCTGTGGGAGGATTGGTGGCATGTGACATGGTACCAACTGGGACACCGGGATCTGGAAGGGAGCCCTAACATAGCTATACATGCTGAGGGGCACATAGAGGATCAGGTGGGCACCCTGCCCTGGATGCCCTATGTGGGCACAACATGGATGGGGTCCACTATGTGGCATTTATGAGGCACAGTGGGGTTGGGGAGGTGGGACATGCAGCACTACCCATAGGACAGCTCACCCAGGGGAACGATGTCTAAGTCCCCTTATGCAGCCCTGGCTGGTCTAAAGGTACTTAGAATATCTCGACCGGTGCTGTCCGAGAATAGTGCTGTGTGTGCTGCCGGGCGCAGGTCCGCCTAGCGCCATGTCAATGCAAGGAGGTGTAGGGCGCAGGGCTGGTGCAAGCCCTGCTTCAGGCATGCAGCCTGCAGTCAATGCAGGCAACCTTTGTGAATTGCATGGAGGCAGCCCTGGATACAAGGTGCACTTTGTACCATATCTGTTTGGTGCAAGTACCTTGCGTCAGAGGCAGGGCTTTGAGAATTGGGCCCTCTAACTCTAGTGAAGGTCACTTAACATTAGGCAATCAGATTTACTCCAGTTTAAAAAAGACCAGAAATAGTACCAAAAGCTTGCAAAATATCTTTAACCTTTCTGAGGGAAGTCGTGGGGTGTGATACAGTTAACATAGAACATAGAAACATAGAAGTTGATGGCAGATAAGGACCTCAAGGCCCATCCAGTCTGCCCATTTCTTTTTCTACCTTATAAATGTGCCATCGGCCTTTGCTGTCAGTGGCCTATCTATTCATAGTCATTTGTATTGCTCCCTTATGCCTATCCCATGCCTGTTTGAAGCCCTGCACTGTATTCATAGCCACCACTTCGTGGTAAGCCATTCCATGCATCCACCACCCTTTCTGTGAAAAGAATTTCTCACATTCCTCCTTAATCGGCCTCCTCTAATCTCATGCTGTGTCCTCTTGTCCTGCTATTTTTCTTATATTTAAACATGTTAGACTCTTTCACCTTGTTTATGCCCTTAAGGTGTTTGAATGCCTCGATCATATCACCTCTCCTCCTTTGCTCAAGGGCTATACATATTGAGCTCCGTTAATCTGTCCTCATATGTCTTCTGATGCAGTCCCTGCACCATTTTGGTTGCCCTTCTCTGGACTGCCTCAATTTGAGTTAATAGTCCTTGTGAAGGTGTGGCCTCAATACTGCACGCGGTACTCCAGATGGGGCCTAACCAGTGTCTTGTACAGAGGATTATTACCTCCTCTTCAGACTTGTGATACCCTACTAATACACCCTAACACCTCCTAGCCTTACCTACTGCTTAGAGGTCTGCTTGGATGTTTTAGGTCATCAGTGATGATGATGCCCAAGTCTCTTTCTTCCTTTGTGACTGTTAGCAACTCCTCCCAGCCTATAGGTGGCTTCAGGTTTCTCTTCCCTATGTGCATGATCTTGCACTTCTTTACATTAAATCCCAGTTGCCACTCTTCTGACCATTCTGCTAGTTTATCCAGATCTCTTCTCATTCTGCCCACTCCATCTGGATCATCTACTCTGTTGCAGATCTTGGTGTCATCTGCAAACAGACAGGCCTTACCCTCTAGTCCATCTGCAAGGTCACTAATGAAGATGTTGAAGAGGACTGGCCCCAGGACTGATCCCTGAGGTACCCCACTTATGACTTGCATCTCTTCTGACTGTATACCATTTACCACCACTCTCTGTTTTCTGCCTGTCAACCAGTTTGCCACCCAGTTGACCAACTTCTGACCCACCCTGAGTCTACCCAGCTTATTTATCAATCTTCTATGTGGAACAGTGTCAAAAGCTTTGCTAAAGTCAAGGTAGGCGACATCAACTGCTCCCCCTTGGTCTACCACTCTGGTTACCCAGTCAAAGAACTCTATGAGATTAGTTTGACAGGACCTTCCTTTGTAAACCCATGCTGTCTTGGATCCTGTGCCCTATGGATTCCAGGTGTTGCACTATCCTTTCCTTAAGGAGTGCCTCGATAATCTTGCCCACTACTGAGGTAAGACTGACCGGTCTGTAGTTCCCCACCTCCTCCTGCTACCACTCTTGTGGGCGGGATCACATGAGCCCTTCTCCAGTCTTCTGGGACCTCTCCTGTGCTCAGAGACTCACTAAACAATTCTGCTAATGGCTCTGCTAGTTCCTCCTTTAGCTCCTTAAGTACCCTGGGATGTATGCCATCAGGTCCAATTGCCTTATCCACCTGAGCTTAGCAAGCTCTTGTAGGACCCTTTCTTTTGAGAGGGTAGTGCTCACCTCCCTCCCCTGTGTCCATGATGCTGAGCTGGGCCCTGCCCTACCTTCTTCAGTAAATACTGAGCAAAGTATCTATTTAGGATAGATGCCTTTACAGGGTCCTCCTCCTCACATGCCTCTTTCTCCATTAAGCTTAGCAATACCCCTCTGGACTTTCTCCTTTCACTAATGTATCTATAGAAAGTCTTGTCACCTTCTTTTACTGTTCGTGCTAGTGTTTCCTCAGTTTGGGACTTTGCCTGCCTTACTGCCTTCCCTGCTTCCCTTAGGGCAGTTTGGTATGCCTCCCTATCTTCATCCCGCTGTGTTCCTTATATTTCCTGAAGGCCAGCCTTTTGGCTCTGACCTTTTCTGCTACTGTATTTGAGAACCAAAGTGGTTTCCTTCTTCTTTTGCACTTCCTTTTCTGTCTAACACAATGGGATGTTGCTTCAAGTATTGCATCCTTAATGCTTGCCCACGTTGTCTGTACCCCCTCACCTGTGTTTCTTTTTGCCAGGGCTAGCTTAACTCTGTTGGCCATCTTATCAAAGTCAGCTCCTCTGAAGTCCCATATTTTTGCCTTGGAATGGGATGATTTAGATGTAGTAGCCAAATTGAACCATACCATGTGATGGTCACTGGCCCTCAGGTGACCTTCTACCTGGAGATCTGTGATCCCTTCTTTGTTAGAATGTAATTTGCAAAAGCAAAGACTATGTTAGAATAGTTACCTAATGGAATCCCAAAAACTCTATCAGATTGCAATATATACCTAATTAGAGGTTCAATAGCAAGGATAAATAGCGGGGGATAAAGGCATCCCTGTCTGGATGCTCTGAACAGAGAGATGGCAGGTGACCTGAGACCATTCGAGATTATACATGCTCTTGGTTCTGCATATAGAGTTTGAATCCATTTAAGAATACTCAAACCAAAGCCATTAAATTCTAACACTCTATATAAGTAGCTGCAATCTAGGGAGTTGAAGGCCTTACCAATATCTATGGAAATTGCTAAGGAAAGCAATCTACCATTTTCTGACAAATTAGAAGCCCATAATACAGAGAACAATCTCTTAATTTGTGGTCTGCCTACCTTTCATGAACCCCACCTGTTCTTTACCTATTAGTTTTAATAGTAGTCTAGAGAGTCTATTAGCTAATATTTTAGCAATAATCTTACAGTCAACATTTAACAATGAAATAGGCCTATAGTTATTACAATCCATTTTGTCTTTGCCTTTTTTATGCAATAAACAAATATAGGCCTCGTTCATGGAGTACCATCGCTAAAGGAGTCATGGATTGCATCCAGTAGATGGGAGTAATGGAAAGGCCCAAATGTTTGTAAAATTTGCTTGGCAACCCATTTGACCCTGGAGCCTTCCCTTTTGGCACCCCTGCAATGACTTCAGAAATGTCTTGTAATGTGAATGGCTTATCCAGCATACTTCTGTCAGAATCTTCCAAAGCAGATAAATTAGCTTTCCTTACAAATACAGCAATGTCATCCTTCTTTACTAAACCATGAGATTTGTATAATTCATTATGAAAATCCATGAAACATTTGTTAATTTCTTTCACATTGTAAGTTATCACCCCTTTAATGGCATTCTGATTTTGTTTTTGTTTGACTCTATAAGCCAATAACATCCCAGCCTTTTCTCCAGATTCCCAAAATGTCTGTTTAGTCCAAAAAAAGAGAGCATTCAATCTTTTCAGATTGTATGTTATTTATTTCCTATTTTAAACCCAATATTTTGTACAGCCCTTCCATTTTTCTCAGACGGTTCAGTTTCATATCTGATAAGGCCCTACTCAACCTTTCCTCCTCTTCTTTCTTTCTTTAGAAACATAGAACAATAGAAACATAGACTTTGACTGCAGATAAGGACCACTTGGCCCATCTAGTCTGCCCATTTCCCTACCTATAGGATAGGCCGCAGATCCTAGTTAACCAACAGCCTATTTCTTCCTACTCCCCACAAGAATTGCCATATGTCTGTCCCATGCATTCTTGAATTCTCCCACAGTTTTAGACCCCACAACCTCCTCAGGAAGGCTGTTCCATGCATCCACTACCCTCTCTGTGAAATAATACTTCCTCACATTGACCCTGAACCGACCCCCCTTCTATCTTTAAATTGTGTCCCCTTGTTCTTGCATGTCTCTTTTTCTGAAAGATGCTACCCTCTTGGATTTGTTGATTCCACTGAGCTACTTCAAAGTTTCTATCATGCCCCCCTCTCCCTTCATTCCTCAAGGGTATACATATTAAGCTCCTTTAGTCTCTCCTCATACAGCTTCTCTTGCAGACCCTGCACCATTTTAGTTGCCCTCCTTTGGACTGCCTCTAGCCTGTCTATGTCCTTGCAGAGATGGGATCTCCAGAACTGGATGCAGTACTCCAGATGGGGTCTCACCAACTGTCTGTACAGAGGGATAACAACTTCCTGTTTTCTGCTGCTGATGCCTCTCCCTATACATCCCAGTATACCCCCAGCCCTCCCTACTGCCTTCTCACATTGCTTGCTAACCTTAAGGTCATCTGATATGATTACCCCCAGGTCCCTTTCCTTTTCTGCTGTTGTTACCACCTCCTCACCCATTGTGTATTCTTCCCCTGGGTTCTTGTTTCCCAGGTGCATTATTTTGCACTTCTTTACATTGAATCCTAACTACCATACTTTTGATCGTTCCTCCAACCTTGTCAAGTCCCTTTTCATCCTTTCCACACCTCCTTGTGTATCAACCCTGTTGCAGATCTTTGTGTCATCTGCAAAAAGGCATACTTTTCCTTCCAGTACCTCTGCAATGTCACTGATGAAGACATTGAAAAGGTCTGGACCCAATACTGAACCCCACTAGTAACCCCTCTTCCTTCAGAGTGGATTCCATTTACAATTACCTTCTGTGTCCTGTTGTGCAGCCAATGTTTTACTCAGGCTACCACCCTGGGACCCACTCCCAGGCTGGTTAATTTGACTATTAATCTTTTGTGTGGGACTGTGTCAAATGCCTTGCTAAAGTCTAGGTAGGCCATGTCCACAGCCCCTCCCTGGTCTACTACTTTGGTCACCCAGTCAAAGAAATCTATTAGATTCGTCTGACATGACCTTCCTGCTGTGAACCCATGTGCCTTGGGTCCTGTGCCCCACTGGCCTCTAGGTACTCAACTATTCTTTCCTTTAGAAGTGACTCCATCACTTTCCCTACCACAGAGGTCAGACTGACAAGTCTGTAGTTTCATGCCTCTGTCTTGGTCCCACTTTTATGAAGGGGAATCACATCCACCTTCCTCCAGTCCTCGGGTACCACACCATCCTCCCATGATTTATTAAAAAGAGTAGCCAGTGGTTTCACTAGTTCCTCCTTAATTCTTTTAGAATTCTGGGGTGAATTCCATCAGGACCCATTGCTTTCTCCACCTTCAGTTTTAGGAGTTCTTGCAGAACCCTTTCTTCTGTGAAAGGACTGGGATCGACCCCCCCATCAAGAGTGCTTCTGTTAATTGGATTAAGCACTTCCCCCTCCTCTTTTGTGAATACTGAGCAGAAATATTTGTTCAGTATCCCTGCTTTTTCACTGTCCCCCTCTGCCCACCCACTGTTCATTCTATTCAGCCTCACTATCCCTCCTTTTGTCTTTCTACACTCGCTGATGTGCCTATAAAAGGTTTTATCTCCCTTCTTAACTGAGTTGGCTATCTTTTCCTCAGTTTGGGCCTTTGCTATTCTGACTTCCCTCCCTGCTTCCTTCTGCCTTAACTGGCACAGCTCTCTGTCCTGCTCCTTCTGTGTTTCCTTATACTTCTGGAATGCTATCTTTTTCTTCCTTTCACAGCCACCTCTTTTGAGAACCATAGTGTTTTTTTCTTTCATTTTGATTTGTTTATTTGCTTCACACAAAGGCTTGGTGCCTCTGTGGTGGCAGTTTTGATGATTCCCCATTGTTGTTCCACACCTCCTTCTAGTCTGTTTGCTAGTGCTTTTCTGAGGCACTCTCCCATCTTGCCAAAGTCAGCCCTCCCAAAGTCCAGTACCTCACTTTTGTATGGCTTGACTCTGTAGCTGAGTTTAACGTGAACCACACTGTTTGATGGTCACTTGTCCCCAGATGGCAACCCACTTCTAGATCTGAGATCCTCTCACTGCCCCCATTTGAGAGTACGAGGTATAAGATTGCTCCCTTATGAGTGGGTTCCGAAACTAGCTATCTGAGGCCTGCCACCTGTAGGACATCAAGAATGGCCCTGCTCTTGGATGTGGCTGCAGCAAATGTGATCCAGTTAACATCTGGCATATTCAGTTCTCTCATCAACAGTATCTCCCCTTTCTCTGCCATTCTAAGAATGCCTTCTACCATATCCTTGTCCATTCCTTCCCCCTGACATGGGGGTCTGTACACAACCCCTGTGCAGATTGTGGTGCCCTTTCCAGTCTCCAAGGTGGCCCCCCAGTGCCTCCTCTCCTCCCTGTTTACTCTTTTGTTCAGTTGCTTTTGTCCCCTCCTTTAAATAGAGAGCTACTCCTCCCCTTCTTCTCCCCTGCCTGTCTCTCTTGTAGGTTATGTACCCTGGTATGTTAACATCCCAGGCATGGTTTTCTGTGTACCATGTTTCTGTGACTGCTATGATATCCAGGCATCCCTCTTCCATCAAGGCCACCAGCTCAGGGAGCTTGTTGTCCAGACTATGGGCATTGGTACTCATTACCCTCCATTTCCTGATGGCCTTACTCCCTTTTGCCCCATCCCTGTCCTTCTTGCCTTTGTCACTTTCTCCATTTACCTCTGCCCTTCTCCCTCTTGACACCTCTATGTTGGTGTTTGCCACACTTACTACCATGATTTTTTTGGGGGGGCTAGGATTTCCTTGCTCCTTTCCAGTGCCTCCCCCCTTAGCTAGTTTAAATGCTTGCCAATCAAGCATTTAAACCTATCACCTAGGATCCTGGTTCCCCTTCCAGACAGATGCAGCCCATCATGCCAGTATAGGCTTGCATAACTCCAGGTGGATGCCCAGTCCCCAATGAAGCCAAATCCCTGAGCTCCACACCAGTTTTTCAACCACTGATTGAATCCCATGGTGCAGAACACCCTAGCCTCTTCTATGCAATAGATGGGTATCACCTTCCTAGAAGGTTACCGTGCATGCTACTTGACTAAGGCCCCTCCCCAATTCGACAAACTCTTCCTGCACTTCTCTAATCCCTTTCTTAGCCAGGTCATTTGTCCCTAGGTGGACAATGACATCCAGCTCCCTCCCCTGTGCAGCTGCTTGGGCAATCCTGAGGATTCTCTCCCTGTCCCTCCAAGCCATGGCACCAGGCAGGCACATTATCTCCCTCTCCCCTTCCTCCACCAGTTCTACCTTCCTAACAATGGAGTCCCCCACCAGGAGTTGTTTCCTTCCCCTGCAGGGTCTCCTGCTGCCCTCCTGTGGGACTCCTTTGTGGAGGTTCCCAGCATCCTCCTTGGTCTCCACTGCGGGTGCCTCCATCGAGGAACCACATTTTGCCAGAATGGCATAGGAATTGTGGAGAGGTACAACTGCAGGGATGCACCTCTGTTTCACCACCCTCACCCTCACCCTCCCTGAGCCCACTGTGGTCCAACTGCTCCTCTTTCTTGGCAACCTCTGAGGCAACGGCAGTGGCACTGGTGGTCCCTGGATGGAAGAGGAGGTCCCACAAATCCTGGCCAACTCAGCCTGCAGATGAGCAACCTCCTCCCTCAGCCCAGAGGCGCCTGCAGATGGGACAACACTGCATCCTCCAGAACATCTCCCGGAAGACTGCTGCTCCACAGCTACTGCACTGCACACTCAATCATGTCTTATTTCTGGCCCTTAACTGTTTGCAATCCTTATTCTTTCCTCTGTTTTTTTCTCTCTCTCCTTACTTTCTGCCTGTGTGCCCTTTAAGCTCCTGATTGTCCTGTTCTGAGACAAGAATATCCTATATTTCTCAGTAGACCCCTTACCTGCTCAGAGGCAGATCTCCAGCAGCTAGAGGGTTCCAGAGAGCTGCTCTTGCCCGTCTAGGATGGTGGGTCTTTGGTGGTTCTGTGATCACTCACTTCCTGCTCCCAAACAGTAAGTTTGGGAGAAGTTTCTTTCTTTCTCTCTTTTTTTTTGAAGAAAAGCTAATAATGACGCCCCTTATAAATGCTTTGAATGCCTCCCATACCACCTTTGATGATGTTTCTCCAATACAATTAGGTTTAAAGTAAAAAGAAGTTTCTTCCTGGATCCATTCTTGAAAGTTTGGATCTAGTAAACGTGATGTTCAAACTTCCAGTTACTAGACTTTTCACTATTGTTTTCTAATAGCAGAGATCTTTTCAGTAAACTGCAGTCCTATATCAGCAGACTGTCATACCTCACATTATAATACCGTTACCAAGGGCTAAAGGCATGAAAAAAATAGTCCAACCTGCTGAATACCTCATGTCTTCCTGACAAAAAGGAGAAATCTCTTCCACTAGGGTGAAGTATTCTCCATGCATCCAATAGGCCCAAATCATATATCATACTGTGTCAGCATGGCTCAGTTGGTAGCACATCTGCCTCTGGACCAAAAGGTTGTGGGTTCTCATCCCACATTGGGATTGGACTTGCACCTAAAAATCACTGGCATCTGCGTGCAATATTGTGGGGTGCTGTACTACTGGGGTGTGCCGTCCTTTGGATGAGACGTTAAACCGAGGTCCCTTCTGCCCATCCCGGTGTTGTCCTGGTGGGTGTCCAGATGGAAGTAAAAGAACCCAGAACACTCTTCACAAAAGAGCAAAGGACATTCTCGGTGTCCTGGCCAACATTCACCTTCCCATAAACTGGTTCATGTAATTATCCAGGCTGTGTGTGGGTGATGAAGTGCGATATGGCCGCCACCACACATTCAGTCACTTCACTACCAGTCTAGCATTGCTTGTAAAGCGCTTTGGGGTACTGTGTATGAAAAGCGCTATATAAATGCTGATTCTTCTTCTTCTCTAGACCTTTATGCGAGGCCAACAAAGTACCAGTATTCTTTGTTGTGGACCTATCCAGATGCCTCACCTTGTTGAAATCCCCACCTAAAACAATATCATAATCCCCTACATTAGCTAAGGCAAAAGATAAGTTCTGATAAAATTATTTTTGATTTGTATTTGGTGCATATACATTACAAATGGCTACATTTCTACCACAGAGGCTCCCTAACAGAATTTGAAATCTCCCCTCTGTATCTGTTAATTGTTCATGTTTAACACAATTTATCCCTTTCTGGATCAAAATAGCTAATCCTCTTTTTTTTGAGGAATAACAGCAATGTTCTACCATGGAGACCAAACTACTGGCTAACTTGTCAGCTTCCACAGGTAGAAGACAAGTGTCCTGTAACAGAACTATATCAACTCTGTGTTTATTTCAGTGATTTAGTATCCTATATCTTTTAACAGGTAAACCCAGACTTTAAAGATTCCAAGTAACTATATTAACTGTATTCATGGTGACCTTGGTTCAAAAAACTATAAAATAATTCCCAAAAAGGAAATAAGAATCAGTAACAAAATAGAAGTTATAAACAAAGAACACAGTCTTAACAAAAGTCAACTTATTTCATGCAAATAAAGGGTAGTAGAACAATTAACACTGATCTAATGTAAATGCATTAACACTAACACACACGCAAGCATGGTAAGAAAGATTTGAGTAACCCATTAAGAACACGTCTCAAATTGGGACACACACCTTTGAGAAAGGCTAACCATGAGACAAACACTTAATTAGGAGTTAATACAATCTTTTTTTTTGAAGGGTCTTCAAATAACATGATATTTTTGGACATGCTTATGTACCTTAATAAGAAGACAATATGTGCAGAAGGTCACACTTCTTCACTTAAATATCAGATAACCAGCATATGCCCTGAGTTGCTTTATATCATGAAAAAACAGCAAGACTTTCCTGTAATACCCAGTACTAAAAAAGGATAGTGAATGTTATGAAAAAAGTATCACAAGACCCAAGGACAAATAACCTCACAGAAATCGATACTTACCTTGCCCAGATGATCTAGCTGTAGCCTCCAGGAATGCCCCACATTGCAAAAGTAAAAGTAGTCAAGTATTGAGCCATCCCTCCAGTACTAACCTGTTGAGAATATAAGAACTCCTTAGAAAGGTCAGCACTAGGAACCACTAGCCCTCAAAACAGACAAGCATTAGTTTCACAAAAAGTAATATGTGCATGCGTTTGTCTGGCATAACTCAAGAAGCTGAGGTGCAATAAGAAAGCATGCAAGGTGGGCTAATTACTGCATCTTAAAAGGCTGAAGATTTTGGAAGGATAGGAGCCTTGAATAACCATAGTAAAATAATTTATATTAAAATAGATATATTGAAAAGCATTGCTTCCTCCCCATTCCATAAATTGCATCTCTTCTATAGTACTCATATTCTTTCCCAGTAATAACTCTATTGCCTTTAGAGACTCCGCCAATTTTGTCTGATTAAAAAGGCACATATAATGTTCCTATCTCAAGTAATTAGATAGATATAGCTTTATTTGCAAAATGTCACTTGCAACACACTTAGGTATTAAAAGTTCATTTCATTTACTTTCTATAGAATTTGTGTGCTAGACTGTAAAAATCCATGTACCATAAAGTTTCTTTGAGATTCCCGAACCTAGGAGTAGTGTATGAAGAAAGGCTATTATTTCCATCATGTGTTTCCTGTGTATTGAACTTTGCCCCCTGACCCTTCTCATAGCCACCTATAAATGAGGCAGACTTCACTAGGAACAAAACAAATAAAAAACAGAGTGCATCCAGTATAAGAAAGTTAAATAATTAGTCCCTTATAAAATATAGTAAGAAACAGAGCTAATTTTAGTTTATTCTTCCATATGAATGAAGTGCAAGTGATCATGTGACACTGGACATCAAATCAATGCTCATTCATCACAAGAAAACAATTCTGTTTCTCTCCATGATGTACACAGCAACATCAAAGAGATCGCAAAGTTCAGGTGTTTTCTTCTAGATCTGGATTGTTTGGTGAGAATGGTTGCTCAAACATACTTTCTACTGGGCTGAATGAACTTTTGAGGCACTCTGGGAATTCTGGGGTATGTATTGAGAAATCTGTCGTTGTACTGATTGCTGATCTGCTAGCATGCAGTGAGGAGCTGCTCAGTTGATGCTGTGTAAAGTTGTTAGAGATCGTGCTTTTGTTCTTGAAAACCAGCTGCACTCACCTGGCTATTTTGGAAGACCAAGCCATTGATTTAGGGATATGGCCCTTAGGATCATAGGGACACCTGGAACTGTGTTTTATCACTGGTATGAATGTTTGTCTGCTCTCCATCTGTTCTCCTTTATTTGGGAGGGAGGAGTATGGGCTATGCTTAGAATCTTGTGCTCATGACTGAAATTTTACCTTGGAATCCCGGTTGCTTTGGGTTCCATCTGTGATTGTTGGGCTCCGTTATGAAATGGGGTAATGGTTAGGCCTATTTCTAAGAATGCCAGAGGCCTCTGTCCACGATTTTATAATGTATCTCCAAGCTTCATCATGTGCGGTGAAACTGCATGTGGTATTTCCCATACTGATCATAAGCACAGCTGGATACTTACTATAGTAAGCTATATTAAGCTTTTGCAGTACTAAACATATATCTTCAAACAATTTCCTTTTCTCCACAATTTCAGAAGAGAAGTCCTGAAATAAATAAATTTTGTTGCTAGCCCAGTATAATGACTTTCTCTGTCTGGCCACAGCTGACATTTCTTCCTCCATATTAAATCTCAAAAAAGGACAATGATTTTTCAGGGCTTTTGGCCTTGCTTTGGAGGAGCTCTCAAAGATCTGTGAACCCTTTTGATTTCTAAGTGCCGGGGCAGTTAACATTTAAAACAGCAGGGAGAAATTCCTGTAGAAACCTGACCATATAATTTCCTTCCAACATCTCAGGTACCCCTATAATTCTTAAATTATTTCTTCTACTATGATTTTCCAGGTCGTCTACTTTAGCTGTTAAAGCTTCAGTTTGGGATATGCTACAGTCTGTTTTATCTTCAATTTTACATAATGGTCCTTTGATGTAGGCCTATCCTTCCTCGATCATATTTAATCTGTCTTCTAAAACCTCAGCCTTTTCTTTTTCCACACTAGCTTCCCGTTTCAAACTCACAATATCTATATGAATAGATTGTAGTTTTTCTTTAATAAAATGTTTGTCATCGCCAACCAAGTCATTGTTTCTATTATTTTTACCATTAGATTGTCTCCGTTTGTTTGGGCTTTTAGAGGCATCTCTGCTCTGCTCTGCCTAGGGGAGCTCCCAGACTGTTTTACTGCTGCTTCTGGTCTGGGCTTGCTGTCATTTGGCATTGCAGTCTTTCGAAGTGCTGTGGAAGGGTTATTTTGATTTATTTAAAAACTACTTGGTTTATTAATATTCCATTCAAATAGTGGGTATAGAAGTACTCAATACTTATCCCGATCACAAAACATCATCAGTTTTTTTTTATTTTGACACATAAATATCTTAAAATGATCTCACTTGGTGGGAGAGCTACACTCTCAGGCTGTCATCCTCTCAGGTGCTGGTGCACAACCAAAGACATAACTCCGAAACTTGTTACACTTCTGTGTGATAGATTGACCCCCTCCTGTGTCAGACTATGCAAGGCAACTCTATTTTCACCCCCTAAAGACTACTGCAGTAGTGTTCTTTCCTCTTCTATATTTTATTTATATCCTTTTCTACTATTATGGGTAGGTGACCCATAATAGTATCTTTATCTCACATGACTATCCCCCCATTAAATTTCTTTTTTATCCCTTGCCTTGCCTGTGAACTAGCTTCAGGAAAAATGTTTTGCCTGTGCAGAAATTAGTCCTGTAACCCATTTTTCTGGGCAGAACTTAAAGAAATAAAGTGACAGGAAGAAGTAAGGTTACACTGAAGTGCAAATAACTTGAAAAATGCCCTGTAGTGTGCGTTAGCATTATTGTACAAGTGGTACAAAGCACTAGAGTATAATGAAAAGTATTGAGTCACTGTCTACTGTTAGAAGCTGTCCTTAGCTTAAATAAAAGTTAGTTATCATGCAGTCGCTCATTGCAGAAACAGGAGAAGCTGTTTGGCTGTAGGATTAAGACAAAGCGAGGTATTGTTATACCTCTATGTCCATAAAGTGCCTCTGCAACTCAATCTGAGCTAGTAAACAGTCCAAGAATAAAATCGGCAACTTGCTGCTATGAGAGAGAGAGATAAAGCATGGTTCTTCTAGAGCTACTTCATGCAAAAAAGCACCAAAGTCCATTTGTAGGACTGTATTAACAGTTGGGTGATCCACACGGCATGACTGAGTCATTAAAGTGAAAGTTGTCACTCTTCATGACTCGTGCCTTCAGTAACTAGTAGACAGATGGGAAAGAGTTCTCCTATGTTAGAATGGGACCCCTGCAGCATGTTGCTGAAAGCTAGAATGTTGAAATAAATGGTAAAATGATACAGCTGAATAAAATTAATAAAAAGGCAGAAAGATTAAATATTTCCCGACGGCTTGAAATGTCAGCCATCGGGTGTATCAGTTATATGTTGTTGCATTGTTTACTAGATGTTATTTATTTATTTATTTAATTTTGGTAACTGGGTAGGTCCATTGAGACCAGTAATAGTCCCTTTTTCAGGGGCGACCCAGGATTAATTGCACATAAAACAACAGAATATACCATTTAAATAAGATCCATCAACATACAGTTATTTACATTTCATGAGAGGTGGCGAGCATTTTATGAACAAACTACATAGCGTGACTATTGTTCTCTTATAAACATTAGGTAAGGTCAACTATCTCATACAAAAATCATGCAACAACAGGATCAACGTTGAAATTCAATGATTACAAGTGCATTGGTTTAATTCCAGCAAGTGTGCTTTCAGTCCCTTTTGAAGCGCCTTAGTTTCGCATTCTTGGAGTTTAGATGGAAGTGTGTTCTAGATAGGAGGAATGAGGGATGAGAAGGCCCTGGACCCTTGGGAGGACTGTGTCTGGGGAACCATGAGGAGCTGTCTGCTTGAGGACCTTAATGTCCTGCTATTCATTTTAGATTGTAGTAACTCTGCCAGACTAGGCAGAGCAGTAGACAGCATGAGTTTGTAGGCTAGGCATAATGGTGGATACTGTAGTCTACCTTCCAAGGTGGGCCAGTTTAGGGCTTGCAGGACAGAACAGTGGTGTTCTCTTTGGGGTGCCCCTACAACAAATCTGCCAATCCTATTGTACAGGGTTCTAAGTTTATTCATCTCAGTGTTTTTAACAGAGAGGAGAATGGGGGAGCCATAGAGTAGTTTGGGTAGCAGGGTACAAGGTCAATCTTGGCACGTGGCCCCAGGGTAAGATAGGGACTGAGTCGGTACAGGAGATGCTAAACTTGAGATATGTTTAGGAAATGAATACTGTATGGATATAAAATGTTTCTTTTCTATTTTTAGTCCTAAATACAGGAGAGCACTTATCTGAGCACAGAGTCATTTAAAATGGGTTCTTAGGAGCCAGCAGCCCCATAAAGAGGCTTTTTTATAGACACTCCCCAGCTGTTACTCAACTGGAAAGGGGCGGAGTTTTAAGGCTAATAGATAATTAAGTTTTAATGCTACATATATTTTTCTACAGTTATTTATATGAATAAAGAAATGGTTTATTATTGTTTGGTATTTCCAATTTAATTTATTTTTTATTTTATTTATTTATTCTAGGATTATAAGTACCTTTGAGCCAAAGCTCTTTTACAATGGTTCCACATCAGAATTAACAAATAACAGGAAGCAACAGTGAAATAACAGTAAACAATTCATGTACAACAGTGCTATTGAAAGGGGTTAACTATAGGAAGAGTAAGGTGTAGTAGAGGAGGAGGAGGAGGAGAAGTGTAGGTAATTAACAGAAGCAGCTATAGTAAATGCTGAACACAGCTAGGACACATGTGCCCACAAGGAATGGGTGGGGTCAGGCACCTGAGGATGGAAGAGAAACAGGGATGAGAGGAGAGGGGGAGGATGAAGATGCAGCCAGAGGCATTTGTTGAAAAAATAAATGGGAAGGAGTGATAGAAGAGAAAAAGGGGGCAGGGTGTGGGGAGGGAAATAAATGCTATAATGGGGCAAGGACAGACTAATGAGGTGGCATGAAGACCTGAGATTTGAAGTGGCACCTCAGGAGCTGGGGGAAGGGGACTGGAGGGCCTGGGGTTAAGCAGTATATAAATTAAGATTAAAGCTGTGTAGGTCATCAGCTAGGAGAGGCAGTCGCAGGAGTTAGAGGCAATGAGATGGGCCTGGAGCCTGGTTTTGAACACACCTAGTATTGAGGCAGATGAGATGGTGTGGCTGAGACCATTCCTCCATAAAGGAGTCCTATAGGAGAAGAAGCTTTGGCCCTGCATTGTTCGGCAGCGAGGAACTTGTAGAATCTGGGTTGTCGAGCTCCTGGTGTTCTATTGGTTGGTGTTTTGATGTAACAAGGCAGTAACACCGGGGGGTGTGAAGCCAAGGTTGATTTTTCCTGCCATACCACATGTGAGGTACTTTATATGGTTGGAGAGTTGGAGCCATCTGGATTGTTCATAAAGGGCACCGGTGTGGGTGAGGCGGTGGGCACCAGTTGTGAGTTGGCATGCTTTGTTAAGTGCAACTGTTACACGTCGGAGGGCTGATGTCATGGCAGAGTCATAGATAATGAGGCCATAATCAATAATTGACACCACAGAGCTCTGGACGGCAATCTTCAGGGCCTCTGGAGTGAGGTGCTACCTGTGCTTGTAGAGTAATCCAAGGCGTGTGTTGGCAGCATTAGTCATGTTGTCAGTGTGAGCTGTATGGGAGAGATTGGGGTCAAGCAGAATCCCTAGGTATTTGAAGGAGTAAACTTGTTCGAGGACAGTCCCCTGCTTGGTAGAGATGGCAAGAGGGTGTTGCTTGTAACAGTTATGTGAACTGCAGTATAGCAATGACTTGCTTTTCTTGTGCTTGAGAACTAGTTTGTGATTGGAGAACCATGTTTCAATGGCACTGAATCTGAGTTGGAGTCTGTGTTGCAGTGGTGAAAGGTCCTTGTGCCTGAAAAAGACAACATCATCCGCATACAGGATGATTTGTTCTGAGCAGGATTGTGGTAGGGAGTTTAAAAAGAGGCTGAAAAGGAGAGGGCCCGGTATGGACCCCTGAGGGACCTCGGAGGGACAGGAAAGGTGTCTGAGATAGCACTGGCAATTTTTACTCTTTGAGAACTGTTGTCAAGGTAGCTTCTGAACCAGCAGGCTGAGTCTGTTGAAAGGCCAGCAAGGAGTAGTTGGTCATACAGCAGCCAATGATGGACTGGGTCAAATACATTCGAGAGGTCGATGAAGACAGCCCCAGTAAGAAGACCTTTTATCGAGGGAACTATGCACTGCACTGGTAAATTCAAGCAGGGCAGTGGTGGTACTATGCCCTTTTCTAAAACCTTGCTGTTGTGTGCACAGAATATTATATTTGTCCAAATAATCAGTGAGCTGATCCGCAATAATATGCTCTAGGGCCTTGGATAGTGGTGGCAATATGGAGATCGGGCAGTAGTTAGAGTGGCAGATCTTATCCCCAGTTTTGTGGACCAGGGTCACAGTGGCAGTTTTCCATATTTCAGGGGATGTACTGGTGTGGAGAGAGAGGTTAAGAATTTTAGTTAGGGGACTGAGGACCTCATCAAGTGTAAGTGATAGCAGCATAAGATCCAGGGTGTCACTGCTGATTCTGGAAGAGGAGATGGCTGAGGCGATGTAGCAGTGAGCTTCATTCATCTTAATCTCCCTGAAGTAGAAATTAGGGTGGTTTGACAGGTGCAGGGTGTGTTAGAGGGGCTGTGACTGACTGTGAAGAAACCACGTGGTAGAACAGTATTGAGGTCAGTAAAAGCCATGTTAAAGTTATTTTCACTGATCATGGGATCAAGGGTAGTGGACCCTTCAACAATTAACATGGTCGGAGGGCACTTTGATTGTTTGCCAGTAATGTCCTTGATATTGTCCCAGAAATCATGACCATTTCCCCAGGTGTTGGTGAGGACATCCTTATAATATGAGCTTTTCGTGAGACGAATGGATTTTGTGCAGGCATTATGGGCATGGTTGTATTTTTGGATGTCAGATTGTTTGCCTTTGGCTTTAGCCACTGGCTGCAGGTTGTCCCTAGATTACATCTGGGAAAGGAGCTCCGCAGTTATCCAAGGGTTACAGAGGGCTTTCATTTTCCATTTTTTTTTGATGAAGCGAAGTGGTCACAGGCCTTATTGAAGGTGGTGATGAAGTAGCCGAGGGCTAGGTTAACATCTGTCACCTTGTAGATGGGGAGTCATTCTTGCAAGGATAGGTACTGTTTGAGATGGGTAAGTTGACCACAGGGGAGGGCTCTGCTGGTAATGATTATAGGTGGAGGCTTTAGAAATTTATTAGACCATTCACATATAACCGGGGAGTGGTCACTGAGACAGTCTGGGAGAATGGAGGTACAAGAGATCCTGGTAGAGTGACTGGTGAGAACCCAGTTCAACAGGATACTGGTGCCAGTTTTGTAATTTGTCTGAGTTGGTGTGGTGACCAATTGTGAGAGGTTGGCAGCTGCAAGGGCATCCTTATGAGTGTAGACATCATTTGCAAGCCAGTTTATATTGAAATCACCAAGCAGAATGTGTTCAGAGCCAGGAGGTTGGGTGTTGACAAAGTTAAGAACTTCTTTGATGCCAAGATCTTGATCTCAAGGTGGATTATATACAGAGATGATGGTAAGGGCTTTTTGATTGGGACCTAGAAGAATTTTAAAGTGTAGAAGCTGGGCCGAGGAAGCAGGGACGGGGGTTGGAACAAGGTGCCCCAGGAGATTATCCTTACTGTAGATGGCACAGCCCCTTCCCCTTTTATAGACATGGTCCAGTCTGAAAACATTGTAGTTCTGTAAGGTAATTGCCAGATTAGGAACTTTTGGTATCAGCCATGTTTCAACTACTGCAAGGATGTCAGGATTATGTTGGCTGATAAAGGCTTGGAGTGCATCAAGCTTTGGTAACAGGCTGCAGATGTTAATGGTTGTGATGGTGAGGGCTCCTGCCTTTTTCAGAAGGCTTGAACAGCCCAGGCCAGGGTTCGGATGGACATTACCTGAGATCAGTAGGATAAGTAGGAGAAGCTTCACTGAACAAAGTCGTAGGTCCAGTAGTGATAATTTGTGTTTCCTTTTAGCGTATGGGCAGTAGGTAGAGTCCGTATGACAGCCCCGATGATATGCAATGTGATACAGTAAGGATATCAATCAATCAATCAATCAAATCTTTATTTATTCAGGTGATCATCATTGAGCAAGGCTCATTTACAAGAAGGACATGATAAGGTCAAGGTTCGAGTTGATGCACAGCAATTACATCACATACTTATGAGAGTTATACATACAGAAAAAAGAAAATGTTATTTATAACACAATAATATACAGAGAATTCACATGTTAAAGCTTGGCAAGAGAAAGTTAAACTAACATCTACAATATGTACAGTACATATATATCACAATGAGGGCCATGACAGTCACTCACATAATGAGTACAAGGATGGTGAAGGGAATATTGGGTGCCATATTACGAGGTGTCTGGCTGGAAGGAATATGCCATATGTGATTGGAATATGGTTTTGTGGGATGACTATTCTATCTCTAGTGGTAGCAACTGCATTTCTCTGTGAAGAAGGCTGTACAGTGCTGCTTGAAGGATGTAAATGGAATGATAATGGACAGTTTTAGGATTTTTGTAGGGTGTTCCATGCTATGGCTAGAGAATAGCTGATTGCTGCCCTCCCTATTTTGGTGTTGACTTTGGGCAATTTGAGCAGGATGATATTGTTGCTTCTTAGGCATAGGAGCTGGGAGTGGTCAGGTTGAAGCATTCTAGGATATAGCTTGGAGTTTTTTGATAAAGCTCTGTAGATCCATAAAGCTGCATTTCTGCTCCTCCTGACATGAAGGGAAACCCATCCAATTGCATCATAGAGAGAACAATGTAGAATATTATATGGCAGGTCTGTAATGAACCTTATTGCTCTATGGTATAAGGTATCCAACCTTTGAAGGTAGGGGGGGCAGTGACTATAGAGGAAGTCTGCGAGTCAATGACTGATAGAAAGATGGCTTGGACTAATCAAGTCTTTGAATCTCTATTAAGGAAGGGTTTTAATCTGTAGAGGAGGCCAAGCCTTAGGCGAAGCTTTTTCAGCAGTTGTTCTAGATGCTGAGTAAAGTCAAGTCTGTTGTCAATCCACACACCTAGGTATTTGAAATTTTCAACATACTCCAGATTTTCTCCAAGTATAGTGCATAGCTGGGGGAGACTGATTGAAGAGGATGTGTTGGTGGAGTTCTGGGTTGTGAACATCATTGCTTTGGTTTTCTTTGCATTTAGCAGAAGCTTTTTCTCGAGTAGCTGATGTAACAGGGAGAATTCTGCTTGTAGGATTTCATAAGCAACTTTAGGTGAAGGGTTGCTGACATACAGTACAGTGTCATCAGCAAAGAGATGTACTGATGACTTGGTAAGGGTTGAATCAATTTTATTTATATAAATGGCAAAAAGGATAGGACCCAGAATAGAGCCTTGGGGGACTCTGCTTGACAGTGGTCTTAATGGGGAGAGGTCACCTTCAGTTTTTATCTGCTGTGATCTACCGGAGAGGTAGCATCTGAACCGCTTAAGGGAGGATGGATCTAGGCCAATGGAGTGTAGGGATGAGAGTAGCAGTTCATGGTACACAGTGTTGAATGCTTTGCTCAGGTCCAGGAATACTGCACAGACATTGTTCTTTTTATCCAGTTCGGTTTGCCAATCATTGGTGACCCTGGCTAATGCAGTGATAGTGCTATGTTTGGCCCTGAATCCAGACTGAGCTGGGTTTAATAGAGTAGCATTGTCCAGATATTCCCTTAACTGAATACTCACTAATTTCTCCAGCATCTTGGATAACACAGGTAGGATGGAAATGGGCCTGTAGTTATTAAGATCTGTAGGATCCCCTGATTTTAGAAGGGGGACCACTTGGGCTGTCTTCCACAGGATAGGCTGGCATTAAGACCAATCTTAGTGGTGTTAAGAAGCAGCCAGATATTTCCAAGTGGAGGCCCATGGGAAGGACTGGTCGAGTAATGGAGCATTCCCAAGGTGCTGCTGGTATTCATTAAGTAGATAGTGGATACGGGGTCAGGGTGGTGGGGTCTGGGAGAGAGAACAAGGGAGGAAGGACAAGGAGGGGGAGAAGAGGAAGGAGCAATCATGCTGATCCTCCAAATTGTTTGTATTAGAGGAGGAATGACTGTTTATTAAGAAAAGGGGTGGATCAGCTGACCTGGTGATGCTGTAGGGTTTTGTATAAAAGCAGCCCTAGTGCTCAGAAGTGGTAGATTAGCCTAGGAGAGTGTCCTGAGAGGTTGTGTAAAGAGCACAGAAGATTGTGGTTAAATTGCTTACTTAAAGTTAACTACTTTGTGGCAGAATTACTGAGGTAGAGTATTTCTGGAGAGTGAGGACAGCTATTTCTTTTGTTAATTTTGTTTTATTTTAGTCTGAATTATAAGACTAATTAATTTTATGGTTTGATTTATTTTTGTATATGTTTTCACAAAAAAATAGTCCTTTGGACAAATAAATATTAAACGAAAGCAAGTGTGTTTTAAACCATATTTAGATTTGTTGGGTCTCTCATTTACTCTACCCAGATAACCTGGTCACAGAAATTTGGTGGCAGAGGTGGGATCTGGTTGTCCAGTTTAGGGTGGAAACCATAATCTGACACTAGCCCTGGTACTTAGGGTGATAAGAGAGACATGTTGGATGATGAGGAGAAGATTAAGAGTGACGTGGCAACTGGTGTCCAGACCAGAAACCAGAGGGCCAAATCTGAAGAGACGCTGACACCCAGATTGGGACCAGTGGTGAGGACTCAGAGGCTAAAGGAACAGACTGAAAAGATGAGGACTGAAAGGAAGAGGAATGAGAAGAATGGAGGATGTACCCAGAGGAACCACCAGAGGGATTACCAGAATTGTTCAGATGGCTGGCCATATGACAAATGGGCCATATGACAAATGGATATGGAATGAGAGAGGGAACACAAGAGGAGACATCAGTATGTCAGGTGGGCAGCGACTCTGTGATACTAACATACTAAAATGCCAGCAGAATAGGCCTAATGGTCTTTCGCGTCTGCTCATTTGGCAAACCTCCACCCTGGGAGCTGACCTTGCCGCCCCCTCACCTTCTCGGGCTTCTCCCTTACCAGTTCCATATATTCTCACTGCACTGGATTTTGCTTCCAGACCCCTTCCCCTGTACCTATTCTACCCCCTCTTGAACTCCTCCACCATCTCTGCCTCCACCAGCCCCCTGTGCAGTGCATTCTATGGCTCCACCACCCTCTCAGTGAAGTAGCACCTCCTCCTCTCTCTCCTGAATCTTCCCCCCTCCAGTTTCCACCCATGCCCTCTAGTGGTCCCCTCTTTCTTCCTTTGAAGCACACTGACTGCTCCTTCCCTATCTACCCCCTTCATCTACTTGAAGACCTCTATCATGTCCCCCTGGTCTCTTCTCTCTTCCAATGTGTACATATTTAGCTCATTGAACCTCTCCTCATAGATCCTGTCCCCCAAGCCCCAAATCATTTTGGTTGCCCTCCTCTGGACCCTCTCCAAGAGTTTAATGTCCCTCTTTAAGTGTGGCCTCCAAAACTGCACGCAGTACTCGAGGTGCGGCCTCACCAAGCAGTTATACAGAGGGAGTATCACTTCCCTCCTTCTGGAGGTGGTCCCCCTAACGATGCATCCCAGCATCCTGTTGGCCTTGGCTGCTGCCCTCCTACAAGTCTCCGAGTTGTTGATCTTGACATCCACCACCACCACCCCTAAGGTCCCTCTCAGCCATCAAGACATGTAGCATTTCTGCCCCAGGGTGTACACTTGGCCAGGTTTCTGGCTCCCAGGTGCAGTACCTTGCATTTCCATGCATTGAACCTCAGCTTCCACTTTCTAGTCCATCTTTCCAAAGCCTCCATGTCCCCCTGTATGGCCACCCTTGCCTTCTCCCCATCCACCACCGCCCCCAGTTTTGAGTCATACGCAAAGAGACTCATCTCACTCCTGATACCTGTCCTTATGTCAGAGTCATAGGCATTGAACAGGAGGGGCCCAAGGACTGATCCCTGTGGGACCCCACTAATGACCCTCCTTGGGGATGAGATTATCTCACCAACTACGACCCTCTGGGTCCGGTCCTGGAGCCAATTGCCTATCCATATGATCATCTGGTTGACCACCCCCATTTCTCTCAGCTTATCCAACAGGCCCTCATGGGGAACAGAGTCAAATATCTTGCTGAAGTCTAGAAAGAGGATGTCCACTGATCTACCCAGGTCCAAGACACTCGTCACCCATTTATAGAACTCCACAAGGTTTGTCTGACATGATTTCCCCATGATGAATCCATGCTGTCTATCGTCCAGGCACCCTGACTTTTCTAGGTCCCCCCAGCCTCTCCCTGACAATGCCCTCCATCACCTTGCCACCACTGATGTCAGGCTGACAGGCCTGTAGTTCCCTGCCACCTCCCTTGATCCCCCCCTTGAGGATAGGCACAATATGTGCCACCTTCCAGTCCTGGGGCACCTACCCTGTCCTCAGAGAGATGCTGAAAAGCTCCACCGGGGTTTCACCACGATATCCACAAGTTCCTTCAGCACTCTGGGATGTAATTTATCCGGCCCTGGTGCTTTCTCCATCTTAAAGGACCTGAGGGCTTCCCTCACTCTCTCTGCTGTAATTTCCACTTCCACTGCCTCTTCTCCCTGCTTAGCCTTCCCCCCTCCTGCCAGTGATGCCTCCCCCTCTCCCCAGACCCGCCACTCGGTAACGGTCCCCCTCCTCATCAGTATCACTGTCTGCTCCCATGTATGATGCAGCACCCACATTTTCCTTGGTGAAAACTGAGGTGAAGTACTCATTTAGTACCTCAGCCTGCTCCCCCAGGTCTTGTGCCCATCTCTCCTCTGTTTTAATCCTGCTAATCTGCCCCTTCACCCTTTGTTTTCCCCAATGTATCTAAAGAACCCCTTGTTCCTTCTCCTAATTTCCCTGGCCAGGTTCTGCTCCTTTCTCACCTTAGCCACTCTCACCACCTTAGTGGCCCTTCTAGCCATCAGCTTGTACTCCCCTCGATCTCTTTCACTCCTTGAGCACTTGAATTGCCTATAGACTGCCTTTATTCCCCACACTACCTCCTGGACCTCCGTGGTCCACCAGCAGGGTTTTCGGCCCCTACCGCATTTTTGTCTTACTCTTGCACAGGTGCTGGTAGCATCCTGAACCCCTCTCCTGTTGATTTCCCACCTACTGTCAGCATCCATGTCTGGCCCAATCACATCCAAATGCTCCTTAAGGATCCTTCCCATTTCCTTAAAATCCACCTCCCTGAAGTCAGCTACCTGAGCTTTACATGACTTGGGGGCAGGTAGAGGTCAGGATAGGGTAGGGCAGATCCAAACCCGAAGGACATTAAATTAACTAGCTGACATTCTCTGATGATATAGAGGAGTATTTTACCATCTTTGAGAGAGTTGCCCAGACATGTGGATGGCCCCAGACTGGGTGGTATGCCTAGCTCCATACTTAACTGGGAAGGCCCAATTAGCATACAGCAGTATGGATGTAAGAACAGCCAACACATGACTTAGTGAGAAAGGAAATTTTAAAGTGGTATGACATTAACACTGAGACATACCAGCAAAGGTTCCAGACTTTAAAATTCCAGACACATGATACCCCTTGAGAGACATTTATACAGTTAAGGGAATTGTGCAAAAAATGGCTATAGCCAGAGGGTAAAACTACTGACAATCTTGTAGATACTGTGGTGGTACAGCAGTTGTTACAAATCCTGTCCCAGGATGTGCGGATGTGGGTCCGGGAGTACAATCCTGAAACAGTGGGAATAGCTCTCACATTAACAGATGGCTTTCTCTCTGCCCATCAGAATGTGAAGAAATGGGGAACCCCGCCCTTTGAGACTATTGACCCTAAACAGACACCTATCTTAAGACCAGTCTATGAGCAGCCTAGATATGGGAGATATGAAGGCCAACAAGAAAACAGGGGTGGTAACAGTGGAAGACCTTTTCCTGCAGGTATCATTTATAGGAATTGTAAAGGATAGGGACACATTGCACATTACTGTCTGAGCAAGAGAGGAGATATGACCTATCTGGCTTTGTTGAACCCAGGATATTTCTTCATGGAGGCGAAGGTGGAAAATACAAATGTGACTGCCCTGATTGACTCAGGCAGTAAACAGATTTTAATTCACCCAGAGTTTGTAATAAAGAAAGAAAGGGGACCTCCAATGAGTGTGGTCTGCATACATGGGGACATTCATGTATACCCCACTGTACCAGTGGACATGGTTGTAAAGGAACGAGCAACCACGATGATAACTGGGTTGGTGCCTTATTTGCCAGTACCGATGGTTATTGGGCATGACTTTCCTGACTTTGTTGCATTAATGCCTGAAAAAAGAACTGTTACAGCTGTAATTACTAGGGCACACGAGAAGAAGCAACAACAGCTGGGGGATATTTTTCATTTTCAGGACGATGTTGTCGATGAACAAGGTAAAACCAAACTGTCACAGAATGTAAAGAAGAAACAGCAGAGACAATGGCATAATAGCCAGCAGGGACTAACACCAGAAAACATACAGTCTGTTTTTATCAAATCTAATATTGTTGCTGAACAAATGGCAGAACCTTGCTTGATCACTTTTATTCAACAGGTGGGAAAAACCCAGAACCAAGGTGCCCCAGATATAGTAAAGAAAAATGATTTGTTATATCGTGTGTGTAGGAATCCAGTTTTAGGGGAAAAGGTAGAACAGTTGTTGGTACTCTCATGTTTCTGAGAAGATCTGTTGTACCTGAGTCATGATTTGCCATGGGCAGGGCATGCGGGATGAGAGAGATAGAACCCTGGGTAGGTTGACTCAGCAATTCTTCTGGCCCAGGATGTATGAGGATGTGGCCAGATACTGCCATGAATGTGAGGCTTGTCAACTAGTTGCCCAGGTTGGAAAGAAAGATGAGGTCCCCTTGATACCCTTACTCCTGGTTACAACCCCATTCTGGCAAATTGGGACGGATGCGGTAGGCCCACTAAACTACAGTACTAAGGGGAATCAGTACATTCCTGTCGGGTGTGATTACATGACAACATATCTGGAGGCCATCCTCATGAGATCAATCACCATGCCACTAATAGCGGAGGAGCTGATTAAGCTATTTAGCAGAGTGGGCATACCCAAAGAGATACTATCGGACAGGGGTGCAAATTTCAATGCTGAGCTATCGAAGGGATTGTATAGATTGTTGGCAATAGTAGCTGTTCCCACTTCCCCATACCATCCCCAAACAGATGGCCTGAAAGAGCAATTTAATCAGACCCTAAAAAGAATGCTCGAGAAATTTGTCCATGAGGTGGTTAAAGACTGGGACAGATATTTACCTTTTGCCCTGTTTGCCTATAGAGAAGCCCCCCAGGCTTCTACGGGTCATTCCCCAGTCAATCTCCTTTATAGAAAGAACCCACAAGGGCCCTTAGATGTGGTAAAGGAATGTTAGGAGGAGGGCAAGGATATGAAGCACCGAGGGATCACCACCTACATGAGACAACTAACTCAGAGATTAACTAAGTATTCCACCAAGGCACATGAGATGAGTGTACAGGCCCAGACCACTCAGAAACAAACTCACAATCAGGGAACTCATGTGAAGAAGTTCTTTGCTGGAGACAGAGTTTTGTTGCTACTCCCTACCACTGCTAACAAGCTGCTAATGAAATAGCAGGGGCCATACAAGGTAGTGAGGCAAACTGGTCCAGTCACATTTGAAATAGAGACCCCAGATAAAAAGCAGAAATTTAAAATATACCATGCTAACCTGCTAAGAAATGGCACAAAAATACTAATGCGGATGAATATGTTAGTAATGTTAGAAATACCCAAGATTGAGATGGACACTGCTTATAGTAGGCTGGAAACTAGGAAAGGGATATGGGAGGTATATGTGAATCCTATCCCAGATCCAGAAAAGAGAAAAGAGTTGCAGTATATGTTATCTGAATATCCCAGTACTTTCACTAGTATGACAGGCCTTGCAAGGAGAGGAGTGCATGAGATAAGAATTATGTCACCTCCCATAAAAAATAAGCCATATAGACTCCCAGAAAGGATGAGATGGGAAGTCCAATAGGAAGTAAATAAAGTGATGAAATAGAACATCATAGAACCTTCTGCTAGTGCATGGGGTTCCCCATTGCAGTTTTTCCAAAGAAAGAGGGAGACATATGTCTGTGTCTTGACTTTAGAGGGTAAATCAAGAGTCACAGTTCACTGCCTACCCGATGCCCAGAGTTGAGGACATTCTGGATAAAGTTGGTAATATCCAGTATATTTCCACCTTAGACCTTACTAAAGGCTACTGGCAGATTCCCCTCGAGGTTACATCATGAGAGAAAATGTCCTTTAGTACACATATGGGCCTGTTTCAATTCCAGACCATGTCCTTTGGACTTCACGGAGCTCTGGCAACATTTCAAAGATTTATGAACCAAGTGCTGGCACCCCACTATAATTTTTGTACAGTATATTTGGACGACATTATAATTTTTAGTCTGGATTGGGCTACCTATTTGGCACACCTGAGAGCTGTGATCACCTTGACTGCTGAAGTGTGAATTCCCATCAACCATGAGAAATGTGCATTAACCATGTTAGAGACAAGGTATCTTGGTTTTGTCCTAGGGAATGGTACCATCAAGCCCAAGCTCAATAAGGTAGAGGCCAGGGAGCACTGTCGGCAGGACTGGAGAAGGGAGCTTATCCCACAGGACCACATTGAGAGTCAGGGTGCAAGGAGAGCTGTCTGCAGGAGCGAAGCAGGGAGCTGATAAATCCTCCCTATTTAGAAAAAAAGTTGCAGGCTCTGGAGAACAAACAAGGGAGCAATTTAATGTTGTTATGCCTCTTTCTGCCCATGTAGGTGAGATTAAAAAAATTCTAAAATCACATTGGCATGTACTCACCAGTGATCCTGGACTAAGGGACATTGTTCAAGCCCCACCACAGATGGCCTATAGGAAGCCACCTACTATAGGTGCTAGGCTAAATCATAGCCATTTTGAAATGGTGGATTCAGTAAATAGTAGGAAAAAAATTGTAGGCTGCTTTCAATGTAGAAATTGTAGTCGTTGTTCCTATATTAAAGCTGGAAAGGATTTTTAGGATTCAAATACAGGACACACTTTGAAATAAGGCAGTTGATTACTTGTGATTCAGTTGGAATTATCTATTTAGCAATGTGCAAGTGCAGAGTGTTTTATATAGGTAAAACTGTTAGAAATTTGAAAACTAGAGTAAAAGAGCATGTTAAGGCTGTAGAAAAAAGGATGGCACCTATGTGACATCAACACACATTATGAAAGCTAAAAATAAGGATGAACATGAGTTTAAATTTATGGGAATTGATAAGGTATGTCAGAAATCAAGATGGGGTAATTTTAATGATATATTGTTGACTAGAGAAGCTTTTTTGGATCATTAACTTAAATGCAACTAAAAACTGGGGTCTAAATAGTGATTTTGAATTGAAACCATTTTTAAAAAATTGTAGAAAGTGATTTAAATGTATAACTTGCATTGGTTTAGAATTTCATTAGTGATAATTGTAGTCATAATAGGCTATTTTGGTCAGAATTTTTCTGATTAACCCCTTATGCTTACCTTCAAATCCCCCCTTTCCTAGTCCTTCCTTTTTTTACCCCTTTTTTTATTTTTATTTTTCTCTTCTATATTTATATTTATATGGATATCTGCATGGACTCTTCTTAGTTTCTTTAATGAGAACCACTTATAGATTGGTTAGTATGGTGTGTGTGTTTTAATTGATTTTTACAAGTGTTTGTTGTTAAGTGTGATGATGTAATTAAGTGATGTCATGATGTTGTAGGGTATTTAATAGTCACTATTTTAAATGTTTGGTAGCCTTTGAAAAAGAATGTAATCTGAAACGCATCAGGCTATGCCTTTATACAGTAAATAAATACTTTATTTTAGAGACTGGTGCCCTTGTTATTTTATGGGTTTGAGTGTTCTGCTTTTAAGTGTGTTTCTTCATGGTTTTTAAGCATAGAAGCACCTTATCCGAGTGCCCTCTCTGTGAGTTTCAAAAGTGTCACAGTTCAATGCCTACCCGATGCCCAGAGTTGATGACATTCTAGATAAAGTTGGTAATACCCAGCATATTTCCACCTTAGACCTTACTAAAGGCTACTGGCAGATTCCCCTCAAGGTTACATCGTGAGATAAATGGCCTTTAGTATGTCTATGGGCCTATTTCAGTTCCGGACCATGTCCTTTGGACTTCACGGAACTCTGGCAATGTTCCAAAGGTTTATGAACCAAGTGCTGGCACCTGACTGTAATTTGTGTACAGTATATTTGGAGGATGTTATAATTTTTGGTCTGGATTGGGATACCCATTTGGCGCACCTGAGAGCTGTGATCACCTCGACTGCTAAAGCGGGAGTTACCATAACCCTGAGAAATGAGCATTAACCATGTTAGAGACAAGGGTATCTTGGTTTTGTCCTAGGGAACGGTACCGTCAAACCCAAGATCAATAAGGCAGAGGCCATTGCCAATTGTCCACAACCTCAGACAAACACAGTATTCATTCTTTTTTGGAGTTGGCAGGTTACTACCATAGGTTCATTACTAATTTTGCATCTATGGCAAAACCACTGACAGACCTTACCACATTGTCAGTGTCAGTGGCTCAGTAGGTAGCACACTCATCTCTGAGGCCGGGAGATCAGAGGGCTGTGAGTTCAGTTCCCACATCTGGCACTTGGGTTAATATCTCAGTACTGATACTGTAGTGCAGCATGAGAGGGGTGCTGCACTTCTGAGGTGCTGTCTTTCGGATGAGACGTTAAACCGAGATCCCATCTGCCTGGATTGGTGGTTGTTCTGGTGGATGTTAAAGATTCCTTGGCCCTTATCGAAAAGAGTAGGATAAGACTTTATTAGAGAAATCATACAATACAGAACTCAAAATCACTCATTGCAACAAAAATTACAAGCTGTTCCCATAGTAACCATAATAAACAGAAACAATGAAAAGGAAAGGACAAGCCTTGATGAGAGTCTTAAAGTAATTGGAAAGTCATTGTCAGTAATCCAGGGCAACTTCCGCCAGATGGCCCGCAAACGGATCCTACTGAGACTGGTAGATTCAGAAAAATAAACATCCTGTAGGGATTTGAAAATATTACCATACAAATCATAATAAGAAAATTCATGCTGTTGAAGAGTGAACAAACATTGAGAATGCCTGAGAAACCATTTGATAATAGCAAAAATTGCAGTCAATGTGCTTGTGTCCCAAATATCCCAGTTGCTAGGATAACTACCATACATAAGTGCAGGATATGTAAGTTGTAGAAAAAAAGAAAGGCGGGACTTGTCATATAAGAATTTCCAAAAATCAACAATATAAGTACAAGTAAAATACAAATGCAGCAGGGTTTCTGATTGATTAATGCACCGAGATCTAGAACAAATACGTTCCTCCACCCATTTATGCTTTTGATTAGCCTTTACATTCAGTTTTTCATGCCAATTAAGCCAGTGATGATTTTTAATGTTTTGTGGAATTCTCTTCTCATTCAGAAAGGTTAATAAAGCCCCTTTATGTGTTTCCAGACATTTTGGAAAGATGTCCAGATCACTAAAATGATTCTCCATAACAAATGCATATACAGTAACTGTTTTTTAGATTTTGAGATCACAAGTCTACTAGTGATCCCCCATGACCAAAGCTTGACAAAGACCTCAGGCATATACAATGGAGAAGTGACTACCTGCTTAATGTGGTGTAAATGACCCAAATCCTAAGCTACAAACCAGGGTGATATGGTTTGAAGAAAAAGACCACACCAATATTTATCAGGAGAAATAAACAAAGGTTTCAAATTAGCAGACAAAAACTGACAGAAAAAAAACACCACCAGGTTAATCATTTGCTGTCCACCTTGATTGCGAGGTAAATGTAATACATTTATTTTGATGGGATTCAGATGGCTGCCCCCAAAGGACTGAAAAAATAGGCTATACAACTTAACCTCCCTTGACTTGAGAACAGGAAAAACAGAACTAAGAAACACAAAAAGAGGCACCAGGTAAGTCCTTATTAAATAAACACATTTGCAATAACTCATTTTGGTATTATTCCAATTCTGAACCATTTGTGATCCAATCAATAATTTTTTGCCCCAGTTTGCATTATCCATTTGGAACATCACCAGAGGGCATGGTTTGAAGTTGGAAGGTGGAAGGGTGAGGGGGGAAAAGAGGAGGAGGTTTTTCACTGAGAGGGTGGTGGACCCTTGGAATGCTCTGCCTGGTGAGCTGGTTCAGAGATCCACAGTGGAGGGCTTTAAGAGAGGGTGGGACAGACACAGAAAGTGGATGTATCAGATGATGGCCTGTCCCGGGGGGGTGGGGATGGATGATAGGGGTTTCTGGAGCACAAGGGATGGGAGGGTCTCTGCACCCAACTAAGGATCTAGGTTCGAGCAGACTTGATAGACCATAAGGCCTAATCTGCTGGCAAATAGTATGTAACCCATACTCAATACCTAAGATTTTTAAAGGACCTAGAGTATAAGGGAGATCGGCTATGTGATCAGTAGGAACAATCTGACCACCCAGGGGCTTCCCAATACTTTTTGATAAGTTCAGACTGGTTCCTGAGAATGTACCGTAAGTGGTACAAACAGTCAGCGTCAGTTCAGCAGACTGGGTATTCCCAACCAAAAGAACTACATCATCCGCATAGGCCAAGGCAGTATAAGGAACCATACAATTCGATATCTGAATTGTAGCAATACCGGGTGTGGAACTGAGAAGACTTAATAAAGGATCTATACTAAATACATATAAAAGGGGACTGAGCAGACACCCTTGTCGAACACCTTTCTTAATAGGAACATGAGGGCCTAAAAAAACATTAATTCAGGGGTGAACAGTGGCAGTATGATAAAGGGCCTGAAGCCATGCTATAAAAGTGGCAGGAATACCATAATGTCATAGTACATGCCATAAGAAGACATGTGCCACATTATCTTAGGCTTGCCTCTGGTCTAGGAAAAGCACATAACCATCCAGTGGTGAAACAGAATTGTGAAAAAATATATCCCATAATAAAAGTAGTTGATCTGTTATTGAGTTCCCAGGAACAGTACAAGATTGGGCCGGAGAAATCCAGAACTTTGCCACGGTTAACAGCCTAGTGTTTAAAAGTGTGCAAAGAATTTTAAAATCATTATTCAACAGGCTAATAGCCCTCCAATTAGATAGATCCAATTTATCACCTTTATTCTTAAAGATAAAGATGAGAATTCCTGTAGTCATATCAAAAGGGACAGTTTGAGTCAGCACCATAGAATTATAAACTGGGGTTAGTTCTTCCAAAAGTTCACCATGTAAAAAATGATAAAGGTCAGAGGTGAGACCATCCAAACTAGGGGCTTTACCTTTAGATAAAGATTGAATGGCAGCAGCAACTTCCTGGGCCTTAAAAGGAGCCATTAAGCCTAAAAGCTGCTCTGGAGGTGCCTGGGGAACCAGAATTTTACCAAAAAAAGAAACAAAATCTAAAGGCTGAACTGGTGGGCCAGTGAATAAAGAAGCAACATAGGCAGATGCAATGCGTAAAACACTACTCTGCTCAGTGTGGACCACCCCCTGTTGGTCATATAGATCAGAAATAGATTTAGCCTGTACCTTCTCCTGATGACTAAGTAAGGGACAAGTGGTAGCAAATGGTCCCTGTGTACCATGCTGCTGCTGTGACTGAAGATCTACAGATAAATTGAAATGATATTACGTCATCTTTTCCGAAAATGAGCAATCTGAGCCGAAAAACCGTATCGGGAATGTCGTGAGAGGGAATACAAGTGTTGTCGCTGTTTCCTGTCCTGTAAATACAAAAATTAAGTCTCCTTCCTAAAGTATCTGCTATGGGAAATAAGTTGAAAGCACAGTTCTAGTTTAGTTTCCATCCACCAAACCACTGGATCATCATATAAGGAATACAAGGATTCCCTACAGGCCAAAAAAGTAGAGGTGAGCCGTAAAAAATCAGCTTGCTGCAAAAGTCTAGAATTTAATCTCCAGTATCCAGGTCCCATAGGAGCAACTGCTTTGCCCAAGGAAACTATCAAATGCCTATGGTCAGAATAAGCAGTTGGTTCCACAGAGACAGTCTGGAGTAACAAAGAAAGAGACAGAAATAAAAAATCAATACGGGTAGATAATGCCCCTTTAAAAAAAGTTTGTTTCTACACATCTGTATGTGAAAAAGCAGCATCCTTGAGATGAGCATCTCGCACAGCCTTATTCAGTTCAGTCATATCACCAAATATTTTTTCCGTCGTGGTGGTGGAACCCTAATCCCATTTACTCAATCCACAACTAAAATCACCTCCCCAAATGACATAATGAGCAATATGTAGAAAGGTACTAATTTGTTGAAAAAGAAGTGTACGCTCTGCTTTAGTCTGGGGTGTATAAGTGTTAATTACTCGAAAAAAGACTCTGTCCAAAATGAAATCAAGTAACAATACTCTACCAGGAACGAGGTCCAACACCCGAACAACATTCGGTTGAATGTGGTGAAAAAGGATACCAACCCCCATGCAATGTTCTGGGCCAATCACCAAAAGGAAATCCCCGTGAGCCATGCTTTAGTGGAAAGAGTGAGTTCTAGAGTAGTGTGTAGCCTAGTATCTTGTAAAAGAAAGACTCCGGGAGGGAAAGTCCATAAAAATGAAAACACTGCACTCTGTTTAACTGCATTCTTAATACTGTTGACGTTAAAAGTCAAAATTAAGAATGGTGGGGAAAAAGACATAATGTAAAAAACAGGGGAGACTAAATCAATGCTTTTTCTTCCTAGGTTTCCCTTTTCGATGTGGGGGTGTTGAGAGTTTTTCACCCTCATCAGGTATCTAAAAATCAGAAGCATCTTTGGGTAGAATAGAGTCTGCTGAGGAACAAATTGAATCAGTGTCGGAGTGATCGGCATCCAAAAAAACTGAAAATTTATTAGAGGAATCATGCAGTGAAGTTTTAGGCATTTTAGCAGTAGGCAAGGCCCCAGTAGACCTTTTCCTGGTCAACATTCTCCTTTCAGGAGAACCTTCAATGTCATGGGGGGCATGGAGCCAGGTAACCTCAGTAACACTGGTGGGTACTGAGGCAGCTTGCAAACCAGGGGAGTGTACAGGAGGTTCTACAACTGAAGGAGGAGAAATCTCCTGCCAAACCGGAGCAGAACAAGTTACAGACACATTAGGGTGTGGAGGGCCTGGGGTAGTAGAAACAGGCAATTTAGAAGGAGGAACATCCTCAGTTAACCATGTGATAGGTGCTTTATTAAATTTCCTCTGGGCTAAAGTAACCAAGAGATGCTGCTCCTCTCCATCAGTAGAAGAGGATTTCCTATGCACTGCCTCAGGATAGGCCACATAAACATGTCCTTCTTTCCCACAAAGGTTACAGTGAACCAAACTCAAACATTGACCACTAAGATGACCAATCTTGTGACAAAGGGAACATTTCATCCACTCACAAGCACTACTAATGTGACCTGGGAGCCCACATTTATAACAAGTCCTAGGTTGACCAGGATAAAATAGAACACCTCTATCCCTACCTAGAAAAAAACTATTAGGGAGATGGCGGAGACCCCCACCATCTGAGTGTAAAATCACCCTAATTCTCTATCCTCCAGTCCAGATTCCCTCAGAGTCAAATATAGCCTCTGGATGACCTGTTACAGTGCAACGCTGTTTAAGCCAAAACAGCAAATCAGTAACACTGACCCCTTCATTTCAAAAGAGAACTGAAATGGTTTTGTGAGCAGACCTGATAAGAAGAAAAACCTCAAAAGGGGCCCACAAAGGGGTGGCCTTTACCTGGTAATAATGTGCCCAGAACTTGTCAAGACCACTCCCCAGTTTAAAGCTGACATCAAATACATTCTCACCAGACACATGAATTAGGGCATATAATTCAGAAGCATGAAAATTGAAACTGTTTTTCAATAATGTATGACCCACATAAACCGTATCTGGAAAGTTGTCTAGACCCCCTTTGTATATGAGACGAACAGCATTATGGCATTTAGCCGAAGGAGTAGGATTATGAAAAAGGGAAGCAAAAGGCCGAGGGGTTTTAGGAGGGGCAGAAGGGGGGGGTGCACCTCCGCACCATGAGAGGCCTGTGGAAAATTCCTAACATCAGCTGGAATATTTCTAGGTATATCCGAAAAGTCAGAAATGTCACAAAGTTCAGCTGCCTCCACCTCACGTAGTGGAGAACTAGCTGTATTTGTACTAAGCTGCTGTAAAACTGGGGTTTGAGAAAGTTCCAAATCTGAAGGCAAGTGGAGAGGAGAATGCTGTAAATTGTCCTTAGCTGGTGAAGATTCTTGCCCAGGAGTGGGCTTAGGGAAAGCAGGTAGAGAAACCCCAACAGTAAATGCAGTAGCTGCAGTCTCAGGGTCAGTACTTACAGTCTCTGAGATAGTACAGTATGAGTAGAATAAGGAGGTGATAGCTTGATTCCTGAAATTTTAATGGGCACAAAGCCCGAAATCCAAGACCCAGTATCAGGGGAGTGCATCCAGCCTGCAGCCTGCAATGAGTCCTCCACGGTCCAGGAACCTCCTTCCACAACAGGAGCATTAGCCCAACTAAGTTTGCTGGGGCACCCCTTATGAGTAACTCACTCCTTGCGAGGGTTGTCTGGTGCAGCGTTGAAAGAAAAAACAGTTGCAGCAGCTTGGTCCTGTCCTGAGCGGTGAAAAACTATGCTTGGCTCAGCCCGAACCTCCATTTGATCCGTATCCATGGAAACCGACGCTTAACGTCAACAACAAATCCAGGAGCCCCAGCCATAGGCACCGAACATTTTGACTGAAAATGCTCCAAAAGTTCCTTTTTCTTTAGAAAAAACTGAAGTTCTTCCAACTGCAACAGCTTTTGCAGCTCCACATCAGGAGACTCCACAGTAGGTAAGACTGACTCAACCGAGCCATCTAAAACAGGCAAAGCTGTTGAACAGGCAGCCTCCAAAAGGCGCTCAGGCACATTAGCTTCAGCAGGAGCATCCATTGCAAGCAGCGCTGTAGCAGAGTTGGAGATGGGTTCCTTGATCTGTCGCACGTCCATCTCCTCAAGTGGCAGCACAACCACTGACTCAGCCATCCTTCAACAGCCAGAAGATCCCCCTACTGAAGAGTATGGGAATTTCCCCGGTGTCCTGGCCAAACTTCCCTCATTCACTAAAAAAATACCACCAACAGCTTAATCTGGTTCAAGGTCAGTTGGTATTCCTCTGTTTCCCCCTCCCCCGGGTCGTGCATGAAAATAGGCAGGATTTGTCTAGTGCACTTACCCGGCCAACAAAAACGAAATAAATAAAAATAAATAAAAATAAACCTGTGAATAAAGTTAAGTGGACAAAAGAATGTGTGATAGCCTTTTAGACATAAAGGCAGCATTGTGTTCTACACCAGTGTTACATAGTCCAGATTTTAATCACCAATTTGAGGTCCATACAGATGTTTCCGGTACTGGTATTGTGGCTGTATTGAGCCAGACTATTGAGGGAGAAGAACTTCCTGTCTGGTATATCTCATGGAAGCTACATGATTGTGAGCAGAAATACTCAACAGTGGAACAGGAATGCCTGGCAGCCAAGTGGACCATTGTGGCATTAAGATTCTATCTGTGGGGAGCACCATTTACACTTATCACTGACCACAATCCGCTTTGTTTCATTAATCAAATGAAAGATCATAACTATTGGATTATGAGGTGGTATTTGGCACTGCAGCCCTACAGGTTCACTGTTCAACACCGTGCAGGTACCCAGCATGTGAATGCTGATTTTATATCACGACATGGGACCCCTGGTACAAATGAAAAAGTGTGCTCTTGAAATACAAACTTATGACTGCATCAGTGGTTAGCGTGCCAGGAGGGCCATTGTCAGGACCAGAGAAGGGAGCTGATCCCACGGGACCATGTCAAGAGTCAGGGCACAAGGACAGCTGTCTGCAGGAGTGGAGCAGGGAGCTGATTCCCCAGGACCACATCAGTGGTTGGGAGCAAGGCGACGCAGCACAGAAAATAACAGAAAAGGGCTGTTTCATTGCTGGCAGCAAGGACACACTGAACTTGTTTTAGGCCAATTTTCTCCGGAGGTTTTCAAGCTAATTGCCTCTGGGGGTTGCTCAGCAGCCAACCAGCTTGCAGGGTGCCAGAGCAGCAGGCTTTAAAAAGCCAAAGCCAAGCAGAGGGATCTAAAATTGTGACCACATCAGTGGTCAGGGCACAAGGAGAGCTGTCTGCAGGAGCAGAGCAGGGAGCTGATTCCATGGGACCTCATTGTCAGTTGGGAGCAAGGTGGCACGGTGCAGAAAACAACAGAAAAGGGCTGTTTTACTGCTGGCAGCAAGGACACACTGGACTTCTTTTAGGCCAATTGCATCTGGAGGTTTTCAAGCCAATCACCTCCGGGGGTTGCTCAGCAGCCAACCAGCTTACATAGATACATAGATACAGCCAGTGTTGGCAGATAAGGGCCTATGGCCCACCCAGTCTGCCCTTTTCAGCTTGTAAGTTCCTTTTTTTTTCTAGAAGTTTGTTGCCGCTAACCCCTGACCTCCTGAATTCCTTTATGTCTATCCCATGCATTCTTAAATCCCGTGATTGTTTCAGCCCCCACCACTTCCTCTGCCAGGGTGTTCCACTTGTCCACCACCCGTTCTGTGAAGAAATTCTTCCTCATGTTTCCTCTGAATCATCCTCCCTCCAGCTTCATCCCATGCTCTCTAGTCCTGAAACATCTTTTTCACTTAAAAATAGTGTATTCCTACACCCTGTTCCTCCCTGTAAGATACCTGTATGTCTCTATTATATCCCCTCTCTCTCTCTTCTCTCCTCCAAGGAGTACATGTTCAGTTCCTTCAACCTGTCCTCATAGGACTTGTGATGCAATCCATGCACCATCTTTGTTGCCCTCCTCTAAACCATCTCTACCCTGTCTATGTCCATATGTAGGTAAGGTCTCCAGAACTGTACACTGTACTCCAGGTAGGGCCTCACTAGTGTCTTGTATAGTGGAATTATGACCTCCCTTTTCCTGGTGGTGATGCTCCTGCCTATGCATCCCAGCATCCTATTTGCTTTACCTGCTGCCTTGTCACACTGTTTCCCTACCTTGAGGTCATCAGAGATGGTAACCCCAAGATCCCTTTCCTGCTTGGTGCATGCTATATCCTCACCCCCCAACTTATATATTGTGCCAGGGTTTTGTGCCCCATATGCATTATCTTGCACTTCTTGTCATGGAGGGGCAACATTACTGGAGGGGTGACCAGGAGTCTAGCCTCTTTGGTAGGATGGTTGGGTGTAGTGGGTGTGGGGCAGCTGTAGTCCTCAGTTTCAATATCTTTATTTATTTATTTACAATAACAGGTTGGCCTGGAAGATGTGAGGGTGCTTGATGTGTAAACAACTCACACAGCTGAAGGAGGAAATAAGGTGGCTATGTAGAGAGCTGAGCAGAAGGGAGGGGAGCAGGTGGGAGGGTAGGGGAGGAAGGGGGATGGAGGGTCAAGGGCACAAGCGACAGTGGGGGACGTTGGAGTGCACAAGCGATTTGGGACTATGGCTTTAAAGGGTTGAGCCTTGGAGGAGGGAGGAGAAGGATGGGAAGGTGGCAACAGGATGCAATAGGATAAGGGGAAATGTCATACTTAGAAGGGAAGGGAGGGTCCTTGGTACAGGAGGCAGGGAGGCAGCAGAGGATGGGATGCAGTGAAAGGTAGTTGGTGCAGGTAAAGGAAGGTGGATACCAAAATCTCTGGGTCAGACTTCAAACAAGGCCCCTACTGGCAGCAATAGGGGTAAATTTGGAAATGAACAGGCAAACAGATTTGTGCCCCTTGTCCTGCCGGGGTAGGAGGGGTTGGAGGAGTATGTCTATGAGGAACAACCAAAGGGAGAGGTGGGGGGAAGTTGGGAGGCTTGGAAAATGGTCTCGTGAAGGGAGGAGAGATAGTTGCTTTGGGGGAAAAAACCCTTGGGAGCATCCCAGAGGGAGGTTATGGAAAATCCTGGACCAAGGGGAGGGAACAGAGAGGGGGCCATGGTTGGACAGACAGGGACTCAGCCTGCAAATGTGCTAGGGATAGGGCCATTGAAGGTTAATAAGGAGATGGAGAGTAATGTGCATGAAGTAGGGGTAGAAGAAGGGATTGGAGGTACACTGAGGGGGCAGGTATAGTGGGACGTGAGCAGGACCTGGCGCCAAAGAGAAGAGTTCCAGCTGAGGGACAGCAGTGTGCATTTAACCTAGAAATGGCAAACATGGCAGGGTTTGTAGCCTCCTGGTTGATAGGCAGTGTTGGGGTGAGGGTCAGTGAGGGGATTGGAGAGGTAGCCTGCAAATAGGGGTACACCAAGGAAGATGGAGGCATGAGGGTGGTACTGCTTTGGGGCTCTGTGAGTAGATGCATTCAGTGGGGGGGCAGGGAGAGGGAGAACCTAGTCTTGTGGGGGTCAAGAGCATCTCCGGCTTGACTGTGCACAAGGCAAAGCACATGGTCTATTCCCTGGCGCAGGGTGGGGGAGGTTCTACTGATATCTTAGTGCACCTGGGCACAAATGATATTGCAGGAAACAGTGTGCTGGAGATTCAGGCCAGGTTCCAGGAATTTGCCATGGGTCTGCCATGCCAATGGCTGCTCGGTCTCCTTCTCGGAGATCCTGGCCATACCAAGGGCTAGCATGGAAAACAAATAGAAAATTCAGGAGGTTAACACGTGGCTCAGGGCGTGGGGTGAAGCTCATGAATATGGGGTAATGGGGACTGGGGGGGAATCTGGGAGGATAAGGGGTTGTATGCAACAGATAGGCTACACCTCAGCCCAGAGGAAAAGGAGTTACTCAAGCAGAAAATGGCCACATTTGTACAGGATAGATGGTGTTTAAACTTGTGAAGGGGGAGGAGAGGAATCCGAGGTAGATCTTTGCAGGCCCCCAAAGGGGGTGATGGAATACGCACCTAGGACAGCAAGTGAGTGGAAGCTCATGGCCTCGGGGGAGGGAACCAGGGGCAGGGGTGGGGGATGGAGAGTGGTCTTGATTAATGCCCAGAGATTGGGCAACAAGAAGCCAGAGCTTCAGGAAATGCTGGTGGAGGGGCATGTGGACATGATGGCTGTCACCAACATATGAGCAGCCCCCGGACATGACTGGGACCTTAACCTGAGTGGATATGCTATGCTCAGAAAGGACAGGGTGGTGGGCAGGGGGAAGGAGTAGTGCTGTTCATTTGGGAGGGCATCTGAATATGCAAAATGGAGGAATCAGAGGACAGGGTGGAGGCCTTGTGGGTCACCATGTGGACCCCAGGGGGAAAGGCAGTCAAGATGGGGGTGGTATAATGACCTCCCATGCTGGTTGATGATCAGGAGGATTGTCTCCTAGCTAATCTTAAGGACCATTGTAGTCAGGAAGGGGATAGGTTGGTAGTCTTAGGGGACCTAAACATGCCAGTGACTGATTGGGAAACCATGACGTCCCAAGTGGCATCGGAGAAGAGGCTGTTGGATACCTTTCAGGATGCATTTCTAGTGCAACAGATCATCAACCCAACAAGGAAGGGCCATATCCTGGATGTAGTTCTAGCTGAAAGTGACCTAGTTCTGGAACTCGAGGTTGGGGACCCATTTGCTGGAAGTGCCCACGACACGGTCTGGTTTGTACTGGACCTGGGGGGTGGGAGCGACAACACAAGGACAAGGTTTCTTGACTTTAGAGGGGAAAAATTCAAGCTCAAGGGGCATATCCTCAGGGACCACTTGGTTGGGATAAGGCAGGGCATGGACATAGAGAGTAGGTGGGAAATCATCAGGAGGGGATTGCAGGAGGCAACCAGGTCATGTGTAAGAATGAGACACAAAAGGGGTAGATCTAGGAGGCTAAGCTGGTGGACCAGGGTGGTACAAAAGTCAGTGAGAGAAAAGAGAGTAGTCTACCACAGGTTTCAGAGATCACGTGGGGTCTTAGATAGGGAAGAGTGTCTTCGTATGACCAGACAGGTTACCAGGATTGTGAGGGAGGCCAAGGCAAGGATGGAATGGAAATTAGCCCATGGGATCAGGAAGGGAGAAAAAGGATTGTTTAGGTATATTGGGGAGAGGAGGAGAGTAAAACGGCAGTTCAGTTGATTGGAGACAGGGAGGGGGTGGGACGGTGGATATGGAGGAACAAACAGAGGTGCTCAACAAATACTTTGCACTGTTTTTTACTAGGGCAGAGGAGGGAGAGCTGCCAGCAAAGGGGATGCAGGTGGGGGATGAGGAGTGGCACTCATGAGTTATCTTCTGTTACAGTGGGGGATGAGGGAACTAAGGCATACAGGAGGGGGGAGCAGGTTCGACTGAGGGGAGTGGAAGCACAGATGAGGAAATGCCTGTTGATAGAGTTTTGGAAGCCCTCCGGTCCCTAAAAAAAGGATAAACCCCTGGGTCTGGATGGAATACATCTGAGGGTGCTGTGGGAATTAGCTGATGACCTGGCCAAACCAATGGAAGCCCTTTTTAATGTTTCTTTACAGACAGGAAGGGTGCCGAAGGATTGGAAGGAGGCACATATTTTGCCAATCCATAATGGGGGTTCAAGGGAGGAATGGGGGAACTACAGGCCAGTTAGCTTGACATCAGTGGTGGGCAAACTGATGGAGTACATAGTACAGGAGAGGCTGGGAATGTTCTTGGCAGAACATGGATTCCTGGATGATCACCAGCGTGGCTTCATCTAGGGCAGATCATGTCAAACTAACCTTGTAGGGGTTCTATGAATGGGTGATGGCAGCACTCGACCAGGGTCGACCAGTTGATGTCATCTTCCTAGACTTCAGCAAGGTATTTGACTCAGTCCCACTTCAGCAAGGCGTTTGACTCAGTCCCCCACACTGGTCTGCTGGATAAGCTAGGAGATATGGGGGTCAGGCATGGAAGGTCAGATGGATTGGAAGCTAGTTATTGGGTTGTACCCGGCAGGTGGTGGTAGGGGGTAGTCTCGTACCCCATGGGGGTCATCAGTGGGGTCCCACAGGGATCAGTCCTGGGACTGCACCTGTTTAATGCCTACATCTCTGACATCAGGGAGGGCATCAGGAGTGAAATGAGTCTCTTTGCATATGATTCTAAGCCGGGGGCAATGGTGGATGGGATGGAGGGTAGAATTGTCATGCAGGAAGATCTAGATGTTCTAGGGGGATGGTCACATACCTGAAAGCTAAGGTTCAACACCACAAAATGCAGGGTGCTTCACCTGGGGCAAGGAAACCCAGGCCAGGTGTACACCTTAGGAAGGGACACGTTGCAGGTCTTAAGTGGGGAAAAGGACTTGGGGGTGCTGGTGGATAACAAAATGAATAACCCAGAACAGTGTAGGAGTGCCACAGCCAGGGCAAATAGAATGCTAGGCTGTATCACCAGGGGATCACCTCAAGAAGTAGGGAGGTGATCATGCCACTGTACAACTCCCTAGTCAGGCTGCACCTTGAGTACTGCATACAGTTTTGGTGCCCGCACCTCAGGAAGGATACTAAACTCTTAGAGAGGGTTCAGAGGATGGCTACAAGGATGATCTGGTGCCTTGGGGATAGGACTTATGAGATGAGACTTGAGGAGCTCGACCTGTTCTCACTGGAAGAGAGGAGAGGCAGGGGGGATATGATTGAGGTCTTCAAGTATCTGAAGGGGGTAAATAAGGTATGCCTACAGAGGATCTTTCAGAGGAAGGTGGGAGGAGCCACCAGGGGAAATGGTTGAAGACTGGAGGGAGAGAGACTAAGGGGGAAAAGGAGGAGGAGATACTTCACTGAGAGGGTGGAGGAGCCATGGAATGTACTGCCTGAGGAACTGGTGGAGGTGTCCACAGTGGAAGAATTCAACAGATGCTGGGACGGGTACCGGAGAATTATGATGGGGACCCGCCTGACTGGGGGAGGGAAACCCTGGCTGGGAGAAGGGGTATTGAGAGAGTAATCAGGGGAATGTTCCAGTGCCCTCTAAGGGTACTGACTCTCAAGCAGACTCGATAGACCATTGGGACTACTCTACTGGCATTTTAGTATGTTAGTATGTTGTTGTGTTATAGTACAAATGTTTTAGACACCACAGGGTAGTATTTAAGTATCTTAGGTATACTTATTGTTTAGTATTAGCTCAGTTTTGATGTTCATAAGGGACCCTGGGGTGGACCTACCAAGAGAGGGTGGGCGGTAGTTCCATCCTATCCAGACATAATTGGGTAGGTTGTCTTGGAACCAAAAATGGTTGTACCTCTAGTTTCCACTTTACCATGGGGGTGTGTGGTAGATTGACCACCACCTCCTGTGTCAGGCTAGGGAAGGCAACTTTATTTTTACCCTCTAAAAGTCTACTGCAGTAGCGTTCTTTCCTCTGCTATATTCTATTTATATCCTTTTCTATTATTATGGGTAGGTCACATACTGTATAAAAGTAACTTTATCTCACTTGACTATCCCCCCTTTAAATTCCTTTTTTATCCCTGCCTTATACCTGTGAACTAGCTTCAGAAAAAAAATGTTGCCTGTGCAGAAATTAGTCCTGTAACCCTTTTTTCTGGACAGAGCTTAGGGAAATAAATAGACAGGAAGCAGTAGGGTTACAGTGAAGTGCAAATAACTTTAAATATGCCCCGTAGTGCACATTAGCACTATTGTACAAGTGGTACAAAGCACTAGGGTATAATTTATTTATTTAGCTTTTGTTTACTGGGTAAGTACACTAGACAAGTAGTATGCCTATTTTCAGGAACGACCCGGGAGAGCACAAAACATACAGTATACATACATGGCAACATTGGAGAAACATCATGATACAGTAAAAAACAGCTATAACAACGCTTGTATAAGGGCAGAGATACTGCCACACATAGTACAAATTGTTACAGGACATAAATAGACATTAGAATCACTGAATACATATTTCATAGACCTTCATGGACTCAGAGTGGACAATAGTGGACTGCAAAGTATTACATTACAGAGACTAGGAGCAGTCACATCTTGTCGTTTGTTTTAGGTGGGACCACAGGGAGGAGCGAAAGGTCCCATGGGAGGGGGCAGAGTGAACAGAGTCCATAATGGAGTTCCAGAGCCTAGGCACAAAAGCGGCAAAGTCACGATCCCCATAAGGGTCCGAGTAGGGGGAACTTTAAGCAACTCGGCGGTCTGTGACCTGAGCTGGTAGGGGATGGCGCCCAGTTTTGGAAGGAGATGCACCAGTCCCGATGGTATGCCCGTGGCAAGCACTTTCCTGGTGAAGTTTCCTACACCAAGGATCAGGAATTCTGCAGGGGGGAGCCAGTTGAGTTTCTCATAGAGCTCACATCGGTGGGTGAGTGTGGGAGCAGCAAGTGCAAACCAACAGATATCATTATATGCTGTGTTCCACGGATTAAGATGGATTTGAGGTGACCTGGCAAATAGGTGGTATCCATAACTAAGGGTGGGGAGAAGCACTCCCCTCGCAAGTGCCAGCCTCACTCCCGGAGTCAGGTTGTATTTGGCCCTGTAGGCAAGGCCAGGCTTACACCTGGCGGCTCTGCAGATGTTTTGGATATGGCTTCCCATGTCAAGTTGTGGGTCGAGGGTGACCCCAAGATATTTAATTGAGCTTGTTGTTGGCAACAGGTGGCCTCCATCACGCTATTTTAAGTATAGCTGATGGGGCTTTTTAACTGGCCGGGAACCAAAGAGCATGGCCTGAGTTTTGTTAGGATTCAATACCAGTCTATGGTTGGTAATCCAGGCCGAGACTCTGCTGAAGTCTTCAGATAGGCACTGGTTAAGGTCAGCAGCATTACGAGCATGGGCCACTAGCACAAGGTCATCTGCATAAAGCGTGACTTGGCAACGAGAGGTCACCCGTGGGAGTTGATTAATAAAAAGTGAGACTAGGAGAGGTCCAAGTACCGATCCCTGGAGAACTCCCATGGTCACAGCTCTAGGCTCTGAGAGGACCTTGTTAAAGCAGGTGCACTGCTTTCTACCCATTAGGTAGCCCATCATCCAACTCATGGCATGTGGAGAGAACCCGAGAGCCCTGAGCTGCTCCCCTAGTAGGTCATGGTTGACAAGGTCAAAAGCTTTTGACAAGTCAATAAATATAGCACCTGACAGTTTGCCCTGATCCATGGTGGATCTAATACTAGAGGTTACAGTAATCAGGGCAGTAGTGGTACTATGATCCTTCCAGAAACCATGTTGGGCCCCAGAAAGCAGCTCATGGGTATCCATGTACTCCGAGAGTTGCTCCGCCACAACCTTTTCCAGGAGTTTACCAAGGGATGGAGAATAGCAATAGGGGCTATAGTTGTCAGGAGTTTGGGATTTCCTGCTTCAGAACAGGGACTATCCTTGCCTCCTTCCAGATGTCAGGATTATCCCCGAGCTAAGGGATAGGTTAAAGATATGGGCAATCAGAGGGGCAATGTAAGCTGCTCCCAGCTTGAGAAGCCTGGGCTCAAGGTTGTCAGGCCCTGAACTGGAGTGCTGGGAGAGGGCAGCCAAGCAGTTCCAAACATCAAGGACAGGCATGGCCTTAAGATTAAATACTCTCCAAGGAGGATGTTCACTCTGCATCAAATGGATATTAAGCGAGCGACCCTCATCGGTCGTGAAATGAGAGGTGAGGGCCGAAAGGTCAGAGAAGTGGAGATTGAGGTGGTCGGCTATAGTATGGGGATTACTGCATGAGACTCCATCAATAATCATGTCCATGACACCCGAGTGAGAGGGCCCACTGATGAGGGATTTAATGTTCCTCCAGAACCTCCTAGGATCTCCGACAGAGCTAAGTAGTGCCGATTTACAGAAGTTACTTTTGGCAGCCCTACTGGCTTTTTTACACCGATTCCTGAGTTGCCAATATCTCAGGAGATTAGCAGGATCTCTGGAACCTTTAGTACTTGCCCAGCATTTGTCTCTCTCCCGCACCTGGGCAAGTAAGTCACCATTCAGCCAGAAGGTGGCTGTTCCCCTCACCCTCCGGGTGACCCTGGGGGCGTGTCTATCTTGGAGAACACCAAAGGAATGTATGAAGCAGGAGGCTGCCACTGAGGGGTCAGAGGCTTCAAGAACCCTGGTCCAGTCAGTACATCCTAGATCAGCCAGGAAAGCCTCACGGTCAAAATTGGAGTATTTTCTGACTTGAATGATTTTGTGTGGAATTCTAGGGAAGGGGATTTTCCAGACACAGTATACCAGGGAGTGGTCTGATATGGAGTCTGATAGCGTGCCTGATGAGGCAATCCTCTCCAGCCGGTTGGTCAGGATCCAGTCCAGCAGGGAACTTGAGGAACCATTGGCTGCCTGTCTCATCGGGTCATGGATTAGTTGGTTAAGGGATAGGCAGGCAAGTTGTGATTCGCATTTCCTAATATTGCCACACTCCCAGTTCATGTTGATATCACCCATAATAATGAGTTCATTGTCACCTGTACTGGGCTTAACTGCATCTAAGAGGTAAGTGAGTCCTGTCAGACCCCCCAAGGGAGGGTTATAGGTGCACACCAAGTGCAGCTTCTTAGCATCGCCCAGAAGCAGGAGAACATGAAGAAACTCACAAGGTGGATGATCAGGTTTACTCTGTGCCACCAGGAAGATTTTGAAATGGGATCTGTAGTAGATGAGGGTGTCACCCCCCTTCCTACCCCCAGTCCTGTCTAGACGAATGAACTCGTATCCTGTTAGGAAGCAGGCAGAGTCAGGAATCGAGGATTTGAGCCAAGTCTCAGTTATCCCTAGGATGTCTGGCTTGTATAGCTCAGTCCACGCTAGGAGATCGTCTCGGTTAGGAAGCAAGCTCCTAATATTCATATGCACTATTTTTAGTCCCTTATTCCCATTCCAGGTGGCGGAATATTAGAGATCAGCTTAGATGGCCCAGGATTGAGCTCAATATCTCCAGCCATGAGAAGTGAGAGTAGGGCTAGCCAGGGAGGAACAATCTTATGAGCGGCCTACCTCCAGGCCTGTGCATGCTTCGGACTTTCTTCACCCTGACTGTACACATAAGGCATCTAGTGTCAAGGCTAAGGACAGTACCGTAGTGCATTACCTTAGTTACAAGTAGGTTGGAAAAGGAGAAATCAGTATCATCATGGGAGGAGGGCCACACCCCTGGGTCAATAAATAGGCTAGGAGTCGAGGTAGCACAATAAAGGAGGACAAGCCCCAGGGCAGTATCATAATTATTAGTGTCATAAAACTGACCTGCTGCCCCCTCCTGAACACAGGAGAGGTGGCTTCCAGTTCTTCCATGGTAAGGACAGTAGTAACCACCCCCACAGATTATAGGCAACTGGATACCTAGAAAACAAGCAATCCAGGGCTCCTGGAAACCTGTAAAAGGGGCAAACCAGGACACCCTGGATGGTAGGGCCCCAAAAGGAACAGATCACCACAACTAGCACGCTGGGGGGGGACCCTTGGTGTAGGTCACCCATGCCTCCCCTCCTCTCATCAGCAGCTTGCAGTAGTTGAAGGCGTTTTGACAGCAGATAGCAGAGCAGGAACTAAACCGTGCTGATAGGCAAGCAGGTGGTGAAAATAGGAAAATGTCTGTAAAGGCAAGAATATCACTCTGTATCTTTAAGAGGAGTTGCAATATTAGAGAGAGGGAAGGTGACATTGCTAGGGTTGTGCCGTGGGGAGGGGGGTATTTAATAAAGGCTGGAGGTGGGGATGGGGAGTAGTAAAATTCAAGCAGCAAGGAGACAGAAGGACAGAAAGTGAAAGAGAAATTGAATTATTTGCAGGGCAAAGCTTACAACTGTGACCCAAATGGAATCTGGTCTAAACAGAAAAAAACTGTATCACTTTAACTTACTTTCTGATCCAGGGTAGCTTACCACTGGACCTTAAAACAAAAAGACTTCACAATCTACAAACCTGCAGCCCAAATGAACCTGCACTTCAAACTACCCCCACAGTGCAAAATTGCTGCAAACAAGCCTAGGCTCGCATCTAAGTTAGGACTTACAAGGTAACTTGGAGAGACCTAACAAGTACCACAATCAGAATACAACACCAGCCCAAGGTCCAGAGAGGAAACAGCAGTAGCAAAGAATTAAAGAACTGCAGCAGCCTGTCAGCAGGCAGAGTCAATGGTTCTGGACAGTCCAGTCTCTGCAGCGTACCTTCGGTCTGGTGAACAGCAGGCAGTGCAGCGAGGAAGGCAGCCGGCAGACAGAAGGGGTCCGCCCGGCTGCTTGAAGCAGCAGACGCACCCGTGTCAAGGGTGAAGCTAGAATGAAGAGTTATAATGAAGCTATAATGAAAAGTATGAAGCAACTGTCCACTGTAAGAAGCTGTCTTCAGTTTAAATAAAAGTTAGTTATCATGTAGTCGTTCATTGTAGAAACAGGAGAAGCCGTTTGGCAGTAGGGTTAAGATAGAGTGAGGTATTGTTACACCTCTATGTCCCTGAAGTGCCTCTGCAACTTTGTCTGAGCTGGTAAAAATTCCGAGAATGAAATAGGCATCTTGCTGCTATGAGAGAGAGAAATAAAGCATGCTTCTCCCATAGTTGTGTCATGCACAAAAGCACCAAGATCCATTCGTAGGACTGTATTAACAGTCAGATGGTCAACACAGTGTGGCTGAGTCTGGAAAGTGAAAGTTTTCTCTTTCCCTGACTCATGCCTCCAGTAATTAGAAGATAGGTGGGAAGAAGCTCTCCCATGTTAGAATGGGACCACTGCAGCACGTTGATGAACGCTAGACTGTTTAAATAAATGGGAAAATGATACAGCCGAATAAAATGAATAAAAAGGCAGAAAGATTAAATATTTCCTGATAGTTTGAAATGTCAGCCAACGGGTGTATCAGTTATGTGTTGTTGCATTGTTTAGTAGATGTTAAACTTGAGATATGTTTAGGGAATGAATATAGTATGGAAATAGAATGTTTCTTTTCTATTTTTTCTCTTAAATGCAGGAGAGATCTTAACTGACTGAACAGTCATTTAAAATGGGCTCTGAGGGGCCAGCATCCTCATAAAGAGGCTGTTTTATACAAACTCCCCAGCTTTCACTCAACTGGAATAGGGCAGAGTTTCAAAGCTGATAGATAATTAAGTTATAATACTACATATCTTTCTTCAGATATTTATATGAATAAAGAATTGATTTATTATTGTTTGATATTTCCAGTCTATCTATGCAGTCATGTTGATCCTCCAAATTGTTTGTATTAGAGGAGGAATGACTGTTTATTAAGAAAAGGGGTGGATCAGCTGACCTGGTGATGCTGTAGGGTTTTGTATAAAAGCAGCCCTAGTGCTCAGAAGTAGCAGATCAGCCTAGGAGAATGCCCTGAGAGGTTGTCTAAAGAGCACAGAAGATTGTGGTTAAATTGTTTATTAAAGTTAACTACTCCATGGCACAACTACTGAGGTAGAGTAGTTATGGAGCACGAGGAGGGCTATTAGTTTTGTTCATTTTGTTTTATTTTAGTCTGAACTTTAAGACTAATTCAATTTATGGTTTGATTTATTTTTGTATATATTTAAAAAAAATAGTCCTTTGGAAAAATAAATACTACATGAAAGCAACTGTATTTTAAACCATATTTAGATTTGCTGTGTCTCTCCTTTACCTGACCTACATAACCTGGTAACATTCTGCATGGCGCTTAGTAAAGCCATCATACCAACTATTGTGCACTTGGGACACGTACTTGTGAAATTAGAGGAAATAACAATTTTGGAAACATTTTATGACATTTTCAGTACAATTTTGTGAAATTCCTCAGACACATAATTGGAATTTTGTCAGATGTTTGCTGACAGAAGATACATTTGGCTCCTTGTAGCTTTATGGTACTGCAGATAGAGTTATTTATTATCATTGTTTGACTATATTTGATGTTGATCGTAGTCCTGGGGGGGTCTACATGGTGTTGAGGGGTTCAGAAGTGGGGGATGAGGGTAACAGACCAGAAGTACAACAGGTCAGTGTGGTGCAGTAATATAGTAAGGGCTGACTCGATAGACTGCCGTGCTCCATCTGCAGTCAGATGCTTTATGACTATAGATGCATATTCAATGATGACAGAGTAATGCGGTGCAGTAATATAGTAAGGGCTGACTCGATAGACCACATGAACAATAAGTCACTGTGGTACAGTAATATAGTAAGTGCTGACTCGATAGACTACATGAACAATATGTCAGTGAGGTACAGTAATACAGTAAGTGCTGACTCGATAGACCACATGAACAATACAGGGTAGAGAAGGTTCAGAGGAGGGCAACAAAGATGGTGCATGGATTGCATCACAAGTCCTATGAAGACAGGTTGAAGGAACTGAACATGTACTCCCTGGAGGAGAGGAGGGAGAGAGGGGATATGATAGAGACATACAAATATCTTACAGGGAGAAACAGGGTGCAGGAAAACACTGTTTTAAGTGAAAAGGTGTTCCAGGACTAGAGGGCGGGATGAAGTTGGAGGGAGGATGATTCAGAGGAAACATGAGAAAGAATTTCTTCACAGAACGGGTGGTGGACAAGTGGAACACCCTGCCAGAGGAAGTGGTGGGGCTGAAACAATCACGGGATTTAAGAATGCATGGGATAGACATAAAGGAATTCTAGAGGTCAGGGGTAAGGGGAAACGGACTTCTAGGAAAACAAACTGAACTTACAAGCTCAAATGGGCAGACTGGGTGGGCCATAGGCCCTTATCTGCCGACACTGTCTATGTATCCATGTATAATAAGTCAGTGAGGTACAGTAATATAGTAAGCATTGCCCTGATAGACCACATGAACAATAAGTCAGTGAGGTACAGTATTTTTTTTATTTTTATTTTATTTTATTTAAACAGCAGTTTGGAAAACCTAAAAAAAAAAAGGTACCTTGTAACATAGTAAGTGCTGACTCGATAGACCACACGAACAATAAGTCAGTGAGGTACAGTAATATAGTAAGTGCTGACTCGATAGACCACATGAACAATAAGACAGTGAGGTACAGTATTATAGTAAGTGCTGACTCGATAGACCACATGAACAATAAGACAGTGAGGTACAGTAATATAGTAAGCACTGACTCGATAGACCACATGAACAATAAGTCAGTGAGGTGCAGTAATATAGTAAGCGCTGACTCGATAGACTACATGAACAATAAGTTAGTGAGGTACAGTAATATAGTAAGTGCTGACTCGATAGACCACATGACCAATAAGTTAGTGTGGTGCAGTAATATGGTAAGTGCTGACTCGATAGACCACATGAACAATAAGTCAGTGTGGTGCAGTAATATAGTAAGCACTGACTCGATAGACTACATGAACAATATGTCAGTGAGGTACAGTAATACAGTAAGTGCTGACTCGATAGACCACATGAACAATAAGTCAGTGTGGTGCAGTAATATAGTAAGTGCGGACTCGATAGACCACATGAACAATAAGTCAGTGCGGTGCAGTAATATAGTAAGCGCTGACTCGATAGACCACATGAACAATAAGTCAGTGCGGTACAATAATATAGTAAGCGCTGACTCGATAGACCACATGAACAATAAGTCAGTCGGGTACAGTAATACAGTAAGTGCTGACTCGATAGACCACATCGTGTGGTGCAGTAATATAGTAAGTGCTGACTCGATAGACCACATGAACAAAAAGTCAGTGTGGTGCAGTAATATAGTAAGTGCTGACTCGATAGATCACATGAACAAAAAGTCAGTGTGGTGCAGTAATATAGTAAGTGCTGACTCGATAGATCACATGAACAAAAAGTCAGTGTGGTGCAGTAATATAGTAAGTGCTGACTCGATAGATCACATGAACAAAAAGTCAGTGTGGTGCAGTAATATAGTAAGTGCTGACTTGATAGATTGCTGTGCTCCATCTGCTGTCAGATGCTTTGTGAATATATCTGTGTATTCAATGATGACAGATAATGTGGTGCAGTGATATAGTAAGTGCTGACCCGATAGATTATCGTTGTCCATTTGCTGTCCAATGTGTTTTTGCTGTGGTGCTTTCCAGCATTACTCCCCTATTTCATATTGCACTTGTGGCTCCCTCTTCCCAATACCTTTCCCTTTTAATTAATTAATTAGTTTTGCATTACAGCCCTGCTGGCAGTTTTTTGGACTACTTCTCCAAGCTGCTATGTCCTAGCTAAGCTCCCATGACCCCCCTCCCTCTTTGTCAACCATTGCAGAGATTGCTGTCTCTTCTGCTAAGAGGCAGTTCTTCCCTTAATGCCTTTCCCTATGTCTCACATGAATACACTGATAAGGTCAAGGCCCAGCACCAACCCCTGAAGTACCTGTCTTGCTATTTCTGTTACTGTTCCTCTGAGCACTCCTCATTAACTACTGTACTTTGTGTTCTTGCACTTAGTCAGTTCTCCACCAAAGCTGCCAATTTTCCGCCATCTCTATGTCCCTTTTCGTTTGATCACCCTCCTATAGGGGATGGAATCAAGGTCCTTACTAAAATCTAGGTATGCCACATCTACAGTGTGCTGACTCTCTGCTGCCCTGGTCATCCAGTTGAATAAATCAACCAGATTTGTCTGGCATGGGAACCTGTCAATTCGCTCCCGACAATTCACTCCCAGAAAACACACTCCGGACAACTCGCTCCAGTATATTTTGCTCCTTCCCCTACCCACACCATGTCAGTTTTCTCCCACTCCCAATTGTTGCATTAACAAACAACTGGATTATTATACTGATGCACAAAATCAACCTGGGCAGTTTGCATTCTAAATACCTCAGCTGTATACCCCTGACCTCCAGGGTGAAGTTGATCTTACATGCTAGGGGCTCCAAGATTAAACAAATATGGGAACAGAGGACACCCCTTATGAGTTCATCCTAATGATGCATAAAATACCTCTCCAGAATACCAAATCACTTCTCAACTAAGCACAAATTATTAAATAACTTAAGAATAGCAGTTTAAGCTGCTAACAAAAAGTGAGTTATATTGCTGCCATACCATTAAAATGAACAAAAAGTGCTACTAACTAAAGTGCTGCCAGCAACCCCCAAGTCAAAATGTTGCAGCTTTCTGAAAAAGCAACCTGACACTAGAGGAATAAAAAATGTTGGTAAATAAATAAATACTCCAGTAGGGGGAGCAATGATCCAACATAAAACCATACACTGGCTATCAAGTCTCGTAACCTGGAAGAGTCTGAAAAGTATTAGAGGCTCCTTAAGGATACAGTGGCCAGCCAATAGCAAAATAAAATGAAAAATGAAATTATGATCAGTACACCCACCGTTTTACTATTTTCATAAAGGAAACAACTTTGGAAGTTCAGTGGCCACTTCACTGGCATATTCAAACACTGGGGACCCGCAGCTGTGTGTACCTTTGATCAGCACAACAGCAGCCATAGTTTGAAACAGTGAAACAGTACGGTCATTTCAAACCAATCTGAAACAGTGAAACAGTACAGTCATTTCAAACCAATCTTGATCAGGAAAATCATGAATGTATACAGTGAGTGTGTTTGTTTCTTCTTAAGGAATCCATGGTTATAATTTATTTTTTAAGTAGGCAATCAGACAAATCATTTAATTGCTAATGTTAGACAGCCATTTCCCTTTTTAACAACAGGAGCAGGAGTGGGTCATTGGGGAGTGAGAATGGCAGGAGTGAATTGGCGCTGGAGCGAGTTGACCAGGAGCGAAATTGCGGGAGTGAATTGACATAGTCCCATCTGGCATGACCTTCCCTTCATGAACACATGCTGCCCAGGGTCCTGTAGCCATTTCCCTCCTGGAAGTCAATCAATTCTTCCCTTAGTAAAGGGTCCAAAATATTTTCAACTGTAGACATAAAGCTGTCTGGTTTTGAAAAAAATGAATACAGGTCACTGTATAAAAAGTCACAGATTATGTACATAGAGAAACCACATAAAACTGTTTAAAGGTTACAATTGCACTGGACTGTTAAGGCAAACTGCAAAGATCTGTTGAATGGATTAAACTTGGGGATATTCATTAGTGTATCAGGCAATTCATTTAATGGGATGCTGTCAACCTCCTTGGGCTTCAAACTGTCCCTAGTTTAAACAGGATTCTGGTCAGAGCCAATATGACTGTGTAGAACTTTTGGGATGCTTTTACCCATTATTTCTAATGAATTTGCACAATGCAGATCTGTGGAGAGGCAGTTTCAATGTGATTTTCCACTTACACATTTTTACAATGTGCTTTCCAAGAATATGCCTGCTAATTGCTTTATATTTAGCCTGGATAGTTCACAGAAGAAATGGCACCTTATTTTCAGTGGGGATCTACATCTACACAATATTATGGTGCAATGTGTAAAATCAGAATGCACTAAAAACAATATTTTACAACTGGGGGGATATATTAAGTGCTGGATCGGTGCACAAACAGAAAGAAGTAGTAGTAGTAGTAAAAATGTTATTCTGATATTAAGAAAAGGATAACCCAGTAGAGCATAGACTCATTTACAATGGGGTCCCATGGACAAATAAAACCAAACATAATACACATAACAAACAAATTACACAGATAATATACAACATATACAAATTACAGTCAAAGCATGGTTAAAACAAATTTGCTATGAGTGATTGCAACAAGCCTTAGGAAAGGCAGCATTGCTCATTTATCAAGTTTTTATCGTGTTCCAATACGGAATCATTTTCTGTAGATGTAAATGATATGGTAAATTATTTCTTAATTTAGGAGCAATATGAACAAAGTTTGAATCTCAAAAACACACAACATAGGCAGGCTCCAAAAACATTCATATATAACCCAAGAGGTTTGCATATATCAGACAGGCTAATAGGAGTGCACTTTACCAGGACATCAAACTGCTAAACACACTCCTGGAGAATAAAAATGTCAACACTCCCAAACGGCTGTGGCTCGACTAGGTGTTTGGTGTGGTGTGGCCTCTTTTGCTGTGGGGATATTTGCAATTTCGCATTACTCTATCGCTTGTATCCATGTGGATGTAATTTATGTTGGCTTGCAATACATGATTGGCATTACACTGGTGGAATGGTCTGTTGCTATGAAGTAAAACGTTATATATTAGTTTCCCCCATTACTTTGCAGGAAGTTATCACGGCTATTCGTTCTCTTCAGCCAGACAAAGTATATGGGCCCGGATGGGTTTCTGGCCAATTTTTGCAAGGTTTTTGAAAAAGAATTAACTCCAATCCTTCTTCAGCTATTTCACTACATTTGTTCAGAAGGGATCACCAATCCTGCCTTGTTGGAAGCTATTATACGTGTCTTGCAGAAACCAGAGAAATCTAAAGATAGAATGATCAATTATTACCCTATCTCACTAATGAACTACGATATAAAACTTTTTGCTAAGATACCTCCTGTCAGAGTGTCGAAGGTCTGGGAGGGTCTGCTCAGTTGTGAACAAATTGGTTTTGTGCAAGGTAGGTCCTCATCAGACCACACTAGGAAGCTGGCGCACATCTTTTCCATATCCAGGGAGGCTGAGCTCCCCATGGCACTGATCTCCCTGGATGCGGAAAAGGCCTTTGATAGGGGTCAGCTGTCCTTTCCTTTTTGGGACATTAGGCAAGCTCGGGTTTCCTGTCACTTTTATTGCTTGACTTAGAACCTTGTATACTGGGCCAAGGGCCAAGGTCTATTGCAGTGGATTTTTTTCTCCCACCTTTCCCTTGCATTTTGGTACTAGGCAAGGATGCCCACTGTCCCCTTCATTATTTAATTTATATTTAGAACCATTACTTCAGCAGCTGAATGCTTCACCTTTATAACTAGTATTGGCATAGGCCATTTCAACCTCAAGTTTTCTGTGTATGCAGATGATGTTCTCTTCCAAGTTACCAATCCGAAGGAGTCTATCTCAGCAGCACTGAATATAATTAAAAGTTTTAGCCAACTTTCCAACTATGAGTTGAATCAAAATAAAACTGAAGTTATGCTCCTTTACGCCCATGTAAATAAATTGGATATTAACACATTAGCTATGAACTGGACTACCCGGCTTAAGTATCTTGGAATTATATTATCACCTCAGAGTCTCTTTTGAAAAAGCTTAACCTGGATAATCTAATCCTTACTATTCAGCAATATTTGGATAGATGGTCTTCCCTCTATTAGTCTCTTCAAGGCTGGGTTAGTGTGATTAAATTGAATGTTTTGCCCAGATTATTCTACCTGCTTAATATGTTAAATCTCGACCTCCCTCTAAGCTGGTTTAATAAACTCCATGGCATTATCTCTAGGTTTCTTTGGCTAAATAAACCTCCTCACAGGTCGTTTGTGTGACTATGTGCTCCTAAAATCCTGGGGAGACTCAAACTACCAAATTTTTACTTCTATTATTTAGCCAGTCACATGGCTAAGTACTTACATTGGACTATTTCATCTCTCAGAAATAGTCACTCCCTGTATACTCCCTTGTGGTTAAAGATTGAATGACATCTGATTGGGGTGCAGGGAATTATGGCCTCTAGCCTTCTCTACATTCTTCCCGGAAACTCCCAGCTTTCTCAAGAGACAAAGCCATTTACACTTCCATTAAAATTCATAAACAACTCTGCAGATCTCTCAAATATGATAATCAGAAAGATATATCCCAGTCACTTCTTGGTAACCTCAATTTAATCATAGGCAGAAGAATCCCTTCCTCAAAGATACTGATTCCATTTGCACAAGTGAAGGTTAGTGACTTGGTCATTCATGGCAAACTGGGTTCAACCTTAGCACTACTAGAACAGTTGCATATACCACAACAACACTCCTTTTACATCTATCAAATTAGACATATGCTATTACTTTGGTTTGGTCCTGGACAGTGGATGACTAATCAGGATATGGTTCTGCAGGAGCTCCAAGTCGCTGCCTGGCAACCTCATGCAGTCTCCTGCATTGTATCGTCTCTGTTCACTAAATTAAATCCTGCAACAGTTGGCAATTCATTGTACTGGGATGAAGCTCTTCCCTCTGATCACATTAGTTGGGATAAGATATGGCAGAATGCATATCAATACACTGTTAATGAGAGTCTGAGATTGGTACAGTTCTACATTCTACATAACATTTATTTTACCCTGGTCAAAATGTATGGCATGGGTAAACTGCAGGATCAGGTTTGTTTCAGGTGTGACTATATTTACTTTTAGCTCCATATGAGGAGTGGGTCCTCTTAGTTTCAGACAGAAATTCCAATGTGAGTAAGCTAAATCCCCAACGTCAAAGTGGGACCCTTGATTTCCAATGCCTTAACGGCTAATGTGTCAAATTGGCTCCTTTCATGCATTGTGCTCCCATCAAGGAATTTACACAAATGTTCAAAGGGAGCATGCTAAAAAGGAACACAACAGACTCCTAAAACTTAAACAAATCTAAAACAGCATGCTCAAACCTTTTAAGTTGCTTCACGCTCTAGAATTCACATTTTTTCTAAGAGGTGCTGCTGGTTAGTGGCAAACAACAAACAATCCAAAAGTACCAGGGCACACCCTTCCCCCCTACAACATAGCATATTTAAACTTTCCACTGCTAAAATTGACTACATTTACTTTTAGCTCCAAGTGAGGAGTGGGTCCTCTTAGTTGGTTCCAGCCAGGAACATCGCAGTACATAATATCGCCAGACATTGCAAAGTGATCAATACAACTCTGCCTACAATGTCAGCAGACAATAATGCTGTGGGACAGAACATTGCGGGACATGCACAGCACTGGCAGTCAATACCACCCATGGTGAGCATCCCCTTGACCAGAAAGTTCCAACACAAGGCACCCCCCCGGATCAGTAGGGTCAACCCCCACCCAAGCAGCAGTGTCCAGTACAACCTCCCTCCAGACTGCAAGACAGTGTCACACACTGAACAGTGGTGGCCATTGCCACCCCAGCATTGTCCCTGCTGTTTTGCTCCTTCCACCACACACAGACTTCCATTGTGTGCCTCCAACTGCAGACCGTACCTACAGGCATTGTCCCTGTTGTATGCCCCCTCTACCCCATGTGTCCCTCCGTGTCATGTCCTGTGGGTGTCCCACTGCAGCCGTTGTCTTGCGCTGCTGTTCTGTAGTCATTGTGCCCTGTGAGTCCCATGGCCTTCTCTTCTCATGGTCCCAGTTCCCCACCCTGATGGTTCTTGCATGCCGCTTGGTACGTGTCCATCCACTCCTCATTTGGCCACTGCTCTGTTGCAGCACACAGCAGTCTGCTTTGCGGCATTGTGCGCCCACTGTGTTTTCACTGCCGCAAAGTTTTTTCTGGCTATGTTATTTCTGCAATGATATTTCTGTGATATTCCTGTCACGATGTTACTGGCTGGAACCCTCTTCATTTCAGACTGGAATTCCAATGTGAGTAAGCCAAATCACCAACGTCAAGGTGGGACCCTTGATTTAGTTCCTAACTTTCCAATGTCTCAACAGCTAATGTAACTAATCGACTCCTTTTATACACTGTGCTCCCATCAAGGATTTTACACAGGTGCTCAAAGGGAGCATGCTAAAAACTCAAACAAATTCAAACTAGCATGCTCAAACCTTTTAAGTTGCTTCACACACTAGAATTCACTGGAAAATTAGGGACTAAATCAAGGGTCCCACCTTGACATTGATGATTTAGCTTACTCACTTTGGAAGTCATTCGGAAACTAAGAGGACCCACTCCTCACATGGAGCTAAAAGTGAATATAGCCAATTTTGGCAGTGGAAAGTTTAAATATGCTGTGTTGTGGGGGGAGGAGTGTGCGCTGGTATTTTTGGATTGCTTGTTGTTTGCCACTACCCAGCAGCACCCCTTAGAAGAAACGTGAATTCTAGTGTGTGAAGCAACTTAAAAGGTTTGAGCATGCTATTTTGGATGTGTTTGTTTCAGCTGTGGACAGCAACCAGGGTCACTTTTGCATATATTTTAGGATTGCCCTAAAGTTACCCCCCCCCGGTCTCTTATTGAGTCTAGGGTGGACCCGCTAATGGGACTCCAGGATTTATTCATGCCCAAAATTTGCATATTAGAGGACTATTCCGCAATTGTGATGATGGAGAGGAAGTACCATATTACTCATATCTCTATCTGTGAAAAAGCTACTATTAAGACATTGGAAGGACCAACGAGTCCTATCATATCTGGAATGGGTTAAGGAACTCTTTTACAATTTACGGTTAGAAAAAGTCCGTAACTAGAATCAGAGATCTGTTGGCAAGTATTGTGCAAGGTGGGATAAGCTCCATATGTCGTGGTCCATCATCCCTGAACCTTAAACTAGCCCTTACATTGGTTGTTCTCTGCTTCCCAGCTCCTTATAAGTTTCTCTCATTGGATGTTTTAGTCCCATAGTGTGTTCTCCCTTAACTGTTATGTGAGTGCCTTCATGTCATGTTGCTTATACTGCAGAACATCTTGGCATGTTATTTTTTAGGGAACCACAAGCTCTTGGGGGGAGCGAGGGAGGGAAGTGGGAGAGTGGGGGTGAAGGGGTGGGGGTTATGGGGTGGCTAGGTCTTATTACCTTTAAAAATATATCCCATTGATTGTCTGGAAAGCACCAAAAATGTTGATATCTGGTTGTAATATGCGTGATTGGTATTACTGGAATCAAATGAAGTGTATTACATTTTAAAAAAAAGTTATATATTTTTTCATATTTGGGACAGCTGATCTTTTTCTTCTCTGAGAGTGTGTGTTTAAAAGTTTGAATCTCCTTTTACTGTTTTCATGACTGGTACTACATATTCAATTAAATTTTCTGAACGCAAGCCAAAGATGCGTTGCACAAACAGGATGCACCAGTCAGCACTGATACAACATTCAAAGATAATGCACCACCAGTAAAAGATATGCATACAATGAAGCCCACCAGGATGAAGCGCAGCACTGCAGAATTCTGCAGTAGAGTTACTGCAGCAAACAATGCAGTTTCAAAGGGAGTTGATCCCTTTTGTAATGCAGTAAACCCGTGACACTGTGCTTCATCCTGGTGGGCTTCTTCGTTCCTGTTGAAAAAGTGACCCTGGACAGGAGTCGCAGTGCAGGCAGCTGTCAAGTCAGGAGCGTCCAGGGTGAACCCTACTGAATACCTTCCAGGGGGAATGTGTGGCACATACCGGCATGCACCACAGCCTCCATGGGCGATATTCAGTCCAGGAATGCAAATGAACTAATTGAGCAGGCAGGGTGCAAAGGGGCCTTATGCATGCTCATTACCAGCCCATTTGCATGTTGGCATGAGGGTGAACACACTGGAGCAGCTCTTGCCCCAAGCCCTAACCCTGATTGCTCCCATGTGGAACAGGCCCTGAAGTCTCTGATGGTATAGTGGCACCCCCCTGTTACAGCAGCCCAATCATACAGGAGTCCAGGCTCAATCAGTTTCAAATTGTAGGGACCACAATGTCATTCCTAATTGCACCTGAATACACCCACAGTCCATGTCCATAGTGTAGTGTCCCCCGCTCTCCCTCAATGGTGCACAGACAGCCCCCTCCCTGCTCCCCAGCCCATCCCATTGTGATCACTAGCTCTGTAATGGGATTGTGCCACTCTATCAGTGGGTGGAAGAGCACTCACAGTAGGATGTTGGAATGTGTTATACATAGGCATGAGCTGTGTGAGGTTGATAATTACCAGTGGCTATACTCCTCAGGCACCCACGTGCGGATCCATCATCCTGGTGCCATTGTACTGCCCAGTGTGGGTGATGGCTGATGCTGTACCCACTCACACAGGTCCCAAAACAGGCATGTTGCAGCCAATCTCCCATTTGTTTGTACAATTGGGGAACTGCGGATGAACTATCTATAGCCTGAAGCATGCACTACAAATGGTAATACAGCATAGCACATGCCATGACACCTGGGATACTTCAGAAGTCCAGCGGATGGCATGTTACACAAGGGAATGGGGAGAGTGTGGACTTGCAGTGGTGTATGACAGCAGGAAGATACAGAATTGACAAGACATGTATTGGAGGTATGAAAATTCCCTCTTCGGTTTGCAAGGGACATACCCACAGCTGTATACACTGGTGAATCCGCAGCTGGCATGGTGCTCCAATGCACAGTATAAACAGTTGGGTAATTCCAGAGTGCAGGTCCCCAGCCCAGGTTCAGTGCAGTCATTGGCTAGCCATGGCAGGGTGTGAAGGGCAGTGCCAGTCTTTGCAACAGGTTGGGTGTGGGGGGAGTGAGGGTGTCTGCATACACGGGTGGTGGATGGGAGTCCTCTAGACTATGGATATGGACCATGGTTTTCTCTGGTGCACGTGGTTCTGGGGTGACCCAACACTATAGAGCACTTTAGGAATGGAGTTGGCTAGATTGGGGATGGACAAGGGGGTACCTCTAGTCTACCAGGGCTGCCAGGCTGCTGTACACCTGGGTGCACTTCTGCAGCCTGCCTGTGGGTGGCTGGCTGGGTTAGGCTAGCTATTCATGGCCTAACTGTAGGCCATGGTCCTCTGGACTGTGAGGGGCACATTCCCACTGAATATGCTGCAGCACGGCATATGCATGGGATTTCCCCCCCGACTTGAACAGCATACCATTTGTGTGTCCCCTGGCCCATTGCCTTGCGGCCGGCACATCTCGCACGTTTAAATAGCAGTGTCAGTAGCTCAGCAGGTACATACTCGCCTCTGAGGCTGGGAGATCAGAGGGCTGTGGGTTCAGTTCCCACATCTGGCACTTGGGTTAATATCCCAGTACTGACACTGTAGTGCAGCATGAGAGGGGTGCTGCACTTCTGAGGTGCCATCTTTTCAGATGAGACACTAAACCGAGGTCCCATCTGCCTGGATTGGTGGTAGTTCAGGTGGATGTTAAAGATCCCATGGCACTTATCAAAAAGAGTAGAGGAATTTCCCCAGTGTCCTGGACAAATTTCCCTCATTCACTAAATAAACACCACCAACAGCTTAATCTGGTTCAAGGTCAATTGGCATTCATCTGTATCCCCCTCCCCCGGGTCATGCCTGAAAATAGGCAGGATTTGTCTAGTGCACTTACCCAGTCAACAAAAAATAAATAAATAAAAAATAAATAAATAAATATTGTGCTGTTGTGAATTGTTGGAGTTGTGTGGCACATCTTCCTTTTCCACCAGGATTCACTGCATATCTCCTTTCAATACAGGGGGCCCTGGACTAGGTAGCCTGAATACATTATAAAAACAGTAAAACCATGAACCCACTGAAAACAAGATATTGCATCTAATCCAGGACAGCCTGAGTAAATACAGTGCACAGAATGTGTAAATGAACATCCCTGTGACAATGAGATGTAGCATCTCCCCTGCCCTATCCAGGATACAAAATATAGGTTAAGAAATATTCAGTGCTCCCAGATCCAAATAACCATTACTCTGTAAGAAGCCCCCATTTTCCCAGTGTTTTCACCACAAAGGTAGAATCAAATCCCTGTATAAATCCCTGTAAATATTTCCATAAGCCACTGGTTATTTATGAGTTTGTTCTATATTTATTATATCAGCAGCTTTTATTAGGAAAAGATCTCTGACTTGCTGCTCAATATTAATATTATATGTCATGACTGTCTTGGAATGATTTGGGTTTATATGCTACGCATAAGGCAAAATGGGGGACTATATGAAATAACAAATATCGCACTCATTATTTTTTGAACTATACACAAAATTAATACTCACAAGTCAGACAATCTTTCAAAAGATACTAGTAATGCCTGTAAACAAATTTATTGCAAATAGAGACATTTTCATATATATATATACCTATATAAGAAATGCAAAATCACACATGCCCCCACAATGCAAAGCATCATGGGCTACATATGCAAATCACCACAGAATGTTGTGCTGGTTCAACTTTAGGCAGAAATGCATGGTGCCGAAAGGCCTTTCACACAGATTGCAAAGGGTGCCAACAGAAGACATAGACACATGTTTTGTCTCACCAGGACTCATCAGTATGCCTCATCTGTTTGACTTCCCAGTGGAATGAACCAACTACCCTAAGATGGTCTATCTGGGTTATGTTGTGGTGAACCCAATTAAAACAAAAAACAATTTAAAAGACAAAGAACCTGTGAGCACTTGCACTCAGAGGTTCTTTGTCATATATATATATATATATATATATATATATATATATATATATATATATATATATATATATACAGTATATATATATATATATATATATATATACATATATTTATTAGAGCAAAAACTCCATGCAATGCATCAGTTAGGTTGTTCCACCATGACAAAAGCAAGGAAATTCAGTGTTAGGGTTGAAAGAACCCTTGCACCCCACAGCCTGCCCCCCAACCGGCAATGGGAGTGTGCATTGGGGTCATCAGCCTAACTCTCATCCCATCACATGTGTAAAGAAGCAGAGGTATAGGAGAATGGGGTGACAGTTAGGACCGATGACCCCAGTGCACACCCCGTTGCAGGTTGAGGGTTGGGCTGGGGGGTGCAAGGGGTTCTTTCAACTCTAACACCGAATTTCCTTGCTTTTGTCAATGTGGAACAACCCTAACTGATGCATTAAACAGAGTTTTTTGCCTCTAATTTCCTGTCTTTTTGAAAATGAGGACTATAAACAGTGAATGGAATGTGGTGGTGGTAGCTCGGGGCCCTTTAGGCCCCACGCTCCCACCACCTGATTTTTAGTGACTTAGTAATGGTAACTACAACAGAAACACAACCGCTAATAGTAATGTACATGCTGATGCAAATGTAAATGTTAATAGAAAGAGAAGAGCAAAGTGACGCCAAAGCAAACAGTCACGCAAAAGGAGATGCAAGCGTGTATGGAAATGCAAACCGTAACGTGCACGGTCACGGTACCACAATTGGAAATGCAAATGGTAATGTTAACAGGAAAAATAATGCCAAAGGAAACAGAAACTGAAACATGAATGCAAGCACGTACGGAAATGCAATCCGTAACACGCTCGGTCATGTTACCGCAATTGTAAACGCAAATGGTAACAGTAACAACAACAATAATGCCGAAGGAAACAGAAATGCAAAAGCAAATGCAAGCATGTATGGAAACGCAAACCGTAAGGAGCAAGGGCACAGTAATGCCATTGGAAACGTAAATGGTAACAGTAACAGCAACAAAGACACAAAACGAAAGAGAAATGCAAACACAAATGAAAGGGCTGCCAAAAACACAAATGGCAATGTGCACGGTGATGCAAACCAAAACACAAAGACAAACAGTAGTGGAAATGCAAATGGTAACAGTAACGCAAACACAAGCACAAACGAGAACGCAAAGGGTAACGCACACATGGTGGCATACACGGGAACGGTAATGCAAATGGGTATGGAAACACAAGTGGAAACACTAACTGTAACAGTAACGGAAGCACACACCCTGTTTTTGCCCAACAGCTGCATAGAGAAATACAGTGAGTACAAAGAATGTATGCATACTAATGAGCCTCGGAGCAGAAAATGAGCTGTTGGAATACTAAATTGCTTATATCTCAGGAACCGCATGATGTAGAAAAAAAAAATTAAAATTTCACATGATTCATGAGTTTCCTGGCTAGGTTTTTGCTATGAAAATTTTGTATTTCACACCATTTCCAAGATACGAGCCCCGAAAGGCATGGCAGACACCAGCATGTTAGTCTATTTGATTAAAGTCAACTTCAGAGTACCGTAACTTGGCATCCATGCAATATTTTGTCACCAAACCACCAAAAGGCACATCTGTGCGATGTTGGCTGCCTTCCCTCCACATTTTAGCCCAAAAGACCAAGCCATTCTTTTGCAGCAGGGTGGCAAAGAATTCCGGTCAATTTGGCTATAGTCTGGAAAAGTAGTGTCGTGATTTGCGAAAGCTTTCGCAAAAATTTGTGAAAGTGTCAAATTAAGTGACACCACTTTCCAAAATATTTGAAAAACATATTTCTGGGGTGTTGAACCCCAAAATAAAGACATGGCTAGCATCCTGAGGTTCCGAATAGGTGAATACAAAAAGAATTGTGTTCCTAGAGGGTCCCAATTTTAAATACCAAGCATTTTTCTGATCACCAACTGAAAAAAATGGTGGATTTGCGACACTACTAGGGTCATTTACGGCACTAAAAAGTGCATTTGCGAAAGTGGCGAACTTTTTGTTAACTTTTCCCATTGACTTATAATGGGAACTTGTTTTTTGAATAACTTTTGAACTGTTCAATATTTTTTCATGAAATCTTCAAAAGGCACATTGGGGACCCCACCCCAGCTGCAAGTTCCCTGAAGTGTTTGGACCAGTCGCCCAAACTGCGCAACCTGTAGGCGTGAGCAAAGAATTTGCAAAAAAGAGTAATTGTGCACAAGGATGTCACTTAATAACTCTGCAGCTATATATCCGATAGATAAATAAATATAAATAAGGGACATACAATGGTGAGCTGTAAGATAAATGATTTATCTACACAAGTACTGTTTGACCTCGAGTAACCTCACGAGTGGTGTAAGCCACGAGTGAGGTGTCCGTGGTCAAACAGCACATGTGTAGATAAATCATTTACCTGATAGCTCACCATTATATATTTCATTTATGCAATAGGGATGCTTTCTATCAGTGCAGGAACATTTGGTTTTGACGGTTTATCTTTTTTTTTAAATTATAATTTCTGGGAGTTTTGGTTAACTTTCCTAGAGTATGTCCACCTAGCATAGTGGTTGCTACTAAATGAAACACCACTCATTTTGTAGAAAACTTCTTGCTGAATAAATGTCATGCTCACAGTATCATGTTACCTTTTTCATTTTAAAGTTATTCACATTTGTTTGTCAAAAAAGGGAAAAAAATTGAATTGTATGCTGTTTTTCGCTAATTATAACAAAAAACTAAAAGGCATGTATAAATGAAACACCACTCATTTTGTAGATATGATCCTGCTGAACATTTTTTGTGCTGACAGTGCCATGCTTTTGCTTTTTGTTTTAAAGTTATTCACATTAGTTTGTCAAAAAAGTGAACAAAAAAATGGGAGTCATGTGATGCAGAGCACCAGCTAGCAGCTTTCCTTACTGGCTCCTGCCTCCTGACCGATTATTTAATTTAAAACTCAATTTTTCTCAGTGGTGTGAGGGTCTGAACTGGTGTCAGATTTTCGTTGCTGTCCTAGTCTCATCTTTGGTACGATCGATGGAAGTTGAAATGAAGAAAAATCTGTCAAAACATACTCCACCTCCCATGCCTGAGAAAGCCCTTAAGAAACCCAAGGCCACGCTTGCTGCAAGCACTCAGGGCACATCCTCGTCTAATCCTGATATGGAACCCATCACACTGGCTTGTTTCCCAGAATAGTTTAAACCATTTCAAGAGGAATTAAGACAAATTACAGGAGAGTTCAAGTCACTTGCTCAAGCCTTGGATGATATTACCACCCGTACCTCTGATAATGAAGCCCACATTCATTCCACAGAACGGAAGCAAACCAAAATGGATTCAGAATTGGTCATGGCACGCCAGTGGATCACTAAGCTTGAAAATAAGGTCGAGGACCTAGAGGGCCATAGCTGTCACAATAATGCAGTACTAATCAGGCTACTGGAAAAAGAAGGACCCATCTCAGTCATCTTTGCCCAGAAATTCACTCAGAAAGTGTCAGGGCCATCTCCGTTTGGCTCTAAATATATAATAGAAAGAGCCCACCGTGCCCTCTGCCCACCTCCAGTGCCTGGCGCACACCCACACACCTTTATCTTTCACTTCTTAAATTATCAAGAGCAACAGCACTCCATCACTAAAGTAAAAGAAATACAAGAGATAAAATGAGAAGGAGCAATGATCAGGGTTGCACAAGACCTCCCTCTCTCTGTGCGGCAAAGAAGGGCTACTTTCCATCTACTTGTCACAAAGTTGATAGCAGCGGGGTAAAGTTTAGAATGGGGTACCTGGCCAGGCTTCAAGTTCTTATCTCGGGTTCCTGGGCTACATATGAAGACGTGGGTACTACAAAAGCAGGTCTCAAGCTGTCCTTACCTGACCTCTTCCTTGACCTGTGATCAATGGTATTGGTAACCATGTCATTTATCACTCCAGAATGGTTCTAGTAAAAAATTGAGTTCATATTCTCATTTTGCTACTTTTGTAAATGGTCCTTAAAACACAAGCGGTCAGACTAAGCCCCCCCCCAAGTCTTTGAACAGTGTACATATCCTGCTTCATGTTGGAAGAACACACGGAGACTGTATATATCTCGCTTTAAGCTACTAGCTGCAATGTGCTAATGGTCCAGATTTATGCCCTGCAGCGCTAGTAGTGTCAAAAGATTTGTTACAAGCTTCCCCCTGAATACAGCACATGATCCCCTCTCACAAGGTCTACCTGGTAGTGAAGCTCCTGGATCCCTCTTGACTGAAGTGATTCCTGTTTTTATCCACAAGAGGGTGCTACAGCCCGTTTTTGAGTGACAAACTGTCATTTCACTTTATTCATTTTGCTGGACTTGGAGAAATAATTTTTCTTCCTCAGATTTCTTGTACCTGCATTTTTTTCTGACTGTAGCAAAGCTAACTGAAAACGCAGTCAACAGATTATTGGTGGTTATTGCCATGTGCCCAGGTTTTTGTTCATTGTTTACTCATACTGTGCTTTCTGACTGCAGGGATTCCCCTTGGAGTATTTAAAAAGGGGTCTGTTATGTTTTTGTCGTATTTTATCGAGTACCAGGACTAAATAAGATTAGACCTATTGGTCTTTGTTATAATAGGCCTCATTCTTTTACTATTTTTCCTTCTTCCCCAGTTCAGGTATGGTTTCTGGGATTGAGGGCTATTTTTATTAACTGATACTGATCCTAAGTTGGATTGTTTATTAAGGTTATAATAACGTGTCTTTTCTGTTGTATTCTTATGTTCATTCAAGGGTTTAAATATATGGTTAGCTGAACAAAAGATAGCTATGTTTAATTATTACTAAATTAGGAAGGGTGGCTAGGGGGAAGGACTGGGTTTGGTGAACTGTTTTCCATGGGCCAAATTAGAAAGGGGAGGTGGGGAGGCAGGGAGAGCAGGGGAGGGGGCGGGTTTGCTGTTACGTTTGGACATCCTCTTGTTTGTGTGTGGTTACAGAGTATTTGGGTATGGGGGATGTTTCTTGGGGTGGGGATGGAGGACAGCACAGAGTCTGAATATGTTTAAGTACCACAATTGCATCCCATTTCTGAACTGATGGAGACTTTACCATGTTTTTCAAATAAATAATATGGCTAGGGACATCAAGGTTACCACTTAGAATGTGAAAGGAACCAGACAAAAATTAAGGCAGTATACAATTCTGAAACATTTAGGGCTATTAAAAGCAGACATTATGTTCATACAAGAATCCCATTTATTAAACACTGAAGCAGTTCAATTAAGGAGACAGCAAATAGGGCAAGTCTTCTCGGCAGCAGGCAGTTCTCAGAGCTGTGGGGTTTTGGTTTTAATCAACAAATCTGTACCATCCTCCCTGACCCAAACCATATGTGACCTGCAGGGAAGATTCCTCCTGGTTCATGGCAAACTTCACACCACGGAAGTCCTATTGGGCAATTTATAAGGACCAAATACTGATTCCTTGGAATTCTTTACATGTTTTCTCAAGGCACTGATCCCCTTCTTGGCCATCCCAATAATTATAAGTGGAGCCAAAATTTAACGTTTGATCCTTCTATGGACAGGCCAGGCTCCTCTAGCATGTGCTTGTCACCAGCCCAACGAGCACTCCGGGATCTGATTGACCAGGCAGGTATTTGTGACATCTGGAAAGTTCTTCATCCATCTGATAGAGAATATACTTTCATCTCCACAGTGCATGGAACCTCCTCTCGCATTGACTAAATGCTCATTTCCAAATCCCTTATACCAGGGGTCCTTGACTCCTCAATCCAACCTGATCCCCCCATCAGACCATGCTCTGGTCTGTTGCCAGGTCTCCTTCACACCTCTCCCTAAATCTGGGGGATGATGAAAGATTAACAATCAATTATTGACAGACCCTAAGATAGTCTCATATATTACTGACCAAATTTCACTCTTTCTTTTGGTTAACTGTTCCCCTACTAGTAAACCGGACATGGTCTAGTGTGCCTTGAAGGCCTTTTTATGAGGGGTACTAATTGGCCTGGCTTCCCAGAGAAAAAAAACAACAGGAAAACCAACTTCTAACTCTATTATCCTATATTCGAGAGCTGGAATCTAAGCTCTTACCCCAATCTTCAGAACAACATCAACTAGATTTGGTAACTTCAAAAAACTCCTATCTCAAATTATTGAGAGAGAGAGAGAGCAGAATTTGTAACCCAGAAATCTAAAGCCTCATACATAGACCAAGGAAAAAAAGCCAGTCATATGCTAGCCCTCAGAATTAAACAGCAAGACTCTTCCTGTTTAATTGCATCTATCTGCTCTCTGGAGGATAACTCTATAAAAGCATCCCAAATTGACATTGTGGATGAGTTCACTCGTTACTAAGCTCAGTTATATGGTCCTATGAAGAACCCACCGACAGAATCAGATTTGGAGGTCTCATGATGGCAGCCTAGTGAGTGGCAACAGTTCTATGGGAGCTCCGTTCCCCGCCCGCTAATCCAAGCTAAATACAGTACTCAGATGCAAAACTCACCTAGACGAAAAGCCAAACATTGCAGCAGCAGCGGTTGGAAGCAATAAACTGAGTCTTGGATGGAGATCTATATGAAAAAAACACCACCAAGACGATCTCCACCACTCACCCCGGAGAAGGAGAAGGCTGCAAAACGGCCCAGACAACAAGCTCCGACCTTGTTGAAAATGGCAGCAGCGCCGACCGTGCTCTCGGAAGAAAAATTTATTGAAATCATGCAACTGCTTCAAGTGGCAATCTCTACCATTACAGAAGATTTGCAGGAGATTAAAAATTCTGTAGAATCTTTAACACGGAGAACTGGGGACTCGGAGGCTAGATTGGCATCACTGGAGAAATGGCAAGACAAGACGGATTTGGGGTCAGCTGTAATGGGACGCAGGATGAAGAAACTAGAGGAAAAGATAGAGGATCTGGAGGGGCGTAGTAGACGGAATAATCTGGTTGTTATTGAAGTCCCCGAGAAAGAAGAAGAAAATGCACCAATTGTATTTATGCAGAGGTTCTGCGCTAAGATAGCCGGCCCCCCCAAATGGAGGAGAATTTGTTATTGAGAGGGCTCACTGAGCCCTACGCCCACCCCCGGCTCCGGGTCAGTCTCCTAGGCCACTAATTTTCAAATTACTGAACTATATTGACAGACAACACATCTTATTGAAAGCAAAGGAAGCTCATGAAGTAACATGGGAGGACAAGAAAGTGCAGATCGTGCAAGATCTTTCACATTCAGTGAGGCTGAGGAGGCAAGAGCTTCATCCCTTGGTGTCTAAATTAATCGCTGCATCTAAGCAGTTTAGAGTGAAATACCCTGCAATTTTAATGGTAAAAAACGAGGAAAAATTGGTCTCTTATGATTCCCCATCGCAAGCACTACTAGGATTGAAGGAGCATTTCCCGGACTTATTTAAATGAAGAAACGCAGTCTAAACCGAGCGATGACCACTCCTGGTAGAATTATGCAGAATTTTATGTAACTCTTTGAGATTGCACCTCAGTTTTAAGGGGATTATAGCAGTGCAGCTACTATTGGTGAGCTTGGAAGCTTGTGACCTGTACCGCTCAGTACAAACACATCTAGGTATATTGCATAGTTTGTTTACCACAAACATGGTATATATTTCACTACATCTGACTGACTTGCAGTGGGAAATGTGGCATATACAATGAATAAGAAAGGAACCTTGCCAGAATTGCGCTTTGAGTGGTAGTTGCCCTGCTTGTTCCTTGCTAAGTGGAAGCAGTTTACCAGATTGCCTTTTTTTTTTTTTTCATCAAGACCAGCGCGAATCGGATGTTTCACTTCGTGCTTGGACTCAGACTTCAATACAGTTTCATTTTTGAACCAAACTACCTGGTTAAATGTGTTTAGTTTGATTTTACAAAATTCAAGCTCCTACTAATTAGATGTATGTGATGTTCATTCATTCCTCGCGATTTAGTCTATATCAGACATATGATAATTAATGGGCTGTAGTTTGCCTGTACAGTGTAAAATATAGAACAATCATTCTTTGAGCCTAAATTCGATATTTTGCTTATTTTTAAAATGGCACTATTGTTAGTAAGCCGTCAAGGGTATAACTCTTTAGTATATAATAGTAATAGCTTTACTAAACGTAATTTCCTGGGTAGTAAATGTATACAGCTACCCACACTTTGATGCTATAGTTATTTTGACCACCTAAAACTGGTTACACAAGTGCTAAGTTTTTGAAACATATAGTGTAGATATAGATTGTATTTAGCTGTCAGATATAATACTTTGGTTGGATGGGGGGGGCTCCTGGGACATTGCTGTTTGACCTAGGTCTGCTTTGGTAAAATCATGTGGCATATAATGTTTGAGAGTGCAGTGTGTTGGAACTGGGGATGTTATGTTACACAAGCTGTTATAATGTATAACGACAATAGATGTAGATTAGGGGGTGTGGACAACTTTAGATGGGGAGGGGGAAAGACTACGCAGGGCTCATACTTAAGTTCTGTTGATTTAACTGGTGATATCATTTCGTATTTTGTATGCTTCTCAGTGGTTTGGAGTATAGAATCTGGAGGGCGTTCTCAAAAAGGCAAGTTTTCCTGTTATTCTCAGGTACCTTTTCAATTATTGATTAAGACATAAGTAATAACTATCGTTTTGTGAGCTGGAATGTCAAAGGTGCCAAGGACAGGGTTAAAAGACAGGTCATATTAAAGCACTTGCAGCTACTACGAGCACAAATAGTTTTCATGCAGGAAACACATCTTAAAAGAGAGGACGTGCTCTTTTTCAGAAAATTATGGGTTGGTCAGATGTTCGGGGCGGGAGCGTCCACAAACAAAGGAGGGGTAGTGATTTTATTGGCCAGAAATGTACCGTTTAAGCTGACTCAGGAAATATGGGACCCCGAGGGCAGATATATAATTATACATGGATCCCTGGAATCCTGTCTGGTTCTCCTTGGATCGATATATGGCCCAAATTGTGACTCTCCCTCATTTTTTGTAAACTAATTAAACACCGTAGTAACGAATCCACCTACACTTACGATACTGGGTGGGGATTGGAATTTGGTTCCCCAGATGGATATCGATAGATCTGATCGAACACAGCAAGGTTTATCTCCAGTGCAAAGAGCATTGAAAGAACTTATAGGTAGTGCTGCATTAGTGGGCATATGGAGAGTTCTTAACCCCTCTGAAAGGCAATACACTTTTTTTTCTGCAGTGCACAAAACATATTCTCGAATTGATTATTTACTCATAAGCTCACATGCAATCTCAGGGGTCACACATGCAGGAATCACAGCCAGGATTTTATCTGACCTCACACCGGTTGACATGGAGTTCTGCTTAGGGGCAGGGGGCAGGCGCTCTCCGCAGTGGCATTTGAGTAGCCAATTATTAAAAGATCCAGCTTCTTCTGAACATATCATGGAGCATATTACCCTCTTCCTTACCTGTAACCTAGGGACGGTTGATAAGTACAATTTAGTTTGGGCATCTCTAAAATGCTCCTTGAGAGGTGAATGTATTAAAATGACTTCTAATAGGGCCAAGTGTCAAAGGGCTCAGCTGGAGGGGCTCCTAACTTGTATTAAAAATATAGAAAGCACCCTTTCCCGTACCTTTCCAGCAGAGATATGGACCAGATTATATCAGCTGCAGGCCCAATATGCTGGTCTACAAGTGCAGAGGGCTGAGTTATCTTTGCACAGAAGCAAGCTACAATACTTGGATGTTGGAGAGAAAGCAAGCAGGCAACTAGCGATGCGTATCCGTCAAGTAGAGGCTTCGCAATTCATTGCTGGAATTTATTCCAAGAAAGATTGCAAAGTCTGTACCGACCCCCCAAAAATGGTGGAAATTTTTGGTTCCTTTTTTCAAGATCTGTACTCAGTGACCCCATCCTCATCACTTGCTGAATCAGATTTAAATACTTATCTTAAGTCTATGACTCTATCGAAAGTCCCAGCCGCAGATGCTGCCCTTTTGAGTGCCCCAATCACTTTAGGGGAAATACAGGAGGCCATCCAGCGGTTACCCTTAGACAAGTCCCCCGGTCCAGATGGGTTATCCAGTAACTTTCACAAAACCTATCAAACTATTATAGCACCTGTACTTAGGGATCTCTTTAGCTACTGGTTTAATAAGGGGATGTCAGAGTCCAGTTTTTTAGAGGCCGTGATATCCCTAATCTTAAAACCTGGGAAGGACCCCCAAAATCTCAGTAGTTACCAACCCATTTCGTTATTAAATACTGATATAAAATTTTTGGCCAAAGTACTGCCTAACAGACTTACTAAAATTATAGATAACCTAATAGGGTACAAACAGGTTGGGTTCATGGCTGGAAGGTCATCCCAAGATCATATGAGAAAATTGTTGCATCTCATTGTGGCTGCTAGAGATTCTGATGTACCTATGGTGCTGATTTCACTGGATGCTGAAAAGGCATTTGACAGAGTCTCCTGGGATTTTCTCTTTGCCACTTTAACATCTTTTGGTTTTCTGGGAGACTTTGTCAAATGGATCAAAGTATTATATTCCTGTCCCTCGGCCACAGTAAAATGCAATGGATTGTTGTCTTCTCCATTTAAACTAGCTCGGGGCACTAGACAGGGGTGTCCTCTATCCCCACTACTATTCAACATATACCTAGAACCCTTACTTCTTAGAATGGCAGCTAATGCCAATATATCGGGAATTTGATTGGGAGGCATTAGATATGCATTCTCGGTTTACGCTGATGTTGTCTTATTACATTTAGAAGACCCAAGTACCTCCATTCCCGCTGTGCTAGAGGACATTGAGGAGTATTCTAAGATATCCTAATATAAACTTAACCGGGAGAAAATGATGGTGATCCCCCTGAATCACAAAGTTAATAAAGTGGAATTGACCCCCCTAGGCCTTACCTGGGAGACAAAGTCTATAGTTTACCTAGAAATCAAGATATTTAGGGATTCTGGCACCATTTTGAGAAACAATATAGACAACCTCATTAAAATAATATCCAAAGACCTTGAGAGATGGCGGTTACTTCCTATTTCATTATGGAGTGGACTAAATATAATCAAAATGAATCTATTGCCTAGAATATTGCACCCCTGAAGTGCGGGTGATGCAGTAAGTGGGAATGTCCGCTTAGTTCCCAGCTCCGGTTGCCAACATCACTTTTCCGGAGAGAATCCGGGTTTATCGATTGATTCCTACGTCAGTAGATCAATATAAGTGTGCAGGAAGGAACTTGGGATGGTCCGCACAAAAAAAAGGGGTTCCCAAATGGCAAATATGTCGTCGAAGAACACCCCGAGCAAACAACCAGTAGGCCTCAGCCCAGCGCCCTTGCGTTCATCGGTGCTCTCTATGTTGGGCATGGAAGATTAATGTTCGGACTCTGGCTCGATGAACACAAGAGCCGAATCCAGGAAGATCATTAAGCTTTTGCAAAAAATTGACACCAAAGTGTCCGATATACAAAAGGACTTTAAAAAGTTGGAATCTAGAACTACGGCAATTGAGCAGCATGTAGATGGGCTTCAGACAGAACACATGGCATTTGGCAGGTCACTGGCATTTCTATACGGAAGGGAGAAAGCACTAACAGCCAAAGCTGAGGATGCTGAGGCCCGCTGTAGACGTAACAACATTCGGGTCATGGGAATCCCAGAAGGATCCAACAGGCTGATATGAGTGCCTTCATGGAATGTTGGTTAGAACGGAATTACGGATCGAGGAAGACACCCTTTGAGATTGAGAGGCACAGATCCCTTGCTCCTAAGCCCAAACAAGGAGCCCGAGAGCAATCTTAGTCAGGTTTCTCAGATACACCACGAAGGAAAAGGTTATATGCCTGGCCTGGGAAAGAAAGATCTGAACTTGATGGAATGAAGGTATATGTAGACCAAGGATTTCCCCTCCCTGGTTCAGCGGTGAAGAAAAGTACTGGGGTGGTGAAACAGCTTAAGAGGGAGGTTTCAGGGCTCAACTACGCTATCCGCCAGACTGTGGGTAGACCTACCAGATGGTCAGAGACTGTTTGATACACTTCTTATGGCTAAAGAGTTTTTAAGCTCGAATGATATCCAAATCCCAGACATAAAAGAAGAGATAGCAGAAATGGAAATTGAGAAGCTGCTTTGGGCAACAGCGCCAGGAGCTAAGAGCAATATTCGGTCACATCTGACAGTTGATTCCATTGTGCCTTTACATGCGGACCTTGCTAGATGGATTTCAAGAGAGAAGCTTGCAAAGTAAAAAGGGTGAACTTTTACGAAGTGACAATGTTATAAACTCCACTATGGATCAAAGGGGGACTTTGGAGTGTTATGACTTTTTCTGCTTCCAGAAGTGAGACTTTGCGTGCCTACAGGTTCTCAGGATTAACTACAGGCCTATTGCCAAGGGAATGATTACTAGTTATAAATTACAGAATCCTCTTCAGAAGAGCAAAGGGGCTGTGTATAGGTCATTTATGGTCATATTTTAGGAGGGAATTCCCCCCGCTTTTGCTTATTTTTTTACCTGACTCCTTGTGGGACTCCCCGTTTCCCTCAAGGCATGCCCGGAATGGAGACGGGCGCTGCAGAGGACATTTAGAGTGGCCCATTATGTTTTAGGCCCTCAGGGGAGATGGGTATTATTCTAAGGTGACACCTTCCTGAGTCCTGTAAATTTAAGGTCCCCCTGTTCGATTTGGGCCTTAATGATTTCTGGTTATTGCTTCTATTTTTTCCAGTAGGCTCGGTGCAGAATGAGAGAGAGCTTAATTTCAGCTCGGATGAAGAATCTGCAGGTGGAGTTCACCATGGCTGGGCTTGGGAGGGAGTTTTTTTTTTCTCTCTCTCTCTTTTCCCCTTGCGGTTATTTCCTGTACTTTTGGTCTCCGGTACCAGTAAAATGGTTTTCTCTTATCATGGATCTGGTTAATTTTTGCAAGGATGTTGGTACCATGAGGGGTAAATGGGTATTTCAGCCATCCCGAAAGTTCCACATTTGAGACTTATAGAGGCACAGGCGGGTATTACCTCAGGCTTCTGGAGTTATTCCAGCCCTTTCATTCTTTATAGAGTGTTGTTCCCTTAAGGGGGCTTGCCACATCTTTTCCCCCTTACCTCCATGCCGGTGCTCCTGCCAAATGGTAGAAGGACAGTTGGGCAGGGCACTTCAGCTGTCAGTTCAAGTTTTGGCAGCGACCAGTTGTCGTTGCCCCCCATTTGGAAGCCATATTTGCGGTCTCCTCTTTGGGAAGCTTTAGATTACCAGAACAAAATTTTGGTTTTAAAAGTCATGTTTATCTTGAGTCTATATGCTGTCTACTTTATCTTTTCTTTCTCTTACTTTCGGTACTGGGGAGGTTTCATGAAGCTTATATCGCCATGGCTATACAATTAATATAGGATATATAACAAGTAGTTATAACAACTTTGGATTAATAATATGTGTGACATGATAATTGGTTCTTTGAATGTCAGGGCATTAATAATGTTATTAAGAGACGAGATATTAACTGAATTTAAAAGAGAAAAGTCGACATTGCTTGCCTACAGGCGACAAGGTTAACTCGGGAGAACACATGAAATTGCAAAGGGACTGGGTGGGTGCGGTGTGTTGGATGAACATCCCAATCTAAAAAGGGAGTAGCCATTTTATTCCACAGGGTCTCCATTTCAGATTAAATCAGTACACCAATCAGGTACAGGACACCAACTGATAGTCACAGGAATTACAGAGGTCAAATTATACATCTAATTGGGGTGTATGCCCCTACTCCACCCTCTGGTGAGTTTTTATGGTCCCTATTTGATTCTGTTGTGAAGTTACCACCGGGACAAACTATTCTAACGGGGGATTGGAATTGCGTGGAGGATGTTAATTTAGATAGGAGTTCAACTAAAGCCCCTAATTCCAAATCTTGCTCTAAATTGCTTCGCAGCTTATTGGCAGAGGCTGGATTAACAGATCCCTGGAGGCAATTTAACCCCTCAGTAAAAAACTTTACTTTCCATTCGCTAGCCTCAAAAATGTATTCCAGGCTGGACAGATTTTATACACATATAAGTGATCTACATACATTCAAGGACATTTCTATTCTCCCGATCATGATTTCAGATCATGCTATGGTCAAAGCTAAGTTATACTGGGGTATAAAGAAGGGAAGGGGTCTTTGGAGATTTGATCCCGGACTTCTCAATGATAAACAATATATGGACTCCACTAAAAAATCATTCAATGTTATTTAGAAGAAAACACAGAGGTGCTATCTAGGCCCAAGTATATATGGGATGCTCTGAAAGCAGTGGTGAGGGGTCATACAATTTCATACTCCTCCCACAAGTATAAACAGCATCAAGCCCATATTAGTGAAGTCCTTACCGAAATTGCTACCCTTGTAGCATCATACAGATGTTCAGGGTCTAAATCCACCTTTAAAAAGCTGATAGAGACTAGGAACACTTATAATGCTCTGTTGCAGAGGCAGGTGGAAAACTCTCTGAGATACACCGGGCAACGCTATTATGAGAGGGGAGAGAGGGCAGGCAAATTACTTGCCTTGAGGCTTCGCAAGCAAGCAGCTGATAGATATGTAGCTAAAGTTAGTAAAGACTCCTCTATATCAGATTACAAGAGTACCCCGGGAGAGATTGCATAAGAATTTGCAGAATTTTATAGACAACTTTATTCTAAAGAGGAAACACAAGAACACAGAGAAAAAATCCAGAACTTTTTATAGGGTTTAGAAATGCCTGTATTGTCAGAGGCCCAGAAGGAATTATTAGAAGCCCTTTTTACTGTGGAAGAGATTGGAGTGGTTATAAAAGCACTAAAGTCCAGTAAGGCCCCTGGCCCAGATGGGTTTACCTTGGAATTCTATAAAGGATTCCTAGATATTCTGTCTCCAATTCTCACCAGAGTTTGTAATTTGGCACAGGAACCAGAAGCCCTGCCGGATACATGGGGGGATGCCCTTATCTCAGTATTACCCAAGCCTGGAAAAGATCATTCATCTTGTGCTGGATACCGCCCCATTTCATTACTCAACCATGATGCTAAAATCTTCGCTAAGATAATTAGCGAACGATTACAAAAAATAGTTCCCATCCTGGTTCATCCTGACCAAACTGGGTTTATTCCCGGGAGACACATACAAGATAACATAAGATTACTATTGAATGTGATTACCTCAGCCCAACACCCCTTAAATTCACCACTTTCAGCAGTATTAACACTAGACACTGGAAAAGCTTTTGATCATTTGAATTGGCAATATCTTGATTTAGTAATGGAGGGCTTCGGGTTTGGAGATAAATTTCATAGATGGATTTCTAATTTATATTCCAGGCCTAGAGCCAAGGTCCGGGTTAATGGATGGTTTCCTCTTAATTTGAGATCGAGAGGGGAACCAGGCAGGGCTGCCCCCTCTCTCCCCTCTTATTTGCCCTGAGTTTGGAGCCATTGGCTATGTACATCAGACAATCAGATCTATATACAGGTCTCCAAATTAGAGGGGTGGAGGTAAAGATTTCCTTATATGCAGATGATATTTTGTTATATGTTTCAGATCCATTAAACAAGGTTCCAAGAATTCTTGCCTTTCTTAGGGAATTTGGATCCTTCTCTGGCTACAAAGTTAATCTGGACAAATCAGAATTATTCCCACTGGGGGGTGTCCAGGGCCACTCCTTGCCTAAGGTACAGCAAGTTAATTGGTGCAGGTCGGGGTTCAGATATTTGGGGGTGTGGATTCCCAGGGACTTACAAACCTTATATTCCACAAATCATTGTAAAGTGCTTCAGAAGATTAGAGAGGACTGTAACAGATGGAAGGAGCTTCCCCTCTCTGTGTCTGGCAGGGGGGAGACCATACGTATGAATATATTACCTCGTTTATTGTTCATACTGGGCACTATCCCATATAAACCCCCGAGAAAATTTTGGCAGGACTTGAGAACTACCCTCTCTAAGTTTCTCTGGCTGGGGAAAAGACCATGTGTGAGGTGGGGAACTATGGTGGCTCTGAGGGAGAATGGTGGCTTTGGGATACCCGATATTCAGAAATACTTTTGGGCCTCTCAGTTACAAGCTCTGGTGGTGTGGGCCAAAGATCCCCCTCCAAAATGGGTCTTGATTGAAGAAGCTGACCTTCCTTTATGGAGGGTGGTAGACTTAATTCACTTGGACTCTCCTAGAATAAGACTACTGGAGTTTAAGAACCCTTTCATGAGGGTCCTCTCCCAAACCTGGTGGGACATGAACCGTAAGCTGGGCTTTACTTTAAAGCTTAACCCGAATACTACCATATTAAGTTGTTCTGATTTTGAACCACTCAGATGGGACTTGGGTTTCCACAGGTGGGAAAAAATGGGGCTAACCAGCTTAGGCCAATTTTTTGAGCAAAACTTGATTAAATCTTTTCAGCAATTGAAGACCGAATTCAATTTACAACAAAAGGATTTCTTTCGGTACCTTCAGTTAAGACACTTCATTCAAGTAAATGTTAAAGCCATTGAATCTTGTTTGGAGCCCATATCAAACCCTGTGCGTTCACTTTTATTATCCATGGTTGGTTCCCCATATCAGAAACATCTAACTTATAAACTAGTTAAGGCAATTTACAATACAGAGACAGATCCAGTCTCGAGCATCAAAGAGGCTTGGCATAGAGATTGTAATTATTGCTTATCTGAGATGTAATGGTCACAAATTTGAAAAGCTGTGCAGAGTACTACCTCATCCCTTAACTGGCAGTAATTCTGCTGGAAACTCATTCTGAGATTTTTTAGGGTCCCGGTGGTGACTAAGCATTATGGGTTATATCAATCCGATTTATGTTGGAGGAATTGCCAGTTAGTTGGTACATATTTTCATATCTATTGGGAATGTAATATTGTGCGGGAATATTGGAGGCAAATAAAGGGTGTTTTTGAGTTGATTTTTGAGACCGATATGCCGGATCTACCACAACACTGGTTGTTGGGATTATATCTCCCGCCTTGCTTTCAACACCTTCCCATGTTTTATTTGGAATATTGATAACGGCAGCACATAAAGCCATTAATTTGCCATGGTTGACACCCGACAAGCCCACCACCTCCTCCTGGTTTGGAATCTGTACTAGAATTTTAGACATGGAGTATTTAACGGCCAAACTCAGGCTTTCCATGGAAAAATTCAAAGAAAGATGGTTCCCTTTTATGCAATTCATGGCTTCCCGGGAAAAGAGACCCATATAAGAAGTATTAGCTAGATATTCATGATGTGGCCTCCTAGCTTTGGTTCGATGGGATTGAGTGGTGGGCTTGGATGGGAGTCTTCAGTATGTTAAAGTGACATTTTACCTACAGCAACAATTTTGGGGTCTTATTCACCCTCGGGAATGTTGGTGATGTTATTGCCTAATTAAGTGCACGGAATTTGTGAGGGTCCACTTAATACTAGTCATGGATCCTATTTTTCTTTTATTCTTTTATTAATTATTGAGTGTATAAAGTAATAATAGAAAGTAGATAGGCATGATTCATAAATGTCTGATTCACTGGTTATCTTCTTCGCTGTCTGTATCCCTCTTGTTTTCTTCTTGATAGATTTCAAGGCCTTTTCCTCCCCAGGACTCCATTCTTTCATCTCTTCCTTTTTTTCTCTTTCCTTTCCTTCTCGTACTCTCTACTCTTTTCTGAATTCCTTTATTTTCTCTTGTTTTTTGTCTTTTTTCTGATTTAAAATATCAACCTATGTACTTGAGTAAGAACGGATTTAATGTCTGTTTATTGATGTATGGATTCAATTGGAAAGGTTGAAAAAAATGCTTTTCAATAAATTTTAATTTCCAAAAAAAGAATATTGTACCCCTTGGGAATGTTGGGTGTGTACCTTCCCAAAATTTGGTTTTCCAGGTTGCGAGGCATGCTAAGCTCCTTTCTGTGGAACAAAAAGAAGGTTCATAGGTCTTATTTCAAATTGACAGTATCAAAAATGAGGGGAGGCCTTGCGGCCCCCTCTTTCTTCTTATATTACATTGCACAACGTCTAGGTAAACTATTCTATTGCCAGAAAGAGGTGGCTCATACAACATACTCTCCTTTGTGGCTACCTATTGAAAAACACCTGGCATCTCGTGAAAGATGCTCGCTGTGTGCCTTGCTATATGCCTCTCCATCCCATATTCCCAAGTCCCTCAGAAACAATCCTATGGACTGGTTGATGAAAGCCTCTCAACAGGCCCAAATATATCTTGCAGTTAAGTGGAGCCAGTCCTCTGATCAACCAATTGTTGATAACCCACATTTTAAAATTGGTGGTGTACCAGTACCTTGTGCCTTTTGGCCTTGGTTGAATCGAAGTAAAGTCTCAGAGATATGGAGGGGTGGAAAAGTGGTTACCCTGGTTCAATTATGCGACTCTGCTGGTGCTGTTAGTAATGAATCCTTTAAACACCTCCAAGTCAGCAAGGCCCTATTCACATTCTCCAGGCTTTCCCCATTAATAGATATAGGGGAAAAAGATCCTATTGCACTTCTCCAGGTTGCTTCCCAGCTGCATAAAGTGTCAAATCTGTACAAAATTCTTCATGACTGGGACCATAGACTACCCTCGGGAGTTTGCTTTTATTAGGTAAGGGAATTAGGCCTCCCTGAGGATGTTAATGTGTGGAAGAAACTTTGGATATCAGTGTATAAGTTTATCAAGCAAGATAGACTCAGAAGTCTTTTGAGCAATCGGTTTAAATGCTTCATTGGCAAGCTTTTAAACTAGTCAATGGGGGAGGCACTGACAAGCAGCAGAAAAATCCCAGCCTCTCCCTACAAAACAGGGTACTAAATGAGAAAAAGACCAAGGTAGAACGGTCAGTGGGGGATGCTGCAACAGAAGGTAAGGCCATCAAAAAATGGAGAGCAATGAGTACCAATGCCTGTAGTCTAGGTAACAAGCTTCCTGAATTAGTGGCCTTGATGGAGGAGGAACATCTGGATATCGTAGCAGTCACAGAAACATGGTACACACAAAACCATGACTGGGACGAACATACCAGGATACACTATCTACAGGAGGGACAGGGAGGGTAAAGAGGGGAGGAGTAGTTCTTTACATAAGGGAAGGAATAAAGCAACAGAACAAAAAGGGTAAACAGGGAGGAGAAGAAGCACTGTGGGTAAATTTGGAGACTGGCAATGGCACCACAATCCGCACAGGTTAGAGACAGACCCCCTTCTCAGGGGAGGAAATGGACAAGGAAATGATAGAAAGTATACTTAGAATGGCAGAAAAAGGGGAGATATTGCTGATGGGTGATCTGAATATGCCAGATGTTAACTGGAGTGCAGTTGCAGCTGCCACTTCGAAGAGTGCAGTTATTCTAGATGCCCTACAGGGGGCATGCCTTAGACAACTAGTACTGGAGCCCACTCGAGAGGGAGCAATTTTAGACTTGATACTCTCAAATGGAGATGGAGAGAGGATCACAGATGTAAGTGGGTAGCCATCTGGGAACTAGCGACCATCGAACAGTATGGTTCACAATAAACACAGCAATAGAGTCAAGCCATACAAAGACAAAAGTACTGGACTTTAGGAGGGCTGACTTTGCCAAAATGGGTGAGTGCCTAAGGAATGCACTAGCAAATGGGCAGGAAGAGGGGTGGAAGAACAATGGGAATAATAAAACTGCCATCACAGAGGTAATGAGCCTTTGTGTGAAGCAAATAAACAAAACAAGGCGATGTAAGAAACCACTATGGTTCTCAAAGGAAGTGGCAGTGAAGGTTCAAGAGAAAAGAAAGCATTCAGGAAGTACAAGGAATCGCAGCAGGAGCAGGAACAGAGAACTGTATCAGTTAAAGCAAAAGGATGCTGGGAAGGCAGTCAGAACAGCAAAGGCCCAAACCGAGGAAAAGATAGCCAACTCAGTTAAGAAGGGGATAAAACCTTTATAGGTATATCAGGAGCAAAGGAAGACCAAGGGAGGGATAGTGAGGCTTAATAAAGGGAGGGAGGGTGGGCAGAGGGAGAATGCGAAAGGCAGAGATACTAAACAAATATTTTGCTCAGTATTTACAAAGGAAGAGGGGGAGGTACATAAAACAAACAGTAGTTGCACTCTGGATACAGAAGTTGATACCAGCCCATTTACAGAAGAAAGGGTTCTGAAAGAACTCTTAAAACTGAAGGTGGACAAAGCAATGGGGCCTGATGGGATTCATCCCAGAATTCTAAAAGAACTAAGGGTAGAACTAGTGACACCACTGACTACCCTCTTTAACAAATCATGGGAGGATGGGGTGGTACCCGAGGACTGGAGGAGGGCAGATGTGATTCCCCTTCACAAAAGTGGGAGCAAGGCAGAAGCAGGAAACTACAGACCTGTTAGTTTAACCTCAGTGATAGGATAAATGATGGAATCACTTCTAAAGGAAAGAATTGTCGAGTATCTAGAGGCCAGAGGGGCACAGGACCCTAGGCAGCATGGATTCACAGCGGGAAGGTCATGCCAGATGAATCTGATAGATTTCTTTGACTAGGTGACCAAAGTAGTAGATCAGGGAGGGGTTGTGGACATGGCCTACCTAAACTTTAGCAAGGCATTTGACACAGTCCCACACAAAAGATTAATATATAAGTTAGCCAGCCTGGAAGTGGGTCCCAAGATGACAGCCTGGGTAAAGAATTGGCTGGAGAATAGGACACAGAGAGTAATAGTAAATGGAGTCCACTCAGAAGAAAGGAGGGTTACTGAGGGGTACCGAGGTTCAGATAGGACCAGTCCTCCTCAATGTCTTTATAGCGACATTGCAGAAGGACTGGAAGGAAAAGTATGTCTCTTTGCAGATGACACTAAGATCTGCAACAGAGTTGATGCACAGGGTGGGGTGGAAAGGATGAGAAGGGACTTGGCAAGGTTAGAGGAATGGTCAAATGTATGGCAGCTTAGATTCAATGCTAAGAAGTGCAGGGTAATGCACCTGGGAAACAAAAGCCCAGGGGAAGAGTACACAATGGGGGGTGAGATACTAACAACAACAAAAATGGAAAGGGACCTGGGGGTAGTCATATCAGATGACCTAAAGTTGGCAAGCAATGTGAGAAGGCAGCAAGGAGGGCTGGGGAATACTGGGATGCATAGGGAGAGGCATCACCAGTAGAAAACAGGAAGTTATTATCCCTCTGTACAGACAGCTGGTGAGACCCCATCTGGAGTACTGTGTGCAGTTCTGGAGACCCAATCTCCGCAAAGACATAGACAGAATGGAAGCTGTCCAGAGGAGGGCAACTAAAATGGTGCAGGGTCTGCACCAGAGGACATGAAGAGAGACTTAAGGAGCTTAATATGTATAGCCTCGAGGAAAGGAGGAGAGGGGGAATGATAGAAACTTTCAAGTACCTCAAGGGAATCAACAAAGTCCAAGAGGGTAGCATCTTTCAAAAAAGAGGTGTGCAAGAACAAGAGGGACAATTTGAAGATAGAGGGGCGGCTCAGAGGTAATTTAAGGAAGTATTTTTCACAGAGAGGGTTGTGGATGCATGGGAATGGCCTTCCGGAGGAGGTTGTGGAGTCAAAATCAATGGTGGAATCTAAGCATGCATGGGATAGTCATAAGGCAATTCTGGGGGTGGGGGAATAGGCTGCTGGTTATCTAGGATCTGCAGCTTATCCAGTAGGTAGAGAAATGGGCAGACTGGGTGGGCCAAGCGGTCCATATCTGCTGTCAAATTCTATGTTTCTATGTTTCTATTAGTTCACTACAATATTATGCATAATATGTATTTGACACCAGCCAAACTCTGTAGATTTGGATCCTTGCATGCACCAACATGTAACAGGTGCAAGGTGGATATAGGGTCCCTTTATCACATGTTATGGTTGTGTCCACATATTAAGACATTTTGGCAATCCATTAATAACTCTTAAGACCCTATCCTTGGCTTGAGGGAACTGTTTGCACCTGAAGTTTGTCTAATAAATTATTTCCCAGTGGACACTGCAAAAAGCAGGAAAGCGCATATGACTCTTGTCACTGCAACTGCCAAGTTGACAATAATGAGGCACTGGATGGATGAAAATCCACCTCTAATATTGGAATGGTTTAGGGAATTTGTTTTGGCTTTACAGTTGGAAAGACATATAGCACTTGTACGAAATAGAGGCAAAACTTTTACCTCACTGTGGGGAAGCTTAGAGGCTATCTTGACCATATGGAAATCCTAACAAAAAGGGGCCACAGTGTATCTGTGGTTCTAATGGTAGTAATAGTGCATAGTCTTGGGGGTGGGATGGTGGTAGGTGGGTTTTCTTTTTCCTTTTCTTTTTCTTTAATATAAAATATGTGCCTGATGTTATCAGATGTATGAGTTTACTTGATATTGTTTACCTGGTACTGAAATATTAATAAAGCTTTTAAATAATAAAAAAAAAGAATTAGATTTGGACAGATACCTAGTTAATTCTCATCTGCCCTCCCTATCAGCAGGCCAACAAGCCCATCTAATTGTGCCTATCTCCCAGATGGAGTTGGAGAGGGTTATTAAAGACCTTTCCTCTGATAAGACTCCTGGGCCAGATGGATTTTCCCCCAATTTTTATAAAACATTTGTAAAACAATTATCCCCGGCCCTGTTACCCCTCTTTCAATACATTCTCTCAGGAACCAATGTAGACAAGTCCTTGTTTGAAGCATTGATTGTTCTTTTTCTCAAGCCTGATAAGAGTCCGGAGTGGACGTCAAGTTATAGACCGATTTCGCTCCTTAATCAGAATATCAAAATTCTGACCAAGATTCTGGCTGATAAAGAGAACAAAGTCCTCCCATCTCTTATAGGACTGGAGCAAGTTGGTTTCATGAAGGGGAGATCTTCAGTGGACCATCTACATACATTGGCCCATGTCTTCTCGGTCTCCAGAGATGCCAGTTTCCCTACGGTCTTGGTATCCCTGGATGCCGAGAAGGCATTTGACAGGGTTAACTGGAGCAATTTATTGCATACTCTATAAGCATTTGGTCCCCCTCTGAGTTTCAAAATTGGATTGGATCCCTGCACAAATCTCTAACTGCCCAGATTTCTAGTAATGGAGTAATTTCAAAACAGTTCCCTTTGTATTCTGGAATGAGACAGGGCTGCCTCCTATATCCCCTTCTTTTTAATTTATATCTGGAGCCTTTGATATGTAGATTGACAGATTCCCAGGAAGTCCAAGGTATTGTTATTCAAGACCAACTAATCAAAGTTTCTGCCTATGCAGATGACCTGCTGCTTCAGCTTTCCTACCCAGTAGAATCTATTCCACCAATGCTCAAGATTATTGATGAGTTCAGTAAAGTATCTAACTACAAGCTAAATGTGGTTAAAATGGTAGTTTACCTCCTTAATTATAAAATACAAAACGCCACTATTTGAGAATTTGGACTTTCATGGAAAGCTGATAACCTGCGATATTTAGGAATTATGCCTCTCTCCCCCCCATCTTATCTTCACCAATGCCTATTCAAGCACTTTCCCTTATCACACTGCACTGCCAATTTAGTGCCACTGCATTCAGTACCAATCATGCACCAGTGGCAATGCATGATAGGTGATCCCACAGGAAAAAAAAATCTCCCATCTAGTAAGTTACTTAAAGAAAATGCTATTGCTGTTCCTGCTCTGCTCGGGCAATGTGGAAGTAAATCCCGGACCTCCTATGCAACTTAACTCAGCATCAGATTTTGCAGCGGCTCCAGGTCTAAAAATGATGATGGTTAATATACTAAGCCTATCCAAAAAAACATGTCCAATTACAAGAATGGGCTGCACATACTAACCCCGACCTTATCATTATAACTGAGTCCTCGCTTAAAAAGACTATTTCTGACCAACAAATTACCCTTCCAGGGTACAAACACTTCAGGGCAGATAGGGAATCTAGAGGCGGGGGTGCAGTCATCTATGCCAAGACCAAGTACTCTGTCACCAACATCGACTTTAAAACTATAACCAAGGAACTTGAGCTTGTATCGATGAGGCTTCACCTCCCCTCATTGGAATGTGTTACCATTATAGGTGGTTATAGGCCTCCAACTGGCGGCTCTGAAATCCTTAACATACTGAAATCCCTAGTCTCTGCGGCTAACACAGAAACAATACTCCTTGGGGGATCTCAATTTGGATTGGCTTACCCCCAAATCACATCACCTTATATCTCTGTGTGATGAGCTTGGCCTTGTGCAACTGGTTAGTGAACCCACAAAAATCAATACCGTAAACACTGTCAATAGCACCCTCTTAGACATTATAATAACAACCCATCCTCATAAAATCTCACATACAGCAGTTTTCTACAATGATATGAGTGACCACAGGGTAGTTACATGTGTAAGATCCCAACCGAAGACCCGCCAACAGCCCACATTCATTACCAAATGATCCTTTCGCATACTCACTGCAGCAAACTTCCTCTCAGATTTAGGTAAGGTCAGTTGGCAAGATCTTTACCTCGCCAAAAATGTCAATGGGGCTGTCGCTGCTCTTAACGACAACCTCGTTAGTCTGGTAAATAACCATTTGCCCTTCATCAAAGTTCGAAGGCACAACAACTCCCATCCCTGGTTTAAGCATGATCTCAAGGTAGCACTAACAAGCCGTGATAAGATGTGGGTGAAAGCTAGGCATTCCAAAAGCCCCACAGATTGGCAGGCATTCAGAGCAGCCAGGAATGCCTGTGTATAAAGCATTCACACTGCTAAAGCAAATTACTACGTCTCTACCCTTAAACAGGCAAATGGAAACTCACACAAATTATGGAAAACACTTAAATCTATTGAAGGATGGCCTACTGCCCCCACCATTCCCAAGAAGATAATTACCAAATGCAGGGTGGTGGAAAGTAATCCTCTAATCCTTAAAGAACTAAACTCCCACTTTGTCACTGCTGGCCTAGCTTTTGGCTCTTCACCGTATGCTAGCCATGTTAAGAACCAACTTAGTACCCCACCTCCAACTTCCACTTCATCTTGTCCCTTCCAATTGAGTACACTCATCTATAAAGAGGTTGAAAACTTACTTCTCAATCTGGATACCAGCAAAAGTGCAGGTGACAATGGCCTTGAAACATTCTTCCTAAAACTAGGCCATGTCTATCTCACTGCCCCCATTCTCCATATCTTTAATCTCTCCATCACTTCCGCCATAGTACCCTCCTGCTGGAAATCAGCCCACATTATCCCCCTATCCAAGTCAGGAGACCCATGTGACTTAAATAACTACAGGCCCATCTCCATTTTGCCTATTCTCTCTAAAGTTCTCAAAAAACTAATCTACAACCAATTAAAAATGCATATTTAAGCCTATTCTCTCTTCAACCCATCACAATCCGGCTTCCGAACAAACCACAGTACCATCTCTGCACTGGCAAAAGTAACTAAAGAGTGAATTACTGGGTGGATGCCAAGAAAATTACTGGCACAATTTTCTTGGATCTCAGTAAAGCATTTGACACTGTTGATCATAATCTACTAGTCACTTGACTTACTAACTTAGGTGCCACTTCCTCCACTACTCAGTGGTTCACTAGCTATCTTACAGGGGAGGACCCAGAAAGTCAAGGCAGATGGTCTATTCTCTGCCCTCCTGCCAGTTGTCCAAGGAGTCCCCCAGGGCTCCATTCTAGGACCAGTCCTGTTCTCTGTTTATATTAATGACCTGGACTTTAATATAACTAACTCCAATCTGCACTTTTTCGCTGACGACACTGTACTGTATTCCTGCAGCTCAACTTTATCTGAAGTCAGGGACATGCTCCAAGCAGATTTTGCTCAGCTTGAAATCAATCTAATAAAAGCTAAGCTTCTCCTTAATGTGAAGAAAACCAAAGCAATGATTTTTTCTTGTACCCCCTTGAACACCCCTAATGAATTTATTGTTACCGCCCTACACGAGCCTTTAGAAGTGGTTACTAAATTCAAATACCTGGGGATGAGGATAGATAACAAGCTCTCTTTTCATGATCACATTGAGGACCTAGCTAAGAGGCTCAAAATCAGATTAGGTTTCTTCTTTAGAAATAGGTCTCTCTTCCCACTGGAGATGTGAAGCAGACTAGTCCAGGCCACATTCCTTCCCTTACTTGACTATGATGATTTAATCTACTTCTCTGCCACAGTATCAAGCCTAAGCAAGTTGGACACCCTCTACCACCGTGCATTGTGATTTATTACCAGCTCACCCTACCGTACGCACCATTGTGATTTGTATACAGCCTTTGGCTGGACTTCCCTCAACACCAGATGCCTGCTTCACCCCGGGGTATGGACTCTCAAATTGCTTTTGCAAAACCACCTAGTTACCTTGCATCGATTATCTGTGTTTCCCATAGCATGTATTCTCTCAAGAAATAAGATTTCATCCTGCTTGATGTTCCCAGAACTCATACTTCCTTTGGTAAAAGAGCTATCTCGTACACTCTGCCTACTATATGGAACCACCTCCAATCCACTCTCAAGCTAACTAGCATTATCCCAGTTAATTTCTTTAAAGTGCTAAGTACAAATAAAATAAAATATATTTGTAACTGCTTTTAAGCTATACTTAATTAGACATGTACCTTTTATGTTCCCTGACACTAGTCCTTTCTGTACCCAAACCTTGATCCTGCATATAGCATTCTGCGTCTACCACTATGTTTTCTTCACCTGCTCCTTCTCTTTCCCCCCATGACCGCTATTCTACATGCCAACTGCTTGTTACCTAGGCTAATATCCTCATCCTCCCAACCCTACCCACCTCTCTTATCCTGTCTCTCCTGCCAATGATATATACCTGTTGTTTATTTAATGCAGCTATCAATATTAAGCTTATATACCTTACCTTGTAGGGGATGGTACACTATGAACCTACTGTTCGGTTTCTATACATCCTACGTCTTTGCTTTTCTCAGTGTATTGCCGTCCATGGATTATGTGTGCATTCTTTACATTTTATAAATTTTGTTTGCTGAACCTTGTAATGTTCACTTGTTTGTATATGACTCAGGACCTCCTTCTGAATGAGCTTGCTCAATGGAGTTTTCCTGCAATAAACTTGAACTTGAAAAGCCCAGTCCGTCTCCAACATTTGAACCTAGACTCCCTTATTCACACGATCAGCCAGGACCTGAAAAGATGGTCCCTCATAACTATTTCCCTTTGGGGAAGAATTAATTTAGTCAAAATAAATGTCTTCCCCCACCTCTTTTACCCTCTTAATCTCCTGAATGTTTGGCTTCCACTTGTTTCATTTAGAAAAGTGCATAGTCTTATTACTGATTTCATTTGGGCCGGCAAAAAAACAAGACTAGCTTTTTATAAGTTGGCAGCTCCCAAACTGAAGGGTGGATTGAGATTACCCCACATAGGTTTTTACTGCTGGGCTAGTTACGCCAATAAATATCTAAGGTGGATGACTACCGAGCTGGCTAAAGCTTCTCTTTCTTTTTGCCCTGTTTGACTCAACACTGAACTGAATCTGATTAAGCAACAGGGTCTTTCCCTGCTGCACTTCTTTTTACCAAACTGATTTCATTGCCCGCTCAACTAAAAGCTTCCCTGATTGCTACATCTGTCAGAGTACACTCCCAGTTACGCTTATTCTTAAAATATGCCCATTTAAGAGATCTTGCTCAAACCTTGAAGTATAACCCCAATCTCCAGATAGAGGGCAAACCTCTTCCTGCTGGATGGTTTGGAAATTGACAGCTTTCTTATTTTGTATCAGAAGCTGGAAACTAGCTCTCTTCCCCAGAAAATCTTTGTAAAGCTAATATCCCGGTCACTCAGATATTCCAAGTTTATCAGTTACATCACCTTCTGATCTAGGTTATAGGAGCCACTCCTACACAGTCTTTGAAATTTTCTTTTCTTACAGATTTAAATCCTTTAACAGGTCTTCCCCGGGCAGTATCCAACATATACAGCATCCTGTTTGAATGGACGTGCCCTGAGAGTTTCTGCCCTTTACATATTGGTCCCCCCTTTTTCCTGGAAACATTTTTAACTGGCCTCAGTTATGGCAAAGCTGCCATAAATTCCTCTCCCAGGATAGACTTAGACTTATGCAGTTCCACATACTGCATAATCTTTACTATTCCCCTCAAAAACTTGTCAACATGGGTTGAGTATCTTCTTCTACCTGCATTCAATATTCACAAGAAGAAGACAATCTGCTCCACATTTTTTGGACTTGCCCAAAAATAATCCCATTGTGGGCCCTGATCAAGAATAGAGTAGACCCTCTCCTTGGCCTGAGTGAATTATTAATTCCGGACATATGCATATTGGGAGACTACTCTTCCATTCCTGAACTTAACCGTAAATATCATACAGCAATGATTTCTTCTTCTGTGAAAAAACTGGTGTTAAAGCAATGGAAAGATGATTTGGATATTTCCTATATGGAATGGCTACAGGAACTCCTGACAAATCTAAGAACTGAAAAATCCATTGCCAGCCTTCATATTAGAGTCAAGAAATTTAACAGAATATGGGGCCCACTGCAAACCCTATATACTTTACAATCTCTAGTCAAAGTCAACTATCTCTCTACAAGCTGTGGTTTTATCACTTTGCTCTGTGCAGGGTGGTTAGTAGGGAGGATGTTTTTGGGAGGGGGAAGAGGGAGGCATAGGTGGGAAGATAGATCTTGTATTTACATGACTGTTACATTGTACTTAGCTGTTATGTTTAAGATCTATTCTCTGTATTAACAAAAACCTTAATAAAATTTGAATTGAAAAAGAAAGTGAACAAAAAATAAAATGTTCTTGTTTTTTTTGCTAATTAGATTGTAAAAAGTCTGTAAGATATCTATAAATGAAACACCGCTCATTTTGTAGATCATTTTGTGCTCAACAATTTTCATGCTCACAGAGCCATGCTATCTTTTTTCATTTTAGTTATTCCCATTTGAATATGGTTAGTACTGCTTTTGAGGCCGAACATTCGGAATGAATTCGGAAGAGATTTGTGACATAGTAACTGTGTGTATACATGAGTAACTTTATGTATAAATACATTTATACACACAGTGACTCAGATAAATGGATTTATCACACTCTGTTTATCTCCACATCTATTGCATAAATATTATATATATATATATATACATATAAAGTATATCTAGCTATCTATATATATGTGTGTTTGTGTGTGTGTATGTATATATATATATATATATATATATATATATATATATATATAGTAGTAGCTGTAGTGCTTCCATAGTTAGGGTTGAGGAACCTAAAATGTTGCACCTTAATAACTTTGCAACCATTCAATGGATTTGCCTGAAATTTGGAATACAAGATTAAGAACCATATATCTTGGGATCAGCCAACTTTTGTACTGTTTGGATGTATGGCTGTGGAGTTATTAACTGTGATCTGCATGCATGTTTACGTTTTTTTGGAATTCTTTGCTCACAGAAACATAGAAACATAGACTTCGACGGCAGATAAGGACCACTTGGCCCACCCAGTCTGCCCATTTCCCTTCCTATTGGATAAGCTGCAGATTCTAGTTAACCAACAACCTGCAACACCCCCTATAATTGCCTTATGTCTGTCCCATGCATGTTTGAATTCCCCCACTGTTTTAGACCTCACAACCTCTCCAGAAAGGCGGTTCCATGCATCCACCACTCTTTCCATGAAAAATAATTTCCTCACATTACCCCTAAGCCGTCCCCCCTCTAACTTTAAATTTTGCCCCCTTGTTCTTACACTTCTCTTTTTCTGAAATATGCTACCCTCCTGGACTTTGTTGATCCCCTTGAGGTACTTAAAAGTTTCTGTCATGTCCCCCCATCCCTCCTTTCATCAAGGGTATATATATTAAGCTCTCTCTCAGTCTCTCTTCGTATGGTTTCTGATGTAGACCCTGCACCATTTTAGTTCCCTCCTCTGGACTGCTTCCATGCTGTCTATGTCCTTGCATAGATGAGGTCTGCAAAACTGCATGCAGTACTCTAGATGGGATCTCACCAGCTGTCTGTACAGAGGGATAACCACTTCCCTTTTTCTACTTGTGATACCCTCCCTATGTATCCCAGTATCCGCCTGGCTCTCCTTACTGACTTCTCACATTGCTTACCCACCTTTAGGTCATCTGATATGACTACACCCAGATCTCTTTCCATTATTGTTATCGTTAGTACCTCCCCTGCAATTGTGTACTCTTCTCCTGAATTTTTATTTCCCAGGTGCATTACTTTGCACTTCTTTGCATTGAATCTAAGTTGCCATATGTCTGACCATTCCTCCAACTTTGCCAAGTCCCTTCTCATCCTTTCTACCCCCCCATGTATCAACTCTGTTACAGATCCATGTGTCATCCACAAAGAAGCATACCTTTCCCTCCAGACCCTCTGCAATGTCACCTATAAAGACATTAAAGAGGACTGGACCCAGTACTGAGCCCTGAGGTACTCCACTAGTAACCCCCATTTCTTCAGAATGTGTTCCATTCATTATTATCTTCTGTGTCCTGTTGTGCAGCCAAGGCTACCATCCTGGGGCCTACCTCCCAGGCTGGCTAACTTGATTATTCTTTGTGTGGGACTGTAATAAATGCCTTGATAAAGTCTAGGTAGGCCATATCCACAGCCCCTCCCTGGTCTATTACTTTGGTCACCCAGTCAAAGAAATTGATTAGATTCATCTGACATGAGCTTTCTGCTGTGAATCCATGCTGCTTTAGGTCCTGTGCCCCGCTGGCCTCTAGGTACTCAACAATTCTTTCTTTCAGAAGTGATTCCATCATTTTCCACACCACTGAGGTCAAACTTACAGGTCTGTAGTTTCCTGCTTCTGCCTTGCTCCCACTTTTGTGAAGGGGAATCACATCTGCTCTCCTCCAGTCCTCAGGTACCACCCCATCTTCCCATGATTTGTTAAAAAGTGTGGCTAGTGGTGTCACTCTGTCCTCCCTTAGCTCTTTTAGGATTCTAGGGTGAATCCCATCAGGCCCCATTGCTTTGTCCACCTTGAGTTTTAGGAGTTCTTTCAGTACTCTTTCTTTTGTAAATGGACTGGTGTCAACCCCACTATACAGAGTGCTTCTACTGTTTGGTTTAGGTAACTCCTCCTCTTCTTCTTTTGTGAATACTAAGCAAAAGTATTCATTCAGTATCTCTGTCTTTTCACTGCCTCCCTCTGCCCACCTCACCTCTCCTTTATTAATCTTCACTATACCTCCCTTAACCTTTCTATGCTCCCTAATGTACCTATAAAAGGTTTTAACCCCCTTCTTAACTGAGTTGGCTGTCTTTTCCTTGTTTTGGGCCTTTGCTTTTCTGACTCACTTCCCCACTTCTTTCTGCTTTAATTGATACAGTTCCCTATCATACTCCGTCTGTGATTCCTTATACTTTTTGAATGCAGTCTTTTTTTCCTTAACCTTCCCTGACACCTCTTTTGAGAGCCATAGTGTTTTTTTATTCTGCTTTGTTTTCTTTATTTGTTTCACACAAAGGCTTATTGCCTCCATGATGGCAGTTTTGATTTTTCTCCATTGTTCTTCCACACCTCCTTTCTGGCCATTTGCTAATGCATTCCTCAGGTATTCATCCCTTATGCCAAAGTCAGCCCTTCTAAAGTCCAGTATCCTTGTCTTTGTATGGCTTGTCTCCATGGTTGTGTTTATTGTGAAGCACACTGTGCAGTGGTCGCTTGTTCCCAGATGTCTACTGACTTCTAAATTTGTGATCCTCTCTCCATTTGAGAGTACCAGGTCTAATACTGCTCCCTCCCGAGTGGGTCCCACCACTAGCTGTCTAAGGCATGCTCCCTGTAGGGCATTGAAAATGACTCTGCTCTTGGATGTGGCTGCAGTCTATCTCGCCCAGTTAACATCTGGCATATTTAGGTCCCCCATCAACAGTAACTCCCCTTTTTCAGCCATTTTCAGAATGCCCTCTATCATTTTCTTGTCCATTTCTTCCCCTTGAGACGGGGGTCTGTATATAACCCCTGTGCGGACTGTGATGCCCTTCCCTGTCTCCAAGGTGACCAAGAGTTCCTCTTGTCCTCCCCTTTTACTTTTTTAGTTCTGCAGCTTTGATCCCTTCCCTTATGTAGAGAGCTACTCCACCTCCTCTTTTACCCTCCCTGTCCCTTCTGTAGATTGTGTACCCTGGTATGTTGACATCCCAGTCATGGTTCCCTGTGTACCATGTTTCCATGACTGCCACAATATCCAAGTGTTCCTCTTCCATCAGGGCTACTAGCTCTGGAAGTTTGTTTCCAAGACTATGGCTATTGGTACTCATTGCCCTCCATTTAATGTTGGCTTTATCCTTTTGAAGGAACAATGACCCCAACGCACACCCTGGTGCAACTTGGTGGGGACGGGGTTGGTGTGGAGTGCAAGGGATGGCAACCCTAACTCTGAATTTCCTTGCTTTTGTTACTGTGGAACAACCCTAACTGATGCTTTAAACTGAGTTTTTTGCAATGAATTTCCCTTCTTTTTGAGAATGTGCACTACAAATAGTGAATGGAGTGTGGTGGTGGGAGCGTGGGGCCCCAAGCGATTATTTGTCATTTCGCTGCACAAAAACTGTATGTCCAACTGAAACAAAAATTAGTAAATGAAGACATGTACTATGACACACCATGTGTACAGAATTGTGTGTACATCCATTCAATGATCTCACAGTGCCATGAGAAAACAATGTAACATACATAATTCAGCAATCATAAGTGCCAGTGACCCAAAAATTGGCACAGTGAAAGATGAACTATAATTCTTTGTACATTCTAAATGACAGGCAAATTGGACACATGGTTCAAAAGTTATTGAAGCATAATGAATCAAATTTCCATTAATCGGAGAGGCATAATTTTGCACCTGTTAATGTTTTACACATGAAAGCACTGCTAGGCACCTCTGAGCCACTAGGGCTACCTACACTATAAATTTAAAGGCAATAGCACCATGCAGAATGCTATGCACAAAACGTTAACTGTATTATGCAGTATTTCTGCAGCATGTGAAAAGACCAAACTGAGTCAGAGATATTCAATTTTTATGTTTCTGTACCTTTAAGAAGTTTTCCACCACTTAATGGCAGAAACTGCATCCAAAAATGCACTAAAATGGACGACTGCGAAGCGTGCCAAATTCAAATGGCCATAACTCTGGAACGGAACAACATTTTTTCACCAAACAAAAACCGGCATGTTCTTTGAATAACGGTCTTTCTGTCTGCCAAGATTAAGACCAATCAACCACACATAATGTTTTGCACTGCTCTATGCAAATGCAAAAACACAAACAGTAATGTTAATGCAAACAGCGATGGAAACAGTGAGGTAAAATAAAATAGTAATGCAAGCTGTAAGGCAAACGCAAGCTCAAACAGTAATGCACATGGTGACGCAAACATAAAAGATAACACAAATGGTAAGAGAAATGCAAACGTTAATGAAAACAGAAATGGTAATGCAAACGGTAATGCAAATGGCAACAGAAATGCAAACAGTAATGAAAAAGCAAACGGTAACACAAACACAAACAGAAATGGTAATGTCAATGGCAATGCAGAAGGAAACAGTAATGCAATTTATAATGGAAATGCTAACAAAAATGCAAATGCTAAGGCCAACAGAAACACAAATGATGAACATGCAAACAGTAATGGTAACCCAATTGGAAATGCAAATGTTTATGGTAACACCAATGATGACGCCAAAGGGAACAGTAACACAAATGGAAATGCAAGCACGTACACAAACACAAATGGTAATGTGCACAGTCATGGTAACGAAATTGGAAATGCAAACACTTATGGTAACACCAACAATGAAGCCTAAGGAAACACAAATGGAAATGCAAACAGAAGCGCATAAGCAAACGCAAATGGTACTGCACATGGTGATGCAAAAGGAAACACAAACAAAAATAGTAATGGAAATGCAAATGGTAGCAGTAACGCAAAATGCAAATGCAAAGAGTAACACACAAGGTGATGTAAATGGAAACAATAACACATCCATTATGGAAAAGGCAATCGGAAATGCTAACTATAACAGAAATGCAAACGCACACACTTTTTTCCCCATAGGGTGCATTCCGAAGTGCAGTGAATACAAACAATATATGCATAATAATGGCCCTCGGAGCAGAAAATGAACACTTGGAATACTAAATATATTATATCTCAGGAACCGTACGACATAGAAAAAAATTAAAATCCCATATTATTTATGACTTTCCAGGCTAGTTTTGCAATGAGCCCCAATTTGGGTGGCTAAGCATTTTTCTGACAGAAAGTCCGTATCTCGAAACATTTTTGAGATTTGGGCCTCAAAAGGAGCAGTGAATGCTGTAATGTTAGCCTATGGGAAAAACTGTCAACTTCGGAGTGTTGTAACTTTGCAGTCCTCTAATATTTTGTCACTAAACTACCAAAAAGGCAAATCTGTGGGATCTTGGCTTTCTTCCCTCCAAATTTCAGCCCAAAAGACCAAACTGTTCTTTTGCAGCAGGGTGGCAAAGTTTTCCTATTGTTTTAGGCATAGTGTTGGAAAGCAGTGTCGTGATTTGCAATACTTTCACAAAAAAATCTCGAAAGTGTAGATTGTGCGACACTACTTTGAGGCACAACTGTTTACAAAAAATGTAAAAATAAAACATATTTCTGGGGTGTTTAACCCCCCCAAAAAACATGGCTAGCATCCTCAGGGCTCGACTAGGTGAACACAGCAAGAATTGTGTCCCTAGAGGGTCCCGAATTTAAATACCAAGCATTTCTGTGACCACCAACTGAAAACAAGATGGCAGATTTGTGACACTACAAGGGTCATTTGCAACACTAAAAACTGCATTTGCGACAATTTTGAACTTTTTGTTAAATTTTTCTTTTGACTGTAATGGGAAACTTGCTTTTTGAATAACTTCTGAACCATTTAATATTTTTTCACAAAATCTTTGAAAGACACATCTGGGACCCCATCTGCATGTTCTCTAAAAGTTTAAGACCAGTTGCACAGACCGTGCGACCTGCAGGTGTGAGCAAAGAATGCACAGAAAATGCATAATTTGTGCATATTTCGGCACTCTGTACCTCCACTACCACACATCCAACCATAACAATACTTAGCAGATGCAGATATCTATGGCACCAGACTGTGCACACCAAATATCAGACAAATCTGTCATACAGTGGCAAAATTATTAAGCTGACAGATTTCAGATTTAACCTTAAATGGGGTACGCAACCCTAACTATAGTGGCACTTCTATGCCATGATATATATATATATATATATATATATATATATATATATACACACACATATATATATATATTTATATATATATATATATATATATATATATATATATATATATGTATATGTAACGTAGTGCTATCATAGGGTTGAGTAGCACTTTTAAGGTTAAAGGGTAACATTTTGCACTTAATAACTTTGCCACAATTTAATAGATTTGCCTGGAATTTGGTAGAAACAATTGAGCATGATAGATCTTGGGATCTGCCAACTTTTGTTCCGGTCAGATATACAGCTGCAGAGTTATTAAGCAACAATGAAGTGTGCAATTACACTTTTTGGTGAATTCTTTGCTGTCGCCTACAGGTTGCACGGTTTGTGCGGCCACTCTGAAAACTTCAGTGGATGTGCGACTGGAGTGCCAAATGTGCCGTTTGAAGATTTCATGAAAAAATATTGAACGGTTCAAAAGTTTTCCAAAAAACAAGTCCCTATTATAAGTCAATGGGAAAAGTTAATAAAAAGTTCAGCACTTTCGCAAATGCACTTTTTAGTGTCTCAAATAGCCCTAGTAGTGTCACAAATCTGCAATTTTGTTTTCAGGTGGTGATCAGAAAAATGCTTGGCATTTAAATTTGGGACCCTCTAGGGACACAATTCTTTCTGTGTTCACCTAGTCGGGTCCTGAGGATGCTAGCCATGTCTTTATTTTGGGGTAAAACACCCCAGAAATATGTTTTTCAAATTTCTGGGACCAGTAGTGTCCAAAGTAGTGTCGCAAGCATGACACTTTCACACTTTTTGTGAAAATTGCCACAAATTGTGACACTACTTTTTCAGACTTGGCCAAAATGACAGGAATTTTTTGCCACCCTGCTGCGAAAGAATGGTTTGGCCAATTGAGCTGCAATTTGGAGGGAAGGCAGCCAACGTTTCACAGATGTGCCTTTAGGTGGTTTAGTGAAAAAATATTGCATGGTTGCCAAGTTACGGTACTCCAAATTTGCCATTTTTCCCCATAGACTAACATGGTGCATACGCCACACCTTTTGGGGCTCGTGTCTTGAAAACGATGCGAGATACAGATTTTTTGTTGCGAGATAGGGCTATATGATACCAAAAACCAAGCCAAGAAAATCATGATTATTATTAAATTTAAATTTGTTTCTACATCGTGTGGTTGCTGATATATTAGCAATTAAGTACTTCCAATGCTCGTTTTAAGCTTCGATCCCCATTACAATGCATACATTCTTTGTACACACAGGGTGGGATATTCAGAAGGGTTGAAAATGGTGCAACACAGTTGCACCATGCGCAACCCACTGATGCGCCCCGGCACGATATTCAAAGGGGGAATGAGCCTGGCAAAAATTCTGATGCACAGGAGCTCATCAGTAATGTATGCGGCACAGGTATTGGGTGTGCCAATGCATACGCTGCACATCCTGATATTCAGCCTGGGATGTGCTGAGCTCATGCATGCACAACCCCTACCTGCACTGCACACAGGTGAGCCCAAAAAAACAGGGGCAACAGCTGGCCACCCACAGGTGAGCTGCCGTATTGCAGGGAGCAACATGGAAGCTGCCACCTATGGGTGGCCACCTGAACTCTGGTGGCACCTTCACAGTGGTGCCCCCCCATGCCTGATCATGGGCATATGTAGGAAAATAATAGTCCCATAACTCTGGTGGTCCAGTGGACAGCATGCAGCCTGATCGCAGGCATTAGTAGAACAATAATAGTCCTAGGTCCTAAAAAATTGCTTTTTTTTCTCAGAAGAAGCCAGAAGGGGAAGGAAACATATTCAATTCAGTGCTTTACAGTAACTGGTAATTGCTATTTTTCTTTTAAACTTAGATTGTGGGCTTTTAGTGACCCTGTAATTTATTTGCTGTCTTTACTTAGAATTGTTTTTGGTCTTTTGAAAATGTAAAACGTAGTGGTGGTGTATTTCTTTGCCATCTTTAATAGCTGCAAATTTAGTCTTGGCTTGTCTAACTTGCCCTGTAGTTTGGGTGAGAGGTGTTAATTGTCTGGCCTCTGACCTCAGCTACATGATAACTGAAGGTGGGACTTAGTCAGAGTTGAGGTAGCAAGTGAGTTTTCTTTTCTCAGAAGAAGCCAGAAGGGGAAGTAAACATATTCAGTTCAGTGCTTTACAGTAACTGGTAATTGCTATTTTTCTTTTACATTTAGATTGTGGGCTTTTAGTGACACTGTAATTTATTTGCTGTCTTTACTTAGAATTGTTTTTGGGCTGTTGAAAATTTAAAACATAGAGGTGGTGTATTTCTTTGCTGTCTTTAATTGCCGCACATGTTTGCTCCTCCCCTTCCCCTAACTCTTAATTATATGCCCTGCTAAATCTGATGAACAGGAGCTAAACACAGGGGATAGTAAAGGGCGTGGAGTAGGAGGGGCATAAGGGGGAAGAAGCCCACCCTCAGCACAGCAAGTGTTTTGACTCATTTATTTATTTATTGGTTTATTTTCTTTTTTTTAAAAAGAAAAGTATCTGAGGATCAGTGGCAGGATTTTTAGGACAGTAAATTAATAAAAAGGGACCTAGGAGAACTTCAGTAACAGACAAGTAGTGGAATTGCAGTATAATGTGGGGAGTGGTGCAATGCAGTGGCTTTGGGGCAGCCATATTCAGGCAGACCTTCTGGACACTGAAGTGCTGCCCTATCTGCATGCATCTCTCTGGACTGTGGGAAGAGGTAGCCAGACTCAGAGCAGAAGTAAACTGGGTCAGGAGTACCATCACCCCTATCCAGAGGCCACCCAGTCCAATGCAACTGCCTCAAAGGATACTGAGAACGAGGAACACTTGGATGACAGTGAGCTCAGGGAGGGTTAGAGTGGTCAGGCAGAGGCACATCCCAGATCCTATTCCACTCAAGAACTCATGCCACACTGGAAAATGAGGACAACAAAATAGAGGTACCCAGAGAAGTGAGAGGAAAGGATGTGGATGTTAGCCAAGGAGGTGATCTTAACGGGGAGAGCAGTGGACTCCAGAGGAGGAGGAGGAAGTGAATTCTGGTGGGGGACTCCATCATAACAGGACTCCAGCTAGGAACACAGGATGGGAAGGACAGGGAGGTGAGGTGCCTAACAGGTGCCAAGTCATGGAGGGATGGAAGGAAGATCATGGGGATCACTGAGAAGGCAAGACGGGAGAGTGAGCTGGATGTCATTATCTACCTAGATACTAATGACTTGGCAAATGGGGAGCCAAAGGAAGTTCAGGAAGGGTTTAGGAAATTGGGGAGGGGTCTCAAGCAAGTAGCTACTTCTGTCACTTTCTCAGAAGTACTACCTGTGAGAGGCAAGGAAGAGCATAGGGGTGCATGCACCAGGAACTTTAACTCATGGTTGAAGAACTGCTGCTGTGAGGAAGGGTTTGGATTCATTGGTGACTGGGGACTCACCTGAAGGGATGGAGGTTTGTTCAAGCCTGACGGCCTGCATCCATTCTGGAGGGGAATGCAAGCACTCAATGATAAGTTTAAATGCTACACTGACAAGCATTTAAACTAGCAAAGTGGGTGGCAGGCCAGCAAGGAGGGTACCCACTTGCTCACCCCCCACAGCTAGCAGTGGAACCAGTGAACTGGAGGAGTGGCTATCTCTACAAAGCAGTGTGCAAAAGATGGAGATTAGAGCCCAAGAGGTGGATCGGCAGAAAAAGGGCAAAATTCAGCTGAAGGGCAGACAGCTAGGAGAACCATGGATAAAGGACAACCAAGAAAGGGGCTGGAGTAGAACAGCAAAACAGTCTAGGGAGGTCAAATCATGGAAAGCCATGTGTGCCAATGCCAGAAGCCTTAGCAACAAGATGGACGATCTGGAGGCTGTCATGGTGCAGTCAGATCTGGACATTGTGGCCATCACTGAAACCTGATGTAATGATAACCACGACTGGGAGATGGCTATACTGGCTACAACATATTCAGAAGAGACAGGACAGGTAGAAAGGGAGGGGAAGTGGCACGGTGTGTGAAAAATGACATAAGGGCCACAGAGATCCAGGAGGAACAAAATGGGGGAGAGATACTGTGGGTTAAGCTGGAAAGAAAAATGGGGCCAGACATCTGCACAGGTGTGGTCTATAGACCACCAGCCCAGGAGGAAGAAACAGATAGGGAGCTGATGCTAGCCATCCAAAGGATGGCAGACAAGGGTGAGGTAGTACTGGTTGGAGACTTCAATATTCCAGACGTGGGCTAGAGCATCCCAGCAGCAGCATCAACTAGGAGCAGATTTATCCTGGACTCCCTTCAGAGTGCCTTCCTCAAGCAACTGGTCATGGAACCAACTCAGCTGAAGGCAATACTAGACCTTGTGCTCACAAACAGGGACAGTGTGATGGGAGTAACAGTGGGGGAGTACCTGAGGAACAGTGACCACCAGCCATTGTGGTTTGAAATCACAGAAAGAGCAGAACCAAACCACACAAAAACACGTATCCTGGATTTTAGGGGGGCAGACTTTGGGAAAATGGGAAGATACTTGAAAGAGGCATTAAGGGGAATGGGGCAGGAATCAGGGGTTGAGGAACAGTGGGCAATATTTAAAATAGGGATTACAAGAGCAACAGAATTATGCATTAAGCAGGCTAGCAAAAGGAAAAGGAAGAGGATACCATTATGGTTTTCAAAAGAGGTAGCAAAGAAAGTGAAAGCCAAAAAGATTGCATTCAGGCAATACAAAAAGACACAGGCAGAAGGGGATAGGGAGAAGCACCAGGAGAAGCAAAGTGAGGCAGGGAGGTTGGTAAGAGAAGCCAAAGCTCAGACAGGAAGAACACATTGCAAAATCAGTGGGTAGAGGGGACAAAACCATTTACAGGTACATAAGTGAAAAAAGAAAGGCAAAGGGAGGGGTAGTGAGACTGAAGAGGGAGGATGGGGGCCATGTGGAGGATGACAACAGTAAGCTGACATACTGAAAAGGTATTTCTGCTCAGTCTTTACTGAGGAAGAGGAGGGTAATGGGTCTGAAGGGAGTACAAGGGGTGAGAATGGTGCAGAAATGGACACAAGTCCCTTTACTCAAGAAAGGGTCCCGAAGGAACTGGAAGTAATAAGAATTGATAGAGCAATGTGGCCATATGGGATGCACCCTAGGGTCCTTAAAGAGCTAAGAGAGGTGGTGGCTGAACCTCTAGCTATCCTGTTTTGCTGATCACTGGAAACACGGGAGGTTCCCAAAGACTGGAGGACAGCAGATGTAGTCCCCTTATACAAAAGTGGGAACAAAGAGGAAGCGGGAAACTACAGACCATTCAGCCTCACCTTGGTAGTGGGGAAGATCATGGAAGCACTACTGAAGGAGAGACTGGTGGAACATCTGGTTGTCAATGGACTACAGGACCCAAGGCAGAATGGTTTCACCAGGGGGTGGTCATGTCAGACCAACCTCATTGAATTTTTTGACTGGGAGACTAGAGAGGTGGATTGGAGAGGGCAGTGGACATGGCCTATCTGGACTTCAACAAGGCCTTTGACACTGTGCCACAGAGAAGACTATAACACAAACTGGGGAATATGGGTGTGGGCAGGACAGTAATGTGGTGGGTAGGTAACTGGCTGGGCAGCAGAACACAGAGGGCAGTGGTCAATGGCTATCACTCCACAGAGGGAAGATTGATTCATAGGGTACCACAGGGATCAGTGCTTGGACCGGTCCTATTCACCATCAGTGACATTGCACAGGAGGCTTGTCTGACTGTCCTGTAGCTGGGTGAAGGGTGTTAATTGTCTGGCCTCTGACCTCAGCTACGTGATAACTGGAGGTGGGGCTTAGTCAGAGTTAAAGTAGCAAACAGAGGTTGATTTTCTGAGAAGAAGCCAGAAGGAGAAGGAAGGAATAATATTCAATTCAGTGCTTTAGAGTAACTGGTAATTGGTATTTTTCTTTTAAACTTAGATTGTGGGCTTGTAGTGACACTATACTTTCTTTCTTTGTTGTCTTTACTTATAATTGTTTTTGGGCTGTTGAAAATTTAAAACATAGTGGTGGTGTAATTCTGTGCTGTCTTTAATTGCTGCAAATTTTCGCCCCCCCTCCTTCCCCAACTCTTAATTATATGCCCTGATAAATCTGATTGACAGGAGGCTAAACACAGGGTATAGTAAGAGGTGTGAAGTAGGAGGGCATAAGGGAAGAAGCCCACCCTCAGCATGACAAGTGTTTTGACTCATTTATTTATTGGTTTCTTTTCCTTAAAAAAATATCTGAGGATCAGTTACAGGATTTTAGTACTGTAAATTAATAAAAAGAGAACTAAGAGAGTTTCAGTAGCAGACAAGTTGTGGAATTGCAGTATAATGTGGGGAGTGGTGCAATGCAGTGGCTGTGGTGCAGCCATATTCAGGCAGACCTTCTGGACACTGAAGTAATGCCCTATCTGCATGCATCTGTCTGGACTGCGGGATGAGGTAACCAGACTCAGAGCGGAAGTAAACTGGGTCAGGAGTACCATCACCCCTATCCAGGGACCACCCAGTCCAATGCAGCTGCCTCAAAGGATGCCGAGAATGAGGAGCACTTGGATGACAGTGGGCTCAGGGAGGGTTTGAGCAGTCAGGCAGAGGCACATCCCAGATCCTATTCCTCTCAAGAACTCATATGCCACACTGGCAAATGAGGACAACCAAATAGAGGTACCCAGAGAAGTGGAAGGAAAGGATGTGGAGGTTAGCCAAGGAGGTGACCTCAGTGGGGAAAGCAGTGGACCCCAGAGGAGGAGGAAGTGAATCCTGGTGGGGGACTCCATCATAATAGGGATCCAGCTAGGAACACACGAGGGAGAGGACAGGGAGGTGAGGTGCCTACCAGGTGCCAGGGCATGGAGGGATGGAAGGAAGATACTGGGGATCACTGGGAAGGCAAGACAGGAGGGTGAGCTGGATGTCATTATCCACCTAGGTACTAATGACTTGGCAAATGGGGAGCCAAAGGAAGTTCAGGAAGAGTTTAGGAAACTGGGGAGGGGTCTCAAGCAAGTAGCTACTTCTGTCACTTTCTCAGAAGTACTACCTGTGAGAGGCAAGGGAGAGCATAGGAGTGCATGCACCAGGAACTTTAACTCATGGTTGAAGAACTGGTGCTGTGAGGAAGGGTTTGGATTCATTGGTGACTGGGGACCCACCTAGAGGGATGGAGGTTTGTTCAAGCCTGACGGCCTGCATCCATCCTGGAGGGGCAACCAAGTACTCAATGATAACTTTAAATGCTACATTGACAAGCATTTAAACTAGCAAAGTGGGGTGGCAGGCCAGCAAGGAGGGTACCTACTTGCTCACCCCCCCAGCTAGCAGTGGAACCAGTGAACCAGAGGAGTGGCTATCTCTGCAAAGCGTGTGCAAAAGATGGAGATTAGTGTCCAAAGGTGGATAAGCAGAAAAGGTGCAAAATTCAGCAGAAGGGCAGACAGCAAGGAGAACCAGGGATAAATGACAACCAAGGAAGGAGCTGGAGTAGAACAGTGAAGCAGACTAGGGAGGTCAAATCATGGAAAGCCATGTGTGCAAATGCCAGGAGCCTTAGCAACAAGATGGAAGATCTGAAGGCTGTCATGGTACAGTCAGACTTGGACATTGTGGCCATCACTGAAACCTGGTGTAATGATAACCATGACTGGGAGATGGCCATACCTGGCTACAACATATTCAGAAGAGACAGAGCAGGCAGGAAGGGAGGAGGAGTGGCACTGTATGTGAAAAATGACATAAGGGCCACAGAGATCCAGGAGGAACAAAATGGGGGAGAGATACTGTGGGTTAAGCTAGAAAGGAAAATGGGGCCAGCCATCCGCACAGGTGTGGTCTATAGACCACCAGCCCAGAAGGAAGAAACAGATAGGGAGCTGATGCTAGCCATCCAAAGGATGGCAGACAAGGGTGAGGTAGTACTGGTTGGAGACTTCAATATTCCAGACGTGGACTGGAGCATCCCAGCAGCAGCATCAACTAGGAGCAGATTTATCCTGGACTCCCTTCAGGGTGCCTTCTTCAAGCAACTGGTCATGGAACCAACTCAGCAGAAGGCAATACTGGACCTTCTGCTCACAAACAGGGACAGTGTGATGGGGGTAACAGTAGGGGAGCACCTGGGTAACAGTGACCACCAGTCATTATGGTTTGAAATCACAGAAAGAGCAGAACCAAACCACACAAAAACACTTATCCTGGATTTTAGGGGGGCAGACTTTGGGAAAATGGGGAAATACTTGAAAGAGGCATTAAGGGAATGGGACAGGAATCAGGGTTGAGGAACAGTGGGCAGTATTTAAATGGGGATTATAAGAACAACAGAATTATGCATTAAGCAGGTTAGCAAGAGGAAAAGGAAGAGGAGACCATTGTGGTTTCAAAGAGGTAGCAAAGAAAGTGAAAGCCAAAAGATAGCATTCAGGCAATACAAAAGACACAGGCAGAAGGGGATAGGGAGAAGTACCAGGAGAAACAAAGGAGGCAGGAAGTCAGTAAGGAAGCCAAAGCTCAGACAGAAGAACACATTGCAAAATCAGTGGTTAAAGGGACAAAACCTTTACAGGTACATAAGTGAAAAAGAAAGACAAAGGGAGGGATAGTGAGACTGAAGGGGAGGATGGGAGTCACGTGGAGGATGACAACAGTAAAGCTGACATATTGAACAGGTATTTCTGCTCAGTCTTTACTAAGGAAGAGGGGTAATGGGTCTGAAGGGAGTACAAGGGGTGAGAATGGTGCAGAAATGGACACAAGTCCCTTTACACGAGAAAGGGTCCTGAAGGAACTGGAAGTAATAAGAGTTGACAAAGCAATGGGGCCAGATGGGGTGCACCCCAGGGTCCTTAAAGAACTAAGAGAGGTGGTGGCTGAACCTCTGGCTATCCTGTTTAGCCAATCACTGGAAACAGGGGAGGTACTCAAAGACTGGAGGACAGCAGATGTAGTCCCCTTATACAAAAGTGGGAACAAAGAGGAAGCAGGAAACTACAGACCAGTCAGCCTCACCTCGGTAGTGGGAAAGATCATGGAAGCACTTCTGAAGGAGAGATTGGTGGAACATCTGGTTGTCAATGGACTACAGGACCCAAGGCAGCATGGTTTCACCAGAGGGAGGTCATGTCAGACCAATCTCATTGAATTTTTTGACTGGGTGACTAGGGAGGTGGATCAGGGGAGGGCAGTGGACATGGCCTATCTGGACTTCAGCAAGGCCTTTGACACTGTGCCACATAGAAGACTATTACACAAACTGGGGAATATGGGTGTGGGCAGGACAGTAGTGTGGTGGGTAGGTAACTGGCTGGGTGGCAGGACACAGAGGGTGGTGGTAAATGGCTGTCACTCCACAGAGGGAAGAGTGACCAGTGGGTCCACAGGGATCAGTGCTGGGACCGGTCCTATTCAACATCTTCATCAGTGACATTGCGCAGGATCTAGAAGGCAGAATTTCACTGTTTGCTGATGACACAAAGCTCTGTAACAGAGTAGACACACCAGAGGTGTAGACAGAATGAGAAGGACCTGCAGAAACTTGAAGAATGGTCAAGGGTTTGGCAGTTGAAATTCAATGCAAAGAATTGCAAGATAATGCATATGGGACACAAAAACCCTGGCACAATATATCAGTTGGGGGTGAGGATATAGCATGCACCAAGCAGGAAAGGGATCTTGGGGTTGTCATCTCTGATGACCTCAAGGTAGGGAAACAGTGTGACAAGGCATCAGGTAAAGCAAATAGGATGCTGGGATGTATAGGCAGGGGCATCACCAGCAGGAAAAGGGAGGTCATAATTCCGCTATACAAGACACTAGTGAGGCCCCACCTGGAGTACAGTGTACAGATCTGGAGACCATACCTACGTAAGGACATAGACAGGGTAGAGAAGGTTCAGAGGAGGGCAACAAAGATGGTACATGGATTGCATCACAAGTCCTATGAAGACAGGTTGAAGGAACTGAACATGTACCCCCTGGAGGAGAGGAGGGAGAGAGGGGATATGATAGAGACATACAAGTATCGTATAGGGAGAAACAGAGTGCAGGAAAACACTATTTTTAAGCGAAAAAGATGTTCCAGGACTAGAGGGCATGGGATGAAGTTGGAGGAGGATGATTCAGAGGAAACATGAAAGAATTTCTTCACAGAACGGGTGGTGGACAAGTGGAACACCTGCAGAGGAAGTGGTGGGGGCTGAAACAATCACGGGATTTAAGAATGCATGGGATAGACATAAAGGAATTCTAGAGGTCAGGGGTAAGGGGAAACAGACTTCTAGGAAAACAAACTGAACTTACAAGCTCAAATGGGCAGACTGGGTGGGCCACAGGCCCTTATCTGCTGACACTGTCTATGTATCCATGTATCTATGTACCTAGAAGGCAGAATTTCACTGTTCGCTGATGACACAAAGCTCTGTAACAGAGTAGACAGGCCAGAGGGTGTAGACAGAATGAGAAGGGACCTGCAGAAACTTGAAGAATGGTCTGGGGTTTGGCAGTTGAAATTCAATGCAAAGAAGTGCAAGATGATGCATATAGGGCACAAAAACCCTGGCACAATATGTCAGTTGGGGGGTGAGGATATAGCTTGCACCAAGCAGGAAAGGGATCTTGGGGTTATCATCTCTGATAACCTCAAGGTAGAGGCACAGATGTGACAAGGCAGCAGGTAAAGCAAATAGGATGCTGGGATGCATAGGCAGGGGCATCACCAGCAGGAAAAGGGAGGTCATAATTCCACTATACAAGACACTAGTGAGGCCCCACCTGGAGTACAGTGTACAGTTCTGGAGCCCTTATCTACATAAGGACATAGACTGGGTAGAGAAGGTTCAGAGGAGGGCAACAAAGATGGTACATGGATTGCATCACAAGTCCTATGAGGACAGGTTGAAGGAACTGAATATGTACTCCCTGGAGGAGAGGAGGGAGAGAGGGGATATGATAGAGATATACAAGTATCTTACAGGGAGGAACAGGGTGCAGGAATACACTATTTTTAAGCGAAAAAGATGTTCCAGGACTAGAGGGCATGGAATGAAGTTGGAGGGAGGATGATTCAGAGGAAACGTGAGGACGAATTTCTTCACAGAACGGGTGGTGGACAAGTGGAACACCCTGCCAGAAGAAGTGGTGGGGGCTGAAACAATCATGAGATTTAAGAATGCATGGGATAGACATACAGGAATTCTGGAGGTCAGGGGTAAGGGGCAACAGACTTCTAGGAAAACATAAACTGAACTTACAAGCTCAAATAGGCAGACTGGGTGGGCCACAGGCCCCTATCTGCTGACACTGTCTATGTATCTATCTATCTATATCCCTGGTTGTCCAGTGGACTGCATGCAGCCCGATCACGGGCATATGTAGAAAGATAATCAGGAGGCAGTATAGTGCAGTGGGCTAAGGCTCTGAGCTGCAAATCTGGTGACATTCAGCAGACCAGACCTGGGTTTGAATCCCACAGCTTCCACTTACATACTGTGTGACTCTGAGCAAGTCACTTAACCTCCTTGTGCTCCCAGGTCGTTCCTGTAAAAAAGCTTTCAGCTTAGTGTGCTATACCTGGTTAAACAACTAAAAAAAAAAATAAATAAATAAATAATAGCCCTTTATCCCTGGTGGTCCAGTGAAATGCTTACAGCCAGATCATAGGCAGAAATACAGTAAAACTACCCTCCCAGATCCCTCGTGGTCCAGTGGACCACTCACAGCCCGATCGTGGATGTCAGTAATATCTTATGACAAACCAACACTACCCTGGTGGTCCAGCGGTACCCCCTCCCACCCCCACTGCCCTGCTCCCTCCCAGTCAGCGTGCAGGTGGCAGCCCCACCCAATTGCTGCCTGCCGCCCGCTGACTGACTCTGTATGGTAGAGCTGTATGCCCATTGGTCCACAGCGTGAGCCAATGGGCGTGAAGCCTGTACCATACTACACAGTCCAGATATGTGCATGGATCCAGAGCTTGGGTGAAGGAACATGGTGCTTTTTGTTTGGTGAAAAAATATTAATCCATTCAAATGTTATTAAAGTTTTAAGTTCTTATTATAAGTCTATGGAAAAATGTATATGGTTATTTTGCGAACAAAGAATGTTGTTTTGGCCATCTGTTCCCTCCTCACGATCAAAGAATTTGCAGGCTCACAATCAAAGATTCTTTGATCCTGAAGGATGGACTAGATGGCCAGATCTGGAGGGACCAGATCGCCCAATTTTAACAACTTTTAAAATGAAATATCTCAAAAATGGTTTAGTCTTTTAACTTGAAATTTGGAGGGTGTTGACAGTGATGTCCTATAGATGTGAATTATGGTGTTTAGGTGTTGGAAAATACATTTGTTACTGAGATATTGCATGGCGCAGTTTATATTTTTTGAACTGCATTTTGCATCATGGTAGTGGATTGAAATTTATAGGGTAGCTAGTCTTACTGCCATGGACACACTTTTTATTTGTTAGGTGTGGAATTCAGCCACTCCGACGAATGAAAATCTCGAACTTTAAAATGTTATATGTTGGACATGGTTTGGTCTTTTAATTTGAAATTTGGAGGGTTTTGAGGGGATGTCATAGAGATGTGAACTATAATGTTTAGGTGTTGAGGAAATAATTTGTTGCAGATATATTCAGTGATGTAATTGACATTTTTCCCATAGGATTACATTGCAGTCTGTGTCATGATTTTCAGCAACGTTATCTCAGAAATGAAGCGAGATACAGACTTTCCGCTACAGGTGGCTCGATCACCCACAGGTGATCGAGCCACTAGAAAAATATTTGAAATTGTAGAATAAGTCTGCAGTGGAATTGTGTTCATACATTGCACGGGTTCATGAGATATTGTGAAATTACTGTCACAAGGGTTGAACGAGTGCATGTCCAGTGCTTTTCGGTGCCTATAGCTTGCAAACAATGTGAGCTATGGGTACAGTCTTTCAATGTTGCATGAAGTACTCACTGTCACAATTACAATGATGCTAGAAATTTTTTCTAGCTCTTACGGTTCCCAAGATTTGTGCAAATTACTGTTACAAGGGTTTGGTGCTCTATAGTGCTGCTGCATGGCTTCATAGCTTTGCATAAGTGGGAGCATGGACCCAGATGCATAAAGTAAGGAGATTCTATGCAAAAAACTGCATTAATGCTTCATTTAGGGTTAAAGCAAAAAAAGTCAGAAAATGAGACATTGTGGTTGAACCCCTAACTCCCCCTCACACACCACACCCCGATCCTCCACAGACTGACACACACCAGGGTGTGTCATTGGGGTCGTGAGGCCTACATCTCACCCCATTGTCCTTCACTGTATCATCCACAGGCTCAGACATGGAATATATAATAGGGGTGCGGTCGCACCCCTATATTTAGGGTTATGAAGCCACTTCTATGTTAAACTCAAAATTTTGTGCATTAATAACTTTGGACCCTTTCAACAGATTTGCATGAAATTTGGTATGCGCAGTGGGGCATGGTAGATCTCTTGATCTGCCAAATTTTGTTTTGGTAGGATGTAAACATAGAAACATAGAAGTTGACAGCAGATAAGGACCTTAAGGCCCATTTCTTTTTCTACCTTATAAATGTGCCATCGGCCTTTGCTCTGTCAGTGGCCTATCTATTCATACTCATCTGTATTGCTCCCTTATGCCTATTCCATGCCTCTTTGAAGCCCTGCACTGTATTCATAGCCACCACTTCCTGAGGTAGGCAGTTTTATGCATCCACCACCCTTTTTGTGCACCAAAATGCTGAAAAATGCACTTTTCGCCAGTTATGTGGACAGTTTTTCTGATTTTGCTCAAGGCACTGTGTAGTTGTCATGTGGTATGCTGCTCTGCAACTTGGCTCATCTGAAAGAGCTTGGGTGAAGGAACATGCCACTTTTCATTTGGTGAAAAAATATTAATCCATTCAAAAGTTATTAAACATTTAATTTCCCATTATAAGTCAATGGGAAAATGTATATGGTTATTTTGCTAAAGAAGAATGGGTTTTGGCCATCTGGTCCTGCCTCATGATCAAAGAATTTGCAGGCTCATGATCAAAGAATCTTTGATTGCGAGGAATTCTTTGATCACAATGGTAGCCATCTTGTTTTCAGTCTACAGAAAGTCTTGCCACCTTCTTTCACTCTGTGTGCTAGTGTTTCCTCGGTTTGGGCCTTTGCCTTTCTTACTACCTTACCTGCTTCCCTTAGTGAAGTTTGGTATGCCTCCCTTTCTTCATCCTGCTGTGTTCCCTTATATTTCCTGAATGCCAGCCTTTTGGCTCTGACCTTTTCTGCTACAGTATTTGAGAACCAAAGTGGTTTCCTTTTCCTTTTGCACTTTCTTTTCTCTCTAACACAATAGGATGTTGCTTCAAGTATTGCATCCTTAATGCTTGCCCACTTTGCCTGTGCCCCCTCACCTGTATTTCTTTTTCCAGTGCTAGCTTAACTCTATTGGCCATCTTATCAAAGTCAGCTCCTCTGAAGTCCCATATTTTTGCCTTGGAATGGGATTATTTTGTTCTAATGGCCAAATTGAACCATACCATGTGATGGTCACTGGCACCCAGGTGACTTTCTACCTGGATATCTGTGATCCCCTCCTTGTTAGTCAGTACTAAATCTAGGATAGCCCTGTCTCTTGTGGGTTGCTGTACCAGTTGTTTGAGGCCCTCCCCCTGCAGGGAATCCACTGAGTCTAGTTCTGGCAGATGTTCCTGCTGGTATTGACCAGTCTGCATCTGGCATGTTGAAGTGTCCCATTATCAGAACCTCCCCTTTAGCTGTCATGTTTTGTATATCTTCTAACAGTAATGTGTTTATGTCTTGCCCCTGGTCTGGGGGCCTGTAGACAACCCCAGTTCATATGGCTGTCCCATTTCCTGTTTCCAGGATGACCCACAGTTCTTCTGGCTCCTTATGTGTATTCTGAATTTCTGTAGCTGTGATATTTATATATATATATATTATAGGGGCATGGTAGTGCCACTATAGTTAGGGTTGAGCACCCCATTTAAGGGTAAAGTGTGAAATTTTTCAGCTTAATAACTTTGCCACTGTATGTTGGATTTGCCTGAAAATTGACATGTACAGAGCGGTGCCACAGCTTTTAGGACCTACCAAGTTTTGTAATGGTCAGATTTACAGTTGCGGAGCTATTAAGTGAAATAGAAAGTCACATTTATGCTTTTTTGTGCATTCTTTGCTCATGCTTACAGGTCGCACGATTTGTGTGAGTGGTCCAAAACCTTCAGGGAACATGCATCCAGGGTCCCTGATGTGCCTTTCAAAGATTTTGTGAAAAATTATTAAACAGTTCTAAAGTTATTTAAAAAACAAGTTTCCCATTATAGTCAATGGGAAAAGTTAACAAAAAGTTTGACAGTGTCGCAAATGCAGTTTTTAGTGTAGCAAATGACCCCATGGTGTCGTGAGTCAGCCATTTTTTTTTCAGTTACTGGTCACAGAAATGCTTGGCATTTAAATGTGGGCCCCTCTAAGGACATAATTCTTTTTGTGTTCACCTAATTAAGCCCTGAGGATGTTAGCCATGTCTTTTGTGGGGGGTTAAACGCCCCAGAAATGTTTCTCAAACTTTTGTAAATTGTAGTGTCTCAAAGTAGTGTCACACTTGTGACATGTTCGAGATTTTTTTAGCAAAAGTGTTGTGATTTGCGATACTACTTTGCGACACTATGCCCAAAAGAATAGGAAATATTTGCCACCCTGCTGCAAAAGAACGGTTTGGTCTTTTGGGCTGAGATTTGGAGAGAAGAAAGCCAGGATCCCACATATATGCCTTTTGGTGGTTTGGTGACACAATATTAGAGGGCTGCAAAGTTACAGTACTCCGAAGTTGACTATTTTTCCCATAGACTAACATTACGACTTCTGCCGTGGCTTTCAGGGCCCATATCTTGGAAATGCTTTGAGATACGGACTTTTTGTGGGAAAACGCTTAGACCCCCACTAGGTGGCTAAGTGCAGAACTGGCCAGGAAAGTCATAAATTATATGAAATTTAATTTTTTTTTTTACGTCGTGTGGTTCCTGAGATATAAGCAACTTAGTATTCTAAGTACTTATTTTCTGCTCCAAGACCCATTATTAGGCATACATTCTTTGTATTCACTGTGTTTCTCAATGCAGCTTTTGAGCAAAAAAGAGTGTGCACTTTTGTTACTGTTACAGTTAGCATTTCCACTTGCGTTTCCGTGACTGTTTGCATTAGCGTTCCTATCTACGCCACCATGTGCGTTACCCGTTGCGTTTTCGTTTGCACTTGCTTTTGTGTTACTGTTACCATTTGCATTTCCATTACTGTTTCTGTTTGCATTTCATTTTGCATCACTGTGTACATTACTATTTGTGTACGCACTTCCATTTGCATTTGTGTTTCCTTTGGTGACATCATTGGTGTTATCGCTAGTATTTGCATTTTGAATTGCAGTACCGTGACCGTGGCATTACCATTTGCATTTCCATATGCGCTTGCATTTGCATTTCTGTTTGCATTACTGTTCACTTTGGCGTCATCGTTGCTGTTATTGTAACTGTTTGCATTTCCAACTGCATTACCATTACTGTTTGCGTGTTCATCACTGTTTGTGTTTGTGTTGGCCTTAGCATTTGCATTTTGAGTTGTGTTTCCATTGTCAATTGTGTTACTGTTTCCTTCTGTGGCACTGTTGCCTTTACCGTTTGCATTTCTGTTTGTATTTGTGTTACTGTTTGCATTTTTCTTACCGTTTGTGTTTCTGTTGGCGTTAGCATTTACGTTACTGTTTTTGTTACCATTTGCATTTCTGTTGCTGTTATCAAATAAATCAATCAATCAAAACTTTATTTTTAAAAGGCACATTTCCCAACCAAGGCATCTGTACAATAAAACACACATTTTTATGAATATTCAGAAAATATTAAAACTAATAAATACAATAGCAGCTTTAGCAGTTAGAAAATGCCAGGCTAAAAAAATATGTTTCCATTACTGTTTGCATTACCATTTTTGTTTTGATTAACGTTTGCGCTTGCATTTTTCATATCGTTTGCATTATCATTTGCGTTTGCATCACCTTGTGCATTACCATTTGCACTTGCATTTACATTACTGTTAGTTTTACTATGTCAAAAAATCACATGGTTGGAGTGATGGGTCCAAAGGACATTGTGCTCCCACCACCACATTCCATTCACTATTTATAGTGCTCATTCTCAAAAAGAAAGAACATTCATAGCAAAAAACTCCATTTAATGCATCAGTTAGGGTTGTTCCACAGTGACAAAAGTGAGGAAATTCGGTGTTAAGGTTGCCACCCTTGGCACCCCCTGCCCACCCCATCCCCACCAACAGGCATCGGGGTGTGTGTTGGGGTTGTCGGTCCTAACTCTCACCCCATTCTCCTATACTGCACTAACTCAGCTTGTTTACACATGGGATGGGGTGAGAGTTAGGACCAAGGACCCCAACGCACACCCCAATGCCTGTTGGTGGGCTTGGGGTGCAAGGAGTGGCAACCCTAACACTGAATTTCCTCACTTTTGTCACTGTGGAACAACCCTAACTGATGCATTAATCAGAGTTTTTGCCATGAATACATATGTGTGTGTGTGTGTGTGTGTGTGTGTGTGTCATATATATATATATATATATATATATATATATATATTCATGGCAAAAAACTCTGTTTAGTGCATCAGTTAGAGTTGTTCCATAGCGACAAAAGTGAGAAAATTTGCAGTTAGGATTGAAAACCCTAACTCTGAATTCATCCCCCCCAGCACCACACACACACACACACACACACACACACATATGCAAGTATGGTGGAGGACCAAGTCAACACAGTCAATGACAGGCATCCAGCAGCAGGTGACAGAAAAAACAAACAATTGTCTAAATGTACTACAAGACATCCCCACCTTACCAGGTACTGCATGCTCAGTGGAGATCAACAGCAAAACTGAGGCCATGTACACCAAATGTACACATCCCAGATTACAGCTGCACACAATGTACTACACTTAGTAGTTGCATGGCCTTACCTACCGATGCCCCACACCACACCACTCCACAATGGGTACTGTGCCGTTAGTCAATATAAATGCTAAAGGTGCATGATCACAGTTGTAGAAAGGTTTTAACACTAGTGAGTATACATGAATTCAGAGAAGTACATAAATTAACTGCAAGACACTAGTATGCTCAAGATAAAAGTAGTGTTACATTTAGTAAGTGACTTTCATAGTAGTACATTTACTGCAACCGTTTACAGAAGATAGAGAGGCTGATGTAAATGTATGGAAAAGCATTGCCTGTTCAATGTTGTGAAATTCATACTGCCAGTATCAGATGCATTCTTACTGATGAAGCTGTACTGCTAATGTACATACATAGACCTTCAGTGTGTTTCAATACTAAAGATGCAGTAAGTATTCTTTCTAGGAAACAATGTAATTGCATGGATCAGGCCAAGCAACTTCTAAATATCATGGGACTACTGAGCCAACAATGATGTACCTGTATTGGAGATGTCTATAGGACAGATTTTCCTGTAGGCACTTACTCAGTATGTTGTACCTGATAAAGACAACCTCATTACATCTATGATGACTAACTTATTCAAATAGTGATACATTTACTATTGTTGCAATGAGTGATCTATGCTACTTATGGACACAGCATAATTTTTTTAACAGTTGTTTCATACTCAGGCTGTATACCTACTGTTTGGGTTTGCCAAACTTCTGTCACTGATGCTATCAAAGTGATAACTATGTTAATTGTGGTACAACAGCAATCAAGTAGGTATGGTGTAGATATAAACAGAATGTCTTTTAGTATTGATTTAACTCACAATAGGATAAGTGTACTAGGACGGCAAGGGTTATTCTCTATCACTGACTCTGTCAGTTATAATCACACTAAGGTTTCAATGACTGTAATGATCAAGTTGCACTGTTCATCTTCATGAGTTCATATTCACAGCCATTCTCCAGTTAGTAGACAGAGTATGGTGTAACTGGGTGTGACACTGTGTTGCAATACTCCTGCAGTGCCTAGCAGAGGAAGAGTATCTAGTCATAAAGACAATTAAGCAATAAGGCATGACCAACAGTTATGTTAAAAGGTCTGTTAATCACCAGGTAGGGGTTTAATGTTGAATGAGGTGTAGCTGAGTGCCATATGTCACTAGACAGTGATAAACTGACCATTAACATAATACCTGGGAGTGGCTTATTGCTATCATAATAAAACTGTTTTTTTAAACAACATTAAAGCATGTTCATCATATGGTTAGGCTCTATATGTATGTTAATTAAAACTAAACATAAGGCTGTTACAGTGTTTACAGTAAATTAGAAAGCTGCATTTCTCAAACCCTTGTTATAATCAGAGATATTATACCTGTACAACTCCTTGGTTTTGCTCAACTCTATTGCTCAGGTGGCCTAACACATGTGATAATAGTCTGGTGTGCAGGGCATGGGTAGGTAGGCCATGCAACTACTAGGGTGTGAACTGTTTGTTTCAGCTGCAATCAGGGGATATTGTGGCTATTTGGTGTACATGGCCTCAGTGTTGCTATGCTGATCTCCGCTGAGCATGCAGTACCCTGGTCAGGTGGGTGGGGATGTCTCATAGTACACATTTAGGAGAATTGTTTGTTATTTCTGTCACCTATATGGATATTATCATTTAGCTATGTTGACTTGGTCCTCCTATACTTGCATGTGTGTGTGGTGCTGGGTAGGGTGAATTCAGAGTTAGGGTTTTCAACCCTAAGAATGAATTTCCTCACTTTTGTTGCTGTGGAACAACCCTAACTGATGCATTAAACAGGGTTTTTTGCCATGAATATCCTGTCTTTTCAAGTATTACTCACTATAGTACATGATTTATTGTTCGGCATTCTGCACACACATACCAAAAATGTTCCAAAATCAGGAATATTTCAAGTCTTGTAGTACTATTTTCTGTAGTTTACAGTAACAGTACTTCACTGTGAATCATATTGCTTTTATATAACTCTATCCATTGTAAGTTTTCACTGTTATTCCATTTTTTTTATGTTACAGTGCCTTACTCTTTTTCTTTGTGCATTCAATGTAAGTACTCTTCAGACACATGATGAATGTAGCAATGTATGGGGTGAATATTTAAAGTATGCCAGGTATCACACAACCCTTGGCACACCAGAAGTTGCTTGTGTAGTGGTGTGTCGTGGTTACATTAGACAGAACTGCACTGTGGTGTAGTATTTTAAATATCACAGCCTTGGTACCCTAACTGTACATGTTGTAGTACTACTGCTACAACACAACTGTCCAGAGTGTGTCATGCAGAACCGCTAGTGGAATTGTCATTGCACCATGCAGTGCTTCTCACATATTCAGAATGTGACATCCAAACAGGTACATTATCTGTACAAGACACACAGAGAAACATTTGACTCTTATTACAGTCAAATTTGCATGTGACTACCATACACAATTACCATTCTCTCAGAAGTAGTGGGAGGTGCCCTCACAGTCAGCCATCATAAAGAACAACACTGAATGCACCCCAGTCAGACAGATTCATTAACACCCACCAAAATATGCAATATTACAAATAGTTCAGTGTATTGTTCTGACCTAATAACATCATTAAATGCACCACCCAAACTGCAATACCTCTCGGTGTAGTGTGGTGCAGTGAGCTAATCGCATGATCATCATTAACACATTACTACAAGTACAATATTGCTTATGATACACAGAGCCAGTTCATGATTGATCAAGAACATCTGAACCTCATAAAAAACCCTAAAGCCTGATGGTGAATCATACACTAGAGCACACCTGACAGTAAATCCTAGCATGCATTATTTACTGTATGACATAACCAGATGGCTGTAGTGCAGCTGGCTTCCACCGCCACTGAGAAACTAACAGGTGAAATATGTAAACAACCATTGTTTGTCAGCATCAACCATTGTGTATGCAGCCCATGCCTGCCACTCACAACAGATATGTAAAGAAAAAGATGTACATAACTAAAAAGGGTATATGGCATGAGATGGATGTCATTAGTTCATCTTGTGAACAAATGGATATGTTACCATAGTAACTTGTCATTTGATAGACATTGAGGTTTACAACCAGCTGAGGTGGTGGCACCAATCATGTCAAGAGGGGTGGGAGGCTTGCTGGGACTGAGTAGATGACTTTGGTGTGAGTACAAAAAACACCACGGTGTAACAGCATTTAATTACATACTAATCAATACAATCACACAGTGATTGTTGTGGTTCTCACCACAGAAATGTCGTCACTGTTGCACTGGGGGCACACTCATCCTCATCATACATCCACACACACACACTGGAAGTACCAGGTCTGTGAACAACAACAGTGTGCCGCAGATAGTGTATGGCACCATTGTCACACATCTCATAACTTTATGGAGAACCATAACTGTAATACCACAATATTGTGGTATGATCTTTCAACAAATGATAAAATAACAGTTGTGTAAATCTTTTTTGCAAGCATTGGAAATAAACATCCCTAGTACAATAACACAGCAAACACAAGAGAGTATAAATTAACAATTTATGTTTACTATAAAAATATGAAAGATTTTTAAAACCAAAGGCAAACAAAAATAAATTTATTTTATAAAATCATACAAAAATATATATTTACAAATATTATAGAAAAGAAATAATAATAAAAATACTTGTACAACTGTGTATTGTTTTCATACACAAATAAATATTTTATGAAAATAAAGTGTCTTTTTACATAAATAAAAAATTAAAAAAGAATTCAATAGTAAAAGTCATTTTTAACAACAAAAGTGTGAAGACTTGCAAGAGGTGTATGCACTGCTTGAGGTAATCCAAGGTGGAAACTGGATTTGATATGGAGGCGCAAAGGAAGTGGAAGCTGTTGCGCCCTCCAGAGGAGATACTGGACTACTGTGAAGGGTGGTCAGTTCTGCCCAGGGAAGCTGCGGGAACAGGTGGTGCTGGTGGAGGCGAAGCACTGGTACTGGCCACACTGCCATCAGCCGCTGCTACGACAAGCTCGAGCATGAGGTTGACAGTCTGCTGTTGTGCCTCCAAGAAGGACAGCATTTTCCACTGTCCTTCAAGGAGCGCAACTTTATCTTTCCTGAGACTGGCAACCTTGTGCTTGAGCTGTCGATAGCAACAGCAGTACCAGTGCATCCTCTTATTGCGGCGCCTACAAAGGTCAAAATAAATAAATCAGTACACGACTAAGAAAACAGTTATAACTTTCAGTTATTCAACTTTAAAGATTTACTAACTACTGCTGGTATCATTAATGCATTAATTTGGCACTTATGATAATATTTAAAGTCTGATACAAAATATATTGTTGTCTTGTTTGTTTGCCTATTATACTTATAACTACATTATCTAATGAGCTGACAGCATCAAAAACTTGTACTAACATGTGGTTTCCCATGCTATTCTTCTATGTTATTGACTAGACATAAATATTCGGTATGTATATGCTTTGCATAATCAACAGTCGATACCATACAATTAAAATCGATCCTCATCATGTGTGAGAATTTTAACTTCACCATGTCTGCCTATAATGTGTAGTCATCTGTGCAATAGAAAACAAAACTACCTTCACACGAACACTATCATAACATACTTTCATGTGTACATCATCATGGTCACTTTCATGATTGTTTGAAAAGAAACAGCTTTTGAGTCCTATTTCAGCCCCTCGACACACATTAATGTTTTAAATAATTAAGTTACTGATATTACATTTATTCAGCAAAACACCATTAGCAAGCTGTCATTTAGAATAATCATAGACTTGCATTCTGGGAATTGCCCACAACAGGGAAATCTAAACAATTCTGTCTTGCAGAACACACCCTATATGTCCACTCAGTAACCTACATATTTACACATCAACAGCGAAATGTACTCAACAAACATGCCAGAGAATCTTGAAGTACATGAAGAAGATAAATAACAGATTTGCAGCTAGCATAACTACAAGAAATTCAGACGACTAACCTAAAACTGAAACTAGCGTATGGTAAAATCTAGGCAAAATAAGCAGATTTAATTCATTAATGCAGTGTTGGATGCCTGTAATGTGCTGATCACTGTGCTGTTGCATGGACACAGGGTGAAAGCATTCAAGACAATGTGGCACAGCAGTAAAAAGCTTTTTAAATGTACTATCTCACACTATGAAACAAATGGTTGTCAATGCCGATTGTTGCTTTGCTATCATTGGTAATGATAGCGTAAGAGTCATAAAGTTTTGTACTGATGCCAACCCACCCCCACCCTGGAGAGAGTGACAGGCATTAGTGTGTCCCTCTGGCTGTTAGATATTGCAGAGGCAGGAAAAACATGTCGGTCGCGGTGTGATAAAAAACAGCTGTATACAGTACTTTAGGAGGTGAAAAAAAAATGACAGTGTTCAAAATTTAGCATATAAATAGACAAAATTTTCAAACCTACTACAGTGCATGGGAAATATCCAATACATGCTTGCGATGATGGAATGTAATGCTCATCCGACACCAAATGTTTTACATAGGCATATTAGCACCTTTGCTCACATACAGTGTCAGTGTTATTTCCTCACACTGTACTAAGAAGTGATTTCGCACAGCACCCATGCCATCATACAGTGAAAGTGTGAAAACACCATTTGGACAGCATGGGTGGACATTCAAAGTGTGCCATTCTGTGGCACAAGGCCATGCAGTGTTGAAAAATTTGGCGATGTGATGTGTCTGGGGCAATATTCAACAGAGTTTCACTATTCAACAACTCCTTTGAATAGCACCCCCCCCCAGTTACAGCCAGTGTATGCTGTAGTGGAACTTGCACCACTGCAAGTGGTCAGACTACTGCATTCAACATGTGGTGGCACAGCTTCCATTGTGCCATGTACAAATGTGTGATATTCATAGGGTGACATGCAAACAGGCCTATAATTCACTCCATTATACAGTTTTCCAACATTTCCTCACTTCATGATCACCTTTGAAAAATCCACACATGTCACAGTGCACTGAAGATCATAACACTGCACTGTAGAGTAACTATGAGGTTGGGAAGGGTGAAGAGAGACAGCTGCTCAACAATTGGGTTCAACTGGAGGAGAGGGCATCAAGACTATGAGGGACATTTTTAACTTTAACAGTGGGAAAAAAAACAAAAGCATCATTGGACACTTTTTGTGTTGCAGACCATCTAGCTCACTGGGATGTCCTCCCAGCATGGTGCCTGTTTTTTTGGGTTGGGTATCAGTAGTCATCGATCCATTGCCACCCTTGTCAGCTCACAGCACAAGTAAGGCCAATAATGGCAACAGGGATTTGCCCCCAGCAAACAAACACAGTGGTAGTGGGTCACTAGCCAAGGGGTATTGCGGACACCCCTCACAATTCAACATTTGGAGTGAGTATGCCAACAGGGAGTGGGCTCCCCCAGTCATCACAGTAAAACAGCAAGGTGTGGTTACCAACAAGGGGATTGAGCACCACCAATGTTGACAACTGTAGGCTACTTGCCAAGCATGCACATAATAGCAGCAAGTGCACTATCAAATGATGTGCTGCATATGATAAGCTTTGCTCAGATTGAAGTAGACCTTTGCTTACATATGCAAGGTGATTGGGTAATCCGGTATGCACCTACTCATGTGTAACCTGCATTCACCCAAGAGCATCACGCCCCCAAATCAGCACTCTCCTCACATATTGCTGTGCAGCTGCAGCAAGGCAATATAAAAAAAGGTTTACACTCCCATAAAATAACATAATTAATTACACAACTACTCAACTGAGACACAATAATAATAACATACATTCTGAGTTCACAGTACTGTGGGACTACATCTTGCTTGGAAACATTTTGAGATTTTACTTACATGGTGGGCTGGCACCGGCCTCCTGCTTCACCTCCACTGGTTCCACATGCTCAGCTTCCCTGGGCTCTATAGAAGCAAACAAGTGAAAAAATGATCACATAAATAGATGAAATATCAAGCTACAAGTCTTTTTCTTTAAGACGCTCATTACTAATACTGCATCATTGTGTACAGCTAACATATGAACACATGTCTCTTTATTAAAACAGCTCTCTGTTCAGGTGGATTTATGTTCTTAAGTGACTATTACATGCTTACAGCAACTCTTCTCATCTGCAGAGATCAAGCACCTTACAAGAAGAGTATGAAAATACAAAACATTATTACTAATAAATGTGACACAACATAATTTTACGTTATGTAGTGCATTTGTCACACCATGAGTGTACAATACTGAATCTGCATATACTTATTCACTGATATCACCCATTGGCGTTACTGTGCCAGAACAACATAACGCGTTACTTGCCTCTGCCATAGTTACAGTCAGTAACCCTTATACATCAAACCGTTAATGAAGCACATAACTGTGGCCACAGCACAAAGAAGGCACACAAAATTGAAATAATGAGCCCTGTGTGTCTGTGTTCTTCCAAGAGGAAATATCCATCAATCCTGAATAGACTTAATATAAAAAATCCAATTTTTCTGGTGCTTCCCTAACAATGTTTGTCCAATTACATTTTCACAGAAAGAAAACACAGAGATCTATTATTGCTAGTATACAGTGCACAGCAAGCAGTGCCGCCTACCCATTGATGCCAATACTAAAAATAATGTGCTAATGCATATTTCTTTCTGTAAAACATCCTAACAACCTTATGTGTATCTTTAATTAACATACATGTAGACATAACCATATGATGACCTGCTTTTTTAAACAGTTTGACAAAATGTATAATTATAATAGCAAGAATGCAGACTTATGTATCATGTTACTGTTCAGTTAATCACCCTCTACCTGAATATGGCAGTTGTTTATGTGTTATTCAACATATTACCCCTACAGGGCTATTAACACAGCATTAAAATAACCCTAGTTAATGTCTTAGGCCTTAATAAAACCAAGGCTGTCACCATTCCCAGATTTATGCTCAAGTACAAACATTGGCAAAGACTTACATTATTCATTTATTAACAAACATGTAGATAGTCTCCATACTATGCATTTACATATATTTTAATTATAGAAATGAAACATTGCCAGCAGATACAGAATGATCAGTTAATAACCATCTAGGACCATGTGGTAATCAGCAACAGATAATTATACACCACACTAGTGAATATCAGTGAGACACCATCAATATTCTAACTGCTAATGAATGATTCATTGAACATGAAACTCCACCACCAAAAGTAGCAGAGGACAACAGATCCCCCCCCCCAGCAGACCACATGGACTGAGAAGTAGTCCTATGGACATACATCCATTGTCACATACATGAAAAATGGTATCACACTCATATGTTAGTATACATGACACATATTTTCATGTATCAAATGACATCTTTCCATTTTTTTTGATAATATGTGCTACAACAGCATACGTTTACAGTCTGCTATAATAGACGAACATCTCTGTCCAACTGGTGTCAGTAAACACACAGCAGACAATCAGGAGTGTGCTTACAGGAAGTACTGTATCACACATCAGAAATCTTGCAGAAACATAACAGCAGTGCTTATTTCACTGCCAACCACTGTATTACACTTAAATAATGCACTTAGGAGGTTACTATAATTGGTGTGTATTGTTTCAAAAGTACACCACACATCGGAAGTCCAGCAACCTGGCAACAGCTATATCCAATGTTATCTGTGACTGTTAGCAGTCATACACCTCCACTGTTGCAAGACACTCAGTAGGCAATGTAATATTTATCTATCATATCATCATGCAGCTTTTTGTGCAATGGAACAGGAAGGAGATATATGAAGATAAACATTGCTGCATTAAAGAAATACAGATTCTGTTCCACCAAGGATGTGATAACTAATCACACTGCAGAGACACATGCTCATTCTTAACTGGTGTCTCTTGGCAGATGACAGACTGGCACTTTCTTGTACTGAATGATTTCAAACAATGTTTTCAACCCACTCAACAACTACAAAGAATACATACATGATTCAAATAATACTTAATCAGTAAAGACATTTTTAAAAAAATACAGCCTTAACTTCTGCAGCTCACACATAACATTATTTTCTGATACAGACCAATGACATACTACAATTATTTATATCAGACTCTTACCATCAGACTCAATGATAATGACACTTTCTGTGTCTAACTGACCACCCTCCACAGCTTCACGCTGTGCCAGTACTACCTCGCGGGAAGCCAGGGGAGACCTCCGTTGTTCTGTCATGAAACAGAAAACAAAAGCATATGTAAGTGGTTGATGTGAATAACATAAAATATTTCAAATACTTGCAACAACAGTAAAACATGCATCACATAGATAACATTGCTTCTCATTATACACAGCACAAGTATTGTGGCCACATATTACAATATCAATTACAATTGATCTAAAATATAATGTTTCAAGACCACTGCAGCAGTGCTCTAAATGAAGATTGGTGGTTTCTACACAACCATGTCACTGTTATTTAATTTATCTGTCCCCAACAATACTTTTGCACATCGAGCATGTATCTTTGCAGTGAAACTGTAAAAACAAATTTTACCCAAGTTCTGAACAATGACAGCTGTACTGTTCATAAAGAAGTGTGGAAAACATTTCAGTAGTGGTAATCTGTGCCAGAAAACATTACAAGTACTGAACTTAGAACCCTCGTAGAAACTGTGCAATGTTCACTCATAAGAGATATGCAGAAAACTGCAAAAATAAGTATCTATCCCATTATACAGATAATCAACATTTCCTCAGTTCATGGTTACTTTTGAAAAGAGCAGACGTGTTCCGGTTCCAGCAAAGATCATCATGCCAAAATTCAGATGTAACTATGGCATGAAGGGGGGATAATTCCTGGGAAGAGACAAGGGATGGTGGACTGCTAAGGACAACAGGAGAGGGTACCAGTGCTGTCTGTCCCAGTCTGGAGGAATCAGAATCACCTTGCAGGATTGACACCTGATTTTGAGTAGCACCTTGAACAGGAAAGGGAAGGGGGGAAGCATACAGGAACTTCCTTTCCCAAATGAGAACCAGGGCATCTAGGGGGACTGAGCCCAACACTGGGGGTCTGCAGCAAAAAAGTGTAAGTTGGTGATTGCTGGGGCTGCAAAAAGATCTATCTGTGGTGTGTCTCATCTGGAGAAGATCACCTGCAAAACCAGAGGATCCAGTGACCATTTGTGGTGGCCCTGAGATATCCTTCTGAGAGCATCTGGCAGGACATTGTCCTTGCCTGGGAGAGGTACTGCTGTAAGAGAGGTGTTCAGGGATTAGAGCAGAGACCACAACTTCATTGCTTCTGTGCACAAGGCTAGGCTGTACACCGAGTGCCCCCTTGCTTGTTGATATACCACATTGTGGTGGTATTGTCTGTCCTGATCTGAACAACTTTGTTCCTGAACAGACTTGGAAAAAGTTTGAGTACTAGAAACACTGCTCTGAGTTGCAACACATTGAGTAAACGAAAGGAGAAGCAGAAAAGGGTACAAGACAGTGTCCTTGCAACCCCTCAACCTAAACCCTCTGCCAAACAGGCACTCTGATGGGTTTGCCAGGGCAATTCTACACCACCTGTGGGTGGCAGGCTGGCTTACTTTGTGCACAACTAGAAGTCTTTAACATTTAAGATTAATGTGAAGCAGAGGTTTCTGAGGGGACCAGAACCCTTAGGTGGTCAGGTCTCCCAAGTGGGCCCCTACCCCAACAGAGAGCCATATGTAGTAAGGATTAAAGAGTGAGACTGAGTGACAAAAGGAACTCCCTGTCTTACATTGTCCTGATCCTGTCACCACTACAAAGCCTGGATCAGGGTTCAAGTCACTGGTACCAGTTTGGTCAGAGAGTCCTTTTTCTGAGACCAAAAGGCTCTCAAGTGGAACTGAATGTCCCTCATCTGAAATCTTGCTTCTTGCACCACTGCTGTAGAAGCAGCCATGTGCCCCAGGACCTGCAGAAAATGCTTTACTGGTCAAGACACCTGTAGGGTGAATGAAGAGGCTGGTGTGATAAGGGTCCTTGCCCTGTCCAGGGGAAGTAAGGCTCTTGCCTTTTCTGCATCTACCTCTGCACCTATGAAGGTGAGGAGCTGAACAGGCACTAGAATTGACTTTGAAAGATTCAGAAGGAAACCTAGAGAGAAGAGCATTTGCTGAGTTATCTATAGGTGTAACTTGACTTGGTCTGGGGACTAGCCTACTATGACCCAGTGATCTAGGTACGGGAAGATGTCAATAGTTTGCCTTCTTAAGGAAGCAACTACTACTGACAGGCATTTTGTGAACACCCTTGGAGCAGAGGATAGGCCAAAGCGCATTGCTCTGAATTGGTATTGGCCTGAGGGCAGCTCAAACCTGAGCAATTTTTGATGGGACCTTCTGAAGAGAATACGTAAATAGATGCTCTGTATTGTGTGTGGATGGGGCATGTAAGACAGTGGAATCAACAGGGCATTGGCCACCTCCCACCAGCTGTATGATAATTTGCCATGCTGAGGTAGGCACCCACTGTAGCATGTGGATTTTTGTGTGGGGGGTGCCATTGTCTACATAGTGTGTGGTTGGTGCCGCAGCACACAGTATTGATACGTACATGTCTATGTGTCAGTGTGTGTGTAGGAGAGAGGACACATCAGCAGTCAATATGGTATTACAGCTCATTGAAACATACTTCCCCCTTTTAACTGTACACCAATGCATTTTGGACTTGTGACAGACAGCACAGCACACATTGGAAAATTGCAAACACACCTGCAAACACAGTACTGAATTGGAAAGGTCTGGAACAACTCTGAAGTGTTGTATGATGGTTACTATGTTTGTTGCACATGTGTGCAAACTAACTTTTAATACATACACAGTATTACAGTGTTACAACTTTCATACCACTACACTACAGTAAATAAACAGTAACATAATGTTCTCTACCAACATACTATGATAGGAACTGCATATATGGATGGATGTGCTATTTCTGGTATGGCTATGTCACTAAGCTGTGTCTTGTGACTCAACAACACCACAGTTAATAAACTCAACAATTTATCTACATGTTTTCATAGTATATCCTTAAATACAGTATTAAGTATGCTGTCTGCCATAATTGTAACAAATTCTGAATGAATGCACATCCATTATTAAAAATTCTGCTGATTTACTTACAGTGAGTAAGGTGCTCCCCCGCAGCTGGCTTGCCAGCAGCTTCCCATAGCTCATATGCCAGGTAGTAGCAGCACGTGTCATTGTCCGGTATCCCCTCACACTGTTTTAAAACATAAAAATGCTGGTGCAACAGCTTCCACTTCCACTTCAGCTGCACAATTGTTTTGATTTTGACTTTCAAAACAATGTGCAGGAAGCAATTTATGCGCCTCCACATCGAATCCAGCTTCCTGTTGGTACTCCTCATAAGTATTCTGGCATTTCCCCTGGCTTGGACTGCCTCAAGCAGTGCACACATCTCTAGTAAGGTCCACTGCCTCATTTTTTTTGTTTATTATTCAGTTCTGAAATACAAACAGAAAAAAAATCCACATTACTATCATCTAATAATATCAATGATTTGTTCAACTAATTCCATGTAGTACTTATGAAATTAAAGAGCGCATCTGCTTCAGCATGGCAGAAAGACATCTCACTAGCATTATGCAGCCCCAACAAGGGATTTGGCACCCTCAGCACTGACAACATCTACTGCCACGCTGTGGTGTCCCACCAGCATGCCACCCAGTACTCTCGGGGGGGGATACTGCACCCAACATCAGATTGCCCACACCATCATCTATGCATGTCTACTACACTGAGGTGGTCATACAGCGTGAGCTGTACAACTCTCTTTTACAGTCTTGCACCACAGCTATTGAGCTGTTGCACACCACCCTCACCTATACAGTGTATTATAGAGTCCATCACATAGTATGCATTCATGTGTGTGTGTGTGTGTGTGTGTGTGTGTGTGCAGGTGAGTACCAGACTTGAACATGTGATATCCTACCACTGTCCATCAAACCATAACTACAGCCTTCAACCATACACCACAGCACTGTAAAGTGGTGTAAAACACAGCTGAACCACACATTGCAGAACTGTGCATGCACCTGCAAATACAATGAATAAATTTGAAGAGGGCTAACAAACCTGATGAAAGTTAAGCAATATCATAATTGTGTTGTACATTCATGCTAGCACACATACAAATAACTCCACATATGTGTTCCATTCAACATTGCTCTATTTCCAGACATGACACTAAAGAAACCTATACATAAAACTGCACCACTGTGTTTCACTGTTGTTGCACCTATACCATCCTGTTACAAGTACAATACTGTAAGACCACAGTGAATGTTACATTCACTTAACAGACTCAAACTATATAAAAATGTGAACACATAACATCATACAATTGTGTACTAACAGAAACACAGTACATTGCTATTGCTGTCTCCCCACTATTGTTACACAGCATCCCACAATATGAATATTCCAAACCCATATATGTCCCATGTGTGTAACTGATGCATGAAGTTGATCTAATTCTTGACCACATTTCTATGATTCTGAGAAGAACCTTTGTGAATACTGTAATATTTCCTCAAACAGTCTGACAATCTTAAAGGACTTTGAAGATTCCATCTCAAAGGTCTCCCAGAAAATGGCAATTGCCAGCATGCGAGAAATGTACACCATCTGGTAGGAATAGCCAATCATTATAGTACTTTATTTCTGGGTGACGTATAGTATACATTCCATGCATGCGTAGAAAAGCAGTTATTTGTACACTTACTTTTCTGCGAGCTCTGTCAATCAGATGCATATGATGTTCTGCTTGCCAGACCCTACACTCTGTAATATCTGAAAACATGATAGTACAGGCAGGCAACATACTCACGATAGAAGCAAGGTCCAATTTCACCTCTGTAACTAAATCTACCCAGTGTTTTGTGCCCAAATCATTTCCTCCAAGATGTATTAGAAGTATGTCAGGAGGAAAGTGAGTTCTCAAAAGTCTGTGCATGGTTGGCATAAGATGTTCCCATCTCATGCCACTACAACCAAACCATCTTACATAGCAATCTGGGAGCTGCAGGTCCCTCCCAAAATTACTATGAACAGCAAACTCAGCTGCTTATCTCACGAAACTGCTTCCAACTTTCCACAAAGTCCTTTTGTAATTTTCTGCCATTCTAAGTTTTAACACTCAGAAGTGTACAGAGAGCTACAAAGAAAGTCAGTGTTCACCCTGCAGTGACCAGGCAGTACTGAAAATAAAACTGATATTTTCCCTCCTTATTTCAAGCCGGCTTCAGTGTGCTGAGACATAACACACAAATGAAAAATAAACATTGCCAACTGCTGTGGGTTAATTAACCAATCTAAATGATGCAGTCACTATTACTAGACTTCTGTTCCAGCTAAAATCTGCAAACATTGAGAAGTGGGAAAAATGCATCCTTTTCATAGGCAGATTTAAACAATTACAACAGCAGAAACATATCTGATTGGTTCCATTTTCTCTTAGGCATCCATGTGCACCTTCCTATCTCCCTCTATTTGCAGCTGTATCTGTACAAGTTATTACTAAAATGCTATCTGACTTTAAACTCTTTTCTCTAAATAATACAGCATGTTAGATAATAACAAGTAACATAATGAGATTCAGCACTGAAAAACGTTTTAATAGTATTTACATGTTGTTATCATTTTTTCATACTAGAAAAATGATTTTAAAAATAGACTGCACTTACAGTTCTGAAACTGCTCTCTCTCAGTAATACCTAAAATGGCTTCTGTTGACTTCTTCTTCAGTGTTGTCCATCTCTGATTGGTTGTCTGACATGGCCTGACAAATCTTAAATTACATTAGTAGAACCTGCTGTCAGTCAAGCACACTGAAATCTGATTTGATAATGAATGTATTTGCCACTCCCAAGTGTTATATTTGCTTTACTATCAAATGCATGAAAGTAAATTTGTGACACTTTCGAATGCACAGCAGTAAAATTTGCAAAAGTTTCGAACTTCGACATTACTTTTCACCATACTGTCGAATGCGCGAAAGTACAATTTGCGACACTGTCAAATGCACAAAAGTACTTTTTACGACACTTTCATGCATTCAACAGTAATTTTCCAAAAGTGTCTATTGCCACAATTTAAGGTTTTATGGCAAAATAGCACAATTTTCATTAATAAATACATTATGTGCTGTGTAGGTGCTTCAAACTCAGTGGACTTCAAATATTGAACATTTCCAAACTTCCGAGCGTGCTTAACAACTGCGCAACGCAGAGTTGTAAAATAGTTATTTGTAGTAATTTTTTCACCAGAATTTAAAAATAGCCATTTTAAGACCTCTGCTCATGAACAGTGTCGCTGTGATTTTCAGCATTTGTACCATATAGTAATTTCGCACATCGACTGAGCCATAACGCAGTACATAAGTGAAAAGACATTTTTGGCAAGATGTGAAAATGACATCTGTATACTCACAAGGTTGTGTGTTAGAAACAAAATTTTGACAATCTGAACTGAAAACTATGAAAATGCACAAACTTACAAGTGTATAAAGTTCGCTGCGCAAGCTTGTAAAACAGTCATTTTTTGGAATTCTTACACCAGATTTTCAAAATACTCATTTTAAGTTGTCTGCTCGTGAACAGTGTCACTGTCATTTTCTTACTGTGCCTCATAGAGTGATTTCGTAAACCAACTGCAGCATTGCATGCTACATGTGCGGAAACACATTTTGAGCAAGATGTAAAAAATAACAGCTGCAATGCTCATAAACAGGTGTACTAAAAACACAATGTTGAGAAACTGCAGTAACAATATTGAAAATCCGCAAACATACAAGCATACATAGCAACTGCACTATGCACACTCATACAACAGTAATTCTGATCATGTTTTCCATCTAATTTTAAACATAGTAATTTTAAGAGCTTTGGTGATGAACAGTGTCACTCTCAAGTTTTTTGTCTACCATATAGTGATTTCATGTACTGACTGCGCCGTATTGCGCTACATGCTAGAAAACACGTTTTGGTCAAGATGTGAAAAATGACAGCCATACTACTCATAAATAGGTCTGGTAAAAAGAAAATGTTTAAAATGTGGACTAGAAATATTGAGAATGCACAAACTTATGATCGTCCGTAGCAACTGTGCAATGCACATTCATAAAAAGTACTGTTTAGTAATTTGTTGACCAAATTTTAAACATAATCAAGTTACAATTCTCTCAATGCACACTGTTATAAGAAATGTACTGAAGCATATTCTAATGCTGTTTTTTTTCTCTGTCTCTCATACAGGTGCCTGATACTTCTGTAAGGTTGCATACTGCCACTATGAACCATAATAGCAAAACATGCCAACTAAATAGAGACGTAGATGTGTAGGAAAATGAGAGAGGTATAATAGTACTGCACTTTTGTATAAGGGCAACAAACAAAACAGTAAAGTCACACCACAAAATGAACATGGACAGACCTTTACTGCAACAGTGACCCCTACAGCAAGTCACTGCACACCCAAACGAAATGCTTTAACAGCAAAGAAAAAAGGTATACCTTTACAAATGTTGTGTAGATCTCGCAGATGAAACACAACTATTTTGAGTGTAACCATCAAGAAATGTCCAAAACAACGCCGTAAATTCACAACTGCTGATTTGCAACTCAGAAAGAAAGAGTATTTCTGATTACTAGTAAGTAAAGCTAAGATCGAAAGACTTATCGCTGCTGTGCTGAGACATACCTGCAAAAAGAGTAAGAGTCATCTTTCTCTGATGAAGTTGCATCTCAAAGTGCGCACTTTCGTCAACAGAGCAGTGTTTGTACTACAGCGCTTGTGGCATAAGATGTGTCATGTGCTTGAACAATTCAGAAAAGTTGCATATGCCATAAAAAAGGCTACAACAATATCCTTGTTTGACTGTCGGCAACTTCTGTCATGTTTTCACAGGACAGTGGATGCACACACAGCACTCAGAGGCATATTTTTGAGGAAGAGTCTTATCATTCTTAAAAAAAAGAACACATGTTCACCATTGATGAGTACGGCAAACTAGTAAATGTCCTCAGTATCTCTGATGACAATGCATTGGATACTGATGATGACTGTGATTCAACCACAGTCTTCAATAAACGGCACTTTCTGGCATGGGAATGTGATGATACCTGCAGCCATAGGCAATGGTCATTTGAAAAAGTAGAACAGTTTGTCAACCTATTTGTAATAACAGATCGCAAAGACAGACATAAACTGTTTACAACAATTGACCATTATGAAATCTGTCCACATACTGTACTCATGGGTCACTCACTTGCATGTCTCGATAGTGGTGTTTGTGAAAGTATTTTTCACAACATGCGGATGCTTGCAGTGCATCAAACAGGCATGCGAAACTTTGTCTACAAAGTATATGAAGTACGGCGAGCTGTACATCAGTACACTTGTTAAAATGACTTATTGCAATCAGGTGACATGCAGGGTGCCATCACATTTCTCAAAAAAACTGCAACACATTACTTCTGTACCAGAAACAACAATTTGTCAGTGTAACACTTCTGCAGAAACATCTGTTTCAGTGTTAGAAAGTGACATTCTGAGACAGTACGGCAAAGAAATTGCTAAGTTTGAGGTAGCAAAGTCTCAGAAGTTTGACTCTGTATGTGTGTCATGCAACCGTTTGTGCTATGCAGAACAAACAGTCACAGTCAACCTAGACACCTTGTCACCATACAATGACATGTGGTTCCATCTGTCAGTATTCTTGCTGCTGAAATCTGACTTTCACTTACAAGACACCATTGTGCTATGCAAACACTGTTTTTCCAAACTGAAGTCTAACACTTTGCCAGCTAGGTCAATGCTGAATAATATGGAAACAGATGTTACACCAAGTGAGATTTCAACATTAAATATGTTTGAACGCATTCTAATTCAGACAATGAAACCATTCCAAACTATTCTACGTCTGAACCCAAAGACACGGAAACTTCCACAGAAAGAGCTTGTTAGATCTCTAAAGGGTTCCATGATGTATCTATCACTTCCTCTACAGAAAAATATTCAAGCAATCTCAACAGAAAATAGTTTGGTGATTCTTGTTAATGGTGTTCCGACAAAGGCCAAGGTCATCTGGCATGATGTTATCAATGTGCAAAAGGTAAAGCTTACTCTTACTTATTTAAAGAGTAACAATCCCTTTTATACAGACCTTGACATAGATCAGATGGCCAGTCTTTCTGTCCAACATGATCTATTAGAAAAAAGTAAACTAATCATTGAGAAGGTCAGTGGACAGACAAGTGACACTGTGTATGAACAGTACACAATTCACCCACTACATGGCAGAGATCCATTAGGAGATAACATTGATCTCTATCAAATGAAGCAGGTGGAAGGTGAGCCTGTCAGCATTTGTGAGGCAACACTAGAAGTACGCTGTTTCCCAGACCTATTTTCAAAAGGGTCAGGCAGATGCCTAGATGAAAGAGAAGTACATGTACAGGGTGCTGATTACTGCACTAGCCGTGTGCTCAGCAAAGATAGAAAATTTAGACATAACATACAGTACCTGTTCCATCTCCTCTGGTAGAGTGAACTTAGCATTCTGTTTGTGTCTATAGCACATACCATTCATCTAACAAGTCCACTAGATGGAATAACAGCTGCTCAATTTCTAGAGAAATTAAAGCAGAAAGATGAAAATGTGCAAGTCAAACTGTCTTCCATACTTTCAAGTCTTCATGGCACCAAAGAATATTGATATTGCAGACATTCTGAAGTGATGACAATGCTGCGAGAGTATGGTGCAACCACATGGTTTGTCACACTTAGTTGTGCTGAATATGCCTGGGACGAGCTCATTGAACTGTTGAAGTGGGCAAATTCTGATGTTGACGGCATTTCATCAATGACTGTCGGACAAATGTGTTCACTTGATCCTGTGTCTGTCACAAGACATTTTCGCAAGTGGTTCCATGACATTCTGACTTTCATCTTGTCAAAGGACAATCTTCATCTAGGTATTGTGGAACATTACTTTTGGAGGACAGAATATCAAGCACGGGGTGCCCCACATGTCCATGTTATTGTAGATCAAGGATGGTCCACGCATTGGTGAACATGAAGCAGCAGAAGTGCTAGCATTCATTCAAAAATATATCACTTGTCACATTCCAGACAAGTATGACAGTCCTACACTATGGAAGTTGGTACAAAAGTTCCTGTGACATATTTGTGCAAAATACTGCCAGCGAGTAGTAAAGAACAAATCTAATTGGTACACATGATGTTGCTTTCGATTTCCTAGATGAGTTTGTCAGGATGGTGCCATGAATGACCTATTCTCAGCAACGCGACACCACTTGAAGGCAAAATCAATCAAGAGGGTATACAAGTTACCCAGAGATGAAAAAGAGGTGTACATCAATGACTACAACCCAACTCTTCTCCTAATGTGGCAAGCAAACATAGATGTTCAGTTTGTGGCTGATAACTCACTGGCCCTGGTTCGGTACATCACTTCATACATAACCAAACATGAACAGACTAGCTTGCAAGATCTTTGGGAAGATATTGCCAGTTCAAGCAAAAGCCTGACATCTCAGCTCTGGTCATTGGGCTTGAAGACTCTTTCACACAGAGAATGTGGAGCTTACGAAGCCAGTGACCGTTTAATGGGTGCACATCTGTACGGGAAGTCTGATGCTGTACAGTTTCTCAGTGTAAACTACAAAAAAAAATGGAAAGTGTACTGATTCCTCATGCTGAAATTGAGGAGCTCACTGCCAATACACCTTCTTCAAAACGTATCTTGAAGAATAAACTGATAGACACGTACTACCCCTCTAGACACAACGACATGAATAATATGTGTCTCTTTCAGGTGGCTAAGTGGTATGACTACAAGGCAGATGTAGCACCTGACTCAACACGCCAAATTTACAAGGTCAATGGAGTAGACGGCTGTCTCATAAAGAGACATAAGCCATGGCTCATAGACCACTGTAAACTACATCTAGGCACATCAGAGAGCAGAGAACATTACTACTTTGCTCTCCTATTCCTATTTAGACCCTGGAGGGAGTGAGTCTAAATTAAAAGGTGACTGTGACACATTCGAAGAACAGTTCAATCTCACTTACGAGACTTTTCAAACTGAATACTCACAGACATACATACAGAGACTAGAGGCTGAGAAAGAACAGCTTGAGAAGGCAGAGAAACAGCTTCAGGAAGACACTTCAGTTAGTTCACAAGACAACCTTGATCTAGAAGGACAAGGTGTTCTAGGTGAGCCTCTGCCCTTAAATGCCCAGAAGTTTTAATGTCAGAAATTGAGACAGCCATGGAACATGGCACTCACTCCATAGTCAACCCAGCTGACTTGAGAGAAAGACTAAATCAGCTGCAGCATACAGTTCACTCTCGAGTAGTTGAAGCTGTCCATCACGGCCTACTACATGAAACAAAACAATATGACTGTACTGACTACAAGCCACTACTAATGTTTGTTAGCAGTTCAGCTGGCACAGGAAAGAGTTTCCTTATTGAAGCCATCACTGCTGAAGTATGGAGCCTGACAGGCTCTTCAATGTCTGTTGCTGTAACTGCTCCCACAGGACTAGCAGCATACAACATTGGTGGAGTTACATTACACCATCTCTTTATGTTGCCAGTGGAACATGGGAGAACTGGAGAGTATCATAAACTGTCATTCGAGGTTGCATCTCAGCTCCATTCCATGTTCACAAAGATGAAGTTACTCATCATTGATGAAATCAGCATGGTCTCCAATGTCATGCTTGCCTGTATTCATCTACGATGTATCTGATCATGTATTCATCAGCAGATCTTAGGTACTGACGATGGAGTGCCATTTGGTGGCAAAAATATACTTGTGTTGGGAAACCTTTTACAGCTTGCACCAGTCAATGCAGAGCATGTATTTACAACTCTAACTGCCAAACAAGCTAAGAATATCCTCGGTTGCATTGCAGGCTATAACATATGGGAATTATTTACCTATGTTAAGTTGTCTGAGAACATGCGCCAACGTGGTGATCTAGCTTACAAATCACTTTTAGATGAAGCTCATACAGGTTCTCTATCACCAGAACATGTCTGTATGTTAAACGATCAGAGAATCACACTAGATACTGCATGCATAGAAACAGCATGTAATCTCTTCAGCGATATATACTCTACAGAGACACACATAGTGTGTCTTATGCCACGACTAAAGAAATGCACTGAATTCAACAATCTAATGCTGCAGAGAGAAAACCAAGAGATTGTAACTCTGCATGCTGTTGATACAGTTGATGGTATTATTCTTAGTCAAAACCTAGTAGCAAAGATGACTGAACGACTAAGTGAACTCAAGTCAGATGTTTCACGCACAGCTGGCCTAGAAGCTGTTCTCACAGTTTGTAAGAATGCACGTATCATGCTGCGATGTAATCTAGATGTAGAACAAGGCATGGTAAATGGTGCCATGGGAAACATCACTGACTTTGTCTACAATGTCCAGAAGACATATATCGAGACACTTGTAGTTCACTTTGACAACATGGAACAGTCTGTACACATAGAATGCACCTGTGTAAAATTCCAGGTTTTTTAAGGATATCTATGTAAACAGGGAAACAGTTTCCATTATGTGTTGCATATGCTGTATCCATTCATAAATCTCAGGGCTTGAGTTTGGATTCAGCAATGGTAGACATAGGTACAGACATTTTCAAAGATGGCATTAGCTACGTGGCACTTTCTCATGTATGCAGCCTTGCTGGGTTGCACATTATTACTATAGCACCTCAGAAAATACGAACTGACAAGCGATGTATTGTTGAGTACAACAGGTTACGTACTCTACATCAGCCACAAATGTCTTTAATACCACTGCCTACATATCTGTCTGTCTCACACAATTCAGTCACAGCTACAAGTATCAACAAACAGTGACAAGCTTCCGAAGTGATTCAAGTCAAAGAGTTCAACAAAGGTCACAACTTCAAGTAAACATTCACAGCCAGCAATTCATCAGAAATCAGTTGGTGTAGCTGCTGTACCAGTGTTTGACAACAGCACTAGAGTGAACTGTTAGCCTAACTCAGTTATGCAAGTTTTTCTACACATGCCACACTTTGTGTGGGCAATATCTGCTTCAAAAGACAGTACCCTATCAAACGCTTTGAAGCAGATTGTCAACATGACGTCTGACCAGTCTAACAATGTACACTCGCTAACACCACTATGACAGATGTTAGGTACATATGATGGATGTAGCACATTTGCTGCAGACATACAGCAAGACACTACTGACTTTATGATGGCTGTCATAAACAACCTGGATGAAGATGGCACCCCAATGTGGCACTACTTCACAGTAACATATGTAATGAAATATGCATGTGTTTCATGTGGCCATTCACAGCGAGAAACCACAGAAGACATGCTGTGGATTACTCTGTTTGTCCCTCAAACCAAAAGTGTCAAATTTCAACAGCTCTTCACCAATGCTGAATGTGGGCATGCCTGTGGAAGGTGTGGAAGCAGATGCACTCAGTCTGTATGTCTCAGGAGTTAATCTCAATATCTATTGCTTATCTTGCACAGATTTGCCTCCAATGGGCTCAGAGTTGATACTCCTATCACAGATTACACAGCTGGTAGAATAGTCTTCAACCAATCAGTGTTTGACACTCACAGTATAATCTATCACCATGGCCAATCCATGCATTCTGGCCGTTACACCTGTTTACTAAGGTGCAGAATTGGATGGGTAGAGTGTGATGACTCTACAAGCAGTTTTAAACAGAGACTGCCATGACACTTAAAAAATGCATATATTCTAATATTGAAGAATTATGATGACCTTCATATTTCAGAAGAATAGGACAGAACATGTTGCATTTTTTAAATGACTACTTTGTCCCAGAAACATTCATAGGTCAGTACAATTTTCTCTAATGTATGACTCTGAATAAACCATAGCATTTCAACAAAATACTATTCCGACAGAGACATTCCATACACTGTCACATGTAAGATCTTGTGTGGATCAGTGACTACAGGAAAATTGTTGTAGTGGCTTCAATCGGTGCCAACAATATTCACAGTCACTGGAGAAACCATGCTTACATGTCTATCAAAGATTGTACATCTCAAAACGGAGGCCTTACTGCTGTCCTCCTCTGTACATACTGTATCTTTAACTATTAATGTATCATACTCATGCATAACAACAAATTGCTATGAGTTTTAAAGTGTTACTCTTTCTAAATAAAGATAAGTTCTCAGTTATCATCATAAATAACTGAGCAACACTTCTACCATTCACCAAACATTGCAGTCTGCCACAAGTTGTCTATCAACACTTGCATTTGTCTATTGACTCTTGACATGTAGACAACAACATCATTCGCTCACCAAACACCAGTGCACAACTATTGCACCTTTATTTGTAATACTAATACTGTACATATGTAAAAATAACTACCTTTATTGATAATGCAAGAAACTGAATTATGCAACTGTAAATACCAAACAATTGCATCATATAATCAACTGACTTTGACATGTCTTTGTAATTACTTGTACATAATGTAAAGATTTGTATTCACCTTCACATTCTTAATAACAACTTTAATAGTCATACTAAAAGTATAGTCTAACACTAAAGTACAACTGAATGTTTAACATATCATACAGCAGTATACTAACTACATCTAATTAACCATAAGTTTATTAAAAAAATGCATACCATGCACAGTTTTCATATATACAAGTTAAGAATTTACATAGAAACTAATGTAAGAATTGAAAACATGTCATTTGTTGCTGTGAGAATATTCAATTTTTTTGTACTTGTCATACAGGTAATTGTAACCCATGGTAAAAATGTTAAGAATTGTAAATCAGACACTGTTACAGATCACAACACACTGCATACCTGTTCCTGACAATATTTATGATCACCTCAATTGAGGGGTCGGGTGGAAATTTTCCATTTGCGCCTAGTCAGTGACATATCATTAAATGACAGTAATCAAATGTCACTAAATAACATTTTTTTATATTGTATTACTTTGACAGTCTGCATATGGTTTTTTGCCCGCCCTGGGAACATCCACATTAGCAGTCACACAATAACAACAAAACACTTGTGTATCATGTGTGTAATCACTGTTTACAAGCTACTGACATTGCCATATTAACATACCACACAAGTAATGTGCTACACATAATTACAACATACAACCATTTTAAAAAAACGACATAAAATTTTTTAACAAACTCTCTTCATGTTCAGTAGTTAATGTATAATGAACCACCATAGCTTCAGCTTGACTATCAAAATTCCAGGTCGAATGTCACAAAGTACTTCCTCACATAAAGAGTAGAGAGTACTGAAACATCACTGGAAAAACACAACACCTGATTAAAGACAGTCATCACCGAGTAAGAAATCAGATATATGCATATAAGACAAATAACAAGCCCGACAGGAAAAGATGACACAACACTGCAATCATAGCAACCACCTAACCTCAGTATGTATACCAAGCTACCTTTTTCTTTAGTTTCCTATAATATCACATACTTACTGCAATTCATATAATACAGTTGTTATTATTCTTACACATTTACATATATAGCAAGCAATGATTACACACATACAAAGATTGTATTGTGAGACTGCTTCTGTTAACTAAATTTCAGTCTTTATTGGGTCTTTTCTCCATTTAAGAAATCGGCAATAAATTTTTTAAACCATAACCACCTGTGTTGACTCTTTACTTAAAATAGCTTTACAACTTAAAGAATAAGTGTGTCTTACATAAGCATACAAACCAATGTTAACTAATACTGCAACAACTATACTGCAACAACTATATCTCCATCTATTTCTTTGGTACCTATGATGTCCAGTCAGTATCACAGCATATGTAATGATGTGGCACATTGCATGTCACACTTCACATAATTCCTAAGAGTGTAAAAAAATTAGCAATGTACTTTCTTTTAATGTGCCTATACAATCATTATTACTGTACCAAGGTGCCGCACATCAACACCCAACAGTACACAGTGTTCAATATGTGGACTAGCTGTTCATACATTGACTTACAAATGTCCTGTAATTCTTAAGAAACTTAACTACCTAACTACCTGCAACAAACCTTTGTTGTCTGCCATCCTGAAGACCATTCCATTACAGGTATTACATGAGGTCCTGTTTCATCAAGTTCTTCATAAGTTTCTACATGACTAAATTGATGCAAACTGGTCTGTAATTGCCAGCCTCATCCATGCTCCCCACCCTTGTGGAATGCTACCATACCTGCTCCCTGCAGTCACCCGTCATTTCTGCTGTCTGTAGCAATCAGTTAAACAAATATGCCAATAGGCCAGCCAGTTCCTCAGCCAGCTCCATCACCACGGTAGCATACAGCATATGAGGCCCACTTGTTTTATCTGCCATTGGATGCTACACTGCCTACCTGACCCTGCTGGAGGCAATATTCAATAATACCATTTGGGGATAACTTTCTTAACTGCTTTAATGTCACTGTCAGCCATCACTTCAATATTCTCATTGCTGAAACCTGACTAGAAGAAGATGTTCAGGTCCATAGCCTTCTCTCCATCTGTTTTTCTATCTATCTGTCTATCTATCAATTAGTATATAGCAAAAATAAAGTTTGTTAAATCTAAACACTTATCAGATAGACCTACAAGACTCTGGTTCTATCACTCTGGATTTGTATTTTCCTGAAAGGGTTCTAAATGTTCCTGGGATTAAAACTGTGATATCCTACACACACGTAAAAGGAAGTGTCTTCATGCTTCTGAATACTGTAAGACACAATAGTAGCTGATTTGCAGTTTTAGGCTTAATTTTGACCAAGACCAACTGGATGGTGAATTGCTACCTATCCCTCACACTATAGCTATTACAGTTTTAAAACAATATTTTCAACATTTAGCTGTAACAACTAATTAAAAGGGACTTTTTTATTTCCTTACTTGCAAAAATATCACACTTGAAACCAACTGTTATCAACATATCTGTGAAGACAGGGATGAGACAGACATCAACAGATGGACCCACTTTATCCAATAATAACAGCTGTGAGGGAGAGTTCACAGCCCCTACAGACACTGAGATGCATATCGGGGTCATCAGACCTAAATCTCACCCCATGACATGTGTAAAGCAGCAGAAGTATAGGAGAATGGGGTGACAGTTAGGACAGACTACCCCAATGCCGGTTGGGGGAGTGTGCGGGGGTGTCCAAGGTGGGTTTTTAACCCTAACACTAAATTTGCTCACTTTTGTCACTGTGGAACAACCCTAACTAATGCATTAAACTGAGTTTGTTGCCACTAATTTCCCTTCTTTTTGAGAATGATAACGAGAAATAGTCAATGTAATGCAGCAGCGGGGGCCCGGGACCTATCTTGTGGCATAGTAACAGGAACGGCAATGCAAACATAAGCGCTAACAGTGCCACACATGGTAACGCAAGCACGGATGAGAACAGACAGGGTAACACACATGGTGGTGTACACGGGAATGGTCCACTATGTGATTTGTAGTCACATAGTAACATGGTGCCTGCAAACGGAAATGTCAATGGGCATGATGATGCAAAGTGAAACAGAAATAGAAACAGTACTATAGACACAAATGACAAAAAATAACAGAAACACAACCACAAATTAAAATGCAAAGCATAATGAACATGGTGGCATGGATGTCAACAGTAAGTGAAACAAGTATGGAACCTCAAGCAGAAAAGGCAATGGTAACAGTAATGTAAGGGCACAGGCTGGTTTTCCCCAAAAGCTGCATAGAGAAAAACAGGGGCCTGGATATTCAAACTGCACCATTCTGAGGCGCAAGCCCTTGCGCTGCTCAAAATGGTTGTGCAGGGGTGTGGCCGGGGCGATATTCAAAGGAGTTGCGCTATTGAGCAACTCCTTTGAATATCACCCCCCAGCCAGAGCCACTGTGCATGGCACAGTGGAACTTGGTGCCACCGCAAGTTGTCAGAGTGGAGCATTCAACTTGCGGTGGCACAAGTACCATTGCGCCATGCACAAATTTCTGATATTCAAAAAGTGACATGCAAATGGGGCCATAATTCATGCAAGGCACAGGGGGGCCATTTGCATCTGATTATGGCCCCATTTGCATGCCATTAGCATGTAGGTGCGCCAATCCCCGAGGACTTGCGCCTGGCCACCCTGCCAGGCAGCAGCCGTCGGGGACCGATGCACCCTGCAGCCCGATCACAGGCAGAACGTGAAAACAACCCCCCAAAACATCTCCCAAATGCCTGATCGTGGGCAGAACGTGAAAACAACCCCCCCAAACATCTCCCTAATGCCCGATCGCAGGCAGAATGTAAAAGACACCCCAACCCGAATATCTCCCTGGTGGTCCAGTGGACCGTAATGCCCGATCAGTGGGCAGAATGTATAATGACAGCCCCGGTGCCCGATCACGGGAATAATGTATAATGACAACCCCCAGTGCCTGATCATGGGCAGAATGTAAAAGACCCCCAACCCGAATATCTCCTGGTGGTCCAGTGGACGTAATGTCTGATCGTGGGCAGAATGTAAAGACCCCACAAATATCTCCTGGTGTCTGTGTCCCCCCCACCCACCCCGAACCCACCACCCGCTCCCCGGCGGCGCCGGCGGCAGCATCCCACCACCTGCGCCCGCCGCCCGCTGACTGACTGTCCGGTGGGGCTGCCGCCCGTGTGTGCAGAGCTAGAGCCAATGGGCGTGCAGCCATACCGCATATGACAGTCGATTTGTGAATGAACATCATTCATAAATCTGGACTGTCATGTACGATATGGGCTACACCCATTGGCTCTAGCTCTGCACCAATGGGCATGCAGCCCACCGGACAGTCAGTTGGCGGGTGGTGAAGCGGCAGGTGGTGGATGCCGCCGCCGTTGCCAGGGGAGCGTGGTGGGCGTCATGGGTGGTGGGGTGGGGGACACTAGACACCAGGAGATATTTGGGGGTTGTCACTGTACATTCTGCCTGCAATTAGGCATTACGGCCACTGACCACCAGGGAGATATTCCGTTAGGGGTCTTTTAAATTCTGCCCACGATTGGGAATTAGGGAGATGTTTGGGGTTGTTTTCATGTTCTGCCCACGATCAGGCACTGGGGGTTGTCAGTATACATTCTGCCACGCGATCAGGCACTGGGAGATGTTTGGGTGGGGGGTTGTCATTATCTCGTTCTGCCTGTGATCGGGCATTATGGTCCACTGGACCACCAGGGGAGAACGGGAGGGGGCCACATTGATGCCCACAATCGCTGGTGGGGCACAGGGACTGAGTTGGGGGCCAGCCACGGGTGGCAGCTGCTGTGTTGCGCCCTGCAATACAGCAGCTCACCTGTGGGTGGCCCTCAACTTGATCCTTTTTCTTTGGCTCAAAGTTGTGCAGGTGCAGGTTGGGGGTTGCGCCTGCACAACTCTGCACAACCTGACTGAATATTGGGCTGTGCAGTTTATGAATGGTTCCTCCCCCTCCTGTTGAGCATGCATTCATTTGCATTGCGCTGTTGCTCAAACTGTTTTCAGTGGCCAACTGCCTCCTGCTGAATATTGCAGAATGGCACAATGTAGGACTTGAGCATGCACAACCCTATTACGCATGCCTCAACCCTTTTGAATATCTGGGCCAGTGAGTACAAAGAATGTATGCATAATAATGGGTATCGGAGCAGAAAATGAGGACTTGGAATACTAAATAGGTTATATCTCAGGAACTGTATGACATAGAAAAAAAATTGAAAGTGCTATGGTTTACAACTGTCCTGGCTAATTTTGTGCTTATCCCCCATTAGGGGGCTAAGCAGTTTTCTGACAAAAAGTCTGTATCTTGCACCGTTTCCGAGATACAGGCCCTGAAAGGTGCGGCAAACGCCATAATGTTATCCTATGGGGAAAAAGAGAAGTTTGCAGTACCATAACTTTGCCTCCCTGTAATATTTTGTTACCAAACCACTAAAAAGCACACCTGTGGGCTGTTGGCTGTCTTCCCTCCAAATTTCAGGAAAAAAGACCAAACCGTTATTTTGCAGCAGGGTGCCTAAGGATTCCTGTAATGCGTCGGGCACCGTAATGTTATCTTATGGGAAAAACCGTCAACTTTGGAGTGCCGTAACTTTGCCGCCATGTAATATTTTTTAAACACAAAACTGAAAGGCACATCTGTGAGATGTCGTCTGTGTTCCCCTTCAAATTTCAGCCCAAAACTCCAAACCGTTCTTTTGCAGCGCAGTGCCAAAAAATTGCTGTAATTTTCCCACAGCCTAGAAAAGTACTGTCGAAATTTGTGAAAGTTTTTGCAAAAATGTTCGACACTTTCATGAGCATGAAAGTAATTTGAGAAAGTACTTTTTCCAGAAATTTGGAAAACGTATCTCTGAGGTGTTTCACCCCAAAATAAAGACATGACTAGTATCCTCAGGGTCTGACTAGGTGAATACAAAAAGAATTAGGCTGCTAGAGGGTCCCAAATTTAAATGCCAACCATTTTTCTAATCACCAACTGAAAACAAAATGGTGGATTTGCAAAAGTAACAGGGCCATTTGCAAAAGTAAAAATGCATTTGCGACACTGTCAAACTTTTTGTTAACTTTTCCCATTGACTTATAATGGGAAATTGTTTTTTGAATAACTTTTGAAGAATTTAATATTTTTTCACCAAATCTTCAAAAGGCACATCGGGGACCCTGACCACATGTTCCCTGAAGATTTTGGACCAGTTGAACAAACCGTATGACCTTTAGGCGTGACCGTAGAATTCCAGAAAAAGCGTAAACGTGCGCACAGATCACGCTTAATAACTCTGCAGCCATATATCTCATCAGTATGAAACTTGGCAGATCCTAAGGCCTATGGTTCCTGGTCAGGTATTTCAAATTTCAGGCAAATCCGTCAAACAGTTACAAAGTTATTAAGGTGCAGAATTTTGAGGTTTAACATAGAAATGGCTCCTCAACCTAACTATGGTAGCACTACCGTGCTACCATAATATGTATGTATGTATATATATATATATATATATATATATATATATATATATATATATATATATATATGTATATATATGTGTATATATATATATATATAGTTGAAATCCTGGACCCCACACCCCAACCAGCATCAGGGTGTGCATTGGGGTTGCTGGCCTAACTCTCCCCATCAGATGTGTGAAGAAGCAGAGGTATAGGAGAATGGGATAAGAGTTAGGACCAACAACCCCAATGCGCACCAGATGCTGGTTGGGGTGTGTGGGTGGGGGGGATCCAAGGGGGGCTTTCAACCCTAACTCCAAATTTCCTTGCTTTTGTCGCTGTGGAACAACCATAACTAATGCATTAAAATGAGTTTTTTGCCTCTAATTTCCCTTCTTTTTGAGAATGGTAATGAGAAATAGTGAATGTAATGCGATGGTGGGAGCGCGGAGCCCTCCCGCCATTTGATGTCTTGTCACATAGTAACACGGTGCCCACAAATGCAAATGGTAATGCGCATGGTGACGCAAAGTGAAACACAAAGATAAACAGTACTGTAGACACAAATGGTTAAAATAACACAAACACAAGCGCAAATGAAAATGCAAAGGGTAACGCTCATGGTGCCATAGATGGGAACAGTAAGTGAAATGGGTACAGAACCACAAGCAGAAGCGGTAAGGGTAACAGTAATGTAAGTGCACAGGCTGGTTTTCCCCAAAAGCTGCATGGAGAAAGACAGTGAGTACAAAGAATGTATGTATAATAATGGGTCTTGGAGCAGAAAATGAGGTGTTGGAATACTAAAGTGCATGTATCTCAGGAACCATACGACGTAGAAAGAAAAATTTAAAAGTCATATGATTTATGACTTTCTTGACTAGTTTTGTACTTAGCCCCTGTTAGGGGGCTAAGCACTTTTCCAACAAAAAGTCCATATCTCTCACCGTTTCTGAGACACGGGCCCTGAAAGGCATGGTGAATGCCATAATGTTATCCTATGGGAGAAAAAGAGAAGTTTGGAGTGCCATAACTTTGGCTCCTTGTAATATTTTTTCACCAAACTACTGAACGGCACATCTGTGAGATGTTGACTTTCTTCCCTCCAAATTTCAGCCCAAAAGACCAAACCGTTATTTTGCAGCAGGGTAGGAAAGGATTCCTGTAATGTGGTGGATGCCATAACACTATCCTATGGGAAAAAGCATCAACTTTGGAGTGTCGTAACTTTGCCGCCCTGTAATATTTTTTTACCGTAACACTGAAAGGCACATCTGTGAGATGTTGGCTGCGTTCTCTCCAAATTCAAATTTCAGCTCAATAGTCCAAACCATTCTTTTGCAGCAGGGTGACAAAGAATTGCTGTCATTTTCCCACAGCCTGGAAAAGTACTATCGAACTTTGCATACACTTTCACAAATTCATGCAACACTGTCGCAAATGTGAAAGTACTTTGCAAAAGTACTTTTACCAGAAATTTGAAAACCATATTTCTGGGGAATTTTACTCCAAAGTAAAGACATGCCTAGCATCCTCAGGGTCTGACTAGGTGAATACTAAAATAATTAGGTTGCTAGAGGGTCCCAAATTTAAATGCCAAGCATTTTCCTGATAACCAACTGAAAACAAAATGGCAGATTTATGACAGTAAAAGGGCCACTTGCGAAATTAAAAATTGCATTTGCAACACTGTTGAACTTTTTGTTAACTTTTCCCATTGACTTATAATGGGAAATTGTTTTTTGAATAACTTTTGAACCGTTTAATATTTTTTCACCAAATCTTCAAAAGGCACATCGGGGACCATGGACGCATGTTCCCTGAAGATTTTGGACTGGCCATACAAACCGTGTGACCTGTAGAGACAAGCAAAGAATTCCAAAAAAGTGTAAACACGTGTGCAGATCACGCTTAATAAGTCCACAGTCGTATATCCGAATAGTACGAAAGTTGGCAGATCCCAAGATGTATGGTTCTTGGCAAATCCATTGAATGGTTGCAAAGTTACTAAGGTGAAAAAGTTTAGGTTTAACATGTAAATGGCTCCTCAACCCTAACTATGGTAGCACTACCGTGCTACCATAATATATACATATACATATACATATATATATATATATATATATATATATATATTATAGTGGCACGGTAGTACCACTATAGTTAGGTTCAGGGTCATTTCCATGTTAAACCTGTAATTTTGCACCTTAATAACTTTGCAACTGTTTGATGGATTTGCCTGAAATCTGAATGTATGATCAAGACCCAGGTCTTGGGATCTGCCAAGTTTCGTACTGATCGGATATTATACGGCTGTGGTTATGCTTGAGCTGCGCTTATGCTTTTCTCTGAATTCTATGGTTGTGCCCACAGGTCGATGGTTTGCGTGACCAGCCTGAAATCTTCAGGAATGTGCAGGTTGGGTCCCTGATGTGCCTTTCGAAGATTTGATGAAAAAATATTAAACGGTTCAAAAGTTATTCAAAAAACAGTTTCCCATTATAAGTCAATGGAAAAAAGTTAACAAAAAGTTCGACACTTTCGCAAATGCATTTTTACTTTCGCAAATGGGCCTGTTACTTTCGCAAATCAGCCATTTGTTTTCAGTTGGTGATCAGAAAATGGTTGGCATTTAAATTTGGGACCTCTCTAGCAACCTAATTTTTTTGTATTCACCTAGTCGGGCCCTGAGGATGCTAGCTATGTCTTTATTTTGTGGTAAAACACCCCAGAAATATGTTTTTCAAATTTCTGGATAAAGCACTTTTCGCGAAATTACTTGCTCATGAAAGTGTCGCAAATTTTGTGAAAGCTTTTCAAAAATTGCGATAGTAATTTTCTAGTCTGTGGAAAATGACAGCAATTCTTTGGCACTGCACTGCAAAATAACCGCTAGAGTTTGGGCTGAAATTTGAAGGAACGCAGTGGTTATCTCACAGATGTGCCTTTCAGTGTTGTATTGAAAAAATATTACATGGCAGCAAAGTTATGGCACTCCAAAGTTGACAGTTTTTCCCATAGGATAACATTACGGCGCCCGAAGCATTACAGGAATCCTTTGGCACCCTGCTGCAAAATAACGGTTTGGTCTTTTTTCCTGAAATTTGGAGGGAAGACAGCCAACAGTACACTGATGTGCCTTTCAGTAGTTTGGTGAAAAAATATCACATGGCGGTAAAGTTACGGCACTCCAAAATTGACATTTTTTCCCATAGGATAACATTACGGCGTCCGACACGTAACAGAAATCATTTGGAGCCCTGCTGCAAAATAACGGTTTGGTCTTTTTTCCTGAAATTTGAGGGAAGACAGCCAACAGCCCACAGATGTGCCTTTCAGTAGTTTGGTGAAAAACATTACAGGAGGCAAAGTTATGGCGCCCGAACCTTTCTTTTTCCCATAGGATAACATTAGGCGCTCACGCACCTTTCAGGGCCCGTACTCGAAAATGGTGCGAGATACCGACTTTTCATTGAAAATCTCTAGTCTCCACTGGGCTAAGATTCAAATTAGCCAGACAGTTGTAAATAATATGATTCTTTAAATTTTTTTTTCTTCACGCTACACGGTTCCTGAGATATAATGTATTTAGTATTCCAAGATCTCATTTTCTTGACCGATACTTCATTATTTTGCATACATTATTTGTACTCACTGTCTTTCTCAATGCAGATTTGGGGAAACCAGCTCTGTGCGCTTACATTACTGTTACTGTTGCTCTTTCCGCTTGTGGATCCAGCATCTGCTTCACTTACTATTGACGCTCTGCGCCACCATGTAAGTATCCTTGCATTTTCATTTACGCTGTATTTCTGTTATTTTTGCCATTTCTGTTCACAGTACTGTTTATCTTACTGTTTCATTTTACATCACCATGCCCATTGACATTTCTGTTTGCAGGCACCATGTTACTATGTGACAACATATCACGGCAGACCATTCCCGCTTCACGCCACCATGTGCGCCAATTCTTCTGTTCCTCATTCATGCTTGTGTTACCATGTGCGCCACTGTTATCATTTCTGTTTGCTGTTGTCCCTGTTAGCATGCCACAACACATCATGTGGTGGGAGCGCGGGCCCCACCGCTGCATTACATTCACTATTTCTGCTATCATTCTCAAAAGAAGTGAATAGAGTAAAACTCATTTAATGTTAGTTAGTTAGCCTAGTGACAGTCAGGTTAGAGTTGAAAACCCCTTGACCCCTCACCACCCCCAACCGCATTGGGGTGTGTGCATTGGGATCATGGGTCCCAAAACTCACCCCATTCTCCTATACTTCTGTTGCTTTACACATGTCATGGGTGAGAGTTAGGGCTGATGATCCCAATCGCACCCCAATGCCGGTTGGGGAGGTGGGTGGGGGGTCCAAGGGGTTTTCAACCCTAAGTGAATTTCTCACTTTTGTCGCTGTGGAACAACCCTAACTAATGCATTAAATGGAGTTTTTTGCTCTATATATATATATATATATATATATATATATACACATCATATAGTATATATATATATATATATATATATATATATATATATCTATAGATATAGATATATATATATATATATATATATCTATAGATATATAGATATATATATATATATGCAAAAAACTGTGTAGAATGCATCATTTAGTTAAAGCACAAAAGTCAGGAAATGAAAAACCTTTAGGGCTGCCCCTCTACCCCCTCATGGACCTGCCAATCATCCCCAGATTGACAGATGACGGGGTGTGTCATTGGGGTTGTAAGGCCTAGATATTGCCCCATTCCTTGTGTAATCATACTCAGAATCAACAGTGAAGAAGAATGGGGCAACAGTTAGGCCTTACAACCCCAATGATGCACCTCATCATCTGTCAATCTGGGGATGATTTGCAGGTTCATGAGGGGTAACCCTAAAGATTTTTAATTTCCTGACTTTTTGTGCTTTAACCCTAATTGATGCATTAATGCAGTTTTTTTGCATAGAATTTCCTTACTTTTTGAAAAAGAGTAGAAAACTAAGAAGTTGTGGAAGTTGGTGGGAGCGCGGGCCCTTTGGGCCCTGCATGCCCACCTACTTGTAAATGTCTCCACACGATAAGAGTACAACTACTGAATATGAGATGTATTGCTTAGTAATGAGAGTGGCATAATTGAGCAGCTGTTTACATCTCAGACACATAAGCAGTGAAACTATCTCCATGGCCGTAACACTAGATACCCTATAAGTCTGAACACTGTACCACAATCCAAAACAATATATGGAAAATGTAAAGTGCATGACACAATATATCCACAGGAAATTAATTTTGCAACACCTAAATACCATAATTGACATCTACAGGACATGCCGTCAAGACCCTCCTTTCAATGTAAAATACCAAGCTGTGTCCAAAATAAAGCATTTAAAAGTTTGAGATTTTCATTCATTACAGAGGCAGAGTTCCACACCTGTTGACATTTTACAGACAAAATGACTGAAAACTACATCCATGACACTAAGGCTAGGTACCCTATCAATTTCAAGCCAACAGCACAATGGAAAATGCAGTCCACAGAATGTAAACTGTACTACGCAATATCTCTGAAAAAAATATATTTTCTGACACTTAAACACCATAACTTACATCTACTGGACATGCTGTAAACACCTTCCAAATTTCAGTTAAAAAGACCAAACTGTTTCTGAGATATCTATTGTTAAACATGAGTAAAATTGGCCTATCTAATGCATTATAAAATCTGGCCAATTTCTCCCTATCTCGCGATCAAAGATGATGATCAAAGAATCTTGCGATCAAAGAATTTGCAAGCTCGCAATCAAAGAATTTGCAAGCATGCAATCAAAGAACAAAAAATGTTGAAAATCAAAATTTTGACAGAAATGTAGTAAACCACCACCATGGTTCGACAGAATGGAGCCCCCTGACAGAACCCACCCTCATTTGTCTTCCTAGGGCACCCCTGGGCTGAGAAATTAGATTTTTTAATTTGGCCATCTTGTCCCTCACTCGTGATGCAGGATTGTGAGCAAAGAACCTCGTGGTCAAAGAAACTGCATGCTCATGATTAAAGAATAAAAAATGTTGAAAAGCGAGTTCTTGGCAGATTTAGATGAAACCAGTGCCATACCTAATAGAATGAAGACCCCTGAGCAAAGCCCATTCTCATTTGTGTCCCTAGGCCACCCCTGACCTGAGAACATTTTAATTTTACCTCGTGATGCAAGATCGCAGTCAAAGAATCTCGCGATCAAAGAATTTGCAGGCTCACAATCAAAGATCGTTAGTGAACCATGGTCAAAGATTTTAAAACATTATGACTCTATTTATTGACCATTTAACATGAAACCAAAGGCATGAGTTGCTAGATCAAAGCCCCCTGAGTAAAACCCATACAGGTTTTACTTCAGCAGTGACCCCCGAGCCTAGATATTTGATTTTTTAGCATGGAATTTAAAAAACAAGATGGTGGACTTCGCGATCAAAGAATTCTCAGAGACAAAGATTCTTCGACAGTGACGCTGCAAATTCTTTGATCGCCAGGTGGGACGAGATGGCCCAAACCCTATTCTTTGTTCACAAAACAACCATATAAATTTTCCCATTGACTTATAATGGGAGCTTAAAACTGTAATAACTTTGGAATGCCTTAATATTTTTTCATGAAAAGAAAAGCAGCATGTTCAACCACTCAAGCTTTTTCAGAAGAGCCATCTCACAGAGTGGCACATCACATGACAGCTGCACAGGGCCATGGACAAAATCCCCAAAACTGCCTCCAAAACTGGCAAAAGGTGCTTTATTCAGCATTTTGGTGCTCAAAAGCAGTAAGTCTGATCAAAACAAAATTTGGTAAATCAAGAGATCTACCATGCCTCACCACGCATACCAAATTTCAGGCATATCTGTTTAACTAGTCCAAAGTTATTAAAGTGCAAAATGTTGACTTGAACATAGAAGTGCCTTCATATCCCTAAATATATATATATTTTTTTGCAAATTACCATATTTTATTAAACCAACTTATACAAATTGTACATACAATGAGTAGGTTACAGACAGTAAGTAATTTATAGAAAATAACCCCCCCACAAAACCCCATAAACCTACAAATGTAACATCCCCCCACCCCCCCTCACAGCTATCCAACCCTAATAAAACAATTCAATGTCTTCAACCAGACTGTGGAAATAAATATTCCTCAACCCCGGCCAATAGATACCAAATAACATTAACAGAGCAGGATCATGATGAATGAAATTTAAACCCAACCCTATAAATATACGTAAAAATAATAGAGAAAAGGGACCTCGGCCAGAGTATGAGCTCATAATAATACCAGGCATAGGCTAGGGGAACCATTTAACAGATTCTTGAAGAATTGATATAATCCTAAAAAGAAAAGACCAGATAGTAAAGAGGGGAAGGAGAAGGAAGGAGAGAATCAAAAGAGAGAAAAGAAAGGAATAAAGAAAATACAGGCAACCACTGCTAAATTCCAAAATTGGTTTTAAGATATTGGAGAAGTCTCCCCCAATATTTGGAAAATTTAGCTGAAGCCTTAGATAATCTAAAGGCCAACCTTTCCACATAAAATGCATTTAAAAATTCTTCCCACCATTCCTTGTGGGAAGGGACCCAATCTTCCCACCAATGGCGTAAAATTAGCAACTTAGTGACTGATGATATCAGTGCTAATTGATATTTCTGCTCTTTTCTTGAAATTTGAGCATATCTCCCTAATATACAGGTTTCTAAACAAAATAAAGGTGAGAGATCGGTGTATGGACCCGTCCATGTATTCACCAAGGCCCAAAGTTTTTGCACCTTTGGACAAAACCAAAATTTATGAATGGTCATCGCCAAAGGGTCACTACAATCTTTACAGGTCGGAGAAGGCAGTCTACCTACCCGGTGCAACCTCGCCGGGGAAAGATATATATTGTGTAACAATTTGAACTGTACATCTCTTAGCCTTTCTTGTTTAATATAAAGATATGTATCCTTCCAAATATTACCCCATGCCACCTCCGACCAGTCCAAAGCCAGGTTAATTGACCATTATTGGGGAGACTGAGCGGAGGAAGGGACACTCTTCTCTGAGATATTCTTATATATTTTGGAAATGCTCTTACCTCCCAGGCAAAGGTCACCTAACTCCTTAAAGAATGCACCTGCCCTATCAGAACAACGGCTCTTCCCCAGAAAAGCCTTAATAGTGCAATGAATTTGTAGCAATCTGAACCCAGAACGGGGTCTTACCCCAAATTTTAAAGACAATGACAACGGTGACAACAGTGAGTCCCCAGAAAAAAAGTCAACCAAACATGGTTTGGGGCAGGAAGTGGAAAAAGGTTTTACAATAGGTCATTTACCCATTAAAAATTTGGGATTTTTTAGTATAGGTTGGGTAAGATCAAATCCTGGGAGGATATTAAACTTTGCACACAATTGGTGCATAGCTTGGATATCCCAACCTAAGGGGGTATCTCTAACTATTTTAGGAACCTTAGCCCATGGGATATATAATAGAGATTCTAAATCCAAATTAAGTTTTTTAACAAAGGCTCTGTCAAGTGCCAGACCCGGTGGGGATACACTCAGATCATGCGACCATAAAGCCACCCTGGCTGCATGTATTGCCAAGTGTATGTAAAAATCGTAACTGTAAGCCACCCTTGCCCCTCGGATAACACAACTTGTAGTACGCTCCTAGTGTAGTGAGCCCCACCCACAAAAATTCAGGCATAACTTATTCAAAGATTTGAAAAAGATTTGGACAGGTAGATATTTAGACAGGAGAGGGGTAGAAAAGTTTAGGTAAAACTACCATTTTAATTGTATTAGCCCTACCTGAAAGGGATAAGGAAGTTTTAACCATCTGTCTAAATCATCTTTGATTGATTTTAGGGATGGTTTAAGATTAAGATTAACCAGATCTTCTAAATTCCTAGAAACCCGAATGCCTAATATGGTAGGGCCTCCGTCTGCCACTGCAGGCCCAAGGAAAAACACCAACTTTTTGAGAGACAAGATGATAATGAATACAGCACAGTCTTTGACAGGTTTAACTTATAGCCAGAAAATTCACTAAAACTTGCAATAAGTTTCAGGACTTGAGGAAGTGAAGTAGATGAATTTTGGATATGCAACAATAAATCGTCCGCAAAGGCCGACACTTTAAATTCCTTGGATCCAATTTTAATTCCTTGAATTATGGGGTCAGAGTTAATAACTCTTATTAAGGGTTCGATATACAGATTGAACAAGTATGGAGATAATGGACACCCTTGACGGGTTCCTCTCCTTAATGGAAAGGCTTCCGAAATCAAATTATTGCACTGAATTCTAGCTGAGGGGCATTGATACAGAACTTTCACCATACTAATGAAGCATTCTGGAATGCCAAATTTAGTTAGGGTAGCAAACATTGATGACCACTCCACACGGTCGAAAGCTTTCTCTGCATCAAGAGAGACCAGGGATGCTTCCAGCCCTGGGCTCTCCGACGCAGAGATTAAATAAAATAACTTTCTAAAGTGGTCGGCCGAACATCCCTCCACAAAGCACGCCTGTTCTAGACTTACTAAACCACCCCAAACCTTTTTAAGTCTAAGTGCCAAAATTTTGGCAAAAATCTTAACATCCAAGTTCAGCAAAGATATTGGTCTATAATTGCCTACCAACTCTGGAGATTTATCTGGCTTAGGGAGGAGAATGATCCTGGCCTCAAACAAAGATTTGTCTTTAACCCCACTATCCACCCAAAAAAGAAAAAGCTGTTTCAGCAATGGAACAATAAGCTGTTTAAAGGATTTGTAAAAAAGGGGTGTAAAATCATCTGGACCTGGTGCTTTTCCAATTTTAAGAGAATCAATTGCTTGCCCAATTTTCACCTCAGTAATGGGAGCAGCTAAGCTTTGTCCTGATGTTTCCAATAAGTGGGGAAAGGGGATACTAGCCAAAAATCCCTCCATTTTCGCCATACACTGTGGCGAGGGCGGGTTACTTGAATAAAGTTCCTGATAAAACTCAACAAATCCCTGCAATATGCCCTCAGAAGTAGTAATTAGGCTATCAGATGTCGGATGTCTCAAAGCTGCAACCCACCTAGCAGCGGCCTTCTGTTTCAATTGCCAGGCTCGCAATTTCCCAGCCTTGTTACCCTGACCTATATAGAGAGCCTGAATCTTTGCTGCAGAGGAAATCACCCTTTCTCGTAAAGTATTAGCATACCATGTCTTCAGGGACAGTAATTCCTGCTCCTGGCTCCCAGACCTAATACCCCCATGAATACTCTCTAATGCCTTGATTCTCCCCAAACATTCTTCCAAACCCGAAATTTCTTTGGCTTTCCGCTTGGACGCTATACGAATCAACTCACCCCTCCATACTGATTTAAGTGCAGCCCATGTATAGTCTACGGCCTCTATAGACCCCCAATTCAAATCAATCGAGGCAGACAAAACATTCTTAAAATGTGAGACAGTCTCAGAATCCCTCAAAAGATTGTCATTCAGGGACCAGGAATGAGATCTCGGGAAAAAAAAGGGATGATAACCACTTCAAAAATATCGGAGAATGGTCAGAAATAACTCTGGGCAAAATGGTCACCTCCATAATGCCACTTAAGCAATCTTTACTTACAAAAAAGTAGTCTATTCTTGAGAATGACCTATGGACAGGGGAGAAAAATGTATAATCTCTAGCAGAAGGGTTAACCAGCCTCCAAGGATCCACCAACCCTAAGGAGGAAGTAAAATCCTCTAAAGCAGATTGGGCTGGAGAGGGTTTCACCCCTCTGCTCCACGAGCGATCCAACTTATTAGACTGGGCCAAGTTCCAATCACCACCTAAAATAATTGGAACCCCTTTGAAAGAAGCTAGTATTAATGCTAGTTGAAAAAAGCTGGAGACTCCTGATTGGGTCCATACACCATCCCAGCACCAAACTAACTCCATTAAGTTTACCAAAAGCAAAAATATACCTGCTGTTAGGTCGAATGACCTCGGAGTGGATAAACGGATTCCCAGCGCAATCAATATAGCCCTCCTCTGCTATTGGAAGAAAAGCTAGAACCAAAACCTGCCCAACCCATTTCTTTTTAAAATCCAATAACTTATCTGCCAAAACATGTGTTTCTTGCAAAACACCACTGCCGGCTTATAGTGAGCCAAATGGTTTAGTATAATACATTTTTTGCAGTTATCTTCCCCCCTTTAATATTCCATGAAAGAATATTCAGCCCACTAGCCATCAGTAGCTACTAGTTTCCCACAGGAGATATGGATAGCTGTCCCCTTACTAACTAAAACCATTACCCAATTAAAAAAGAAAAAAAAAGTACCAACCCCCTTATCTATAATGCAAAAAAACATAAACCCCCTAAAATAAATACCCCATCTGGAAACCCAGGCCTGTAGCCCACTCCACTGCCTCTAATTCATGAAGCGCTGTAGAGGCCAGGCCCCCCCTCCATCTACATAACTCAAGTAAAGGGAGGAATCCCATCAGTTGAAGAGCAAATAAAGAAACTGTACCTCCCTGTATCACCGCATATTTAGGATAAGTGCTAAATATATGTCACAAAATTCCAATACTCTATATAGAATCTGGGAACACATCGAGGCCAAAGAGGCATTCATGCCTTACTCCCATAAGGACTAAGGGAAAAGAAAAAATCAGCCCTAACCGTAGTGATAACATTTAGCCACTAAGGGCCCCAATGCCTTATTTACCCTTAGGGGTTATTAACAATTCCCTTTGACCCGATCGTTCCCTTATTAGTTCAACTATTAGGCACAGTTACATTGCCTGAACCCCGAATTAACATCAAACTTCGATAACAACTGAACCCTGAAAGCCCCTAATTATAATAATTACAGCATTTATAATACTGAAAGTATGATGCAGAGCTACATATTTAAATCCAACAGCTCCCTCTTGTGGAATGAACATAAACATCTCCACTTCCTATCCAGGTGGAAAAACAAAACTGATAACAAAATTATAGTGGTATACAGCAAGTCAAATAACAACAATTGACTTTTAAAATGTCCATTCCAAATCATGAGAATAATATTAGGTTCTAGCAAAGTCCTTCTCAACTCAAAAATAGTGATCTTCAAGGTGAGCTCAGTTGCAACAGTCTGGTCTCCGAGAATGCTCCATTGATAGGCCATATGTACCAACACTGAACCCAGGCTCATCCCTTATTTTTGGGAAAGAGATCAGGGAAACAGGTCTCTAAGGAGGTGAGGGCATCCTCTGCCATTTCATAGCGCTTAATCCACTCCTTTGTGGATACCTCTAATCTTGCTGGATATAACATTCTGTGGCGAATTCCAGCTGCCCAGAGCTTCAAGGTTATGGGGTGGAAGGCCAACCGTGCCTGCCTCATCTTCCATGTAAGGTCTGGTGCCAAGCGGAGCTTCTTACCTTCCCACTGGAAAACAGATAATTTTCTGACTTCCCTCAGGATATGCTCCCGATCCAAATAGTTTAATAATTTGAAAATTATTGGTCTTGGCGGTTCTGGAGGTGCAGGTTTTGCTCTCAGTGCCCTATGGCCCCTTTCTATTATGTATTCTGGGCCATTGGGCGAAGGGCCCACTGACTTATTCAGCAACTTTTGCAAAAAGCAGATGGTATTGGCCCCTTCCTCGCCCTCTGGGAGGCCCAGGAGAACCAGGTTATTGCGTCTGCTCCTGCCCTCTAAATCATCGAGACGATCGGCTAACTTCTCCAGGCTCCGCTTGTAATCCTTTGTCGTAGGCCCTGCTCTCTCTAAAGCCCTTTCTATAGATGAAATCCTGGCTTCTGCGTCGGTTATCCGTCGGGTAAGCTGTGTAAGTGCCGGCTTGAATTCAGCCACATCTTCGATGAGCTTAAAGAGGGCATCTTTAATCGTCATCAAATCTTCGTAAATCTTTGTAGGAGCAATTGTCTGCGGCTCGTTGACTGGCGAGGAGCTCTGCCGCGGCCGCTTGGCCTCTAATTCTGACTCTGACGCTTGCATATTTAGACGTCAAAGCAATTCGTCGGGATCTCCTTAGATAGCTCGGGGTATCAGGCAGGTAAATAACCAGAAAATTAACGCTGATCACCGCTAAAGAAAGCAAAAATGCTCTACTGGAGAGGGAGACCCGCAAAACCACTGCTACTCCTCCATGCGCGTCACGTGATCCTCATATCCCTAAATATAGTGGTGCGACCGCGCCACTATAATAATATATATATATATGGCAAAAAACTTAGTTTAATGCATCAGTTATGGTTGTTCCACAGTGACAAAAACAAGGAAATTTGATGTTAGGGTTCCCACCCTTCTTGCATCCCACCCACACCCCACATCCCACCAACAGGCATCGGGGTGCATGTTGGGGTCATCAGTTCTAACTCTCACCCCATCCCATGTAAACAAGCTGAGGTAGTGCAGTATAGGAGAATGGGGTGAGAGTTTGACTGATGATCCTAATGCACACCCCGATGCCTGCTGGTGGAGCGGGTGGGGTGGGGTAAGTGTGGAACCCTAACATTGAATTTTATCACTTTTGTCACTGTGGAACAACCCTAACTGATGCATTATACTGAGTTTCATGCCATGAATTTCCCTTCTTTTTGAGAATGTGCACTATAAAAAGTGAAGTAACGGGCAAGCAAACGCAAGCTCAAACGCTAATGCACATGGTGACGCAAATGTTAATGATAATGCAAACAGTAATAGAAACACAAGTGTAAACAGTAATGGAAACAGAAACACAAAAACAAGGGGGAACAGAAACACAAACCGTACTGCGCACGGTCACCGTAATGCAATTGGAAATGCAAATGGTAACAGTCACTGCAACGATGATGCCAAAGGAAAGACAAATGCAAACAGAAGTGCATACACAAATGCAAGTGGTAATGCACACGGTGACACAAAACAAAATGCAAACAGAATTAGCAGTGGAAGTGTAAATGATAACAGTAACGCAAATGCAAACTCTAAAGAAAATACAAAGGGTAACTCATCCGGTGGCGTAGAAGGGCATGCTAATACAAAAGGCTATGGAAACACTAGTGGAAATGTTAACTGTAACAGTACCAGAAGTGCAGACCCTTTTTTCCCCAACAACTCCGCTGAGAAACACAGTGAATACAAAGAATGTATACATAATAATGGGCCTCAGAGCAGAAAATGAGCACTTGAAAAACTAAATTGCTTATTTCTCAGGAACCGTAAGACATAGAAAAAAATTAAAATTTCGTATGATTTATCACTTTCCTTGCTAGTTTTGCACTTTAAAATTTTTCCGATGAAAAGTCCGTGTCTCGAAGTGTTTCCGTGATATGGGTCCCAAAATCCACAGCAGACGCCGCAATGTTAGTCTATGGGAAAAATCATCAGCTTTGAAGAACTGTAACTTTGCTTCCCTGCAATATTTTGTCACCAAACCACCAAAAGACACATCTGTGTGATATTGGCTTTCTTCCCTCCCAATTTCAGCCCAAAAGACCAAACCGTTCTTTTGCAGCAGGGTGGCAAAGAATTTCTGTTATTTTAGCCATAGTGTCACAAAGAAGTGTCGTAAATCATGACACTTTCACAAAAACAATCACGAATGTGTCAAATGTGCGACACTACTTTGCAACACTACAGTTTACAAAAATTTCAAAAACATATTCCTAGGTTGTTTAACCCCCCAAGAAAGACATGGCTAGCATCCTCAGGGCTTGACTAGGTGAATACAAAAATAATTGTGTCTCTAGAAGGTCCCAAATTTAAATGCCAAGCATTTCTGTGACCACTAACTGAAAAAAAAAATGGCTGAATCATGACAATACAGGGGCCATTTGCGACACTAAAAACTTCATTTGAGACACTGTCAAACTTTTTGTTAACTTTTCCCATTGACTATAATGGAAAACTTGCTTTTTGAATAACCTTTGAACTGTTTAATATTTTTTTATGAAATCTTTGAAAGGCACATCAGGGACCCTTGGTACATGCTCCCTGAAGTTTTCAGACCAGTTGCACAAACCGTGTGACCTGTAGGTGTGAGCAAAGAATGAGCAAAAAAGCGTAATTGTGGCACAGAATATTGCTTTAAAACTCTGCAACCGTATACTTGACAGGTATGAAACATGGAAGATCCAGAGATCTATGGTACCACTCTGTGCCTGCCAAATTTCAGGCAAAGCTGCCATACGGTGGCAAAGTTATTAACCTAACAAGTTTCACACTTTAACCTTAAACGGGGTACTCAACCCTAAATATAGTGGCACTACCATGCCACTAATACACATATATATCTATCTATTTATTTATCTATATCTATCTATCTATCTATCTATCTATCTATCTATCTATCTATCTATCTATCTATTTATCTAGCTATCTATATATATATATATATATATATATATATATACACATATATCTATATATAAGTCTATATATACATATATATAGAGAGAGAGAGAGAGAGAGAGAAGAGAGAGAGAGATAGATAGATAGATAGATAGATAGATAGATAGATAGATAGATATATTAGAGGCAAAAAAACTCTGTTTAATGCATTAGTTAGGGTTGTTCCACAGTGAAAAAATGAGGAAATTCGCTGTTAGGGTTGAAAACCCTAACTCCGAATTCACCCCCCCAGCACCACACAGACACACACACACATATGTAGGTATGGGGGAGGACCAAGTCAACACAGACAATGACAGACATCCAGCAGCAGGTGACAGAAATAACAAACAACTGTCTAAATGTACTACGACACATCCCCACCCACCTGATTAGGTACTGCATGCTCAGTGGAGATCAACAGCAAAACTGAGGCCATGTACACCAAACATACACATCCCTGATTGCAGCTGCACTCAACGTACCACACTTAGTAGTTGCATGGCCTTACCTACCGATGTCCCACACCACACCAGAACTGGTACTGTGCCGTTAGTCAATATAAATGCTGAAGGTGCATGATCACAGTTATAGAAAGGTTTTAACACTAGTGAGTATACATTAATTAAGAGAAGTACATAAATTAACTACAAGACACTAGCATGCTCAAGATAAAAGTAGTGTTACATTTAGTATGTGATTTACATAGTAGTACATTTACTGCAACTGCTTACTTAAGATAGAGAGGGTGATGTAAATGAATGGAAAAGCATTGCCTGTTCAACGCTGTGAAATTCGTACTGCCAGTATCAGATGCATTCTTACTTATGAAGGTGTACTGCTGATGTACATACATAGACCTTCAGTGTGTTTCAATACTAAAGATGCAGTAAGTATTCTTTGTAAGAAACAATGTAATTGTATGGATCAGGCCAAGTAACTTCTAAATATCATAGCACTACTTAGCCAACAATGACGTACCTGTATCGGAGATGTCTATAGGAGAGATTTTCCTGTAGGCACTTACTGAGTATGTTGTACCTGAGAAAGACAATCTCATTGCATCTGTGATGACTAACTTATTCAAATAGTGATAGATTTACTATTGTTGCAATGAGTGATCTATGCCACTTATGGACACAGTGTAATTTTTTTAACAGTTGTTTCATACCCAGGCTGTATGCCTATTGTTTGGGTTTGCCACACTTCTGTCACTGATGCTATCAAAGTGATAACTATGTTAATTGTGGTACAACAGTAATCAAGTAGGTATAGTGTAGATATAAACAGAATGTCTTTTAGTATTGATTTAACTCACAATGGGATAAGTGTACTAGGACAGCAGGGGTTATTCTCTATCACTGACTCTGTGAGTTGTAATCACACTAAGGTTTCAATGACTGTAATGATCAAGTTACACTGTTCATCTTCATGAGTTCATATTCGCAGCCATTCTCCAGTAACTAGACAGTGTATGGTGTAACTGGGTGGGACACTGTGTTGCAAAGCTGCTGCAGTGCCTAGCAGAGGGAGCGTATCTACTCATAAAGACAATTAAGCAATAAGGCATGACCAGCAGTTATGTTAAATGGTCTGTTAATCACCCTGTAGGGGTTTAATGTTACATGAGGTGTAGCTGAGTGCCACATGTCGCTAGACAGTGATAAACAGACCATTAACATAATACCTGGGAGTGGCTTATTGCTATCATAATAAAACTGTTTTTTTTAAACAATATTAAAGCATGTTCATCATATGGTAAGGCTCTACATGTATCTTAATAAAAACTAAACATAAGGCTGTTACAATGTTTACAGTCCATTAGAAAGCTGCATTTCAAAAACCCTTGTTATAATCAGAGATATTATACCTGGGCAACTCCTTGGTTTTACTCAACTCTGTTGCTCAGGTGGCCCACCACATGTGGTGTTCTCTGGTGTGGAGCATTGGTAGGTAAGGCCATGCAACTACTAAGTGTGGTACCTTGTGTGCAGCTGCAATCAGGGATGTGTATGTTTGGTGTACATGGTCTCAGTTTTGCTGTTGATCTCCACTGAGCATGCAGTACCTGGTCAGGTGGGTGGGGATGTCTCGTAGTACATTTAGAGAATTGTTTGTTATTTCTGTCACCTGCTGCTGGATGTCTGTCATTGGTTGTGTTGACTTGGTCCTCCCCCATACTTGCATGTGTGTGTGTGTCTGTGTGCGTGTGGTGCTGGGGGGGTGAATTCAGAGTTAGGGTTTTCAACCCTAACAGTGAATTTTCTCACTTTTGTCGCTGTGGAACAATCCTAACTAATGCATTAAATGGAGTTTTTTGCCTCTAATTTTCTTTCTTTTTGAGAATGATAACGAGAAATAGTTAATGTAAAGCAGCGGCGGGAGCACGGGGCCCTTTAGGCCCCATGCTCCTGCCACATGATGTCTTGTAGCATAGTTACAGGAACAGCAATGCAAACAGAAGTGCTAACAGTGGCGCACATGGTAACGCGAATGAGAACAGCAAGGGTAACGCACACGGTGGCGTAGACAGGAACGGTCAGCCATGTGATGTGTTGTCACATAGTAACATGGTGCCTGCAAATGGAAATGTCAATGGGCATGGTGACACAAAGTGAAACAGAAAGAGAAACAGTACTGTAGACACAGATGGCAAAAAATAACAGAAACGCAAGCGCAAATGAAAACGCAAGGATAACGCACATGGTGGCACAGACATCAACAGTAAGTGAAACGGGTACGGAACCGCAAGCGGAAAGGGCAACAATAACAGTAATGTAAGTGCACAGGCTGCTTTTCCAGAAAACCTGCATAGAGAAAGACAGTGAGTACAAAGAATGTATGCATAATAATGGGTATCGGAGCAGAAAATGAGGACTTGGAATACTAAATAGGTTATATCTCAGGAACCGTACGACATAGAAAAAAAATGTAAAAGTCCTATGATTTACAACTGTCCTGGATAATTTTGTGCTTCTCCCCATTAGGGGACTAAGCACTTTTCCAACAAAAAGTACGTATCTCACACCGTTTCCGAGATACGGGCCCTGAAAGGCGCTGCGAACACCGTAATCTTATCCTATGGGAAAAAAGAGAAGTTCACAGTACCATAACTTTGCCTCCCTATAATATTTGTTCACCAAACCACTAAAAGCACATCTATGAGCTGTTGGCTGTCTTCCTTCCAAATTTCAGGAAAAAGGACCAAACCGTTATTTTGCAGCAGGGTGCCAAAGGATTCCTGTAATGCGTTGGGCGCCATAATGTTATCCTATGGGAAAAACCATCAACTTTGGAGTGCTGTAACTTTGCCACCATGTAATATTTTTTTCACCAAAACACTGAAAGGCACATCTGTGAGATGTCAGCTGCGTTCCCTCCAAATTCCAGCCCCAAACTCCCAACCGTTCTTTTGCAGTGCAGTGCCAAAGAATTGCTGTCACTTTCCCACAGACTAGAAAACTACTGTCGTAATTTGCAAAAGCTGTCGCAAAAAAGTTTGACACTTTCGTGAGCACGAAAGTAATTTGCAAAAGTACTTTTCTAGAAATTTGAAAAACATATTTCTGAGGTGTTTTACCTCAAAATAAAGACATGGCTAGCATCCTCAGGGTCTGACTAGGTGAATACAAAAAGAATTAGGTTGCTAGAGGGTCCCAAATTTAAATGCCATCCATTTTTCTGAACACCAACTGAAAACAAAATGGCAGATTTGCGAAAGTAACAGGCCCATTTGCGAAAGTAAAAATGCATTTGCGACACTGTCAAACTTTTTGTTAACTTTTCCCATTGACTTATAATAGGAAATTGTTTTTTGAATAACTTTTGAACCGTTTAATATTTTTCACCAAATCTTTGAAAGGCACATTGGGGATCCTTGCCGCACGTCCCCTGAAGATTTTGGGCCAGTCGCACAAACCATGCGACCTGTACACACGACCATAGAATTCCAGAAAAAGCATAAATGTGCGCGCAGAACATGTTTAATAACTCCACAACTGTGTATCCGACCACCATGAAACTTGGCAGATCCCAAGGCCTATGATTCTTGATTGCAAATTCCAAATTTCAGGTACATCCATCAAAGGGTTGCAAAGTTATTAAGGTGCAAAATTTTGGGGTTTAACATAGAAATAGCTCCTCAACCCTAACTATGGTAGCACTACTGTGCTACCATTATATATATATATATATATATATATATATATATATATTCATGCATCAATTAAGGTTGTTTCTCAGTGACAAAAGCAAGGAAATTCAATTGTTAGTGTTTACCACCTTGTGACGCCCACCCCACCCCCACCAACAGCAATTGGGTTGTGCATTGGGGACATTGGCCCTAACTCTCACTCCATTCCATCTGTAAACAAGCTGAGGTGATGCAGTATAGAATAATGGGGTGTGTGTTAAGACTGATTACTTCAACGTACACCCTGATGCCTGTTGGTGGGGAAGGGGTGGGTGTGGGGTGCAAGAAGGGGCAACTCTAACACTGAATTTCCTTGCTTTTGTTGCTGTGGAACAACCCTAACTGATGCATTAAACAGCATTTTTTGCCATGCATTTCCCTTCTTTTTGAGAATGCTCACTATAAATAGTGAATGGAATGTGTGCCCAGAATTGTGTGTACATCCATTCAATGGTCACACAGCACCACGAGTAAACACCATAACATGCACAATTCAGCAACCATAAGTCTCAGTGACCCATAAATTGTCACAGTCGAAGATGTATTGTTAGTCTTTGCAGATTCTAAATGCCAGGCAAATCGGACACACAATTCAGAAGTTATAGGAGCATAAGGAACCAAATTTTCATTCATCGGAGTGGCATAATTCTGCACCTGTTAATGTTTTACACACCAAGTCACTGCAAGGCATTTCTGTACCACTACAATGCTGTATGCAAAATGATAACTGTATCATGCAGCATCTTCACAGTGAATTATTTTTCAAACATGTAAACGTGATAAGTCACATCTCCAGGACATCAACTCAACACCCTCCAAATTTCATGCAAAAAGAGCAAAACTGTTCCAGAGATATTCAATTTTTACATTTCTGCACCTTTAAGAAGACTTCCACCACAAATGGCAGAAATTGCAGCCAAAAATGCACTAAAATTACAGACCTGGAGGCCAAAAAATCAGTAACTGCGAAATGGTGCAACTTCTAATGGCAATACCTCTGGACTGGAACAACATTTTTCACTAAACAAAAATTGGCATGTTCCCTGAACAAAGGTCATTCTATATGTCAAGTTTCAGACCAATCAACAACACACTGGCCGCTCTATGTGTCACAGAAGACAGTGCAGGAAAATAGCAAAAACATAATGTTTTGCACTGCACTACACAAACACAAAAACACAAATGGTAACGTTAATGGAAACAGTGATCAAAACAGTGACATAAAAGAAAATAGTAATGGTAATGCAAATGCAAGTGCAAATGCAAATGGTAATGCACACGGTGAAGCAAATGAAAACAATAACACAAAATGGTAAGGGAAATGCAAGGGCAAACATAAATGAAAACACAAATGATAACGAAAATGGTAATGCAAATGCTAATGGCAAAGGAATGCAAATGCAAATGGTAATGAAAACAGTAACAAAAATGAAAACGTTAACACAAACTCAAACAGAAATTCAAAGGGTAACGGCAATGGTGATGCAGAAGGAAATAGTAATGCACTCAACAACAGAAATGCTACTGAAAGCATAGCAAAGCCAATGCAAACGCTAAACAGTAATGAACATGACAACAGTAGCGGTAATGCAATTGAAATGCAAGCGGTTATGGTAACACCAACGATGTTGCCAAAGGAAACACAAAAACAAATGCAAGCGCATACACAGATGCAAATGGTAACACACAAGGTGATGCAAACATAAATGCAAACAAAAAACACTAACGGAAAAGCAAATGGTAGCAGTAACACAAACGCAAGCTTAAACAAAAACGCAAAGGGTAATGCACACGGTGACACAAATGGAAACGCTAACACAAATGGCTACAGAAACACAAATGATAACAGTAACGCAAGAGCAAATGCAAACACAAAAGGTAACGTACACAGTGACACAAAACTAAACACAAACAAAGACGGTACTGGAAATGCAAATGCTAATAGCAATGCAAACACAAGCGCAAATGCGAATTCAAAGGGTAACACACAGTGAAGTAAATGGAAACACTAATGCAAACGGTAACAGAAACGCTAGCAGTAACAGTTATGCAAATGCACACCATTTTTTCCCAAAAAAGGTACCTTTAAAAGCACAGTGAATACAAAGAATGTATGCATAATAATGGCCCTTGGAGCAGAAAATCAGCACTTGGAATACTAAATTCCTTGTATCTCAAGAAGCATATGACGTAGAAAAAAATTTATAGTACCATATTATGTACGACTTTCCAGGCTAGTTTTGCAGTTAGTCCCCTCGGGGGGGACTAAGCATTCTTCTGATGAAAAGTTCATATCTTGAACCATTTTCGAGATATGGGCCCCTAAAGGTGCGATGGACGCCGCAATGTTAGCCTATGGAAAAAAGTGTCATAACTTTGCAGCCCTGTAATATTTTTTCACCAAAACCACCAAAAGGCACATCTGTAGTATCTTGGCTTTCTTCCTTCCAAATTTCAGCCTAAAAGACCAAACCATTCTTTTGCAGCAGGATGGCAAAAATTCCCTATTGTTTTGGTCATAGTGTCATAAAGTAGTGTCGCAAATCATTACACTTTCGCAAATATAATCACAAAAGTGTTGCATATGTGGAAATACTTTGCAACACTACTTTTTACAAAAAAATTAAAAACATGTTTCTTTGGTGTTTTACACCCAAAAAAAGACATGGCTAGCATCCTCAGGGCTCGACTAGGTGAACTCAACAAGAATTCTGCCCCTAGAAGGTCCCACATTTAAATGCCAAGCATTACTGTGACTACCAACTGAAAACAAGATGGCTGATTTGTGACACTACAAGGGTCATTTGAGAAAGTAAAAAGTGCATTTGCAACACGTTTGCATATTTTGTTCACTTTTCCCATTGACTATAATGAGAAACTTGTTTACATAGAAACATAGAACTTAGATTGGCAGATAAGGACCACTTGGCCCACCTAGTCTGCCCATTTCCTTACCTAACGGATAAGCTGCAGATCCTAGTTAACTAACAACCTACTTCCTCCTACCCCCCACAAGAATTGCCTTAAGCCTGTCCTGTGCATTCTTGAATCCCCAACTGTTTTTGGCTCTATGACCTCCTCAGGAAGGCTGTTCCATGCATTTACAACCCTCTCTGTGAAGAAATACTTCCTCCCATTACCTCTGAGTCATCCCCTTCTATCTTCAATTTGTGCCCCTTGTTCTTGCACATCTCTTTTTCTGAAAGATGCTACCATCTTGAACTTTGTTGATTCCCTTGAGATATTTGGAAGTTTCCCCAGTCCTCCTTACTGCCTTCTCACATTGCTGGCACACCTTTAGGTAATCTGATATGACTACCTCTAGGTCTCTTTCCATTTTTGTTTTCAGTATCTCACCCCCACTGTGTACTCTTCCCCTGGGTTTTGTCTCCCAGGTGCATTACTTTGCACTTCTTTGCATTGAATCTAAACTGCCATACTTTTGACCATTCCTACATCCTTGCCAAGTACCTTTTCATCTGCTCCACACCATCTTGCATATCAACCCTGTTGCAGATCTTTGTGTCATCTGCAATAGACATACTTTCCCTTCCACTCCCTCTGCAATGTCACTTATAAAGACATTAAAAAGGACCGGGCCCAGTACTGAACCCTGTGGTGGCAAAGTTATTAACCTTTGAACTGTTTAATATTTTTTCATGAAATATTCAAAAGGCACATTGGGGACCATGGCTGCATGGTCTCTGAAGGTTTCAGACCGGTCGCACAAACCGTGGGACCTGTAGGTGCAAGCAAAGAATGTTTGAAAATGCTTAATTTGTGCTTTTTTGGTGCACTGTAGCTCCACAACTGTGCATCTGACTATAACAAAACTTGACAGAGACAGAGAGCTATGGCACCAGACTGAGCTTGCTAAATTTCAGGTAAATCTGTCATATGGTGGCAAAGTTATTAAGCTGCCAAATGTCAGATTTAACCTTAAATGGGTTGCGCAACCCTATCTATAGTGGCACTACCGTGCCACTATAATATATATATATATATATATATATATATATATATATATATATAATGCAAAAAACTGTTAATGCATCAGTTAGGTTTCTTCTTCAGTGACAAAGTGAGAAATTCAACTTTAGAGGTTTCCCACCCTTTGCACCCACCCCACCTGCCACCACCAACAGGCATTGGGGTGTGCATTGGAGTCATCGGCCCTAACTCTCACACCATCCCATGTGTAAAAAAGCTGAGGTGGTGCAGTGTAGGAGAATGGGGTGAGAGTTAGAACCAACGACCCCAACGCACACCCACAATGCCTGTTGGTGAGGACAGAAGGGGGTGGGATGCAAGGAATGGGAACCCTAATGTCAAACTTCCTCACTTTTGTCACTGTAGAAAAACCTTAACTGATGCATTAATGAAGTTTTTTTGCATAGAATTTCCTTACTTTTTAAGAAAGAATACAAAAGTAGAAAGTTGCGCAAGTTGGTGGGACAAAGCAAACGCATATGGAAACACAAACCATAACGCACACGGGCACAGTATCACTATTGCAAATGCAAATGGTAATGGTAACAGCAACAATAATGCCAAATGAAACAGAAATGGAAATGCAAGCACAAATGAAAATGCAAACCGTAACGCACATGGTGGCGAAGCCGGGAATGGTGACATGAATGGTAATGGAAGTGCAACTTGAAATGCTAACTGGCACAGTAACAAAAGGGCACACCCTTCTTTTTCCCCAAAACTCACTGAAAAACACAGTGAAAACAAAGAATGTATGAACAATAATGAACCTCGGAGCAGAAAATTAGGACATGGAATATTAAATTGCTTATATCTCAGGAACCGTACGACGTAGAAAAAAAAATAAAATTTCATATGAATTATGACTTTCCTGGCTAGTTTTATGCTTAGCTCCCATTTGAGGGGTTAAGTATTTTTCTGATGAAAAGTCCGTATCTTGCACTGTTTCTGAGATACGGGCCATGAAAGGCGTGACAGATGCCATAATGTTATCCTATGGGAAAAAATGTCAACTTCGGAGTCCCGTCACTTTGCCGCCCTGAAATATTTTTTCACCAATCCATGAAAAGGCACATCTGTGGGATGTTGGCTTTCATCCCTCAAAATTTCAGCCCAAAAGACCAAAACATTATTTTGCAGCAGGCCGGCAAAGAATCCCTGTAATGCAGCGGATGCCGTAATGTTATCCTATGGGAAAAAATGTCAACTTCGTAGTGTCGTAACTTTTCCATCCTGTAATATGTTTTGACCAAACCACAAAAAGGCACATCTGTGGGATGTTGCCTTTCTTTCCTCCAAATTTCAAGTAAAAAGACCTAACTATTTCTGAGATATTCAATGTCAAAGATTAGTAAAATGTCCCTATCTATTCCACTGTAAAAAATCTGGCCATCTTGTCCTGCCCTCACAATCAAAGATGGCGATCAAAGAATTTGCAGGGTCACAACCAAATAATTTGCAGGCTCATAAACAAAGAATAAAAACATTAGCAATTTAAAAAATTGAGAGAAATGCGGCAAACCACTGTCATGGTTCAACAGAACAAAGCCCCCTGAGCAAAATCCACCCTCATTTGACTTCCTAGGGCACCCCTGCACTGAGAAAATTGATTTTTTAATCCATCCATCTCATTCTACTCTCACGATGCATGATCATTATCAAAGAATCTCACGATCAAAGAATCTGCAGGGGCACAATCAAACAATTTGCTCGCTTGCAAACAAAGAGCGAGGGATGAGATTGCCAGATTTTTAAAATCACTTTTCTCAGCCCAGAGGTGCCCTACAAACATAAAGGATGCTTGATTTTTCTCAGAGGGCTTTTTTCTGCCCCATATGACTAATAATAATAGTGTATGAAATATTCCTGGTAGTCTAGTGGCCCCCATCATAATAAATAATGCTATGATGTCTAATATCCTGGTAGTCTAGTGCCCCCAATGTGTCTTTTTTAATCCCTGGTAGTCTAGTGGCCCCCCGAGTTGTAAAAAAAAATAATTAATACTGTTATTATCCCTGGTAGTCTAGTGGCACCCCCAACTGTATGAAATATAATCCACTGTAGCTGTAGACATCCCTGGTAGTCTAGTGGCCCCACCCTCCATTATAATAAAATAAATATTTATTTCACATTTCCTAGTGGTCTAGTGGCCACCCACCCAGCCGTGCTAGCCCACCCAGCACCCCCCACCTTTCCCTAGCCGGCGACTGGCACTACCCACCTCTCACCTCCATGGCCAGCTGCCGACTGTCTGCATTACGAGCGGTAATGCAAAGAGGTGCTCTAAAAATATTTATGAGCACCTCTTTGCATTAGCGCTCATAATGCAGACAGTCAGCAGCTGGGCCTTTGATGAGGGTGGCTGTGCCAGCTGCTTGGCTGGAAGAGTGGGGTGTTGATGGCTGGCACAGCTAGTGAGGGGCCACTAGACTACCAAGAAATGGGAAATAATTATTTATTATATTATAATGGAGTGGGGGAGCCACTAGACTACCAGGGATATCTAGAGGCAAAGTAGATATTATGTCATGCAGATGAGGAGGCCACTGGACTACCAGGGATACTAACAATAATAATTTTTTTATACAACTCCGAGGGGCCACTAGACTACCAGGGATTAAAAAAAAGACACATTGGGAGGCACTAGACTACCAGGAGATTAGACATCATAACATTATTTACTATGATGGGAGGCCACTAGACTACCAGGGATATGTTATGCACTATTATTATTATTCAGATGGGGTGGAACAAAGCCCCCTGAGCAAAACCCAGCCTCATTTATGTTTGTAGGGCACTCCTAGGCTCAGAAAAGTAACTTTAAAATCTGGCCATCTTTTTCCTCACTCGTGATGCATGATCATGATCAAAGAATCTTGTGATCAAAGAATTTGCAGGCTCATGATCAAAGAATTTGCAGGCTTACAAACAAAGAATTAAAACTGTGAGAAATCAAAAAATTGACAGAATTCCAGTAAACCACCACCATGGTTCGTCAGAACGAAGCCCTCTGAGCAATACCCACCCTCATTTGACTTCCTAGGGCACCGCTGGGCTGAGAAAAATGATTTTTGTATCTGCCCATCTTGTCCTTCCCTCATGATGCACGATCGCAATTAAAGAATCTTGAAATCAAAGAATTTGCAGGCTCGCGATCAAAGAAATTGCACGCTCACAACCAAAGAATACAAAATGGTAAAATGCATTTTTTGACTGTTTGGAACCGAACCAACACCATGTCTCAATAGAATGAAGACCCCTGTTGGAAACCCATCCTCATTTGTGTCCCTAGCTCACCCCTGAGCTGAGATATTTGTGAAAATAGGTCGCAATGCAAGATCAAAATCAAAGATCTTGCGATCAAAGAATTTGCAGGTTAGTGATCAAAGATCATTAGCGAGCCGCGAATGAAGCTTTTAAAAGCTAATAACTCCATTTTTAGACTGATTTGGATGGAACCAAAGGCATAGCTTGATAGGTTGGGGCCCCTTGAGTAAAACCCATCCAAGTTTTACTTCAAAAGTGACCCCTGAGCTGAGATATTTGTGTTTTACTGATCAGAAAATTTAAAACTAGATGGTGTACCTCGCAATCAAAGAATTTTTAAAATCCTCAGGGACAAAGATTCCTGAACCATGAGGCTGCAAATTCTTTGACCTCCAGGCAGGATGAGATGGCCAGAGCCCCATTCTTTGTTCGCAAAATGTACATATAACTTTTCCCATTGACTTATAATGGGAACTTAAAAGTGGCATAACTTTTGAATGCCTTAATAGTTTTTTCACCAAACAAAAGGCAGCATGTTTGGTTACCAAAGCTTTTTCAAATGAGCCATCTCACAGAGCAGCACACCACACAATGGCTGTGCAGGGTCACATCCAATATCCCAAAAGCTGCCTCCAAAAATGGATAATTTTGCATTATTCAGTGCTTTCATATGCAAAAACCATAAGTCTGACTGAAACACAATTTGACAAATCAAGAGATCAACCATGCCCCACCATGTGCACCAAATTTCAGGCAAATCTGTTGAATGGGTCCAAAGTTATTAACGTCCAAGCTTTTGACTTCAGTATAAGTGACCACTGAACCCTAACTATAGTGGCGCGACCACGCCACTATAATATATATATGTACATATTATACATACATACACACACACACACAAATGCTATTTTTGCATCTTATAGATGTTAGTTTTCAGACAAATTCTCTTAGACTTTTTTCTGTTCACCAGATGGAATCTTGAATGAGTTAAGTAATGTTATTATTTTATCAAGACCCTGGTCCAGCAACTCAGTAAATATACACTCAGTATATCATATTATAAAATGACAAAAAAACAGTCTTCTATTTGCAGTTGTTTGATCAGGAATGTCATAAATGGTATAAGCTCTTTATGTCACATCTGTGTTGGTCCAATAAAAGGTATCAAATCATTTGTTTCTGTATCACTTATGGTTTGTCAGCAGTTAATTCATTAGATGAGGTCTTCTTGCCAGAGTTTGACTGTTTCTCCACCCCTCCCCCAACACACACATACACACACACACACACACACACACACACACACACACACACACACACACACACAATCTCTTACTATAAGAGATTTCTGCAACTCTTATCTGTTATGTTTGGGAGCAGACCACTGCCCTTTTTCTATCAAAAGGAAAGTTATGTATTTAGTATGGGTAGTTCACTGAAGACCTGGCATTTTATCAGATAGGTCTTGAGTGGTTAAAAACAGTGTAAATCTTTCTAAAATTTGCTTGGAAAGGGTAACATTTATGAGGTATGAATCTTTCTTAAAATGTATTCATTCCCAACTGAATTAGTAGCAAAACATTTTTAAATGTTAATCATTTAAATGTGCAAGCTGTTGCATTTCAAAGCAGGTAAACAAATCTCCAGTTTAATAGGCAATCAATATTTAACAAGCTGTTTCAGTTTCCTAATGGCCATCTGACAAGCAGCTTGGAGTTATGGCTCTAATATTCAAAACAGAAAGAAATGATTATTTTATTTTAGTTGCAATAGTGATTTGTTAGACGTGGATGGATACATTGAAAAGTCCAAAAAAGGGGTTCCACAAAACTCCATTTTCAAGCTACAGATAGCAAAATGGCTGTCGACTCTGCCTACAGCCATAAAATCACACTTCATGATTGTTCACATTCTATTGAGACTGTTTATGTAGCTGGAAATTTGATTCAGTTCCCTTTTTTCTTTTAACAAGGGAAAAACTGACTGCCCACCATACTGGTGTTACCACACCAACACATGTTTGTTTACATTTCTTGACCAGATCACGTTGCATCTTTCCTGGACTCAGGAACATTCCCAGCACATTGTAGCCACCCAGTGTCAGCATGGCTCAGTTGGTAGCACATCCGCCTCTGGACCAGAAGGTCATGGGTTCTCGTCCCACACCGGGATTGGACTTGCACCTAAAAATCGCTGGCATCTGAGTGCAGTATTGGGGGGTGCTGTACTGCTGGGGTGTGCCGTCCTTCAGATGAGATGTTAAACCGAGGTCCCTTCTGCCCATCCTGATGTTGTCCTGGTGGGTGTCCAGGTGGAAGTAAAAGAACCCAGGGCACTTTTCGCAAAGAGCAGGGAGCATTCCCGGTGTCCTAGTCAACATTCCCCTTCCCATAAACCAGTTCATGCAATTATCCAGGCTGTGTGTGGATGATGATGTGCGATATGGCCACCACCACACATTCAGTCACTTCACTACCAGTCTAGCATTGCTTGTAAAGCGCTTTGGGATACTGTGTATGAAAAGTGCTATATAAATGCTGATTCTTCTTCTTCTTCTTCTTCATTATGCAATGGGAGTAGAGGAAACATTTGTATCATGAGTTGCTTCACAGTTTGGGTGTGTTTCTAATTTTCATGAAGTATGCAATATGAGTAGTCCGATGATTTGAAGCAAAACAAGGCTGAGTATAAGGCATACATTGCCATGCATTTCAGTTCTACTAAGCAAGGAAGCAGATTAAACAACCAGCAACATCAATGAATTTTAGAGAAGGTAAGCAATCATAAAAGGTGGGATTTTACCTAAATATAATATGATGCAAAAAAAGTTGACAGTGTTCCTTTAACCAGACAGTAGCCCTGACAGTAAATTACAGCTTGCCCAGCTAAATATGCCAGAAAGGTGGCGTCAGGCCATTCAAGTTCAAGTTAAGTTTATTTAAAGTATGTATACACATAAAAACACACACACACACACAAATGCTAAAATCTATGGACAGTACATGAAATAATAAAAAAACAAAATAAAAATGATTGTTGTATGTTGTTAAAAAAGAAGAAGAAAATAATCCCATAAAAGTACATATTCATTTCTCCAGGGTGCAGCTTGAAATGTGATGCTACAAACATCCTTATATTCTATGTCTGTTCACCTTATTAATCACGCAGTAAGCAAAGTTGCCGAGACCTAAAGTGCATGTCATAGTACTGGAAGTCATTAAGGGCCAGGTATTCAGAACTTTGCCCCAGGGCTAAATTAGGACTGCCCAGCATGCTAAATGAGCCCAGACCCAATAGTCTGCTATATTCAAAAGGGATAGTCCCAGTGCTAAACCTGCTGAATATAGCATGCTAAGGAAACCAGGCAAACTGGGCTGGGAGTACAGTGCAAACATAGCCTGGGAATAAGACAGCTCTGAATATAGCAACCAGAAAGTGCACATCACAACAGCAGCCAAGGTCACAGCAACCTGAAGGAAGGTAGAGGTGAACAATGTGGCCAAAGTGTGTGCCAGCAAAGGTGTGGACTCAGTAGAGCTGTAAGCAGCAGCACATGTGCAATTACAGTGTGCAAAACTGTACAATATTTCTGAAATGTTAGCATGGTGCGAAGACATTTGCGCAGGTTTAGTGTGGAGCTAAGCTGTTTTCCCAGTGCAACCATGTTTGCATGGGGCTAAACTTTGCTATATTCAAAAATGATATGCAAATGAGCCTACTGTGGTAGTCTCTAGGCAACTATCCAGATTAGCATCTCATTATAACCTGATTTTCATGCAGTTTTCCCAGCGTTACTGCAGGATCCCACATCTCCACCTGTAGGTCAGTCTGGAAGTACAGGGACTGGCTGGGTCTGCCCACAGCTCCACCTGTAGGTCAGTCAGACAGTGTATGGTGATAACAGCAGGCTACATTTATACAGTACGGCATAGCATATTGTGCCCCGGGGGCAAAACAGCACAGGCACAGGTGGTGGTGGTGCTGCATGAACTGTCAAACTGTAGGCCATGCTACCATGCACAGCAGACACTACAATAGCAAGGGGGCCAATAGCGTGAGGGACACAGCAATGTCTATGGTGTGTAGGGCTGTGATGACCACTGCACTGTACACAGTGACAGGCCCAACTTGCAGGTGTTTACTGACAGTGGACATTACTGTTATGCTGTTGTGTGACCCACAGATGCTGCACCACTAGCATGGGATACTCACAGTGACATATACATGGTTGGCAGTGTGTGCTGTGGTGTCTGTTCAGCTGTGCTGTATGTGACTGGGGAGGCACATACGATCAGACAGGCACAATGGTATTGGGGGTATTCCCAAAACTGGTCCATATGCACTGCGTGATGTGCCCCAGCCTTGTGGCTGCACCCACTGTGGTGCAGCCTGGCCTCTCATACACCCTCGCCTCAGCACCCTCCATGCCCACAGTGCTGCATGTGTGTGCTGGTATCTGTTGGTGTCCACAGAAGGGTGGTCTGCAGGTGTGTGCTGTATGGCAGCACAGCCATGATGCCCACTGGGAGCTGGGTCACCACTTAATGCCGGGCATGGCTGGGACTGGGTGGAAGATGATGGCATCATAGTGATGCCATCAGTGGGCAGCATGTTTCCTTTAAGTCTGACTTTTTCTATGTGTCATGCTTATTGGTTAGGGTCACACAAAGCCGTGCAAAAGCCATGCTAATGTTACGCAAAGCCACAAAGTCACACAAAGCTGGTTTGCCCAGAGTAAAGACTACCTTTTCCTGGGTGGTAATTTGCACTGCACAAAGTGTTGTGCTGTGTCACGCAACGCCACTTTGTGTAGCACTATTCACTGAATATAGCATTGCACTGACATGCCCCTTCACTTTGCCCCTTGCATACATTGTACTTTTGCCCAACGCAAATGCAGTGTGTGCACATTATTTGCCCTTTTGAGTATAGCGGACCCGCGCTAACCGGGCACTAAATCTGTGCAAATGGTTTGCGCCCAGTGAAAAGTTTTGAATATCTGGCCCGAATAGTCTAAGTTTTTCATCTCTACTGATATCCCGATTATTGTTCAGTAATGGTTTCAACCAGGCCATTTCTGGCATGGTCCTTGTTTTCTATTAGTTGGAGATGGTGCAGAAACAATTTCATAAATCAGGGGTTGTTAGGACCAAGAGTCAATTTTTGCCTAGCAAACAGGTTTGAAGCTTTATTCTACTGGGTAAATGTAGCCAGCTAGTGACCGTGTAAAGGGTAAAACTATAAGTGCAGTTATCTGCTTCAAGTACTAAATGGGAAATGTTGTTTTACCAACAATGGAGGTGTTTTACCAATGATGGAAGTCAGATTGAAAGGCCTGTTGTTTCTAGGGTCATCTGTTGGCCTATATATGTGCAGTGGTACCAAATGTGCAGTTCGTCACTCGTGCAGTACCATCCATGTATGTAGTGAGCTGTTTAACAGATCTTCCAGCAGAACTTCCAGTTCTGCTGACAGATTCCTCAACACTCTTGGGTGCATTCCATCTGGATCTGGCTACTTGGTATGCAATCATCATACAGCTTCTTTGTGACAGTGCAGTGTTTATCCACCCCAGACCATCCTTGAGGTACGCAAGGTGTCTCCTTAGTATCTCTGCCATCTTACTATAAAGAGCCTTCCTGCAGTCTAACATCTTTGTCTCAGTACTTGTGGATTCCTTTCCCATATCCACATGGAATCACACTGTTCGATGGTCACTGCTTCACAAGGGATGCTCTACACTAATGTTCTGGACATGTTCTCCATTAGTTAGTACCAGGTCAAGGATGACCTCTACACATGTAGGTTCAGTCACTCTGGAACCAGTAACCCAATGTGGACGGCATCCAGGATAAACTGGCTCCTGGCACTAGTAGTAGATGGGACACTATGACTCACCCAAGGCAAACTGAAGTCATTTACTACCACCACCTCACCCTAGTCCACTGCCATCTGGATCATAGAAACATAGAATTTGATGGCAGATAAGGATCACTTGTCCAACCTTGTCTGCCCATTTCCCTACCTAATGGATAATCTGCAGATCCTAGTTAACCAACAGTTGACTTCCTCCTACCCCTACTAGAATTGCCTTATGTCTGTCCCATGCATTCTTGAATGCCCCCACTGTTTTTGACTCCACTACCTCTTAAGGAAGGCTGTTCCATGTATCCACAACCCTCTCCATGAAAAAATACTTCTTCATATTACCTCTGAGCCATCCCCCCATCTTCAAATTGTGCCCCTTTGTTCCTGCACATGACTTTTTCTGAAAAATGCTACCCTCTTGGATGCTGAGGTACTTGAAAGTTTCTATCATGTCCCCCCCTCTCCTTCCTTTCCTTGAGGATATATATATTAAGCTCCTTTAATCTCTCTTTGTATGTCTTCCAGTGCAGACCCTGCACCATTTTAGTTGCCTTCCTCTGGACAATCTCCTTTCTATGTCCTCGAAGAGATGGGGACTCCAAAACTGCACGCAGTACTCCAGATGGGATCTCACCAACTGTATGTACAGAGGGATAAGAACTTCTTATTTCTACTGGTGATGCCTCTCCCTAGGCATCCCAGTATCCCCCTAGTCCTCCTTACTGCCTTCTCACATTGCTTGCCCATTTTAGGTAATCTGATATGACTACCCTAGGTCCCTTTCCATAGTTGTTGTTAGTATCCCACCCCCCCATTGTGTACTCTTCCCCTGGGCTTTTGTTTCCCAGGTGCATTACTTTGCAGTTCTTTGCATTTAATTTAAGCTGCCATACTTCTGACCATTCCTTCAACCTTGTCAACCTATCCAGGGAGGCAGAATAGCGTAGTGGTTTAAGGCTCTGAGCTGCAAATCTAGAGACCTGGATTTGAATCTCACAGCTCCCAACTGCACACTGTGTGACCCTGAGCAAGTCACTTAACTTCCCTGTGCTCCCAGGTTGCACCTAAAAACAAGCTTGAGCTTAGTGTGTCTAACCTGTTTAAACAATTGGAGTAAAAAAAAAAGTAATTTCTCATCTTTTCCACCCCACCTTGTGTATCGACCCTGTTGCAGATCTTTGTGTTGTCTGCAAAGAGACATACTTTTCCTTCCAGTCCCTCTGCAATGCCACTTAATATTTCATTTAATGTCATTGCCTATAACTGGTGTCTTACCATCAGGGCTGTCCACCGCTCTCCCCAGACAGAGATAACAGGACACTGTTGAATTTCAACTCCTCCATTTCCCCCCCTTGTAAACCCCCCAACTACAATACCTCTCCCTCTCATTTCACCCTGCCACACTTTACCTCGCCTCTCCTCCTACCCCCTTTTGGTTAACATAGCCTAGCACAGGCCTATTGCTACACTCAATTAAGCACTTACAGTATAATCTACCCCACACCCTTTTTACATTCACTTTACTCAACCCTGTCATCTCTGTTTACTTCAAAAATTGTGTTCTGTCTGTGTCTCTCTGTAAATTTCCTTTCCTTCTTCCATTCTACCATCTGCAATTTTTCATTCCCTCCTTCCATTCTTCCTCTCTTTACTCCAATCACTGTAAATCTTGAATATCTATGTTACACTAATGGCCACAATTACTGTCACTACTCACATTACCATCTAGTGCTACATACTGTTGCCAAGTTTATGTGTTCCAGTGTTACCATCACCAGCTGTTGCTAATTTGCTATATGTGTCTTCATATCTACTATACTTAACTGTTGCATTGTTAACCAATCTTATGCACCTGTAATCCCTCCTACTATCATTGTATGCAAGTAAGCAAACTGTAACATTTCTCTGTATTCTATACCATTGTTCCCTACCCACTAGGTCGCACTGGGAGACAAACAACTTGTTGCTCAGCATGCCTTCCTGGTGAAGCATTTCAATAAATAAATTAATTAATTAAAAAAAACTTATAAAGACATTCAAGAGGACTGGTCCCACTACTGAACCCTGTGGTACTCTGCTCATAACCCACCTTTCTTCTAGTGTACTCAGTTTACTATTGCCATCTGTATTCTGTTGTTCAGACAATGTTTTATCCAGGCTACTACTTTCAGATCCACTTCAAGGCAGGATAACTTGTATATTAATCTTTTGTGTGGGACTGAGTCAAATGCCTTGCTAAAGTCTAGGTAGGATATGTCTGCATCCCCTCCCTGGTCTGCTACTTTGGCCACCCAGTCAAAGAAATCTATTAGCTTCATCTGACACAACCATCCAACTGTGAATCCATGCTGCCTTCAGTCCTGAGCCCTGTTGGCCTCTAGGTACTCAACAAATCGAGGCAGTATAGCACAGTAGTTTAAGGCTATAAGCTGCAAACTAAGACCTGGGTTTGAATCCCACAGCCCCCACTTGCATACTGTGTGACCCTAAGAAGGTTACTTAACTTCCATGTGTTTCCAGGTCGCACCTGTAAACAAGATTTAGGGTTTAAAAAAAAGAAAAGAAAGAAAGTCAGTGTGTGTTCTGTGCTGGGAAGGGTTCTGTATCAGTTTACTTTGCTAAACCAGTAGGAGGAGAGAGAGAGAGAGAGAGCTTAATTGGGGGTGTGGCTTAGACACTAGAAAAGCAGGTGACTCAAATTGCAACTTCCTGTTGCTAGCCTAAGTTGTAGAGCAGAAAGCAGCTAACTAAAAGAAGCTAAATTTTCTTATTAATTTAACACTTATATCTTAGCAGGAGTCAGTGTCTGTTGAGATTAACCAAACAGATACTTCATTAGCAGTAGAAGGGGTCTTATTTAGGATTTAAAAAAAAGAAAAGAAAGAAAGTCAGTGTGTGTTCTGTGCTGGGAAGGGTTCTGTATCAGTTTACTTTGCTACACCAGTAGAAGGAGAAAGAGCTTAATTGGGGGAGTGGCTTAGACAATAGAAAAGCAGGTGACTCAAATGACAACTTCCTGTTGCTAGCCTTGCTTGTAGAGCAGAAAGCAGCTAACTAAAAGAAGCTACATTTTCTTATTAATTTAAAACTTATATCTTAGCAGGAGTTAGTGTTTGTTGAGATTAACCAAACATATACTTTATTAGAAATAGAAGGGACTTATTTAAGGTTAAAAAAAAGAAAAGAAAGAAAGTCAGTGTGTGTTCTGTGCTGGGAAGGATCCTGTATCACTTTACTTTGCCAAATGAGAAGGACGAGAGAGAGCTTAATTGGGGGGGTGGCTTAGATATTAGAAAAGCAGGCGACTCAAATTATAACTTCCTGTTGCTAGCCTTGCTTGTAGAGCAGAAAGCAGCTAACTAAAAGAAGCTAAATTTTCTTATTAATTTAATACTTATATCTTAGCAGGAGTCAGTGTCTGTTGAGATTAACCAAACAGATACTTCATTAGCAGTAGAAGGGGTCTTATTTAGGATTTAAAAAAAAGAAAAGAAAGAAAGTCAGTGTGTGTTCTGTGCTGGGAAGGGTTCTGTATCAGTTTACTTTGCTACACCAGTAGAAGGAGAAAGAGCTTAATTGGGGGAGTGGCTTAGACAATAGAAAAGCAGGTGACTCAAATGACAACTTCCTGTTGCTAGCCTTGCTTGTAGAGCAGAAAGCAGCTAACTAAAAGAAGCTACATTTTCTTATTAATTTAACACTTATATCTTAGCAGAAGTTAGTGTTTGTTGAGATTAACCAAACATATACTTTATTAGAAATAGAAGGGGTCTTACATAGGGTTAAAAAAAAAGAAAAGAAAGAAAGCCAGTGTGTGTTCTGTGCTGGGAAGGATCCTGTATCACTTTACTTTGCCAAATGAGTAGGACAAGAGAGAGCTTAATTGAGGGGGTGGCTTAGATATTAGAAAAGCAGGTGACTCAAATTACAACTTCCTGTTGCTAACCTTGCTTGCAGAGCAGAATGCAGCTAACTAAAAGAAGCTACATATTCTGATTAATTTAACACATATCTCAGCAGGAGTCAGTGTCTATGAGATTAAGCAGACAGATACCTTATTAGAAGTAGAAGGGGTCTTATTAGGGTTAAAAAAGAAAGAAAGAAAGTCATTGTGTGTTCTGTGCTGGAAAGCGTACTGTATCAACATACTTTGGAAAACCAAAAGGAGGAGAGAGTTTAATTGGGGTTGTGGCATAGACACTATAAAAACAGGTAATTCAGATTACAACTTCCTGTCACTAGTCTTGTTTGAAGAGAAGAAAGCAGCTAACTAAAAGAAGCTACATTTTCTTATTAATATAACACTTATATCTCAGCATAAGTCAGTGTCAGTGAGATTAACCAAACATATACTTTATTAGAAGTAGAAGGGTTCTTAGTTAGGGTTAAACAAAAAGAAAAGAAAGAAAGACAGTGTGTGTTCTGTGCTGGGAAATGTTCTGTATCAGTTTACTATGCAAAACCAATAGGAGGAGAGAGAAATTAATTGGGGGTGTGGCTTACACACTAGAAAAGCAGGTGACTCAAATTACAACTTCCTGTTGCAAGCCTTGCTTGTAGAGTAGAAAGCAGTTAACACAAATAAGCAACATTTTCTTATTACTTTAATATGTATATCTTAGCAGGAGTCAGTGTCTGCTGAGATTAACCAAACAGATACTTTATTAGAAGTAGAAGGGGTCTTCTTAGGGTTAAAAAAGAAAGAAATAAAGTCATTGTGTGTTCTGTGCTGGGAAGTGTTCTGTATCAGTTTACTTTGTCAAACCAGTAGGAGAAGAGAGAGCACAATTGGGGGTGTGGCTTAGACACTAGAAAAGCAGGTGACTCAAATTACAACTTCTTGTTGCTAGCCTTGTTTGTAGAGCAGAAAGCAGATAACTAAAAGTAGCAACATTCTCTTATTAATTTAACACTTATATCTAAGCAGGAGTCAATGTCTGTTGAGATTAACCAAACAGATACATTATTAGAAGTAGAAGGGGTCTTATTTAGGGTTTCAAAAAAAAAAAGAAAGTCAGTATGTGTTCTGTGCTGGGAAGGGTTCTGTATCAGTTTACTTTGCCAAACCCATAAGAGAAGAGAGAGCTTAATTGGGGGTGTGCCTTAGACACTAGAAAAGCAGGTGACTCAAGTTACAACTTCCTGTTGCTAGCTTTGCTTGTAGAGCAGAAAGCAGCTAACTAATAGAAGCAACATTTTCTTATTAATTTAACACTTATATCTTATCAGAAGTCAGTGTCTGTTGAGATTAAGCAAACAGATACTTAATTAGAAGTAGAAGGGGTCTTATTTAGGGTTAAAAAAAAGAAAAGAAAGAAAGTCAGTGTGTGTTCTGTGCTGGGAATGATCCTGTATCACTTTACTTTGGCAAACCAGTAGGAGGAGAGAGAGCTTAATTAGGGGGGTGGCTTAGATATTAGAAAAGCAGGTGACTCAAATTACAACTTCCTGTTGCTAGCCTTGCTAGTATAGCAGAATGCAGTTAACTAAAAGAAGCTACATTTTCTTATTAATTTAACACTTATATCTTATCAGGAGTCAGTGTCTGTTGAGATTAACCAAGCAGATACTTTATAAGTAGTAGAAGGGGTCTTATTAGGGATAAAAAAGAAAGAAATGAAGTTGTTGTGTGTTCTGTGCTGGGAAGGGTTGTGTATCAGTTTACTTTGCCAAACCCATAAGAGAAGAGAGAGCTTAATTGGGGGTGTGGCTTAGACACTAGAAAAGTAGGTGACTCAAATTACAACTTCCTGTTGCTAGCCTTGCTTGTAGAGCAGAAAGCAGCTAACTAAAAGAAGCTACATTTTCTTATTAATGTAATACTTATATCTTAGCAGGAGTTAGTGCCTGTTGAGATTAACCAAACAGATACTTTATTAGAAGTAGAAAGGGTCTTATTTATGGTTAAAAAAAAAGAAAAGAAAGAAAGTCAGTGTGTGTTCTGTGCTGGGAAGGGTCCTGTATCAGTTTACTTTGCTAAACCAGTAAGAAGAGATATAGCTTAATTGGAGATGTGGCTTAGATGCTAGAAGAGCCGGTGACTCAAAATACAACTTCCTGTTGCAAGACTTGCTTGTTGAGCAGAAAGCAGCTAACTAAAAGAAGCTACATTTTCTGATTAATTTAACACTTATATCTCAGCAGGAGTCAGTGTCTGTGAGATTAAGCACAGAGATACCTTATTAGAAGTAGAAGGGGTCTTATTAGGGTTAAAAAAGAAAGAAATAAAGTCATTGTGTGTTCTGTGCTGGAAAGCGTACTGTATCAACTTACTTTGCAAAACCAATAGGAGGAGAGAGCTGAACTGGGGGTGTGGCTTTAACACTATAACAACAGGCGATTCAAATTACAACTTCCTGTCGCTAGTCTTCTTTGTAGAGAAGAAAGCAGCAAACTAAAAGAAGCTACATTTTCTTATTAATTTAACACTTATATCTCAGCATGAGTCAGTGTCGGTGAGATTAACCAAACAGATACTTTATTAGTAGTAGAAGGGGTCTTATTATGGTTAAAAAAGAAAGAAATAAAGTCATTGTGTGTTCTGTGCTGGGAAGGGTTCTGTATCAGTTTACTTAGCCAAACCAGTAGGAGAAGAGAGAGCTTAATTGGGGGTGTGGATTAGACACTAGAAAAGCAGTTGACTCAAATTACAACTTCCTGTTGCAAGCCTTGCTTGTACAGCAAAAAGCTGCTAACTAAAAGAAGATACATTTTCTTATTAATTCAACACTTAAATCTAAGCAGGAGTCAGTGTCTGTTGAGATTAACTAAACAGAAACTTTATTAGAAGTAGAAGGTGTCTTACTCCTGGTTTAAAAAAATGAAAAGAAAGTAAGTCAGTGTGTATTCTGTGCTGGGAAGGGATCTGTATCAGTTCACTTTGCTAAAGCAGTAGAAGGAGAGAGAGCTTAATTGGGGGTGTGGCTTAGACACTAGAAAAGTAGGTGACTCAAATTACAACTTTCTGTTGCTAGCTTTGCTTGTAGAGCAGAAAGCAGCTAACTAAAAGAAGCTACATTTTCTTATTAATTTAACACTTATATCTTAGCAGGAGTCAGTGTCAGTTGAGATTAACCAAACAGATACTTTATTAGAAGTAGAAGGGGTCTTATTAGGGTTAAAGAAGAAAGAAAGAAAGTTATTGTGTGTTCTGTGCTGGGAAGGGTTCTGTATCAGTTTACTTTGCCAAACCAGTAGGAGGAGAGAGAGCATAATTGGGGGTATGGCTTAGACATTGGAAAAGCAGGTGACTCAAATTACAACTTCTTGTTGCTAGCCTTGCATGTAGAGCAGAAAGCAGATAACTAAAAGAAGCAACATTTTCTTATTAATTTAACACTTATATCTAAGAAGGAGTCAGTTTATGTTGAGATTAACCAAACATATACTTTCTTAGAAGTAGAAGGGGTCTTATTTAGAGTTTAAAAAAAAAAGAAAAAGAAAGTGAGTATGTGTTCTGTGCTGGGAAGGGTTCTGTATCAGTTTACTTTGCTAAACCAGTAGAAGGAGAGAGAGCTTATTTGGGGATGTGGATAGACACTAGAAAAGCAGGTGACACAAATTAGAAATTCCTGTTGTTAACCTTGCTTGTAGAGCAGAAAGCTGCTAACTTAAAGAAGCTACATTTTCTTACTAATTTAACACTTATATCTTAGCAGGAGTCATTGTATGTTGAGATTAACCAAACAGATACTTTATTAGAAGTAGAAGGGGTCTTATTTAGGGTTAAAAAAAAGAAAAGAAAGAAAGTCAGTGTGTGTTCTGAGCTGGCAAGGGTTATGTATCAGTTTACTTTGCCAATCCAGTAGGCGAAGAGAGAGCTTAATTGGGGGTGTGGTTTAGACACTAGAAAAGCAGTTGAAGCAAATTACAACTTCCTGTTGCTAGCCTTGCATAAAGAGCAGAAAGCAGCTAAGTAAAAGAAGCTACATTTTCTTATTAATTTAAAACTTATATCTTAGCAGGAGTCAGTGTATGTTGAGATTAATCAAACAGATACTTTATTAGAAGTAGAAGGGGTCTTATTTAGGGTTAAAAAAAAAAGAAAAGAAAGAAAATCAGTGTGTGTTCTGTGCTGGGAAGGATGCTGTATCACTTTACTTTGCCAAACCAGAAGGAGGAGAGAGAGCTTATTTAGGGGGGTGGCTTAGATATTAGAAAAGCAGGTGACTCAAATTACAACATCCTGTTGCTAGCCTTGCTAGTAGAGCAGAAAGCAGTTAACTAAAATAAGCTACATTTTCTTATTAATTTAACACTTATATCTTAGCCGGAGTCAGTGTCTGATGAGATTAACCAAACAGATACTTTATTAGAAGAAGTAGGGGTCTTATTAGGGTTAAAAAGAGAGAAATAAAGTCATTGTGTGTTCTGTGCTGGGAAGGTTTCTGTATCAGTTTACTTTGCCAAACCAGTAGGAGGAGAGAGCGCTTAATTGGGGGGTGTGGCTTAGACACTAGAAAAGTAGGTGACTCAAATTACAACTTCTTGTTGCTAGCCTTGCTTGTAGAGCAGAAAGCAGATAACTAAAAGAAGCAACATTTTCTTTTTAATTTAAGACGTATATCTAAGCAGGAGTCAGTTTCTGTTGAGATTAACCAAACAGATACTTTATTAGAAGTAGAAGGCATCTTATTTAGGGTTTTAAAAAAAAGAAAAAGAAAATCAGTATGTGTTCTGTGCTGGGAAGGGTTCTGTATCAGTTTACTTTGCTAAACCAGTAGAAGGAGAGACAGCTTAATTGGGGATGTGGATAGACACTAGAAAAGCAGGTGACACAAATTACAAATTCCTCTTGCTAGCCTTGCTTGCAGAGCAGAAAGCTGCTAACTAAAAGGATGCTAAATTTTCTTATTAATTTAACACTTATATCTTAGCAGGTGTCAGTGTCTGTTGAGATTAACCAAACAGATACTTTATTAGAAGTAGAAGGCGTCTTATTTATTGTTTAAAAAGAAGAAAAGAAAGAAAGTCAGTGTGTGTTCTGTGCTGGCAAGGATTCTGTATTAGTTTACTTTGCTGAACCAGTAGAAGGAGAGAGAGCTTAATTAGGGGAGTGCCAAAGACACTAGAAAAGCAGGTGACTCAAATTACAACATCCTGTTGCTATCCTTTCTAGTAGAGCAGAATGCAGTTAACTGAATGAAGCTACATTTTCTTATTAATTTAACACTTATTTCTTAGAAGGAGTCAGTGTCTGTTGAGATTAACCAAAACAGAAAAATTATTAGTAGTAGAAGGGGTCTTACTAGGTTTAAAAAAGAAAGAAATAAAGTCATTGTGTGTTCTATGATGGGAAGGGTTCTGTATCAGTTTACTTTGCCAAACCAGTAGGAGGAGAGGTATCTTATTTGGGGTTGTGCCTTAGACACTAGAAAAGCAGGTGACTCAAATTACAACTTGCTGTTGCTAGTCTTGCTTGTAGAGCAGAAGGCAGCTAACTAAAAGAAGCTACTTTTTCTTATTAGGTTAACACTTATATCTAAGCAGGAGTCAGTGTCTGGTGAGATTAGCCAAACAGATACTTTCTTAGAAGTAGAAGGGGGTCTTATTTAGGGTTTAAAAATTAATAAAGAAAGAAAGTCAGTGTGTGTTCTGTGCCCGGAAGGGTCCTGTTTCAGTTTACTTTGTTAAACCAGTAGGAAGAGATATAGCTTAATTGGGGATGTGGCTTAGACACTTGAAGAGCAGGTGACTCAAATGAGATCTTCCTGTTGCTAGCCTTGCTTGTTGAGCAGAAAGCAGCTAACTTAAAGAAGCTACATTTTCTGATTAATTTAACACTTATATCCCAGCAGGAGTCAGTGTATGTGAGATGAAGCGCAAAGATACCTTATTAGAAGTAGAAGGGGTCTTATTAAGGTTAAAAAAGAAAGAAATAAAGTCATTGTGTGTTCTGTGTTGGTAAACGTACTGTATCAACTTACTTTGCAAAACCAATAGGAGGACAGAGCTTAACTTGGGGTGCGGCTTTGAAACTATAAAAACAGGCGATTCAAATTACAACTTCCTGTCGCTAGTCTTGTTTGTAGAGAAGAAAGCAGCTAACTAAAAGAAGCTACATTTTCTTATTAATTTAACACTTATATCTCAGCATGAGTCAGTGTCGATGAGATTAACCAAACAGATACTTTATTAGTAGTAGAAGGGGTCTTATTAGGGTTAAAAAAGAAAGAAAAAAAGTCATTGTGGGTTCTGTGCTGGGAAGAGTTCTGTATCAGTTTTCTTTGCCAAACCAGTAAGAGGAGAGAGAGCTTAATTGGGGGTGTGGCTTAGACACTAGAAAAGCAGGTGCCTCAAATTAGAACTTCCTGTTGCAAGCAATGCTTGTAGAGCAGAAAGCAGCTAACTAAAAGAAGCTACATTTTCTTATTAATTTAATAGTTATATCTTAGCAGGAGTCAGTGTCAGTTGAGATTAACCAAACATATACTTTATTAGAAATAGAAGGGGTCTTATTTAGGGTTTAAAAAAAGTAAAAGAAAGAAAGCCAGTGTGTGTTCTTTGCAGGTAAAGGGTTTTGTATCAGTTTACTTTGAAAACCAGTAGGCGAGGAGAGAGTTTAATTGGGGGTGTGGCTTAGACACTAGAAAAGCAGGTGAAGCAAATTACAACTTCCTGTTGCTAGCCTTGCATGTAGAGCAGAAAGCAGCTAACTAAAAGAAGCTACATTTTCTTATTAATGTAACACTTACATGTTAGCAGGAGTCTGTGTCTGTTAAGATTAACCAAACAGACACTTTATTTGAAGTAGAATGGGTCTTATTAGGGTTATAAAAGAAAGAAATAAAGTCATTGTGTGTTATGTGCTGGGATGGGTTCTGTATCAGTTTACTTTGCCAAACCAGTAGGAGGAGAGAGAGCTTAATTGGGGGTGTGGCTTCGACACTGGAAAAGCAGGTGACTCAAATTACAACTTCTTGTTGCTAGCCTTGCTTGTGGAGCAGAAAGCAGATAACTAAAAGAAGCAACATTTTCTTATTAATTTAACAGTTATATCTAAGCAGGAGTCAGTTTCAGTTGAGATTAACCAAACAGATACTTTATTAGAAGTAGAAGGTGTGTTATTTAGGGTTTTAAAAGAAAGAAAAAGAAAGTCAGTATGTGTTCTGTGCTGGGAAGGGTTCTGTATCAGTTTACTTTGCTAAACCAGTAGAAGGAGAGAGAGTTTAATTGGGGATGTGGATAGACACTAGAAAAGCAGGTGACACAAACTACAAATTCCTGTTCCTAGCCTTGCTTGCAGAGCAGAAAGCTGCTAACTAAAAGAAGCTAAATTTTCTTATTAATTTAACACTTATATCTTAGCAGGAGTCAGTGTCTTTTGAGATTAACCAAAATGATACTTTATTAGAAGAATAAGGGATCTTATTTATGGTTTAAAAAAAAAAAAAAAGAAAGAAAGTCAGTGTGTGTTCTGTGCTGGCAAGGGTTATGTATCAGTTTACTTTGCTGAACCAGTAGAAGGTGAGCTAGCTTAATTGGGGGTGTGGCTTAGACACTAGAAAAGCAGGTGACTCAGATTACAACTTCTTGTTGCTAGCCTTGCTTGTAGAGCAGAAAGCAGATAACTAAAATAAGCAACATTTTCTTATTAATTTACACTTATATCTAAGCAAGAGTCAGTTTCTGTTGAGATTAACCAAACAGATACTTTATTACATGTAGAAGGCATCTTATTTAGTGTTTTCAAAAAAAGAAATAGAAAGTCAGTATGTGTTCTGTGCTGGAAAGGGTTCTGTATTAGTTCACTTTGCTAAACCAGTAGAAGGAGAGAGAGCTTAATTGGTGATGTAGATAGACACTAGAAAAGCAGGTGACACAAATTAAAAATTCCAGTTGCTAGCCTTGCTTGCAGAGCAGAAAGCTGCTAACTAAAAGAAGCTAAATTTTCTTATTAATTTAACACTTATATCTCAGCATGAGTCAGTGTCTGTGAGATTAACCAAACAGGTACTTTATTAGTAGTAGAAGGGGTATTATTAGGGTTAAAAAAGAAAGAAATAGAAGTCATTGTGTGTTCTGTGCTGGGAAGGGTTCAGTATCAGTTTATTTTGCCAATCCCATAGGAGGAGAGAGAGCTTAATTAGGGGTGTGGCTTAGACACTAGAAAAGCAGGTGACTCAGATTACAACTTCCAGTTGTAAGCATTGCTTGTACAGCAGAAAGCAGCTATGTAAAAGAGGCTACATTTTCTGGTTAATTTAACACTTATATCCCAGCAGCAGTCAGTGTCTGTTGAGATTAAGCACAAAGATACCTTATTAGAAGTAGAAGGGGTCTTATTAGGCTTAAAAAAGAAAGAAATAAAGTCATTGTGTGTTCTGTGCTGGTAAATGTACTGTATCAACTTACTTTGCAAAACCAATAGGAGGGCAGAGCTTAACTGGGTGAGCGGCTTTGACACTATAAAAACAGGCGATTCAAATTACAACTTCCTGTCGCTAGACTTGTTTGTAGAGAACAAAGCAGCTAACTAAAAGAAGCTACATTTTCTTATTAATTTAACACTCATATCTCAGCATGAGTCAGTGTCAGTGAGATTAACCAAACAGATATTTTATTAGTAGTAGAAGGGGTCTTATTAGAGTTAAAAAAGAAAGAAAAAAGTCATTGTGTGTTATGTGCTGGGAAGGGTTCTGTATCAGTTTTCTTTGCCAAACCAGTAGGAGGAGAGAGAGCTTAATTGGGGGTGTGGCTTAGACACTAGAAAAGCAGGTGCCTCAAATTACAACTTCCTGTTGCAAGCATTGCATGTAAAGCAGAAAGCAGCTAACTAAAAGAAGCTACATTTTCTTATTAATTTAACAGTTATATCTTAGCGGGAGCCAGTGTCAGTTGAGATTAACCAAACATATACTTTATTAGAAATAGAAGGGGTCTTATTTAGGGTTTAAAAAAAGAAAAGAAAGAAAGTCAGTGTGTGTTCTGTGCAGGTAAAGGGTTTTTCATCAGTTTACTTTGAAAACCAGTAGGCGAAGAGAGAGCTTAATTGGGGGTGTGGCTTAGACACTAGAAAAGCAGGTGAAGCAAATTACCACTTCCTGTTGCTAGCCTTGTTTGTTGAGAAGAAAGCAGCTAACTAAAAGAAGCAACATTTTCTTATTAAATTAACACTTATATCTCAGCCTTAGTCAGTGTCTGTGAGATTAACCAAACAGATACTTTATTAGTAGTAGAAAAGGTCTTATTAGGGTTAAAAAAGAAAGAAATAAAGTCATTGAGTGTTCAGTGTTAGGAAGGGTTCGGTATCTGTTTACTTTGCCAATCCAGTAGGAGGGGAGAGAGCTTAATTGGGGGTGTGGCTTAGACACTAGAAAAGCAGGTGACTCAAATTACAGCTTCCTGTTGCAAGCCTTACTTTTACAGCAGAAAGCAGCTAAGTAAAAGAGGCTTTAGTTTCTGGTTAATTTAACACTTATATCCCTGCAGGAGTCAGTGTCTGTTGAGATTAAGCACAAAGATACCTTATTAGAATTAGAAGGGGTCTTATTAGGGTTAAAAAAGAAAGAAATAAAATCATTATGTGTTCTGTGTTGAAAAGCGTAGTGTATCAACTTACTTTGCAAAACCAATAGGAGGAGAGAGCTTAACTGGGTGTGCAGCTTTGACACTATAATAACAGGTGATTCAAATTACAACTTCCTGTCACTAGCCTTGTTTGTAGAGAAGAAAGAAGATAAGTAAAAGAAGCTACATTTTCTTATTAATTTAACACTTAATTCTCAGCATGAGTCAATGTCGGTGAGATTAACCAAACAGATACTTTATTAGTAGTAGAAGGGGTCTTATTAGGTTTAAAAAGAAAGAAATAAAGTCATTGTTTGTTCCTGTGCTGGGAAGGGTTCTGTATCGCTTTGCCAAACCAGTAGGAGGAGAGAGAGCGACTCAGATGTACTGACACTAGAAAGCAGCTGCCTCAAATTACAACTTCCTGTTGCTAGCCTTTGCTTGTACAGCAGAAAGCAGCTAACTTGTAGTTTTACATTTTCTTATTAATTTAATACTTATATCTTTAGCAGGTACAGTCAGTGTCTGCTTGAGATTAACCAAACAGATACTTTATTAGGAAGAAGGGTCTTATTTATGGTTTAAAAGGAAGAAAAGAAAGAAAGTCAGTGTGTGTTCTGTGCTGGCAAGGATTCTGTATTAGTTTTCTTTTCTGAACCAGTAGAAGGAGAGAGAGCTTAATTAGGGGAGTGCCAAAGACACTAGAAAGCAGGTGACTCAAATTACAACATCCTGTTGCTATCCTTTCTAGTAGAGCAGAATGCAGTTAACTGAAAGTAGCTTCATTTTCTTATTAATTTAACACTTATTTCTTAGAAGGAGTCAGTGTCTGTTGAGATTAACCAAAACAGAAACATTATTAGTAGTAGAAGGGGGTCTTACTAGGTTTAAAAAAGAAAGAAATAAATCATTGTGTGTTCTGTGATGGGAAGGGTTCTGTATCAGTTTACTTTGCCAAACCAGTAGGAGGAGAGATATCTGAATTGGGGGTGTGCCTTAGACACTAGAAAAGCAGGTGACTCAATTACAACTTGCTGTTGCTAGGTCTTGCTTGAGAGCAGAAGGCAGCTAACTAAAAGAAGCTACTTTTTCTTATTAGGTTAACACTTATATCTAAGCAGGAGTCAGTGTCTGTGAGATTAACCAAACCGATACTTTCTTAGAAGTAGAAGGGTCTTATTTAGGTTTAAAAATTAATAAAAGAAAGAAAGTCAGTGTGTTCTGTACTGAAGGGTCTCTGTTTCAGTTTACTAGCAACCAGTAGTGAAGGATATAGCTTAATTGGGGATGGCTTACACTTGAAAAAGTGGTGACTCAAATGACAACTTCCTGTTGCTAGCCTTGTTGTTGAGCAGAAAGCAGCTAACTAAAAGAAGCTACATTTCTGATTAATTTAACACTTAACGAGGAGTCAGTGATGTGAGATGAGGCAGATACCTTATTAGAAGTAGAAGGCTTCCGCTGTTAAAAAGAAAGAAATAAAGTTGTTTGTTCTGGTGTTGGTAAACGCATTGTATCAACTTACTTTGTAAAACCAATAGGAGGACAGAGCTTAACTAAAAGCGGCTTTGACACTATAAAACAGCGATTATCAAATTACAACTTCTGTGTTGGTCTTGTTTGTAGAGTACAAGTGCTAACTAAACTAAGTTACATTTTCTATTAATTTAACACTTATATCTCAGCATGAGTCAGTGTCGGTGAGATTAACCAAACAGATGCTTTATTAGTAGTAGAAGGGGTCTTATTAGGGTTAAAAAAGAAAGAAAAAAGTCATTGTGGGTTCTGTGCTGGGAAGGGTTCTGTATCAGTTTTCTTTTCCAAACCAGTAGGAGGAGAGAGAGCTTAATTGGGGGTGTGGCTTAGACACTAGAAAAACAGGTGCCTCTAATTACAACTTCCTGCTGCAAGCATTGCTTGTACAGTAGAAAGCAGCTAACTAAAAGAAGCTACATTTTCTTATTAATTTAACAGTTATATTTTAGCAGGAGTCAGTGTCAGTTGAGATTAACCAAACATATACTTTATTAGAAATAGAAGGGGTCTTATTTAGGGTTTAAAAAAAGAAAAGAAAGAAAGCCAGTGTATTCTAGCAGGTAAAGGGTTTTGTATCAGTTTACTGAAACCAGTAGGCTAAGAGAGAGCTTAATTGGGGCAAGGGTTTAGACACTAGAAAAAGAGAAGCAAATTACAACTCTGTTGTTAGCCTTGCATGTAGAGCAGAAAGCAGTTAACTAAAAGAAGCTACATTTTCTTATTAATGTAACCCTTATATCTTAGCAGGAGTCTGTGTCTGTTGAGATTAACCAAACAGACACTTTTTTAGAAGTAGAATGGGTCTTATTAGGGTTATAAAAGAAAGAAATAAAGTCATTGTGTGTTCTGTGCTGGGATGGGTTCTGTATCAGTTTACTTTGCCAAACCAGTAGGAGGAGAGAGTGCTTAATTGGGGGTGTGGCTTCGACACTGGAAAAGCAGGTGACTCAAATTACAACTTCTTGTTGCTAGCCTTTCTTGTGGAGCAGAAAGCAGATAACTAAAAGAAGCAACATTTTCTTATTAATTTAACAGTTTTATCTAAGCAGGAGTCAGTTTCAGTTGAGATTAACCAAACAGATACTTTATTAGAAGTAGAAGGTGTGTTATTTAAGGTTTTAAAAGAAAGAAAAAGAAAGTCAGTATGAGTTCTGTGCTGGGAAGGGTTCTGTATCAGTTTACTTTGCTAAACCAGTAGAAGGAGAGAGAGTTTAATTGGGGATGTGGATAGACACTCAGAAAAAAAGCAGGTGACACAAACTGGTAAATTCTCGTTGTTAGCCATGCTTGTAGAGCAGAAAGCTGCTAATTAAAAGAAGCTAAATTTTCTTATTAATTTAACACTTATATCTTAGCAGGAGTCAGTGTCTTTTGAGATTAACCAAAATGATACTTTATTAGAAGAAGAAGGGGTCTTATTTATGGTGTAAAAAAAAGAAAAGAAAGAAAGTCAGTGTGTGTTCTGTGCTGGAAAGGGTTATGTATCAGTTTACTTTGCTGAACCAGTAGAAGGTGAGAGAGCTTAATTGGGGATGTGGATAGACACTAGAAAAGCAGGTGACACAAACTACAAATTCCTGTTGCTAGCCTTGCTTGCAGAGCAGAAAGCTGCTAACTAAAAGAAGCTAAATTTTCTTATTAATTTAACACTTATATCTCAGCAGGAGTCTGTGTACGGGAGTTTAAGCAGACAGATATCTTATTAGAAGTAGAAGGGGTCTTATTAGGGTAAATAGAAAGAAAGAGAGACATTATGTGTTCTGAGATGGAAAGGGTACTGTATCAACTTACTTCACAAAACCTGTAGGAGGAGAGAGCTTAACTGGGGTTGTGGCTCTACACTATAAAAGCAGGTGATTCAAATTAAAACTTACAGTAACTAGTCTTGTTTGTAGAGAAGAAAGCAGCTAACTAAAAGAAGCTACATTTTCTTATTAATTTAACACTTAAATGATAGCAGGAGTCAGTGTCTGTTGAGATTAACCAAACAGATATTTTATTAGAAGTTGAAAGGGTCTTATTTAAGGTTAAAAAAAAAGAAAAGAAAGAAAGTCAGTGTGTGTTCTGTGCTGGGAAGGGTTCTGTATCAGTTTACTTTCCTAAACCAGCAGAAGGAGAGACAGCTTAATTGGGGGTGTGGGTTAGACACTGGAAAAGCAGGTGACTCAAATGACAACTTCCTGCTGCTAGTCTTGTTTGTAGAGAAGAAAGCAGCAAACAAAAAGAAGCTACATTTTCTTATTAATTTAACACTTATATCTCAGCATGAGTCAGTGTCTGTGTGAATAACCAAACAGATACTTTATTAGAAGTAGAAATGGTCTTATTTAGGGATTTAAAAAAAGGAAAAAGAAAGTCAGTGTCTGTTCTGTGCTGGGAAGGGTTTGTACAGCTTACTTTGCTAAACCAGTAGAAGGAGAGAGAGCTTAATTGATGTGTGGCTTAGAAACTAGAAAAGCAGGTGACACAAATTCATGTTATGATTCTTTGTAGAGAAGAAAGCAGCTAACCAAGAAGCTATTTTCACATCAACACTTATATCTAGCTGAGTCGTGTTTGTTGAGATTAACCAAACAGATACTTTATTAGAAGTAGAAGGGGTCTTACTTAGGGTTTAAAAAAAGGAAAAGAAAGAAAGTCAGTGTGTGTTCTGTGCTGGGAAGGGTTCAATATAAGATTACTTTGCCAAACCAGTAGGTGGAGAGAGAGCTTAATTGGGGGTGTGGCTTCTACACTATAAAAGCAGGTGACTCAAATTACAACTTCTGTTGCAAGCCTTGCTTGTAGAGGAGAAAGCAGCTAACTAAAAGAAGCTACATTTTCTTATTAATTTAACACTTAAGTCTTAGCAGGAGTCAGTATCAGTTGAGATTAACCAAACAGATACTTTTTTAGAAGTAGAAGGGGTCTTATTTAGGTTTAAAAAAAAGAAAAAGAAAAAGTCTGTGTGTTCTCCAGTTGAAGAGTTCTAATAAGTTTACTTTTTCCAAACCAGTAGGAGGAGAGAAAGTATATTTGGGTTTGTGGCTTAGACACTAGTAAAGCAGGTGAGTCAAATTACAACTTCCTGGTGCTAGCCTTGCTTGTAAAGCAGAAAGCAGCTAACTAAAAGAACCTACATTTTCTTATTAATTTAACAGTTATATCTCAGCAGGAGTCTGTGTATGGGAGATTAAGCAAAACGATACCTTATTAGAAGTAGAAGGGGTCTTATTAGGGTAAATAGAAAGAAAGAAAGTCATTATGTGTTCTGAGCTGGAAAGGGTACTGTATCAACTTACTTTACAAAACCAGTAGGAGTACAGAGCTTAACTGGGGGTGTGGCTCTACACCATAAAAGCAGGTGATTCGAATTAAAACTTACAGTCACTAGTCTTGATTATAGAGAAGAAAGCAGCTAACTAAAAGAATCGACATTTTCTTATTAATTTAGCACCTATATCTTAGCATGAGTCAGTGTCTGTCACATTAACCTTACAGATACTATATTAGAAGTAGAAGTTGTCTTAGTTAGGGTTAAAAAAAGAAAGGAAAGAAAGGCAGTGTGTGTGTTCTGTGCTGGAAGGGTTCTGTATCAGTTCTTTTTGCCAAACCAGTAGAGTGAGTTTAATTTGGGGGTGTGGCTTAGGCACTAGAAAGTTAGGCGACTAAATTACAACTTCCCGTTGCTAGCTTTACTTGTAGAGCAGAGCAGCTAATCAAAGAAGCTACATTTTCTTTATTAATTTAACACTTATATCTAAGCAGGAGTCAGTGTCTCAGAGATTAAACAAATGTATATTTTATTAGAAGTAAGGGTCTTGCTTTAAGATTAAAAAGAAGAAAAGAAAGAAAGTCAGTGTGTGTTCTGTGCTGGGAAGGGTTCTGCATCAGTTTACTTTCCTAAACCAGTAGGAGTAGAGAGAGCTTAATTGGGAGAGAGGCTTAGACACTGGAAAAGCAGGTGACATAAATGACAACTTCCTGTTGCTAGTCCTGTTTGTAGAGAAGAAAGTAGCTAACTAAAAGAAGTTACATTTTCTTATTAATTTAACACTTACATCTCAGCATGAGTCAGTGTCTGTGAGAATAAACAAACAGATACTTTATTAGAAGTAGAAATGGTCTTATTTAGGGTTTCAAAAAAAAAAGAAAGTGAGTCATTGTCTGTTCTAGTTGGTAAGAGTTCTGTATCAGTTTACTGTATAAACCAAATAGAAGTTGAGAGAGATATTTAATTGGATGTGTTATACACTTTAAAAGCAGGTGGACACAAATTCCTGTTGTTGACTTGTTTGTAGGAAAAAGGCACCTAACTAAAAGGAAGTGTAATTTTCTTATTAATTTAACACTTATATCTTAGCAGGAGTCAGTGTCTGTTGAGGTAAACCAAACAGATACTTTATTAGTAGTAGAAGGGGTCTAATTAGGGTTAAAAAAGAAAGAAATAAAGTCATTGTGTGTGCTGTGCTGGGAAGGGTTCTGTATCAGTTTACTTTGCCAAACCCATAGGAGAAGAGAGAGCTTAATTGGGGGTCTGGCATAGACACTTGAAAAGCAGGTGAGACCAATTACAACTTCCTGTTGCTTGCCTTGCTTGTGGAGCAGAAAGCAGATAACTAAAAGAAGCTACATTTTCTTATTAATTTAACACTTAAATCTTAGCAGGAGTCAGTGTCTGTTGAGATTAACCACAGTTACTTTATTAGAAGTAGAAGGGTCTTATTTAGGTTAAAAAGAAATGAAAGAACGCCTGTGTGTTCTTTGCTGAAGGATCCTGTATCAGTTTTACTTTACAAACCAGTCAGAAGAGAGAGTTTAATTGGGGTGTGGTTTAACCTAGAAGACAGGTGACCAAATTACAACTTCCTGTTGCACTTTGTTTGTTGAGTGAAAGCAGCTCAAAAGTCACATTTTCAGTTAATTTAACACTATATCCCAGCAGACCTGTGTCTTTGAGATTAAGCACAGATCCTTATTAAAGTAGTAGGGGTCATAGGGAGAGAGAGAGAGCTTATTTGGGGTGTGACTTGGACACTGGAAAGTAGGTGACACATTACAACTTCCTGTTGCTTGCCTTGCTTGTACAGCAGAAAACAGCTAACTAAAAGAAGCTACATTTTCTTATTAATTTAACCCATATATCTCAGCAGGAGTCAGTGTCTGTGAGATTAAGCAGTCAGATACCTTATTAGAAGTAAAAGGGGTCTTATTAGGGTTAAAAAAGGAAGAAATAAAGTTATTGTGTATTCTGTGCTGGAAAGGGTACTGTATCAACTTACTTTGCAAAACCAATAGGAGGAGTCAGCTTAACTGGGGGTGTGCCTTAGACCCTATAAAGGCAGGTGATTCAAATTACATCTTCATGTTGCTAATCTTGTTTGCAGAGAAGAAAGCAGCTAAATGAAAGAAGCCACATTTTCTTGTTAATTTAGCACTCATTTCAAACTTGAGTCAGTGTCTGTGAGATTAACAAAACAGATACTTTATTAGAAGTAGAAGGGGTCTTATTAAGGGTTTTAAAAAAAAGAAAAAGAAAGTCAATGTGTCTTCTGTGTTGGGAATGGTTCTGTGTCAGTTTACTTTGTTAAACCAGTAGAAGGAGATAAAGCTTAATTGGGGGTGTGGCTTAGACACTAGAAAGTCAGAAGACACAAATTACAAATTCCTGTTATGCGCCTTCCTTGTAGAGCAGAAAGCAGCTAACTAAAAGAAGCTACATTTACTAATTAATTTAACACTTTTGTCTTAGCAGGAGTCAGTTTCTGTTGAGATTAAACAAACTGATGCTTTATTAGAAGTAGAGGGGGTCTTATTTTGTGTTTAAAAAAAGGAAAAAGTCAGTGTGTGTTCTGTGCAGGGAAGGGTCCTGTATCAGTTTACTTTGCCAGGCCCATAGGAGAAGAGAGAGAGCTTAATTGCCTTGTGTGTTCTGTGCTGGAAAGCGTACAGTATCAACTTACTTTGCAAAACCAATAGGAGGAGATAGCTTAACTGGGGGTGTGGCTTTGACACTATAAAAACTGGTGATTCAAATTATAAATTTCTGTCGCTAGTCTTGTTTGTAGAGAAGAAAGCAGCTAACTAAAGAAGCTACATTTTATTATTAATTTAACACTTATATCTCAGCATGAGTCAGTTTCTGTGAGATTAAACAAACAGATACTTTATTAGAAGTAGAGGGGGTCTTATTTAGGGTTTAAAAAAAGAAAAAAGTCATTGTGTGTTCTGTGCTGGGAAGGGTTCTGTATCAGTTTACTTTGCCAGATCCATAGAAGAAAACAGAGCTTAATTGAGGGTGTGGCTTAGACACTAGTAAAGCAGGTGACACAAATTGCATCTTCCTGTTGCTAGCCTTGCTTGCAGAGCAGAAAGCAGCTAACTAAAGTAAACTACATTTTCTTCTTTATTTAACACTTAAATCTTAGCAGGAGTCAGTGTCTGTTGAGATTAACCAAAAATATTCTTTATTAGAAGCAAAAGGGGTCTTATTTATGGTTAAAAAAAGAAAAGAAAGAAAGTCAATGTGTGCTATGTGCTGGGAAGGGTCCTGTATCACTTTACTTTGCTAAACCAGTAGGAAGAGATAGAGCTTAGTTGGGGGTGTGGCTTTGAGACTAGAAGAGCAGGTGACTCAAATTATACCTCCTGTTGCTAGCCTGCTTGTTATGCAGAAAGCAGCTAACTAAAAGTTTTGCATTCTTTCTTGGATTAATTTAACACTTATAACTCAGCAGGGTTCAGTGTCAGTTAGATTAAGCACACATATAACTTATTAGATGGTTGAAATGATCTATTAGGGTTAAAAAAGAAAGAAAGAAAGTCATTGTGTGTTCTGTGCTGGAAAGCGTACAGTATCAACTTACTTTGCAAAACCAATAGGAGGAGATAGCTTAACTGGGGGTGTGGCTTTGACACTATAAAAACTGTTGATTCAAATTATAAATTTCTGTCGCTAGTCTTGTTTGTAGAGAAGAAAGTAGCTAACTAAAAGAGGCTACATTTTCTTATTAATTTAACACTTATATCTCAGCATGATTCAGTGTCTGTGAGATTAACCAATCAGATACTTTTTTAGAAGTAGAAGGGGTCTTAGTAAGAGTTAAAAAAATGAAAAGACAGAAAGTCAGTGTGTGTTCTGTTCTGGGAAGGGTCCTGTATCAGTTTCCTTTGCTGAACCAGTAGGATGAGATTATGAGTACAATTGGGGTGTGGCTTAGACAATAGAAGAGCTGGTGACTCAAATGACAAGTTCCTAAGGATTGCCTTGCTTGTTGAGCAGAAAGCAGCAATCTAAAAGAAGCTACATTTTCAGATTAATTTAACACTTATATCTTAGCAGGAGTCAGTGTCTGTGAGATTAGGCAGACAGATAGCTAATTAGAAGTAGAAGGGGTCTTATTAGGGTTAAAAAAAAGAAGTAAAGTCATTTTGTGTTCTGTGCTGGAAAGCGTGCTTTATCAACTTACTTTGCAAAACCTATAGGAGGAGAGAGCTTAACTGGGGCTGTGGCTTATACACTTTAAAAAAAGGTGATTCATTTTACAACTTCCTGTTGCAAGTCTTGTTGTTAGAGAAGAAAGCAGCAAACTAAAAGAAGCTACATTTTCTTATAAATGTATCACTTACATCTCAGCATGAGTCAGTGTCTGTGAGAATAAATATACTGATACTTTATTAGAAGTAGAACTGGTCTTATTTAGGGTGTTAAAAAAAGAAAAGAAAGTCAGTGTGTGCTCTGTGCTGGGAAGGGTTCTGTAGCAGCTTACTTTGCTAAACCTGTAGAAGGAGACAGAGCTTATTGGATTTGTGGCTTAGACAGTAGAAAAGCAGGTGACACAAATTCCTGTTGCTAGCCTTGCTTGTAGAGAAGAAAGCAGCTAACTAAAAGAAGCTGCATTTTCTTATTAATTAAACACTTATATCTTAGCAGGAGTCAGTGTCTGTTGAGATTATCCAAACAGATACTTTATTAGAAGTAGGAGGGATCTTCCGGTTAAAAAAGAAAAGAAAGAAAGTCAGTGTGTGTTCTGTGCTGGGAAGGGTTCTGTATCAGTTTACTTTTCTAAACCAGAAGGAGTAGAGAGAGCTTAATTAGAGGTGGCTTAGATATTATAAAAGCAGGTGACTCAAATTAGAACTTCCTGTTGCTAGCCTTGCTTGTAGAGCAGAATACAGCTAACTAAAAGAAGCAACATTTTCTTATTAATTTAACACTTACATCTTAGCAGGAGTCAGTGTTCTGTTCAGGTTAACCTTCTGATACTTTTTTAGTAGAAGAAGGGTTTTATTAGTGCTAAAAAGAAACAAATAAAGTCATTGTGTGTTCTAGGTTGGAAGTGGTTTCTGCATCAGTTTACTTTCCCAAACTAGTAGGAGGAGAGAGAGAGCTTAATTGGGGTTTGGCTTAGACTCCAGAAAAGCAGGTGACTCAAATTACAACTTCCTGTTGCTAGCCTTGCTTTTAGAGCAGAAAGCAGCTAACTAAAACAAGCTACATTTTCTTATTATTTTAACACTTATATCTCAGCATTAGTCAGTGTCTGTGAGATTAAGAAGACAGATACCTTATTAGAAGTAGAAGGGGTCTTATTAGGGATAAAAAAGAAATCAATAAAGTCATTGTGTGCTCTGTGCTGAAAAGCGTACTGTATCAACTTACTTTGCAAAAACCAATAGGAGGAGAAAGCTTAACTTGGGGAGTGGCTTAGATGCTATAAAAACAGGTGATTCAAATTACAACTTCCTATCACTAGTCTTGTTTGTAAAGCAGAAAACAGCTAACTTAAAGAAGCTAAATTTTCTTATTAATTTAACTCTTATATCTTAGCAGGAGTCAGTGTCTGTGGAGATTAACCAAACAGATAGCTTATTAGAAGCAGAAGGGGTCTTATTTAGGGTTAAAAAAAAGAAAAGAAAGGAAGTCAGTGTGTGTTCTGTGCTGGGACGGGTTCTGAATCAGTTTACTTTGCTAAACCAGTAGGGGAGAGAGCTTAGCTAATTTGGTGTGACTTGGACACCTAAAAGTAGGTGATCTCATTACAACCCCTGTTGCTTTGGCATTTGCTTGTACAGCAGAAAACAGCTAACTAAAAGAAGCTACATTTTCTTATTAATTTGACCTATATACTCTCAGCAGGAGTCAGTGTCTGTGAGATTAAGCAGTCAGATGAAGAAGTAAAGGGTCTTATTATGGTTAAAAAAGGAAGAAATAAAGTTATTAGTATTCTGTGCTGAAAGTGTCTTGTATCAACTTACTTTTGCAAAACCAATAGGAGGAGTCAGCTAACTGGGGTGTGGCTTAGACCCTATAAAAGCAAGTGATTCAAATTACATCTTCATGTTGCTAATCTTGTTTGTAGAGAAGGTGCCAGCTTAATGAAAAGAAGTTTTCACATTTTCTTTTTTAATTTAGTATATCTATTTCTCAACTTGAGCTTTCAGTGTCGTGAGATTAACAAAACAGATACTTTATTAGAAGTAGAAGGGGTCTTATTAAGGGTTTTAAAAAAGAGAAAAAGAAAGTCAATGTGTCTTCTGTGTTGGGAAGGGTTCTGTGTCAGTTTACTTTGTTAAACCAGTAGAAGGAGATAAATCTTAATTGGGGGTGTGGCTTAGACACTAGCAAAGCAGATGACACAAATTACAAATTCCTGTTGCTAGCCTTCCTTGTAGAGCAGAAAGCAGCTATCTAAAAGAAGCTACATTTACTAATTAATTTAACACTTTTGTCTTGGCAGGAGTCAGTTTCTGTTGAGATTAAACAAACAGATACTTAATTTGAAGTAGAGGGGGTCTTATTTAGGGTTTAAAAAAAAGAAAAAGTCTGTGTGTGTTCTGTGCTGGGAAGGGTTCTGTATCAGTTCACTTTGCCAGACCCAAAGGAGAAGAGAGAGCTTAATTGAGGGTGTGGCTTAGACACTAGTAAAGCAGGTGACTCAAATTACAACTTCCTGTTGCTAGCCTTGCTTGCAGAGCAGAAAGCAACTAACTAAAGTAAACTACATTTTCTTCTTTATTTAACACTTAAATCTTAGCTGGAGTCAGTGTCTGTTGAGATTAACCAAACATATTCTTTATTAGAAGCAAAAGGGGTCTTATTTATGGTTAAAAAAAGAAAAGAAAGAAAGTCAGTGTGTGCTATGTGCTGGTAAGGGTCCTGTATCAGTTTACTTTGCTAAACCAGTAGGAAGAGATATAGCTTAGTTGGAGGTGTGGCTTTGAGACTAGAAGAGCAGGTGACTCATATTATAACTTCCTGTTGCTAGCCTTGCTTGTTGTGCAGAAAGCAGCTAACTAAAAGAAGCTATATTTTCTGATTAATTTATCACTTATAACTCAGCAGGAGTCAGTGTCAGTGAGATTAAGCACACATATACCTTATTAGACGGTTGAAGGGATCTTATTAGGGTTAAAAAAGAAAGAAAGAAAGTCATTGTGTGTTCTGTGCTGGAAAGCGTACCGTATCAACTTACTTTGCAAAACCAATTGGAGGAGATAGCTTAACTGGGGGTGTGGCTTTGACACTATAAAAACTGGTGATTCAAATTATAAATTACTCTCGCTAGTCTTGTTTGTAGAGAAGAAAGCAGCTAACTAAAAGAACTACATTTTCTTATTAATTTAACACTTATATCTCAGCATGAGTCAGTGTCAGTGAGATTAGCCAAACAGATACTTTTTTAGAAGTAGAAGGGGTCTTAGTTAGAGTTAAAAAAATGAAAAGACAGAAAGTCAGTGTGTGTTCTGTTCTGGGAAGGGTCCTGTATCAGTTTCCTTTGCTAAACCAGTAGGAGGAGATAGAGCATAATTGGGGGTGTGGCTTAGACACTAGAAGAGCTGGTGACTCAAATGGCAAGTTCCTAAGGATTGCCTTGCTTGTTGAGCAGAAAGCAGCAATCTAAAAGAAGCTACATTTTCAGATTAATTTAACACTTACATCTCAGCAGGAGTCAGTGCCTGTGAGATTAGGCAGACAGATAGCTAATTAGAAGTAGAAGGGGTCTTATTTGGGTTAAAAAAAAGAAATAAATTCATTTTGTGTTCTGTGTTGGAAAGCGTACTTTATCAACTTACTTTGCAAAACCAATTGGAGGAGGGAGCTTAACTGGGGGTGTGGCTTATACACTTTAAAAAATGGTGATTCATATTACAACTTCCTGTTGCAAGTCTTGTTGGTAGAGAAGAAAGCAGCTAACTAAAAGAAGCTACATTTTCTTATTAATTTAACACTTATATCTTAGCAGGAGTCAGTGTCTGTGGAGATTAACCAAACAGATAGTTTATTAGAAGCAGAAGGGGTCTTATTTAGGGTTTAAAAAAAGAAAAGAAAGAAAGTCAGTGTGTGTTCTGGGCTGGGATGGGTTCTGAAACAGTTTACTTCAATAAACCAGTAGGGGGAGAGAGAGAGCTTAATTTGGGGTGTGACTTGGACACTGGAAATGTAGGTGACTCACATTACAACTTCCTGTTACTTGCCTTGCTTGTACTGCAGAAAACAGCTAACTAAAAGAAGCTACATTTTCTTATTAATTTAACCCATATATCTCAGCAGGAGTCAGTGTCTGTGAGATTAAGCAGTCAGATACCTTATTAGAAGTAAAAGGGGTCTTATTAGGGTTAAAAAAGGAAGAAATAAAGTTATTGTGTGTTCTGTGCTGGAAAGGGTACTGTATCAACTTACTTTGCAAAACCAATAGGAGGAGTCAGCTTAACTGGGGGTGTGCCTTAGACCCTATAAAGGCAGGTGATTCAAATTACATCTTCATGTTGCTAATCTTGTTTGCAGAGAAGAAAGCAGCTAAATGAAAGAAGCCACATTTTCTTGTTAATTTAGCACTCATTTCTAACTTGAGTCAGTGTCTGTGAGATTAACAAAACAGATACTTTATTAGAAGTAGAAGGGGTCTTATTAAGGGTTTTAAAAAAGAAAAGAAAGTCAATGTGTCTTCTGTGTTGGGAAGGGTTCTGTGTCAGTTTACTTTGTTAAACCAGTAGAAGGAGATAAAGCTTAATTGGGGGTGTGGCTTAGACACTAGAAAAGCAGGTGACACAAATTACAAATTCCTGTTGCTAGCCTTCCTTGTAGAGCAGAAAGCAGCTAACTAAAAGAAGCTACATTTACTAATTAATTTAACACTTTTGTCTTAGCAGGAGTCAGTTTCTGTTGAGATTAAACAAACAGATGCTTTATTAGAAGTAGAGGGGGTCTTATTTTGTGTTTAAAAAAAGAAAAAAGTCAGTGTGTGTTCTGTGCTGGGAAGGGTTCTGTATCAGTTTACTTTGCCAGGCCCATAGGAGAAGAGAGAGCTTAATTGAGGGTGCGGCTTAGACACTAGTAAACCAGGTGACTCAAATTGCAACTTCCTGTTGCTAGCCTTGCTTGCAGAGCAGAAAGCAGCTAACTAAAGTAAACTACATTTTTCTTCTTTATTTAACACTTGAATCTTAGCAGGAGTCAGTGTCTGTTGAGATTAACCAAACATATTCTTTATTAGAAGCAAAAGGGGTCTTATTTAGGGTTAAAAAAAGAAAGAAAAGAAAGAAAGTCAGTGTGTGCTATGTGCTGGGAAGGGTCCTGTATCAGTTTACTTTGCTAAACCAGTAGGAAGAGATAGAGCTTAGTTGGGGGTGTGGCTTTGAGACTAGAAGAGCAGGTGACTCAAATTATAATTTCCTGTTGCTAGCCTTGCTTGTTGTGCAGAAAGTAGCTAACTAAAAGAAGCTACATTTTCTGATTAATTTAACACTTATAACTCAGCAGGGGTCAGTGTCAGTGAGATTAAGCACACATATACCTTATTAGACTGTTGAAATTATCTTATTAGGGTTAAAAAAGAAAGAAAGAAAGTCATTGTGTGTTCTGTGCTGGAAAGCGTACAGTATCAACTTACTTTGCAAAACCAATAGGAGGAGATAGCTTAACTGGGGGTGTGGCTTTGACACTATAAAAACTGGTGATTCAAATTATAAATTTCTGTCGCTAGTCTTGTTTGTAGAGAAGAAAGCAGCTAACTAAAAGAAGCTACATTTTATTATTAATTTAACACTTATATCTCAGCATGAGTCAGTGTCTGTGAGATTAAACAAACAGATACTTTATTAGAAGTAGAGGGGGTCTTATTTAGGGTTTAAAAAAAGGAAAAAGTCATTGTGTGTTCTGTGCTGGGAGGGTTCTATCAGTTTACTTTGCCAGATCCATAGAAAAACAGAGCTTAATTGAGGGTGTGGCTTAGACACTAGTAAAGCAGGTGACACAAATTGCATCTTCCTGTTGCTAGCCTTGCTTGCAGAGCAGAAAGCAGATAACTAAAGTAAACTACATTTTCTTCTTTATTTAACACTTAAATCTTAGCAGGAGTCAGTGTCTCAGGAGTCAGTGGGAGGGGAGTTGCTAGCAGTCACAAAGGAAGAAAGAGACTTGGGCATCATCATCACTGATGACCTAAAAAATCATCCAAGCAGACCCCAAAGCAGAGAAGGCTAGGGGGTGTTAGGTGTATTAGTAGGGGTATCATAAGTTCGTAAGAGGGAGGCAATAATCCTCTGTACAAGACATTTAGCCCCATCTGAGTACTGCGGCAGTATTGGAGGCCACACCTTCACAAGGACACCAAATGAGGCAGTCCAGAGAAGGGTAACCAAAATGGTGCAGGACTGCACCAGAAGACATATGAGATGAGATTAATCTGAGCTCAATATGTATACCCCTGAGCAAAGGAGGAGAGAGGTTATGATCGAGACATTTTAAACATAGGAGCATAAACAAGGTGAAAAGAGTCAATATGTTTAAATATAAGAGAAAAATTGCAGGACAAGAGGACACAGCATGAGATTAGAGGGAGGCCGATTATGGGGAATGAGTAAAATTCTTTTTCATGTAAAGGGTGGTAGATGATGAATAGCTTACCACAAGAAGTGGTGGCTATGAATAAGACAGTAGTGGGCTTCAAACAGGAAGTGGATAGGCATATGGGAGCAATACAAAACAGACTATGAATAGATAGGTCACTGACAGAGCAAAGGTTTATGGCACATTTATAAGGTAGAAAGAAATGGGCAGACTGGATGGGTCTTGCGGTCCTTATCTGCCGTCAACTTCTATGTTTCTATGTTTCTATGTCTGTTGAGATTAACCAAACATATTCTTTATTAGAAGCAAAAGGGGTCTTATTTATGGTTAAAAAAAGAAAAGAAAGAAAGTCAATGTGTGCTATGTGCTGGGAAGGGTCCTGTATCACTTTACTTTGCTAAACCAGTAGGAAGAGATAGAGCTTAGTTGGGGGTGTGGCTTTGAGACTAGAAGAGCAGGTGACTCAAATTATACCTTCCTGTTGCTAGCCTTGCTTGTTGTGCAGAAAGTAGCTAACTAAAAGAAGCTACATTTTCTGATTAATTTAACACTTATAACTCAGCAGGGTTCAGTGTCAGTTAGATTAAGCACACATATAACTTATTAGATGGTTGAAATGATCTTATTAGGGTTAAAAAAGAAAGAAAGAAAGTCATTGTGTGTTCTGTGCTGGAAGGCGTACAGTATCAACTTACTTTGCAAAACCAATAGGAGGAGATAGCTTAACTGGGGGTGGCTTTGACACTATAAAAATTGGTGATTCAAATTATAAATTTCTCGCTAGCTCTTAGTTTAGTAGAGAAGAAAGTAGCTAACTAAAAGAGGCTACATTTTCTTATTAATTTAACACTTATATCTCAGCATGATTCAGTGTCTGTGAGATTAACCAAACAGATACTTTTTTAGAAGTAGAAGGGGTCTTAGTAAGAGTTAAAAAAATGAAAAGACAGAAAGTCAGTGTGTGTTCTGTTCTGGGAAGGGTCCTGTATCAGTTTCCTTTGCTGAACCAGTAGGAGGAGATAGAGCATAATTGGGGGTGTGGCTTAGACAATAGAAGAGCTGGTGACTCAAATGACAAGTTCCTAAGGATTGCCTTTCTTGTTGAGCAGCAAGCAGCAATCTAAAAGAAGCTACATTTTCTTATTAATTAAACACTTATATCTTAGCAGGAGTCAGTGTCTGTTGAGATTATCCAAACAGATACTTTATTAGAAGTAGGAGGAATCTTCGGGTTAAAAAAAAGAAAAGAAAGAAAGTCAGTGTGTGTTCTGTGCTGGGAAGGGTTCTGTATCAGTTTACTTTTCTAAACCAGAAGGAGTAGAGAGAGCTTAATTAGGGGTGGCTTAGATATTATAAAAGCAGGAGACTCAAATTAGAACTTCCTGTTGCTAGCCTTGCTTGTAGAGCAGAATACAGCTAACTAAAAGAAGCAACATTTTCTTATTAATTTAATACTTACATCTTAGCAGGAGTCAGTGTCTATTCAGGTTAACCTTTCAGATACTTTTTTAGTAGAAGAAGGGGTTTTATTAGTGTTAAAAAAGAAATAAATAAAGTCATTGTGTGTTCTGTGCTTGGAAGGGTTCTGCATCAGTTTACTTTCCCAAACTAGTAGGAGGAGAGAGAGCTTAATTGGGGTTTGGCTTAGACTCCAGAAAAGCAGGTGACTCAAATTACAACTTCCTGTTGCTAGCCTTGCTTTTAGAGCAGAAAGCAGCTAACTAAAACAAGCTACATTTTCTTATTATTTTAACACTTATATCTCAGCATTAGTCAGTGTCTGTGAGATTAAGAAGACAGATACCTTATTAGAAGTAGAAGGGGTCTTATTAGGGATAAAAAGAAATAAATAAAGTCATTGTGTGTTCTGTGCTGAAAAGCGTACTGTATCAACTTACTTTGCAAAAACCAATAGGAGGAGAAAGCTTAACTTGGGAGTGGCTTAGATGCTATAAAAACAGGTGATTCAAATTACAACTTCCTATCACTAGTCTTGTTTGTAAAGCAGAAAACAGCTAACTTAAAGAAGCTAAATTTTCTTATTAATTTAACTCTTATATCTTAGCAGGAGTCAGTGTCTGTGGAGATTAACCAAACAGATAGCTTATTAGAAGCAGAAGGGGTCTTATTTAGGGTTAAAAAAAAGAAAAGAAAGGAAGTCAGTGTGTGTTCTGTGCTGGGACGGGTTCTGAATCAGTTTACTTTGCTAAACCAGTAGGGGGAGAGAGCGAGCTTAATTTGGGGTGTGACTTGGACACTCTAAAAGTAGGTGACTCACATTACAACTTCCTGTTGCTTGCCTTGCTTGTACAGCAGAAAACAGCTAACTAAAAGAAGCTACATTTTCTTATTAATTTGACCCATATACCTCAGCAGGAGTCAGTGTCTGTGAGATTAAGCAGTCAGATACCTTATTAGAAGTAAAAGGGGTCTTATTATGGTTAAAAAAGGAAGAAATAAAGTTATTGTGTATTCTGTGCTGGAAAGGGTACTGTATCAACTTACTTTGCAAAACCAATAGGAGGAGTCAGCTTAACTGGGGGTGTGGGCTAGACCCTATAAAAGCAAGTGATTCAAATTACATCTTCATGTTGCTAATCTTGTTTGTAGAGAAGAAAGCAGCTTAATGAAAGAAGCCACATTTTCTTTTTAATTTAGCATTCATTTCTCAACTTGAGTCAGTGTCTGTGAGATTAACAAAACAGATACTTTATTAGAAGTAGAAGGGGTCTTATTAAGGGTTTTAAAAAAGAGAAAAAGAAAGTCAATGTCTCTTCTGTGTTGGGAAGGGTTCTGTGTCAGTTTACTTTGTTAAACCAGTAGAAGGAGATAAATCTTAATTGGGGGTGTGGCTTAGACACTAGCAAAGGAGATGACACAAATTACAAATTCCTTTTGCTAACTTCCTTGTAGAGCAGAACGCAGCTATCTAAAAGAAGCTACATTTACTAATTAATTTAACACTTTTGTCTTGGCAGGAGTCAGTTTCTGTTGAGATTAAACAAACAGATACTTAATTTGAAGTAGAGGGGTCTTATTTAGGGTTTTAAAAGAAAAAGTCTGTGTGTGTTCTGTGCTGGAAGGTTCTGTATATCAGTTACTTTGCCAGACCCAAAGGAGAAGAGAGAGTTTAATTGAGGGTCTGGCTTAGACACTAGTAAAGCAGGTGACTCAAATTACAACTTCCTGTTGCTAGCCTTGCTTGCAGAGCAGAAAGCAACTAACTAAAGTAAACTACATTTTCTTCTTTATTTAACACTTAAATCTTAGCAGGAGTCAGTGTCTGTTGAGATTAACCAAACATATTCTTTATTAGAAGCAAAAGGGGTCTTATTTATGGTTAAAAAAAGAAAAGAAAGAAAGTCAGTGTGTGCTATGTGCTGGGAAGGGTCCTGTATCAGTTTACTTTGCTAAACCAGTAGGAAGAGATAGAGCTTAGTTGGGGGTGTGGCTTTGAGACTAGAAGAGCAGGTGACTCATATTATAACTTCCTGTTGCTAGCCTTGCTTGTTGTGCAGAAAGCAGCTAACTAAAAGAAGCTATATTTTCTGATTAATTTATCACTTATAACTCAGCAGGAGTCAGTGTCAGTGAGATTAAGCACACATATACCTTATTAGACGGTTGAAGGGATCTTATTAGGGTTAAAAAAAAGAAAGAAAGTCATTGTGTGTTCTGTGCTGGAAAGCGTACGGTATCAACTTACTTTGCAAAACCAATTGGAGGAGATAGCTTAACTGGGGGTGTGGCTTTGACACTATAAAAACTGGTGATTCAAATTATAAATTACTGTCGCTAGTCTTGTTTGTAGAGAACTACTCCACACTACAGTATGCAACCTTACACAGTCACACAACACCAGGGCAATTTTTATGCTTAAGTTGCATTTTAATACTTTAGTGCCACTGAGTATCAACCCCAAGTGCTATGTGTGTGTGTGTGCACTACAAATTAATGGATTACAAATTCTTGAAGAAAAATATTTAAAGGTTGCCTCAAATTATTTTTTACTCTTTGGAATGTCCAGTAGAGGTTATCACTGAAACAGAAAAATGATCTAAGGAATAAATAAAATGAGTGTCAAATAGAACTTATGAATCTTGCTTAGATCAGTGTAAGGTGCATCAGAAAAACTGTAGTGCCACATCTGGTCTACATAGTTGTGGCTATTCTTTTTCTGTTAGCTACATGCAGCGTACACAGTTGTGGCTCTTCTTTTTCTGTTAGCCACATGCAGCATACACAGTTGTGGCTATTCTTTTTATGTTAGCCACATGCAGCGTACACAGTTGTGGCTATACTTTTTCTGTTAGGTCTTGTTGATTGGCAGTGCTTTGTATCACCTTTTCAGCAGGCAACCTAATTTTTCCTAGTAAAGGAAGCTTGAAAGGTTATATCAGTCTTACCTTATTTTCTGCTCAGCTTCTTCACCCCTACTAAAGATAGCCTTCAGTTCCACTTGGACATCTTCATCATAAAATGATAGCTATCCTTCTCTGAAATATCAGTGTTTCTGTTGGCTATAAGCTATCTGTATTCACTGAGGGAAGAACAAATTATAAAGACCTGTCTTAGTATGCAAAGCATTATAAACTGCAGTATGACAAATGACAGCCTCACAATGTAAATATCAAAATGGACAGGATATGAAAAGTGAAATATGTAAAGTGACAGAATAAGGAAGTGCATTATGACAAGGGACAGAATAAGAAAATGAGGTACAGAGAATTGAATGGAGGATATTTTAAATATGTCATGGAATCTAGGATATTTTTAATACAATATCATGGAACTGAGGATATTGTTAATACACTAACATAACAGAAGACTTAAGATGAGTGTTGGGTTTCTTCTCTTGTAAAAGTAATCTGAAAGAATTAAGTGAGCTTGCCCAATAGATTTTCAGTGCAAGAAATGTCTCTAAAATAACATTTTCAAAAGTAAAACCAATGTAGCACAAATCATTCATGCAAGCAGTAAGACATGACAAGCTTTGGGTTAGACTGAGATTATTGATAACATTGACATCACTCCATCAGAGGATGCCTTGGCAGAGGCAGAGCAGTTTGATCTTAGCAGGCTCCAGAAGGGTGAGGGAGGCTGGAAGGGTGCATGCTTCTCAGCCTGTATCTCTGCAGAATTCCTTCACAAACTGGTAGGATGAGGAAGCTGAGAGGATGCATCCATAACAGTGGGAAGGAAGGAAGGAAGGAAGTGTGGCTCCTCAGAAGGATTCACCAAGTATGGATGAAGAGGCCACCCCACAAAGAAGGAAGAGCTGCTGATTGGTGACTCTATTTTTAGGGAATTGGCTTGGGAGCAGGGGAAGAAGAGAACAGAAATGAAATGCCTAAGAGGTGCTTTGGCTTGGAGGATGGAAACCAAATCTAGAGGATCACTGGGGCAGCTGGAGAGGTGAGGAGCTAGACTTTTAACTGGGTACAAGTTGTGACTATAGCCATCTGCTTGGTATTATTTGTACTATAATTAAGTTATAAATATATGTTTTGTATGACAGTCCAGCTTAGGAAACAGGCCAAGCAGCAGAGCGTCATGGGACATTGGAGTTTTAAAAGAATATAATGGTCTGGCCTTGGTTGCTGTCTTAGCTAGCTTGTAAAAGCTGACATCCTGGGACTATAATAAAATCAGGTTATGAAACAGTCCACTGCTTTGAACCCAAGTTACTTGTCAGAAAATATTGCCTTTTACAGCGTATCATGAGGGAAGCATTTTCTGATAGATACCTGTAAAAATTCACACAGCTAGTTGTGGTGTTTTTATGATGTTTGCTGAGAGATCAAAGGGGAATGCTGTTATAAATTATGCTGTGATGAGGAAAGAGATTGTCTTGTTATAATTAAAATATTTGCTGTATTTGCAGATTCTAAATGTAATCTGACTTGTTTGCCTATATAGCTGCATGTTACAAATTAAGTATGCAGGACTGAATGTGACTTCACACTGGCAGTTCAGAGCTGTGACATCACAAGGAGGGTGGGACTTTAACTGATATTGCCAAACTGGCTGAAGGGACTAACAAACTTTTGTTCTGAACTTTGAAAGAACACTCTTTTATGGACTTTCTAAAGGACCACTGCTGCCAAGACTGATAAATCAAGGGTAAATCATTTGCCAACTAAACATTGCAGTAGAAGTAGCTAAATCAGTTACAAGGAGCTTTGATTTGTAATTGTCCATTTTTTGTTCTGACTGTAACTTTAATGTATATATATGTTCTATATTTATTTTACTATTTTTAATTTTAGTGAATCTTGTTTTTCCTTAAACCTGCCAGACATTTTTCATTTTGAGTGTGAATGGTAGAACAGTATTGATAATTCTGACATAACTGTTAAGTTGCCTAGTGTGTCACCTTATGCAGCCATGCTAAGAAGGATCTGTGTAAAGATTTAGCAGGGTACAAAAAATACTTGAGTCTCATTGAGTGAGAAGAGGGTTGTGAACCAAGGTTGGTTGTAGGCCCACTGGGCCAAGTATATTGCACTGCTTGCCCTGAAGAAAGTGTGATATTTGGACCTGTTACCTGGGTGTGCCAGCTAAAAGGGGTTCATAATTGACATCAAGACTTGAGACTGGTAGTTGGTCAGACCAAAAGCAAACAGGAGAATGTCCCTGTTTGTCCTCTGTTCATGAATCGCACTTCAGACTTGGGAACTGTGGGAGCAGAGGGCCTGACCCCAGGAGTGGGTTTGTGACAGATTTGTTGTGCAGCACTGGGATCTGAAAGATTTGTTTGCATAGTGTGCAATTATTTGGTGACACATGCATAACATACCAGCATGTCAGATTGATAAACTGTAACAGTTCACACACAAACAAGTCAGAGATTTTAAAAGAAATATATAATTTTAGTTACAGTCTAACTTCCTAACTGTTTTTTTTTTTAGTGTAGGCTAGTGTAGCTGTAGATTAGGGAAGAAGATTGTGTCCACCTACAGTAAGTACACTGTGGAATACCTGAGGCAGTTGTGCCAGGAAAGTGGAGCCAGGAGTGAGGGACAAAACAAACAGCACCTCATGGAGGCACTTGTGACAGGTGATGCACAAGCAACTGCCCAAGACCTTGAGTCACAGTCGGTGCCTGAAAGGTACCAGACCTTGGGCATGGAGGAACAGGGTCCATCACAGTGTCCCATCCCAGGAGAAGGAGGACAGTGGGACCAGTGGGACCCAAGAGTCACAGCAGCAGGGAAGGTCACCACAACACTGGAGCCAGAAGGGATCAGGCTACAGCTAGAGTTGAGGAGAATGGAGCTGAACTTCAAACACAGAAAGTTCCTGATGGATCTGGAGAAACAAGAAAAAAAACCAGCACCAGAGAGAGCTGAGGAAAGAAAACCATCTTCAGAGAGGCCAGGGAATGAGAATGACAGTGGCAGTGAGAGGACAAAGTGAGAGCAGTGAGAATATGAATTGGAGAAACTAAAACTCCAAAGACCAGCGCCAGAGCGGAGTAAGTGGCATGGGTGAACCAGTAACTCCAGGACTGGGGTACAAGTTAAATTCTAAATTGATAGATGAATTTAAAGGGAGGATATCGATGAATTTATAAATTTATTTGAAAAGGTATGCATTAAGGCAAACATTCCCGAGAGTCCTGAAGCTTCCAGCTGTCCCGCTGCTTACCAGGAAAGCTCAGATGCATTTGGTCAAATGGACAATTAGGACAGTAATAATTATGACAAACAAAGCTACATTGCTAAAAAGTATGAATTGACAGCAGAAGCATACAGAGTTAAGTTTCATAAGCTTAGGAGAAGCTCTGACCTTAGTTATGAGGAACTAGCCACAAAAAACTTCAGTTTTGAAACGTTGGTGGGAGAGGGTAAAGCAGACTCTGTAGAGAAAATTGAGAATGTGGTACTTATGATACAATTCTTTTGGGCTTGCCCAGCAGAGCTGAAAACCTGGCTAGAGGACAAGCTCCAAAAACAGTGTTGTAGGATGCCGAGATCTCTGACCACTATGCTAGGAGCAGGCCTGCTCTGAAAGTGAGTGGGGTGGGTGTTGCAGCACATAAAGGGAAAAGCACACCTTCAGAGAACCTAAACCCTCATTGCCTCCCCAGATAGCGGGCAGCCCCTGGTAACACAGAAAGAATTTGCCTGATAAAAGAAATGGTGACTGTTGATTTTGCAAACAACCTGGGCATCTTGCAAGACAGTGTCCTAAAAAGGCACAGAGTGCAGAAGATGTTACTTGAACAGAGGTGGGTGCACTGTGTATCCCTGAAAGCATGCCTATAAACATGGGGGAGTAGATACACCCAGTTACTGTAAATGGGTGCAAACTCCTGGGTTGAGGGACACAGGGGCATCCCTTACTTTGGTAAAAGGGGATTTGATTGAGCCTGAAGAGCTTATACCTAATCAGTTATTTACAGTACAGGGATTCACTGAGGGGGGAGAACTCTGACACTTGCTAGTGTTCTCCTGGACAGGGGTGAGACAGGAGATACTGTGCAAAAAGTTGCAGAGCCAGAACATTCTGCCTTGGATGGGATTATAGGGAACAATCTCCCAAAAAGGGTGATGTTTGCAGTTACCCACAGTCAGAGGGCAAAGGCCAGTTGTGGCTTCCTGGACTTCATAGTCAGATGAATCTAATAGATTACTTTGACTGGGTGACCAAAATAGTAGACCAGGGAGGGGCTGTGGATATGGCCTACCTAGATTTTAGCAAGGCACTTGGCACAGTCCCACACAAAAGATTAATATACAGGTTACCAGCCTTGGCGTGGGTCCCAAGGTGGTAGCCTGGATAAAAATTAGCTGGACAACAGAATGCAAGGGTAATAGTAAATGGAGTTCACAGTGAAGAAAGGAGGGTAACTAGTGGGGTACCGCAGGGTTCAGTACTGGGACTGGTCCTCTTCAGTGTCTTTATAAGTGACATTAGAGAACACCTGGAAGGAAAAGCATGTCTCTTTGTAGATGACACAAAGATCTACAAGAGGGTTGATACACAAGGTGGGGTGGAAAGGATAAAAAGGGACTTGGCACGGTTGGAGGAATGGTAAAATGTATGGAAGCTCAGATTCAGTGCAAAGAAGTGCAAGGCAATGCACCTGGGAAACAAAAACCCAGGGGAAGAGTACACAATGGAGGTGAGATACTAACAAAAACAAAAATCAAAAGGGACCTGGCAGTAATTATATCAGATGACCTTAAGGTGGACAAGCAATGTGAAAAGGCAGTAAGGAGGGCTAGGGGGATACTAGGATGCATAGGGAGAGGCATCAACAGTAGAAAACCGGAAGCTGATATCCTTCTGTACAGACAATTGGTGAGACCCAATCTGGAATACTGTGTCCAGTTCTGGACCCCATCTCCATAAGAGCGTAGACAGAGTGGAGGCTGTTCAGAGGAGGGCAACCAAATGGTGCAGGGTGTGCACCAGAAGACATATGAAGAGAGACTAAAGCAGCTTAATATGTATACCACTGAGGAAAGGAGGGACGGGAGATATGATAGAAACTTTCAAATACCTCATGGGAATTAACAAAGTCCAAGAGGGTAGCATCTTTCAGAAAAGAGATGTGCAAGAAACAAGGTGCACAATTTGAAGATACAGGGAATGGCTCAGAGGTAATGTTAGAAAGTATTTTTTCACAGAAAGGGTTCTGGATGCATCGAACAGCCTTCCTGAGGAGATTGTGGAGTCAAGAGAATTCAAGAATGCATAGGACAGACATAAAGCAATTTCAGTGAAGGGGTAGGAGGAAATAAGCTGTTGGTTAACTAGAATCTGCAGCTTATCCATCAGCTAGGGAAATGGCAGACTAGATGGGCCAAGTGGTCCTTATCTGCCATAAAATTCTATGTTTCTATGTTTCTATAGAAGTCCCTGTGGAAATCACTGGGGTGCTGGTTCCCCAGCCTGTATCTCCTGACATGGAGAGTAGTGAAAGGGAGGTAGCAATTCCCCAGGTAGCAGTTAAGAAAACAGCTACAGAAGGTTACTCTGAGGAGGAAGGGGTGACCATTGGTCAGAGGGCTAGAGATGACAGTGACCCTGAATGCCCTGACACTAGAGCTAGGTACCCTAGTTTAGAAACTGAAGGGGACCTGTCCCATGCCTTAGGAATGTGTAAAGATGTTGCATTTGCTCAGAAAATTGACCCTAGTTTATAGAGACTGAGGGTTTGTGCAGAATCTAATGGGTCACATGGAGGTGATGGAAGACACAGAGTGTTTTGGGAGAATGGACTGCTGTATACGCAGGAAGTAAGGACAGAGGGAGGGGTGATGGGCAGGCAACTTGTTCCCCAGAGGTACCTTGAGCAGTTGCTCAAGATTGCTCATGATATCCCCATGTCTGGACATCTGGGAATCACATGCACTACCCAGCGATTGGGCCAGAATTTCTACTGGCCCAGCTTCACCCAGCAGATGAAGGAATATTGCATGTCTTGTCATTGGTGACAAGAAATAGGGAAGGTGGGTAGTAAAACCCAAGCCACCCTAATTCCTTTGCCCATAGTGAAGAAGCCATTCCAGAGGGTAGGAATGGATATTGTGGGGCATTTGAATACCCCAGCTCCTCTGGGAAGAGGTGTATCCTAACAATGGTGGATTATGCCACCCAGTGCCCAGAGGCAGTCACCCTATCTCACTGAGGAAAGACAAAGTGGCAGATGCCTTGCTAGGCATTTTCTCCCATGTTGGGTTCCTGCAGGAGGTTATCACTGATTGAGGGGGTTCCTTCATGTCAGACTTAATGAAGTGTTTGTGGGAGAAGTGTAATTTGGCGGTGCAGCAACGCATGACACCTTATCACCCACAAGCCAATGTGCTTGTAGAAAGGTTTAATGGTACCCTAAAATTGATGCTGCAAGAATTTGCTGAACAGCATGGGAGGCACTGGGAGAAATACCTTCCCCACCTGTTGTTCACATACAGGAAGGTGCCCCAACACTCAACAGGGCTTTCCCCCTTCGAGCTCTTATATGGACACAAGGTGCGTGGGATCCTAGATTTAATCTGGGAGGACTGGGAAGGCAAGCATGCCACCCAGGTAACTCCAATAATAGATTATGCCCTTAAGTTTAGGGAAAAGTTGAAGGAGCTTATGGGAACAGTCCAAAGCAACCTGGCAGCCACCCAGCAGAAGCAAAAGGTAGGGGTGAGCAAAAGTTGCGAACTCCCCTTTAGTGGAACTTCTCCAAAGTTTCTGAAATTTTGCAGTAATTTTGGAACTTTCACCATTGGCAAAACTTTGATTTTCCACACATTTTTACCAAGTTCTGTGGACTTTTTTTGTGAACTGCAGAAAAATGCATATAAACTGCAGAATTCATTCTGTCCACAGTTTAATGAACTTTTAGTGAATGAGATCCTGCTTGTGCAACCATGCGATCACTAAATGACAATTCAGTGGAGCCCTGGTAGTGGAGAGAGAGGAGGGCTGCGCTGGTGGCCAACTCAGAGGCAAGGTGGGGAGCGAGGTGGTGGCAGATGAACTATCAGATTGAGGGGTGGGGGTCCTCTAGACACCAGGGAATTGGGATTATTTTTATAAGGGATCAGGGATGGGAGGTCCACTAGACACCAGGGAATACTGGGTATAGAGGGGGATGAGTCAGTGGACTGCTGGCTATTTTTTGTGGATTAAGGAATCTAGGATAGGGAGGGGGGTCTGCTAGACACCAGGGAAATTAAATGTTTTGGGGGCCATGATCTGTGGGTTGGGGGCCACTAGAAACCAGGAGGGTCTGAGGAAGGGATTGGAGGTATTTATTTATTTACTGGGACCCCGATCAATGGGAGGGGGGCTGGATTAATGAATTAAACTGCGGTTAAAAAAAGCCTCAGAACTGACCATTAGCAGTGATCCTTTCTGAGGATTTTTTTCCCATGGTTTAATAAATTAACCTGCAGTTTGTATATTTATTCTGTAGTATTAAGGTGCATTTTCCACAAAAGTTCCAAAACTGATTTCTGAACTTTTGTGAGCTAAGTCACACTGGCAATTTCGCTGGCAGAAAATTTGTTTCACACGACCCTAGGTATGGTACGACCAAAAGACAGAGCTCACTGCATACATGTAGGGTCAAGAGGTCATGGTCCTAATTCTAGTCTGGAAAGATAAGCTGCAGGCCGAGTGGGCAGGACTGTGCAAGGTAGTCAAACAGGTGAATGACTTGAATTACATTGTGAAACTGCCTGACAGGAGACATACCCAAAGGATATATCATATCAACATGATGAAGTCATACAAAAATAAGGATTACATAATCTTTGCTGTGTGTGGTCCTGGGGAGGGGACAGATGAAGCAGACCCACTTCTGGACTTGCTGGAAGAAAGCAAGCGGACGTCCTCTTTGGAGGCAATCAAACTGTCACCCCAGTTGACCCCAAAACAGATCCAGGAAGTAATGGAGATTTTAACAGACTTTGCCCCATTGTTTAATGCCAAAGTTGGACTAACCCCCCTAGCAAAGCATGATATAGATATGGGGACACAACCCATACAGCAGACAGCATATTGGGTGTCAGAGGCCATCAAAAGGACATTAGGAGGGAGGTGAAAGAAATGCTGGATTAAGGGGTAATCCAGAAATCCTACAGCCCCCGGGCCTCACCCTTAGTCCTTGTTCCCAAGCCGAATGGCTCTACTCATTTTTGTGTAGACTATCATGGACTCAGTGCAGTCATGAAGTCAGATGCCCACCCAATGCCATGGACAGATGAACTACTGGACAAGTTGGGAGGGGTGACATACCTTACCACGATTGGCCTGACATAAAGGTATTGGCAGGTGGAGTTAACTGCCAGAGCTAGGGAAAGGTCAGTCTTCATCACTCCGATAGGGTTATTAGAGTTCAAGGTAATGCCTTTTGCAATGACGAACGCCCCTGCCACCTTCCAAAAGTTGGTGAACCAGGTGTTACATGGTACCGTAGAGTACACCGTGGTGTACCTGGACGACATTGCCATCTTCAGTGCCAGCTGGAAGGAACACCTGTCTCACCTTAAGGAAGTGTTGGGCAGGATTCAAAGGGCCAGACTCACGGTGAAAGCTGAAAAGTGTCAGGTGGCCATGGCTAAGGTAAACATACCTAGGGCATGTAGTAGGGTGGGGACAGATCCATCTTAATCAAGCAAAGATTGAGGCAATAAGGTGAGGCCCAGACCTGAAACACAGATGCAGGTTCAGAGTTTTCTAGGGACTGCAGGGTACTATCAAAAATTTATATCAAACTACAGTGCCCTGGCTGCTTCCCTATATGGTCTGCTAAAGAAAAGAATGCCTAAAAAGGTAGCCTGGGAACCAGCCTGTGAATAGCCTTTATGCGGCTAAAGGAGGCACTGTGTGGTGCTCCTGTGTTAGCAAGTCCAGACTACAGTAAACCATTTGTAGTTCAGACAGATGCCTCAGATGTGGGTATTGGGGCAGTACTTAGATTTCTAACCAAGAGAGGGATCACCCAATAGTGTACCTAAGTAAGAAATTACTTCTCAGGGAACAGGCTTATTCTACAGTGGAGAATAAGTGCCTTGCCCTGGTGTGCGAACTGAAGAAATTAGAGCCATACCTATATGGGCTGCACTTTGAGGTACAGATGGATCATAATCCCTTGGTTTGGCTGGCACAAATGGGTAAGACAGATGGTAGGCTTCTAAGATGGAGTCTTGCATTACAGGAATATAATATGACCATTACCCAAAGGGCTGGATCGGCAAACACAAATGCCAACAGTCTATCGCACCTGTTAGAGCATGAACTGAATTTGGAAACTTATCCCATACCAGGAATAGACTCCCCAAATTCAGTCTTGGAGGAGGTGTGACAATAGCCATCTGCTTATTATTTTTGTATTATAATTTTGTTATACATATATGTTTAGTATGGCAGTCCTGTTTTGGAAACAGGCCAAGCAGCAGAGCCTAAGCATAGAAACATAGAAGCTGAAGGCAGATAAGGACTGCAAGGCCCATCCAGTCTGCCCATTTCTTTTTCTACCTTATAAATGTACCATTGGCCTTTGCTCTGTCAGTGGCCTATCTATTCATACTCATCTGCATTGATCCCTTATGCCTATCCCATGCCTGTTTGAAGCTCTGCACTGCACTGTATTCATAGCCACCACTTCCTGAAGTAGGCCGTTCCATGCATCCACCACCTTTTCTATGAAAAAGAACTTCCTCACATTACCCCTTAATCGGACTCCCTCTAATCTCATGCTGTGTCCTCTTGTCCTGCTATTTTTGTTATACTGAAACATGTTAGACTCTTTCACCTTGTTAATGTCCTTAAGGTGTTTGAATGTTTCGATCATATCACCTCTCTCCCTCCTTTGCTCTAGGGTATACATATTGAGCTCCATTAATCTGTCCTCATATGTCTTCTGATGCAGTCCCTGCACCATTTTGGTTGTCCTTCTCTGGACTGCCTCAATTTGGTTAATGTCCTAGTGAAGGTGTGGCCTCCAGTACTGCATGCAGTACTCCAGATGGGGCCTAACCAGTGTCTTGTAGAGGGATTATTACCTCCCTCTTACAACTTGTGATACCCCAACTAATACACCCTAACACCCCCCCCCCAGCCTTATCTACTGCTTTAGAGGTCTGCATGGATGATTTCAGGTAATCAGTGATGATGATGCTCAAGTCCCTTTCTTCCTTTGTGACTGCCAGCAACTCCCCTCACAGCCTATAGGTGGCTTCAGGGTTTCTTTTCCCCTATGTACATAATCTTGCACTTCTTTGCATTAAATCCCAGTTGCCACTCTTCTGACCATTTTGATAGTTTATCCAGATCTCTTCTCATTCTGCCCACGCCATCTGGATCATCAACTCTGTTGCAGATCTTGGTCTCATCTGCAAACAGACAAGCCTTACCCTCTAGTCCATCTGCAATGTCACTAATGAAGATATTGAAGAGGACTGGCCCCAGGACTGATCCCTGAGGTACCCCACTTGTGACTTGCATCTCTTCTGACTGTATACCATTTACCACCACTCTCTGTTTTCTGCCTGTCAACCAGTTTGCCACCCAGATGACCCACCCCAAGCCTACCCAGCTTATTTATCAATCTTCTATGTGGAACAGTGTCGAATGCTTTGCTGAAGTCAAAGTAGGTGACATCAACTGCTTCCCCTTGGTCCACCACTCTGGTTACCCAGTCAAAGAAATCTATAAGATTAGTTTGACAGTACCTTCCTTTGTAAATCCATGCTGTCTTGGATCCTGTGCCCCTATGGATTCCAGGCATTGCACTATCCTTTCCTTAGGGTGCCTCCATCTTGCCCTCTACTGAAGTAAGACTGACTGGCCTATAGTTTCCTTCCACATCCCTGCTACCACTCTTGTGGAGCAGGATCACATGAGCCCTTCTCCAGTCTTCTGGGACCTCTCCTGTGCTCAGAGACTAATTAAATGGTTCTGCCATTGGCTCTGCTAGTTCCACCCTTAGCTCCTTTAGTACCCTGGGATGTATGCCATCAGGTCCCATCACATTGTCCACCTTGAGCTTAGCGAGCTCTTGTAGGACCCTTTCTTTTGTGAAGGGTGTTGTGCTCACCTCCCTCCCCTCTGTGTCCATGGTGCTGAGCTGTGGGCCCTGCCTACCTTCTCTTCAGTAAATACTGAGCAAAGTATCTATTTAGGATAGATGCTTTTACAGAGTCTTCCTCCTCACAGGGCTCCTTTTCTCCTTTGAGCTTAGCAATACCCCTCTGGACTTTCTCCTTTCACTAATGTATCTATAGAAAGCCTTGTCACCTTATTTTACTGTTAGTGCTAGTGTTTCCTCAGTTTGGGACTTTGCCTGCCTTACTGTCTTCCCTGCTTCCATTAGGGCAGTTTGGTATGCCTCCCTATCTTCATCCCGCTGTGTTCCCTTATATTTCCTGAAGGCCAGCCTTTTGGCTCTGACCTTTTCTGCTACTATATTTGAGAACCAAAGTAGTTTCCTTCTTCTTCTTCTGCACTTCCTTTTCTGTCTAACACAATGGGATGTTGCTTCAAGTATTGCATCCTTAATGCTTTCCCACTTTGTCTGTACCCCCTCACCTGTGTTTCTTTTTGCCAGGGCTAGCTTAACTCTGTTGGCCATCTTATCAAAGTCAGCTCCTCTGAAGGCCCATATTTTTGCCTTGGAAAGGGGTGATTTAGTTGTAGTGGCCAAATTGAATCATACCATGTGATGGTCACTGCCCCAGGTGACTTTCTACCTGGAGATCTGTGATCTCTTCCCTGTTAGTCAGTACTAGATCTAGAATAGCCCTGTCTCTCATGAGTTGTTGTACTAGTTATTTGAGGCCGTCCCCTACAGAATCCACAGTGTGTGTCTGGTTTTGGTAGATGTTTCTGCTGGTATTGACCAATCTGTATCTGGCATGTTGAAGTCCCATTATCAGAACCTCCTTTAGCTGTCATGTTCTGTATATCTTCTAACAGTAATGTGTCTATGTCTATGTTGCTTCAAGTATTGCATCCTAATGCTTGCCCACTTTGCCTGTACCACCTCACCTGTGTTTCTTTTGCCAGGCTAAGCTAACTCTGTTGGCCATCTTATCAAAGTCAGCTCCTCTGAAGGCCAATATTTTTGAGGCCGTCCCCTACAGGGAATCCACAGTGTGTCTGGTTCTGGCAGATGTTCCTGCTGGTATTGACCAATCTGTATCTGGCATGTTGAAGTCTCCCATTATCAGAACCTCCTTTAGCTGTCATGTTCTGTATATCTATATGGAGGCAGTATAGAGCAGTGGTCTAAGGCTCTGAGCTACAAATTTGGTGACATCCAGCAGACCTGACCTGGGTTTGAATCCCACAGCTTCCACTTGCATACTGTGTGACCCTGAGCAAGTCACTTAACCTCCTTGTACTTCAGGTCGCTCCTGTAAAAAAGCTTTCAGCTTAGTGTGCTATACCTGGTTAAACAACTAAATAAAAAAAAATGTCCTCCCCCTGGTCTGGGGGCCTGTAGACAACCCCAGTTCTTATGGCTGCCCCATTTCCTGTTTCCAGGGTGAGCCACAGTTCTTCTGGCTCCTTATGTGTATTCTGAATTTCTGTAGCTTTGATATTTTCATTGTCATACAGGGCCACTCCACCCCCACCCTTTTTGCACCTCGGTCTCTTCTGAACAGAATATAGCCAGGTACTGAAGTCTCCCAAGTGTGGTTACTGGGAAAACATGTCCCACTAATTGCTACTATGTCCAGTTTAGCCTCTGACATTATTGCCTGCAGGTCTGTGATCTTATTTCCCAGGCTGTGAGCATTTGTGAACATGATTTTCCATTGGCAGATTTCAGTGTGTTAGTTGTTGGGTGAGGTTTGGCATTTTTCCTATGCGTTATATGGGAGACAGACCTTTATTCTTACCTGGCAATGCAAATGAACTGCAAACATGCTGAATCCCTGTTTGACCACTAGCTGAGGGGTGAGGGTTGTTCTTCCCATTTGACATATGGGGTGCTGCACCCCTCTCCCCATTTGCTAGTTTAAATATTCTGCAAAGACATCAGACTTCTGCCTCAGTGCACTGACTCCCTCCTTAATCAGATGCAGTCCATCAAATTTAAAGAACTTCGCTCCCAGAACTGTTGCCAGTTCCCTACAAATCTGTGTCCTTTTCCTTGCACCAGCCCTTGAGCCACATGTTTAGCTCCTCTATCTCCCCATCTCTGACTTTCCGTCCATCTTCCCCCCTCTCCCAGACTGGCAATATCTCAGAGAAGGAGATGCCAGAGGAAATGGATGATAATCTGTCACCCAGCCTGGTCAGGTGTTCCTTGGTCTCCACAACTGACTAGCTGGCGAGATCATATTCCTATGTGTACCAGGATGTCAATGTTTTCTCTTCCTTCCCGAACAATTTTAGCAATGTGGTCAGTGTCTCTCAGCTGATGTACCTGGGAGACATCTGACCATTACCCTAGCTGGAGATAAGTATCAACTCCCGAATCATGGAGTCTCCTATAATTAGAAGTTTTTGTTTCCTTTTTGCTTTTTTTGTTTAGGTTCCTGATTTGGGTGAGTTTTGTTGTGCTAGCACCTGTGCTGCAGTGTCCTGCTCTGCAGTGTCCTCTGCCCCTTTGTTTGATTTGGGAGATAGAGGCAGATACCTGTTTGTTGTGTTTATATAGTTTTTGGAGGTAATATGTTGGAGAGCACTGAGTGCTGGGGCACCCAATTTGCCCCTTCTAACCATCGGACAACCTCCCAGGCCAACTACCCTCTGCAGTCGAAGTTCTTGTGTTGGATGTTGGGGAAATGGCAGGTGGTTCTTATAATGTATTTCCTCTTGAATATGAAATTTGAGGTGCGCAATCTCTGCCCATGCTGCCTGGAGCTGAGCCCTAAGATATCCAATTGCCCAGCATGTAGGACAGTGTCCTAAATCCTGTCAGACTGTCCTTCTGAAAAGTGTTCTGCAGTACCTTCAGTTAATGATATCCATTCCAGATAAGTTGCTGGGTTTATAACCTGGTCAGAGTAATTAGAAGGAAGAAAATGCAAGTAAGGGTTTGATTGTGTGTTGTTTTCATGTATGACTTGTTATAACAAGGTAAATTACTAGTGCTCCTGTAAATGAGCTCACCTTGTGGATGCTACTTATCCACCCTTCCTGCTTTGCCACAGGAAATGTCACAACTGTGGTACCCTATAAAAGGAGTGTAGTGTGGGGTGGTTGTGGATTGGGTGGGTGGCTGGGCCCTTCCTTGCCAAAAAGAAGAACCATGGATGAAAGAACAAGATGGTAAGAGCAGAAACAATCAGTCATCAACAAATGCAGTAACCCTGAAAGCTTATCCTAATGTTAGATAAAACTGTAAAACCTGTAAAGCTCCACCTTTAATAATTTCAGAGAAGATATACCTGTAAGAAACACTTTGCTACAGAGAAAAAATAAAGCAGTAACAGAAGATCTGCCTTGTAAAAGAGAATTTGAATCAGAAGATTACTGCAGTAATCTGTTAGCACACACCTGTAGACACACCTAGTAATAATGCAGAAGAAGGTTTACCAGCAACAACAATTTGAATCAGAGAAAAATGAAGCAATTAAATGTTAGCAACAAACAGTAGCAGTCCCTGTGAGTACAAAATAAAAATAACAACACACAGGTTAGGGGGCAGCTCAGTGGCCAGATTGAAAAAATTGGGGGGAAGAATACCACTGAGATCAGAAAAGACAAAGTTATGGGTATCCTCTAGTAGAATGCGGACCTGGGATAGGGCCCCATTTTTTTTTCTAAATTATTTTTAGTCTTTGGTAACTGAGTAAGACCCACTAGGCACAAGTGCCTGTTTTTGGGGTGACCTAAGAGCACTGGGTGGTTAAGTGACTTGCTCAGAGTCACACAGTATGCAAGTGGAGGTTGTGAGTATCAGACTCAGGTTCTAGTCTGCAGGATGTACCAAGCTCATTCACACCTCATTCCTCTAACCTCTAGGCTATACTGCCAGCCCAACTACCAGCAGTTGGGTTGTGGGCAAGATCATTTTTCCACTAAGTTCTTTAATGTTATTCCTGAACTTGCACTCAGAGCCCCAGGTGGAGGAGAGTGACTCCTGGTAGTGGGCAGCTTTGCCTTTCCAAAGTTCCCAGGTGCTTATGTTCCTAACTTCCTTGTATCGCTGCTGGTCATGTGGTTTGCCTGACTCATTGGTTAAGTGCCACTGGCTGTCCTGCTGCTTCATGAGGTCAAGTAGAGCATTAGAGAGCCAGGGATATCATGATTTTTAGACAGTTGTTTTGTGTCTAGGGCATAGTGGTCACAGGCTAAGTTAAACATGGAGATAAAGTGGTTAAGATTGAGGTCAATGTTGGGCGCAGAGTTGATGGGGGCCAGTCACAGTGCAGCAGGTACTGCTTTAGTAGGGGGAGGGATCCCTTTTTTAAGAGACAGTGAGAGGTAAATTTAGGTGGCCATTTCAGGGATGTTTTTGAGGTCCATTTGCAGAGAACTGGTGAGTGATTGCTAAGGGCATCTGGGAGAACTGAGACCTCAGATAGGCAAGTGGGCCTGTTGGTGCAGATGAGGTCAATAAGTGTGGCGGTACCTGTTTTATGATTTAGTCTTGTGGGTGACTGGACAACTTGTGTGACATCAAGGGCTGCAATGGACTCCTTGAAGGGTCAGAGGAGGCAGCAAGCCAACTAGCATTGAAGTCACCCAGGGCAATGATTTTACTGGAGGGGCAGCTGGGCAAGGCAGTTCAGTACCGAGTTGAAGCAAACTTTTTGGTTTAGGGGATATACACCATAATTATAAGGAAGGTTTTCCTGAGGCATCAGGATGCAGCCTGACAGTGAGGGCTTAGGCAAAATTGGATGGGGTGGGGCCATCGAGGACTAGAGAGGCTTAGAAGGGGTCATGGTGGTATAAAGCACAACCACCTCCCTTTTGACCTGTCTGTCAATTCTGAGGATGAGTACCCAGGTATATGGATGGCTGAGTCTGGTATGTCAGTGTCAAGCCAGGTCTCAGTTACTGCTAGAATATCAGTGGAGATAAGTGCCATCCAGCCATGTAGTACATCAAGCTTTTGGGAGGCTACAAACATTGATGGTGGCTATGAGTAGACCACTGGATGGCCCATTGGGGGTGCTGATGGATGGGGGGGCCAGGGTTAGGCTGCATGGTGCCAGATAGTAAAATGAGAAGGACAGCATGGTGAAGGAGGGCAAGTCTGAGCAATTTATTTATAAACTTTTGATTCTGAAGCCAAGAGTTGGGGGAGCTGGAGTATACAGGTATAGGTAGAGTGGATATATGACTGGCCACCCAGGAGGCTGGAGATGTAAGCAGAACTGAATTTCAGTGTACTGGACACAGGGGAATTATATGCATAGTAGGTTGATAATAACTGGCTATACCACACCTGGGGGTATAATGTTGGGTTTCTGCAGGGCTATCAGGGAAGTCATATGGGGAGGGGAAGGGGTGGTGAGCACAAGAACAAGCAGCACTCCTATGAATAGGAGGGAGGAGGAGGACACAGTGAGACACAGAAATGAGCGCAGGTGTAGTAACCACAAGAGGGCAGCAAGACCTTCAGGTCACAGGACCTCAAGAATATCAGAGTGCCTTCCTGTAGTATCCACAAGAGGGCAGCAAGACCTTCAGGCCACAGGACCTCAAGAATATCAGAGTGCCTTCCTGTAGTAACCACAAGAGGGCAGCAAGACCTTCAGGCCACAGGAACTCAAGAATATCACAGTGCCTTCCTGAGTGATCCCTCATTGGATGGTGTAATGGCAGGGTTGCTTCTTTGGATGCAATAGGCACAAGGTTCAAGGCTGGAATGGGGAAGTGAGGGGAAAAAAGAAAGGAAGGGCCAGAGAGGCAAATAAATTGTACAGGAGAAGGAGGGCAGATGATAAATATAAGGGGTGGTGGTGAACTGGGGGTAGGGAACAAGTTAGAAAGCAGCTAGGAGATGGAGGAACAGTACTGACCCCTAGTGGCCATCTGCAATAACCTGCTAATGAGGAAATGAACACTTAGAGGAGTCACGTGACCTAATGATGAGATATATTGAGGGCTGGCATTGGGTGGGGGAGTGGCTGGGAAGGGTGGAGAGTCAACATGAAGCATCATTGGGTAAACACCATTCCAGTGGTATCTCTGCAGGTAGTAATCCATCTGTTACTATTTCTCATATAGTAAATATATTTCCTGGAAGAGCACTTCCAATAGACATTCAGCTAAATTCTGTAGATTTTAGTCTTATCAATATTTATGCCCTTAAACTAAAGCAGACAGAATAGACTTATTGAAAACATCCTACCCGGATCTATTCACATCTAGAAACATCTTGTTTGGGGAGATTTCAGTTGCAGCCTCTTAAGATATAGGTCTTAAAACAACCACCTTTTTAAATCAACGTCTGACACAAACAGGTTTAGTGGATGCTTTTATACAATCTGACAAATGAGTGAAACACATATACTTTAGGGGAACTCTTTTCAGGAGGATAGATTATTGGGATTTCCCCTTCTGTGCCATACAGAAGGACAAAGTCTTACCAGTTGCTTTCTCTGATCATGGATTACTAAGCATGACCCTGACAAACTGTAATGAAATAGCAAAAGGAAAAGGATACTGAAGACTTAACTCCAGCTTATTGGAAGGTCAAGAAATAGTGCACAGTTTCCACCATGTTATTGCTGCTAGAAAGTTAGTATACTTTTATTTGATTCCCCAGCTACATGGTGGGAAGACAGTAAAAGACTCACAATAATATTTTCAAACAATGGGTAAACTAAAACAGAAAATAAAGGCAAACAGAAATCTTATGCATTATGTTCACAATTACACAACTAATTTCTTACAAAATGAACAAAAACAAAATTACACAAAACAAATCACACTTATTAAAACAGAAATGGCACAATTTCAACACAATAGGATGGAATCTTTGGAAACTTAACAAAAATTCAGAACACAAGGAAAATAATTCCAAACTAATTTGTTTGATAGTTGTTCAAAACAGAGATCAAAGAATACTATTCAACAAATAATGGAAGGATATTTAATAATAAAATATACAGTTTATCAGAAATTTAAACTTACATTTCACAAATGTTTAATCATTCAGTGTTAACAGAATCTCATATGGAAAACTAGTTACAGACTTGCTGTCTGAAACATTTGATAAAAGCCTTAATTCAACCAATTACAGTACACACAATATCAGCAGTCATCACAAATTGGAAAAATGGATCCGCACCTGAAATTGGTGGTTTACCCAGTGAAATACACACAAAAACTATTTCTACTTTTCACCTTAGAATTACTGCCTACTGACCAGCTGCCAGACAGCATGTATAAAGGGTTATTTATTTTATTATATAAATCAGGAGATGAAGTATTATCAAACTGCAGGTCCATTACGCTTTTAAACACTGACACTGAGATTGTAACAAAACTGCTAATCAGTAGACTGGTATCAATAATGGATCACATAATTCATTCCACACAAATGTGTGAAATGCCAGGTAGAACGATCATGGATATATTGATTTTACTAGGGGATATCATGGAAAAAGGGAATGAGGGGGAAGTTACAGGATTTATAATTTGCCTGGATAAAATGAAAGCATTTGACAAGGTATGCACCTATGCTTATGGAAATGTACATAAGTATATGGGATACCAGGAACATTGTTACATTGGTAGTTTTTCTACAAACAAGCAATGGAATCTCCATATATCAATGGGTGGATGGGAAGGAATGCCCTGTTTATAAAGGAGTACAACAAGGGTGTCTCTTGAGCCCCCTTCTTTATATTTTAACATTAGATCATTTACTACATACAATCAATGCCTGAAAAAACATTACTGAACTTTCAGTATCCAGCAAAGATCCAGAAATTAAAAGAGTGGCATATTATTTATTTATTTTAACCAGGTATAGCACACTAAGCTGGAAGCTTTTACAGGCGACCTGGAAGCACAAAGAGGTTAAGTGACTTGCTCTGGGTCACACAGTATGCAAGTGGAAGCTGTGGGATTCAAACCCAGGTTTGGTCTACTGGATGTCATCAGATTTGCAGCTCAAAGCCTTAGATCACTGCGCTATACTGCCTCCAATGCCTCCAATGCATATGCGGATGCTGTGTGTTTAATAATAACAGCTTTACAGTCAGGATCACATGCAGAAACCATATTACTCAAATTTAAGTCCTGTATGGGTTTAGCAATTCATTTCAATGCAAGTCAATGCATACCTATACAATCCACCAACACAGATATTACTGAAGTTATGGGACTATCTGTCAATACTGCACAATGTCAAATTTAGGTTTTTATTTTGGTACAGCAAACGTTTTTTTCAGTTGCAAAACAACTACATACTGCACAAATTTGTGTCATGCAGCGTAAAAAGTGGTATATGGGTAAGCTGAAGAGAATTGGTATGGTCAAGACTTTCCTTCTGACTATCTTCCTTCATCTGAGCTCAGTCTACCCCCAAACTAAGTAACTAAAACATTATACAGTTGTTTTCCAGTGATTTGGGGTAGCAGATTAAACCCTATCAAAGAGGGATCACTTACTAAGAGGTTGCAAAAGGTGGCCTCAACAGGATAAACCCAATAATTACTTTTTTCTGTATATTTATCTATTCCAATCTAACTACTAACATATTCTACATCTATCTGGATCCCATTAGTACAAGACCATGTAGGTCTCTGGTTACAAAATTGGAATATTCATACACCAATCCCAAAGCAGAGGCCACTTTTGCCACTTTTGGAATTATCATTATAGTTCTAACATTGCTTTGAAAAATTAAAAGTATGACTAGTTTCTAAATATCAAATTCTCACACTTACCAGAAAGGAGTTTTATCAAACAATCATGCCAGAACATTTCCTGGAAATACCATTTTTCAGGGTTAAAACACAACAGGAACTGAAACAAAAAGGTCATATATTAACCAGTCCATGGACTCCAGATAAAATGTGGAATGTCCTAACACACACAGCAACTTAATGCAAAAAATAACCTAAAACATGAAGAAATTTGAGAAGAATATTTAATTCAATTCAATTTTTAGGGCTGTGGGAGGAGTCTACAGCCGTTTTGGGATCACGCAGTAGCTCTAAAAATGGCTGATCATGCTACCTTCCATTGGACTTTTGAAAGTATCCTTCTAAAAGTCTAACAGAGCTTGAAACCTCCACCATGGTCGGCCATTAGGAAAACAGACACATTATTTCAGCTAACTTCTGCATTCCAGAGCATGAAATGTGCATCGTGACTTGCAGGCATGCACAGTTCTGCTGTCCCATCATGTTGTGAATGGCAAAATGCCATTCAGCACAACTGCACTTGTGGAAGAACTGCTGGGTGCAATTCGTGCCACTGCCAGAACTGGCAACAAATGAAAGGTACTGACATCAGGGTCCAGAGTCCTGTGTTGGCATTTGTGTCCCCCACTCATGTGGTACACTGGGAGTCCATCCCAGTGTGGCCAAATTAATTTTTCCCCTGCTGATATCAGAGTGCCCAATCCTGTGTTGACATCATGTAACCTCCCACTCATGTGGCACATAGGGAGCCACCCAGTGTACCCAAATGTCTGCTTTTTTATTTCCTGTGAATAAAGAAAACAGTCACCCAATGTGTTTTTATCTTTTAGAAAGAAAATGGTCCCTCATCATCACTCTAGTGCCCTTCCCCATCCCCACCTCCACTGAACACCCACCTCCCCATGCCCTTTACCCCATACTTACTTCCAGAGGTCAGTGCTGTCATCTTCCTGGAATGGGACCGTCCCTCTCTTCAAAGCCAAACTGCAAACTGAAGAATCAATGATAATTGTGCTATAATGCCATTCAATGGGGTTTCAGCTTATGTTGATAAATAAGCCAATTTGAGAATTTAGCCCCAAATGTTCAAGATGGGTTCTGGGACCCCACCTCATGAAAACTTTCACTGTCTTTTTGTCACTCAGTTCTGAAAGGTGATTTCATGGTCACTGTGTGAAACCACCTTTTCAGATCAATTCACAAAATGACAGTGGATCTGTTCATGGTGGGGGCACAACCCATTGCAAATTGGTGAAAACTTCAAAAATGACTGTGTCATGAGCATGCATTGTTCAATTTCTAAGCAAGCTCCCAACTTTGCAAATTTTAATATTTTCCCTCCACATGTTCAACATTGCCATTTTGTACACCTCCTTTTTAACAGTACAGCTGTTATTTATCACATCTTGCCTGAAACATGCTTTTGCACCTGTAGCACAGAATGGCATGATTGCTCTGTGAAATCACCTTTCTGGACAAGTGAACAAATGATACTTGCACCCCTCATGAGGAGGGGCCCCAAAAAGGCCATGTTGAAAATTTGTTGCAGCAACTCCCAAAAATGATGGGGGTAACATCCAGGCATTCAATAATATCTACGCACATGTGTAACTTTGCTTACTTGGCAGCTCATCACAGCACCATTGGCTCTGTCCAGATCGTGTGTTTTTAACCAGGAAAATACATTGAGATACTCATTTACAAAGTGGTCCTAGAAGGACATAAAAGATTGACAAGATACAACAGGATAATTGCAATACAGACATAATACATGGATGATACCTTATAAGATACAGAAGTTGGTTACAGTGCAAGTTACAACTTTATTTTCACAGTAACAGTGGGAATACATAGCGACGTTGACGGTTTAGTTACACAGGGATCAGGTGCTTTCTTAAGTGTTAGATGCATAACTGAAACTTTAGTTGAGAGTACAGCTGGTAGGAAGGCAAGGAGAATATCGCTTTAAGGATGGAGTGGCTGAGGGTGACAGAGGAACAAATGTGAAGGGGCAGAGAATATAGGGGCCAGTGGAAGACAGAAATGAGAAAACAAAACAGGTAGTCATAGGAATATAGGAGGGAAAGCAAGGAGAACCAGAGGAAGGTACAGGGTCAGTGCAGTTGCAAAACCCCTTTGAAAACCTACCTTTTTAGTGAAGCTTTTAATGATTTTTGATTATTTTAATGTTGTTTTAACTATTTATTGTTTTATGTAATCTGTACAGGCGCCTTGGTTTAAGAAAGGCACCTTATACAAATAAAGAATGATTGATGATTGAAATGATTTATGGGAGTGGCTAGGTGTAGCACTGGCAGTTTTCCTTCATAAGGGGTTTTAGAAGTGACTTAAAGGAGAATAAGCTAACAAAGTGGGTTAGTTTGGGGGTGCATTTTGGAGTGTGTTCTACAGTGCAGGCAGGGCATGGCTATGGACTTCATGTCATAATGTTTTAGAAACAATGGAATAGCTATGCGTTGTCCTTATATTAAGACATTCAGGTCTTTCATGAAACAGAGGTGGAAGCATTCCCCTTTCAGAATTCTCTCCCCAGTGAAATTGTTTGTAGGACTCTTTCACCCACAGTGGAAGAAATACAATAAAAGCTCTATTTGCTTAAAGAACTGCTGACGCCTCAAAGAAAACTTTGAAAAACATAATATTTACAGTAGGCACAACAGACACTGCATTCCATATGAATCCAATAAATTTCTCCTTCCTGTTACTCATTACCGAGAAGCTTGCATGGAAATATGCTTTTTATCCCTTAGAGTTCATCTGCCTCTTTAGCGTACTCCCTGCTTCATGTCATAGTCCTCTGTTGAGACATCACAATCTGTTGCCGTGGGAATAATTGTGATGTCACGAGTAGAGCATTATGACCTCAGTTAAGGAGAAAGCAACAGGAATAGATGAAGTCTTTAGGAGCAAAAGTCTAATTTTCATGCAGATAGCCTCACTTAACAAATAATGAGGAGGAGAAATAGAGAACTAATGTGAAATACAAGCTGAACTGTGTCTAAATATTATGTTTTGTTAAAGTTGCCCTAATGGTGTCTGTTCCTCTTTAACCTTCCTTGGTTTTAAATATATTTGGCAGATAAGATGTCAAATGACTTTACAACAAATAGAAATTTCTCAAGAACAATTGTTCTGCTCTATTCAGTATAAAATTAAAGTAATTCAGAATATAGAGAATGAACACTCCCCAAATACATGTACAATGGAGGAGAGAGACACAGAGGTTCAATAATGTGGATAACAATTACTAAAACTACCCCTCCCTCTTTTGATTTTTCACTCCTCCATTTTCTTCTCCCTGTAGCATGAGTATGGATATCCATTGCCTACCACTATCCTTGCTCCACTTCCTGCCACTTGATCTATCATTCTGCCCTATCCCTAGTACTGACTTTCAATTCCACCCCATACCCTCCTTTTCTTTTTTCCCCAATTACCTCCTCTTCTGAACCAGCCCTTCCATCAACCTAGCATTCATTATGTTCCTCGCCTTGCCTCCCCATGCCTTTCCTTCCTCCTCTCCTCCCTCCCTTTCCCATATCCATACTGCAGCCACTGCCCCCATGAGCTATTCTCCTGCTGTATCTCTAATACTAATCTTGATCTTCCTCCCCCCACTATTTCAGCTCCACCTTCCCCTCCCTCTCTCCCTTTCCCATATCCATACTGCAGCCACTGCCCCACTAGCTATTCTCCTGCTGTATCCCTACTACCAATCTTGATCTTCCTCCCCCACTATTTCAGCTCCACCTTCCCTCCTCTCTCCCTTTCCCATATCCATACTGCAGCCACTGCCCCCACTAGCTATTCTCCTGCTGTATCCCTACTACCAATCTTGATCTTCCTCCCCCTCACTATTTCAGCTCCACCTTCCCCTCCCTCTCTCCCTTTCCCATATCCATACTGCAGCCACTGCCCCCACTAGCTATTCTCCTGCTGTATCCCTACTACCAATCTTGATCTTCCTCCCCCTCACTATTTCAGCTCCACCTTCCCCTCCCTCTCTCCCTTTCCCATATCCATACTGCAGCCACTGCCCCCACTAGCTATTCTCCTGCTGTATCCCTACTACCAATCTTGATCTTCCTCCCCACTATTTCAGCTCCACCTTCCCTCCCTCTCTCCTTTCCCATATCCATACTGCAGCCACTGCCCCCACTAGCTATTCTCCTGCTGTATCCCTACTACCAATCTTGATCTTCCTCCCCCACTATTTCAGCTCCACCTTCCCTCCCTCTCCCTTTCCCATATCCATACTGCAGCCACTGCCCCCACTAGCTATTCTCCTGCTGTATCCCTACTACTAATCTTGATCTTCCTCCCCCACTATTTCAGCTCCACCTTCCCTCCCTCTCTCCTTTCCCATATCCATACTGCAGCCACTGCCCCACTAGCTATTCTCCTGCTGTATCCCTACTACCAATCTTGATCTTCCTCCCCCACTATTTCAGCTCCACCTTCCCTCCTCTCTCCCTTTCCCATATCCATACTGCAGCCACTGCCCCACTAGCTATTCTCCTGCTGTATCCTAATACCAATCTTGATCTTCCTCCCCCACTATTTCAGCTCCACCTTCCCTCCTCTCTCCCTTTCCCATATCCATACTGCAGCCACTGCCCCACTAGCTATTCTCCTGCTGTATCCCTACTACTAATCTTGATCTTCCTCCCCCACTATTTCAGCTCCACCTTCCTCCCTCTCTCCTTTCCCATATCCATACTGCAGCCACTGCCCCACTAGCTATTCTCCTGCTGTATCCCTACTACCAATCTTGATCTTCCTCCCCACTATTTCAGCTCCACCTTCCCCTCCCTCTCTCCCTTTCCCATATCCATACTGCAGCCACTGCCCCCACTAGCTATTCTCCTGCTGTATCCCTACTACCAATCTTGATCTTCCTCCCCCCACTATTTCAGCTCCACCTTCCCCTCCCTCTCTCCCTTTCCCATATCCATACTGCAGCCACTGCCCCCACTAGCTATTCTCCTGCTGTATCCCTAATACTAATCTTGATCTTCCTCCCCCTCACTATTTCAGCTCCACCTACCCTCCCTGCTCCCTTTCAACCTGCTGCTCTTACTAGGATTGTACAATGATTCCTCACCATCTCCCCCCACCTCCATCCACACTCTCCACCACTCTTCCCTTCATGTTCCATCTCTCTACTGCCCCCTCCTGTCCCCCTTGCACATTAATCCCCTTCTCTGCCAGAATGGCCTGTCTTGTAATACTTTTGGCTAACATAATTGCAGCCTTGTTTTATTGTATTAGTATTTATTGCACCCTGATACTTTTATGTTTTATATTCTGCTTCCTGTTTAATCAGGTCTTCCCGGACAATAGGTATTAGTCCTCTCTGGGTACCCTGCTTTCCTGTTTGAGTTTCAGCTTTTATAAAGCTGTTTATGAATTTCATTTATTTATGCTGATATTTTATTGTTTTTATTTTGATTTGTGTTATTGTACTGATAGTGTGATTTCATTGTTCAGCACCCAAAGCCTCCAGGACTGGGCGCCAGAAAAATAAAATTTGCCTTGCCTTGCCTTATTGTTGTTCCTGAGTGTTGCTGTGCCATTCACTGTATATGCTCTTCCAGTTGTTTGTTCTCATTTTGATGCAAAACCTTTGTAAATGAGTCTCTAGCTCAAAGGTTGCAATTTGAGACAATAAATAAATAAATAAATAAATAAATAAATAAATAATGCTCTCAGACAAAAGATAAACCACAATCAGATATGGATTATAAATGTAGTGTTTATCCTTTTTTTCTTCCTAAGAAATCTGTTTGGTTATACTATCCAAAAATGTCAACAGTGTTTGTACACTACCCTGATGGATTGCAGATCTAACCTGGAAGCATGATTGAACCCAGACACTAACAGTTATAATTTATGTTTACTTATTAATTATTTTTACATTTGTTTATTGTTTGCTGACAATTGCCAGGCGATATGAGCGAAACTGGCTAGTACAGATAAAGATAATGATAAATCCTTTTATAATTATATCAGTAACAGAAAGGGAGATAAAATAATAGAGCCAATAAAAGATCAACAGGAACACATTAATGATTATTTCACATAGGTATATAATATTAAAAACAAAGGGACTAAAAGAACACCTGGTAGACACCACAGAAAATAGAATTATAATAAATGTGGAGACATTAAAAAGATTGCTGAAACTTAATCCTTGAGAATCACAAGGCCCAGATGGCATTTGCCCAAGAGTACTCAGAGTCAGCAGAGGTACTGGCTGGACCAGTGACAACATTGTTCCAGGTATCACTAGACGGGTGAAGTTGTGGAGATCTTGCATAGGGCAAATGTCATGCCAATTTACAAGATGGGCTCAAAGCAGGATGTAGAAAACTACAGTCAGTGAGCCTGACCACAGTCTTGGAAAAGATCCTGGAAGGGATAATAAAGGAGAACATAGTGGATTTCAAGGATCAAGCAGGCAATATAGATGACACCCAACATGATTTTAAGCATGGCCGCTCATCTCAAATGAACCTCATGACATTTTATGGGAATGTAAGCAGGGCACTGGATGTGGGTAACTCAGTTGACATCATATTCCTGGACTTCTCAAAAACGTTTGACAAGGTACACATGGGAACTAATAGATGCACTAATAGAGCATAACATCTGAGGCACTATAACACGCTGGGTAGCCTCATGGCTGAGCAATAGAAAGCAATGAGTTTGCATCAAAGGGTCATACTCAGGCTGGCCTGAGGTAGGGAGTGGTGTCCCCCAGGGCTCTGTGTTGGGACCTTTATCTTTTTAACAATTATATCCACTCAATGACAGGTGGAGGAGAAGTGTGGGAATCCAAATTCCCTGATGATACCAGGATAGGCACTACTGTAAATAATAACAGGGATGCACACAAACTACAGACTGCTTTAACAATAATGGAGGCATGGGCACAAAAATCGGAACTTTCCTTTAACACCAACAAATGTACAGTGATGCGTTTTGAGAAGAAAATTAACATGAAGGACAATGAACTAAAAAGACAAATATTAAGGAAGGTCATAGATGAAAGGGGTCTGGGCTTTAAGATTTCAAATGATTTTAAGTTTAAACAACACTGGAGTCAGGTGGTCAGGACTGCTAGTGGTATACTGAGCAGCATAAACAAACACATCAAGAGTAGGAAGAGAGAGGTGAGTATTCCTCTCTATCAATCATTGATCAGACCACATATGGGATATTGTGCACAACTGTGGTCTCCTGGGTACAGAACAGAAATTAAATCATTAGAGAGAGTCCAGAGGAGAGCAGCCAGATGATCACTGATATTCAGGATAAGGAATATTGGGAGGCTGTCTGAACTAAGGAACGTATACTCTGGAATTCTGAAGATTAAGGGGAGATATGTGCTTGGTTTATAAAGCACTTAAAGATGTGGGCTATGGGAATCACACTTAGGGAACAGAACTACCGTACCAGAGCACAGCCCTAACAGTTGGCTGGAAAAAGGTATCAATCAAAAATGAGGAAACACTGGTTTATTCTGAGAGTGGTGTCCATCTGGAACAACTTGCCAGTTGAGGTAGTGGCAAGTAACAGTAGGCACGAGTTTAAACACAGAGTGGACAAGTACCTGATAGCAGAAGGAATACAGGGCTATAATTAGACAGAGATGTTGAGCAGTATGGGCTGGTGTCTTCTTTGCTCTGCTTTTACCTATGAATCTCGTGAATATTAAAAAGCAAGAACAGAAAATGGCAGAGTTGGAAGCACAGGTTTCTCATCTCACTGAAGCCTTGGATTTACAAAGAGCAATTCCTCTACAACAAGCATGAAGATTTAGAAAATCATTCTCGTTGGGTGAACCTACATATTCATGGTCTCCTTGAAAAACTGAGACAGGAACATTGACAACTTTTATGTAGTAGTCTGTTTCATGATGTGATGCACTTGGAGAAAGATGCCCAGTTAAATATCACTTCAGCTCTCATTGCTCCTCCAATAGATCCCACACCTGCCTCAGGTCCATCTTTACAGCACTCTTGGACTACTCAGTGAAGCAAGTCATTCTAAAACAAGCCTGAGACATGAAGGAGGTAATATTTGGTGATGTGCACTTGTATTTGAACATGCGTATGCTCCATTAACAATGGATAAATGTAAGATGTGGTTCCTGGTACTTAAGGGACTTGGAGCTAAAGGTCTTATAGCCCATGTGGATTATCCTGTCCACCATCATAGTTTGTTGATGCCAGTCCAAAAATACTTTTTTTGTTTTATCTTTCTCCTCCTTGTCAGCACAGTCAGCTAGACATACGGCCACCATCCTACGCTCCTGGCTCCACATACAGACCCTTGCTCCCAAGCTACTTTCATGGCTTTTCCCCTGTGGTGGGGCAGTGGGGAGTCCCTCTAACTCACCCACCTTGAATCAGATCCAGCACTGGAAGTGATGCCTCTGGAGCCAGAATGCTGGGACAGCCACCAAGCCACCATGATTGACCAACCTTGTTTGTGATTTACTCCCTTTGCAGGAGAGCAGCATGCAATGATGCCTGCAGCAGGGCCATGCATGCTCCTGCACATGCTCCCACCAAGTGCCTGGTGTGCTCCTGCCCCACATTCTTGCTACACCATGCAGCTAAGCCTCAGCCTCCACTAGGGGTCAAGCATGCACTGGCCACCAATCACCCCCCTCCCCAGAGATGGAGAATCATACATCAGATGCTCAATCCATCTCCTTCTTGCCTACTCCCTGTGGCCAGTGCTTGTTCCCAAATCTGGGTCACTGGCCTGGTCTAAGGTGTGGCATCCAGTGCCTCAGGCCTCAGTGCCACTGAGCAGGCCAGTTCAACAACATTTGAATCATTGTCAAATGCCAAAACATATCTGGGCACTTTGGGGGTACAGATGGACCAGTTACTGAATTCCTCAAAAGTGAAGGAATTGTAAAACAGAAATTGACCATTTTCTATTAGTAGCTGTTTTTGCTCTGGAGGAAGGGGAAGGGGGGATCCAAGGCAGGAAATAACCCCTGGTCTGAGATGGCGGAACATCATAACTTACAGAAACCTATCACTCAATCCATTCCTCTGCCCCAGAAAGACACACCTGAGTCAGCTTCCAGTCAGCCTGTCTCATTGATGGCAGATGGGCCTCTAACCTGATTGAACCGTATCAACTGGGTAAGAAGACTGTGATAAATTCCACTTTTGGTTTGGCCTAACTCACACTGGGGATTGGACCATACTGTAAATAGGAATTTCCCTTTATCAACCATCTCTACCTGATTTTTTCATGAAGTTTCAATGATCTAATAATTTTATTGGCCCTCACTCATATATTGTGGGACGGGGTGGTGTCTGATGACATTCATGGTGTGCCCTTGATCCTCGCGGCAACCACTGCAAGTTTTGGATAAACATAGTAGAATTATTGTTTAGCATTTCTCTTTATAGTAGTAGTAAAAACATTTTTATTTATGCAGACAATGGTTCAGCAGAACATTTCACCATTAGGACTGTAAATACCCTGTTTACATGGTGCTCCTGTAGATGGAAGTGCAAAGAAAATATATGTAGTTCCAAGTACATTCTTAAAAGAGAACAGAATATATAGAGGACCGTATCACAAAGATTAGTAAAATAATATAATCAGTCACATTGATTTTGTGCTAACAGCAAGGACAGATAAGTAATGAATTTAAATTGTTAAGGATTTCAAATGTATTTATTTATTTATTTATTTATTGATGATTCGGAAATACCTTTGAGTCAAAGACTCATTTGCAAAGGTTCCACGTTGCAGAAATGAGGTACAGAACAAACTTTACATAACAATTCAACAAGGACACAGTTCAGCATTGATACAAAGAAACAGTAAAGTCTAACAATCAGAAACTAGAGATAATTAGTACAAGTTTGAAATACATGATAAAACTCAGAGATATGTCTTAGACCTGGAAGTCTATGGTAGGCAGGCCAGTGGCTGTGGTCAGCAGGGAGGAGGGGGGATGGCAAGGGATCAGAGACAATCACAGGTATTTGAGGACTGTAGGTGGTCCCTAAGGTGGGTTTTGAAAGGGCCAATTCTAATTTTGTTTACAAGCAAGGTTGGTAGGCTGTTCATAAAAGAAGGGGCTCTGAAACTGAAGGACCTTTGGAACTGTGAGGTATGGCAGGAGGGAACCAAGAGAAGTGGCTTGGCAGAACTTTGAGTGTGCTTAGGCTTCAGGGATGGGTGGACTAAGGACGTGAGTCTGGGGGGGAGGCCTAGGGTAATCTTTCTGGCAAAGAGGCAGGTGTGGAACCTAATTCTATTGCCAAGATTAAGACAGTTGGTGGTTTTATAAAGGGAGCATGTATGGGTGAGCCGGTCACATCCCAAGATGAGGCGATGTGCTTTATTAAGGGAGATATGAAGTCTATGTAGGGCAGAGGTGCTTGCAGAGCTATAGATAAGTATGCCATAGTTGAGCAGGGAGAGGACAGAGGAGGAGACGGTGAGCCTGAGGGTGTCTGGGGTAAGGTAGTGCTTGAAGCAATACAATAACAGCAGCCTAACATTGAGGGCTTTAGACAGGAGATGGATATGTTGGTGAAAATTAAGCGCAGGGTCTAGTGTGATGCCCAGGTACTTAAATGAGTCAACTTACTCCAAGGGGTCAGATTAGCAGTTAGTCCTTGTGGGCAAAATGTCTTCTGGGTGTCAAGAGGATGAGAGAACAGCATAACTTTGGTCTTCTTATGGTTGAGAATAAGGCACTGTGCAGAGAATCAATTTTCAGCACTGCTAAAGACAGATTGAAGGGAATGGTGGAGTTAAAAGTGATCAGGGTAGGAGAAAAATAGGACAGCATCATCCGCATGTAGCTGAAGGTTACCAGGGCAGGACATGGGGAGGCAGTTGAGGAAAAGGCTGAAAAGTAGAGGTCCTAGTATGGACCCCTTTGGGACACCAGAAAGGACAGGAAGCCTATTGGATAAGGTGTTACCAATTTTGACCTGTTGGAAGAGGTCTGAAATGTAATCAGAGAATCAACCAAGGGTGTCTGGAGAGAAACTGATGTTGGACAGAGTGGTTAATAGGAGGAGCAGTTGACGGTATCAAATGCCTTACAGAGGTCGATGAAAACAGCCCAGCGATATGACCCCTGTCCAGGGTGGAGTGGAGTGGATATGCGCGGTAAATTGGAGAAGGCAGTGGTAGTATTGTGGCCTTTGCAAAACCCTTGTTGCTGTTTGCAGAGTAGGTCGTATTTGTTAAGATGGTCAGTGAGCTGATCAGAGACAATCTGCTTTAGAGCCTTGCATAGGAGAGGGAGAATGGAAATGGGGCAGTAGTTATTGGTTATGGAGCAATCCCTACTTTTAAATATGGGATCAATGGAGGCTGATTTTCACCTAGAGGAGAACTTACCCTGACATAAGGAAGAGTTCAGTATATGGGTGAGGAGGTAGGGTACCTCATGGAGGGTAAGCCACAGGAGTATCAAGTCTAGGGAGTCACTACTGTAGTTGGAGTGGCTTAGGGCTTTTTTAAGGTATGGCTCAGCAAACTTGGGTGTGTCATGGCGTAGGTGAAAGGGAGGGCTTGTGTAAGGTCTTGGGCAGTAGCAGCATTAACGAACCAATTGATGTTGAAGTCCCCGAGTACAGTTTTTTCAGTTTGAGATGGGAGGATGGTCAGGTAGGACAGTACTGTGTGGAAGGCCACCTTTTGGTCCCTAGGGGAATGTATACATCTGTAATGAGTAGGGGGGGTTTTGGAGTGCCCCAAAGTGAGTTTAAGAGTGAGAGCCTGGGGACCTGGAGCCCACTGAGGGGTGGGGAGAGACTGCCCGTGTAGCGTGTCCTTGATGTAAATGGCACAACCTCTTCCATGCATACCCAGTGGATCTGCATAGTATACGTTGTAGCCAGAGAATGTTATTGTTGAGTCAGAAATCCAAGGGAGAGCAGATTCACCCACGCGCGATGAATCAGGCTGATGTTGCAGTACCCAACCCTGGAAGGAGTTCCACTTTTAATAGACTTCATACATTAAGGGTGGTAATGTGCAGCCTGCAGGAGGGGGCATGAGTAGGTGCTGGCAAAGAAGGAGGTTCAGGGTTGGGGTGAATATTTCCAGACAGGAGAAAAAGGAGGAGGAGGAACCTATGCACATGGTTCCAGTGCAAACTTTAGTGGAAATGGGATTTCCTTGCTATAGGTCCTTTTGGTGTAGAGAAAGTAGGAATGGGGAGGTTTAGAATAAAGGGTATAGCAAGGGGGAGGGGTCGTGTGTGGGGAGGGGTGACTGCAACAGGGGTTGCATGTGGTGTGGCAGCCAAGAGTAGCATGGCAAGCATAGGATAATTCCACTGGGGTGGCACCCTTTAGAACTGATAGAAGGATAGCAGGCTGCAGGGATGGACCCATCTTCAAAAGCATAGGAGTCTGAGAGATTTTACATGTGTTAACCACTGAGGATGCTGAAGAGAGAAGCCGCTCATTAGGAAAGATAGGTGCAAAAGAGACTTTACATATGTTTATCAGTGATGCTGCCACAGGGAGGTGTGTTGGGCAGGCAGGCTGTAGTCTGAGACATGGGGAGTGAGTATGCAGGGATAGCAAGGTGCACAGCAGGAGAATTAAAGGGAACATTTTAGCATTAAATCATGAGCTGTGGTCAAAGGGAACACCAATAATTGGGGAGGCAACGAAGTAGCCACTAGTGACAGAGGATAAGCTGCTAGTGAAGATAAAGGAGTGCTGAGGATCTGTAGCTGTCAGGTAAAAGGCAATGTGGAGGGAAAGATTTGCAAAGAGTGGATCAGAAAGGAAGTTCACCAAGGGTAGTGTTGTGGGGGCGGTGGGGCAACCGACACGCAGTGATGGCAGGGCTAAACTAAGACAGAGAGAGAGGTTCCCCACCCTTGGAGAACGCCTTCAGTACCTTCCCAAGGGGATTTAGCTGGGGGAAGGCTTCTTCTGTGGAGCATTCACGACCTCCTCCTGGGTCCCAGTGCTGCTAGCTGTGGAAAGAAGATCACAATCAGGCCTGCAATTTATAGATGAGACCTTCATGCAGGGTAAGGCTGGCTAGCATGGTAATTGGAGTGGGCTAGGGGCCGATTCAGTAGTCTCAGTTACAGCAGCAGTACAGCATTACTTTTGAGATAGCGTTCAGCATTGCAACATTATTAACTTAAGGTAGGCAATCCTTAGTGTTAAAAAGAGAGCCCTGCTTAGTAATCTGGTTTAGCCTTTCTGCCAACTGTTTCAGTAATAAGATCAGAGCTACTGTACTATTTACATCAGAGCCAACATTGCAACATTATAAAATTAAGGTAGGCAATCCTTACTGTTAAAAAAAGAGCACTGCAAGTAATCTAGTTTAGCCTTACTTCTGACTGTTTCAGTAATAAATCAGAGCTCCTTTGACATTTAAATTAGAGCTACTAAACAGAGCTTACTTAAAGCAGTGCAGAGAAACGCAGGTTTTCCTTAATAATTTATAACATTCTTGTGCAGCGCTGATAAGAGCCACAAATTTCCTAGCTGCCGACTGTAATAGCATATAAGTCCAAGCTATTTAAAGCAAAGCAGAGAAACACAGGTTTTCCTTTACAAATCATTACATGCGAGTGTGGAAACCTATCAGTGGGTCTATGCTGACAATTATTCTTATTTCTTTTGCTTTCACTCAGTCCTGATGCAACTTTTAGATCAGTCCGATAATGGCTAAAACGGAGCCAAATTCAAATTCAAACAAAGACAGAGAGACAGCAAGAAAGAGGCTCCCTCACTAGGAGAAAGCCTTCAGTACCTTCACAAGGATTTAGCTGGGAGGGATTCTTCCGTGGAGCCCTCCTGACCTCCTTGAGGGTCCCAGTGCTGGTAGCTCACAAGGGATTTAGCTGGGGAGAGCTCCATGGAGGCCTCAACCTCCTCATGGGTCCCAGTGCTGGTAGCTTTACAAGGGATTTAGCTTGGGAGGCTTCTTCCGTGAGCCCTTGCAACCTCCTTGTGGGTCCTGGTGCTGGTAGCAAGTCTGGATCCTGAAGATGGTTTGACAGAGCATTCCAGATAATATCCAATTTATACCCAAATGTCATCTTCCAATAGTTATTTTTGCCCTGGAGATTACCAAGGTTATGTTATTATTTCTTAAGGAAAATTTATGGTTAGTTCAATTTAATGCTTTTACAAGTCTCTGTGGTTTTCAGTTTTCATAAGTTTGAATAACATTAACTCCCGGCCCAACCCATTTTAAACTTCAGGGAATTCCAGTTTAGACTTTGGTATAAGATACAGTGATGAGTAAGTGGATCGCATTTCAGAACAAATCTAATTATATTAGGATATACTACATTGAATTTGTGTAAAGATTTCTTATTTGAATGTACAAATACATGACTCCCATATTCCAACAGGGGGATAATTAACTGGTTTTCAACTGTTAAATAATCTTTTTGTCATACAGCATGACACACGTCTGAAGACTCTTAACTTCATAGATACTTTTTAGATAAAGTATCTATATGTGTTTCAGATGTAAGGTTTTTTCGGTTTCTACACCCAGATATTTATATAGTGGAACCTGGGTCAGATTTGCCCATTTATGGTCTTAACTTTTAACTTTAGTTTCACCTCAAAATGTTTCTTAATGATTTGAACTAAATAACATAGATTGTACTTTTCTTAATGTTAAAAACTGCATTTTTTGTTAGAAAGCATTTTTGAATATTCCCGAAATCTATCTGTAATTTTGATTCTACCTCTTTATAGTCAGAACCTTTTGCTATTAATACGGTGTTGTCCACACAAAGTGTTATGTTTGTAGAGACAACGGACTGTGGAAGGTTATTCAAATAGATAAGAAATATCAGGGGGCCCAAAATGGACTCCTGTGGGACACCTCAGGTTATTTGGGCCAGGTTTGAACAGCTACCATCTACAGTAAAAAGCTGGGAACAGCCTTCCAAATATGAGGAGAATCACCTTAAAGGTTCTTCCATAATCCCTATCTCCATTAAATCTTCTATCAATAGTCTATGCTCAACTAGATCAAAAACTTTAGACAGGTCCATGAAGATCTCATCCTCAGACTGCCCCTCACGAAGAGGGAGGCTAGCTGATCTAGAAAACTGTGAGTGCAGTCTCCTTCGACCAATGGCGATGATCTGCATATTTTAATATACAATCATTTCTTTGAGCTGCTCCCCTTTTATGCAAAGGTACTATTTTCATTTCTTTGAGGTGGTGGGGTGAGGAAAATCAAGCTATAATGGGGGAAATCTGGTTGATTTTGCAGCTTGGTGAAGTGCCCTCCTCCCCACAATACCTTTGCAACTTGCAACTTGTGTTATATATGTTTTTAGCAAGGGACCAGCACCTGGGGAATGCAGTTTGAGTTCTGGCCATTGGCTTTATTTTGTGAGGGTGCCTGGAGGCTGGGTACATTCACAATGGGAAGTTACCATTGTGACAGAATTCTGGAATTTGGGATATTTTTATTTGGTGTACTACCCATATCCTGATTTTATATTGTGGGATGAAATCAAATTTTGTTAACATGCCCTGAGCTTTTTGGTCCTCTGCTGGGGGACTACCCTTTCACAATGCAATCAAATTACTTTGCTACCATCCCAGAAAGTGCAAGGAATCTTTTTCTTCCCCTGGCTTCACAGCTGGGATCACATGGGACACTATTTGCCTGTCCTTTTTTTTTTTACCCTCGCATATTGGATCTTTTCAGGGTCATAACTGTGATACTGGAGGACCATATTAATTGGGAGGCCTTTGGCTTCAGGACACTTCATTATAGCTAGGTTGGGGGGGCTATAGCTCACAGCTGAGTGGGAGATGCCACATCCACTGTGAGAGCCCTCTGGTTGGACTCTGTCACAGCCTAGTGCAGGATTGATCTCTGCACTACCTGTTACTATTTGTCACCCATCAGGTCACAGGGTTATGGTAGCACTTTGGAAGTGGGAGGTGAAGGAGGTTTGCCAGGCTTAGTTTCTCTTTTGACCTGGCCACAAGTTATTCTTGTTTACTGTTTGGTTCATGGTGCTCTTTACAATTCTTAACTTATTCTATAACATTGGTTCCAAAAATACTGTCTTCTGATTTGTCCAAACAGGTCATCTGACCGTTGATTAATCCTGATATACCTACAATTGTATGTTCAAAGGGCTTTATTTTACTATTTCTTTAGGTAAACCTCTAACATAACATTGCCCATGTTATAAGATTACTTGAAAGAGCTCCTGGTGCCTTACACCCCTCTGCGACAGCTCCACTCGGCTGAGGTTGCTGGAGAGTCTGAGGGTAAATTTGAAGTCATCTGGTGCTCGTGCATTTGGATTTGCTGCACCTACCCTCTGGAATTCTCTGCCCCATCAGCTCTGGGAATGCAGGACAGTGGGGAGTTTTAAGCAATCATTAAAGTCTTTCTTATGGGAAAAGCGTTTCCTACTTTATTCTGATTTTATATTGCATGTATTTGAATATGTGTTTGTATTTGATTTTAAATTGAATGTATCTAAATATGTTTTTATGTTTGTATTTGCTGTGCAGCACTTTGAGATTCTGAAAGGCACTCAATTAAATACATTTTATTATTATTATTATTATTATGATAAGAGAGTAACCCATTTCAGAATTGTGGGCTTATAGAGCATTAATCCATGCCTGGGTGGTTGAAGTCACTTGGCTTCGCCGTGACCCAACCCTTCCAGCATGGATTAATGCTCAGTAAACTCATACTCTGTCCTCGGTTAATCCCTTCATATTGTTTATGGTTGTGTTGCTCTTCCGCTCTGTGTCTTTGGTTGCCACATTAAAAACAGGGCCTTTGGTAAAGTAGTTTTCTCGATGCAGAGGTCTTGGTGCCATATGTTGGGGTTCTTGCCCAACTCTGAGTGGCTGATTTAAACCTTTTTTCTTATAGTTTTGGGGGCTTCAGCAGCCTGATGAAGAGTGAGAGCATTGCAAGAATTGAACCAGCTAGGGACAATAGTTTCTTTCCTCCAGGAGATGCATTTCAGACAATAAGAATTGGTGAGGGAAGTGTTTGCAGTCTCCTGGATTGACCACCCCATTGTAGAGGAACTGTAATTTTAATTCATAAAGACAACCCATTTCTGGTTGAGTGAGTGGATGTGGACACAGAGGGACAGTTTCTACACCTTCATATCTCACATGGGGATGTAAGCTGCCCTTTCATCAATGTACATACACCAAATGAGGACAAAGACACTGCTTTCTTCATTAAAAACAATATATGAGATGCAGTGACAGACCCAGTCATAAGGGAAGATTTCAGTACCATAATCTTCACAAACCTTGACAGGTGAGGGGCACTCTAGCATACAATGCAATAGATCTGGTGCCATGCACTCTAGCTTGGAGCAGGGGCTTGTTCTGACAGAGGTATGGTGAGTTATGGTATGGTGAGTTCTCAATGGACAGATACAAGACATTACGCATTAATCTGGCATATAAATGTTATACTAGAACTGATGTGTTCTACCTCTCTGCTGAATTGGTATATACAGCAACCTGTTGTCAAACACAGCCTCGATCTCTGTAGGATCATGCTCCTGTCCTGACTTAACACATTACTCTGGCAGATATAAATGTTATACTAGAATTGACATGTTCTACCTCAGTACTGAATGGGTATGTACTGCAACCTGTTGCCAAACACAGCCTCGATCTCTGTTGGATCATGCTCCTGTCCTGACTTTACACATTACTCTGACAGATATAAATGTTATGTAAGCAATAATGCCCGACAGGGTGGGCGGTGTTGGGCAATACTGGACTGGCCGGGGCGTAATGAGGCCCGACACCACAGGCGGAGGGCCTTATAGCCCTTAACGTCCGGGTATTACCCATACCTCTACTGGAGGGCTATTGTTTAGAAAATGGGCACAGTAAAAAAGAAAAAAAAAGGTAAAAATTGTTAATAAATTGTTTAAGATTAATTTTGTTATTAAATAGTTCCTCCGCCTAAATAAGCTTCATATAGTAGTCTGTTTATAACTCCCCTTAACAGTGCAGAGTGTCAACCCCCTTCACACACACACACACACCTTCTTGAGACTGTAAAACATTTACATTTTATGTAAAGAAATGTAAGTGCAGTTTCTTTCTTATACTTACAGTTCATATTATCAGATCACCTCCTAAATCAGTGGGCAGCACGTGTCTTTTATGTTCATGCTGACGGCAAAAGCGTGCTAAGCAGATATTTGTATTGGCAGCTTAGCGGCAGTTACTATCTTCCCACCCAGGCAGCCCAGATGTCTGTGAAGTCCTTTCGACACTCTATTACGAGAGCATGTGCTGAATGTGTAGTCTTTGGGTCTTGTGTCCCACCCCAGGCAAGAGAAACCTCATCGATCGACTTTTATTTCTATTACGAATACAGTGCTGTAATTTTTAAATTACTGGGAGATGTGTGTGTATTTGGGAGGGAGCTCTTACTCAGTCTGTCTTGCTAGGCAGCAGCAATGTACAGTAATGATGTAAAGTAGCAGAAAATGATCGAGACTGGCGGGCAGGCAGCGATGTACAGTAGTGGAAAATGGACTTCAAAGTCAGCGGAGCGGCGACCAACCTACCAGAGCAGCAGGAGCCAGAATGTTAACTGTTGTGGGAATGAGCGAGAGTGTTGCCAGTTGTGGGAATGTAAGTCCCATAATATTCAGCGTACACAGTATCAGGGATTGCAGGGCATGGGAAAGATCAGTGGTGGCAGTGTTTTAGAGGTGAGAAGTACTGTACATTTTAAATGTTTGCTTTTTGAAGCTGTATGGGGAATAGGGGCATGGGACAAGCTGCATATTCTTTATTTAGAGAACGAGACTTCAAAACAGATGTAAAAAATTAATGTAGCTAGAAGGCAGTTGTTTCGGTCGGAAGGAGTGTATAGGGAAAGGATGGTGATTGACTCTCTCGCTAGCGAAGGGAAAAAAATGGCGGCGTTTAACATTTTAAATTAGTTGTTGCAGCCAATTATGTAGCAGGGTGGGCACTACAGTACTACTGGGTGAAGGGGCACTGTAGACTGGTACTTTTTATTTCCTGGGCATCTATTGAAAGTTAATGTACCGACTTGGCAAGGGTACTAGCCAATCAGATGCCATGAAATAAAAAGCCCATTTTCTAAACTAGAATTAATGTGTTCTACCTCTCTACTGAAAGGGTATGTACTGCAACCTGATACCTATCACAGCCTCGATCTCTGTAGGATCATACTCCTCTCCTGACTTTACTGATTACATTGACAGACATAAATGTTATACTACTCCATAAGGAAATCCAACCTTATCCTATTAGATGTTCCCAGGACACGTACCACAGCTGGCCAAAGAGCTGTCACATATGCCCTTTCAAACATTTGCAACCAACTACAATCCATGCTGAAGCTAACCAGCATTGTATCAATTAACTCCTACAAAACACTAGCTATCTCTAAATTAAAAGACATGAAGGTGCTACTAGGCCCCCAACACCAAGTCAACTTCCTAGGTACCAACTGGACCTCTACTTATTAAGCTGAAATATGTTGCATAATTTATGGCAAGGTTAAAGCTGGAATGTACTGCATACATAGGATAAGGACTTCAATTGAGTATACCTCTTGTATTATACATTTTTTCTTTGTTGCTCTACATTTTAAATCTCCTGTCAATGTAATCGTGAACTGTATGTGTATGTGCCTCAGGACTTCCTAGTGAATGAGCTTGCTCAGACGGAGTCTTTCCTACAATAAACTTGAACTTGAACTAGAATTGCTGTATTCTCTCTTACTGAATGAGAATGCACTACACTCTGTTGACAAACACAGCCTCAATCTCTCTAGGACCGTGCTCCTGTCCTGACTTAACACATTACTCTGACAGATATAAATGTTATACTAGAATTGACATGTTCTACCTCTGTACTGAATGGGTATGTACTGCAACCTGTTGCCAAACACAGCCTCGATCTCTAGTGGATCATGCTCCTGTCTAGACTTTACACATTACACTGACAGATATAAATGTTATACTAGAATTGACATGTTCTACCTCTGTACTGAATGGGTATATACTGCAACCTGTTGCAAACACAACCTCGATCTCTGTTGGATCATGCTCCTGTCTAACTTCACACATTACTCTGACAGAAATAAACATTATGCTAGAATTAATGTGTTCTACCTCTGTACTGAATGGGTATGTACTGCAACCTGTTGCCAAACACAGCCGCGATCTCTGTAGGATCATACTCCTGTAATGACTTCATACTTTACACTGACAGATATAAATGTTATACTAGAATTAATGTGTTCTACCGCTGTACTGAATGGGTATGTACTGCAACCTGTTGCCAAACACAGCCTCGATCTCTGCGGTATCATACTCCTCACCTAACTTTACACAATGCTCTGACAGATATAAAAGTAAAACTAGAATTAATGTGTTCCACCTCAGTACTGAATTGGTATATTCTGCAACCTGTTGCCAAACACAGCCTCGATCTCTGTAGGATTCTCCTGTCCTGACTTTACACATTACACTACCAGATATAAACGATATACCAGAATTGATGTGTTCTACCTCTGCACTGAATGGGTATGTACTGCGACCTGTTGCCAAACCAGCCTCGATCTCGGTAGGATCATGCTCCTGTTCACACTATACACATTACTCTGACAGATATAAATGTTATACTATAATTGACATGTTCTACCTCTGTACTGAATGGGTATATACTGCAACCTGTTGCCAAACACAGCCTCGATCTCTGTAGGATCATGCTCCTGTCCTGATTTTAGACATTACTCTAACAGATATAAATGTTATACTAGAATTAATGTGTTCTACCTCTCTACTGAAAGGGTATGTACTGCAACCTGATACCTAATGCAGCCTCGATCTCTGTAGGACCATACTCCTCTCCTGACTTTACTGATTACATTGACAGATATAAATGTTATACTACTCCATTAAGAAATCCAACCTTATCCTATTAGATGTTCCCAGGACACGACTCACAGCTGGCCAAAGAGCTGTCACATATGCCCTTTCAAACATTTGCAACCAACTACAATTCATGCTGAAGCTAACCAGCATTGTATCAATTAACTCCTACAAAACACTAGCTATATCTAAATTAAAAGACATGAAGGTGCTACTAGGCCCCAACACCAAGTCAACTTCCTAGGTACCAACTGGCCTCTACTTATTAAGCTGAAATTTGTTGCATAATTTAGGGCAAGGTTAAAGTTGGAATGTACTGCATACATAGGATAAGGACTTCTATTGAGTATACCTCTTGTATATATATATTTTCTTTGTTGCTCTACATTTTAAATCTCCTGTCAATGTAATCATGAACTGTATGTGTATGTGCCTCAGGACTTCCTAGTGAATAAGCTTTCTCAACGAGTCTTTCCTGCAATAAACTTGAACTTGAACTAGAATTGCTGTATTCTGCCTCTCTACTGAATGAGAATGCACTACACTCTGTTGACAAACACAGCCTCAATCTCTCTAGGACCGTGCTCCTGTCCTGACTTAACACATTACTCTGACAGATATAAATGGTATACTAGAATTGACATGTTCTACATCTGTACTGAATGGGTATGTACTGCAACCTGTTGCCATCACAGCCTCGATCTCTGTTGGATCATGCTCCTGTCAAGACTTTACACATTACACTGACAGATATAAATGTTATACTAGAATTTACATGTTCTGCCTCTGTACTGAATGTGTATATACTGAAACCTGTTGCCAAACACAACCTCGATCTCTGTAGGATCATTCTCCTCTCCTGACTTTACACATTACACTGACAGATATAAATGTTATACTAGAACTGACATCTTCTACCTCAGTACTGAATGGGTATGTACTGCTACCTATTGTCAAACACAGCCTCTATCTCTGTAGGATCATGCCCCTGTCTTGACTTTACACATTACACTGACAAATATAAATGTTAAACTAAAATGTATGTGTTCTATCTCTTTACTGAATGGGTATCCACTGCATCCTGTTTCCAAACACAGCCTCGATCTCTGTACGATCATGCTCCTGTCATGACTTTACACATTATACTGACAGATATAAATGTTATACTAGAATTTACATGTTCTACCTCCGTACTGAATGGGTATATACTGCAACCTGTTGCCAAACACAGTCTCGATCTCTGTAGGATCATGCTCCTGTCCTGACTTAATACTTGACACTGACAGATATAAATGTTATACTAGAATTGACATGTTCTACCTCTGCACTGAATGGGTATGTACTGCGACCTGTTGCCAAACCAGCCTCGATCTCGGTAGGATCATGCTCCTGTCCACACTATACACATTACTCTGACAGATATAAATGTTATACTAGAACTGACATGTTCTACCTCTGTACTGAATGGGTATATACTGCTACCTATTGCCAAACACAGCTTCAATCTCTGTAGGATCATGCTCCGGTCCTGACTTTACACATTACACTGACAGCTATAAATGTTAAACTAGAATTTATGTGTTCTACCTCTCTACTAAATGGGTATTCACTGCAGCCTGTAGCCAAAAACAGTCTGGATCTCTGAAGGATCATGCTCCTGTCCTGACTTTATACATTACACTGACAGATATAAATGTTATACTAGAATTGACATGTTCTACCTCTAAACTGAATGGGAAAGTACTGCAACCTATTGCCAAACACAGCCTCGATCTCTGTAGGATTATACTCCTGTAATGACTTCATACTTTACACTGACAGATATAAATCTTATACTAGAATTGACATGTTCTACCTCCGTACTGAATGGGTAAGTACTGCAACCTATTGCCAAACACAGCCTCTATCTCTGTAGGATCATGCCCCTGTCTTGACTTTACACATTACACTGACAGATATAAATGTTATACTAGAATTGACATGTTCTACCTCATTTCTGAATGGATATATACTGCAACCTGTTGCCAAACACAGCCTCGATCTCTGTAGGATCATGCTCTTGTCCTAACTTTACACATTACACTGACAGATATAAATGTTATACTAGAATTGGTGTGTTCTACCTCTCTACTGAATGGGTATGTACTGCAACCTGATACCTAACGCAGCCTCGATCTCTGTAGGATCATACTCCTCTCCTGACTTTACTGATTAGATTGACAGATATAAATGTTATACTACTCCCTTAGGAAAACCAACCTTATCCTATTAGATGTTCCCAGGACACGTACCACAGCTGGCCAAAGAGCTGTTACATATGCCCTTTCAAAGATTTGCAACCAACTACAATCCATGCTGAAGCTAACCAGCATTGTATCAATTAACTCCTACAAAACACTAGCTATATCTAAATTAAAAGACATGAAGGTGCTACTAGGCCCCCCAACACCAAGTAAACTTCCTTGGTACCAACTGGCCCTCTACTTATTAAGCTGAAATTTGTTGCACAATTTAGGGCAAGGTTAATGCTGGAATGTACTGCATACATAGGATAAGGACTTCCATTGAGTATACCTCTTGTATTATATATTTTTTTCTTTATTGCTCTACATTTTAAATCTCCAGTCAATGTAATCGTGAACTGTATGTGTATGTGCCTCAGGACTTCCTAGTGAATGAGCTTGCTCAACGGAGTCTTTCCTGGAATAAACTTGAACTTGAACTAGAATTGCTGTATTCTACCTCTCTTACTGAATGAGAATGCACTACACTCTGTTGACAAACACAGCCTCTTCTCTGATGGAGCATGCTCCTGTCCTGACTTTACACATTACACTGACAAATATAAATGTTATACTAGAATTGACATGTTCTACCTCTGTACTGAATGGGTATATACTGCAACCTGTTGCCAAACACAGTCTCGATCTCTAGGATCATGCTCCTGTCCTAACTTTACACATTACACTACCAGAATATAAACGTTATACCAGAATTGATGTGTTCTGCCTCTCTACTGAATGGGTATGTACTGCAACCTGTTGCCAAACACAGTCTCGATGTCTGTAGGATCATGCTCCTGTCCTGACTTTACACATTACACTGACAGATATAAATGTTATACTAGAATTAATGTGTTCTACCTCCGTACTGAATCGGTATGTACTGCAAACTGTTGCCAAACACAGCCTCGATCTCTGTAGGATCATGCTCCTGTCCTGACTTTACACATTACACTGACAGACATAATTGTTATACTAGAATTAATGTGTTCTACCTCCGTACGGAATGGATAAGTACTGCAACCTGTAAGCAAACACAGCTTCGATCTCTGTAGGATCATGCTCCTGTCCTCACTTTACACATTACTATGACAGATATAAATGTTATAAGAGAATTAATGTTTTCTACCTCTGTACTGAATGGGCATGTTCTGCAAACTGTTGCCAAACACAGCCTCGATCTCTGTAGGATCATGCTCCTGTCCTGACTTCATACTTTACACTGACAGATAAAAATGTTATACTAGAATTGACATGTTCTACCTCCGTACTGAATAGGTATGTACTGCAACCTGTTCCCAAACACAGCCTCGATCTCTGTAGAATCATGCTCCTGTCCTGACTTCATACTTTACATTGACAGATATAAATGTTATACTAGAATTGACATGTTCTACCTCAGTACTGAAAGGGTATGTACTGCAACCTGTTACCTAACGCAGCCTCGATCTCTGTAGGATCATACTCCTCGCCTGACTTTACTGATTACATTGACAGATATAAATGTTATACTACCCCTAAGAAATCCAACCTTATCCTAATAGATGTTCCCAGGACACGACTCACAGCTGGCCAAAGAGCTGTCACATATGCCATTTCAAACATTTGCAACTAACTACAATCCATGCTGAAGCTAACCAGCATTGTTTCAATTAACTCCTACAAAACACTAGCTATCTCTAAATTAAAGACATGAAGGTGCTACTAGGCCCCAACACCAAGTCAACTTCCTAGGTACCAACTGGCCTCTACTTATGAAGCTAAAATGTGTTGCATAATTTAGGCAAGGTGAAAGCTGGAATGCACTGCATACATAGGATAAGGACTTCTATTGAGTATACCTCTTGTATTATATATTTTTCTTTGTTGCTCTACATTTTAAATCTCCAGTCAAT